>OY720299.1:25079975-26366641 GCA_963082785.1 Philonthus spinipes | reverse complement strand
ACTGAACTAACGTTCGGGCCATCCACCCGCTTATATAGGCAAAATTAACGAATAATCTGGAATAAACTAGTTTAGAATAATTGAGAAGCAATAAATCTTTTGATGTGTCGCCCGTGAGGCGGCAAACCTCAAAGAATTTGATCGAGCAAGTCGAGTGGCGGCGATTATCAAAAAGTGAGGCGGCAAACATCAAAGAATTTAATGGTACTCAAGTACCATAAAAGTGTTAAAGTTGAGTTTTCTTTTTAAATGGAAATTTTTCAATCAACGATGAAATATAATTTCGTGATGGAGGAAGAGATATCATTACACACGTTATATCTTCGACTTTTTGCAACGCATCTGACATTTCGTCACTAAAATAATGCACTAAAACTTTGCAAACTCAAGTAAATATATATATATGAATTTTAATAAAAATAACAAACAAAAGACAACAAGAAGGAGAAAAATGATTTAATTCATTTTTTTAATAGAATAAAAAGTTAATATCGATGTTTAAGGATATTTATAATTCTACACTTCTAGAAATGTTATCAGATAGTGGTAAATACCTTAATTTTGATGAATTAGTAAATAAAGTAAAATATATCGATTTAGAAATAATAATTTTATATTTCTAAAATGGCTTATTATACACGGAAGAAATGTTATATGTTCAAAATTTTAGCGCGACGATTAGGACGAATACATCACAAATTGCTGCGTGATATAAAATGGTTGGGTGCGTAGGAATGCCAAACGTATTAGTGGGGTGATGTGATAATAAGTAGACACACGACGGGTGACGATCGATAAAGCCGGCCTTGTTTCTGTGCGCATGCTATTTATGATATGCACAACGGCGGTGCCTACTAAAGACACAGGCCGGAATGTTGGAGTGGGGAGGACTCCCAAATGTATATGTATGCCTGGCCTTGGAGCGGCTGCTCGTCTCGCGTACGCTTTTAAAACAAAGATGACTGTGCATAAAATAAATACGTTTCTAGAAAATCCGGAAAATTTATCCTTTGGAAACAATCGCAGATTCACATTTAACCCCGGGCAGAAAGACTTATGGTCGATAGCCCTTGTGAAAAAAAGGAAACACTTTTATTGGATTTGTTAAATAATGTATTAAATTTATTTATTGTATTCCTTTTACCAATAAAGATATTCTGGGCTTTTCCATACAAGAAATGTTAAGTTTAACGAAAACGTTGTTAATTAAATTCACATTCTATATATATATATATATATAATATATACAAGGTGTACAGAACATGAGTGAAAAGCTTTAGGTAGCGTGACTCTTTGACTAATTTTTAGATAAAAATATTAACGAAAATAAGTCACACGGTCCTTCCTTAAGCCACACGGCCACTTAAAAGAACTATACATTTGGCAACGCTGGATCAAACAAGTGTGCATTTATCCTGTTTATAACTGCTACATCATCCGCTGGAGTGTTGCATACACCTTTTCTTTTACAAACGAGCGTGCGTCGTTGCCAGATCTATTTTCATTAAAATAATGCTTCTGATGAAGTTATAAAATTGTAAAAATATCGGATTTATTAATCATTTACATCAATGGAATTATACACATGTCTAATTGATTGTTAATGCTATTGATTTTTTACAAAATATTTAAAAAACAATACTAATTTATAGTCACATATTTAAAATTCCGAAGATCTCGTGAGCCCCAATGAAGAACCATACAACATTTTTTTATTTGGATTTTCTATTAAAAATTAAAAATTTCTGTACACCTTGTATATAATATAATAATATATATATTTAAAAAGTTGCTTAGACTGTGAAAAAAAAAAAAAAATAACGTACACGTTAAATTTAACATTTATCTTACGGAATAGCCTCTATTATAGTAGTATTATATCCTTTAAAAATACAATTATAGAATATATTGCTAATATTTATTTTATAACAAAAGAACTTAATGAAAATAATTACGATTATAAAAAATTAAGTAAGAGAAATTATAATTCGTGTGTTAATAATATTCTCACAAATAATAAACAAACAAAATAGTGAGAAATAACATGCAAATCTCTGAATTAAAACAGCAAATTTTCAAATAATATTTTTCAATTTACAAAAAAAAAATCATAATTTGAAATTTCTAAATTTAAAACGAGTGCGCCGGATAAATAAAATTCTCCTAAATTATGATAAGGTGCAGTGGGGTAAAACCGATTCAGAAATTTTAAAGATTGCTTAAATTGATGTATTTTCTTTCTATTCCACTAATACCTAATAATGTTAGTGTTTTTATTTATCGCATGGTTTCTTTAAGACATCTTCTAAAATTAATGATTTTCTTAGAAAAATTAAAACAATGCTGGTAGATCTGTAGCTAGGAAAAAACTGTACCTACCTGTTTTAAAATTATTGAATCTTATTTACTTATATTATGGGGCAAAAGCAAAATAAAAATTCAACTTTTTATTCATTTCATCGTCGAGGCATTCATAATGTTTTTTTTTAAACTTTTGTTGCAGTTTCCACAAACCCAATTCATGTAAATAATGCACAGGGTCCACCCTTTTTTATTAGTGCAACAATTTGCAAATGCTACATAAATGATCGTTTATTTTAGAAGAAGAATTAGGATTTTTTTCTTGGTGTTTTTTTTTTTTTCAGGAAACAATCTCGTTTCTTCTGAAGTTATGGCAACAATTTTCTTATTTTAAATAGATTACGTGAAATTTGACGTTATACTTTCAAGAAGGAGATTTCAAAAATTTCATTGCAATTCTCTACTAACTGGACAGAGCTTTGGTGAAGTTTGTACAATTATAAACTGGTCTTCAACAGGATATAACTCAATCATTTCTTCATACATTTGGTTCGCATTGTTTTTCTTGCTTCTTGTCACCGTTTTAGAGAAGCGATATCAAAAATTGAATCGGGTACCATCTCTATAGAAAATGGATCAATTCCAGCTTTTCGAAAACCATTGACAATTATATAAGTGTTCAAATTTTAACAAATTTTAACAAATTTCATCAATCATTTGTACGAACTATTTTTTCAAAATCTCTCCCTAACAAGCTCTTTCCTGACAAAAGCATAAAAAAAACTTGAAATTCTTCTAAAGCAGATAATAATTTATGTAGCATTTGCAAAATACTTTCGTTGTCACAATACAAGCCTCTGGTTCCACGTCAATTTTAAAGATTTAAAAACGCTGGTATCAATTGGTTGTAAGATCTGAGTTGTATGTGAAAGTGATTTTAGAATGGTAACTCAACCGATGCTCATGTGCTAAGTGACCATTATTCATTAGTAAAAAGGGTCGATATGGACCAATTGATGCCAAAAAACTTTTTGTTAAATAATTCTCAAAGACGGTTGTTTCCATTTGCGGCACAGATAGTGTTTGGAAAACCAGTAATCTCTGGTGAATATATTGGTACCTGTAAACGGGGTGGCACTTTCCTCAGATGCTGCTAATAAAACATGAATGTTTTGTTTTCCAAAGGTACTAATTGTTCGGCTTATTTTTCATGCTGAGTATTTTAGTTTGGGATTTTGGTTTATGAAATATTTACGCAAAGCGAAGAGTTTTCAAAATAAGAAGAAATAATTGCAGCCAATGATTGTATAAACATTATTCTACTATACAGAACATTAATTACTTGTTATTATTTCCCAATTTACATGTAATTATTGATTGCTTTATTTAAGAGGAAATTTTAGAAATTGTTCGAGCCTATGAGCTAATCATACGCAATGCTCTAAAAATTATTATTATTTTATAAAAGTTCCATAAGAGTTACAATATTTTCGAATAATAACTCGATAATTGTTGACTGATTTCTTTAACGTGCCTCGCAATTCTCTTAGAAGAAGAGTACACAACAGTGGGTTAACTTATATAAGTGACCAAAGTTAACCCACTGTTGTGTACTCTTCTTCTAAGAAAATTGCGGGACACGTTTGTAGTATATTTAGTAATACTTGATTAAGAAAATTACTCGATTTTGCCGAGCACTAGTTGTTGAGAAAACATTTTCTAAAACCATTTTTGAAATATCAGGGCTGTCGTAAATAAAGCGTAGTAAAATAATCTGAACGACAAAAAAATAATACAAACTCGTCCCTTCCTTTAAATAAATTGCGTTTATGAAATTTGATTGCACCGCGTTATTTGTGTGGTTTTCATAATCATACAGGATGTATGTATACATTTTTTTTCTGAACATCCGCAAAAGCGTACGATAAATAACACTGGGCTGATAGTTTCGTTGTTCCGTTTATAAATCGGCATTGAAATTACTGATAATAAATATATAAAAATTATAATTATAAATCAACTCAATTTAATAATTAATTCATTATTTTCTCAATGGCTACTGCATTTTTTTTACTTGCGTTACGTAAGTACTTTAAAATCAACTAACATCTATTGAACTGCATAAATTCCTTTAGTGGACGAAACAATGATTCTCGGTCGTCTATCTTGTAGACCCAAATCGTTGACGATGCCACTTGAAATTAGGCAAAAGGTGGCGCTTGCGTCGTCTTTAATTTATTATGCATAATGAATATTTATGGTTATAAAATAAATAATTAAGTCAAAAAGTTACAGTAGCTAAAGAAAAAAATAATTAATTATTAAATTGAGTAATTAATTATTTTATATATATATACACACTTCTTTATTCAGACTATACAAATAATACAAAACTATATTTATTTATTTATTTATTTACAGACATCGCCTATTTAACAAAATCTTCTATTATAAAATAATAACAAAAAATATTTAAATGAAACTACAAATAAGTTTTATACACACAATGCAGGAAAATAACAAATTAACTCAAATGATTGCTTTAAAAAGTATACAACTAAATAATACAGCTCGATAAGTCAACAACCCTTAGACCACGCTTAAATAAAAGAAAAGATCGACAAAAAATATGAAAATTGGAATTAGATTTTATAATATTGCAATATTTCATCATTCTGACGATGGGATTGTGATTTCTATAGTTAGATGAATGAAATGGTATTCGAAATAATACTTTAGCCCTAGTGGTTTAATAATGCAAAAATTAAAGTCAAGGACTGAGAGTAAATAACTACACTTAATTAAACCGTTAATTAGTTTAAATGCGAAAAACAAGACGAGCATATTTCGCTGATATTCAAGCGAGCTTAAGTTTAAAAATATAAGCATGCTGGAATGGCTAAAAGTAGTGCGAGAATGATCAAGTCTAAAAGATATTAATCTTAAAAATTTGCTCAATTTTATTAATTGAGTTTTTGTAGAAAGGACTCCATATTAATGAACCATATTCCAAGTGTGAACGTACTAGCGATATATATAATAATTTTACAGTAAACAAATCAAACTCATGTGAAAACCGATTAATAGCTCCAAGTGACTTCAACGCCTTGGATATGACTTTATCAATATGGGAGTAAAACGTTAAACGCGTATAAAATATTATACCTAAATCCTTGACTTCGTTTGCACTGTTCAATTTGACTCCATTAATAAAATGAGAATATTACAACAATTTTACTGTGGTAAAAGATATGGAAACATATTTATTAAAATTCAAACTAAGTTTGTTATTAGAACACCACATAGTTAAATTATCAAAATCATTTTCTAATGCCTTACTATCACGGTCGGTTTTTACAATTGAAAATATTTTTAAATCATCTGCAAATAAAAGAAATTTACAATGATTAAACAAATTGCCTACATCATTAACAAAAAGTAAAAAAGAATTGGCTCACAATGAGAACCTTGGGGAACACCCGAGGTTAATTTCATCAGATACAAAATTATCAATTTTAACATCCTGCTTCCGATCGCATAAAAAACTTTGAAGCCATGTAAGAACTAAGTTATTAAATCCGAGACAAGAAAGTTTACAAAGAAGGATGTTATGGTTATTGCGATCAAACGCTTTGGACAGATCAGTATATATCGCATCAACTTGATAACCCTTTTCAAGAGCGTTTAATAAATAATGTTGGTATGTCAACAAATTCGTAACAGTAGACTTTCCCTCAAGAAAGCCATGCTGTTCCTCACAAATTGTGCGCTTGAATACCCATCTGTCTAGAAACTAACTCATCTAAAAGCATTAGTATAGTAGATTGGATAGTAATACCCCTATAATTTTGTATATAATCTCTCTCACCATCCTTATGTAGAGGGTTAAAAAACGATTTTTTTCCAAATATTAGGAACGATACCATCACACAAAGATCGTTTAAAAAGAATATGAATGGGTGTTATGAGAGTAAAAACGCATCTTTTTAAAAGGTATGGGGTAAACCATCAGGTCCTTAAGTGACAGTATCATGCAGAGCACTCATGCAATTAAATAGCTCACTAGTACTAACTGACAACGATTCAATATAAACTGATCCTGAACATTCTACTTTGTTAGTGGGTGATGTATCCTTGGAAAATACAGTTGAAAAGTATTTAGCAAATAAATTAACTGTTTCCTTGCCATTATTACTAATTAAGTCATTGCAAACATTTGTCCTGGAAATTCGTTTAATTTACAGTTCTCCTTCACGTAATTCCAAAAAGCTTTAGTGTTATTTTTGATATTTAGTTCTATTTTTTTATATATATATATTGATCGTGAAGATTATTACTAACATTAAAACACTGCACTCTTACGTTTCTAAGGGCCACTTCTACAATTGATAGTAATAGCTTTGGCAGCGTAGACCTTCGGTATTAAGTATTTTAGTTTAACTGATTAGTAAGCAGCGATCCGATTCTACAATCGTTTCAAATTTACCAATCAGTTGACAAAAATACGCATGCGCGACCAGCTGGTCAGCTGGCGTCAAAACCATAGAAAACTTAGTCGAGATGGTGAATGTTGACAACTCTATAAATAATCGCGCCAACTGCGGTCGGAAGCTCAACTACTAAAATTCTAAAATACAGTTTTCTTTAGTGGTTAAATTTGATAAAAACCATAAAGAATATAAATTTAATTTCAAAACTATATAAAACGGTATTAAAAATCTAATTTAGATTTAAAAAACGATTTTCAAATACAATAGAAAAAAAGATTTATTCACTTGGTCACAGCTATTTAAAATAAAAGAATTGAAGAATACCATAGATATTAATAACTAGATAATTTTTAATTTATAAAATAGATAAATATATCAACCAACTATTTCTAATGTAACAACAATAAATAATTAATAATTTTGACTTCAAAACAATAAAAAAATATACAGTTATTTAAATTTGATTGGTTATACATTTATTTCCAATTTTAAAGTTCCAATAAAAAGATTAAAACTGACATGAACAAATTATCTAATATTATGCATGTTTCTAACAAGAGTTAAAAACTACCTAAACGATGATAATAATATTTTCACGTTATGCATTCACCCTTCAGTAACCCCTATAAAAGGAAATCATTTTTAATAAGTTTAACGTGTACGTTATTAATTAATTTCACATTTTATTAATACATATTTATTACAATAGCTGCTTAGACTGTGATGATAACATACACGTTAAAATTAACATTTTCTGTCCGTAATAGCCCCGAATAAAAGCCAATATTTAGCAATCTAACATAACCTATTTTATGAAATACAAATAACTGAACCTGTACTAAAAAAGCTCTAAATACGATGTACACTAACAATATAAAATTTAACAAAACACTAAAATCACTAACAATACAATAAAACAAAGCAAAAATCCACAATAGGAGCGAGTCATAACCAACCAAAACATTAAGGACGTTTCTGTTCTGGACGATGCGCGGCTGCGCGCTCGGTCTGACTTCAGGTTTATCTCATGCTCCGAGCACGGGTGAAAATACCGGAGTGGTACCACTCCGTTCGTCCTAATAACGCTTTACCTCACAATTGTAGAATCACCTCCCAAGGTTTGACTCTACGTTAAATTACCGAAAGTGTAACTATCAATTGTAGAAGCGGGCCTAAATGCATCATAATCATTCAAAGTACCGCTAGGTTTAAATTTCGCATGATAACTCTTTTTACTACGGACTAGTTACTTCGATTTTTTTTTTCATTTAAGAGGAACATATACATTTAATCCGATATTCATTGTATTGTAGAAATTATCTAAAGCAACATTGAAGTCAGTAGAACGAAGAACATGATCCCAGTCCACAGATTGGTGGGGTAAATATTTTCTCGTTTGTCCGCGAATTTATTTTTGTGTGTATGAATAAAACCGCAATCACGCAAATACGGTTAATTCAAGGGTTGTAAAATATCAATAAAATCGAACAATTATATGAGCGGAAAGAATTGAGCGATTATAGTTTTCACATATTTTTTTTATATAAAATAAAAAAATATACAATTGAATAATTAATTACTTATTTTACCTTTAGCTACTGTAACTATATTGTATTGGATTGAAATTTGTTGAAATTCCATATTAATTGAAAAATAAAGCACTCTTAAACTTAAGGTTTCAAAGTATTTTAATTGTACTGCGACAATTGTTTGACCACACAGTGGCATCATTAGGTAGATGAAAGATAGTTACAAAGTTGAGTATTTCGTTTATATACGAATATAGTTACAAAATAAAGGCCTAAAATTACATTTACTCGAATCTGCTGAAATTAAAAGATACAATAAATTGGGATATATATACAATCATCTTTAATGTGGTATTTACATATACATATATTACAGAATATATTTGATCTAAACTTATAAATGGCTATCGACCTTAGGTCTTTCAGCCAAATAAATTGGGAGATTTCCCAATTTATTGTATCTATTTAATGACCAAAGAGAAGTAAACAATTCACCTATATTAAAAGTTTATTAAATTTTAGATATTCTTATTTATTCATTTAATTAAATGTGAGTTTCGTGAAGATTTGAAAGAAATATGAAAACACTTTGTACACTTTTCTTCACTTATTTATTTATTAACAGATGTATATTTTGATCACCAATAATTGTTTGTAAAACATTGATAATGATCACATGGTGATCGAAATGTACATCTGTTAATAAATAAATAAGTGAAGAAAAGTGTACAAAGTGTTTTCATAATTCTTAGTTATTATTTTACAATCAACTCCTCTTTATTCTTAACCCCCACCCCAATAACAATAGAATTAGTATATAAACGAAATACTCAACTTTGTAATTACCATTCTACCCGATAATGCCACTGTGTGGTGAAACAATTGTAGTACGATTAAATAATTTTGAAACGTTAAGTCAAAGAGTGTTTTGTCAGCTACTGCAACTTTTTGACTTACATAATGCAAGCACTTAAAAAAACGTCAAATGTACATTGAGATAACTACTTCCTGGAGAAACACTCCGCCAGGCATTGAATTACACAATGAATATTTGCTATTACAACAAATATGATTACGAAATGCAACAATTTTTGATTCGAGAATATTTAATAATTAATAATAATTAACGAATTTTATTTTGAAAATTATAGAGTATTAATTACAATATAGTAAAATAGATTAAACAATATTTAAAATCGCCTCTGCAGTCGTCTATTGTGTCCATCCCTCGGTCCTCGGATTGAAATACTGTTTAATCTATTTTAGTATATTGTAATTACTACTCTATAATTTTCAAAATAAAATTTGTTAATTATTATTAATTATTCTCGAATCAAAAATTGTTGCATTTCGTAATCATATTTGTTGTAATAGCAAATATTCAGTGTGTAATTCAATGCCTCGCGATGCATGGGTTCAAACCCGATCGCGGGCTATCGGTATGTATACCTGCTTCATTCTGTTGAATTAGTTTCCTTATTTTATTTCGTTGTTAATAAGGTTGTTTTTTTTATTTTAATTTCAGTGATTTTATATATCTAGGCAATTTGTTGTATTTGTTTATTATGTCTGTTGTCAGATGTTCCGTGTATTTTCTGATTTGCTGATTTGAAGTCATAATATAACAAGTTAGTATTTAAATTGAGGGGATCCACTGAATTACTTATTTTAATGTAGTATGGAATGTGATGAAAACTAAAAAAAAAATTATTTAATTGTAATTCTGAATAATTTATTGAATTATCTAGCCACGTTTCGATTAGAATAATTATATCATACACAGAACAATTGATGATATTGTGAAAGTTCTTAAGCTTTGATCTGAGTCCACCAACATTATGAAAAAAAATATTTAGTTATTTTAACACTTTGAGAAGTATGGATTAGAACAATAGAAGGTTTGCCTTTAACATATTTTATAGTTAAATGTGTTTCTATAAATAGAAAAGAGTATTCATTTATTAATTATTTTCAAATCATTTTTATTTAATATAAATGTGTTTCACCCAATTCTTTACGATGAAGTAATTCCTCATTTAAAGTTAAATCCGCCTTAAACACTACTTTTATTAATAGTGCGAGAAAATCTAAGAAATTCCATGGCAGTCCAGCGATACTTAAAGAATAATTTTAGAGGTCTTGGCTTCACCGATTCCTTTCCAATTCATAAAACTTTGATAGGTTCGAAGTTGGCAGTCGACCCTAATAATTTACAGTATCTCTATCCTCTTGAATTTTCTAAGCAAACGTTCCAATAGCTTCCGGCAAATTAAACACCATTACATTACATGACCTGCGTTCACGTTCTTCAATTTCACTATTTAGCTCCTGTTGCTGAAGAAGGCCTATATTTTGAACAGTCGATGAGGCTTGGTTTTCAAGTTTGATAATGCGAGATTTCAATTCAGAAAATTGTATTTTTATTATTTCTGAAACTTCAGCTTTAAATTTAGAAAACTGAACATTCAACATTTTGATCAAATTTTCAGGCGTTGATTGTTGGACAGTATTCTCCAGAGAATTGTCGCTAATACATTTAGAAGAGAACTATCTGATATTTTTTCTGTCCATTAATACAGGCAACCTCTGGCTCACTCAATTTCGAGCACTTTTTATGTGAACGGACTTGTTACATAAGCCTGAACATTTAATGTATGGGGAATTTGGTGTAACAAATTCCACATTTATTAACAATTATAACGCTATGATTTTATATGGTAGAATATAAAAATAGGAAAAGTTGGAAAGTGATGTAATGGGGATACACGTGTCGATCGTGATGACTTTAATTAAATAAGACAAACAATATGGATAGTAGATCACGGTAAAGACGGTAAACAAATAATGCGGATAAAAACAAGGGGTAAGAAATGGAAAAATAATTCATTCGCAAATGATCAAATTTTTAATCAAAGAGCTGAGGTTAAAGTACAGACTCCAGGCAATGGCACAAAAAGTTATGTAGTTAATCGAGTTTAATGTTGAAATACAATTGACTAATATACCAAAACATTAAGAATCCGCAAACGGTAGCGCAAAAATTAATTAAGTATTACCTTTCATAAAGTTTCAGAGTATATTGGTGAAAATATCACGTTAATCACTGCAACCACTCAAATATAATAAAAAAAGGAAGATACAAGTAAACGTGTGTACACGAACGTTAATAATAATGTTATATAACTTAAATAATTGCAATTTATGTAGGTGTTGGTCCATCTTGTTATTTTTATTTGATTTAATTTAAATAACTGTGACCAAGTGAATAAATACTCTTTTTCTCCACAACCATTAGTGAATGTAATAATTATTACGAAATATTTCAAAAATTGCAAACGAATTATCTTTCTTTTGTATTAAGTCATTCTTTCTTTCTTAATCTTATCCTCTTTTACCCGTATTGGGTGTCGAGGTTTGTATTAAGTCATAAAACAAATAAATACTTTTCTAATATAAAATAAGAATATTGATAATAAATCAAAAGCCTAGTTTACCCCTCACTGTAAATCAGATACACATACAAGCAACATAACTCGATCAAACTAGGCGTTTTTTTTTTTTCAAAATTTGCACAGCAATAGGTTATAAATATTAAACAAACAATTGGATTTTCCAAACGCTACATAGCAACGGGTAATATTTTCAATAATAACACAAAAATAGTATCTGAAGGTAATACGGTTTGTATACTAAAAGAGTTACAAATCAATGCGGCCATTAAATTGGGGAAATTTGGTTAGTAACAATGAAGAGATCTGGATTTCCCCAATAATGAAAGCTTTTATTACCTGAAATTGTACACCGCATGACCCGTTTTAAGACAAGTACCTACGTGTTTTCTTAATTACATTTTTATCTCTTTTTAGTTGATTCGAATTAAATCGCTAATTAAATTCCAAACAATAATTTATTTTAATTATTTCCTAAATATTTAGAGGCTTTACAAATTTACAAAAAAAATCCATAAGTCCCGGCATTTCTTTGCGAATATATTCCTGTGCGTACCTTGATAATGGCTAGATTCCCAAAAATGAAGTAAAGGAAGTATTTTAATTAGAAGTTAACATTAAAAATAATGTTCATTACATTTTTTTATTTATGTATACGTAATTGGATGCGAATAGGTCTAAGACAAAAAAATCCAAGAAAACAGCAACAACAACATAATTGTAAGTAGATAGACAACCACAAGAACGAGACATAGACTGGCTGAAAGACCTCCGGTCGATAGCCGATTCATTTACAGAATATAATTCTAATTTTATATATTATTACATATTGTTGAATATGTAAATATTAAATATACATTTGAATAAAGATGGTAGTTAGTATATACGGCAAAATTATTATTATAATATTACTTTAACGACTATAATTTGATATAAATAGAAAACAGTATTCATTCACTTGGTCACAGTTATTTAAATATATTAAATAAAAATGATTTGAAAATAATTAATAAATTATTTCCACATTTAGCTCTGTGACTATTGACTTACCTACGTAAGTACGTTAAACAAATGCACATTAAAACAACTACTTCCCGGGCAAATACCCACGCCGGACATTGAATTACATAATGTACACCTGCTGTTGCACATCAATAAAATATTGCATAATGCAACAAATTTTGATCCGAGAAAAATTTAATGTAAAAACAACAAAAGGAACGTTACATAATATAAGGCCATCTGCAGACACGTGTTTCGGGATCTATCCCTCGTCAGTACAGCTATGCCATACATAATTTAAAGATGTTAAAATAAATCGATTAAATTAATTCAAATACACTATAATTTGGGTTGTTTTGAAAACAATTTCGTTTTTTAATAAACATGAAACACAATTTTCTTATAGTGAATTAATATTTTATATATAGAAAATCTTTATTTCTGAGAGAAACATTAAATTACATCACAATATTTACAACATTACAATCGTAAACATCTAGTTAATCCTCAGAAAATGGCTATCGACCAGCGGTCTTTCGTCCTTAATATTTTATTTAATTAAATATTGTCCATTCCGAACAATTCCTCTTTTCTTTCTTTCGAACAGAAGTATATTCTAGGCTACTAAATGTTGTGTTCTTTACTGAAGAAAAAAAAAACTGTCTAATTTCATGTACCCTCATGTTTTTTTTTTTCATTTTTATATTATACATGAAGTTTTCTATAATATAATTTTCCCCAAAACATGTAATTTTCTAATATGAAAACATTTGGATAATTCTAGAAGCACATAACGAAAATTAATACACAATATCCTCTCCTCCCGTCTATCTTTACTTTTTTTTGTACAAACACTCAAGCAGGTAGTAAACGAGTATGCATATAAGGTCCAGAGTTTTATTGTTGAGCGTTTCCAAGGCCAACTCGAACAACGCGCGGCGAGCACGTCCAGCATCGTGCCGCTGCGCCGGCGATTATAGGAAGTGATTAGTTATTTCGAGTTTGAAGGTTGGCAGGCCTGCCCCGGACCCGGAACCGCATTCGCGTCTAGACTGATTTATAAAAGTTTCCAAAGGAAAAATCCAAGACGGCGATGATGACTCGATCGTAAATCATCTCTGCCGAAATGCGAATTCGGAATTTGAATAGTTTGTAAATGAAATTTACGAGGAGGTTGTAGGATTTTTTTTTCGTTTTGGATGTTTGTGGAGGTGGATTGAAATTAATCGTTATGTGGTTTTCTATTTTTTTATGTTTTAGGATTACCTATGACTTTTAAACGTAAAAAATATATGATGAATAAAAAAAAGTGTTTTTAACCTACCAAGAGATTAATTTTGTATAATAATATGATTTAAAAATAGAAAAAAGGTCCGATACTGGGCATTTCCATTCTAAAATATTATTTGATCTTAAGAGAGCACTTTTCTTAGCAAGCTCATCAACAAAGTTATTTTCTTTGATTCCGCAGTGTCCTTTTATCCAGAAAAAAAATATTTCTTTAAAAACGCTAGCATATTTATATAATTTAATAATTTCAATTATGAGATAGTTTTTATTAGATAATGGTACAAAGTTCTTTATTTTTTGCAAAGCACTTTTACAATCAGAAAAAATATATATTTATTGCAAGAATTATCTAAAATTATAAGTTTAAGCGCTTCTATTATAGCTATTAATTCTGAGCTATATATGGAACATCAGTTCTTTAATCTATGTATGTTCGTTTAAAAGTCCAAGAAAAATAACACGTACAACAACTAGCATCGTTTGCTGTAAGAATCTATTGACAAGTTGGAAGTCAAATCCTGCATATAACAAGATCTTTTATTTGAAACTTTTATGTATGATGCTGAAGGCTTTTTTAGTAAATTAAATAAAAATGATTTGAAAATAATTAATAAATCATTTCCACAATTAGCTCTGTGACTCTTGAATTACGTTACGTAAGTACATTTAACAAATGCACATTAAAACAACTACTTCCCGAGCAAATACCCCACCGGACATTGCATTACATAATATACACCTGCTTTTGCATATGAATAAAATATTGCATAATGCAACAAATTTTAGATCCAAGAAAAATGTAATGCAAAAGCAACAAAAAGATCGTTACTTAATATAAGGCTAATCTGTAGACACGTGTTTCGGGATCTATTCCTCGTCAGTACAGCTCTGCCTTACATAACTTAAAGATGTTAAAATAAATCAATTAAATCAATTCAACTATACTCAGTCAAATTAAATAAATTATATTAAATCAAATTAAACTAAGTCGATTTAAATTAAATTAAATCAAATTAATTCAATTTAAATCAAAACCGAATAAAATTAAACCAAACGAATTGAATCAAATTAAATAAAAAGTGCGATCCTCACTGGCCGCGATCTCTGATAGTAATGACGGGCTAATTTATTCGGGGTTGTTCTCTAAGTAAAATGTTAAGTTTTTACATGTGCGATATATTTACGGGTGTGAAGTTAGCAATAGATTTCATAAATTTAATTATAATAAATATCTTAAAAACAAATATTTTATTTTCGCTATAAATTATTTTGTTGTCTTCTGAAAGGCAGTATTTATCAATAAAGTACACAATTTTGAAAATACAAAAATATTCAACCCCTTTGAGACACCCCTGAACGAAATTGAATAATAAAAAAAAATGTATCTCCAAAAGGAATTTTTTATATTTTTAAATAATACTTTATTTAGTTCACAAAGACACTGCCTAACATATAAAAAAATAAAATTTGGATAATTCGGGAATCTTTATCCCCTAATCGCACCCCCATGTTAAAATTTCAAGTTAAAATATCTCCAAAAAGCATTTTTTATATTTTTAAATGATACGTTATTTAATTCTTAAAGACACCACTTAATATATGAAAAAATAAAATTTGGATAACTCGGATATCTTCATTTCCTAATCGCACCCCCATGTTAAAAATTCAAATTAAAAACCTCTAAAAGGTATTTTTATATTTTTCAATTAAACATTATTTTGTTTCCAATTTTTATATAAATGAGCCATTATTAATACTGAAATTAATACTTGGGGACTTTAAGTTAATGAAAATGTCCTTTGATTTGTTGTTAGTACTGTTAGTACTATATTTCGCGAAACCGATGGAAGCAATAATATCCAAGAAATAAATGTTTCCCAATCTTGATAATAAGATATTTAGTTTAAATAGTAAGGATAAATGTTATTTGAAAATACAAGGACACCTATTTATAAGCTATCTTGTTTTTTTTTAAACACCGAAAGAATTGTTATATGAAATAAAATTCAAAAAATCAAAACTGCTAGTATAAAGTGCTTCGAAATACTAAATTCATTTTATTTTGTAAAAATGGTAATATGTGATTTATGATATTAATTATTTTTTTTTTAAATAAATTATAAACTAACACAATATAATTTTATATTTCCAAACTGTTTTTATTTATTTTGCGGAAATTGTATTTGTTCCGATCAACTAAAATTCTAATTTATGGCGGTACGCTTCAGAGAAAAACGATACTAGAAATTATTGTAAAATATAAAATAGTCGGTTTATTATTTATTTTATTTATAATAATTATAATTATTTATAATATAATAATTATCATTACATTTCATTTAATCCATATAATTGAAACAAATATGATTAGAAAATCTATAATAGAATATAAATGTTGTATAGGTTTTACTGAAACCAATTGACTTTACAAAGTGGCACGAACAAAATTCACCACCTTTTATAAATTAAATGAACCTTATGTATAGTAATAAAAAATAATTTTACAGTAATTCGAAGATATTTGGAGTCACAATTGGATTAAAGCTGAAATTGTATCAAATTTATTTTTGTATCATATATTTTGTAATTGTGTTATTTCATTATTAATTCTTCGTTGTGTTATTTATTTATTGCAATATTTGACAAATCAAATAATACGATGGAAAGATGGAAATATTATGTTGTGTTTAATTAAATTAAAAGATTTATTTTCAAAAAATATATATGTATATCTATTTTTTTTATTATTACATTTTTTATAACGTGTATAGTTTATCAGTATATATAAGGAGACATTTCATTTTAAAGTCTGACTGTTGTTAAGCGATTATATTTTATGATGTGTTTGAGGAAATAAAAAGACTAATTTTGAAAACATTTTATTAAACATATAGTTTTTGATTTTTCCTTCTGCCATTAACACCTGATACAGGAGGAGTATCAGGTGTTAATGGCTCTAATGATGTCCTAATATTCCAAATTTTATTTTTCATATATTTGGTGCCTTTAAAAACAAAACAAAATAACGTATTATTTAAAAATATTAAAAAATGCCTTTTGGAGAAAAACTTTAAATTGAAATTTTTAACATGGGGGTGCGATTAGGGGATGAAGATGTCCGAGTTATCCAAATTTTATTTTTTTATATGTTAGACAGTGTCTTTGTGAACTAAATAAAGTATTATTTAAAAATATAAAAAAATGCCTTTTGGAGATACATTTTTTTATTATTCAATTTCGTTCAGGGGTGCCTGAAAGAGGTTGAATATTTTTGTATTTTCAAAATTGTACACTTTATTCATAAATACTGCCTTGCAGAAGACAATAAAATAATTTATAGCGAAAAAATATTTGTTTTTAAGATATTTATTATAATTAAATTTATGAAATCTATTGCTGAAATCTATTGCTGACTTCACACCCGTGATATATTTTATCATTACAGTCACCCATACAATGAAAAGTTATTTAATAACGTGTATGTTAAATTAAACATTTTCTGTACGAAATAGCCTGGAAAATACCGTTTAATTGGGGCTTTTCCGTACGGGAAATGTTAAATTTAACGTGTTTGTTATTATTTAGCCTCACATTCTATGTATTTATATCTATTATAAAGGATGCTTAGACTGTGATAATAGAAAACACGTACACGTTATTAATTTAACCTTACAGAATAGTCCCGAATATCTGCATATAGAGACGGAAAATAGGGATTATCATGTTCAACTTCAAAAAACATAAACAGCTTATCACTGTCATTTTTTTTACATTAATAAAATATTTTTGATTTCCAACTATTTTGTATTTACTTTCACTACAATTGTTTCGCTATGCTGTAGCTTCTCAGGTGAAGATTTTTAATTAAAAATTTTCACATGAAGAAAATCCATGTTTATTTTAATAAATGAATAAATAAAATATCTCTGATTTGTAAAACAAAAAAAATGAATACAAAATATAATTAGAAAAGAGTATTATTCATTCACTTGGTCACAGCTATTTAAATATATTAAATAAAAATGATTTGAAAATAATTAATAAATTATTTTCACATTTAGTTGAAAATTAAAAATATTTTTTTTATTCATTTATTAAAGTAAACATAGATTTTCAAAAATTAAGTGCCTCAGCAATAAACGACACTGTTAAAAATTCTCCGAAACCTAGCTTTCCAAATAAAACCATATTATTTTTTTGCTGCCATCAATTTACTTAAACACCCGACACTTAACTCACATCAACACACAGCGTAAATATGTACGCATATGCATATTGTACTTAATACTTGTATATGTGCTTTATGATGATTTCCAGAGCTTGTAACTGAATACTCCGGGCATATGGTTAATGCATGCATGTGTGCGTGCGTTTGTGTGCGTGTTTTATTTGCTCGGTGCTCTTTTTGTGGGTGTCATTAATTGTTTAAATTTATTTAACACCAGGGGGTCTTGTTTTTCTCGTGTCCGCCGAGGAGAGAAGGAGCGTTTTATTTCTGGAGGATGATGAGCTCCTCTCGAGTAATGAATATCTTACCATGACGAGGAATCAACATGTGAGCGGGAATTAAAAAATAATGAGGGGGGAATGTGTAAAAAGTAACAGCTTGTGTTTTTTTAGGGGATTAGATAAATGGGAGCGACTATAAATATTTCAAATAATTGAAATCATAGATAAACATCGTATCTCAAACATAATTTTAATTTTCAGAAAATACAATTTCAAATTAATTTTAAAAATCGCGGCAATTTTAAAGCATTGCAAGCATTTCGTGAATATCTTAAATATGAACCTTAACGAGAAATTTAAACGCAAACAATATTAAGACAGTGTGAAAATTTAGTGCTAAAACCAAACCTTTTGAAATTAATGCAAATAATCTCGAGAGAAATGAATATCTTATCATGACGAGAAATCAAAATGAGATTGAAAATTAAAAAAAAATGAGGGGAAAAGAAAATTGTGTAAGTAAAGTAAGTATATGAAATAATTGAAATCATAGATAAACATCGTATTTCAAACATAATTTTAATATCTTTCACTATGTTCTGATTAATCACTTGGTGAAACATGATTAAATATATATATATATATATATATATATATATACAGGGTGGCGCAAGATTCCGGTGAAGTCCAATATCTCAGTTATAAAGAAATATACAAAAAAATGTTACTTGCATTATTAGTAGCTACTGTCAAACTTCACATTTTAAAATTAGTTTCATATGTACAGGGTGTTCAATAATCACGTGACGTATCAAACATATGTTTTTTTAAATGGGATGATATATTTTTTATGAAGATTTTCAATTCTACGTTTAAAAATAATCATTTTTTATATAAGATTTAATAGGACAAATTTTCATAGTTTAAAAGTTATAAACAAATGAATGTTGAAATCGATAGATGTTTAGAGCCTAATATTTCAATAATGAAAAATGAAATAAACATTCTGTCAACGCCATACAAATGCAAAAATACTTAATAATAAAAGAAATACTCTTTTTTTCTCTTAAAACAAATTTTTATACACAAGGTGAAGCAATACGCAAAATGATTTTTTTCTCATTTTACTTAAATGGGACACCCTATATTTTTTATGCTATTTTAATAGAAAATTGATCACTCTTCATTTTTTATATAACATATTAAATAGCTACCATTTACCGTTTTTGAGATATTTAATCTCAAATACAAATTTGGTATAGAATTTTTAACCAAAGTAGGCCGTGCCAGAACAATTAATTTATTTAGTTGTGAAAGTTACGCTTAATATCATATTTAGTAAGTAAAGTACATTTTATGTTATATTTTGTAACACTGGTGCAGTTAAACATACTTCTTAAATAAATGCTTAGTTTAATTGTTAAAAACTTACAACTATATTTTTTGGTTATTATTCGAAAAATATTTAAAATATTCATATATGCTTGTTAACTTCATTTATTTAAAGAATTCATGTTGACTGAAAAACCGAAAATCGATACTAAATGAAATAATAAAATACTTATATCATTATATTTTGTTAGTATTAACATTTTTATGTATTTATTTCACGCATTCACGTCATTTTTCTTAATTCAATAGCATTCAAACATTTTACAATTTTTTTTCTTAAAAAATGTGTCCTAATAACCATTATAATTCGCTAAATAATCGTCGAGCAACTATTTTCTTTATATCTTGCATGCGCCTTTAAATATCGATTGTCATTTGAATATCCTTTTAGGTTAGGAAATAAGTATGTTATTAAATGCCAGAAAATGATTATGAATTGCATTTGTATTAATTATAGCCTACTTAAATTATAGATTATAAGCGAAACTTATAATTTTGTACTTTGAATTGAAATTGTTAAAAAACGGTAACAGATAGGGGTATAGTTTGTTATACAAAAATTAAAGAACAACCAATTTTCTATCGAAATAGTGTAAAAAATATAGGGTGTTCCATTTAAGTGAAAAAAGAAAAACATCAATTTGCGTATTGTTTCACCCTGTATACAACATTTGTTTTATAGTAACAAACAATTATTCCTAATATTATTAAGCATTTTTTCAATTAAATTGCGTTAACAGAAAGATTACATCGTTTTTCAATTTTGAAAAATAAGGCCCTAAACTTCCATTGATTTCAACATTAAATTATTTATAACTTTTAAAATATTAAAAATTGACCGAATAAACCTTATATCAAAAATGATTAATTTTAAGCGAAGAATCTAAAATCGACATAAAAATATAGCATTCCATTTAAAAAATCATATGTTTGATACGTCACGTAATTATTGGACACCCTGTATAAATGAAACTAATTTTAAAATGTGAAGTTTGACAGTAGCTACAAATTATGTTAGTAATATTTTTTTATTAATTTCTAAATAACTGAGATATTGGACTTCATCGGAATTTTGCGCCACCCTGTATATATATATGAATAATAATTTAAATAAAAATCACTTGGTTTGTTTAATTAATCTCTTTCATATATATTTAATATTTAATTTTCAGAAAATACAATTTAAAATTAATTTTAAAAATCGTGACAATTCCAAAGCATTGCAAGCATTTTGTAACGATCTTAAATATGAATCTTACCAAGAAATTTGAACGTGAACCATATTAATATCAGTAAAAAAAAACAAGTAAATTCAATCACAAAACAATATCAATATTTTTTTCAAGTTATCTATGAGAAACAAAGTAATCAAATATTAAGGGAAATTTTAGCTGCGATAGACGTAAAAATTTAGTACTAAAAGCAAACCTTTTCAAATTAATACAAAAAATCTCGAGAGCACTCTTTTTAGAATACCGTATATAGTTTATTAATCTCTTTCATGTAGTTATTTTTATTATTTAAAAGGATGGACGAAGGAACAGCTATTAAATTATTATGAAATGAAATATGGATGATGTTAATATTTATACTTTTAACCTTTTGATAGCACTGTCTAGCCTAGTTTCCTTGTGACATTCAAGCAGATGATGACAAACACATACACCTATATGTTTAATTAATTTCTCACATAAGCCGTGGTGAAACATTTTTGAATTAATTCAGGATGGTACATTCCTCCCTGAAGATGCCCAATGGCCGAAACTAGTTGGAGAAAATATAAATAAGTGAAACAAACCAAGTGTTTTAATTTCAATTAAATCATCTCGAATTAATACATACACCTAGTTAAAGCATGTAATGCAATTCTAAAGTATTGTAAGCATTTCGTGAAGAGAAAAAAAAAAACTTATTGCAAGATCATGACAAAGAAAGAGAATGTTTGCAGTGAAAATATGTGAAATGTAAGACAGTTAAAAAATGTAAATAGAAATATATTTTGCTTTTAAGAAAGATTCATATGTGGCAGTGTTTCAAAAATGATAAGAAATTCTTATTATGTCATTAAAAAAAATAATAGGTATAGTCGCTTGAATTAATCTAGGATTTATGAATTACACTATAATCTTAAATTATATCGACTATTTTATATATTTTGATGCAATTCTAAATAACAATTAGTAATATCAGACAGAGCAGAAAGACCGTTGGTCGATAGTCCAAGCAGACTAACAAAAATAATTATATAGCAATTAAATATAAATATATAATATAAAAGTTATTGTAATTGTCTGAATAAAGATGTACTATATATTCAAGAATTAATATTCAATTCCGGATCAATCCTTGCTTATTACTACGGGTAAAAAATATGTACAATCTATTACTAAAACTGTCTTTTAAATATTGAATATTTCAGAAGGTTTCTGATTATTTTATACAATATCTCAAAATATTTTTTTTACTGTTATAATAATGATCCATAAAAATATAGTTATTTACATTCAATTTTCTCTTCTGCAAAGTGAATTCAATGACGCAACTGATTATTTTGAAATAAACCTCAAGATTTTCGAGTAATCTAATATTAATGAATTTATTACTATTATATTGAGCCATAAAGATAATTATTCAATCAAGAATATTCAATTAAAATAAAACAATATTTAATGATGTTATTGAACATGCTGAAATATCACAAGAATGAAAACCAAATGAAAAAATGGTGATGTGTCCATCATGGTACTTTCCCCGGTGAATACGGTCAAATAAGTTTCTGATTGAAAATTTAATAGGAAAGCAAAATGATTAATAGAAAAAATTGAATATTGTCTTTCAATGTTAAAACCGAGTATTTAGAAGAATATTATAATTAAGTATGTTATTTCTTACCTTACAATGTGTTGAAATCATTTATCCACACTCTTCTTCATTTTTTAAAACTTTGCGAATGTGCTGAATACGACGGCACTTTGACGTTTTATTTGTCATTAAAATAATTATTTCAATAATTAAAATCTCTAAGGGAATGTATCAGGTAAACGAAATTCTTCCGCTTATAAAATGAAAACCGGAGGTCCTACAATAAAAGTTTTATAACAGAAATTAATTATTTATTTTCCATGATCTAAAACTTTTATTTGAAACATTTTTCTATCCGAATTAAAAAAATGAAAAATTGATAAGAGTAAACTTGCACTTAATGAGTTTTGATAGCCTAGATATAAAGTTTGGGCTTAATCCATTTAGCCGTTTAGGTGCTATCGCAGAAACACACAGACACACACACAGACATTTTTCAAAACTCGATGGAATGGACTCAAGGGACCTCAAAACGTGCATATTTGTTGAAATTGGCGGTTTGAAAATTTTGACGATCACAATACTTTCCCTTGGACAGGGGTCCGGGGAAAGTAAAAATGAAGACATTATAGTAAAATGGGCGCATTTATAGTGGGAAAATATGATGCTAGCTAGATGCATTATACCTTGAAAGAGGTTAATTTTTAAATTATTAGCCTTTTTCAAGAATAACAAAAATAATGAAAGAACGATGGCATTATGGTTATTAAGGACGCATTTATAGTGGGGTAGCACGATGTTAGTTGCATCATACCTTGAAAGAGGCTAATTTTTAAGTTACAATAGAGCGCATTTTATAGTGGGATAGCACGATGCTATCCTCGTTTAAGGTATTATGCAAATAAAATCTAGCATCGTGCTAGCCCACTATAAAATGCGCTCTTAGTGACTATTGTGATTTCGTTATTTGATTTATTTTAGCACACTCGCGTATGTCTAATCAGAGTTTCGTATGCGCGTACACTAAAAAATAGTTTCTTTCAACATATGATGCAGCTGGCATCTAGTATCGAGCTGCTATAAATGCTATAAATGCACCCTTAGTGACTATTATGACTTCATTCTTTAATTTATTTTAGTACATTGTTTAAGTGAAGTTTCTTACGCGGGCGCACGAAAACTTAGTTTCTTTCAAGGTATATGAAGTTGGCATCCAGCATCGAACTGCCCTATTATAAATGATAATGGTAACAGTAACACTACTAAACGAAACAGATTATATAAATAAAAATAATTATAAATTAAATAAAAAGAATTTGAAAATTATTAATGCATTATTTCCTATAATGTAGCAATATTTTATTCCTTTCTTCACTTTTTTATTTTTATCACTATATGTACATTTCAAGCACAACGTGCTCTTTGTCAATAGTTTTTTATGTAAAATTGACAAATAAATAAATAAACATGTAAACAAAATTTAATATACAAATGTGATGTGTTATTAAAAAATCAGATAAAGGTAATTTATTGAAATAAATCAATTAATTTTAATAAATTGTTATTTAACGGAGTTACGTCACAATTTAAAAGTTTACTAGAATATTTATACATTTCAATTGCTTCTAACATATTTAGTTTTGGAGAATTTGTCATTTTTAAAATTTTTAAATTGTTTAACGAAAATTTATGTCCAAATGTTATTATGTGGTTAGCAATTGCGGATTTTTCTCTCTTGTTTATTTTTGAATAATAGATGTGTTCTTTGTATCTTGTTTTTAAATTTCTTTTTGACTCATACAATGCATGCTGTGAATGAAAGAAGGTTAAAAATGCACATTCTTCATCAAAGGCAACAGTTTTAGTATATTTCATAGAGTCAAAGAAATATAACTCTTCATCATTGTGGCAGAAATATTGAATGTTAAAAAGCACGTTATTATTTTGAAAACATTGATATTAAGCAAACTTTAAGCTTTTTTTCAAACGGAAAAAGCCAATACTCCAATCCAGAAATATATAGCCAATGTAGCCGATAATATATTTCTTGCAACAAAGTAACTTTATATTATTTAAATCTTTTGTAAAAATTGCAGTAAATTTATCTTCAAGTTGCACTAATTATGTGTATTGGGAGCTCGTCGTTCAAATTGTTTAGCAATATTGCTATATGATCAAGGAGCCCACTAACTTGTTTTTGTAGTGGACTCCTTGATCATAGCAAGAATTAAAAGCTTGTATATCCTTAGTAAATTACTAAAAAAATACAGTTCCTGATCATTTTTAACTATTGTA
The DNA here is from genome assembly GCA_963082785.1 of Philonthus spinipes. Lineage (NCBI taxonomy): Eukaryota > Metazoa > Arthropoda > Insecta > Coleoptera > Staphylinidae > Philonthus > Philonthus spinipes. The sequence continues at coordinate 26,341,642 of OY720299.1, read as the reverse complement.
AACAAATATTTATGCCTCAGAAACCAATTTATGAAAACATAACAATAATATATATATCGAGCGTATAACAAAAATCGACGACGAAGTTGGCATTGAAAATCTAAAGTCATGTCTGAACTAAAATCACACGCGCACGCGTAAACTACTGATTGTGATGATGACAAGTCATTTGTCACTGTTTAACAGCAACCAGCATTTCACGCGTGTGATCTTAATACAGACATAACTCGAGATTTCCAACGCCAACTTCGTCGTCGATTTTTGTTATACGCTCGATATAAATCTTTATTCAGGACTAATGCTTATAATATACATACAATACAAAACTATTATAAAATATCATATAGTACATACCAGTCCCGAACTGGCTATCGACCATAGGTCTTTCTGCCATAACTATGATATTTTTCCTAATTTTTCAAAATGTAAAGTGTAAAAATCAAAGAATTGGTATAACAAATTAAAGAAATGGAAAGTGATTTTGTCAGTTTATTTTAACTACTAAATTCTGAGCAATATACACTGGCGGGTCTTTCTGCCATAACAATGATATTTTTCCTAATTTTTCAAAATGTAAAGTGTAAAAATCAAAGAATTGGTATAAGAAATTAAAGAAATGGAAAGTGATTTTGTCAGTTTATTTTAACTACTAAATTCTGAGCAATATACACGTCATAGTTTTTAGGAGAAACTCTGCCAACATTTTGGTTGATGCTAATGGAGATATTATTGTCCTAAAATGTTATGGGAGATGAAAGTTTATTGCAATTGTAGAAGGCTATATAAAGAATTTGTTAAAAAAAAGAAATTGAGAGAAAAATTGTGTGCTCAATAGAACCAGCTACAAAAATAACAGCTACTTCATATATGATATACTTTTACATTTCAGATCCAAATATGAATCTACATGAACCTTCTTTGAGAAAATAAGTAAAATGGTTTAAAGAATGGTGTTATTTTTTTTATTGAACAATTGTAAGAAAAAAATGTTTTCATTGTGGATAAAGTATGGTATTCTACTCGTGTATGATGGCTATTAATCATTCAAATGATTTATTTCACTCGCTTACGGCTCGTTCCTCAAACTACTTGCTCATGATTAATAGCCTCCATTATACGTTTGTTGAATGATATAGTATTAAGGTGCGATTAGCGCGAGAGCGTGCAGTGTATTTCTACAAAATGCGTGTTTATTTTATTCCAACTTTGATTTTTTAATCTATCGACAAAAATCTGAACTACTCGGAGCTGTTTCAAATAAAAATGACGGCGTCGAACTAAATTTGTTATCATTGACAATTTTAGAGGATTAAAGAGCATACAAATAATAATATTATGAATGTGTTAAATATGGATATTAAGAGGAAGACTTTGCACGTATACTCAGATATATTTAATATAGATTAAATGTACTTTTGTAAATTAAATTAATTTTTGAAAAATTATTTTTTTCACTTTTTTTGTTTTTAAAAAATAAAAATTATCTGATGTCGCTCATCAGTAAATAAGCTATATGCCTGTATTTAATGTTTATTTTTTTATGACTGTATAACATTGTTAATCCCTTAAAACGGAAACGTATTGGGGATCGAAGCCTTAATAAATTTGAATCAAATTAAATAAAGTGAAATAATAAAGTCAAAAAATTGTAAAATATGAAAGTAATTAAATGATTATTCAATTGTTTAAATTAATTATTTTTATAATTAATGGTTTTAATATTTAGACATTGGTAGTTCATATTGTATAAAATAAATTTGGATAGATTATTAAAAATCAACCAATAAAACACAGATTAGATTGAATAACTTTAAATTTAAAGTTTATTCATATTTATTTCATATAATTATTTTTAAATTACATTTTATTTAATTTAAAAAAAACGCATCATGTTAAATAATAAATATATAGGGTGGTGGATCTACCTTCGAGAAAGCTTTTTATAATCATAATTATTTTCTGAAGGTATGTAACATAATTATCTTTATATTTGTTAGGTTTAACATTTTTTATATAAATTCGATACTGACAAATAACACATTTATTTTTAAATGTCTCAATCTTAAATAAAATTGAAAATAAAAGCAATTAAATTGAACCAAAATAGTGATAATAATAATAAAAACCGAGAGAGAATTTAAAACAATGACGGAGTCGTGGCGCATTATGGAGAAATTGGCTTTGAAAACGAAACGGAATTAAATAAAGAAAGAGCCCGGTCCGTTCCTCGTCGCACACTCGAAACGGCCAGCCGAGCCATTATGTAATTTATACTTTCTCCGACTTCTTTCCTCGAGGATATACACTTATTACCACGCTTCAATAAACGCGCCAAGGCTCGAATCTGCACAAAATTATTCTATTAATAAATTTAAAACGCTTAGAAATCGAAAAAAAAAATTTGCGCCGCTTACGCTCGAAAGTAAATTGACTCGCGTAATTCAATTTACACGCATGCTCAAATGTAATAATAATATAAAAGCAAACAAACAACATTAATTATTTATTGCCGGCGTAATAAAATTTAAATAATCACATCTCATTACACGGCTATGTAAAATACGGCACATTATCGGAATTAGAACCTAACCTACCTTAACATTAAATTATCTCTTTGTTTTGAAATGTTGGGTTTTTTGAATATTTCACGTTTTTGTTGTAAAAATATGACGTTTATGAATATTTATACCTTCATAACAAAAATAATTTTGAAGTTAATAAATTATCTTCTTAAATAAATTCTTAAATATATGTCAAAAAACAAACAAGAACATTGATTGTTAAGGCTTTCACTTGGTTATACATTTTGAGTTTATTAAATAAAACACTCTTTAGCTTTGTTTGTATAACTTGTTATTTTATTTTAGTGACTATAGTTTCGAAGTATGGATCATCATTATCAAATTATAAACACTTTTAGTTTGCTTCGAAACTATAGTCACTAAAATAAAATAACAAGTTGTGCAAAGTTGAAAAATGTTTTATTTAATAAGAATATTATTACCATATGATCCAGAACTTTTCTCCTCTTTGATATTTTTTAATTTACATAAATATAGAAATGATGTAAATTAAAATAACCATAGGTTTAATATTTCATTGATAGGTACATATCTCCAGAATGAAATGAATGTTCCATTCCATCAATTTAATGTCAATTAGTAATTTCGTTATGTATTATTCAATTTATATAGATTATCATATACATACAAAGATCTTTATTCAGACAATATTACAACAAAATTGTATAAATTTATTATAACAATATGTACAATTGTGTTAGTAGTCTGTCATGGGCTATCGACCATAGGTCTTTCTGCCCTGTATGAATTGTTGGTGATTTGCAAATTAAAACTATGCTAGTTAGCTGAACTGTCATGTATGCATGAGTTAATGAATTTGTGGATAGTGACCGAAAGGTTGTTATATTTTGGGGGAATATTAGGATTGCGAGGAATGCAATATTTTGTAAGGAGGGAAAGTAGATTATTATTATTAATTGTAATATAGATTAGATAATTTTATGTATTCCTTTTTGTGGATAGTTTATATAAAGGTATATTTGTTAGATAAATAAATAAATAAATAATATTACATTATGTTATTCTAACAAATTTAAGAATTTGATTTGCTAATCGATTATTTTCGTTAATCGAATGTTAATTTTATTATTCCTGTGAAGTATATCATTACAAACTCAAACATAATTAGGAAACATAATTATATTAAGAATAATATGCAGCACTTGGCGATTGTGCAGAAATTGCAAAATAGGAAAAGTATGAGGAAAGCAGTTTTGCAGTTTTCCGATAAGAGAATCAAGAATTATATATAGATTTTTTTAGATTATTGAATGGTTAAATGGAAAGAAGGCAGGTATTGAATGGAAGATAATCTACTTATGATTTTACACATTTTTTATGTATTTCTATTTTATAAAAGATCCGAAAACCAAAAGCGACACAATAAATCTTTCTTACACCGGAATGGTGGTAATACTTAAAATAAGCTACTTGATTGTACTGTTTCTATAAACATTATTTAATATTTATTATATTTACTGTTTCTATAACTATTTCAGTTGTTTTGAAATTAAACTTTCATTATATTTAATATTTTTTAAATAAATCGCTTCTTTGTATAAACGATCATTAGAAATAATAACGTATAAGTGTTTATTCAATTAGTCGTACTTTTTTAAAAATAATAAAATCAGCAGAGAATTTTCAATCACTAGAGCTTTAAAAATTAACTTAGCAGAGCATGGTTTCGATCCACGGACCTCTGGGTTATGGGCCCAGCACGCTTCCACTGCGCCACTCTGCTTATGATATCTACTAAAAACTAGTTTTTGATTCTTATGATTTTTCTCTTTCTTTTTTTTATGATTCAAATAAAAACCTTTCGAAATTGTAACGAACAACAATAAATTTAAGCAACATACCGATTACCTCCGTGATTAATGGAAGCTGTCCACTGGGTAGCGTATTATCTCCACTTTTATGGACAGTCTCCTTCAACGACTGCTTAGGAGGAACTTTTTCGTAACGGCGTATGCTGACGATCCTTGTAAGCGATAAGCATGGAGGTGCAATTTGTAAAAAAATGCAAATCGCCCTTAACATTTTATCCAGGTGGTTTGAGGATTATTCCCTCTTGGTTAAATCTGACAAAACGGGGATGATTCTCTTCACCAGGAAGAGCACCATTGTTATTGAATTCGATGTTATAATTTAGCGAGTATGTGAAATACTCGACAAGAATTGTCCATCAGTCGTTCGCATAACTCCAGCCATCATCATCTGACAATTCTTCAATCATAAATAGAAAAGAGTATTCACTCACTTGGTCACAGTTATTTAAATAAATTAAATAAAAATGATTTGAAGATAATCAAAAATTTGTTGCATTATGTAATATTTTATTGATATGTAGCAGCAGGTGTACATTATGTAATTCAATGTCCGGCTGGGTATTTGCCCGGGAAGTAGTTGTTTTAATGTTCATTTGTAAGTACGTTAACGTAACGTAAGTCAAAAGTCACAGAGCTAAATGTGGAAATAATTTATTAATTATTTTAAATCATTTTTATTTAATTTATTCTTCAATCAATTGTATCTTATACGGATTATACTTTTCAATACCTTCTCTACAGAATGTTGACTTATCATGGTTTAGTGCAAAAAAAAATTGGTAAACGTTTGAGGTAATTCCTCTAAATCAATTGCAATGATTTGTCTAATAGTTTTGTTTTTTGCGTTCAGTAATTTTTGTACCATCCAAGTTGCATTAAAATGTTGTAATGTTTTAGTAACTGTCTCGCGTGATATGGGATCCTGAAAAATCATTAAAAATATGGCACATTTCTTCATGAGTTCTAACTCATGAAAATGTGCATCGTGTTAGGACTCATTCACATTTCTTCATGAGTCCTAACACGATCGCCATAACTGATCATCATTAAAATTTCAATACGATCTGTTTCAGTTAAATGAACCATTATTAATCGTATTTACATTTTTTTATATGACTTCCTCCGGACCGTTTAGGCCCATTGCCTAGGATCTTTTGTTCTTAAGATTTCGTTTTTTTCCATCTATCTCCTCCTGTCCTCTCTATCTGTAATTCGTTATCCGATTATTCCTGATATCCCTCATGACTGCAATTCTCCATTCCTTCCTGGTTCTTCCCCGATTTTTCTTACCAATAGGCTATCCCTCTGTTATTCTGGGTCTATATGGCTTCCTCCGGGCCATTTAGACCCATTGCCTAGGATCTTATATTCTTAAATTTTCGTTTCGTCCATTCATCTCCTCCTATCCTTCGCTCTCTTTTTCTCCAATTCGTTATCCGTCTATTCCTGATATCCCTCATGACTGTATCTCTCCATTCCTTCCTTGGTCTTCCCCGCTTTTTCTTACCAATAGGCTATCTCTCTGTTATTCTGGGTCTATATGGCTTCCTCCGGGCCATTTAGACTCATTGCCTAGGATCTTCTATTCTTAAGGTTTCGTTTCGTCCATTTATCTCGTCCTATCCTTTGCTCTCTCTCTCTCTCTCTCTCTAATTCGTTATCCGTCTATTACTGATATCCCTCATGACTGCATCTCTCCATTCCTTCCTTGGTCTTCCCCGCTTTTTCTTACCAATAGGCTATCCCTCTGTTATTCTTCTTGCTGCCCTTGAGTTTTCCATCCGCTGCATGAGTCACTGCATTTACAGTCGCCTCGATCTTATCACTGCGTCTATCCTGGGCTCATTCAGATTGTTGTGCACTTCTGCATATGATTTTCTTTCCCACACCTCATCTATTTTTTTTCCTCCAAAGATTTTTCTGCGGAACTTCCTTTCCCTTACTAAAACCTTCGTTTCTTCCTTCTTTGTTAAGAAGTTTCGCTGCCGTAGAGTAGGATAGGCCTAATTATTGTTTCGTAAATTCTTATCTTCAGTCCTCATAATAGTTCGTTGTCTTTTAATAGTTTTTGTAGCGCTGCAGCATCTGTTTGCTTTTACTATTCTGAAGTCTATTTCGGAACCCTCTTCACCTTTGTTGTTTATCCATGAGACCAGATACACATAACTCTCGGTTACCTTAAATATTTTTTCTTCTTTGTTGCTTGTTTGGATTCCTAGCAAGTTGTTATTTTTGTTATAGTTGCATACATTCCGGTTTAGCTTCGTTTACTTGCAAACCCTTCTTCGCTGTCTCTTCATGAGATTTGTTGTTTCCTACTCAGGTCACTACTGCTGCTTGCTATTAATACCAAGTCATCGGCATAACCTAGGCATTGGTGACTTTTAATGTTTAGTGTCTCTTGTCTAATAATATTTGAATTTCGCATCACTTCCTCAAAAACTAATTTAAATAGTAACGTTGAGAGAGGATCTCCTTGCCGTAGTCCTTTCATCACTTCAAATTCCTTGGTTTCCCGCCCCTACACTCTGACCGTGTCTGTTATTTGTTGCAGGGTCATTCTTTCTAAGTTAATTAGTCTTCCAGGTATGACGAATTTTGTTAAAACTTCTGATATCGCTGCTCTGTGAATTGAGTCGTATGCTGACTTGTATCTTCAAATCCGGGTTTGTTTTAATAGGAATACCTGGTCTATCGTTGATCTTCCTGTACGGAATCCGCATTGATAGTCTCAAATCAATCTCTCAGCTATTTTGTCCACCTTTTCTTCAGGATTGTTGCTATTAATATTCTAGAAAAAGTGCGTACCTTTAAAGATCTGGGCGTGTGGTTCGATGATAAATTTACATTTAATTACCATGTACAAACACTGGCGGCCAGCTCTTTTAACGCTCTAGGTTTTATTCACCGCAATTCTATATTTAACGCTTACGTCCGATCTAAACTGGAGTATTGTTCTTTAATTGGTTTCCTTACACTTAACAACAAATTTTACTAATTGAAAGTGTTCAAAGAAAATGTGCAAAATTTCTGCATTTTAAAGTACTTGGGCATTACCCTCCTCAAGGATTTGATCACACTATGCTTCTTAAAATTGTCAACATTGAGTCCCTTGAACAAAGACGTCATACAGCTAGTATTAATTTGTGTTCAAGATTTTACACAACTATGTTGACTGCAGTGATATATTAAGCCAGATCAACTTACATGCTCCAGTATTCAACGGGCGACATAAACCAACATTCTATGTTCACTTCAATCGAAACATGTCTGGTTTACGTTCTCCTATTAGCACAATGTGTAGAATTTTTAACGAACGGTTTTATCATTATGATATATTCTGTGATACGCTTTCATCAATATTATTACGCTACTATTTTTTTTACAATTTGTAATCTTTATTTGTATATTTTATTGTTTTCGTATCGATATTTGTACTGGTAGTTATTTATATTTATATTCATGTTTGTCTTCCTATTATCATAATGTAAAATTATTTTGTATTATCCTCTAATTGAGCTACTGTTTCCTGTTGGGTAATAAATCTATTATTATTATTGTTATTATTATTATTAATTTATAAATTACGTCATGTAGTACAATTCCCCTGTAATGATTGCAATCCTCAATTTCTCCCTTTTATGTAGTGGGGATTTTTATGTTTCTGGCATCTTTTCTTGTATCCATATATCGCCAATCAATTTAGTTATTTCTTTCCTTAAAACATTTTGACCATACTTTATATTTTCTACCACTATCTGGTTCATTCCTGCGCTCTTGTTTTTTATGCAATCGATTATTTCATTTAATTCTTCTTCCGAAGGGGTTTCCACCCCCTCCTAACTTATTCCTGTTCCAATTGCCGTATTTTTTACTTGGTTTGTTTCTCCATCGTTCAATAAATCTTCAAAGTGTTGTTTCCATCTTTGAAGCTTTTCTCCTGTACTTCCGATCAGGTCATCTTTGGTAAATATCATCTTTTGGTTATGTCCTTTCATTATTTCTTTGGTTATTCTATAGAAATTTCTAATATTTTTTTCGTTTGTACTCCTTTTCCATTTCCTGATCCCTTTCTTTCTGTATTCTTCTTTTGTTTTCTCCACGTAGCTTTAGTGAGTCTTATCCTCGCTCTTTCATGATTCTAGGTATCTTAGTCTTAATTGTCTCTTCTCTCTCTTCCTAATATTTTTTCTTTTATACCCCTCTTCCATTTCCTGATCACTTTCTTTCTGTATTCTTCTTTTGTTTTCTCCACATTAGGATAAGGAATCATGAACAAGCAAGACTCTTGCTTGTTCATGATTTCTTATCCTTGCTCTTTCATGACTCTAGGTATCTTAGTCTTAATTGTCTCTTCTTGTCAGTCTCCTGCCTGCCTTTTCTATCAAACATTTTTTCTCACGTGGTTTCTGCTTGGGTAATACAGTCTCTAACGCTTTTGTAACTGCCTTTTCTATTTTCTCCCATCTCTCTTCCATTCCCAGCAATGATTTCACATATATCAGCTCCTTATGCATTTCTCTATTGTACCTCTCTGCCACCTCCACATTTTGTAGACGTGCCATGTCGTATTTCATATTTCTTTGTTTTTTGTCTCTTCCACTCAACTTTTATTGTATTTAGTTGGAATTTCGCTACTACTAAGAAGTGGTCGGAGTTAACATATGAACTACTTTTTTGTTCTCATATTTGTTATTAAATTTGAGTGGCGATCTTCAATTAGAACGTCTATTTTATTGGTGTCGTTCCGGGAATTAAATTACAATTTATTTTCATAAATTACAATTTGGCAATTTGGCAATAGTTACTGTCAAAATAAAAAAAAATATATAAGCGAGTGGAACACCAAACTGAATCACCCTGTATATTGGCGATTCAGTTTGGTGTTCCACTCGCTTACATACTTCTTTATTTTGACAGTAAACTATAATAAACCATATATATTTGTAAACGGCAAGAAATTCTCTTAATATCATCAAATTAACAATAAGATGACAACTGTCAAGGTAGCGATAGTCAACTTTTTTTTCTCAAATAACATCATATTTATTTTTTTGTTCAATTCGAATATCCATCAAAACTATACGCTTATCTAACAAAAAAATAAATGAAATAAGAAAAATATCAAAACAAAAAAAATATGATTCACGTTAAATGCAGTAAATTGATTTCTTACTATTAATTTTACTAAATTTATCATAATAAGGTGTAATGGAAGATTAGAGTGTATCTCGGTACGCATCTAAATTGCATCTTTTTTTTTCAGTATCAGAACTATTATTTTTAGGAATCGCTTATAATTGTCATAAATATTTTCTTTACTGTATTTTTGTTCTGTTATGGAAAAATAAAAATATTATTATTATTAATACAAACAACATCAATTTGTTTATCTAAACCCAGCTCTTTAAAAAGCTCCAGAAATATACAGAATGTTCCATTTAATTTAAAAAGTTGAGGGAATTTTCGGTCAAACCAGAAGTATATTCTTAAAAAAAATGTACATCAGATGCTTTTTGCCGCACTGCAGCTAAATATCGAACATAGTCCTGCATAAAAAAAGTTATTAACAATTAATTGTTTTTTGCTGCTGTTGAGTGGCTTTTTTCAAGAAGGCTTGAAAATAATATTGTTTTTATCCAATTTAACAATATAAGAATTACGAAGCAAATATTTATTTTTTCTACGCATATTAAATAATATATACATACATTACTAATGTATTTTGAATTGTTTATTACTCCACAGTGTTCACCAATCATATAACGAATTTTCCATTATGCAATTTCTGTTTATTTCGAATTTATAAAATGATTTAATCCAGTAGCAATGTCTGTCAATACATTTAATTTCAAATGTCAAATACTGGCAAACCGATTCCAGTTAAGTACGATTTTGTGAAACTGGACAATGGGACATTTGAGAATGAGACCATTATATGAGACCATATATATATGCGAAGAATATCACCCTTAATTTACTGCCAGTGAAATCGCGGAAAAATATTTAAATAAGAACAATTAATGAATATTTTCTCATAATTTTGTTAATACTTTTTGATAATATAATTTAATGCAATAAAATAATGCGTAATTATTTAACACGAGTAGGAAAAGTATAGTATTCAACTTGTGAAAAAGGCATTATTCACTCAGATCTTCTATCGACTCGTGGTGTAATATTTATCTTTTTGAATAATAGCCAAATTTCTCACTCGTTGAATTATTAATATACTATTTGATGGCAATCAAATTTCAAACGATATTAATTGAAAACAACATTTTCTATAATTATATATATATATATATATATATAATTATATATTGGGAATAAAGATATATATATATATATATAACTATCTTTATTCCCAAAAGTAACCAACAAATTTTAATAATAATAATAATAATCTTTATTGTCCAACAGATATACCATAAAAGTACAAATATCAGAAAAAAAATATACAAATCAATTAATTAATAACTAAAAATGGTTCAATAACTAATGTAAGTATAATATAAAAATAACAACTAAAATATGTTATATATATATATACATATAATGTACTTCAAGGAAACGGCTATCGACCGGAGGTCTTACAGCCTTTCCTATAATTTTATTTAACGACGTATCTAATTTTAACATTTTTTATATAAAAAAAGTGATTCATAAACCAACGTTGCGCGCGTAAGTACTCGCATATAAAAACAAAAACAAGAAGCCAGTAAAAATTTCTATAAACATCTGTGCATCGTCTCATCAAGAGACTTAATGACTTCCACAATTACCCCCGTTGCACTCTCTCTCGCTCCCGCAAAGAAGCGAAAAATAAACTTGACAATGTTTACGTTCGTCTTTACAAATGCCCACTTTGTATTGTAAAGCAGTTTATAAATAGACCGAGCCGCATTTCCAAACAATGGACTTTATGAATTTTACCATTATTCATCCGGCTACCACTACACCTATGCACGCCGTGTTGACATTTGACAAATGCCCATTTTTTTCCCCTCATTTATTTATTTATACAATCAGTGTGTTTTTATTGTGTTTTTTTTAAACACACTGTTTTGTTTTTCTTTTTTATTGGTGTGGTTAAGAGATTTAAATCCCAGGTAAAAGCTCTGTTATGTTTGTGTTTGAATGTAAATAAAAAAGATTTAACAGTTTGTTTTTTCATGTTATTTGTATTTTCAGGTAAATTCGCGGAAAAACTTCAGGTCAATAGCCAATTATTATTAATAATAGAAAAAGACTATTCCTTCATTTGGTCACAGTTATTTAAATAAATTAAATAAAAATGATTTGAAAATAATTAACAATACATGTCTCTCGAATTTTCGCATCTCAAAAGCAATGAGATAACCTAACTCTCAATAGACTTCACAATGGCCAAACTATAGATGTAAATCGTTAAAATGATCATGAAATTGTTCAAATTTCATAACCAAACTGACTTACCATATTACACAATATATAAGCACTGCCCTTGTAATTTCCCAGAAATTGATGTTAACTTTATACAACTAAAACTAGATAATTATGTAGAGCTGCATACGCACGTGTGCGGTTTAGACGAAAGAGATAGCTATATAAATATTGGCAATCACTAATTCGAGTTGGATTGCTGTTGTGATCAATGAACAATATTGTATTATACGTTAAAGTAATCATAAAATAAGCAGGAATTTCAACAGATGAATTAAAAATTATTTTAATGTTTAGTTTGTGTGAAAAATATGTATGAAAATCAATGAAAATTGATTAAATTAATAGCAAATTTCAAATTAAATTTTTGGTAATAAAAACTTGTGCAATGAAAATTTAAAGGATTTCACTAAATTCTGCATTCAAATAACTTAGCAGACATAACCTATTAATTTTATTATATCTTGAAATGTTCTTTTCTAACTTGAACTAGTAAATTGACGTAATACACGAAAATTAACGATTTATTTTTTATTTAGACTGATACTTTATACTTGATAGATAAAAAATGTAAATATTTATTCATATTATTAAATCCAAAAGAATAGCTCTTGTTTTCTAACGATTATTTACATTTTACTATATAGCTATCTCTTTCTACTAAACCGCGACCTTAAACGCCTTTATAATTTCTATATTGTCAAACTGTCACTGTGTGCTGTCACCGCCTCTGCATTAGTCCCTACCGCCAGTGCCTCCGGTTTCGTGATTTCTTCAACACGTACATTGTAAGCATTTTCAGTTCCTTACAAAAATCTTGATCAACTTCCATAAATTCCAGTTGTCTGCGCTTCGCAGCTCAATCGTCTGGAATTCCATGCTGGAAACTGGCGAAAATGCTTCAAAAACGAAGCTGTTTTATAACATAATTTTTTTGTTTGTTTACAAACCACTCTGATCAGTAACGCTGTTTCGATTAAAATGGTTTATTGCGATTAATTAACTTTAATGTCAACTGAACAAAACGATTGTTTCTCCACAGCATGCTACGGGGCAACGGCTATTTTCGAGTGAGATAAAGTCGGAAGACTAAATGAATCAAGATGATTATTGAAGGAAATCCTGAAATTAATTTTTTTTCATTATTCATTTTCTATTGCGTTTCTATACAAGCTCTCGTTTTATTTTCCTTTTTGAAATTAACGATAATTTTGTTATTGTGCATTTTGTCGGTGATTCGAATGCGTTTATCGCGGGCGAGATTTTCCGCGGCGGTGTTCGCAATAGAGCGTGGAATTCGCTCTGGACGTAAAGTGTGTTTGCGCACTTTCTCAAATTCCATTTTTCCCAGAAAACCTCGGACCGTTTTACAAACGAAACGACACGTCTCAGTACGGTGGTTTTATATTGTGCAAGACGGCCATTTGCCGCCTCAACGACACCACTGATTACTAGAGAAATTAATATCCAAAGCGGACCTTTGACGGGCGTCATTTGTTTTGTTTTTTTAATTTTCTTTTGCTCTGTTACATTTTCAAAATCTACGTTGCAATTCCCTTATCGGCGGACTTAATGCAGTGTGACTTATTTTACGCTGATGTGAATTAAAGCGAGGGGGATTGGAATAATCGAGCTGTTTTCGAATATTAAAATAAATATGTTATTTTAAGGGAAAAAGCGTTGATGGAAAAATTAATAAATTTTTAATCAATGGAAAAAGACATAATAGGAAATGGATTATCGTTAATTTTTTTTTAAAAAAAGACATACATGAAAATAAGTATATATATATATATTCAATAACCATTTCTACCCATATGGGTGTACGTTTTTTTTCTTTTTCTTAATTCTTCATGAACTTCTTCCAGGTCTTTTTGTCTTTTGCTATTCTTGCAGTTTCTTGTCTGGTGATGCCTATCTTTCCTAGTATCTCGTTTATTACTCCTTCCCGTGTTTTTCTTGGTCGTCCCCTTTTTTTCCCCTTGTGTTTTTGCTTCCCATACCTCTCTGGTTTGCATACTTTAGTTCATTCTCTGTATATGCCCCCACCATCCTAATTGCCTTTCTTCTATATATTCCTCGATGCTCTTTACTTGTAGTTTTTTCTCTGATTCTTTCACTTCTCATCTTGTCCATTAGTGTGACGCCGTACGTTAGGCATCTCATTTCTACTGCTCTTTTTCTGCTTTTTTGTCTTTCATTCAGTATCCACGTCTCACTTTCGAATGTTAGCACTGGTCTGTATATAGATTTGTACACTTTTATCTTTGTGCTCTGCTTAATTTCTTTTTTCCTTGTAATGTACTTGCTTAGAGTGTAGTACAGTTTGTTCGTGTTGTTTATTCTATAGTTTATGTCCGCCTCCTGCTCTCCTGAGTCTTGTATAATCACTCCTAAGCATTTATATTGTTTCACTTGTTCTATTTCTTTATTCTCTATTTTTATTTTCATTTTGATTTCTTGTCCTGCTATTGCCATCACTTTGGTTTTGTTGCTATTCATTTTCATGCCCTATTTGTTTAGATTTAATGAAACGTTTGAATTTCGTTTTCCTTGTTTGCTTTAACAGGACAAGTTCGCCTTCCTTTAGTGGACCAAACAATGATTCTCTACCTTGTAGACCCAAATCGTTGACGATGCCACTTGAAATTAGGCAAAAGGTGGCGCTTGCGTCGTCTTTAATTTATTATGAATATTTGTTTAGTACTTTATCCCACATTATTAGTTTTTCTTGTAGTTCTTCCTGTGTATTATCTATTATTGCAATGTCATCTGCAAATGCACATTGTTGTATTTGTACTCTTTTCATATTTCGTTTGTGGGCCTTGTTTCATTGTTTACTTCTTTAATTATTTGATCCATGTATATTATAAATAGTAGTGGGCTTAGGCTTCCTCCTTGTCTCACTCCTCGTTTATTTGTAAAATCTTCTGATTTTCTAATTTTTGCTACTATGACATTTTTTATTTCTTTACATATACTTTTAGTTGTTCTTATTAGTTTTCTTAGGCCTTCCCAGATTTTTTCTCTAGGCACTTTGTCGAACGCTTTTTCCTATGAATATTACCTTTTGCATTTCCAATGTTCTATTAATTATTATCTTCAGCGTGAATATGTGGTCGTGTATACTTCTTCTTGGTCTGAATCCGCTCTGTGATTCAGTTATTTTCTTTTCTACTGTTTGTCTTATCCTTTTTTCAATTATTTTCTCGTATATTTTTGTAGTGGTTCCAATTAGTGAAATTCCTCTACAATTGTTGCATTCTGTCTTGATCCCAGCTTTGTAAATGGGCACTATCATTCCTATTTCCCACTCTTTTGGTATTTTCTCTTCTTTCCACAAGAGAAATTTTAGTAGCTTGTCCTTTCCAGTTATTCCCATATTCTTGATCATTAGTGCTGTTGTTTTGTCAATTCCTGGCGCTTTCCCATTTTTTAGTCCTTTGATTGCTTCTTCTACCTCTTCTTCTGTTATGTCATCTTCTGGAGTATCTATCTCTTTTATTTTAGTGTCGTCTTCTTCTCGATTTGGTTTATAGTCTTGATTCAGTAGTTCTTGGAAGTGAGTTTTCCATCTTTCCATTGTTTCTTCCCCTGTCTTCAATAGACATCCTGTTCCATCTTTTATATTATGTATTCGTCTTTTTTTGTCGTTTCTCAGGTTCTTAAGTGTCTTGTGGAATATTTTCTGGTTGTCTTTTTCCATCTTGTTTTAAAATTCTTCCCATGTCCTTTGTTTTCCAATCAGTATCATTTTCTTTGTTTTAGTTCTCTCTTTCTTGTAGTCATCGTAGCTGCTCTGTGTTCTCATGCTTAGGTACTTCTGCCAAGCTTCTTTTTTAATTTTGATTTGCTTTTTTATTTCGATCGTCCATCAAGATGTTTGTTTCTTGTACTTGCTTTATTTGTTTGTCTCACATACTCGTTTTGCTGCCTCTATTATTATTGTCTTTAATGATTCTCATTCTTCGTCTATACTTCGCTTTTCTGCTTCTGGTAATTTGTGTTTTGCTTCGTTTATTTCTACTTCATATTTCCGAGCTGTTTCTTCATCTTTTAGTTTGTATGCTCTTATTACTTCCTCATATTCTTTTACTTCGCCTTTCTCTTCCTTTTCTCTTCTATATCTGCTATTAGTAGATAGTGGTCACTTCCTATTTCATATCTCCTTCTAACTCTTATATCTTACCTTTCTTCTATTTATCCTTTCTGTTATAATGTAATCTATGATTGACCTTTCCCTTCTACTGCGTTGCTCTCTCGTGTATTTATGAATTTCTTTATGTTGGAGAAACGTATTATTAGATTTTGTTCTATGCAGTATTCAATCAATCTTTTTCCATTATCATTCCTGTGGTCTTCGCCATATCTACCCAGAACTGCACTATACTTCCTATTTCTTTTCCCTACCAGGCCATTGAAATCACCCATTATTTCACCTTTCGCTTTATCTGTTTCTTCGGCAAGTTGTTTCCAGGATTCATCTTTCTTTGCTTCAGTGTCATCATCGTTAGGTCCATACACTCCTATTAATGTTCTTATATTGTTCTCTTTTGCTTTCTTAATTTGATAACAAGCATTCTTTCGTTTATTGCTTCCCATCCATCTATTTCTTGCTCGTGTTTTCTATGTATTAGACATGCTGTTCCTGCTGCTACTTTCTGTTCGTTCTTCACTCTACTAAAAATAAACGTATGCTCATTTTCTGTTCTTTTAATTCCCTTCCCTTTCTTCTCCGTCTCTGTTATTATTAATACATCCAGTTTTGCTTTTTCAAATTCTTGTTCTTTGCCTTGTATGCTTCTCACGTTCCATGTTTCAAATTTCCTTTTATTATTACTCTCTTTCGGTGTCCTAGCTGCGTTCGTTATCATGTTGTCTGACCTGGGCTGTTTCTTTAGTTTGTTTGATTCGTGTATTAGGGTTTCTGATCTAGCATCCCATCTGTACCATTGGTCATTTATGAATAGCTTTTTGTATCCTACTTTCACCTGATTTCCTTTCTCCTTTTCTTCGAATTTTATCTCTCTTTCTTTACTAGTCAGGTCATCATCGATATATATTTTCTGGTCTTTTAGTTTGTTTTTATGCTTTATAATTTTGAGTTTGTCCTCAAACATTTCAAGTTGGACGACGATGAAAATAAGTAACACTATGAAAACTGTATTTTTGAAAGTTTAGCGAACTTTCTAAGAGTTTCTAAGCAAAAGTTGTCTATCTCTTCAATACCTACTTCATTATTTGAGTGTAATAAAAAAGTCTATTTTTATGTAACTAATAACCTTTCTTTACACTTAATTTCTTTTACCAAAGTGACCACCTTTGTGTCCGAAATGTACATTTGGTTTGACTTTATTCATCAATTTATATTTTTATGTATTGTTTATTTATTGTAAATAATGTGTTTTATAGAATTATTTATAACTATATAACTATTTATAACTAAAACATGAAATAAAAAAAACAGGTTTTTAAATAAATAAATATTAAATTAATTAAAAAGAATTTGAAAATAATTAATTATTAAATTATTTTCCCTTTAGCTACTGTGATATTAGAACTTATGTTACATAAGTACTTCAACAAATGTCCAATAATGGACAAGTGAATAAATCCCTTTTCTATTATTAAATAAATATTAAATTGAAGAAGGAAAATATTTAAAATAAAAAATGATATATATATAAAGAATCTTTATTGTCAGTACAATATACATATAAATGTGAAAGAAATTAACAATAAATATTATTATTTTATTTACCGACAATCGGCTATCGGGCAACAGCCTTTCTGCCAATAAAAAAATAGTTTGAAAACATTGATTTCACATTCGTGTTTCGAATATCGCAGTATGTTTCGCGTTACATAAAACACACAAACACCACATATACCAACGGCAATAATGTTCATAAAATCAACTTTCATTTTTCGCGTACACCATCAATTGTTTTATCAATACATCGACACGACCAGCGTTTATCCGAAAAGAGCGGCAATGTAACGGGTAAATAAAATCCGAAGTGCATGCGTGTATAAATTCTGCTGTGCAACGAACTTTTGTGAGCAAAGTGTAAACACATTATCCATCCGTATTCACTTTCCCTATTCAACTTTCTTTAAACTTTGAAAGTGGAACGATTATGCTGTACGGTCTTGCCTGTCTCTGTATGTGTGCGAGTGAGTGTGCACCTTCTCTTTCCCTCCTTCTTTCTTTCCTCGAGTACAATGCACGTTTCGCTTGCTTTAAAGCGATTACAATTTTATTCAAATTTAATATAAATCTGTAATTGCAAACAAAAACGTTTTAGTATTATGATAAATATATTTTGAATACGAAAGGAATTATATACAGGGTTAGTCAAAATTGCTGGAAATAAGTCTCAAACAAAACAAAATGAAATAAAACATATATGATTTACACTTTTGCAGTTATTTAAATTACAATAAAATTAAACAAGGAAAATCGCGGTAATGATCAATAAAATTTGATTATTTCCTTTTACCGACTGCGAAAAATTACTTACACTGTAGGTTTTTAACAAAAATCCGTACATAATTATCCCTTACACAATGAAACAGTAAAAAAATACAAAAATGTTTCAAATAACAAATTTTAGATATAAAGAAGTCATCATTTAAATATACTTTTAATATTCAGTGTGTTGAATTTACTCAGATAATTGGGTACACTTGCGTTTTTCAAGTGGAACACCCTATATATTTTTACATTTTTGAATTCTAACAATATTTTGTAGAAATAATTTTTATGCTATAAAATAAATAAGTGTTCGATAATTTTAACTAACCCTGTATACTTTGTATATTATTATCATTAATTCAGTGTAATGTTTAAATCGAGATATGAAGAATTCACCAATATGTATTTTAATATCTATAAATAGTATTTTGTCAGTTTTAATGAATGCTAAGTGTATGGGGCATGGAGGAATGGAAACCAGGCCTTTTTATGACTTCTTACTGTTAATAATGTAATACAAAATAAATGAAATAAAATTTTAAAAAATTAGCACACATTTTAGTAATGTTTCATCAACATGAAAATAACGTTTAATGTTACAGCGTTGCTAAAATATTTTTTTTTTAATCAGTTATTAAAAATTATACGTCACTGCCCCGGACACAGGTATTTTAAAAACGGGAAAAACTTTGGATGGTTTAATAATAGCTGAACCTTTAAAATTAGATCCTGATGGTAAAATCTCTGAAAACTAGAAGGAGTCGCTCCAAACAATAATTAACTTTCGTTTTATTAAATTTATTGACAAAAACTAATTAATAATATGATAAATTTTAATGCATTACACATAATGTTATTTATAAAGACTAGTGTTGGGTAAAATAAAAATAGTAATAAGGTATTTCTAAATGAGCCAATTTTATATTCAAAATGCTTCACCAAGTGATAAGTGCGAAAGTTATTCAAGAAATCTGATTAGTTTCGGCCAGACTACAATTATTATAGAAATACAAAGGTTAATCAATTTACAAAAAGAATGTACAGCATCCTAAAACTAAGGATTCATTAACCTTTATATTTTTTGGTAATTCACTGATAAACAAAAAATAAACTTGCAGCGATATCCCGGCAGCCAATAAATGTTCTAAAACAAGTGAAATATTCTGATTCAAAATATTAGTCTCTACCACCCATTGTTTTAGATATACGACATCAGCCGTTTACATATATTTAGCACTGAATCAAAGTTTTACTAGAATGTAGCTAAGAAATTACTATAAATGTGACACCTGGCACATATACTATATAGTAATATTTAATTGAAGGTATAAAACATGCAAAAGCATTAATTTAGAATATACACTAAGTTGTTAATTTAAGGCACATTTGGTCTGAATTTCTTGGCTCCATACTTGCGTTTTGGCATATCGCGATGAAGTGTCCAATAGTAGTCAGCCAACATCGCTGCACTCCATCTCCAAAATATGTTGATGTTCATCGCTGACTGATCCTAGGTTCTGGGGAAGTAATCAAGATGTGAGTGGAAGAGATTAATCTTAAGTGACATGTTGCAACCCAGGTTTCTGTATTTCCTACATAGTCAGAAGATTGATTATTTCCAAAGAAATTGAATGCTTCTCTTTCCGTAGTACCGAAGGGTGTTCTCTTATTTAAATACAAAAACAAACGAAACTTAAATGTAAATACTTCGTTTGATAAAGAATGTACATTAGGTCGTTCTGATCGTTAATTACAGAAATTCTGGGATTAGACTTAACCATTATCTCAAGTAAATCCATTTTAATCCTCTTTTCGGATTACCAAAAAAGAATCTGCACGAAAAGAATGGCTGGTGTATAATAGATTGTTTGTAAAAGTTGAATTGCTTTTATTTAATTTAAAAGCTCTCAGATCTTCTTTTAATCTAATTTCGAAATTACGATTCGCAAAAATAAATCAAGTGCAAGTGGTATAAAATACTTCTACTATTTTTGTCATCCAAAAAAGTTAATACTTTTAGCATAAAAATTCGAAAAGAATGACTTTGCCCATGATTAGTTTGAGAAATTGATTAGGCAATTTTACTGTCTCATATTAGTTTAAATGTTCTCGCTCATAACACTTATTATCCTGATAAAATTAATAATGAACGTTTTAACATTAAAAATTCTATGGTTCAGGCTGTTACTTCATGAAACTCCATTATAACTAATTTTACATGTAAAACACTGGACAGTTTTTAAGTTTCACAGCAATAATAAATCTATGAAACTTAAAAACAACCCACTGTTTACTTGTAAAATTTTTTAACACTAATTGTACAACAGATTCTACAGTGCATCGAAAAAAAAAAGATATATATTTCCACGATTGTGATATCTTTGCTTTTAACAAAAAGAAAAATTTAAGCGGTTATTTAGCACTATTCTTAATTGCCACGTTTTCCTTTATTTACACCTTTTCTTTTCTGAAAATGCACTTATTTCATTCATTTTTTCTTTACAAATTAATTTTTAGATCTACTTTATTTTATATTAAATAAAAATGATTTGAAAATAATTAATAAATTATTTCCACATTTAGCTCTGTGACTTTTGACTTGGGCTACTTAAGTACGTTAAACAAATGCGCATTAAAACAACTACTTCCCGGGCAAATACCCACGCCGGACATTGAATTACATAATGTACACCGTGCAACAGCAGGTGTACATTATATTGTATAATGCAACAAATTTATTGTTTTCTATTTACTTTATTTTATGTATTTATTAGTTTGTTTTAGGCTTGGTCTTTTCTGGTTAACTTTTTTATAGTATGTTTTATTCTACAAAAAGTAAATTATATTGTGATTGTTATATATGTTATTCATATATTGTATCCTTTTATATATTATATAATTTTTTGCTGTTTTACTTTTTAGATTATCTAGCTAATGTAAAAAATCACTGTAAATGTAAATTTATACTATAATATTTATATATATATATAAGAATAATACTAATTCTTATATATATAAATATATGATACTCTTTTAGGCTTGTGTCAGTTTGAATCTTTATACGAATAAATAAATAAATAAAATATTCACAAAACAGTAATTTTCAAACTGCAATAGAAAAACCTTATATTTTTGTACAGAATGTGAATTCCGAGATTTTGTTAATTTAAATTAAAGCTAAATGTAACAATAAGTTATAAAAGCAAAAAAGACTTTTTTCAATTTTACCTGCTCTAAAATAAAAAAAACCCTAAGGCTTTCATCAGTAGATTTGAAGTTTTCAGTTAAAAATTGTTTAAATCTGATCAACATAAAAAAAATGTATATACTTTAATTAAAACACTTGGTTTGTTTCACTGATTCAGTGAAACAAACCAATCAAAGTCTATTAATTAAATATGTTTCACCACGGGTTAAGTGAGAAATTAATTCAAGTTGTGGTGAAAGTTAAAATTATTTATTGACTTCACCCATTTTCAATTGAGATTAATCTGCGAAATAGATAAATAAATTATTTACAACATTTTAATAGAGTTCTGTAATTAATATATATATATATATATATATATTTGCGTTTCATTCTTTTCTGTTCAGGCAAAGAAAAAAAAACGAGGCGCATTAAAAAAAACCCTTCCGTGGTAATTCCCAGAATCACAGCTCAAGCACGTACAAAACGATCCCTCGCGTCAAAACATGAGAAGAAAATTATGTAAATTTTATGATTCCGAAATTCGCATTTCAAAAAAGATGAATAAAAGCGACAATACAACAACTAGTTTCTCTCGTTGGGAAAACGCCGTGTCTTGGGACCATCTGGTTCATCCTGTTTGGATTTATTTTAACGACAGTTCGGAACGATCGGGATGGAATAATTTCGGCAGGGAAATCCCGGCCGGCAAACAGATGCAAAACATCTCGGATGATTGTAGGAAATGACAATATAACTTGAGTTAAATTATTAGACATCATTTGTACTATTAAGAAATGCTATTAAATATGGTAAAAAAGGTGAAATATCCTTCAAGAAGTATGATTCGTTAATTAATTCTAGATAAATACTTAATCGTTCTTCGTCTTACATATATATATATATATATACAAACATCTTTATTCAGACAGCGGAATTACAATTCTTTACAAATATTTATCTTTACAATACATATTGATGGGTTAGTAGTCTGTCATGGGCTTCGTCTTACAAAATTTCTAAAATATTAAAAATAGCTTCAAAAATGTTTCACCAAGTTCTTTTAAATAAAATTAACTTTTGCATTCAAAGATGATGGACTTTCGAAATTAAATTAGGTTTAAACATTGTTTTATATATATATATAAATAAAATTTTTTCGTACAAAAAGTTATTGATTTAAAAATCTTTATCACGTAAAATTATTTTCAAACACACAGGGTGTTCCAATTTTGCGGTATAATAAAAATGTTTTTTTTTAATGGAACACCCTGTATTTATTCAACTTTTCTAATGACAATTTTCAACCTCTACATTGTTGTCCATTTAGTTTTTTATTATGTTACAGTGTTGCCAATTTACATTTTTTTTCTTCAAATATCATGCATAAGCAAGCTCAACTTTAAACAATCGTAGCGACCTCGTTTTTTTGAAGGTAAGAATAACTTTTAGCAAATATCTCAGTGTGGTTAATAAGCAACGTTTTATTAATGAGCAATTTAAATTTAGAAAAACAGGGTGTTCAGAAAAACATGCCAAACTTTGCAAATTTCAAAGCGGTATAACCCATTTTTTTTAAATGGAATGCTCCCTATTTTACGAGTATGTCATTATTCGATAGGTCATTTTCTTCTCTTCAATTTGATGGGGCATATCTTATGTCTAAACCCCATAGTTGTAAATATTAAATATTTTTCACAAAAGTATCCATTTAATTACATTATATTTCTTACTTGCGTGCTATT
The DNA here is from genome assembly GCA_963082785.1 of Philonthus spinipes. Lineage (NCBI taxonomy): Eukaryota > Metazoa > Arthropoda > Insecta > Coleoptera > Staphylinidae > Philonthus > Philonthus spinipes. Next base: position 26,318,393 of record OY720299.1, on the reverse strand, counting down.
AATTACTTATTTTATAATAAAATTGAATCAATATTAAACAACATTTCGTTTTGTTATTCACATAAATTTGAACTTGATAGTTTAAAAAGCTTAAAATAAATCGTAGATGACGATGTTTACATCACACATCATCATCTACGATTTATTTCAAGATTTGTTTACACTATCAAGTTCAAATTTCTTTATGTGGATGTAATTTATAAAATTTATATATTTTATGAGTTTTTAGTGGGATTAGCCGTTGACATCAGTGACGTTGCAAGCCGAATCGCGCATTTCCATCTTAGAATAGAATATAATTTTATTCAAGTAATTAGTTCCATATATACATATATACAAACTATATTAAATACGTCACTAAAATAAATTGACAGTACTGTAGTTTGATAATGCTACATTAGTAATGCTAGAATGTACAGTATCAAAAAGACAGAAAACAACCAATTAATCAAATGCAGCGAATTTACATTCCATAAATTTATTGAATTTATTTAATATACTGAAACAGCCTAGCGTGATTTCGGGGTAACACTAAACTTCAAGCAGTACGTGTCAAAATGTCACGGCATTCTATTTATTTTTATTTACTATAATAATATACTCCTACGTTCAATTAACATATATTTTAGGAAAATTTACCTCAAACAAAATTGCACACTTCTCTCATATTATGGATTCTACATTATACATTGTGTTATGTTCATTAATTGAAGATAGGACTATGTTTAATGAAACAAAATCGATGTCAACGCATAGGACATATTTAAGGACAATTTGCCTCAAAAAAATCGCGCGAATTCTTCTGAAAATAATATCTTTCATATTATTTTCAGAAGAATTCCTGTATATCATTGCAAATTTATTCTTTTTTATACATTTCCAACGTATAAGCATAAAATGGACAGTAAATCACAAATTCAAACTCATGTGATGTGTACAGTTTATGACAATTTTTGACATTAAAGAAATTTAAACACAGGACCACGTTCAATTAAAAGTATAGCCCTATGTTTATTTTTTTCTGTTACTTTCTTCTCATTAATCATTTGGTAAAATATTATTAATAATTAGTTTCAAATTAGAAATAATGTTAACTTGGTTTTGTTTTACTTAATATATTTTTGTTTCAGCCAGTTTGATGCCATTATCAAGAATAAAATACAAATGAACTTTTTCAGGCATTTAAAAATATTTTTCTCGATTTATCAGGTAATAAGGGCACTTAATATCGGGGAATTCCAAAGGTCCTCTTTATTATTAACCATGTGTTTGTTCACTTTTAACGCTTTGGCTATTTCTAGGCCTTCCCGATAATTAAGTACTAATCCCTTATTACCTATGTATCGGATTTTTTATATTTTCTGAAATAAAATTGTGATTGAGTGTGACGCAATGTTCAGAGAAACCGGTGGTGTGTTTTTTTTATTTTGGATGTCTTTTTTATGTTCTTTAATTCTGGTTTCAAAAGATTTACCGGTTTGTCCTATGTATATAGCGTCACAGTCATCACATTTTACTTCACACACAACACTTTGTTTTAACTTACAATTTTCCGTTAGAAAATTTCTGTCCATTTGTATTTTATTCTTGCTTGATGCCATTATCAAGAATAAAATACAAATGGACAGAAATTTTCTAACATAAAATTGTAAGTTAAAACAAAGTGTTGTGTATGAAGTAAAATGTGATGACTGTGACGCTATATTGTAAGTTAAAACTAGTTGAAACAAAAATATATTAAGTAAAACAAAACCAAGTAGATATTATTTCTAATTTTATACTAATTATGTTTAATTAAATAAAATCCTCATTGTATGTTTTGTACTAAATTTTACAAAACATAATTATTTTTTTTGTATACATAAATAATACACAATAAAAACACATGCTTGTTGGAATTTCTTATTACAATTAAACGCCATTACTTGACGCAATTTATTACAAGAATAATAAAACGTCCATTAATGAATTCACAACTTACAGTAACGCGCGCTCGAGTGAATGAAAAGTGGAATGGTCGAGGAAGCGATTTAGGTTATTGAAAACGAAAACGGCGTTTACGTAACGCGTTGTTATTAAGTCTAAAACGGAATATTGTACGTATGTGTGTATGTAGTGGTAAGTGCACACTAGAAATTGTTACCTGTGCGTGAGCAACTGCGTAAGTGGTAAGAGACGTGGACGCAGGAGAGGTCTAATTGGATAGCAAAGAATAGTAATCGTGAGAGTAACGTTTTTTTTTCTTTTCTTTTCAGTTTCGTTTGCTATTTATTTTCCTCTCCGTTTGCGAAAACGAAAGTTGGGAGATGTTGAACAATCAAGGGATGGGAAATAAAACGCACTGGTGTGTTTCACTCTTACTTTTCGTAGTGTTTTTATTTGCGATATTGTTAATTCGTTTTTAAAGGATTATAATGTTCTTTTCATATTTATCAACTTTTATTCCAAATTATATTGTAAACAAATATCATTAAGTTGTAATTATCGCAATGCAAGGATAATATTGGAAATAGCAAATACTTTCAAATCACATTAATAAATTAAATACGTTTAATAACTTTCAAATATATTGAATTTAAAATTAAAGGCACTTGGTTTGTTTTATTTATTTTTTATTTACCAACTAGTTTCGACATATCGTCATTATCGAGGTACAAAAAATATTTTTACAAAGTAATATATACCATTAGTTTGGTTCTTATTGATCATCATTGGTGAAATATGATTGAAATATATATAAATTAATTTGTAAATAATAATCAAAAACAGATAATTTGGTATGTTTCACTTAATTTTATGTATATATTCGGACTAGTTTCGACTAACAGTAATTTTTAATGAAATATATACATATATGTAATATATCGAGCGTATAACAAATATCGACGACGAAGTTGGCATTGGAAATCTAAAGTCATGTCTGAACTAAAATCACACGCGCACGCGTAAAGTACTGGTTGACATGTTGACAAATTACTTGTCACTGTTTAACCGCAACCAGCATTTCACGCGTGTGATCTTAGTACAGACATGACTCGAGACTTCGTCGTCGATTTTTGTTATACGCTCGATATATAATCAGGTAGTAATGGCGGTGAGGATGGGGTAGTGCCAGATGTCTTCGCACTCGCGCTTTTTCCCTTTCAAATATGTTGATTGTAAGTCGCTACAATTGTTTCCTTACACTGTGGATTCTTCAGACGAAAAATAAGTGTTCATCCTAACACTATTTACAGTTCACACTTGTACAACGTCTGTCATAATGAAATGAACAAAGTCATTTAATCTGCTGGTGATTATTTTCGAGAAAAACGATCAGTATTTTTAACTGTTTAAATTTTATATTTAGCAGTGTGGAGTAATTTAAATAAATTTGATCATTTAATGAATTTTCTATTAAATAAATTAAATAAAAATAATATGGAAATAATTAATAACTTATTTCATCTTTAGCCACTGTGATATTCTGACTTATGTCACATTCTATGCTCTCCAATTCGTTTAGTTTAAGTATTTTCTTTTCAAAAAGTAATATTTTCTAATCAAATATTCAATCTTTTTTTATTGTGATATTTACAAGAATATTAAAAAAAATGTAACCTGTGGGCTTCTATATTTTTTGCGCGAGTTACGATTATATATATCGAGCGTATAACAGAAATCGACGACGAAGTTCGCATTGGAAGTGTAAAGTCATGTCTGAACTAAAATCACGCATAAAGTACTGGTTGTCATGTTGACAAGCCACGCGTGTGATCTTAGTACAGACATGACTCGAGACTTCCAACGTCAAATACGTCGACGATTTTTGTTATACGCTCAATATAAGGATTATACAATACATTTAATATAAATTTATAAATGCTATCGACCTTAGATCTTTCAGCCATCTAATCAAATATTTTTAAGCGTTTCAAGTTTAACATCAATAATAATCACCAAAGTAAATATTTGTAATTCCAAGTACGCATTGAAAATGATCTCACCGAATCACATTGAATCGTTAATTTTTAATACTTGTTTATTGTAAAACAGTTATGTTTAATTAAGTTCTAAAACGTTCAGCTTAACTTCTCAACGTGAGGTTTACTTAATTACAACCAAGTTGCGCGAAAAATCCAGGAAATCTAAACAAGAACAGTAACGTAACTACACTAAGCTAGAATTTGCGTTACAAGATTATTAAAAATAATAAATATTATTGATAGGATGAATAATAACGACGATAATAACGATTTAAGGGAGGGTCGTCTCTTAATCGTCTCTTAAAATCGTTATTAGGCTAATGATCCTTAATCTTACATCCATTAAATTTGTTATTAGACTATGGATTTTAAGGGAGAATCCCAATAATCTACTTCACAATTCTTCAAATGACTACCTTAAGCGATATTAATATCTTAGCGTACATTAAGTTAAAGCACAAAAATTGCTAATAACCCTTAATAACGCTTATGATTCGGAAAAAATAAAAATCTATGAAACAAATAAATAATTTAATCAATAGATTATATTTCAATATGTCTCACCACGTGTTAAGTGATATATTATTTAATAATGATTGTTTAAACATCGAACTTTATGCCTGCCTGTGTCCAGTGCTAACGTCACTGTCTAAATTCTCCAAATTTGTTGAGAACCAATATTAGTGAAAGATGGGCATATTTAGGGTTAATGTTAGGATTACATAGTTGTTTTATAATAGGAGCTATGTAAGGATTGGTGGCGAATTTTAAGTCTGTGTTTAATGGTGGGAATTTTACATGTTTCGTAGAAGAGAATGTTGGAAGTGTTGTGGAGAGGACTATTAGGGTGTTCCAAGTTTCTTATGACGATAGGATGGGGATTATGGTAAAGAGTAGCCGCGTATTCAAGCAGGGCTCGCCATATTTTATATATGTGTACTGCTGTTTTTTTGTAGAAATTCATTGATTTTTTACGTAAGTGATTTAAAATTATAGAATTTTCCATCTCATTTGATAGAAATATATATATTTTTTGAAAATATCACATTTGCGATGTATAACAATGTATTTATGTATATTACTATGTGCGTTGGAAACGCATAGTATTTTCCATATTATTTCATAGAAATAACTAACTAAAAATATATTAAATAAAATGAAACAAAGATGATTCACACATTTGCTATTACTTAAATTACAATGAAATTAAAGAAAGAAAATTTTTGGCAATGATCAATAAAATACGATCAATCCCTTTTTCCCAACAGCAAAAAAATGTAAAAATATATCTTTAGAAAGATAGCGTAAGCCACTTGAAATTCGGCAATAGAGGGCCTTATTTTAAGTTGCATCGTCAACAATTTGGGTCTATAATCGTTGTTTTGTTCACTAAATGCATGCGAACTTATCCTGTTTATGAGAACAGGAAACAAAATTCATTTAATAAAATGTTCAACTACAATTCATTTAGAGTATGGATAACTGGTAATGGCTATTTCGGTATTTCGGATCTATCGAAGCCAGTGTATTCCATGTGAATACACTGGCTTCGATAGATCAATAGATGGTGCTTGTGCTATCTTTCCAATTATATATATCAGGATATTTAATCTGAACACAATATCGTTCAACTACAATTTTTTAAATATGACATTCGCGATGTATGACAAGGGTTATGGGAGGATCGATGTACAAAATATGCTTATTGTTAATAAAGATACGTTAAAAAATCTAGGATTTTTCGTTTCATTTGATTGAAATATATTTTTTGAATAATACATTTGCAATGCATAATAAGGATTATGAGATGAAGAAAAATCTATGTCCTAAATGTACTTATTGATAATGAAAAATACGTTATTATAAAAACGATGTAGTGTTGGTAGTTTATTTTATAGAAGAAATGCATTTTTACTTTCCCCGGACCCCTGTCCAAAGGAAAGTATTGTGATCGTGAAAATTTTCGAACCGTCAATTTCAACAAATATGCACGTCTTGAGGTCCCCTGAGTCCATTCCATCGAGTTTTGAAAAAATGTCCGGGTGTGTGTCTGTGTGTTTCCGCGATAGCGCATAAACGGCTAAATGGATTAAGCCCAAACTTTATATTTATGCTTTATATAACAGTAGAATGATCTGAAAATCTTTTGGTTAGAATAAAAACTCATTAAGTGCAACTTTACTCTTAGCAATTTTTCATTTTTTAATTCGAATAGAAAAATGTTTCAAATAAAAGTTTTAGATCTTGCTTTGATTAAAACACTTAGATCCTTTCTTCAATAATAATAAGAAAGTATTAGTATCAAAACATTGATAATGGACACTTTGTGTCCGAAATGTACATTTGGTTACAAATAAATTATTGAAGAAAGGATCTAAGTGTTTTAATCAAAGTATAATTATCTTCAAGTAACTCAATCAATACAAAAATTTTAGATCTTGGAAAATAAATAATTTCTGTTATAAAACTTTTATTGTAGGACCTCCGGTTTTCATTTTATAAGCGGAAGAATTTCGTTTACCTGATAAATTCCCTTAGAGATTTTAATTATTGAAATAATTATTTTAATGACAAATAAAACGTCAAAGGGCCGTCATATTCAACACATTCGCAAACGCCTCCAGTTTGAAAAAATGAAGAAGAGTGTGGAGAAATGATTTTAACACATTGTAAGGTAAGAAATAACACACTTAATTATAACATTCTTCTAAATACTCGGCTTTAACTTTAAAAGACAACAATCATTTTTTGCTTTCCAATTAAATTTTCAATCAGATACTTATTTGACCGTATTCACCGGGTAAAGTACCATGATGGACACATTACCATTTTTAATATATATAGCAGTGCACAGAAAATCGAGAACAAATTTATAAAAAAAACATGAAAATATATTTATATATTTCTGGATGAAATTAAAATGATGCGGTCTCTTGAATTAATCTAAATAGTAACAATAGCGCAAAAAAATGAGTTAACTTTTGAAAATCCATGATAATTTCAAATTAATAAATATTATTATAGTAAAAGAAGAGATATAGAAAAAACAAAAAAAAAACTAAGAATAGGAGGCAAAAGAAAGATGGGCAAAACTAAAATAGGTAATTTCGAATTCGAGGTAGTACAAAACTTTAAATATCTAGGAACGGTGATAAACAATGAAAACAACATTAGTGAAGAGATACGAGAAAAACTACAACTACGCTCATAGTAGACTTCTTAAAAGTAAGACCATCAGCATAAAAACTAAAATTAAAATATACAAAACTATGATACGGCCAATAATTACCTACGCAGCGGAGACCATGACATTCATAGTAAAAGAACAGCACAATATAAGAAGCCTAGAACGAAAAATAATAAGAAGTATATTTGGACCCGTAAAATGTGAAAATGGCGAAATACGAAAGTGATCAGACGAAGAAATATATAATGTATTAAAGGACGATACTGTAAACATCATTAAATCAATGAGAATAAGATGGTTAGGACAAATTTGGAGATCAAAACATGAGTGTTGGATAAGGACAATAATGGAATGGAAAGCTGGAAACGTCAGAAGAAGAGGTAGACCGAAGAAAATATGGGTAGAAGAAGTAGAGAGTGACTTAAGAATACTTGGAATAAGGAAATATACAAGATATATGAAATATATATATATCATAAATTCACGACAGGGCAGAAAGACCTCTGGTCGATAGCCCATATATGTATATATGTATATATATTATCCACCTGAAAAAGCGACAACGTAGCTAAACAATTATAGTGAAATATATTAAATAATTGAAAATCATAAACAGTGTTTTTTGTCAATGGTATTTCAAACTATTGTTCATAATGTCTAGCCTCGATTTTTACTATTTATGTATATTATTTGGACATCACAAGACATTTACACTACATCTATGGACCTCGAATGAAATTCGCTTACTCCTTAACGAATCTCATCCAGGACGAGAAGAAATACTGCATAATTTATTATATATATATATTAAGGGCTTTTGTCTTTTTCATGGCTAACTATTTTTTGGTGTATGGCGAAATTAAAAACGACTGTAACTTATTTTATTTTAAAAATAACTATGGCATATGTTATATCGGATTAAAGGGAAAAAAATAGCCCTTTTAATAAAGCGATAGCCAACTATTGTTTCCATTTTTTAAAAAAGGTAAGTTTGTGTCATATCTCAAAATATGGGCGAAAAATTTTTTTGTTTTTTTTTATTAATCTGTGTAAAATTTTCTACAACTTTGTCCTTTACAGTTTTTTTCTATCTATGATAATAATAGAGATATATTGATTTCAAAAAATTGACACATTTTACTTTTTTCAAAATATCTAGTTACCCTTGACTTTTTCAAATACTTTGAAAGTGTCATTTTATTCGTCTTATAAAACTACACTTCTTTCCCCATTTAACCGTTTTTCTATCTCTTATAGTTTCCGAGATCCCCATAGAGAACATCGAAAAAAACTCACCCTGTATATAGGGTGGGGATTTATCCTGGACACTTGGAATATCTCAGAAATTATATTCTGAAAAAAAAAGGTTTCAAATAAAAAGTTTAAATCAAGGAGGGGCTGATTCAGCTGATTCATGATTTTCATCATGTCATCCGAAGTCAACTTTATTTTTTCAAATGGAAACATATATTTTTCTTTTTCGATTCTCAATTTACAAATTGAAACAAATAACTTTTGTTTGAAACAATTTTTGTTTTGGTTATTACTTTTTACAATATTAATTAAAAAAAACACAATGTCGTTTTAACGTTGAAAATCATTTTATTTGTGATAAATGAAATATAATATTCAATTAAAACAGTATCAAATAAACATGTAATCTAAATAAACAAATTAATAATTGCTTAATAATAGTATTTGAATAATTAGATACGTATATTAAAACAATAAAAACAATTTTCCCTCTTTCAATATTTAACTATTATTTTCTCATCCATTTAGATTGCATACTTATTTGATACTAATCCAATTGATTAATAATTTCATTTATGATAAATAAAATGATTTTATTTTATTTTTTTATTATTATTTTATTTTTGTCTTTGAAAATTAATATTGTAAAACGTAATAACTAAAACAAAAATTGTTTCAAACAGAAGTTATTTGTTTTAAGTCGTAGATTAAGAATCAGAAAAGAAAAATATATATCTCCATTTGAAAAATAAAGTTGTCTTCGGATGATGTTGAAGACATGATGAAAATTAATAATTGATATGATTGCTGAAACAGCCCCTCCATCTCTTGAACTTTTAATTAGAACATTTTTTCTCCAGAATTTAGTTTCTGAGATATTCCAAGTGTCCAGGATAAATGACCCACCCTGTATATTTACAAATGACAATTGGCTATCAACCAGAGGTTTTCCGCGGTTTGTTTTTAATTTATTTACTTTGACAATTTATATGTCAAAATAAATAAATTAAATGAAATGAGATGAATATCATATTTGCATTTTATTTTAAATATATTTAGTTTATATTTTGTAAGATCATACTTATGTAAAATATAAGAATATTGAATAATTAAACAGCTTATATACTTTTCATTTTGCCTTCATGGGGGCACGGGTTAAAGGTACCCAATCGATCCCAAATTTTGTCAGGCTTGTTGTTTTGTAGATTTTTTTTTTTTTTGGGGGGGGTCTCCCACTATATAAATTAAGAAAAAACTATGTTTTTATTGTAAGTAATTATATTTATATATTCAGAACAAATGATCAAACAATAACAATACCCCCTAAGCTATAAATTAGGAATTTTAAAAAATAATCTCTTTTATACTGACATTATGATTCTTATAATATTGTAACACACTCATCTCGAAAACCCATAAAAGATGTTTCTGGCTATAATAAATCAAGTAACACTCGCCCATTAGTAGTGCGTAATCGAATATGCGGTCGTTCTCGTCTCGATGCAGTCGAGCATCGCTACGCACGTGAATCCGCGGCGAAAGAGAGATAGACAAATTGGTCTTCGCTTATTTCTCGCAAGAAAATGTAAAATAGTCCGATAATTATTTGCTCATTGTGGGCAAACTAATTAATTTATTTTTATGATGCAAACCCTTTATTGTTCACAAAAGTCGATTCTAAGCCCCTATTACATCAAAATTAAATATAAAATTGTTTAAATTGGGTAAATTGACGATCAAATTTGTATAAATATTTAGCATATTTAATGCATTTTTATAAATAATATATGACGTTTTTTTCAAAATGAAACTAATACGATCATTGATTCATCCTTTAACTTTCTCATACTGAAATTTCAATACAACAGTATTATTATTAGTGGCAACAACGGCGTGTGCCGTAAAGCATTATTTTCTCTTCTTTTCTAGCGAGTGGTATGCCCTTAATTAAAATCATCTGATACTATCATAATATTCAGCAATGCGTAGATATATTTTCTAATCCATTGACTCGTTTTTGCACAAAGGATAAAATGTATATTATTTACGCAATGGTTTCTGTTTAGACGTCTAGAAAACGTAATTGTAAAACGCATATATATAGCATCATGATTTTTATTTATATTGATCGTATCTAATGCTAATTATATTTACATTGTATATCTTACATCGTTTCTGTAGATTACCATTTATGTTAGTTTCTTAGTTTTAACCGCATTATTATTATTTAGAAAAAAAAATCGTTATATGGTAATAGAAAAATTGGATTTATTCACTTAATCACAGTTATTTAAATAAATTAAATAAAAAGAATTTGAAAGTAATTAATAAATTATTTCTTCTTTAGCTACTGTGACAATTTGACTTATGTTACATAAGTACTATAACAAATGTCTATTATTTTTTTTTTTTAAGAATTCCACATTTTTAAATAAACCCCAACACTATTTAAACATTCGGGGCTATGCCATACGTGAAATGTCTAGTTTAACTTGGGCGTTATTAATTAACTTCACATTTTATGTATATATGTCTATTATAAAAGCAGCAACTCTGATGATAAAAAATAACGCAAACGTTAAACTTAATATTTCCCTTACAGAATAGCCCCGATAATCGTATAATAATTCTAGCTGTTACTATTTTTCCGAAGAACGTTTTATCGTGAGTGAATTTTCTGAATAATTATCAATTCATAAATAAATTCTGTTCGTTGTGTGCAAGTCGACGAAGGCCCGACTCCGATAAGGAATCCCCCTTTTTCGAAATTAGGGTTAGATAAGGAGCGCGTTATGTGGGTAAGGTCAATAGTGTTCCATCCGTGCCACCACCCGACTCGAATAAACGGCACACATTATAAATAAATAAATAAAACGGCCTTCCTCTTCCAATGCCGAATTATCGATAACAAGAGAAAATTAAATTCGCAATAATTGGTTTCAATAAACTCGTTGGAATGTTAATTGTGGAATTACAATTTTATTAATACGGATGTTTAATTTGTTATTTTTATAATACCTATTTGATAATAATAATAATAACAATACTTAATCAGATACCGAAATTGTTTGGCTCGCTTAATAACATTTGTTTTTATTAATGATGTGTGCTTTTTAAGGGAAAATTTGGGATCGAAATGGATGCCGAGATAGTTGGAGTTATGGGAAAGTGTTACTGATGTTTCACTAATGATTGTGGATGAAGAATTTGGTGGATTCCGATGGCAGGGCAAGAAAACTTGAGATATGCTAGCGATTATTTTAAATCTCCATTTGGAGAACCATCGGAAGGCTTTATCCATTATTTTTTGTAATGGCTATAAAAGCCATAAATTCATGCTAAATTAGAGCTATGCCATCGGTAAATGGGCATAGCGATTTATATTTAAATAGTCGGGATTAGAGTTATATTCGTCAAGGTAATGTATGTTGTATGCAAGCGGGGATAGTGGGGATTCTTGAGGAACCCCTTGTTCAGGGTTGATTGTTGAGGATAAGATTATTTTTCGATTTGTTGATTACGTGAATGAGGTGATTGGGAAGTTTGAGATTACTGCATTTGTATATCATATAAAGTCAAAATAAAATGTAAGGCATAGTTGTACTAACGAGGGATAGATCCCGAAACACGTGTCAGCAGATGGCCTTATATTAAGTAACGTTCCTTTTGTTGTTTTTACATTAAAATTTTTCTCGGATCAAAATTTGTTGCATTATGCAATATTTTATTGATATGCAACAGCAGGTGTATATTATGTAATTCAATGTCCGGCGTGGATATTTGCCCGAGAAGTAGTTGTTTTAATGTGCATTTGTTTAAAGTACTTACGTAAGCTAAGTCAATAGTCACAGAGCTAAATGTGGAAATAATTTGTTAATTATTTTCAAATAATTTTTATTTAATATATTTAAATAACTGTGACCAAATGAATGAATACTCTTTTCTATTTAAAATTAAAAGCCTTGGCTATATCTAAAAATAATACAGCAAATTTACCATCTTGTTGGGTGATTTTGCAGTTGCACATTAGAATAATCATTGGGAAAGTTGTAGGTTATCTATGATCTAAGCTAAATTGATAAATGGGAATGCTATTTCTTTATTGTATTTAGGATTTTATGCTTCGATAAAGCTTTACAGAGCTTTCCCGAAATGAGTGAGAAGCTGATTGGGCGATAATTTCTTGCTTCAGTTTTTTAGATTTTCCCGTACTTCTCGAAATTTTCAAAATAATGCTCTCAGTTAGAAAAATAGCACAAAGCGCCATCTTTATCATAGCAGAAAGTTTTTTTTCTGGTTGAATGTTCTTAAATTTGACGAATATTAATTAAGCTCCCGTCCAATTCGAAATATAAACAAATCAATTATTAATATAACACATACACAATATAATTAATGCTAGTTTAAATAAAACTTTACTAAAGTAAATTAAAGATATTTAAATACCAAACACATTAATTAAAGTCAAAATTGATTGATAAATTGTTAAACACTTTGGCGCTGCGATTATAAATTATTATTACTATAATTATTGTTATTATTATTGGAGATTCAATAAACTTCATGTAAAATTATTGTATATGAAAAAAATAGAACATTTCGGCAATAAAATATTACTTATTCGAAATGTGTTCAGAGTGTTCAAAATTACGCCACTTTGGCGTTGCGATTATATTTTTTTTAATAAATAATTTATTATTACTATTATTATTGTTATGGGAGATTCAATAATTCATTAATCTAAACAAGGCACAGTATTATCATCTATAGGCGCCAATTATTTCTTTTGTTGTTGTTGTTATTATTTTTTATATTTGTTCTACAATCCACTATATATAAATATTATTAATTATATTGTAGATTTGCGAAAAGGTAAATCCGTTAAATAAATAAATAAATATATATATATATTAATAAATTCATGTAAAGTTATTCTAAATTTAAAAAAAAAAGTTTGAGAACGCTTCGGTAGAAAATCGAACTGGTAAAAATTATCGCCCAATCATCTTCTCACTAATTGTTGGAAAGCTGTGTGAGTCTTCATCGAAGCATAAAATCCTAAATAAAATAAAGAAATAGCATTCCCTTTTAGCAAATTAGCTTAGATCTACAGCTTTCCCAATGATTTTTCTAATGTGCAACGGCCAAATCACACAGGAAGTGGAATTTTTAAGTAATTAGAAGCTAAAGTAAAATCTAAAATTGGTTTAAGGATGCCGACAATTATGCTTATTTTAATTTACATTTATTCAGATTAAGAAAAATTATAATTAACGTCCATTTTATTATCCCGATAAAATTGCATTCCACATTTTAAACCGCAATCAATAATTATTCAAATTATTTATCTTATTCGCCGGACGATTTTTATGCGTACAGTTGTTAAATCGAATCGATTATACATTTTTTTATAACGATCGACCGAAAATAGCGCCGATAGTTATTACACAAGCATAATTAACGGTCCCCTCCCGAATGGACATTTCTGGGAATTGTGCGCTTGCATATTCAAAAGCAGGTTTTTAAGCGCTTCTCTTACTTAACTTAAGCCGCTCTCTTTCTTCCCTCTCGCTCATCGTGTCACTCTTTCCCATGCGTGTTTCACCGCTTAAAACAATCAATTCACGTATACATAAAAATATTGAAGAAGAAAAAAAAGAGAGAATATGTGAAACGACAAGTATATATTGTAAGAATGTTTTTGTTTCCGATGTGTTACAGGATTTTATTTTGACATAAAATATGGGAACATTAAAAAGTGTTATTTATCATATATTGTTTGTAGTTTTTACATTATTTCTTATCAAGCATATGATAAATCAAAATGATGATTCATTAGGTGTAAATAGACAAAATCACTATTAGGAAAATTGTGATTGTAAATTAAATAAAAATAATTATTTATTAAAAATAAATAATTACAAACTTAACAACCCTTTCAATAACGACCCTTTCTACGAAACATTAAAAATTCCCACTTGACTTGAAATCTTTTCCTTAAAATTTTCCACCAATTTTCACATAGCTTCTGTTATAAAACACCTATACATTCCTCGTAATCCTAATATTAAAACTAAATATACCCATCCTTCACTAACAATTCATCAATTTATCTCAATTAATTTCGGGAACTTAGTTAGTAACGTTAGCAATCCATTGATAATGGTCACTTTGTGTCCGAAATGTGCATATGGAATTAAAAATAATAGTGTGAAGAAAGGTTATTAGTGCTTTTTTATCAATAACGTTAGTAATCATTACTATTGAATAAAACGACAAGAACTGGAAAGAGAGTTGCAGAAAAAAATTTAAAAAACTTTAAATCAAATAATTTATTTTTTTATTTTTTTATTTTTTTTTTCAATTGCAAAATGTAAATTTACATTTCTTGGCTTCATTCCGTTTATTAGATTCATCATCACGTTATTAATTTAACAAAAAAGAATGAACGTGGAATAATTTCCCTATACACAGTCGTTGCATTCCAGGAAACACCTTTAATTTCAACGTCTACCTAAATGCGATGTCATTAGCATTAAGTGGATGTCGTATAAATTCTAATATTTGATGCCGTCCACGTCAAATTCCTTTTTGATATTTATAAACAGAATGAGTCATTTTCTGTTGAAAGAAAATCCATTTATAACATATTTGTTGACCAATGTAAACATTTCTTTCTGAATTTTACTTGTTCTAAATAAATGAAGTGTTATTCCGCTTTTAAATTTATCAACTCCTATTCAATATTGTAATGTAAACAAATATCATTAAACTTTAATTATCTTAATGCACAGATAACATTGGGAATAAGAAATACTCAAATATATATGTATTGAATTCTATGTTTCCTTAAATTATATAATTTAATTTTGTCTCTTTCATGGCTAACTATTTTTTGGTATATGGTAAAATTAAAAACGACTGTAACTTATTTTATTTAAAAAATAACTATGGCATATGTTATATCGGATTAAAGGAAAAAAATAGCCCTTTTAATAAAGTCATAGCCAACTATTGTTTCCATTTAAAAAAAGGTAAGTTTGTGTCATATCTCCTAAAATATGGGCGATTTATTTTTTATTTTTTGTTATTAATCTGTGTAAAATTTTCTACAACTTTGTTCTTTACAGTTTTTTTCTATCTATGATAATAATAGAAATATATTGATTTCAAAAAAATGACACATTTTACGTTTTTCAAAATATCTAGTTACCCTTGACTTTTTCGAATATTTTGAAAGTGTCATTTTATTCGTCTTATAAAACTACACTTCTTTCCCCATTTAACCGTTTTTCTATCTCTTATAGTTTCCGAGATCCCCATAGAGAACATCGAAAAAAAAAAAAACTCACCCTGTATATCTTATATACAATTATACCGATGCATAAGGCGGGGATGAATCGTGTCCAGCAAATTATAGGGGCATAACTCTAATAGACACATTATGCAAAGTTTTGATGGGAAATAGTAAACGGCTGGAAAAGAACGTGGATGACAAGGGCCTTTTGATAGAAGTGCTGGCTGGTTTCAGAAAAAAAAAAGATCTACTGTGGATCAGATAGCTGCTCTGAACTGGCTGATTGAGAGAGAGAGAATTATCTAAGAAAAGCAATGTGTATTTGATGTTTGTGGAGTTGAAGGCTGAGTATGACTCGGTTGAGGGAATGTTGATAGAATGTTTGAAAGGCAAGGGAGTATCGGAGCAGATTGGATGAGTGAGGTATACAAGGAGACGTGGTGTAATGTAAGAATGGATGAGTGTGTGTCGGGGAGGATCAAGGTAGTTCGTGGTTTGAGCCCACTATAATTCAACCTCTACATCGCAGACATGAAGAAGGTTCTAGCGATAGGGCAGTCAGGGGGTAACGGAAAAATATGGAACCTGACGTATGCGGATGATGTAGTAGTGATTGCAAGAACCATTATCGAATTAAATGGAAGATTGAAGAGGTATTTTAGTAAAAGAGAGTTGATTGTGAGCGTCAAGAAAACTAAATGAATCAATACAAGAATGTGCGTGGACGGAGAAAGGATGAGGAAATGAAGTAATTGGGAGAGAGATTAGAGATAATGAGTCAGTTCTATAGGTCTCGAATTTTGCTATTAAAAAAATCTAATGTTGAAAACGATTTTGCTTGTAATCCTAATAAAAATGGAATTACATCAATAAAAGTAAAGGAATATACAGAGAGTTTTATGTAACACCGAACATACTAGAATGTACTCAATGTAAATTTTCCTATGTTCGATTTGTACTGGGACGCATCAAAGCATTGGGTGCGATGTGATTGGCTACGATTTCTAATGTCAACTATTATGTCAAGTGCAACATGTATAATTATGAATATTATACTTAACCGCAATGGTATGCATTGATTGGTTAAATCTTTTCCTCCTTTATATACATTATTGATACGTAAAGATGTCCAACTCTTCGTCTACTTCTGCTTTGAGAGCCAGAACAGTAAATATCACTTGCTTGCGATAACTGACAAGTGTAAGTCATTTTTGACATGGAAGGGTGTAGTTTGGGTTGACTCTATTATTTTTAGAAATAGTAGCCAATCACATCGCACTCAATGCTTTGATGCGTTCCTGAACAAATCGAACATAGGAAAATTTACATTGAGTACATTCTAGTATGTTCGGTGTTACATAAAACTCTCTGTATATGTCAGTAATAATGTCATATCAGAATATTACTTATGACATGCCTGAACATATTATAAACATATTTGTTACCTCCTTTTCAGTCACAAATTCAAATAAATCTAGCTTGAAGTAGGTTTGCTTTGAATCTTGTTATTTTGTTTACTGAAACTGATTCGGATGTTGCAGATTTATTAAATCAAACTTCGTATAGCTTCTTTGTGGTATTTTTGGAAGATTGTTATCTGCTTTTGGCGTTGCGATTATAATTTTTTTTATAAATAATTTATTATTATTATTATTATTATTATGGGAGATTCAATAATTCATTAATCTAAACAATGCACAGTATTATCATCTATAGGCACCAATTATTTGTTTTGTTGTTGTTGTTATTATTTTTTATATTTGTTCTACAATTCACTATATATAAATATTATTAATTATATTGTAGATTTGCGAAAAGGTAAATGGAAGATTGTTATCTACTTTTGGTTACACTTGTTCTTTACACATACAATTTGGCATTAAAAACATGTACTTTTCCATGGTGCCGGACAAAAAGTTGATAGGAACAACATTACAAACTATAAACCTGTTTGCATAATTTGTAACAAAACTGTTCTTTAATGTATTTTTTTTTGCAATTAAAAAAAAACTCCTATACTTTTGTGTAGGCATATACTAAACTATAGACGTATTTCTATAATTTATTAAAAACTGTTCTTTAATGTAATTTTTTGACAATTAAAAAAAAGTTAAACAACATGCTTTTATTTCAGGTAAAACTACTATAACGAATCTTTGTACTTTAGTGGAGGCTGCATCAGAAGCTTTGGATAAACAAATACAAACTAATGTAGTATACACCGATTTCAGCACGATTTCTGATACGATGACACCTGAGTTACTACTATATAAGATTATTTCCTTTAGAATTGGCCAGGTACTGAGAACTCTTTTCAGATCATATTTGTTTTACTACGTTGAGGTGAATGATAGTAAAGCAGCAATGTATTGATAAAAAGCACTAATATACTTTCTTCACACTTTTATTTTTATTTCATATGTACATTTCGGACATAAATCTACATATGGAATAAAAATAAAAGTGTGAAGAAAAGATATTAGTGTTTTTTATCAATTACTCAATTACATTTGATCTTCACGTAACTCATTCAATCAATTTAATTGAGAATTTAATTGAGCAATGTATTAATTAAATACAAATAATTAAATTGAAAACAATTAATAAATAAGCTAAAGAGCTACTGTGATATTTCTTCTATTATTAACAATGTATTTATTTAAATACGGTGTTCCTCAGGGATTTGTATTAGGGCCCATGCAATTCAATCTCATTCACTATTTTTTTTACGTGTGTTTAACAATTTATGTTCCAGCGCAAATGAAGATTTATTCTATTAAATTAATAAATTCAATTGCAGAAAGAGCCCTAGTCGATAGCCCATGACAAACAAACACTTAAAGACGCTGAAATAGATTTCGAAGAATATATAAGATTTTTCATTTTATAACAAGATTCCGGGTATTTTTTTAATACAGTAGTATGTTAAATTAGTGTTGTTTATTTTAATATTTACACGCATTAGGACGTTTAGAAAAATGTGTAGTTTTTGTTAATTAATTAATCTATTTTTTATATATGTTTATAATATTTTAAAAACTATAATTAGTTAATAGTACTTAAAGCTTGTTTATGTTGGTTGTTGAGACTTTAA
The DNA here is from genome assembly GCA_963082785.1 of Philonthus spinipes. NCBI lineage: Eukaryota > Metazoa > Arthropoda > Insecta > Coleoptera > Staphylinidae > Philonthus > Philonthus spinipes. The sequence goes on along the minus strand of OY720299.1, from coordinate 26,299,596 downwards.
TTATTTAAATAAAGACAAGTAGGAGAAAGGACATATATTTTTATTTAATTAATACATAAAGCATTAAATGATTTGATTTAAACTTATATGTGTATAGCGCCGTTATAATTTATTATTTATATAATCTTGAATATGTACTACTAATGAAGATGGAATCAATGTTTTCAGAAATATATATTTTGTTAAATAAAATAAGTAAGAAAAGGAAATAAGAATTTTATATATGTAAGTTCTTTATTCGCCTAAAATTTACAAAATTAAATATTATATACAATACCGATGTTATAATTTTAAGAAATGGCTATCTAGTCGATAGAATTATAACATAGGTATTGTATATAATATTTAATTTTGTAAACTTTCCGCCTATCATTGTCATGTTCTTGTCGTTGTCTACTTATTCGTCATGATCTCTAACGTTGTTGTCGAAGTCCGCATAATTTGATGAAATTAAGTGAATAATTGTAACAGTAGATAATTCATATTTTTATTAAATAAATGTAATAATAGTTTTATAATTTTTTTATAAAAATATTTTTTTAAACGATAAATATTTAATATAATAAAAATTTTCCACTTGAGACTTGACATAAACTAAAAACAGGTGTCGTTCATTTTTTCATCAACACCGATTTATATCCCCCCATCTTTTTTTCAATATTCATTTCCTTTTAATAACTAGTTTAGTTACCGTGTTGCGTCCTGAACTCTATTTAACCTATGCACGTGTCGGTACCGTTAGAAGGCAGAATGCCACACCCACGATAAATAATCCTCGTCTCTTCTCGCGGGCTGCAACAGGCAGTGCAGCGAGCAGGAAGACCGTTTCGACTGAGCCTTTATGGATTTACGGCCGAAGGAGCGATTTGCCTAATTAAAGCCGACCATTTACAGGCCCGCGTAATTAACTTCGCCATTCTTGTAAGACCGAAGCTAAATATGATGATATTAAAGCGTTTTAATGCGGGGCTCGGTCGGATTGCGCTAATCTAGCATCGCCATATGAAGGTGTTTTTTTTTTTAATTTTTGTTTTTGTTGATAAACACGTTCAGGAATTGAATGAGTTGTTATTTATTTTTTTAAAGAAATTTGAAGTTTTTGTATTGTTTATATTTGCCACAATTTGTTTTTTTATTGTGGAATTAGATTATGAGTGTACAAACATCTTTATTCAGACAATATGACAACAAAATTTCACAAAATTTATTATAACAATATGTACAATTGTGTTAGTAGTCTGTCATGGGCTATCGACCATTGGTCTTTCTGCCCTAGATTATGAGCATTTCCCAAACTTTGCTGAATTAATTGATGCCACATAGAGATGATTTTTTGTTAATAAATATGAATAAAATTAATGAGCTTTAATGAAGATTAGTTGTAGTTATTTTTTAAGAAGTTTGAAGTTTTTTGTATGTGGAATTAGATTATGAGTATTTGCCACGATTTGCTGCATTATTTGAAAGAAATTGGTAGAGGTGATACTGATTTACTAATTTGTAAAGACTGCTCCGAGACATACACGATATTTAACTAGCTTCGAACAAAAAATGGTGATTTGTCTCCGGGGAATTCAGTCCTACAATAATAAGTTTTATAACAATTTTTTTTTTCAAGATCTATAGTTTTTATTTGAAATATTTTTCTATTCAAATTAACAAATGAATAATCGCTACGAGGAAATTTGTTTGTGATAAATGTTTTTTCAATTCTTTTCATTGTTATAAAAAGCTTGAATATAACGTTTAGGTTCAATCCATTAAGCCGTTTAGCGCTATCATGGGAACACACAGCCACATATATAGCAATATTTTCTAAACTAACCTCAAAACGTGCATATTTGTTGAAATTAGCGACTCAAAAATTTTTAAGATCACAATATTTTTTTTTTTTGAATTTTGGTCCGTCGAAAGTAAAAATAACTCAACATAATCCAATCATCTCTTCGAGAAAAACAAAAGAGAAAATAAATCGATGAAAATTACAAAACACTACACCGAGAAAGAAAAAGTCGGAAACTAAACATTATCGAGAAAATGGAAACCCACTAATACTAATAATTAAGCGAAGAATTTAATTTTGATGACAAAAAAAACTTCAATTTAAAATAAAATACATCTGGCAAACTATTTATTGACAATGCAATGTTGAGCAATCGGACGTTCGTGATAGCCTACAGCGCGCTAGTGGCGCTCGCTGATATAGCGTGCTTGTTTCTCGAACTTTCCGGAACTTTCGATGACCGTCGTGCGCTCTGTGGAACATTCTAGAGTGATCTTTCCAGTTTCTTCTTTCACTTTCGTTAATGGAGGACGAAACACAACGCATTCGTTCGGTTCGTTTCGGTTATTTAACATATCTACACCTAAACAGATGTTCACTTATATTCTTAACATCTTGTACGGTTCTTAGATTTATTGTGTGTGAATGTTCACTTTTATATTCATTTTAGTTTAACACTTATAATTATAAGCCATGTTATTGATTTGTATTAATATTTTTGATATTTATGATTTTGAATTATTGTTTTTGTATTTTGTAATTGTGAAATTTGTAATTTATGTAATCCTTAATCTAGCCTTAGGGCTGTTGGGTTATTAAATAAATAAATAAATAATTTAGTACAATTCTCGGATGTTGATCCTGTCAAAAAAAAATTGTAGAACGCTATCTATCCAAATAACTATCGCGTTATTCCAACCCTCCGAGTTATCCTGGAGCTATTCCACGACTTATAGAACCAACTCTAAATAAATAAATAACCGATCGTTTCGCGGGTTCTAATACAGTTTATAAGTTTTTTTTTGTTAGTATGAGGCAAAAAAAAATTAAATAAATAATGAAAGTTACAAAATAAAATATGTAATTTAAATCTGCTTATATAGCTTAGCCATTGACGTGTGGTCATATGAATGGTTGTTGAATAAACTCATTTAGTTAATTTTTTTACTATTTGTAATTTTAAAACTAAAAAACGCGAATCCAGATAGTTTAAAATTGTAATTAAAATCTGCTCACGAAATCTCCTGAATAATTGAAGATTACTTAACTTAAACCACTGAATTTAAACTTGGTTTAAAAATATTAAATAAAAATGATTTGAAAATAATTAATAAATTGTTTCCACATTTAGCTATGAGACTTTTGACTTACGTTACGTAAATGTGGAAATAATCTATTAATTATTTTCAAATCATTTTTATTGCATTTATTTAAATAACTGTGACCAAGTGAATGAATACTCTTTTCTATTTATATTGGTTTAAAAATATAAATTTTTCACCAAGTGTAGGATGAGTCTACACACCATATATATTAGGTGTTTGTATGTATTTTCATTATGCAACCTAAAACTTATTATTTATGTTTTAACATTTTTTAACATAAATTAATAGTATTCCTTTTAATATTACTGGGATATTCAGTGTATACAGCTGCTAATCAAGCAGCGTTCTTTGATTGCATTTTCAACATTCATTATTATTTTTGTTTGTTTGACTTCGACTGAGTTCTTCTGATTCTGTTCATCTAATAATTAAACAATTTAAAAAACTACAAACTGAAACGAAATACTCAAAAATCTCAGTGTCTTTTGATCGCACACCCAAGCAAATTGCTTATTATAAATTGGTGAAAAATGAATTAACTGACCGTGTTGATAAAGGCGAATCTAACCTAAAAATACAATATAAAAATGGAATTCCAACTATTCATAAGGAAAATCAATAGACTCCAACAGGATGGATTCGCTGGCATCTTTAAAAGTAATTTCAATCGAGTTTCAAATGCCACGCTGAGCAACGATTCAACTGTATATCCGCCATTCTTGATCAATAAAGTGGATGCATCTCAACTTATTAATATAATGTCACGCTTTCCAAATAAATTCACTGCTGGTGATGATAAAATACCAAGTTTTTTTAATTCGCGACTGTAGATATGCATTGGCTAGCCCATTGTGTACGATTTTAAATTATTCGATCTCTTCTTGTCAGTTTCCAGACATTTGGAAACGTGCTAGACTATGTCCCGTTTTCAAGAAAGGTGACAAATCTCATCTTCATAATTATCATCCAATATCGATCCTTTCTAACTTTGCTAAAATCTTTGAAAGTGTATTGCATCATAATATATTTAAAGGTCCATTTATGTCACCATATCAACACGGATTTATGCCTGCCAGATCGACAACAACAAATTTGGCTACAGTCTCGCAATATTTAGCCGATTCTCTGGATGCTCGTGGTCAAGTTGACGTTATCTATACTGATTTTTCACGCGCCTTTGACTCAATTGACCATGATCTTCTAATTTTTCAACTTTCTCGTTTAGGTGCAGTTCCTTCGGTTACTAAACTCATTGTTTCATATTTAAAAAATCGGTCATGTTATGTATTTTAAATCCTAAGAATTTTCTCCTTCCACTGGTGTTCCGCAAGGTTCTTGTCTAGGCCCACTCTTGTTTAATATTTTTATTAATGAGTTATTGGGTATGCTTACCTGTCCTGTATTGGCAGGATGATGATGTTAAAATTTATTTAAAGATTAATTCTTGGGATGATGTAATCACTCTACAATCGAATTTAAATATAATGGTCTAAGAGTGTTAGTTTAGTACTAAATGTCAACAAATGTTGCGTGGTTAGTTATTCCCGCACTCGAATTTCACTAGAATCAAGTTATCAGATCGAAGGAATCTCTTTATCGAGATGTACCACGTTCAAAGATTTAGGAATTACTTTTGACAACCAACTCAACTTTAAACATCATATTCAATCAGTCCGAACTAATGCGTCAAAGGCTTTAGGTTTTATTCTTCGTGTTAGCCGTGACTTTTCTAATGTTGATGCTATAAAAGCTCTCTATTCCGCCTTTGTGTTGAGTAAATTGGAATATAACAGTTTAATCTTGTTTTCCTTTTATGCTACTCACTCACTTTTGTTGGATCGCATTCATCGTCGATTTTTAAAATTTCTCTCATTTAAGCTTGACCGTTCTTATCCACCAATTGGAATCTCTCAAGATGATCTTCTTCAGCGTCACCAAATCGAATCCCTCGCCAACAGAAGAAATCTGAGATGTGCAACTTTTATGAAGAAACTTTTAGATGGAGAAATCGACTGTCCTGAAATTCTCGCCAGAGTTCTATTCAATGTCCCTATAAAACCTACACGATTCGCATCAACATTTAGATTACCATCAGCGCGTATCAATGTGGTACAGCGTTCACCAGTGACGGTATTGTGTAAGTGCGCGGAAAAATAATTTTGTGACATTTTTTCTTAGTGTTTTTATTTAGTGTAATTATTTTGTGTATTTAATTATTCATTTATTGATATGTATTTTTCTTCATATCCTATCTTCAAATTTTTGTTCTGTAATTGAGTCATCCTGTTGGACAAATAAAGAATTATTATTATTATTTGAAGAAATCAGCCTCCGAAAACCATCAAACCCTTTCAGAAAGTAATAGTAACTCTGTTCCGTCATATCCTAATTGGTTTCAATGATTTAAAAGTAGTGTTTTTGATGCCAATGACAAAGAAAGGTCTAGGGAATTATAAAAGTTCAAAGATAATGAATTGCAAGACTTATTAGACGAAAACGCAGATCAAACTCTCAAAAAACTTTCAGACAGCTTAGCAGTTGATTAATCAATCATTTTGAAACGTTTACATGCAATGGAAAAGTTCTAAATGGAGGGAAAATGGCTACTACACGAACTAGCGGTAAATGCAAATTTAAATTCGCGGTTGTATCAGTATATTTTGACACGAACGAAAATACAAAATTCAGTTGGAATTGATCGAAAGCGATTTGGCAGACTTTTTTTTGTGATCCACAAGCAGTGTTGCATAAGCCCGCAAAGAATAAAGTTTGTTTTATTAACTAAAGACGGAGTTATTAAAAATGACCTAAACCCTTCGATATATCAGTAGTGTACCTCTCGGTCCTCATACACTACATAAAGAAAAAAAAAATCAAAGCACTCTAGAGTTTATGATCAAGAGGTATTTCTATGTAAGTAATAAAAAACAGTTTTTTTATATAGAAAATCAAATTTTTTTCCGATATTAGCAATTCCCGATACACGTCAAAAACATCTCGACGATTCGAAATCGACGACGGATAAAAATCTCTCCGGGTGAAACACACCATTTCTTATGTCAGTTTTCTTGTTCGGCTTCGATTTTGAAAGAATTCCTTTGCGCGCTTTCTAATGGTGGTTACATCGCGTTACGTAACTGGGTGAATTTTGTTTTCGTTTGCATTAACAATTCAAGCCGGTGCGTGTTTTCGACTCCTTTTACTTTCATGCCAAACAGTTAGTCATACTCCAATGGCCACCGCACCAGAACTGCACACACAACGCACACACACATGCATACATACACCGTGTTGTTGGAAAAAGTCACAATTTCACTCTTTTGATTATTATTAACACCTAACTGGCTAACTAACAACCGGCAGAGACTGTTACGCAACGATCGCGGCCAGCGTTGGAAAACGGTTTCGTTTCTCGAAAATTTCACTTTTCATAATGACTGTTTTATTCAATAGATAATTAAGGAGTGTGTTTATGTGTGTGCGTATGTGTGTTTTAAAAATTATCCTTTACGTTACAGTTTATATAAACAAAAATTCCCAACTAATTAAAATTAATAACCATTTGTATTTTTAATCCAATAAAAAATCATTTTTAAGCTTTAAAATAAATAAAAATAATTAATAAATTATTCACTCTTTAGGTACTGCGTCTTCTTAACTTACGTTACGCAAGTACTTTAAGGGGGTAGTCCTCTAAATATTTTTTTACCGATTTTTTTTTGTTGCTAAAATGTTCTTTGGGATGTATATTTTAGTATAGACTTTATCCCATCCTCGCCGGAAACGTCGTCAGTTATTGACCACCCAAGATAGAGCTACTCCTCTTATAGAACAATTACTTTTTTTCCATAATGAAGCGATATGCAAAGATGTGCACTGGCGCGCTTCCGAGCGCACTCGAAATGTACCTTAGTTACCGACAGAACTGGCTGTCGGATCATATACAGTTGACTGAAATATTCCCTTCGCATTTTGAACAGTCTATGTGGACAATTCACAATAAAACACGATGTGCAAGTTCGAAAAATAAAGTATTAAAGTTTCGATCAGTTATAAGTATAGTGGTTGCTCCATATCGTCGATATTGCGGGTTGTAGTTTCAACGACATGAACCAGATCCAACTCGAGATCGGTCCCAGGTGCTACAACTTCTGCACGAAAGCGGAGAAAGGGCGGATTGAGCGCGCAGAGCTGCGGATGACAGAAGCTTCCAAAAACGCCCGCCGGTCGTCCATGTCAGCAAAGAAGAGGGACGATGATCTCCACGTCAACCTGGAAGGGATGCTGTATGGGCCAGGAATCGCTGATTAGAGGTATGTTGAACTAAACTACAAAAAATGTAACCCAAAACTCCAAACGCGTTTTTCTCGAAACAGTGTTTTTAAAATCGGTGGCCGGCATAACTTTATAACAACACATACGATTTTGATCGGATTTTGCTTTTGACATTCCCAATTGAATTTTCTAGTCCCCTACGTAGCCGTTTTTCGATCCACTGAAAAGTCTGCACTCGGTGGACGTTTTTATACCGTTTTTTAGGGTGAAAAATCTTTTTTTTTAACACGTCGCCATTTTGTTTATTTTTTCAATTTTCCTACGTAGGGGACTAGACAATACCTTAAAAACATTTATTTTGTTGCAGCACCAATCGGACGACCCCCAGGCCGGCCACCGAAAATGGTAGTTCCGAGGAAAAGGGGTGCTTTCACCTGGTGCAGAGGTCACGGGAAGCGGCTGATCACGTTACAAAAAATGGTGCCCGAAAGCTATTTGGTTTATTAATAAATGGATGTACTCAAAGTTGTCGTTTCCTTTTGTTTTAGTATTAAAAAAAATCCGAAAAAACACCTATTTTTCAGCCCCCCTTAAAACAAATATCCATTAATACAACTACTTCTCGGGCCTATACCTCTCCAGACATTGAATTACATAATGGAGATTTTCTTTTTATTTAATTTATTTAAATAACTGTGACCAAGTGAATTAATACTTTTTTCAATTTTTAAACTTTGTATAATAGAATATAATATGATATAAAAAATATTAAGGGAGAAAATATATATTTTTTTAATTTTTATATGTTTCTTGTTTTATTGAAATAATTAGTTGATAAAATAATGACTTTTGATTTTTTTGTGCAAAATTGTATTATTCTAAAAATATTATAAATAAATAAAAAAATTGAAAAATATTCTGACCAAACAACCCACTTCACAATCCCTCCAACGAATACCTTTATGAATCCACCCAAATCCCACCCATATCCCAGCGTATATTAGCCTTAAGTAAAAAAATTTGCCAATAATTCTGATAATCTACCCCTTCTTACAAAATTCTGTATTCCCCGTAACCCTAATATCCTTCCTAAATACAAACATCCTACAATCACCATTCATCAATTCATTTGCGCAAATCATCAGGACAGTTCAGCTAGCTAGCATAGATTTTTCTTTAACTTCATCATAAATTCACGAGAGGGCAGAAAGACCTCTGGTCGATAGCCCAGACAGACTAACACCTACATGTATTGTTATTATTTATATTGTTATATTGTTAAAATTATTTATATAGTCTGAATAAAGATATATATATATATATATTCTGACCAAAGTATATTTACTTTAGTTATTTCAATTGACTGAAGACTGTTGGAAATATATGTTATACTTTTTTTAAAAACTATTAAGAGATAAAATATTTTTTAAATTTTTATATGTTTCTCGTTTTATTGAAATAAATAGTTGATAAAATAATGACATCTGATTTTTTTGTGCAAAATTGTATTATTCCAAAAATATTACAAATAAATAAAAAAAAATAGTAGAAAAATATTCTGAGCAAAGTATGTTTACTTTAATTATTTCAATTAACTGAAGACTTTCTTGGAAATATATGTTATTCTTTTTAATATTAAGAGAACATATTTTTTAATTTTTATATGTTTTTTGTTTTATTGAAATAAATAGTTGATAAAATAATGACATCTGACTTTTTGTGCAAAATTGTATTATTCTAAAAATATTACAAATAAATAAAAAAAAATACTAGAAAAATATTCTGATCAAAGTATATTTACTTTAGTTATTTCAATTAACCGAAGACTTTGTTGGAAATATATGTTATACTCTTTTTAAAAAATATTAAGAGATAAAATATTTTTTAATTTTTTTATGTTTTATTGAAATAAATAGTTGATAAAATAATGACATCTGATTTTTTTTGTGCAAAATTGTATTATTCTGAAAATATTACAAATAAATAAAAAAAAATAGTAGTACATATTCTGACTAAATTATATTTACTTTAGTTATTTCAATTAACTGAAGACTTTGTTGGAAATATATGTTATACTTTTAAAAAAAAAAAATATTAAGAGATAAAATTGTTACCGGCGTTCTACCGTGAACGCCGGAAAACAGATTTCAGCAATAATTTACGCTGCACCCTAACTACGGGCGACATTTTTATTACAAATATTTTTTAATACGCGGAACGACGGTCCCGCCTTATTGCTTCAATCTTTTGATTTTTTTTAAAATGAGTAAAATTCGTTCGGAGCGTATAATTTTGGATCCTTGACGAATCCTCGTCAAATAGATGACCCACGCATATCAGGCAGTTTCGACGAAAAACTACAACCCTCTCAGCGGTTTCAATGAACAAATTGAAATTCTCGCGGAACCGACCGTTACGCGATCGGAGCACCAGCCGGGGGTCGCTCCGCGAACAAAAGGCCGCACCAGCCTTCTTGAGCCGCGGGTGGTTTATTGGGGGGTGTCCGAAGCGACAAGTGCCGGACAAAAAGGTCGCCTAAGGCGCAAAAGCGAAGGCAATAAACCACCCGAAACGAAACAATAGCCGCGAGAAGTCTGCATGCCTCGCGAGTATGTTACATGCGACTAATTAACAACCTTTGCCATTCAATCGCTGAGAGGAAGACGATGCCAACCACACCAAACACGACATAGGTGTTTGGTTTCGTTGCGTCGGTGATACATGCTGACCTGATATGCAATCATCACTAATTACGCGTTTTGACGAGGATTCAATTAGCAGAGATATTCCATAGGTAATAGCCACGTCCCTGTCAGAATCATTTAATCACATCGCGCGCGGGAATTTACATTTTGAACGTCGGCTTTCGTATTTTTATTACCCCCCTTCTATTGTCATTCAATTTTTAATTAATTACAGGCACAATTACTTATGAATATTTCTGCTACGTATGCCAAACGATGCGCAGTGCCATCCCACATCGTTTGGTATTAATTGTAAGCTAGGTTAAGCTACCTTACCACCACAATAAAGACTGACCGGTGCGTTACCTGCCAGAGCAGGTAACAACAAATGGTGCAACAGGTGTAAGTAGTAGTTGTGCACCTGATTTTGCTGATCATTTTTATATTTTTTTAAATGCAGAGCATTTTTTTTTTAACTGGCGATCAAACTCGGTGGTCGCCAGAGGGGTAAACGCGGTGGAGGGATGGCCACCAACCATTTATATACCCCGAGGATTTCGCACAACAAATCAGTTACATTCATTCGCTCGCTCAGTTACGTCTTTTCGCTCGCATAGATCAGTTATGTTCAGTCATTCATCAGATACGTCTTTTCGCTCGCATAGTTCAGTTACGTACGTTCAGTCGCACAGTTACGTACATTCGTTCATACAGCAGTTACGTACATTCGTTCGAACAGTAGTTACGTTCAGTCATCAGTTACGTTCATCCGTTCAATCAGATACGTCTTTTCGCTCGCACAGTTCAGTTATGTTCAGTCGTTCATCAGATACGTCTTTTCGCTCGCACAGAACAGTTATGTTCAGTCATTCAACAGATACGTCTTTTCGCTCGCACAGTTCAGTTACGTTCAGTCGCACAGTTACGTACATTCGTTCGAACAGAAGTTACGTTCATTCGTTCATCAGAAGCATTCGTTCGCCCCGACGCATTCAGACCGTTCGTTCGCTCTTCAAAAAAAACGTTAATCTAACGTTTAAGTGGTGAGCCCCCACCTGAGGAAGAGACCTGGAGGACAACAATCACACGCAGTAAGTGCTTATCTGTACCTCCAGGACACTCATGTTCTATCCCCTCAACGAGCTAGCTGTGCCATTTATCACGGTCATAACGCATTTTTGCGGGTACACTCCTTCACAGGCTCAAATTGCCGCCCAAGGAGGAGTGTGCTGACCGCGTCCGGCCACGACGCCCAAGCGCCGCGACGCCTCCGGTGATAAAATATTTTTTAATTTTTTTTATATGTTTCATTGAAATAAATAGTTGATAAAATAATAACATCTGATTTTTTTGTGCAAAATTGTATAATTCTAAAAATATTACAAATAAATAAAAAAAATAGAAAAAAAATCTGACCAAAGTATTTTTAATTTCATAATATACAGTGCGTTCACAATAAAAGATACAAATTCATTTAAACGTCACCAGCAGTTTAAATGAATTTGATTTAGGAGAAAACGCTCGAACAAAAAATATCTAGAAGTCTTCAAAGAATCGAAATATATAGGGTGTTTCATTTAAAAGAAGGACATTTTAAAACCGAATTGTAATGTCTTGTGGAAAATAGACTACAGAAGAGAGAGATGAGAGTTTCATTCATCGGTACTATGATGAACAAAGACACCAAAAATAGAAACTCACAATTTGTTCGTTGGCTGATGTTTACTCACTTTTTCCACTAAATGAATCAAGTCTTATATATGATTCTGTTTGTCCGGAATGTTGTTCGAGTATGCTTGTCATTTTTTTTTCGCCAAGTGTTACCTATCACTTGTCAAAAAAATAAATAAATAAATAAATAAATAATAAATGAAATAAAAATGATTTGAAAATAATTAATAAATTATTTCCACATTGGAAAATTTGGCAATAATAAATAATTTTTGAAAAAGTCACAGAGCTTAATGTGAAAATAATTTATTAATTATTTTCAAATCATTTTTATTTAATATATTTAAATAACTGTGACCAAGTGAATGAATACTCTTTTCTATTTATAAAAAAAGATTCGCTTAAGATTTATAATTTAAATTTAGATAGTGTTTTGATATGCAAGAAATACAACTATTTTTTTAAATTAAATTTAGAAAAGTAAACGAAATCTATTTTTTAACTGTTTTACTTTTTCGTCCTTTTCACTCAATATTGTATACCTACCATGTTTACTTTAGTGAAAAAAAAAAATGAAACAAAAAAAACTACCAATACATTCGAAATAAAAAAAATCTCACCGAAAATGTCAACAACTGAATATTTAAATATTCAATTATTTTGCATGCTTTATGCGCTGTGTTCTTTTTTAATTAGATGTAAATGTAATTTGACATTTAAACATGTTTTGTATAAAAAACAATTATTATAAAAAAATGTTTAAAATTCTATTCGGTAGTGAATTATGCGCCAAGAAGAAGAAACTTAGTAATTGTACCTTGACATCAAAACAATTGGGTTCAATCGATTTGTTGAATTTATTTAATCGATCGACTTAACAAAATAATTTAAAGCAACAAATCTATGGATTAACTGATTTGTAAATTTATTTTTTGTAATTTTTTTTTGAATATAGATTAATTGCGGGAGTATAAGAATATTTTAAAAGAATATATCGAGTGTGAACATAAGAAACTCACAGGCTCGCGAATTGTGCGAATCGAGTAAGTAAAACGATCAGTTTTTGGACACCAAATTAGTGCCAATATTTTTAACGAGTGATCCAATTTATTCTGGAACGAAAGCGATGAGGCTGGGACAGAACATTGATCTTCACTCAGTCCTGTTAATACCCCTTCCGAATTGCTTGCCCATTCACTAAGAGTAAATCCTCCTTTACTCATCAACTTTTCAAGTTCCTTCCGCAAATCCTTGTTTTTTTCAATCGAACTCACTGAATAAACAATGTCATCCATGTAAGTACTACGTTGGTGGCCTTTGGAAACTTGACACCTTCATCTCTAATCAGTTGATGAAGTATTCTGATGGTCAAGAATGCTGATGAAGATACTCCGTATGTCACTGTTTGCAGCTCATACACATCCAAAGAATTATTTGGATATTTTCTCCAACAAATGCGTTGATACTTCCAGCGCTTTTGCGATAAGTTAATGTTACCATACATCTGGTGAATATCCGTGATTAGGATGATTGGGTTCAACCGCAAGAGCGAAATAATTGTAACAATGTCCAACTGCAAATTTGGTCCGAAATGTAGAATACCATTCAAAGTATTCGCGCTGCTACTCTTCATGCTGGCATCGTAAACCACACGAAGTTTACGACTCTCACCTTGGTAGATACTGTATGAGGTATGTAGTAATCATCCTTTGAATTCTCAGAGTTTGCCCTTGATCATTGTAATCACTTATGAATTTCTCAAAGTCTTTTTGTAAGTCAGGGTAACGAGTAAATGTTCCTTCCAGTGTTCGAAATCGATTGCAAGCCGAAATTTTGCTTTCTCCAAGAGTTTGAATCGATTTGAAAGACAATTCAACAACATATTTTCGCGAAGAATTTAGACTATGGGTTTCAATAGATTTTATCCTCAGTTTGAGCCGTGATTGAAGGAGGTTCTTCAGTTTTCCAAAAACTATGTAACATCTCCTCCAATGAAGACTAGAGCTCAAGTGCATGAGGTTTTGATATCCTATGTTGGCAATCCCGACTGGATCACTCCACTCATCAGAGCCCATCCCCAGATATTGTAGGGGGGGTCCGCATAAAAGCTTGGAACCGTCAAGCTGCGAGGACTATCTTGCTCTAGAGCATGGATATCTGAATGGGGTAGATACCTAAGTCGGAATTGCAGGCCTACTCGTGGCACCCCCGTGTCCCTATCTTGGATAGGGCTAACTGCATACGGCGGTGGGCCGTTAAAAGCCCGAGGGTGTCTATCGTCCTCCCGGTCCACACGTGGTTTGGTCTCTGACTGGCAGTGGCTTCGATGATATGATATCGATGCTGCACTTGTGCGGTTCTCCACATGGTCTACACCGAAAATTATAAGGCCGGAGAGAAGCATGGCCTAGCAATAGGTCATATCCGCGTGCGTGCATCATGTGTACCTGGAGAGCTACACTTAATTGAGGATCTACGAATACAACTGAGCTCCCAGCAGTATATCAACTCCCTGCGGAATAAAGAAATCAAGATCTGCTAGTTCTAATCCCTGAAGATGTTGCCAGTTATTTGGATTGAATTCAATTTGTTTCGAGGGGCAGGTGATGAGAGAATCAAGAATGAAACAGTCAACATCGAAATGGGGAGGTCCACCATAAAAGCTGCAAGACGGCATTTAATTCCGCCACTGGTACGACCGATGTCGGTATTCATCAAATCATGAATAGAAATGTTGGCGCTGCCTTGTCATCTAATCTTGAGTATTCAACGCAAGCTTGTGAAACAAAATTGGATTCGCTTCCTCTATCGAGTACTGTTCTGACCTGTTGTTATCAACAACAACGATGGAGCACGAATGCTCGAATTGTAGAGATATGCACTACCTTTAGTCAAGTAGTGGTTCCTTTTTCAACGAGATCATACAAGAAGTACTTATATCAAACTTACTCGACGACGAAGTTGGCATTGGAAATCTAAAGTCATGTCTGAACTAAAATCACACGCGCACACATAAAGTACTGGTTGTCATGTTGACACTGTTTAACCGCAACCAAAATTTCACGCATGTGATCTTAGTACAGACATGACTCGAGACTTCCAACGCCAACTTCGTCGTCAATTTTACTTATACGCTAGATATTTTCCGTGCTGTTCATCTCTTCCGAATTTCTATCTGCATTCGATAAGTTTCCATCCTCCTTTGGTGAAGTCAAATCTCTATGCAGTAATTAATGATGATTCCTTTTACAAGTTAGACATGAAAATTAAAATTTTGACCAACAATCCTTAATGGAGTATCACGGAGTTAAACATTTTAAATACAAATGTTTAAATTTATCCAACTCCCATCTCTTGATCGCAGTCATCTTCTTGAATGCCGACCCTGGCATTTCGCACAGACTGCACAAGGGCTTGGTTTCGAACGAGAAGCTGGGACCTCTCTTGGATCGGTGCGTACAAACAAATTAGTGGTGCGACGAGGTGTTCCCTTTTGCTACGAAGAACTATTACTTCGACCCTCGAGCACCGATGCTTCTTTATTAAGAAAAATTGTGAAGTCAGAGATTGTAGGTGAAGGGTTTCCCAACGTCTCCTTCTCCCAGTATTCCCTCCTTCCTTTATTGCGGGAGTATACGAATATTTTAATATATATATATATATATACAGAGAGATTTTTTTATCAGTATACATTTTCCCTATGTATATCTGCAAAATACGCGAGTTAAATGCATTAATGTACGTGTGTTTAGTTGCCTATAACACGCAACTGAACACATATATGCAAAATAGTCAACTAAACATACAATCGGTTCAATGCGTTTGACTCGCGTTTTTGCAGGTATACACTTCCCCTAATGTATACTGATAAAAAAACCTCTCTGTATATATATCGAATGTATAATATAAGAAACGATTATATGGACATAACCTTTAATAACATGATTATGATTTTTTCTGCTTCCCAATTATTTTAAAGTACCTTGTTCACTTGGAATAACTGTAGATCCAAAATTAACTTTCATCAATAACTCCCAAAACCCCAAAGCAGGATATTTTAGATCACTTACTTACAAAAATCATGATATTTGTACAAAATAATGATACATATACATAAAATGGTATGTTGACCCTTGCTTGAATACGTGGCTTCACCTCAATCATTGGTCGCGTTCAGGGAACTGTAGCGCTTTACGAAATCGGTGTCGTTGAATGGTACCGCTTTATGTGTGGCGCTGCTGCGCTTTATCAAGCGGTAAAGCATATATTTCTTTCGTTTGATCGCTTTTCAAGCCGCGCAGCTGTAAAAGAAACCGCCATATTTTCGTGAGCGTCCTTAACCTCGAAAGCGTGTTCAGAGAATATCAAGCGATTTGCATGTCTAAAAATTCCCTGAACGCGCCCCAACGTCCTAAGAAATTTTGAAATTGACGAACGTTCAGCCCTTAGAATGCTTACAAAAATTAGATATTCTAAAAATCCTCTTCCAATATTTTTCTCTACGAAATACGCAAAATTCCCACCAAACACAGACTTGAAACCCTGATGAAAATAAACTCTTACTTTTATAAACAAAGTTTAGAAATGTTTTCGTTATAAAATTAATCTAATTATAAAAAATAATTTCAATCACGCCCCAATTTTCATTCTTAATCACCATCCTTATGAAAAAATTAAAACCGTAAAAAAAAAAAAATTTACACTCAACAATAAACACAAAACGTTAGACTTCGCGATAACGAGAGTTCATCCCGTTTGATTTTTTTCCTCTCGTTTCGTTTTAATCTGGTTCTATTTATAACAGCCGGTGATAAGGAGACGATAGTCGAATAAAAAAAGGGGAGCAATCAATGGAAAATTTCTGTCGATCGGGCACACTGTTACACACACAACGAGCGTAAAATTGTGACGTGACTTTTAACACAGACGGAGGAAAAAAAGTTGAAATGAAATAAATGTCTTCGCCGAGGGGATAAACTTTGGAACTCTGCCATCTGGGGTTATCTGGTGATTACATATTTATTAGTACGGACGTACTCGCTCGAGATTTCTTGGGAATTGGTTTATCGAAAATTGTTGGTTTTTTTTATTTTCGTGTGAGGCGAGACAAACATGACCTAAATGATTTCTGTTTTTTTTTTTGAAAAATGTGTGATTTTAAAATTCTTTTTGATACTTGATTTATTGGTTTATGTTTTTGTTTATAATTTTGTTACATTTAGAGTACTCAATTTGAGTTATTGAAGAGGAATGCATAATGGTTGAAATATATAAAACATCACTCAATAAGTTTTCGGTCTAACTATGAAAAACATAATAAATTAAATACGATGGAAGCGTCATCTCTTGCCTAATTTATCTATACGCTCGATGAATGTTGGCTGAAGATTTCATTAAATATGGAAAACATTTTTTTAGATAATTCATTTTGGAGTAATGTATCACTATTGAAGGAGAATATTTTAATAAATAAAGTGGATTATTAGAATATTGATTCCAATGCTTTTCAAACATTTCGATGCCCTTTGTATGAAATGATTTTCCGTTGATTTCAAAATAAGCATCAGTAAACTGCATGCGAACATTGAAGCTATTAGATTAAAACAAAACGATATGCAATCTGATATTGATAAATTAAAAACACAAACTAATAGTGGAACGGTTGAAAATTATTGTACGGAGATTGAAGAACGCAGACGCCGCTGTAAAAATGTAATGATTTTTAATCTGTCGGATGCCTACAACTATGTATTTAAATGATCTTAAGAGTATTAACTTACAGGAATCGGCTGATCAATTTCACGTGTACTTCTCTAGCGTTTATAGTAAAAATCTAACATCAAGTATTAATCATTTTTCCTTTGAACAGAGTGTTGACCCTTCTTTTACTTTTAAGATTGATTTTATGCGAGTTTTCAATGAATTAGTTAATTTAAAAGCAACTCTGTCATGTGGCCCTGATAATCTTCCAAATATATTCCTTAGAGAATGTGCTTATACAATTTGTCATCCTCTAACTATCATTTATAATCTTTCTCTAGAGCAACATTGTGTACCATCCGTTTGGAAGAGAAGCTATTAGTAACTACCGCGGAGTTTCTATTCAATCTGCGATTCCAAAAATTTTAGATCGTATTGTAAGCGAACAGTTGGGTTGGTCTTGGAAGAATGTAATTGTTGACGAACAACATGGGTTTTCCTCGGGTAAGTCTACAACCACAAATTTGATGATCTATCAAGATTATTTGTTGACTGCCTTGGAGAACCGGTGTCAGGTAGATGCTATCTATACTGATTTCGCCAAGGCCTTCGATAGAGTGTGTCATTACACCCTAATACAAAAATTATATAATATCGGCTTTTCGAACAGTGTCGTTAAATGGATAGGAAGCTTTCTCTCTGATAGATGTCAAATGGTTAGATTGGGTAATTGCGTTTCAGCTGATATAAATGCGACCTCTGGTGTACCCCAGGGATCCCATGTTGGTCCAATCTTATTTAATGTATTTATCAATGACCTGCCCAAAGGCTTAGTGTACTGCAAATATTTACTCTACGCAGACGATCTAAAATTATTTCACACCGTGAGCTCTGTATATGATGTTAATAACATTCAAGATGATTTAAATTATTTACATGGGTGGTGTACAATTAATAGATTATCTTTAAATATTTCTAAATGTAAATGTATCACATTCACTAGGAATAAAAACATAATTGACAGTGATTACAGCATTAATGATGCTACACTGAAACGAGTATCGGGCATAAATGATTTAGGTGTTTTCTTTGAGAAATCCTTATGTTTTAAAACTCATATATTGGCTATTACTAATAAAGCTTACAAGATGTTGGGTTTTATCACTCGAATTGGTAGTGACTTTAAGATCGACACTTTAAGGCTTCTATATTGCTCTTTAGTTCGACCGATTTTAGAATACGGAGCAACAATATGGTATCCACATCAGCTTTACTTAATTAATTCGTTGAAGATGGTGCAAAAGAAATTCTTACGTCATTTAGCATATAGGATGAATATATTGAATCCATTAAATTATAATTTGCTTAGAGTAAATCTAGACATTACAACGTTACTGTTTCGCAGAAATTATTTTGACATGTGTTTTTTGTACAAACTAATAAACAGTCATATTACCTGTCCAGAACTGTTAGGAAGACTTGACTTTTTGTATAAAAAGGCAGGTCCTTCTACGAGATCACTTGTTTTATTTAGAGAAAAATTGCATAGATCCACTTATGTTAGGAATAATCCGTTATCTAGATTGATGCACACCGCAAATTGTTTACTGCCATCATTAAACTTCGATTTATTTGTTAGTAATTACTCAAGCTTTTGCAGAGCGGTCTTGGTCATTGATCTGGATTCATTATTCATTTAGTTTAAGTCTCCTGTTTGGTAGCTTATATAATATATATTTTTTATGTATAATATTATGTTTTTCATTCATATAGCTTAAGTTCTTTATCGGAAAGTATTTCTTTTTGTTTGTTTGTAGTATTGACATTTGTAAAATTATCTTTAAGTATACTCAGTTCCCTGTAATTTAATTAGTTTTTCAATTTGTAAAGATATTTATCGTTTAATAAATAAATAAAAGAAATAAAAGTTTCGGCAATCACTTCTTCATGTGAGACAAATTTCTTTCCCTAGAGTATTATTTCATAGCTACAAAAAACTGTAGTCAGTTTCAGAAATCTCGAGAGTATGATGAGTGGGGAAGCAATTCAAAGTGCAATTAAACCAAATTAACCATTGTTTTCATCGATTTGTGATACGCTCCTGGTGAAACAGAACTTATTCTTTTATATGTGAGGCCGCTTTCTCAAGATTTCTACACTCAATCGATCACTTAAAATGCTTAAAAACAATCCTAACAATCATCTTTACAATCCCTCCAATATTTTTCTCTACGAATTACGCAAATACTCTATTGATAATTTTTCCTTTCTCAAGATAGTCGAACAAAATTACATGCACTTCCCTAAATACGGACAAACAATATTCCATGCACTTTCCAAAATACGAATAAACAAAATTCCATACACTTCCCAAAATGCGGATGCCATAACCTTGCTAGCCAACATTTAAGTTGTTGGTTGCTTTGAACGATTTTCACCGGCTGCTGCTCACTTAGCTGACGATATTTTTGATTCAGCCGTATAGTGGCAGATCCATGTTTCATCCACAGCATGAGGATCTTAAAAATATAATTTTTGAGATGAAACACTGGACAAAATAAAATAAAATCTAATAAAATGTATTTTTTGAAAATATCGATAACGATTAACTATAATGAATTTCTACGATTGGCATGTAAACAAACTCCAAATAGTGCATTTTTTTCTAATTTAAACGATCCTGATGCATTTCATACAAAGGGCATCGAAAAGTTTGAAAAGCATTGGAATGAATGTATCACTCTTGAAGGATGAATAAAGTGCAATTTCTAAAAAAAAAATGTTTTTCATAGTGAGACCGAAGACTTATTGAGTGATGTTTTATATATTTTTCACCGTTTTCAAGACCTCCATGCTGTGCATTCTTATCTTGTTTAATATTTCAAGTTTATGAATTTTGTAACCAAATAAAACAGCAATTGACTAACGCCCAGTAGCCTTCCTGCCTTTTTGTTTGTTTTTAATTTTTCTTCGCCTGAAGAAGCCACAGTGTGGTGAAACAATTGTAGCGATATTACAATAGACTTTGAAAGACTAAATAGTGTTATTTAATATAATTAATTATGAACTTTCAACAATTATCAGCCTCATCAATCAAATATTTGCACATAGGTTTATTTACATGAATAAAGACGTTTAAATAGAAAAGATTTGGATGGGATTTGATATCATAGGTCTGTGTGGTGTAGTTGGTAGCACACTCGAATCGGGGGACGTGGGTTCAAATCCCATCACAGATGTTTCTTTTCCACTTTATATTTAATTAAATTTAAATTATACCTCAATGTTGTACATTGAAAATTTCTACAATTCGTATATATAAATATAATTTAAAAGGAATAACAAATTAGTTTAAGAAAAGAGTATTCGTTCATTTTGTCACAGTTATTTAAATAAATTAAATAAAAATGATTCGAGAAGAATTAATAAATTATTTCCACATTTATAATTACTTAATTATTTTCAAATCATTTTTATTTAATTTAAAGATATTTAGTTAGCCATAATTTAAATCAGCAAAAATTTAAATATTCTCAAAAATTCCCTAAATACTTTAAACTTTTCTGTTTTCAATCCCAACGAATATTAATCAACACCATACGGAGGGAGTCCGTTGAATTTTCTTCTTCGTAAAGCCGAGTCGCGAATGTAAATTTCGGCTGGGCGTGTCCGCGTTGTCACGGTCCCTCAAGGGCCCGAAAACAAAATTGCGAATCGGCCGGATCTCTGGACACGGGGAGTCTGGTTCGTTGAACCGGTCTCTCACTTTCGTAATCGCCGGTGCACTTATTCGGCTCGTACTCGACGAGTTTTGAACGTCTAGAAAATGCCCGTTTTTCCATATCGCCGATGGTTTTCTCCCGGCACAAAGGCGCCAGATGGCTACGGTTTTCGCACAATAAAAGCCACTTTTGGGGCGTTTCCGGTCGCGGGAATTCGCCTGTCGGAGATAATTGAGTGTTTAAAATAAAATGTGTTTCTCCGGGTATATATTTTTTTTATTACGGTCGAGAATTTATTGCCTTTTCGTCCATTAGGGTTTAATTTATTCATTCCGGGGGCCGCTGTTTGCTAAGTTGTGACAATAATATTGACACCTTCTTTTTTTCGTTGCACGTCTTTAAATCCGAAGAACTCAAAATAGCACAAATACAATAAACACACATGAATAATACGTCAAATAGTATAAAACATTGATGAACCTTTCAAAAATGTTTCTAATTCTTGCTTAAACAACTATGATTTATTTAAAGATTATAAATTTCACGAATATACGGGTATATAAAACAATAACCAGACTTACCATAATATACATAGTTGTATAAAAACATTTGAAATTTGTTTCACTTGTTTTTATTCTATTTAAGACTACTTTCGACTATCAATCTTTATCATATTATATCATTCCTTGATAATGACTTATAGTTGAAAATAAAATAAAAATCAGTAAAACAAATACCAAGTGTTTTAATCAGTTTTTAAGTGAGGGATTGCGTATGTTGACTATCCTCTTTGAAATTCCAGCTCTTTTTTGTGTTCTTCGATTCTGTCTTTTACTGCTTTTCCCCATTGTCCTATGTATACTTTTGTAGTGACGTATAAATTTTATTATTATTATTATTATTATTCACTGTTTAATCCCCCGGGTATTCATTGCTAAACGGGTTGTACCAGGTGTGGCAATTACCTATCGCAAGAATTTTCGTGTAATAGAGCATGTTTTAAAAGAATAGATTTTTGAATGGTGGTATGAAGAAAAGGTTCGATGTTTAATTTTTGAAAATTTGGTTTGAATTGTTTGTGTGTAATTCCGGTTGTAGATATATAATGAATGGAAGTATAATCGTATGTTATTGTCTCCATATTCTTTCTAATTCGATAGCCAGGGGTGTATATTGTTTGATGTTTTCCCCCATATTTATTTGTGGTGTTATTCTCCGTCGGTATAGCAATGTCTATTATATACGCTGTTTTTTTTTTGTTTTATTTTTAATTGTGATGTCTGGTCCGATTTTGGTCTACAAGGTTTCATCCACTAAGGGAAGGCGAACTTGTCCTGTTTATGAAAACAAGGAAAACGAAATTCACATTTAATGAAACGTTCAGCCACCATTCATCTAGCGTAGACCCAAATCATTGATGATGCCACTTGAAATTAGGCAAAAGGTGGTGCTTGCGTCGTCTTTAATGTATTATGATTAATATCTGGTATATAACCCCAATACAATATCCGTTCAGCTGCCTTCATCAAGGCATTGCACATGGAACACACTAGTGTGATGAGATTTGAAAAACCGAAATGGCCATCACTAGTTATCCATACGCTAGATGAATGGTGGCTGAACGTTTCATTAAATGTGATAGTTGGTATTGCTCATAATTAGTTTATTTTTAATAATTTTCTTAATTTCAGAATGTGGAATATTCGTAAATAAATTCTCTACATCAAAAGATACTAACGTGGTTCTATTGTTGAGTGTAATGTTTTTTATTTTATTAATTAAATCAATGATATTTTTAATTGAATATCTGAAGTTAAATTTAATTGATTCTGTTATGATTTATTAATTTTTTTGCCAATTTTGTGCAAGGGGTGTTCGTGTATGAAACTCCAGGTCTTATTGGATTGTTTTCTTTATCGAGATTTATCCATCCGTATAGTTTTGGTAGTTGTAGGTTCATTCATTTTAAATTAAATATTTTTTTCAGTTACTTTTTTTGCTTTACGGGCTGGTTAGCTTTTGTTGTTGGTTTTGACTGTTATGTTTGGGGTTACTTTATTTTCTTTACATTAATGCAGGAACAACAAGTTTAGATTGCAACTTTTTGTCGTTGCTATTTTTTTGTTCTATTTGGTATTTTTTAGTTAGGGTTGTATTTTATTTTTTCAAAATTATTTTCTGTTAAAAACTGTTCGACTTTATGTGTACTAATTTGTATTTGTGAAATTATTATCTGCTTTTGTAAAGGTGATATTGTTTTTTCCTGTGATTTTTTATTGTTCTTGCTATTTTTATTTCGTCGCTCTGAATATATTCGTTGGGTTTCATGTTTTTAATTTTCTTAACAAAAATATGTTTATGTATTGCATTGTTTTATTTTTATTTAAAGCTACTTCCGCTTCAATATCAATTATTTCTATATCTGTTTTAGTAAATTTTCTGTTAATGTTGTATTTAAAACCATAAATTAGTCTATTTATTATTGAAATTATAATTTAGTAAATTAATGAATCTTTCAAAAAATGTATGATCAGAAATTATTATATATTTTCTGAACTATTATTATTATCTTTTCCATTTAGTAATATTTTAATTTTGTATTATTCGTTTTATGGTTGTTAATTTATAAATTATTTCTCTAGTGGTTTCATCTAATATTTGAAACTCACCTTAGTGTAGTCTCCATGTTAACTCGCTCTGATATACCTTTATGTATGCTGACAAAACAGTACTCTTCTTGAATTTCTTCTTTCATGCATTTCTCTTCTCCGGCGATTTTTTGCTTTACGGGCTGGTTAGCTTTTGTTGTTGGTTTTGACTGTTATGTTTGGGGTTACTTTATTTTCTTTACACTAATGCAGGAACAACAAGTTTAGATTGCAACTTTTTGTCGTAAAGACATAATATAAAATACCACTTAGCCAATTCTTCATCACTGTATTGTTTTAATAACTTAATTGTTAAAGCTGTTAATTTTTGAAAGTCCATACTTGTTAACATTTTAAGCTTTTTTTTTTAATTAAACACGCTTTCAAAATATAAATTTGTCCTTTATTCGCGACATTTTTTTTGAATGCTGATGCTCCTTCTTCGTCTTACAAATGTATATATACTGTGTTTAATAACGGTGAATTTGACAGGTCTGTTTGATCATTTAATAATGTTCCAGTGAATTTTCTTTTATTGATTTCCATTTGTTCTAGAGCGTTGAGTTCCCTTCCTTTGTTTTCTATGTGTAAACCTTATTCTTCCCCGAATGTGTGTTGCTGCTCTCTGAGATGGGTTGCGTATGTTGACTTTCCTCTGGAATTCCAGCTCTTTTTTGTGTTCTTCGATGCTGTCTTTTACTGCTCTTCCCGTTTGTATTATGTATGCTTTTGGGCATTCTTTACAAGTTAACATTATATACAACCTTTATAGCTGAGATCTGTTTTGTCTTTATTATTCTTATTTTTAAGTAGTTGAAAAACGTTTCTTATTATCTATTGGACTTACTGTGTAAGCTACTATTACATCATCCACGTATCTGTACCAGTATGTTCACTTTTTTTTAAATTAGGGATTTCCGTTAATTTGTTTTTCAATTTCAGTTATAAATATTTCGGCTAACAGGGGGTTTAGTGGGTTTCCTATCGCTAATCCTCCCCTTTGTCGGTAAAACCGATTATTGTATTTGAGGTAATTCTGGGTTTAAGATTTCTTGCGATTTAACATGGTATTGTTTATAAATAGTTTATTTTTAATAATTTTCTTATATTCAGAATCTGGAATGTTCGTAAATAAATTCTCTACATCAAAAGATACTAAGTGGACCCTTATTGCCTGTATATACAATTTTTAAATCATTACAGTTAAAAAGGTGACCGGCTGTGATGCATTGCTTGGACATACCAGTCGATTGTTTATTATATATAACATTTTTTCTGTGTTCTTCAAAACGGGTTTTAAAATACCAAAACAGCAAGTAGGATTTAACAAGTAGGACTCTTAAATTGATGGGGTTTGTCAATATGATAAATTCCTTCTCTAATCTATTTTATTCACATAATCTATTTTATGCCAGGCAGTTTTCGGCTTTTCAGTGGTTGTGTAAAAGTATTTTAATATTTCAGCATGATTTTTTCTTTTTTACTAAATTGTCTATAGTAATCATTACCCAGAAAATTTAGGGTAATCATTACCATTTGCAATGATTTTTATAGTTTGTAATTCTAATTTGTAATTATCAGGAGATAGTGGGATATGTAGTAACCCAAAGCACTAAAGAGTGGAATATGCTGTATTTAATTTTTGTTGTTGTTTTAGACGTTACTGGGATAATTGAATCTGAAACTATGTATTTTTTTTTTCTATAATTTTTTTTAAATTAATTAGGTGTTTTTGTTATGGTATAGTCTAAAGAGTTTAGACTGTTATTTTCCAAATCAACCGTAAACTGTATTTTAGAGTTAGAATTTAAGAACTTGGTGAAAACGTCTAATCGTCTTTTGCAAAATGTAAAAAACAGCATCTACATATATTGCGCAAAAGAGTATATATATTTTGTAAAAATGTAATTTCTGTACATTTCTCAACAATCTCTAACTTGTTTTTCGTAGATCACTTGATGAAACATGGTTCGTTTTACTTATAACATTTATTTATTCCGACTAGTTTCGGCTATAATATAATTTTTATTAAATTTGATTTAACATCTTTAAATTATGTAAGGCATAGCTGTATTGTGAGGGATAGATCCCGAAACACGTGTCTGCAGATGGCCTTAAATTAAGTAACGTTCCTTTTGTTGTTTTTACATTAAAATTTTCTCGGATCAAAATTTGTTGCATTATGCAATATTTTATTGATGTGCAACAGCAGGTGTACATTATGTAGTTCAATGTCCGGCGTGGGTATTTGCCCGGGAAGTAGTTGTTTTAATGTGCATTTGTTCAATGTACTTACGTAACATAAGTCAAAAGTCACAGAGCTAAATGTGAAAATAATTTATTAATTATTTTCAAATCATTTTTATTTAATATATTTAAAGAACAGTAACTAAGTGAATGAATAATACTCTTTTCTATTTAAAGTAATTTTTATTTAAATTACTATTCATACATATTTATTTATGTTGTATTGTATTATCTGTATAGTCACATTAAAGATTTGTGTATACAAGGTGGCCAGAAAAAGTGTGATAATCTTCAAGTAAAGTTGTTCATTAATCAATTTCAAGTAGAAAATTTAAGTAAAAAATATTGTACGGTTCTTTATTAACGCCCACGAGGCCATTGATATAATAAATATGTGACTAGAATTCAGTAATATTTTTGAAATATTTTCATTAAAATTAGTTCTATTATCATCCAGTTAAATATTGCAAATGTTTCTAGTTACATATTTAGAATATTAATGGCCTCATAAAGCTTATTGAATAATTACCCAATATTTTTTTGTGTTTAATTTAATTTTTTATTATAAAATCTTTTTTTTTTCCAGTTTTTTTTTCTACTTAAAATTGGTTAACGAACCACTTTAAATGAAGATTATTACACCTTTTCTGGCCACCCTGTATACATAAAAAGTCTTAATTTTAATTGATTTATAAATTATAAGATAAATAAATTAATTAATTAATAAATAGAAGACGAATAAAATTAAAAAAAAAAATAAACAATATGTATTCCTTAATATCATTAGTCTGAGATGGAAGGAATGCGATCCAAAACCCGAGGCGTGGACAGGGAAATAATAAATAAAATAAATATATAAACAGGACAAGTTCGCCTTCCTTTAGTGGACCAAACAATGATTCTCGATCGTCTACTCGTTGACGATGCCACTTGAAATTAGGCAAAAGATGGCGCTTGCGTCGTCTTTAATTTATTAATATATGTATTGTGTTAGAAATAACTAACTAACCATCTTTATTCAAATGTGTATAAGTATGTACAATAGTATACAAAAATTAGAATATATTCTGTAGATGAATTCTGTGGTTAGAAATATTTGTAGACAAATAAAGAATTTATCATTATATTATTTCTTTAGTTGTTTTATGTATAAGTGAGAATCATTTTCAAGAAAAAAAAAAACTTTAGCAATTCTATGAAATGGGATGGGAATTAACATTTATGTAAACCGTGTAATTGAAATGTTAATTAGTGTATTGTTGTTGTTTTTTTTGTACTCATGTTATGTTTGTACATTTATTTGTATGTAATGATTTATATTTGTTGTTGCACTCGTATTTTTAACATTTCTTCATTAAATAATTACCTCATTAAGTCCATTTTATTTAAGCACGACTTCCATTTCATCCACATACAATTTTTTCCCTCCTCACAAATGAAGAACATACATATGCATCTTTATAGGTTTGTAGAAGCAATAAAATTAGCCTCGTGCATCCATGTGTGTGTGTTTATAATGAAGGAAAAAAAGAAGTCTCCGAAGGTTCGACTGACTGACTCTCCTAGTGCCTACTAAAAACGGGTTTGCAGCAGCGGTACCAGCACGATTTTTCCACTTCTTCTTTCCTCCTGCCGAGCCGATCCTGCCGCACACCATTCACGGGTACCATCCGCCAGATGCAAATCTCACCTGCGATCTGATATTATAAATACGGAATTGCCGGCCAGTTATCGAAATCCGTGTAATTATCGCGTATTTCGCTACTTGAAAACCGTTGCCGATTAGCCGGCGTAAAAATCCATCGATAAATTATGCTAATATTTATCGATTGATTGCTTGAAAATATTTGAAATCATACTGAATTATATAATAAAAAAATATTTGAAAGTAAATAATTAATGAATTAATATAATTAATGTTTTTAATATTTAGACATTGGTAGTTCATATTGTATGAAATAAATAATATTATTATTATTTATTGCCCAACACCCATTACAGGACAATTACAGGACAAGAAAATAATACCCATTTAAGAATTAATTAGTTTACATTAAGAAAAACCGCAAAAATAACACAACAATGTAAAATTATAAAGTAAAAACTAGTTCAATTTAATAACAGATAAATATATCGTCGGAAATTCTATTCGCATTTCTACACATGTTATAAACAGGGGATTTATGCAGAGCAATGGTTCTGGCAGTAGGAATAAAAACAGTTTCTACATGCCTCGACGCTAACCTAGGTACAAAAAAATGATTCTCGCTAGAAGATCAGGACAATCAATCTTATTGTAAATTAACTTAAATATGAATACATTATTAAAAATATTATCAAGAGAATTTAAAATTTTAAATTCTCTTGAAAATGGACTAATAACCCGAAACTAGTCGAGAATTTAAAGTTATTCAAACCAATCAGTGTTTTATTGGTTTATTTTTAATAATTTATCCATATTTATTTCATAAAATAAAATGAATTAATCGACCGGGAAGTAGTTGTTTTAATAGATATTTGTTTATTATTAAATAAAACACTTTTTAATTTTGATTGTATAACAAGTTAAGCAAAGTTTTGTTGTGTTTTATTCAAAATGTATAACCAAGTGAAAGCCTTAAAAATTAACAAATTTGTTTTTTTACTTAATAACAAGTCTATAAATTACACAGCAATTGAAAAATAATAATTATATATATATATACAAATACCTTTACAGACAATTAATAATAATAATAATCTTTATTAACAGATATATACAGAAAGTATACAAAATAAGTAATAAACATTAACAAACTCAAATGTATAATTTATATCTATTAATTGGCTATCGACCAGTGGTCTTTCAATCTGGTACAGACAATTATTTTTTTTACAAACATTGAGTATATATATTAAAATAAAGGTTTATCTGTCATGGGCTACCGAAAGAATATTAATAATTAACTTCTCACTTAACCCATGGTGAAACATTTTTGAACTAATTAAGGTATATTTTAATTAAAACACTTGTTTTTTTTTTCACTGTTTTTTATATATTTGCTCCGACTAGTTTCGACCTTTAGTCATCTTCAGGGAGATATGCACAAGAATTTCCAAAACACAAATTTATATACAAATACAAGCCACTGTAATACAAGTTGTGCAAACAATTAAATAAAATATTACCCGAATTTATTAATTTTAATTCAAAATATTCAATAAAAAAACTCAATTGAATTAGTGAAAAAAATAAGCAGTGTGAATGTTCTTCCTAATGTGAAACTTTTATCTTTCGACGTAAAAAGCCTTTTTACTTCCATTCCAACCAAACAGTTAAAAGTAATATTGGATGAGTTAATTAACAACACAAACCACACAGATACGCAGAAAATAGAAATGAAATTACTTATTAATTTATGCATTAAACAAAACTACTTTGAATTTGACAACAAAATATTCATTCAAATAAATGGTTTACCAATGGGTTCACCATTGTTATCAGAGATTTTTATGTCAAATTTTGAGGAACAGTTGTTTAAAAATAACATAAGCAAAAATATATTTTATTGGGCAAGATATGTCAATGATGTGTTTTGCATTTGGAATGGAACAGCGCGGCAATTAGATTCGTTCACAAATTTTCTCAATTCAATTAATAATAATATACAGTTTTCAACAGAGATAGAACACAAAAATAGCCTAACTTTTTTTGATCTAACAATTTACAAAGCAATAATTAATAAATTAGAGCACAAAATTTACCGAAAAGACAGTTTCATAGGCATAATTATTCCCAATTCATCCAACACTCATTACAAAATAAAATATAGCACATTCCATGCTCTGATTCACAGACTTATACACATTCCACTAAATGAACATAATTTTTATATAGAATTAAAAATAATTAAAACAATAGCTAACAATAATGGTTACAGTGAATAATAATAGACAAACTAGTAAACAGAAAAAATTAAAACAAGTAAAAAAAATATTTCTTTTCTAGTTATATTTTCTATGCAGAAAATATAACTAGAAAAGAAATTTGGCAAAGATTGGATTATATTGATGATTTGTCAGAAAAAATATACAGAAGTGTGAAAGGGTATGATTTTAATGTCATAATGACCAACCCCATAAATTTACACAAATTTTTAGTGAACAATAAATCTAGAATTGATAAACTGGACAAGTGTGGAATTTATGAAATTTCTTAATTTAATTGTGAGTGTATATATATTGGACAAATCGGAAGAAGTTTTAGAGCGAGATTAGAAGAACATAAAGAGTCAATATTAAACAAGAAATATTCAATCGGATTTTCGTAAAACATTTTTTTTAATACTTCTGATTTTAAAATATTACACTGCATTTATATGTTCCCGAGGGACTAGAAAGTAGCAAGATGATAAAATGCGGCAAACGTATCGTCAACAGCATTGAAGAGATTTGCAATTCCCCGATATCGTCCGCCTTTATTACCTGATAATTTATTTCAGTGGCTTGTATTTGTATATAAATTTGTGTTTTGTAAATTTCTTGTACATATCTCTCTGAAGATGACTAAAGATCGAAACTAGTTGGAGCAAATATTTAAAAAAACAGTGAAACACACCGAGTGTTTTAATTAAAATATACATTCATCGAAAGAATAATTGTTTCATTAATTCGGTCTGACCACTCAAACAAATAATAGTTTTTGAGTGTTAATTGGAAACTATTTTTCGAAAAAATGGATAAAACTTAATGTTTAAGAGGCTTTTTGAACAACATTAATAATAATCATATTAATGTTTCGTAAAAGACATATTGTTCTGAAAAATCACGCCAAGATGTTTTACACATTGAACGATGGGAATTTCATTGTTACTGATAAAATATTTATTACCAGTAATACGATCATCCCTAAAATTAATTGAGCAACATTTATTATAGTTAAAATATAGACAGATATAAACACGGAAATCAATGCCAAAATTATCAGAAATGCTCCTGTCCGTTAGCTGATTGCTAATTTATTTGATTTCAAAATCCATTCAGTCGGGGTTATTCCATACAAAAATATTAAATGTAACGTAAACATTATTAAAAACCTCACAATCTAAGTATGCATAACAATTACCAAACTCTGCTAAAATATGATGATAATTAATTAATTTACATAAATGTATTTTTTTATCAATATTTATCACTTGAAGATAGGAATAAGCCGGTTGCATATTGTTTTCACTATGAACTGTTTGGGATTGAGAAATAATTATTTTGATGCGTATTATTTTTATTATGTATTTTGTAGTAATTTATGATTGTTAATTTACCTTTTTTTATGCATATATTTTGTAATTTTTTTTAGTATGTCAAACTTTTCTAGTAAATTTTTAATATGTAATTATAAATGTATTTTGGAAATGGAGATTCCGTTAATAAAGTGAAATTGAAATTAATAACGGGTATGTTTAATTAATTTCTCACTTAACCCGTGGTGAAACATTTTTGAATTTTTATTAAATAAGTGAAATAAACCAAGTGTTTCAATTTCAATTAATTCATCCTGAATTAATAACGTGTACTTTACATTTAACGTTTGACAAACGGAATAGCTTAAATTATATATTTTTGTATAAATATTGTATCAAAATAAATATATTTAATAATAATAATCGAAGCGAAAATAAATGTAGAAAGTGCGCAGACAGTTATTTTTTTAAAACAACCTTTTTCTGTTTCGGGGAGCTTCAAAATGGATCTTTTCGATCTCATCCAGATTTTGAAAATAATCATGTTTTATTTCCTTTATTTCGTAAATGAAACAAAAAATCTGTTATATACACAATGTTAAAAACACGATATTTTATTACAACGTCAAATCATTAAACGCATATAACATGTATTGTTTTTTTATTTAATTTTAATTTTAAGAAGAATTCAATTGTTGAAATTCATTAAGACAGTATGAAATATTCAGATTGAATTACACTATTGGGTCACATAAATATTTAAGAAAGGCATCGTTGATCTAATCTTGCGGGACAATAAAAAATGCACTGTTGCATATTAACGACGGCCCAATGTGGCCTAAATATGATAATCGTCCTTTAAATATTTATTCGATCTAGCACCAAACGGAAACGAACTCAGATTATAAAAAGAAAGAAGAAGAAGAAGAAAAAAAAAACAGGCAGTGTGTAACCTTTTATCAGATTGTGTTAACCTTTCAACATAATTTACATGTCTTGTGAATCTTATAAATAATTCTTTCAGTTCTGCCATTCGATTGGTTTTTTGCTTTCTATCTACACAATGGTTATATTAATTTTTTACATAATAATAGAAAAGAGTATTTATTGACTTGGTTATTTAAATTAATTAGAAATTTGAAAATAATATACACAATTGAGTAATTAATAAATTATTTTCCTTTTAACCACTGCAACTTTTTGACTTACGTGACGTAAGTATTTTAAAACTAAAGAAACCCGACATGTAAGAATGATACGAAAAATATAAATTTTAAACTCGGTGAAAACGTCATCAACGGTTGTGTCAAACAATAGCATAATTAGCATAGTGTAAAAAGGCCGTACCCTTAGCCAATGAGAGTCTAAGGTTTTAGCGTGTGAAATTTAAAATACTCCTTCTAGTTATTAAACAGACCATAGTATATTCCCATTATCTACAGTGTCACCCTGAAGAAGGGACAAAATATAATCCCGAAAGTCTGGTTTATACAATAAAATTTGAGAGAAATTTAATTCCTGCCTTTCTTGGTCGCTTGCCCTCTCCGATCGCCCTTGTGTTTAACATTTGACGACCGTTACTTCTTGCTGTGGCCATCTAGTATAATGTACATCTAGTACTTAAAAATAAAAAGTAAAGAATGAAACGAATATATCGGACATTTTTCTCATTAATAATTTAGTAAAATATTGTTAATATTAAATTAAATTTGTAAATTAAGTGTAAGTATTAAGTTTTACATAAGTGAAACTAAGCCAAGTGAATTTAATTTACAAGTTTAATTTAATAAGAAACGAACCTTTCAATTATCGCATATATTATTATTGTTTCAGAATTTCGAGTTCAAATCACTACAGTTTCCAGGCATTTTCTATATTTTTCTGTTTTTTTTTGTATTAATTTAAGGTAAAAAAATAATTTAATAACTTGTAGACTTCGGAATAATAAATCCATAATAACTAATCCAATTTCCTTTCCACTTTCACTCGACAATAAAAATAGAAACCAGAACGAAACCGGCGACGCTTTACGATCACATAATCCCCAATTTTATTTTTCATCTTATTTTCGGTGTTTGGCATTATGCAAGGCTCTCTTTTTCGATGCGGGTTAGGAAACTTAATTAACCTCCGAAAGAAGTCGCCGAAAGACGGAGAACGAGAGCGAGAGAAAAAAATATATATAATAATGACAAAACCGGAAATTTCTTATTATGTAAACCGAAATGGGCATAATTAAATATTTAAAAGGACAATTACACGTACGCCCAGTATGTTTCCGTCTCGCTCTTTCCCGCTTTTCTTGAACTCGCGTAAAGTGCTCCCTTTCTCTCGCTCGGTGTGTGTGTGTGTGCAATGCATGTGTGTAGGAAATGAGGAAGGCTTTCTCCAATCCAATCTTGCAATACGGTAGTGTCAGAGAGACGCGGAAGAACATTGGCAATTCTCCCATGGTTGGTAACCTTTGACGTTTCGCGGGAGATGGAGGCGAAAAAAATGTTTGCATGGATGGACGTAATCGCCGGTTTCGAGGTTGGATGTGCGAGCTATAAGGAAGGAAATCGCTTTTCGGCTATTTTCAAATTGTTATTTCCTGTATGTAACGTTCTTGGGAATTGCACTTTCTGAAAAAAAAAAAAAAAAAGAAATACAGAGAGCTGCAGAGGGGTCTTTAGTAAACTGAATATACTAACGTTTCCGGTTTTGAGTATGAAAGTGTGAAATTCATTTAGAAAAAATATAATTTATTTTCGCCATATGTATTGAATAGTTTACACAATACTAGGCAAGGTATCAGATTTAAATATTCCTTACATAAATCAAGTGTGTTTCAAAAGGCCCCTTTTGGAGCATAATTGTATTAATAATGATAGAAAATTAACACTTGTTTTTTATGTTTCACATATTTTGCTTTATTCTCCGACTATTTCGGCCAATTCACGGGTTAAGTGAGGAATTTATTCAGAATAATTGTATTAAGTTCCATTATCACTTACCAAATGAGGTAAAGCATGCAAAAACTATGAGTCAAACGAAAAGAATATTTTATTTAATTTCCTATGTTCATTAGAACCATACTGATTACTTAAAAAAATAATTTATTATTATTTAGTACATTGAATGTTTTGACGTACTTTCGTATATGTAATTATCATTATCTAAATATTATTGTATGTTATTGTACTTATATTAGAAATTGAGATTATTATTTTTTTATCTCGTAGTAGTATATGAAGGTGTCGGTTCCAGAGAGCAAGATGCCATCATTTTTTTTATTGGATAATGTTAAGCACTTTACGAAACAGGTTACATGAGGCAAGTATGCATTTTTTTGAGTTTCAATAATGATTGATTTTGTATTCTCAAATTCCAGGTGTTCGAGGCTTTCTTCCAGTGAGTGTGGGCTTTTCTCTATCGCTTCAATTATAATTATTTTCACCCGTCGGAGTCCCCACAGAGTCTTGAGTTCTTCACTAAGAGGTAGGTATTTCTGCACTTTTCTTACTATACTCGATATGTTTGCAGGTGTTAACAGCTATATCGATTAATGTATTCTCAAATTCCAGGTATTCGAGGCTTTCTTCCAGTGAGTGAGGGCTTATCTCTATCGCTTCAATTATAATATGAATTATTTTCACCCGTCCGAGTCCCCACAGAGTCTTGAGTTCTTCACTAAGAGGTAGGTATTTCTGCACTTTTATCACTATACTCGATATGTTTGCAGGTGTTAACAGCTATATCGATTAATGTAAGTCGTTTTTCTGTTGTGTTTAGTAGTATGATGTAGAGTCTGGATAGTTCTGTCCTAATATATTTTTGTGTGTTCGTCCTTCACAATCGTAATAAATGGAAGACGACGCAAGCGCAATCCTTTCTCTAATTTCATGTGGCATAACCATCTTATGCCCGTATTAATAACCATAGATTGATTCAAAATTAAGAATTAATTCTTGGATCACAACAAAATATATTGTAACGAAAGTGAAAGAAGAAACTGGAAAGATCACTCTGGAATGTTCCATAAAATGTGCGGCAGTAAACGCGGCATCATTGAAAGTTCCGGAAAGTTCGAAAAACAAGCACGCTATATAAGCGCGCGCTAGTGGCGCTGTAGGCAGTCAGTCTATCACGAACGTTCGAGAGCTCAACATCTCGTTATAAATAAATAGTGACAGCGTGATGTAAATAAATAAATGAACATTGTTTTACTTATTTCCGAGTCTAATTAAACCCGATTTATATATAAAATAGTCAACATAATTATAGATTCAAACAATCCTTAGATCAACCAATAGCATTTGCGAATCCTAGATCGATTCAATGATTAAACTACGACTATTAGAACGGTTATTAGGGTTGCATTTATAATTGGGTTCATTTACACAACCAATCTTATATTTTCGACATAATTCTTTATGTATATATCACATTGGCAATGTTGTTGTTTCAGTTGTATTCTTTTCGGGTAAGAATTTTATAGCCACCTAAGACGTGCTCTATTGTTTGATATGCTTCTCTACATATGCGGCAGTTGAGATTACTTTGGTATCTTTAATAATGTAATTTAAATAAGACTTCATTGAATAGCGCAAGTAAATCCCTCAGTTTCTGCAAAGATACTGCACTTTGTTAGCCAGTATGCAGAAGCCTCCTTATTTATCTCAGGTTTCTCAAGTATATTTGCATAACTGTCGTGTAATTATTTTCTCTGCCAAACTTGGTCACAGTAATTTCAATAAACTAAATAAAAAGAATTTGAAAATAATTATTTCCTATTTTGCATCTGTGACGTTTTTGGCATACGCTACGTAAGTACTTTAAAAATTATTGCATTGTGAAAAAATTTATTGATGTGCAATAGCAAGTGTCCATTATGTAATTCAATATCTAGCGGTGTAATTGCCCGAGAAGTAGTTGTTTTAATGTATATTTGTTTTAAGGTACTTACGTAACGTAAGTAAAAAATGTCATAGATGCAAAAGAGAAAATAATTTATTAATTATTTTCAAATTATTTTTATTTAATATACCCTCCTGCTTTGAAGGTATGATTCTTCTATTTTACCTGTTTGCTGCTAAGATTTAACGTGGTTATGTTTTTGTCTATTGTTTTTGACTTGCCGATTGAATACACTTTTCTTGGAAATACGTCCTTAGGTTCCTTATCTGACGAACATGCTGTTAAATATATTACTCCCCTGCCTCCTAGGTGTCTGGGCTGATAAAACCGTTCTTTGTAAGCCTTCGGGTGGTGCGTTCTGTATTTTCTGAATTCAACCAGATCGTTGGCAGTCTAGGGTATTATACCGAAGCTGAAGATGAGAGCAGGTATCGGATAGGTTGCCTGGACTTTGTACATGCCTGCCAGTTGTGTTTTAAGGATCAGCCGTGTTCGTCTTTTCAGTTCTGCCTGTAGTTGTTTTTTGGGCCTGGACGAAACCCAGGTATTTGTAGGTCTCATTCTTGTCCATTCCTTCTATGGCATCGCTCTGACGGTACCAATTTACCTCTAGCCATGCTGTTAAGTCGGCATTTGTCCATTCCGAAACTCACTTTTGAATCATTGGAGAACACTTTGACTGTTCGGAGTAAGTTTCTGACTGTCTATCCGAATAGAGTATAATATCATCTATGTGTGATTTGATAGTTTTTTATCAGTGAAACTCCAGCTCCTTTTCTATTTAACATGGCGAATAAATGAACGAATTCCGGGAAAAACCACAGGACACTTAACGCATTGCCCTGGAATATATCCGCTTTGATGTTAATAGGTATGATTTCCCTGTTAGGTCCGGACTGTAGCTCAGTCCGCCGTCATACTTTTCATAAACGTTATAAAACACGATTAACTTTGTATATGGAGAGTGTCTTTACAAGCCATGAGTGTTATATGCTATTGAAGCCTTCTGGTAGTCAATACAGGCGACATACAGGTCTTTATTTTCTTATTTCGCATCACGTGTTATTATTTCATCGATAGTCAGTTGCTCCTTGCAATCCTGCTCATTCCTCCTATCATCCTTTTGTTTCTCTGGCATTAAATTATTTGTTTCCATATGTTTGTAAATCTTAACAGTCAATATTCCACTGATAAGTTTATAGAGGGTGGGCAGGCACGTAATCGGCCTGTATTTGCTCTGGTTCGATTGAACTTGTTATGTTTTTGGTAGGAGATACGTTATACCAGTCGTGAGAAAAGAAAGTTTTGTCCGCCTCGGTGGCGCGCAGGTTAAGCGTCAGGCTAGTGAGCCAGGGGTCCCTGGTTCGATTCAAGGATTGGGCTGGTCGTTGTATGTATGGTGTGATTGTCTCCCAAATTTGAAATATACAGGGTGTTTCATTTAACTTGAGACTGTTCAATATCTGGAGAATAAAGCATTATATCAAAAAATGTTTCAAATAAACCCACAATATTTTCGAGGGACAAATTATCCTATTATAATAATTTTAGTCCCCCGCTCCCCCTGTGGGGCTGGGTAGGAGTCAACTTTTAAATTTTAAATAGATCTTATTTTCAATTTGGATTTTACATCAGAAAATAAATAATGGTGCAAAAAATAGGAGTTTTTTTCCGGTGATTTTAAGATGTCTGTTAGAAGCTCTGCCATCCGGTGTATGGCTGTAATTTTTTTGTACCAGAAGTTATGCAGTTCGTGACTTCCAGTTCTGTGCTCTAGAAAGCATTTTTTAACGTCGTCAATGTTAATTATTTGAGGCTGCAT
The DNA here is from genome assembly GCA_963082785.1 of Philonthus spinipes. Taxonomy (NCBI): domain Eukaryota; kingdom Metazoa; phylum Arthropoda; class Insecta; order Coleoptera; family Staphylinidae; genus Philonthus; species Philonthus spinipes. Next base: position 26,261,601 of record OY720299.1, on the reverse strand, counting down.
TTGGGTACCTTTTCCAATCTTCTCGACTCGGTCTTTATCTAGTCTTCTGTAGTCTGATGGAATAGCATATAGGTAAATGAAGCTTTTCCTATATGCTATTCCAAAAAGTATTTATTTCCTTCGCTTCTGTGTAATTATTACATGTATTAGGATACGAGTTAGAGTTTGCAAGGTTCCGGTAAAAGATCTTCTGGTTATTACCAAACGTTATATATTCTCCTGCGGTGTGACGTTTTGTACCTTCTAAGTCTTGACGCATAAACTGCTAGTTTTAGTTTAAGCAGATCCAGTATTTTGTCGTCGTTTCGGTGTTGGTCGCTCCGATACCTAAGTATTATACTTTTTCCCTGACTTACCATCCGTCTTCTGGGGCTTTTTGTTTTGTATTGTATTAATATCCCAATATTTTTCTTAGGTGCTAGATTTTGTTATGTAGCCTCCTCTCCCAGGTTGGTGTGTTTTTTCTTTGTATTATTTATCCTATGATCTCCATCGGTTTTAGACCCATGTAGCTGCAGTGCGGTGATCACGGCTACATAGACCAAATCAGGTTAATACATTGGTGTACCTTGTTATTTGGGATTTTATTAATTTGGAATAGGATTTTTGGTGTTCTCAATCTTGGGATACGATCTCTTAGGTCGGGTCTTATCCTCTCAGGGACATGAGGTTCTTACTAAAAGTTCGTTCAGCTTTGCTTTCCTCAACAGTAGGATTTAAATGTACTCTCGTTAGTGTGCTAATAACTAGGATGATTCCTAGTTATTCTGCCACCTCCCTTCTAATATTTTCGATCATTTCTCTGTCTAGTCTGTTTGTGGTGAATAGTTGCCTCCGTTAGTCTAGGATGATTAGTAATATCTAGCCTTGTGATTCTGGGAATCTGTTTATCACTCTTCGGTGTAGTTCGTGTAAGTACTAGACGTTACTTGTTTCCAGTTTTATTATAGTTAAGTACGTCCTATAAAGATATTGATTAGTTTCGTCGGACCAGTTAAACCTGGATCTTTTTTTAACTGCTTGCTATGATGGGTGGACCAGTACAAGCCACACCATTTCCAGTAAGTTCGGACCTTGTTGTTGTCATTGTCCGTTTGGTTTGCTCATTGGTAGTTGTATTTTGCAGATCAGCGCCACCTGTCACACTCGGTGCTCATCATCATGACGCTTACGAGTAGGGTCAGCAAGGTCCCCTACCACGTCCGAGTAGCTATTTCTGCGTATTCTGAAAACGTAGTATTATGTAATCTATGGAAGTTGTAATCCTTTTGAAAAAAATTTCAAATTCTATTAATATAAATATATAAAAATCCACAATCAATTAATAATATCAATAAAAAAATAGGCACCATTTTTTGTTGTTTTAATTTTAAGAAGAATATGTTATAAAATTTGAAAACAAATTAAAAAAGGATCTCTGCCAACAGAGGAAGATGAAGGCCATTGGAAAACAATATCACGAATGCAATGCAAGAAAGAGGATTTAACGTAAGCGAGACAGAAAAAAAAGGCTGAGGATAATAACAAATGGAAAACAAGCATCAAGGCAGAATAAACCAAAAAACTCAACTCCAACAATTAACGGTTCGATTATATATACAGGGCGAGCCGAAGAATCGAATAAAAAAAATATATAAATCATTTAAAATGTTAAAGTTGATATTATTTTCTGGAAAATTGGACAACCTGTATATAAGAAAGTAATTTTACATTATGTTTCTTCGGTAGTCGCATAAAAGTTATTAATAAATTAATGCCGAATTTCTAACAAGGGAGATATCGAGAAAAGGCATTTCGATGACTCATCCTGTATATATATTAAAAGCCAGTTTGATAACGTGGAAAATGCAGTTTGTAAATTCTTTAAGCTAAAAAAACATTTACGTACCCTAAAAAGCTTTCTATCAAACATAACCTTAGTCGTGAACATACAAACCACTATTTCCAGAACATTCCATTCTAAACAGGTGGTTCCACAAGTTTCAGCCATATCTCCATTGTTGTATAATATTTATTGTAGCCCTAATCTCATCTACTTTAATCCCACTTATTAAATCCTAAAAGGTAAAGGTAGTATAACTGAAGATGATGATTATACTAAGCGTACTATAATTGTGGCTAAAGAAAGAAATTTTGAAGAAGAAATATTAGAAATAATCCTTATTCATGCAATTGTATCTTGGGTAAAGATTAAAAGCAGCAGTGAAACGCATGGAATAATCTATAGAAATAACCAGATCGCTCTAGTAATCTATAGAAATGCACATTTTTCTGACTTTTTTTAAATTTTTCTTTCACCGGAGCAGAGTGAGAATAGTTGCACGCGGCTTGAGCATGTTCCCACTGCGATCCAAGAATGCCAAGTATTTTTTAAAAAATGTTGAAATTTGATTTTTCTTACGTATTTTATAAAATAATCAAACGACTTCCTAATTATTTAAAACATATTTTCATTCTCTTCTATTTCAAGCGTAACTCCTCCATCTCTCCCTGTAAGAATCACGAAAATCGTTTGTGGCTCGTTAGCAATTATTACCTTGCAGCTTCGGCAATTATCCGATGGAAATGTGCACAGAACTGGCATTAAATCATTCGCAACGCATTGCTCATTGCACCAACAATAAAAAAAGCGAATAAAAAAATCATTAAAAAAATACTGCACGATTTATATCCATTACACTAATTTTAGAGCCCAATTAAACTCGACATGTTACACAAGAGCATTTAAAACCCCGTTCGGGATTAAGCTGAGAAATATGAATCAGTAATGACAAATCCGCGTTTGCGGTTTTGCGCCCGCGAAGAATTAAAACGTAGGTAGGATTTTTGTAATTATTTACAATAGCATATTGAGGATTGTCGAATTAATTAATGCCTGATTTGAATTTGAATAAAGGCTGTTTCTTTAAAGGATCTATGTATGGAAGTTGTTTGCGTGTTCTGTTGTGTAAGATTAACAGAAGATTTGTGGTTTATAAAAAAAAGCGTAAGTGGTTTTGTTAATATCATACATTTTATTTGTTATTCGTGATTATCGTTTCAACACAATTTAGTTCTTGACTTTTGGTTTGAGAGAGACCGGATAAATTCTGTTGAAATAATAGTCACGAGCAATAAATAAAGTGCGTGATTTTCAATTAATTCATTATATTTAAATTTTAAAAAAAAATAACAAATGAAAATAATTAATAAATTATTTTCTTTTTATTATGGTAGAAAAGTCGCAGCAGCTAAAGAGAAAATAATATTTATTAAGTATTTTCAAATTCTTTTTACTTATAATAGGAAAAGGATTTATTCACTTGGTCACAGTTATTAAAATAAATTAAATAAAAGAATTTGAAAATAATTAATTAATAAATTATTTTCTCTTTTGCCACTGTGACATTATGACTTATGTTACATAAGTATTTTAACAAATGTCTAATAATAGACATTTGCTGTTGCATAACAATAACAATTGTATAATGGAACAATTTTTGAATCGAAAATATTTAATGTAAAAAACAAAAAATAAAAAAAGTATAATAAAAGTTACGTAATATAAGGCTATTTGCAGACACGTGTTTCGGGATTTGATCCCTCGTCATTACAGCTGTGCCTTAAGTAATTACAAAGTTGTTAATTAAATTAATTAAAAATTAAAAAAATAATTATTTAAATTTATTCACTATTTGTTTTGAGTTATGTGAAGTAATAAATAAATCATTAATAAAACACGATTTGATTTCCTTTTTTCACTTATTTATTTTCACTGTTAGATGTACATTTCGAGTACCATGTACTTACTCATTTTCAATAACTGAATAATTTAAAGCTAATTACAACTGTTTATATATGTTATAGGAATTAGTGGAAAAACCTAAATCGAATTATTTATTATTTAAATTGTGTTATTTATTATTTAAACAGTGGATACTTCTACTTCGTTATACATCGAAATTCACAAATGAAACACTTTTTTTTAATTTTTTTATTTAATTTAAATAACTTGTTATTGAAAACATACTCAATATTGCTGATAAGTAAAACATGCGTTGTTTTTAAGTTTAAGAAATTTATTGTAGAAAATTGCAACAATTATTTTGATATAAATTATCATAATCGAGCTAGTGATATAAATAAAATGTGAGGAGATAATTTAACAATTAAACACATTCAAATCGAAACGAATAAATTCTGAATCGGTTTCACGTGACCGTGGTCTCTTTATAAAATAGTCTGCTAAATTTAAAATAACGAAACGCGTCGGGAATAATGCATTAATCACCTTCGAGCACGTCCATCTTATTTATATTGCCCGACGAAAATTAAACGCAAATGCCCAACAAAGCGAAACGCGAAGCGTACAGAGGAGCGTGATTCAAAACCCGATTAACTGATTCACCCTGTCTGATTCACACTCGGTAAATGCGAATGCGTAACTCCTTATCATATTAATTATTAACAGAGATTAAATATGATTTCATTTTATGTCATTTCAATGTTTCCAATTTCATCCTAAACAAAAAAAAAAAACAAATAAAGCATAGTTTACTAAATGCAATTAACTAATCGCTTCTAAATAATTTTCTTATGCCTTTCAATGGTAAAATAATTTAAGTTAGTTACTTGAACGAGAATGTGAACGAATACCATAAGAAATGACTTCACAGAAGAAAATAACCTGTAAGTTAGAAATTCTAAGTCTAAGAAATAATGAACTATATAAGAAATAGCTAAACAATTTTCTGAAAGTTTGATATGAAAGCCAACTTTTTCATATAAAACTTTCAGAAAATTATTTAGCTATTTCTTATATAGCAAAAGTTGTTTAGAAGTATCTCGAAAACTTGGGAGGGGGTACTTTTTGTTTTTTTGCATATTCTGTAAGAGCGATAATTACTTGATATCCCCAGGAAGTTTCATGAAGATAACTGGAAAATAATTTGTGAATTTCGATGTATAACGAAGTAGAAGTATCCACTGTTTAAATAATAAATAACACAATTTAAATAATAAATAATTCGATTTAGGTTTTTCCACTAATTCCTATAACATATATAAACAGTTGTAATTAGCTTTAAATTTCAGCATGGCCAGAATCGCCAGTAACTGTAATACCATCAACGCCGATTTCGGTGTTATTAGCCGGTATGCTCTGAAGTCCATCTTCCGACAAGGCGTGTAGTAACATATTTTAATCTGTTGTTTGTATTTTACATTTTTTATTGTATTTATATTTGAATTGTATTAGTATTCATATTTTATTTTAGATTTAAGACATGTATATATCTACTTAAATGGACATCCGTTAAATAAATAAATAAATAAATAAATAAATAAATAAATAAATAATAATTATTATGATTTTTTGAATTTCTAATTTGCAGAAAATTGTAATAAAATCGTCGATTTTTGCATTTAATTGGAAATATCTCAAAAGCTAGGGAGGGGGTAATTTTTGTTTTTCACATATTCTGAAAGAGCGATCTTTACTTGATATCCCCAGGAAGTTTAAAGGAGATAACTCGAAAATAATAATTATTGCGATTTTTTGAAATTCTAATTTGCAGAAAATTGCAATAAAATCGTCGATTTTTGCATTTAATTGGAAATATCTCGAAAACTAGGAAGGGGGTAATTTTTGTTTTTTTTGCATATTCTGAAAGAGCGATAATTACTTGATATCCCCAGGAAGTTTCATGAAGATAACTTGAAAATAATAATTATTGTGATTTTTTGAAATTCTAATTTGCAGAAAACTGTAATAAAATCGTCGATTTTTGCATTATAATGGAAATATCTCGAAAACTAGGGAGGGGGAATTTTTTGTTTTTTGCATATTCTGAAAGAGCCTTCTTTACTTAATATCCTCAGGAAGTTTCATGAAGATAACTGGAAAATAATAATTATTATGATTTTTTGAAATTCTAATTTGCTGAAAATTGTAATAAAATCGTCGATTTTTGCATTTAATTGGAAATATCTCAAAAGCTAGGGAGGGGGTAATTTTTGTTTTTCACATATTCTGAAAGAGCGATCTTTACTTGATATCCCCAGGAAGTTTAAAGGAGATAACTCGAAAATAATAATTATTGCGATTTTTTGAAATTCTAATTTGCAGAAAATTGCAATAAAATCGTCGATTTTTGCATTAAATTGGAAATATATCGAAAACTAGGGAGGTGGTATTTTTTGTTTTTACATATTCTGAAAGAGCGATCTTTACTTGATATCCCCAGGAAGTTTCAAGAAGATAACTCGAAAATAATAATTATTGTGATTTTTTGAAATTCTAATTTGCAGAAAATTGCAATAAAATCGTCGATTTTTGCATTAAATTGGAAATATATCGAAAACTAGGGAGGGGGTATTTTTTGTTTTTACATATTCTGAAAGAGCGATCTTTACTTGATATCCCCAGGAAGTTTCAAGAAGATAACTCGAAAATAATAATTATTGTGATTTTTTGAATTTCTAATTTGCAGAAAATTGAAATAAAATCGTCGATTTTTGCATTAAATTGGAAATATCTCGAAAACTAGGGGGGGGTATTTTTTGTTTTTTACATATTCTGAAAGAGCGATCTTTACTTGATATCCCCAGGAAATTTCAAGAAGATAACTCGAAAATAATAATTATTGTGATTTTTTGAATTTCTAATTTGCAGAAAATTGAAATAAAATCGTCGATTTTTGCATTAAATTGGAAATATCTCGAAAACTAGGGGGGGGGTATTTTTTGTTTTTTACATATTCTGAAAGAGCGATCTTTACTTGATATCCCCAGGAAATTTCAAGAAGATAACTCGAAAATAATAATTATTGTGATTTTTTGAATTTCTAATTTGCAGAAAATTGAAATAAAATCGTCGATTTTTGCATTAAATTGGAAATATCTCGAAAACTAGGGAGGGGGTATTTTTTGTTTTTTACATATTCTGAAAGAGCGATCTTTACTTGATATCCCCAGGAAATTTCAAGAAGATAACTCGAAAATAATAATTATTGTGATTTTTTGAATTTCTAATTTGCAGAAAATTGAAATAAAATCGTCGATTTTTGCATTAAATTGGAAATATCTCGAAAACTAGGGAGGGGGTAATTTTTGTTTTTTGCATATTCTGAAAGAGCGATAATTACTTGTTATCCTCAGGAAGTTTCATGAAGATAACTTGAAAATAATAATTATTGTGATTTTTTGAAATTCTAATTTGCAGAAAATTGAAATAAAATCGTCGATTTTTGCATTAAATTGGAAACATCTCGAAAACTAGGGAGGGGGTATTTTTTGTTTTTTACATATTCTGAAAGAGCGATCTTTACTTGATATCCCCAGGAAATTTCAAGAAGATAACTCGAAAATAATAATTATTGCGATTTTTTGAAATTCTAATTTGCAGAAAGTTGAAATAAAATCGTCGATTTTTGCATTCAATTGGAAATATCTCGAAAACTAGGAAGGGAGTATTTTTTTGTTTTTTACATATTCTGAAAGAGCGATCTTTACTTGATATCCCCAGGAAGTCACAAGAAGATATCTCGAAAATAATAATTATTATTTTTTTTTTAAATTCTAATTTACAAAAAATTGCAATAAAGTCGTCGATTTTTTATATAAAAAAATATATTTTATATATATATTTATATATATATATCCAACGTTCTTTTTAATACTATCAAGAGTTGTTTTTTTTTAGTTTCTTTTTTTTTTTTTTGAAGAAAATAATTAATTATTCTTTAACTGCTGCGTACGTTAAAACAACTACTTCTTATCTTTAATTAATTTCTCATTTAACCCGTGGTGAAACATTTTAAACAATAGACTATTGATTAAAACACTTGGTATTGTTCACTGATTTTATTTAAATTTTCCGACTAGTTTCGACTATAAGTCATTATCAAAGAATCAATAGTATTACGATATATTCTATGATATAATTAAATCTCTGTTATCAATTATTTTATGAACAAAAATCGATTATTTATATCATTCAAATGTAAATTGTCGATTATAAAAATAATCATTAGCTATGACAGCATTTTCCACATTTATATGAAGATTAAATCATGATAGAAATTTAATTTATTGTTGATTCATACAATTCATTGCAGTAACAATGAGTAAATTAATTTTTTTTTTAATTAAATTAAATAAAATGAAACAAAGATGATTCGCACATTTGCAGTTATTTAAATTACAATGAAATTAAACAAGAAAAATTTCTGGTAATTATCAATACAATTCGATCAATCCCTTTTTACCAACTGCATTAAATAAATATCGACTCAAACCGTTGCAATTCTCAGTAGTACTGCTATGCAACAATAAATATCTATTGTGTAATGCAATGTCCGGCGGAGTAAATGCTCGGGAAGTAGTTGTTTCAATAGATGTTTGTAAAACTTACAGTGTAAGTCATTTTTTGCAGTTGGGGAAAGAGATTGATCGAATTTTATTGATAATTTGCCAGAATTTTTCCCTTGTTTAATTTCAATGTAAGTAAATAAATTATTTGCGTAGTCTTTGAATTATTTATAAAAATAACAATTGATCTATTGTATACTTTTTTCTCATTTATCACTTGGTAAAACATATTTAATAATCGTTTGTTATAATGAAATCACTTGGTTTTGTTTTACTAAAATTTTGTTATATTTTCATTATAACAAATGGTTAACAATTGATCGATTAATGGTTTAATCGAAATAAATATAAGTTATTGCAATTAGCGCCGTCGTTAATCTGGTATCCCACAAGGTTACATCATTTTCTATATTTTCTTGATTGGCAGAAAAAAAGAGAGAAGCATTCAGCGAGGGAAAAAGCGAACGTGCGATAATTAACGAAATTAAATGCTCGAGTGATATTTTCGCTGTTCGTGAAAGGATCACCATAAAAAGGAAAGAGAGAAAAACAACAACAAAACACTTAATAAGTGTACGTTACATCGAATAATTGGTTTTAATGAAGCGTTTGCTCGCACAGCTCCGACAATAATCCGGCGTGCTTCAAGGATGTGCATTTTCTTTTATTTCAGTAATGTTTTATAATTGTTTAGATGAAAAAAGAAGAAAAAAGGAAGATTTCAGCGCACGTTTTTATTATAAGTACATTTTTTACTTATAATGGGCGTCTAAATTTCTTGATATCTGCCTTTATTTATAATATTTAAACAAAACACTTGATTTTCTTTGTATTGGTTGTTGCTTGTGTGACTTTAATTATTTAAATAAATAGGTTGCCCTTTCTCCTGCTTATTTTTTTTTATTAATTAATTTTAGTACCACTGATATTGCTCTTAATTTTGAACTGTCGAAGCACTTGGGATAAAGTTGACTTATTTGTGTATTTATTATTTGTGATGATTTATGTAAATCATAATAAATTAAAGACGACGCAAGCGCCACCTTTTGCCTAATTTCAAGTGGCATCGTCAACGATTTGGGTCTACAAAGTAGACGACCGAGAATCATTGTTTCGTCCACTAAAGGAAGGCGAACTTGTCCTGTTTAAGCAAATAAGGAAAACGAAATTCACATTTAATGAAACGTTCAGTCACCATTCATCTAGTTATCCATACGCTAGATGAATGGTGACTGAACGTTTCATTAAATGTGAATTTATGTAAATGCTTATCATTTTGTGGAAAGGAGATTTCCGTAAAATACATTTAATTAAATTAGATATATTTCGGAAACTATGTTTCCATCTTCAGAAGAATATACATACTTTCCGAAATATATGTAGTTTAATTAAAAAAAAAAATAGTAGGAGAAAGGACAACTATTTTTATTTAAATATCAATTATTATTGATTTTATTATTGATAATTATTTATTTTATTATATTTTCCTCCAACTAGTTTCGACCATTGATCATCTTCAGGGAGAAATGTACAGTTTTGAGGGTGGCAGCGAGGAGATTAAAAAATGCAACATAGCATTTCTTTCATTTCATAATCCTATCCCATCACGTTTGGCAGGATTATGAATACCCTATCATAATCGTGTCAAACGTGATGCGATAGACTCAAGTTGATAAAAAATCTCCTACAAGATCGAATTCAATTAAAACTTGTGCAGTTGACTGATAGGGGTACAAACATTTCTAAATCTGCTAGTTTATACATACAAAATATACAAAAATCATAATTTAAGCTGCAACTATTAATGCGGACTTCACTTTCAAATATAGTATTACCTTGTTTCTCATTGATTACTTGGTCAATTTTTTTTCTAATATATAGGTTTTTTTAGGTTTGTTTTATTAATATAAATAAATATTTTTTTAGTAAAACAACTATTGAATTAATTCAAAGGAACCTATTTTTATTTAATTTCTAAGATATGCTATTACCAAGAATGAATTCCTTTGTATAGGACGAATATTTTTCATAATTTTATTAATTCCTTATGTATGTTTAGTTGGTAATCTTTGTGTAGCAGATTTATGACTTGTACAAATAAAGGAGGTACGTTTTAATTCTCCCAACAATGCCTGTTTGTTTTGTAAAGTAATGCACTTTCGAGCCATTGTTCTCCTGCCTTATGTCTTTTTTTCTTCCTACGGGCCGCGCGAGTTGATCTTTAATTAAAATTTATTATTAAGTTCAACTATTACCACCATCAATAATCAATGTAATAAATAATAATAAAAATAAATAAATGCTTTCGTGAGAATTAAATTAATTTATATTTTGGCGATAAAAATATGCATGCAATAAGTAATTCTTTATTAAGGGGAATGAATAAATATTATATCTAAATTTTAAATTCATTTCTCCAGTAAAGATTTTTTTTTTGAAAAAAAAAAAATTCAATACTGTTCAAAATTATTAATTTATTTATTCATTTACGGAAGTCCAATTATAACTATAAACAAGTATAGTTTTAAAACTATACTAAAAGTAAATTACAAATAATAAATATAAAAAAACGGAACACAATTCACACAAAAACCACTAACAACGTGTACAAATTGTAATGTTGACTGCCTTAACGAAAAAAAAAAAAAAAAAAAACCCAGACACCAAAATACCAAAATCAGCGTTGAACTTGTTACTGTTATTTGTTATTATTTAATTTGTTAGTTATTAATTAAATAGACATTCCAGGCATATACAGGGTGTATATGAGTAAAACGGAACATAGTTTTTATTCAGTTGCAAGGGTGTATAGTTTACATATAGTTTTCTAGCATGCCTAATTATTTCACTCTCGGATTCAAGAAAGTATTCCTTCATGTTAGATTCTATTTTTTGCATAGACAAGATATGTTGGTTAAGCCGCGTCCATCTTCATTTCTAGGTAAGTATAATAGTTCTGTTGCAGATTTAGGGCGCTGACTTCTGAACTTCTTTAGTGACCTTCGCGTCAAACGATCTATTTTTTTCAAATCTGTATTAAACCACTCAGTAGCTTAACGCAAACACTGCCCAGGTCTTAATGGCAATTGTCATATTATTGGTGGTAAGTTTGGTATTTAGTACTTTAGTTAGTCTTCTCCTATATTTTTATTTAAAAATAGTCTTTCATTTTAAATGATCTAAACAGTTATTTTGTGGTAGTCCTAAATATTTGTAATGTTCTTTCGGGGCCATTATTATTAATAACTGTTTTGAAATTCCTTTTATAAAAATAAATTTTATTTTGGAAAAACTATTTAATACGGTAACGTAGATAGATCCACAGATTGGTAGATAAGTTCATTTTACATTTTGTGGAAGCATAAAATTATTATAATTCGCAATAGAAAATTATTCATAATCCGAAACACTGTTCCGTTAGTATTTTAATTTTCGCAAATTACTATTGGCGCCATCGTTAATTTGGTATCCCACGAGGTTACATCATTTTCCGTATATTCTTGATTGGAGTAGACGCAAAGAAAGAAAGTAAACGAAAATGTGTAATAATTGATAAATGCTACAAATTTCGTTGAAATTACTTAAAGTTATAAAAATAAATAAAACATAATAAAATATTTTACCCATAGGAAAAACATGTATTCACTAAGTCACAATTTTAAAAAATTATGAAATGATTCTTAAGATTAGAAAAACATGTATTTATTCACATAGATGATTCACATAATGATTAATTATTCTTTAACTGCTACGTACGTTAAAACAATTACTTCTTATCTTTCATTAATTTCTCATTTAACCGGTGGTGAAACATTTTAAACCATAGACTATTGATTAAAACATTCGGTATTGTTCACTGATTTTATTTAAATTTTCCGACTAGTTTCGACTATAAGTCATTATCAAAGAATCAATAGTATTGCGATATATTCTATGATATAATTAAATCTCTGTTATCACAATTATACCAAAGAGCAGCTTAATATTCTATTCGTTTATATTTTAGCATTAAGTTAGTTTATATATTATATTATATTATATTATATTATATTATATTATATTATATTATATTATATTATATTATATTATATTATATTATATTATATTATATTATATTATATTATATTATATTATATTATATTATATTATATTATATTATATTATATTATATTATATTATATTATATTATATTATACACACACGGCTATGGATTTATTGTATATTGTCTTGTAATTGGGATGTATATTTCCTATTGAGCAATAAAGACTTATTATTATTATTATTAATAGTCTATAACTACTTCTTAGGCTTATGTCCGACCAGGCGTTGAATTACATAATGGACTTTTGCTGTTTCATAGCTATAACATACTCGGGGCTATTCCATATGGGAAATGTTACGTTTAACGTGTACTGTAATTAATTAGTTAACACTTTAAAAATAAATATCTATTGCCGAAGTTGCTTAGACTGTGATTATAAAAATAACGTAAACGTGAAACATTTCCCTTACAGAATAGCCCCGATTATATAATGCAAATGCAAGTACCATGTTCCCTTAAAAATCTACAAATTGCGGAACGATAGGCCGTTGTAGACCGAAAATTTAAAGTCATTCATTTTAATCTGAGTTTTAATTTATTTAATTGGTATATATTTTTTTGTAGCTGTGGAAGGGGAAAATCCATTTACTGATTGAGTGTCGGACTCCTCCTCGATTTTGTGAATCTGAATAAATGCACTGACTTTTTAGGTTTTAGCACTGTCAGGCATTGCCCAAATTAACTTAAAACTAATATCACAGCTAACCTAAACCTACAATAAATAGAATAAAAACCTAACCCTGGAATAAATAAAATAAAACCTAACCCTAGACAAATTAAAACTTAATGCCGATATCACATTGGTATATTATTAATAACTCTAGTTCACACGGTTTATATACCTTAGCTGAAAGTTATAAGTTCTTATAGATTTTGAGCAACTAAATTAAGAAAAAATATTTAAAAAAAATCCATCACGTCATGTTACAGAAATATTTAATTAATAATAATAACACAAGAGCACTTTCTAAATCAACAAAATGACTTATTATACTTTGTTTCTTATAATTCGTTGAATCAGTTTCCCTTATAACGGACCAAAAGTAATCTCCTAACATACTTTCATCCCATAAACCTTTGTGTCGATCTTCAAAAACCTTCAGATTCTGATGGAAACGCTGGCCGTGCTCGTCACTCATGCTACCTAAGTTTTCAGAAAAAAAAAATCCAAAAGCGAATGAATGATATGTATTTTAAGAGACGTGATAATTTCGCAATAATTCAGCAACAATTTCCTGATATCTCTCATCTTTTTTTATTTCCTAAAAGTCCTTTAACAACTTTTTAAACGATGTCCAGGCATTTCTTTCTTTCAAAGACAACAGATTGTCAAATTCTTTATCTTGTATGATTTTACGTATCTGTGGACTCACAAATATAACCTCTTTTAGTTTTGCTCCCGAAATACTTGGAAACATTTTTTGTAGATACTTGAACCCAGCACTGGTTTTATCCATTGCCTTCACATTATTTTTCATGACGCCTAATTTAATATGCAATGGTGGCAAAATTATGTTTTGTGGACCTACCATAGATGTTTCTTTAACATTCATTTGTCCTGGAATAAATGCATTCCGAGCAGGACGTACTTTTTTATGTAGTGATTTTCTCTAGTAAGTCTCTTATCAAATCGTTCAATTCATTTTGGTTAATTAAGTACGGTTTATGGTCTTCCACACAGAAAGTTTCTTCCGAGTCAACGTCTTCAACAAGATCCTGGAGAAACAGGATGTGGTAGGATGTCTGAATGAAGTATTGACATTGCTACAGACAGAATATCAGGATAAACAATCTTATGTTTGTTTTTAGAATTAAAACCAGAAGTCTGTGTCATACAGAAGTAACAGTCGTTTTCGTGATTCATGGGCTCTCGCCATAATATTGGAACTCCAAATTGAAGAAATACATTTTCTCCTGACACCCATCGCACTAAAGTCATGCTACAACTTTCACAAAAACGTGCTACCCAAATCCAAAATAATGCAGATATGCTGTTTTCAGCGCTTCTGATATGACTTATGAGAAGTTAGCTATAACTTTTTCAGCCATAGATGGTGGTAACCCTATTAAGTTATAAATTCAATAAAGCGATATTTTACGTGTCAGGAATGTTTTTCGTTGGACTATACTGTGTAATAGGAGTACATATTAAGCAGTTTAAGCTATATTTTACTCGTTTTAATGAAAACTTGAAGTTTTTATTAATATTATATTGCGTGATTTCCACTAATATTTCAAAGTGGAAAATCACCCTGTTAGGCCTACCTTTGGGGATGTTTTCTATATTGGGCTGTTAAGAGGAAGGGTTGAAGAGTATTTTAAAACAATAAAATTGTAGTGGTATCTTAAAACAAAAAAATGACACTTTGTTGAAAAATCGGTCGACGAAATCGGACATGAAATTTTCAAAGGGGAAAATCACCCTGTTAGGCCTACCTTTGGGCATGTTTTCTATATTGGGCTAAGAGGAAAGATTGAAGAGTATTTTAAAGCAATAAAATTGTAGTGGCATCTTAAAACAAAAAATTATAATTATAATTATTTTCAAATTTTTGTTTATTTAGCAGATTTATCGAAAGAATTACATTAAATCCCACAAAATTTTCGTTGTAATAAAACACTTTTATTCTCTTTTCATAACCGAACTTCTAATCCCCCAGTAAATCTAATTTCACGAGCAATTCCAATTACCACCTTGTCGAAAATGGAAAAACCTCCGGGGCTTAATGAATTTCACTGCAAGGCGTCCGCACCGCCATTTTTCATCTCTCGCACACATAAACCAACGCCGACACAACCAACAATAACGTAACGGTTGTGTAATTGGGATGAAATGTCGCGTTTAAGGGAAAATTTCCTTAATTACTTGCGAGGCGAAACTAATCGCGCGGCAATAAACCGGTACACGCCTGAAAATCTGCTAACTGTAAGTGCAATTACTGTATTTCAGAAAAGTCGGACGGGACAAGAGAGGTAATTGTGTTTTTTTCCCTAAAGCAACTAGATAATTTAAGGATAGTTATGAAATTAAGTAGAGAGGCAAAGTCGAAATTAATTAATTAATTATTTTCATATTATTATTTTTTTAATTTATTTAAATAACTGTGACCATGTGAATAAATCCTGTTTTTCTATTATTCGAAATTTTCATTATTTTTAATTATTCCTAAATTAAAGTACTATTATTATTCTTATTAATAAATTTTTTGTTGCGTGTTTTTGCACTAAAATGATACAAATTCAATCAAAAATCTCCAACGCTTAACAATATAGCGGTAGCTGAACGATCAGCTTTTCGTATCCTTAAAAAAATTCGCCACCCAAACAATCCCCTATATAACCCTTCCAATACCATCCTGTACGAAAAAACAGGTGTAATCCCTATACCCCAAAGATTCTCACATGAACCCAACAGCCCAAAAATTACTAAACCTACTTTGTAGCAAATGAAACCCAAACATTCCTTCTAAATTTCAACATCCTAAATCCACAATATATTCATACATCTCATCACTCATCAACGACTGACAGACTGACATAACATAAAGACAAGGACTTCCGGCTGAAAGACCAATGGTCGATAGCCATTTAGTTCATATTAAATCAAATATTGTATTATAGCTAATTGTATCAAAGCCTAAATAAAGATGTTATATATATATATATGATACAAATTCAATTTTTTTATTTTAAAAATTCGATTGAGGAGGCTGTTACTTCATGAAACTTCATTTTAAATATTTATGAAGTAAAACACAATTCGTTTTTAATAAGTTTCACAATTCATTAATAAAGTTGTGAAACTTATCAATTCGTTTTAATTAAGTTTCACAACTTTATTTTACAAACACAGCTACAACAAAGTTGTGAAACTTATTAAAAACGAATTCTGATTTATTTCATAAATATTTAAAATAGAGTTTCATGAAGTAACAGCCTCCTCAATCGAATTTTAAAAAAAAATGAATTTGTATCATTTTAGAGCAAAAACAAATTTTTAAAATAGCAAAAATACGTAACAAAAAATTACATGTTAAATTCTCAATATTTGATAATTTAACAATTTAAATCGTGTTATTAAAATACTGTTAAATTATAAATATTAAATAATTTAACATGAAAAGAAAAAAAGAATATCTATTTTCTTTGAAGCTTTATTTTAAAATACTTGCAGTCACGTTTTGAGTTTATTTATCTAACATTCAATCATCCTCAAACTCCCATTAAAAGGGCGATGTTTCCTGTTATTCTAATTAAAAAAAAAAACTCACACCAATTCCAAACCAACACCCAAACCGTATCAAACACATTTTTTCTAGAATCTTCGCGTTTTATCTCCTTCGAGAAATGAGAAACAAACACGAACAAAAAAAAATATATATTTTTCTTTCGAGGATTACGTGTCACATATAAAAAAACGCATGGCACATGAAGTAAACGGCCCGGGGTCGAAAGTTCGGAATCGTTTCCAAAACATCTGGTTATCAACTTCGGACGAGATGGATGAAGCGAATGTCGCAGACTCCCTCGACTTGTTACAATAAATACAAAAACAAAGCGAAATTCGCTACGAACACTCGAAAGCAGACCGAGTGTGTGTGTGTGTAATTGTGAAAAACGATACGCGGTGATGTCATTGTTTTCGAGAAATAATGTCGCTCAGTCTCAAGTTGCCGTTTTGTGAAATTGGTTGTAATTGAAGTAATCTTTGTTTGACGTGGGGATAAAATAAATCTGTAATTGGGATTAATTTAAATATTGAATAATTTTTGAAAAATTGATTAAATCACATTATTTAAATAAAAATGGTGATGTGTCCATCATGGTACTTTCTCCGGTGAATTCGGTCAAATACGTTTTTGAATGAACATTTAATAGTAAATGAAAAGTTATTAATTGAAAAACTGAATTGTCCTTTAAAGTTAAAATCGAGTATTTAGAAGAATTTTTATTTCTTACTTTACAATGGCTTGATAACATTTCTATACACTGTATATAATTTCTTTACTATTTTTATTTGTTAGCGGAACATATTCAGTGTTATTGAAATATGAAATCATTTTGACGTTTTATTTGTTATTAAAATAATTATTTAAATAATTAAAGGCTCCACAGCCAACATCAAAAATATTATAAAAATAATGATTTATTTCTAAGGGAATTTATCAGGTAGACGAAATTCTTGCGCTTATAAAATAAAAACTGAATGTCCTACAATATAAAGTGTTAAAATAAAAATTATTTATATTTTTAAGATCTACAAGTTATATTTGAAACATTTTTCTATCCGAATTAAAAGATGAATAATTGCTATGAGTAAAGTTGCACTTAATGAGTATTGATTGTGACCAAAAGCTGGAAAGATCTGAAGATAGTGTTTGGGTTTAATCCATTTAGGCCGAATTTTACATTCGGCAAATAAGGTGTAGGTAACGTATTCGCGGAATAAAAGTTGATGTCTATGATTCTCTCCATTTGATTGTCAATAAGACAGTGCTGCTAACCGAATGAATAAATCAAGAGTAACGTTACTTGAAGTTTGTAAAATTGGGCTTTAACCGTTTATACGCTATCGCGGAAACTCAGAGACACTCACACAGACATTTTTCAAAACTCGATGGAATGGACTCGGGGAACCTCAAAACGTGCATATTCGTTGAAATTGGTGATTCGATTTTTTTTACGATCACAATACTTTCCCTTGGACATTGGTTCAGGGAAAGTAAAAATGATTGTCTTTTCTCCTACTTATTTTAGTTTTATTAAACTAAATATATTTTGCAAACCATGTTTAAACTACTGAAGATGGAATATAGTTTCCGAAATATATTTTTGTCGTGACCTTCAAACAAGTGTATCAACCAAAAAAGGTGGTGGTGGAGTACTTATTCCGGTAAACAACTAACATCACTCAATAAACAAGATACTTGGAGATCAGATTCTGAAGACTCGTGGGTGACGATTATAGGTGAATATATATATATATATATATATATATATATATATATATATATCTTGATCACTAAGCTTCATCATTTCTAAGTCATTTATGTCACATTATTGACATTATTGAAAAAGGGATTGATCGAATTTTATTGATCATTGCCAGAAACGTTTCTTGTTTAATTTCATTGTAATTATTGACATATGCTGCGCAGGAAAATATTTAATACTTGGTGGTTTTAATTTTCCCGAAATGCAATGATCAAAACAGTTAGGTGCTGCAATGAAGCTAATCAGCTATAACAACAGAAGTTATTGATACAATTTCATATTGCAACTTTCAATAGTATAACAATACTAAGTGTCGCAAAAGTCAGATAACGCTATCAAAAATAATCACATGCAACTAGTTATAAGACATTCAATATTTTCAACAGGACGTCGCCCTCCCTACAAGTTCGTGCTTTTTTAAATGACGAGTTTAGCGACTTGATAGAAGAAGAGGCAGAATTGAGTTCCCCGCGTGGTCGCCGAGTTTTTATATTCCGCCATTGTTTGTTTTTATTAATATGTAATTCCTTTAACTTTTACCGCACCCAGTATTTTAAATTATAATCCACGTATTTTGGATTTAGTCCTAGGTACTGAGGATGTAGTTTCGAAAGATAACACGTGTCAACTTCCGTTTTTACCTGTGGATAAACATCACCCTCCTATAGATTTCCTAATACATTTTAATAATATGTTAAACGTTAGGAATTGTGATATTTATATAAAAAGGCTGATTATGTAGCAATTAAAGGTGTGTTTAGAGAAACCAGACCATGTGGTTTCTCTAAGCACACCTTTAATTGCTACGTAATCACCCTTTTTATATGATATAGTTTGAGTAATTTGTCAGTTGAACGAGCTGTAGATAAATTTTACAATATTGTATTTGATGCTATCAAATGTCATGTAACATTTCGTCGTATTAGTATCCTTGTGGGTTTTCTAACATTAAAATACAAAGTTCACAAAATTAACTAAATTATAAAATACGGAAAGAGACACTGAGGAACATTCTTAATAATAATATTGAAAAATAAACTTAAACAAAATACGTAATAATTAACAAATTACAGAAAGATCAATGATTAAAAAAGCAAAAATATCACAGAAGATGGAAAGAAAACACTCCAATGATATGGATAATCTAACGTTTAGTATTTTTAGAGGTATTTCTAAATCAAATATTAGTCGAGACTCCGATAACTACCTCAACGATATTGAGGGAAATATTCAAATACGGCCCATGATATTTTGAAGATTCATAACAACTTTGGTATTTCAAAATCAATGAAACCTGGCAGCATGACAGCATCTAATGGTAATATTATTTCTGAACTCTTTTAAATCTGTTTTCACTAATAGTAGCATTCCTAATGATTTAAACAATTTCCTTTTAAGCAATTTGCATTTAAAAACCCCTAAGCCTTAAATTTTTGGAGTCAGAGATTTAGAGCTATTGGAGCAATTGGACTTATAGAAAGAAGCAGTGCCATATGAAATCCCATCATCATTTCTGCGTAACTGCTGTTCAACTTTAGCAGAACCATTCACATGTACATGAACATGTTCAAATTTGGCGAAAGGAATGATGTAACGAATTATCGCCCTGTATCAATTTTGTCATGCATTCCTAAAGTCTTCAATAAGTTAATTTTCAAAATATTATTTTTTAATGTTTAGAATAAAATAATTCCAGAACAACATGAATTTATTTTCAGGTCACTCAGTTGAAACAAACTTACTATACGGATGGTTCCAAATCAGACATAGGTACTGGATCAGGAATATGCAATGAAAACATGAAGACAGGATATGCCCAATCACTGGGCGGCCTGGCATCAGTCTTTCAAGTCGAAATATTCGCAATTATAGAATGCGCGAGAACAATCATAGAGAGGAACTGCCGAGACACACACATCTATATCGTGTCTGATAGCTAGGAGGCACTGAAGGCTCTCCAGAGCCAAAAGACTTCATCCAAACTGGTATTAGACTGCTTCGACACACTGAATGACCTGGCCAGACAGAACAAAGTTACACTTGTCTGGACGCCGGATCACTCCGGTATCGAGGGAAATGAAAAAAAGCTGACGAGCTAGCAAGGCAGGGAGCTACCATATCATTTATGGGACCTGAACCTGTCTTGGGTATAACAAAAAAGTCGAGTCGCCTAGAAGTCAGAAAGTGGACTCGCAACAAACATAAGGAGTACTGGGAAAACAGACCAGGCCTAAACCACAGCAAGGCCATTATAAAAGGACCTAACTTTAACCAAGCTGCAGGACTACTGTCATTAAGTAGGGTGCAGCTAAAAACAACCATAGGAATGCTAACAGGCCACATGACTGTTAAAGAGTACCTAAGGAAAATCGGTCTATATAACGGCGACACTAGCTGCCGGCTTTGTAATATGGCACCAGAAACAGTAATGCACATATTGTGCAGCTGCAATGCGCTGGACAACAAAAGACGGCTCATATTTGGGAACAGTCAAATGGTACCAAATGATTTCCACACGCAAACCCTGAAGAACCTGCACAAGTTAGTGCAGGGAATCGAGTTCGGAACAGTTGGGTGAGTAAGGCAATATGGGGTAGTACAATAAACCACCTAGGCTGCAGTGCATCCGGATCCACAAGGAAGACGGCCCCCATAGGAGAAAAAAAAACTTAGTCACTTACATTGATTGTATATCGAGATCTATGAACAACAAAATACAAATTGATTCCATACATACAGACTTTAGTAAGGCATCTGACAAAGTTGATCACAAAATTTTTACTTAAGGCATTAACTGAAATAGGCATAAATGATGATTTATTGCGTTGGATAGTATCATATATTTTTAATGGGTCACAGGTTGTAAATGTGAATAGCTACAGTTCCTCATAAATACGCATAACAGTGGGTGTGACTCAGGGTAGTCCCTTATTTTTTTATTATTTACGTTAACGACATAGGGCATTGTTTCAGATACTGTAAATTCTTGATGCAAGCCGACAACTTAAAAATTGTTATGGAAATAAATTCATTGTCGGATTGTCTACATATGCAGGAAGATCTGTTACGGTTTGAAGCCTATTGTGCCAACAATAAACTTCATTTAAACTTAAAGAAATATTTTAAGATATCTTTCACAATAAACAATACACCTATAAATTTCGACCATACCTTGGGGGCTCATAATATACAAATTCTTTTCCAAATAAAAGATCTTGGGATTGTTTTTTACAGTAAATTGTTATTTAAAAAGCACATACATATCGTATGTACAGAAGCTAAAAAATGTTAGGTTTATTAATTAGATCTTCCCGTGACTTTATGTAAGCCTCATCACTAATAGTTTAATATTTAACCTACTTACATAGCATTGGTCGAGGTGTTGAGGTTTACTGTGGAAAACAGAGGTGGGTCCGACCATTTTCGGAATTAATTTTGGAATTAATTTTTCTAATGAATGGAGAGAAGGGGTAATCGTACCGATCTATAAGGGATGAAATACAAGGAATAATTACAGAGGCATTACTTTGATGGATACCATTTACAAAATCACGATATCTAGAAGTTCAAGTCGGATTTAGGAAGCAACGGTCAACTGCAGATCAAAAAACTACGCTGAACTGTGCGATTGAGAAAGAACTAAGGAAAAGAAGGTCGATTGTATGCGTTATTTGTAGATTTGAAAGCAGCGTATGATTCTGTGAATTGAAGACTGTTGGTGGAGTGCCTGAAAAAATAGGGAGTACCTGTACAGATGGTAAATTGGATAAATATAGAGAAACGTGGTGCAAGGTAAAGAATGGGTGAGTCAGTCTCTGAACGTTTTTCGGTATATATGAGTGTGAGACGGGGGTGCCCGTTAAGCCCGCTGTTATTTAACCTATACCGTACAACAATTTATTCACGAAACATAGCAAAATCCATAGATTAATACAGTACAATAGGATTTTCTGAAGTGAGAGAAAGATAAAATATATAGCAGACGAATCGTAATAGTTGTTGTTACCATGATTACGTATTCGAAAATAAATATTATCCTGTTTATCAAATTTTGCTTCAAATTTGGAATTGTCAAGTGCCGCTATGTCTTATACTCTGGAAGAGAAAATACAAATTATTAAATGGGTATACTGTGGCAATTCGATGAGGGATACCGTTCATTTATTTGTGGCAAATTTTGAGAACCGTCCAATTCCACACGTTTCAACAATTTCAAGAATTGTTCGTGGTTTTGAACAGACTGGATGTATGGCCAACAAGAAATGCCATAGAAGAGAACAAAACGCTGCAGAAGACCAGGAAAGACGGGACGTAATGATTTGCGCTGTTGCAGAAGAAGATTCGTCAAAATCAAGCCTTCGGATTGCTACAGAAGTGGATTCTAACAGGGAAACGGTTCGAAACGTAATGGATACAAATCTTACAAAATTTCAACAGGTCATCAGATATTTCCTGAAGATAAGATTGAAAGAATGTTTTTTTTTGTGAAACTATGATGGAACGTACAAATGAAATTCCTATTTTTTTTAAGAATATTTGTTTTACGGATGAATCAACCTTTACACTGTTAGGAAGGCACAATCCTAACGTTATTATGTTTTGGAGTAGGGAAAATCCACATCACCGAATGGATTTCCGAACTCAATACCCACAAAAATTGAATATATGGGCTGGTGTCATCGGAAATCATATTGTTGGACCCTTCTTCATTGAGGGTAATTTGAATGGAGTTAAGTATTTGAATCTTCTCCGTGATCAAATAATTCCAGCAATGAGGCAACCTCCAGGAGTAGAATTTAACCAAATATGGTATCAGCAGGATGGATGCCCTGCACACGACATGCTTAATGTGCGTGAATTTCTAAACACTACTTTTCCGAATCGTTTAATTGGCAGAAGAGGTGATATTAGGCGGGCAGCCAGGTCTCCCGATTTAGCTGTAATTGACTTTTTCGTTTGGCCATACGTGAAGCAGAATGTGTATAATCATGTAAGACCTGCAAATTTAGAACAGCTTCGCCAAAGGATTATCAATGTGTTTGGAACCATTACACCTCTATTGCTTCATAACGTGAGAAGGAACTTCTATGACAGATTAGGGCACTGTTTAGCGGTGCAAGGATCTGTATTTGAACATTTATTGTAAATTAACTTATCCATGTATTAATTTGTATTATTTGTTGGTTCAAAAACCAGTTATTATATAATATGTGAATTTGCTAGTTTCGAATGTGCTGTTGAAATTTTGCAATAATTATTTGTTAATTTATTTGCAGTAAATCAATTTCTTAAACAATTAATTGAAATGTCAAGATATCTGTCATTCGCAATTAATAGCTGAAAGTATTACAAGTAACCATGGAATTGTTGTTTATTATCTATCCCGCTTAATCCTATTGTTTTTATAAGTAATACTCTCCAACACATAAAAGCTATGTTGCGAGAATTTATTGTAGATCGGTATATATCTGAAATGGAGAAGGTTTTCGAGCTAGGTCTAGCAGGGCATGTAGTCGTTGGAGAAATGAAGATTTGGAGCCTCGCTTACGTAGACGACGTAGTGGTGTTAGCGAAAACTTTCAGGGAACCGAGAGAAATGAAAAATAGGCTTGAAAGGTATTTTGATAGGAGAATGTTAAGAGTGAGTCAAAACAAAATGGACCTTGTTTAAGAATGCTGGTGGTAGAATGAATGAAGAAGTACTAGTATGGAAGGTCGAAAGAGTAAAAGAATTCAAATACTTAAGATTCGTGTTTGTCTAGTCGGGGAGCAAGACTAGGTATATCGAATTTGTGTGTAAAAAGGCAAGGGTGGCGATAGAGCGATTGAGGAATACATAGGAAGGTATGTTAATATAATTTAAGAGGGCAGAAAAACCTATGGTCGATAGCCCACAACAGACTACTGACACAATTGTACATAATGTTATAATAAAATATTGTTGTCATATTGTCTGAATAAAGATGTTTGTATATATATATATATAATGTAAGGATGCAAATGGTACGGTGGGATGCGTGCATAAGGTCCATTTTGTTATATGCGGCGGAAGTATGGGGAGTGATAGGATATGAAAGTGTGGAAAGAATACAACTGCAGTACTTAAAATTAATACATAGATTATTTAGGAATTTTTAAGATTCATTCAGTACAAATTTAATTTGCTGCGTCAAGCCTATTTAAAAGTGTGCACATATAGAAATTGTACCTTTGATGTATCGCCGCCGAATGGTTGATGTTATATTCCTACATAAGTTAGTTAATGATCATATTGATTCACTATTTTTCCTATCACAAATAAACTTTAAGGCTGCGATCCCCAATACGTTTCCGTTTTAAGAGATTAACAATTTTATACAATCATAAAAAATAAACATTAAATATAGGCAGATAGCTTATTTACTGATGAATAACATCAGATAATTTTTAGTTTTTAAAAACAAAAAAAGTGAAAAAATATTTTTTCAAAAATTAATTTAATTTATAAAAATACATTTAATCTATATTGAGTATATCGATTATACGTGGAAAGTCTTCCCCTTAATTTTCATATTTAATACAATCATAATATTATTATTTGTATACTCCTTAATCCTATAAAATAGTCAATGAAAATAAATTTAGTTCGACGCCATCATTTGTATTGTGGAACAGTATCTATTAGTTCAGATGTTTGCCGCTAGGTTGAAAAATCAAAGTTGGAATAAAATAAACACGCACAATTTGTAAAAACCACTGCACGTTTATTAGGCGTAAAATCGCAACCTTAATGTTACGGTTCACAATGCTCGCTCTGTCGCTACTTTTA
This sequence comes from Philonthus spinipes, assembly GCA_963082785.1. Lineage (NCBI taxonomy): Eukaryota > Metazoa > Arthropoda > Insecta > Coleoptera > Staphylinidae > Philonthus > Philonthus spinipes. The sequence continues at coordinate 26,236,348 of OY720299.1, read as the reverse complement.
GTGTAGAATGGTTAATAGTATATTAAATAAAAATGATTTGAAAATAATTAATAAATTATTTTAACATTTAGCTCTGTGACATTTTGACTTACGTTACGTAAGTACGTTAAACAAATGCACATCAAAACTGTGACCAAGTGAATGAATACTTTTTTCTATTTAGGTTAATAGTAACTGTACAATATAATTTTTTGAAAACTTACAACCTCTACTTTCATAATTATTATATTTTTGCCAGTAGTAGTTATAAAAAACAATCTGAACAAATGCTTAGATGTAGAATATTATTTATAATGCGTGCATATTAGTTGTCCTCATTTATATTCTAGTTAGGTATTTTTATCCCGTTGTATCATATTTACAACATATTTTATTTTGTTGTACATTTTCTTAATTTTTTTCTGCTCATTGTTATTGTTATTTTATTTTAATTCATTTGTGCCTCGTTTCACAAACATCAGTTGAACTTAAGTTAAGGGATTACAGATTAGAATGTATAGCAAAGTAGAAGCCTCGACAATTAATCAGAAATAACATTACTTACAAATATTATAAATTTATTACAATTCATATTGTGAATAATATTTTTTTTATAGTAGCTCATATTTGTAAGTCAGAAAGAGACTACACAATATCTCTGCGGATCTTAGTTAGGGTAATCATTCTAGTATTCCGCGCACAATGTTTATCATATCATATTTCAACTGAGCTTTCACTGCCTGCACATCTAATTTACATTGTAAAAATCCGTCTTCCTGTGAATTTACACTTTCAAGAAAATTCCGGACACGCATTAACACGACCATCTTGCTGGCGTTCGTTTCGAGAAATGAATTAAAAAGGAGTGTACGGAACTTCCTTTAATGCTTTGAATGATTAATGTTCCTTATTCAAAGGTATACCGTGTAAATATTGAGAATTGTTGGAAATTGTTGGAGTTAAAATGTAATTTTTGTTGCTGTAGAAGGCTTAGACGATTATTTAAAATTGATATTACTACTTAAGTAAGTATAGCAACAAAAATTGTTCTACAAATTTCTAGTATACTCAATTGAAACATCAACATACAGAACTTACTATAATGTTTTGAATAATTCGTAGATGTAGCAAGTTCGTAGATATAGTAAATCACTTTAAGATTTTACTTGCTGATGAAAGATGATTTAGAATAAGAAAATAACGCATTATTCCACAACCTTAATCTCACATATTCGATCTACATTTATTGAATGGAGTGCAAGAACCCTGCATATTGTGAGTTTCGGTAATTTTTGACCGAAAAACACAATTTGCTTTTTATAATCCTTGATGTCTATTAAATTTACCCCTGAAACGTTTTTTTGAAATTACAATTCGTTTTGAGTGAAATTGCATCTTGAATAAAAAAATGCATAGGTCGGATTTGACGCTTTTTGGGCGCAGGGGCCACTTTGGAAGTTGATAAAAAATTGCAAAAGTTGCCTTCAGCATTAATTATCGAAAATATGTTCATTAAAGATAATATGAAGACTTGTAATGAAAACCGTGCTAAGTGCCTAACATTGAGATAAATGATTTTCTTTTTCACAGGTGGTGTGCATTTGTGTGCATATTCTGCACAATTTTGTATAATTACTGACGCAATATATTATTTCTGCCTGTGGCAACACATTTTTGGTTAATGTACTTCGAATTATATTTCAGTTCGATTATCATTTACATACATTTATATATTTAGTTGTAATATTGATTTTTGTTGCATATGTTTTGTAAAAAGGAGATACCGTAAATAAATATATTATTAATTATATAAAAAAATATTTTATTGAAATTTAGAAAAACGTGTTATGTGCCAATAATGTTTCATGAAAAATGAGTTACGTTCCAAAATAGTTTCAGAGGCGCTATGTGCCACAGCTACTAGTATACTGCTTTTATTGAAGAAATACATAAGTATGTATACATTTTATAACATAATAACATAATACTAGCAAATACCAAAATTTAGCAGCCTAGGATAATAAGTTTCTATAGAATTCTCGATTCTCCTCCTTCATGAATGGGATTATTGCTTGAATGTTTTCTTTCTTTTCGGCCTTGATACGAGTTGCACAGCCAAGCTGTGGTAAATTCATGTTTTTAGTCTTTTGTGAATTGATATTTTTATTGAAAACATTAATAGATTTCCAAGGTTCCATCTCGTTCAAAGTTTGTTTGATTTTTACTGATCCAGGATGTGCTGCGGAAATCTGAATCCACACAGCTTTTGAAATTTGAAGCTTGGTTGTGTTGAATCAGCAGCAGCTTTAAAATCTTTGAAAACCTCAGGCTGCATTAAAGTTACAATAAATGGATTCATTGGGGTTGCAGATGTCATTAAGTAGACTAAATCTAGAGGAACTTCGCATTTTTCTAGTCGTTTTCGTTTTTCAATTTGGGCGAAATCTCGATCGCAACTTAAAAACGAATATCCAGAGACCAAGATCTTCTGGTTAACTTCTTGAACATATCCTTTTGTTACCATGAATATACATAAAAATAGCATTATTTTATTTTTGTTCTGCCCAGCACAGTTATCACTCCATATGTTTATTTTTTCATTCCTTGTCATTCCACTTGTAATTGCTTTCCATATGCATGACGTAATTTCGTTACCTCATCTCCCAGATATTCCCACATGCCATAAATGCATGTGCCCTTTATTGGTATCAGAAACGTGGATGCCGAGATTTTAGCAAGAAAGTTAGCATAAAAAATACATTTGGCTGTGTGTAAGGGTTGACAGGGAAAGTACTTGTTGAAGGCCCATAGAAATTGTACATATATCACTTAGGTGGAGCTGAAATTAGGCATAATCTTCCTTCATTATTTTCATCGCCTTCTCAGCTTTCCTGTGATGAAGTTCAAATTTCTTCTTTGCATCTTTGTCGTTGGGATTGGATTTGTGTTGCATGTTCAATAGATCACACGTTTGTCACGTATCAGAGCGTGGATGGTGAAATTTTAACTTTTGAATTTGTTTATTAAATGTGATATAGTGTCTTTGAAAGCGATTAATGTTTAAATATTGGCTCAAATATTCTTTGCTACTCTTCATCCTTCCATTGTGACTTTCCTCTCTGGGAAACCGGAAAATATGTGCTACCACTAAATTTTCATCTTGGATTGAGTATTTCATATGTTGAGTTTTGTTGTCTCTTCTTTCGTTATAAGTAACTTGGCCCCCCTTTTTTTGCTTTCACGAGATTTTAAACAAAAATTTGTAAAAAAAGTGTGTTTACAGACTTGCACGACTTTCCCAGTTCCATTAGGTACGGTGAAATAAATAGCCGCTTGCCTTCTGCTTGTATCTGGATTCTCATAACGTTGTCTTTTTAGCGGACACACATTTAAAAGTCCCATTAAATATGAAATCTGTTTTACATATTCCTTTTGTTGGCTTCTTCTCAGTGTATTGCTTCCTTCTCCATTTTTTTTCTTTTCCTCTTAGAGGAAGAACTAGATGGTTCAGCGTTGTCAGCCTTCATGTATTCAGCAATTTAGTTGAAACACCCAACACACGTTAAACGGGAAATAATAATGAGGTTATAATACGTCTGGCACTTAGCATGACTTTCTTTGCTCAAACCGTTGAAGTTGACACATCCGCCATCTATCAAAATACTTTTAAAACATGTCAAATGATCGTGGCGCTTAGCGCTTTTTACAAGTTGTTAGACTTGGCTCATACTACACTTTTTGGTTATAAAACTAATTTTGATATTTTTGGCACTCAGCACGGTTTTCATTACATCTCTTCATATGTTGTGACGATAATTACAAATTATATAGTCATACAAATAACCTTGGCAAGTTCGATTGATATATGCAGTAAATTCATTATTTTTTATATAAAAAAATAGTAAATAACTTTAATTTCACATATTATTAATTTGTGCTTAATTAAATACTCCTGAAATTACTATTAAGCAGGTGATAGAAAAGGGGCTTTTCGCCTTTTCTATCATCTGCAGATAGGGCTGCAGATAGCAAGATTGAATTACTCTATTGTCTGTAAAGTTTGTTAAAGGAAGATCTACCTGATTACATCTCCCTTAGATATGGTTGATGACCTTCCTAAAGAATACAATTATCCAGTAATGTGCGTAAAGGTAAATTATTATGAAATTGATTACTCATTTAATAATTTACATTGTGTAAAGGTGTGATGTTTGGAGAGGTCCTAAAAAAGGCGGAATTCATAGTCCATGGCTTTTTAAGGTGTAATTAATCTTGCGCTGAATAATATTCAAGTTCTAGCTTACAATTAAATTTTGCATTCATAATTAAATTCAATTTTAATAAATGAAAGAGTATTTCATTATTCGTAGGTTAAGTGGAAGACCAGTAACAGTTTAAGCTGACTGAACTTCGCCTACACTCATGACATTTCATTTTGTATTTTTCTCTGTGATAAATAAAGGCATTATTATTATTATTATTATTATAATTTTAATTTGTTTGTACAACTCGGATCAACATATATCCGAGGTATACAAACAAAGTAAAAAAAGTGTTTCATTTATTAAAATTTAATTACAATGTGTACGTATTAACAAAATAATTAAATTATTACCATTTTCACTGCAATCATTAATCTTTATTAAAAAAAAAATGCAACCAATAGCAGAAGTCAAAAAAAATCCGTAGATCCAAACTTTATAATTTGATCAATCATTTTTAGCGAATAGAAAAGAAAATTTATTTGAAAATAAAAATGCCAGTCATAAGAATACTTAACAAATATTATGAAAACACTTAACGAAACCTGAGGTCACATTCAGATACCAAATAATTACTATGCAAATGATACACCTTATTGTCCGGGCATTATTTCCTCTCCCAGGTGTTTGCAATATTGATTTGAGGTCTTTGAAATCACACGTACGCGCACATACACAAGTCTCCAAGATGAATCACGGCGAAAGCAACGCCCAGGAATTGTATGAATGTATGCGTTCGAATGTGTATGAGTGTGTGCGTGTGTGTGTGTGTGTGTGTGTTAATGCCGTTGCACAAGATTGTGATATGTGCAGAATTGCTAAATACAATTATACATTTATAAGTCGTCTTTATTGCTCATTGCAGACACTCTCGTTACCGCAACGAGCCCATTATCGAGCGTAGAAGACGGATGATCGTAAAAAATGTGAAGCTTACTAGTCGTAAAATTGTTTAAAAGTTTTAACGGTGGGTTAGGAATTAATCAAATTAGTTAGGGAATTAAGCGGAACATTACAATAATCGATTAGAGTTGTGAAATGTATGAAATGTTTACTGTTATAAATTTTTGTAATAATGTAATAAAAATTCTAATGCTACCTATCTTCTATCGTATATTTCTTATAGCGATACAGAATGGTATGTGGACAAAAGGTTATAAATGTTTTTAATAGGTTTTTCTTCTTCTTATTTTTTATTTTACATTTCGGCACTGATAGCAATGTAAACCTTATGGGTGACTACAAACTTCCACTGTATATTTTCGACACCGACAGTCAAGCGCGCAGATAGAAATAATTTTCGGGAGGGGTTATCACTAATTACTATTAATAATGTAATACAATTTTAAAAAAAAACAAATAAATAACCCACTGAGCACATTAGTACTGTTTCATGGACATGAAAATAACGCTTAATGTTGTTACGGCGTTGCTAGAAAGTTATTTTGTTTTTTTTTTTTTCATCAGTCATTAAAATTTCGAGGAGAGGGGCTATAACCCCAATACTACTATTATCTACGCCACTACCTACCTACATCAGTGTAAACCTTGTGGGTGACTTTTCAAATTAACACTTACTTCAACTTAGTATCGAACAAACAATCAAACAAACATGTATGTAGGCGCTATTTTTGAATTACCCGCCTCCGCACGCCATCTAAAGCCCCGGAAAGGAACTGTATTTTATGTTGGCTAGACTTATGAGATTTTAGGGGAGCTATGTTCATGTAGAAAAATCATAGAGAATAATTAGAAGATTAAGATTATGCTACGTTATGTGAAATTGCTGTTAGCGATTATTAAAGTTTTAAATAAATGCAGTTCGTCTAATTTCCAATCACACGAAGAGGCCATCCCCGATTACATGTATTATAACTAAAATAATATTAATATATCATTAATAATTCTTATATCCATCAAACTACCAAATAGAGTAAAATAAAAATAAATTAGCCATATCATTCTTTTACTCATCTCAGGTTTTTGATTCTGTTTAACATCGTGGCCTTACAGCCTCAATTTACCCAAACATCTCATCACCTTATTGGCAGATTCCTTCTAAATTGTAATCCAAATCATTTGGTTTTAAACATAAATAAGGTGTACTCCAAGGATTTTTCTATCTCCCTATAATAATAATGTTCAAATATATATCATCCTGATCCTAATTTCATTAACCATTCCCGTTACTATCTCCTACCACACACAGTCCCATTCTTAACTTAACCGTTGATGGATTTGAATTTAGGATTTCGAGGAATGTTGTGGTACAATAGGAACAGTTGGAATTTGCGATGATGGTAGAAACAGTCGGAATTCGCGAGGATTAATTGAAAGTCTTTATTTGGAATACCAATCATATGTGATTAATGAATTCTTCGAGGACTAAGTAAATAAAGACTTCCATTAGTCCTAAAATACAAATGACCTGGCAATCCCCTGGAAACAGAATCGGGGAGTTTCAATTAGATCATGTAGTATTATCTAAGAAATAATGGAAGGAAATACAAAATATGAAAGTCATAAATTCGGCAGGAATCGACTCAGACCACTATCTAACCAAAATAAAAACAGAATTAATTCCGAACAAAATAAAATGGAAAAGAATAACAACAAAACCTTTAGGGTGGATAACGAAATCCTCAAATCAAAAATCGAAATGTACCAAGAAGCAACCAATGTGAAGATGAATAATAGGGAGGTTATTAATAAAAACACTATTGCCAATAAAGCCAAAGAACTTGCATGTTGCCAAAAGATCGAAAGACACAGATTGTGGAGCGAGACTTATGAAGAAGAATGAAAATTTGACCAAAAAAATATGAAATTTTATGAAGACTAACAAAAAGTTTCAAGATAGTATGAAAAACACATCAAAATAATTATGAGAGTCAAGAGAAATTTCGATAAAGACACATTGAGCTAAATAGAATTAAATTTTAAGAAAAAAAACAATTCAAGGGAATTCTACAAAAATAAAACCTTTATTGGAATTTCCTCTCTTTACATGTGTTTCCGTACATATAATCTCCCCTTCTTTTCTCCCTTTCCCAGCCCAATCCACTGAAAATATTTCTTCTATATATACACCTCAAAATTTCGATATCCTGAGACATTGGTGTATTTACGCTCGCGTAAGAAACTATCAAACCATTTTACAATATGATCACTAAACCCAAGGCTCATCAGTTTATTTAAAAGAACAGAGTAACTGACACGGTCGAAAGCTTTGGAAAAATCTGTATAAACGGAACTAACTTCATGGCCTTTTTCCAAAGCCTCCAATAAATACATCTGGTAAGATAATAAGTTAGACGTCGTAGACCTGCCTTCAAAGAATCCATGTTGCTCGTCACATATAATATTTTTGCAGTACCACATAAGTTGGTCGGAAATTAATTTGTCTAGTATTTTTGTAATTGTGGACTGAATAGAAATGCCTCTATAATTTTGTATATCGTCTCTCTTGCCATCTTTAAAAATTGGATTAATATATGAATGTTTCCAATAACTGGAAATACAGCAGAATTAATAGATTTATTAAATAGTAATTCAATCGGGGTGGTAAGGGAGAATATACATCGTTTCAAAAAATACGGTGGTAAACCATCTGGACCACAGTTAAGTGAATCTTTTAAATCATTAATAGAACTAAAAATCTCAGAGGATTTAACGTTGAATAACGAACAAGAAATTTTATTGTCGTAATTAAAAGATGGAGCATTCGTAAGATCCTCGGTATACACGCTACTAATAAATCCACACAGGAAGTTCCTGAAATGCATTGCTTTTCATTGAAGAACAATTTATTCGGAAAACCCTTTACATTTTTACAATCATTAACAAACGACCAAACAATTTTGAATTACGTTTTATATTGTTTTTATAAGATTGATACAGTCTTTCACTTAAATTACGACACGAAAATCTCAGGTTTTTAAAAGTTTCATAGTCAGTAACACTGCCACTACTTTTATAGGCAGTATGAGCTTTTTTCTTAGATGTGATTAATTGTATTAGCTCGTGATTAAACCATTTAGGATAATTTGAAGATTTATAATACTTTTTCGGAACATAGAGAGAAATGGCAGAGTTAATAATATTATAAAAATCATCTAAGTTTGAATTAATGTTGGGTTCCATAAATAACTGATTCCAATCGATATTACATAGATAATCGTTAATTGCCATATAGTTGGCCGATTTATTTATTTAAATGGTCAGATGAATCGCATAATAGCACAGAAATCTCATAAGAAATGTGATGATAATTATTATTGAGAAATGGATCACTAGATTTTCTAATATTTAAGTTAATCAAATTTGAAAATATTAAGTCAAGAAAAATACCGTGATCATTAGATAAATGATTTCTTTGGCGCAAATGATTAAAATTAAAACAATCACATAAAGCATGTGCGAATTGAGAAGTATTGTTATGTGATAAAAGGTTATTAATAATAGTAGATTGCCTGGCTTTCGCTGATGATCTTGTTTTTTTTTTTGCGAATTCAGTGGGCGATGGATTTAAAACAATATAGAAACAAACTAAACTTATAGAAACAGCTAAAAAATAGGACTTGAGATGTCATTTGACAAAATAAACTACTTCACAACCAGGAAAAGACAACCTAGAGGAAAATGATCAGAAAATACGGAACAGTTAAAAGAGTATCGAAGTTTAAGGATTTACGGATTTACGATTTACACCAAATAGATGTTATGGATTTCCTACCTGACACAAGCTCTACTCAGTAGAACAATGACGAATTCTTTTACACAGCATGGAAGAGATAAAGAAACCTGTGAAGCAAGAGTTTTAACATTAAACACAGCATACTTCCTTTGCCTTTGCCTACAATAAGAAGTCTATCTCTATAAATGCAAAGATCAGACATCTGAATACAGTACTAAAACCGGAATGTCTGCAGGAATGCTTAACATTGGAAACAATAAATGAAGCTAAAAAATGGAAATCCGTCAAAAAATAATATTAATAAAATTCTGGGGCCGGTTAAAATAGGTAGAAACTGGAGACTCAGAAATAACGAAGATCTATATCAAAATGAGCATACGGAAAAATTATCAACAACGATAAGGAAACGTAGAATGTTATTCGGATGAAACACAACAGACTCATTAAAAAAAATATACTGGCTCAAAAACACTCGGCGAAAAAAAGACACATGGCTCATACAAGTAGAAAAAGACGTGCAATTAATGGGAATATCAAAACAAGATAAAAGGGAACGGGAGCAAATCAGAAGTTTTGGAGAATTCCCAGAGATAGAGAGAAAATCAAATAATATGAAGTGAAGTGAAGTGAAATGAAGTGAAGGAAGGAAAAGAAACAAAGTTTGGGAAAGAAGAAAAAAGCCAAAAACAACATTAAAAATATTTTACTATAAATATTAATATTTATAATGTTCTTGTTGCGCCGTGGTTCATAATGGCCAAATTCGAAATAAAAACACTTACAGAACTTTAAAGTTATATCATAACTGTACTTCGCAAGAAATTCCATCATTACTGTAAAATTCATAAACCCTCCTTACTTTAATTTTGAAGTTAAATTATTTTCTAGAAATTTAGTTTCCTCATCGTCATTTTTAAAAATTAAAGAAATCATCTACGTACAAAACTACTACTATCAATAAGTGATCTTTCTTCTTAATGTATAAACAAGGTTCAAACTGTGATCTTTTACATTTCAAATCTAATAAAATTTATTCACAATCTCATTCGAAGCACTGCCTGATTGCTTTAAACCCTACATAGTCTTTTTCAATTTATACACTTTATTATCATATCCATTTAAAACAAAACCCTCTGGTTGCCTCGTGCAGATAATTTCCTTTAAAACGCCATTTAAGGAGGCTGTTTTATATCTAAATGTACAATATTTAAATTATGTTTTACACTTAATGCTATTAAAAGTCTGAATATTGAGTGACGCACTGCAGGAGCGATAGTTTCTGTATAATAAATACCTTTTTTTAATATAACAACTTGTCTTGCTTTGTACATTTTCTCACTCTTACTAATGTATTTTATTTTATCGCAAGAAATTCCGTCATTACTCTAAAATTACATCCTAATTTCTTCCCACAACCTAACTTTTATGTTGATGCCCAACCACAAAAAATAAAAACAGACGCATAGAATAGCTGAACAGAAAGTCCTATGGTCGATAGATCTTTACAAAGAGAAATGTTATTTTTTTAATGTATAATAAAATGTATCCCTAAGAATACTCACCAAACTTAGGATGTCCCTCTCCACAATCCTTCTAACGAATTCCTTTATGAATCTACCAAAGTCACAACCATAATCTAATGTAACAAACCTTTCCGAAAAATCTGCAAATAATCCCTATAATCAACCCCTTCTTACAAAATTCTGTATTCCCCGAAATCCAAACATCCCTCCAAAATATATCCACCCTACTCTCACAATTCATGAATTCGTCAAAACGCTTCAAGACAGTTCAGCATAAACATTTTTATTGCACATCAACATCAATTCAAGACAGGGCAGAAGGACCTCCGGTCGATAGCCCAGGACAGACAAACCTTTAATTTAATGTATATACTTAATCATATGATTAATTTCGGGTATATAACCCCAAGACAATTTCCGTTCAAACGACTTCATTAAGGCATTGCACATGGAATATAGTAGTCTGATGAGGCTCGAAAAACTGAAATGGCCATCACTAATTATCCATTCGCTAGATGAATGGTGGCTGAATATATTTAATATATACTCAATGTTTGTAAAAATGTAATTGTCTGCATTAAGATATTTTTATATAATAAAATGTATTTTTTTTTATTTTTTTGAATAAAGAATAATATTCTTTCTTTCTTAATCTTATACTCTTTTACCCGTATTGGGTGTCGAGTAATAATATTATAAAAAAATAAAATAAAATAAAAGCTTGAATATGGTGTTTGAGTTTGAGGAAACTCACAGACACTCACACAGACATTTTTTTTAAACCGTTGGGAAGCAATCAGTGGACCTCAAAACATGTAAATCCGTTAAAAATTAGCGATTCGATTTTTTACGATCACAATACTTTCCCTTGGACAGCGATCCGGGGAAAGTAAAAATTGTAATTGCTCGATTATGGATATAATTCGAGACGAAATAATCGATTTTTGTTATCGCTCGCCCATTACCATTTAAATGGATCTGTTTAATAATTAATGTAACAATTATTTTATATTAATTAATTAATTAACGAAATTCTTATCAACAAACTCTTTATTTTCCCTTAATCTAATTATGTCAGCGATAAAAAGAATACTCATATTTTGACGCAAACATCTACACAACATAATTTCACTCCATTTAATTTCTCCAATTTTTTTTTCGTCGTGATTCCACTCACATAAGCTCTATATACATCGCAAACAAGTTTATCACTGCTCAACTTAAGTTTATCGGGAGTCATGCGATACGCTGTTTTGTATATGTTTAAGATAATGTGCAGGGGACTTAAAATAAACACGACCAAAGGGCATTGGCCGATAACGTTGCATTTTCATTGGTCCGATTCGGCGGACCAATCGGTCGAAGCGTCGCGACGCGCGTCTCGCAGAGCTGGTGCGTCGCGACGCCCTCAAAATGGCGATATTAAATACAGAAAGTCGATTTTCAGAACGAAAAAAAAAAAAAATAAATAATTTAACGTAAACGATACATTTTAACCCCATAATGGAAGTTTTTCATTGTTAAAGCTCCTTTTAAAAGAAATGTAATATTATTGTATTGTTTAATTTTAAGTACAGTGTTTGTGTCTATTATGTATTTTTGTGTTGTATATTGTATTATTCATGTAAATGGCACGCCGTTGAAATAAATAAATAAATAATCTAAGTATTTTTTAATGTCTTCTCTTTAAAATAATTTTCTGCAATTATTTAAAGATTTTTCTAATAGTTGTATTATTAGAAAAATTAACGATTTTTCTAATAATGCAATAATATAATAAAATAATATAATTGAAGAAAATATATATTTTATTATTAGAATAATAATAATAATTATTATTTACGAAAAATTCACCATTTTACAAAATTGTAATAAGTTTTACTATAAGTAGTAGATAAATAGGCTATTACATACAAATAAACAATAACTAAAAATACTAATTAACAAATAAATTAATCAATTATTATCCCAAGTGGTTTTACGCGTTGTTGAGTTAACAGAATAAATAATTCAAACAATAATGTATAAATACATAACACAGCGCGTACAAGTAATGACAATATTTAATAAAGTTTAAAGAAATGCAATCGCAATACAATAACAATCAAAACAAATTACAATGATGAATTAATAAATAGATTAAAAATAAAGATAACTAAGTAAAAGTACGGTATTCACACTAAAATAGCTAAAACTGAAACAATACAGTAGAATAAGATATAAATATTTAATTGCGCATACTGGTTAAATACAACTAAATACACTATTTATCACGGTTTAAGATCAATACAAAAAAACAAATAATAATGCACACATTTCAAGGGATGGCACAGAAGTAAATTAAATGAGTTATTAATAAACTTTAATATAAAAAAAATTATCAATGATTGGAAGTAACGCTAATTGGATCAATTTTATGCAACTGCGATTTAAATAGTGTAAAAGACTTCGTGAATAGAATAAAATTAATAATTGAAGAAAATAACACAACTATTAGAAATATCTTTGAATAATTGAAGAAAATTATTCTACACAGAAGACATTATAAAAAAGACTTGATTGATATACACAGTGTGTCCACGGATCGGATGAATATAAGGTTTAAATGACAATTTTGTCATTCATTGAATTCTAAAAATTAGTTAAGAGTAAATTGTCTTTATTTTAGCAGATATAACAAAAAATGTATTACAAAAAGTTGTTTAACATTATAAGTTATGGAAGACTTTTAATTAGTGATCGGCAAAATCGAGTAATATTAGTAATCGAGTATTTAAAAATAAGCAATTTTAATTGAATAAAATCAATAAATTGATTTTCGTTACATAAGTTTTTATTAGAAAAATGTAATTAAATTAGATAAATTATCATTGTTTATTCATAATTATTTTTTACACAAACTAAACATTAAAATAAATTTTAATTCATCTGATGAAATTGCTACTTATTTTAAAACTGATTTACTGTACAATGCAATATTATCCATCGACAAGGACATCAATGTAACATGAATTGGGCATTGCTAATATTTATAAAATTATTTATTACAAAAATAAAAAGTCATGATAGCATCAACACGGCACTCGCGATGATCAGTGATTTCTATTAGAAATACTAATTTACAATTTATTGGCAAGTACTTATCTGTTTGTGCGTGTATGTCTACATAGTATAACTTATATTATTCATTCTACATTTGATAGTTTGATTTTTATCGCATATTAATGTAAATTAACCTCATTTACATCGTTAAATTTTGGTATATTTTACATTTTCTTTTTATAATTTATTCGATAGTGTCTTGCCCGTTTGACCGTGAATGTATTTCTATCGATCGATCGTATCCTATCTACTGATAATTTTAATTTCTGTTTTATTATTTTAAATGTTTAATTTCCCTCGCCTTTGTTTTATTTTGTGAACCTTTCCGTCGCCTTGTCTTCTTCGTGTCTTGTTAGTCACTACCAAGGGCGGGGTCAGTGCGAAGAATTTGTATCTCCGTTAATTTCCTCGTAACTATATTGTTTTTACATTATATAATAGTGATGGGTTTTACATGCAATAATTGCTCTAACAATATAAGCCCTAATTCTTTTTACCTAAAATGTAATGGGCAATGCGATAAATGGTTTCACACAAGATGTACAGGTTTATCCGATGAAGTTATTGCTCAACTTAAGAAAAACCGTAACAATAATTGGATTTGCACTAAATGTCAGCAGGTCGGCGCATTTAATAAAAATCAATTAGCACAGATTAAAACAATTTTTGAGAACTTATTACAGAAGTATGTTATACCCATTAAATCAGAACTTGATCAACTTATATCCAGGTTTGATATAAAATTCAACTTATTGGACGATAAAAATAAAAAAAATCGAAACTAATTTTTCAAATTTGGAACATAGACTAAATTCATTTGATTTAAGTGGTAATACTGAGATACTTAGTATGAAGCAATCTGATATATTGCATGAATTCGAAGATCGTTGGAATACGAAAAACAATATCATGATCTATAATGTACCTGAATCATCATCGTCTGAGGCTGGTAATAAATATAAAGATGATCTTTCTGCCATTCAAACTTCTTTGATTCCGATTTCCGTGGATTTTTCACCTTCAGAGTTGGCCATAAAGGATCTCGCCCCAGAGCTATAAAAGCAGTGTTGCAAAATCACGAGGTTGTTAAGAATATTATATATAAAACATCTAAGTTAAAAGATAATGTTATTAAGTTCAATTATGATAACACTAAATTGCAACGTGATGAATACAGAACAACAAAGCAAGAATTGGAGCAGCGCAAGAGAAATGGCGAGGAAAATCTAATTATTAAATATGTTCCTGGAAGTCCAAAAATCGTGGAGATACCATCAACATCGACACGTAACTCGGAAATGGCCTCAAAAAATTAAACATTTATTTCCATAATGCCGGCGGGATGAGAACTAAAATAAAACAATTTATGTTAAGTGCTAACAGTAGTGTGTATGATATTATAATTATTAGCGAAACTTGGCTGGATAAGGATATTGATAATCTAGAATTTAAATTAAAAAATTATAACATCTTTAGAGTAGATATTTCCACCGATTCAAGTCATAAATGTCGCGGGGGCGGTGTTATGGTAGCTGTCCTTAAAAATTTAGGAAGTAATTTTATTAATATTGAGCATAATAGGTAGAGCAATTGTTTGTCTCAATTTCTTTACCCAATTGTAGGTGCAGTGTACATCCCACCGTCTTCTCCACTTGACAAATATGTAGTCCACCGTACTACTGTTGAATCCATTCTCGAACAATTTCCTGACTCTATGCTTCTCTTATGTGGTGATTACAATCTATCTGCAGTTACTTGGTCCAATGATGAACTTGGTTTGATAAATAATAATTTATCATCAAAGCCTGCACAATTAATTACTGAGATATTTAGTTTTTATAATTTATTTCAAATTTGCAATTTACCAAATGAAAACAATATTTTTCTTGACTTAATTTTTGCTCACGGAGGATTTACAGTGTCAACAGCAACATAGTTATTATTTGAGATCAAACAACATCATATACCATATTTAATTTCTTTGCCTATGTGTCCCTCTAACGAAAGGCTTACATTTAATGAATACGTTTATGATTTTGTTCGTGCTGACTATTCTGTCATTAACGACTATTTATTACACATTGACTGGCAAACGTTATTAGTCGGTCCGATTGATATGATGGTTGCTTCATTTTACGGTATACTGTATAATGTTCTTGAGCGATATGTACCACTGAAATGTATTAAGCCATCAACATATCCAGTTTGGTGTACTACTGAACTAATTAATGTAATTAATCAAAAACGGACCGCTCACAAAATTTACAGAGAGTGTCAAACTTCTGAGAATTACAGTAAATTTAAACATTTACGCATCCAATGTGTAAATCTAAGGAATATCTTGTACACTGAATATATCAGTTCAGTAAATTTAAGTATACGTACTAATCTTAAGAAGTTCTGGAGCTTGTGAAGTCTAGCAATTCACTTTCTGATTTTCCAAACGTTATGCGTTATAACTCCAGTACTAATGGTTCCGATTGCGTAAATTTATTCGCGGACTATTTCTCCTCAGTTTATAGTAATGATGACCCTTTAAACATGCCATCTTTCAATGTTTCATCTGAAGCTACTCATATACCACTTAAAATATCTAAAAGTGAAATATTCGAGGCCATATAATAATAATAATAATAATAATAATATTCTTTATTTTCCACAATAATATAATATTACAAGATCCTAAAATTATTACAAACAATATATATTGTAGAAAACCCATGGGCGGAGTACAGAAAATAGCTTATATGTATAAGCAGATCTGCTTTAAACTCAACCCAAATGAAATTAAGAATAACATTATGGCTTAAACAATATCATGAAAACAATATATAAGAAAAAAAAACATCACTATATTACTAAAAAACTTATATAATAACAACATTATTATTATTATTAATAATAATAATAATAATAGTAATAATAATAATAATTACAGCAGTTACAAAAACTAAAAATACTAAAAATACCATCACTCTAAGTCACGAGAAAATATTAAATATTTTACAGATCTTTTGAATGCTAGCAGTGATTGATTTTTGTACTCAGTTGGAATACTGTTGTACACTTTTACTACATTATAAGTAAAACTGCGCTCAAAATAGGTCGTTCGGTGAATTGGTGGAGTAAAGAGGCCTTTATTTCTTATATTAATGTTATGTACATCAGTGCCCGGATGGTATACCCACCAAATTTCTTAAAAATTGTATTTACCCTATCACAGTTCCAATATTTCTATTGTTTGAGGCATAGCTATCGCAAAATGTCTTTCCCAACTGCCGAAAGAAGAGTTATATAATTCCATTGTTTATATCCGGCAAAAAAGATGACATTAAAAATTACCGAGGTATCTCACTACAATCGGTTATTCCGAAACTTTTCGATAGCTTAGTCTCTACTCAACTGAATTGGATATGTAAAAATATCTTCATAAATGAACAACATGGATTTCGATCTGGAAAATCTACCACAACGAACCCCTTATCTTTCAGCTCATATATTATAAATGCATTTGAAGCTAATAGCGTGGTTGACACGATCTTTACTGACTTTGTGAATTATTTGATCATGTCAACCATGAAATATTAATTGGTAAGCTTAGTGCCCTAGGAATCCATGCCAATGTAGTCAATTGGTTTAGAAGTTTCTTAATCGATCGTATTCAATGTGTAAAAATTAAAAATCAGCTTTCTAAAGAAATTAAAGTGGTTTCGGGTGTTCCGCAAGGGTCACACTGCGGACCGTTGTTGTTCTTAATTTTTATTAATGATATACATCGAGTTATTAAATATTCGTCTTTTTTGCTTTTCGCCGATGACTTAAAGCTCTTCAAGAGAATCGACTCACCAAATGATTGCTTATTGTTGCAAGAGGACTTATTTTCAATTCACAACTGGTGTTGCAAAAGCTATCTTTTATTTAATATTAAGAAATGTAAAATAATGAGATTTTCCAGGAAATCTATTCCTTTAGATTTTTTCACTTCTTACTTTATAGATGGCATTGAATTAGATGAGCTCGATGAAATTGTGGATTTGGGCATAACGTTCGACAAAAAATTGACATTCGGAAATCATATCAATAGAATTTGTATGCGGGCTCTAAGAAGCATCCTTATGTTAAACGATTGGCAACCGATTTATCTCCAACGGCATTCAAAGTCATCTATTTTGCTTACGTCCGTTCCGTTCTGGAATATGGGTCATGTGTCTGGTCACCATATCAAGTAACGTATTGCAATAAGATCGAATCAATTCAAAATAAAATTTTGAAAATAATGGTTTATAAATTAGGTTACAACAACGATACTAACATTAATTTAGTTTGTAAGGAGCTCAGTATTGATAAGTTATGTTGTAGAAGATCTTTCGCGGACTTGTGTTTCTTTTATAAACTAGTCAATAACCAAGCGAATTGTGTATATCTTTTTAATCAAATTGACTTCCATTTTAACACCTCAAATCGACAAATCAGAAATCCTGCACTGTTTTCCATTCCATTCAATAAATCTAAATATGGTATTAATAGTCCACTTTGTCGGTTCATGCGTAAGTCAAATAAATTATTCCTTAGTCATAATTTCGATCTTTTTGTTAAATTGTTTCTATGTTTGTATCTGATCTTAAGCACATAAATGTTTGTTGTTCTTTCTAACTTGCCTTATTTGTAGACATGTGTATATTTATATATATTATATTTAATATCCATTTTACATAATACATAGCAATACAATCATAGACCTATTATAGTCTATGATTGTATTGCTATGTATTATGTAAAATGGATATTTTCCGTCAATAAAGTTATTATTAATATATAGCTATCTCTTTCGTCTAAACCGCACACTTAATTTTACAATAACGAAAAAGATCGACTTTGCTCATCTCTACAAATAATCATCAAATTTTTTCATCAGCATCAAACACTTATACTGCTTACTTGGCGAAATTATTCCACTCTTCGGCATCTGGATATTTGTCTATACGCAAACCATGGATTGCTCAATAATTTCAACAATTGTGCTAATTCGTCATTTGGTTCTAACATATACATATTTGTAATATTGATATTTATAGCATATGTTTCGTAAAAGAGGAGATTCCGTAATAAATGAATGGATTAATAATACGTACTTAAAATATTGACCATTGGACACAACAATTTAGCAATAAGACGTCAAAAATAACAATAAACGTGATATAAAATTGCTATTATGATTTTTTAGTCCCCACTAATTAATTGTGATGGTGTTTCTTTTAATAAAAACAAAAGACTTCGACTACTTCGACCTTTTTCAGATCTATTGTGGATCTCAGATGATTAGTTCTAGCTTCGCCTTCTTGATTAGCAATAATAACTCTGACATTGAGCCTTGGGTGTACTTTCTTGGGCTAGGTTTTGTGTTCCCTATCTGTTGGTAATTTGTACTTATATATTTTGAATTGAATTTTAAATTAAATTGCGATAGTTAAGAAGTTTTTTTATTTTATTTTCTATATACAAACAGTAGTTGAAGGAATATTATTTTAAACTTTTTTATGTAAACAAAGTGCATAAAAGAAAATTGAATAATTTTTGTTACATGACTTTATTTTATTTATGCAAAAGTCCTATTCATTTCATAATTTCCTACAAAAAAAAAAAAACACAGACTAATCAGACGCCAAACTCAATATTGCAACTAGTTATAATTATAATGTTTAAAAAACACAATTATTTTAAACAGTAGTTGAAGATATATTATTTTAAACTTTGTTATGTAAACAAAGTGGATCAAAGAAAATTGAATACTTTTTGTTACATGACTTTATTTTATCACCTTTTTTATTTATGAAAAAGTCCTATTCATTTCATAATTTCCTAAAAAAAAAAAACACAGACTAATCAGACGCCAAACTCAATGTTGCAACTAATTATAATTCTAATGTTTAAAAAACACAATTATTTTAAACAGTAGTTGAATTAATGTTATTTAAAACTTTGTTATGTAAACAAAAAAGCAAAAGTAAATCCTTTCGTAAAACAAATCCCGTTTTTTTTTTATTATTTTCTCTCCGTCGTTATCACAAACAATAAATCCAAATTATTATTTATCGCCATTAACTCGAAACGGGAATTAATTAATGGCCATTCTCCTTTGTGTTTGTTTCGTCTGACAAGGATATGACGAATGCGAACAATCGAAATTATTTTTTTTTTTTGGAAACACCGATGCGCCATTAGAAAACGATTACGGGTTTTATTGGCGTCGTTAAATCCGGAGCCCCGGACAAAGAGACATCGTTAGGACTACCGAGGCTCGTTCGCCGGATTTATATCAAAGTCGAGACGAAGATGAATCGGCCGGTCCGTAATTGAGTAATCATAATCCGATGAAAAATGATCCAATTATCATCGACAAACGTACGGACGAGTCCGATCTGTGACAGATCTAGAATTAGTGGTAGAAATCGAATATAGATTTTGTGAGAAGACTGTGGGTGTTTTCAAAAAAAAAAAAAACATACATGGCAGTCGACTTTCTTATTCATATCAGTACCCGCTATTATAATTGTGTAGGTTTTTTCTTTTAATATTAAAAAAAAACGATTTTTTTACCTTTGCCGATACCATACAGTCATCTGCTTTTTTATTATTAATATTATGGATATTATTTAAATTAACTTAACTTCTAAACTAACTAAAATTTTAGGATAGACAAGGATACTTTTCTTCACACTCAGGTGTCTTTCAGGGTGACTAACTAAGTCATCACAAACAAAGTAGACAACGGTTTAAATGCTAAATATACATATGGATAAGCACATAGGATTTACCTAAACCTTATGGTTAATACCTATAAAAAATTATAAAGCGCAATATATATATTTCCTCTCTCAAGTGACATAACAAAACATTGATTGTATGGACCATTCGATACCTCGTATAGTGTATTAAACAACGTTTGACGTTAATTTATATATTTATTACAAACAAATACAATGTGATCCTCTACCTCTCCGCTATCACACAAGTCACTATCAGTCTTGTTTATTCTTTTTAGATATTTTCTACATATACCATGTCCTGTCTTTAATCTGGATATTGTTTTAATGAAATTTTTATTTTTATATTTATTACTGAATCAGCACTTCTTTTATGGCACATTTACTACATTTTTGTATATATAATCTTTATCGGACATTTTAAACTCATCGAGCCATTTTGTATAATAATATGATTTAAAAATAGAAAAAAGGTCCGATACTAGGCATTTCCATTCTAAAATATTATTTGATCTTAAGAGAGCACTTTTCTTAGCAAGCTCATCAACAACGTTATTTTCTTTGATTCCGCAGTGTCCTTTTATCCAGAAGAAAATTATTTCTTTAAAAGCGCTAGCATATATATATAATTTAATAATTTCAATTATGAGATAGTTTTCATTAGATAATGGTACAAAGTTCTTTATTTTTTGCAAAGCACTTTTACAATAAAAAAATTATATATTTATTGCATGAATTATCTAAAATTATAAGTTTAAGCGCTTTTATTATAGCTATTAATTCTGAGCTATATATGGAAAATTCAGAAGTAAGATGTATGAGCTTTTCGCAATCTTCTGAATAAACGGCACAGCCAGAATTTCCTTCGATACATGATCCATCTGTGAAAATATGTTTAAAGCCTGGGTGTTTATCTTTAAAATAAGTGTTGAACTCATAATTTATTAAATTCTCTGAAATATTTTCAAAGTGGACATTTGTAATGACTTGTGGAGTAATAAAGTTGCTGTTATATTCTAAGTTATAGATCGGTAATTTATTGTACTTTTGGGCCTGTTGAAAATTATTTAAAAATGTAGATGTGACCTCATATATCAGACATTTTGATCTTTTTTTCCAGAAATTACAAGTGAGATAATTAACTGTATAACAGTATAACTGGTTTGATAATATCTGATTATATGTAAAAACTTTCGAAATATATTTTGCACACAACTAATGTCGTCGATAACCTAATGGTAATTCTGCTTCTGAAAGGATTGTTATTATTGGCGTAGATGATAGGAGTCCCAACATCTTCTTAAACATTTATATTGATATCTATCAAGTTTGACTAGATATGATTTAGAAGATGAGCCGTAAAAAATACATGCATAATCTAATATTGATCGTATATATGATTTATAAAATAGTAAAGAAGTCGATGAATCAGCTCCCCAAGAGGTGTATGTCACAGATCTAAGTAAATTATAGGCTTTGTCTAACTTATTTATAATAAAATCAATGTGTGATTTCCATGTAAGTTTTGCATCCAAGTAGAGTCCTAAGAATTTAACTACATTTTTCACTGGAATGATGTGATTTCCTATTTTATTTGGCAGGTTTCTCTTTGCTTGAGTGAAAAAACAGCAAATTGATTTTTCATCTGATATCTTCAATCCATTTTTATGCATATATTCATCAAAATCTCTCATAAATTGAGAAAGAGCACGATTACCACTTTCAAATTGTTTACATTTTGTGTAGATGCATATATCGTCAGCATATTGCAGAACTTTAATATTTCAGTTAATTAGGTTTTCTAGACTTAAGGTGTATATAATATAAAATAAAGGAGCCAGTATGCTACCTTGGGGTAGACCAATCGAAGTAGTTCGAGATTTTATGTAAGCCCCATTAATTCTGATAAATATTTTCCTATTAGAGAATAAGGAAATAATTTTATTTACGATTTTTTTATTTATATTAATATTTAACATTTTGTTTCTTAAAATATCTAGACATACATTATCGTAGGCACCCGATACATCTATAAACGTTGCAAGTATGGATTGTTTTTTCAGAAAGGGCAGCATATATATCAGATATTATTTCAATAAGATTGTCCATTGTTGTTTTTCCTTTCCGAAATCCGAATTGATATTTTGGAAATAAGTCTTGATATTCAAACCACCATTCTAAACGTCCTTTAATGATTTGTTCGAAAGTTTTCAGTAGATAACTGGATAAGGAGATAGGTCTATATGAATTAGCATCTGGGATTCTTTATTAGGCTTTAAAATTGGTATAACTACAAATTTTTTCCAATCTTCCGGATATTCACATGTTGTCCAAATGTAGTTGTATACATTCAACAACATCTTTTTAGCTATATTAGGTAAAAACGAATTATCACTTATCAAATCATTTTAGTCCCCACTTATACAATTGTGTAGCTGTTTTCTTTTAATAAAAACAAAGACGCACGAAAAGTAGTTACGCCTCTACACATATGCTTATTTGGCCTACAGTGTTCTCGCAGTAGACCTACTATTTTTACTGTAATTTTTATTATTGTGAAACTTTTTTTTTAAGGAAATGAATTTCATAATAATAGAAAAAAGTATTTATTCAAAGTCGAAATATCACAGTAGCTAAGAAGGGAACAATTTATTAATTATTTTAAAATTCCTTTTATTTAATTTATCAAATGAATTTATTTCGAGAAAAATGAAATGACAAAAATCATCTAAAAATTTGATTCGAAAAGCCATAAATGTCTTATTGTTTTATTATGTTTACTTTCTCCGGTCCCCAGCCTAAGAGAAAGTATTGTGGTCATAAAAAAAGGAATCGCAAATTTCAACGGATATATCCGATTTTGGGGGCTGAGTTCATTCCATCGATATTTGAAATATGTCTGTGTGCGTGTCTATGTGTGCTTGTCTGTGTCTGCTGTATCTAAGCTTATTACAACAATAGTGAGATCTGTAAAGCTTTTGGTCCGAATAAAATCTCTTAAGTGCAACTTTACTGCTAGCGCGTTTGGTTTTTTTTTTTCGTATTTTTTGTTTGTTTGCAAATATTGATCGTATCAAAGAAAACTGAATACATGCATTTTAGCACCTTTTTTATTTATGGAATAGGACTTTTCCATGAATAAAAAAGGTGCTAAAATACAGTCATATATTCAGTTTTCATTACATATTTTTCTACAAAAAATTAACACAGACTAACCAGACGCCACACTCAATGTTGCAACTAATATTATTTTTACCATTATAATTATAATGTTTAAAAACACAATTATTTATTTATTTCGTAGACGTTTAACTATCAACACATTGAAAGAAATAAGTAATTATTTTAAACATGATAATGATTACGCTTACCTTCTAACTTGCCGGCCTGGGAGCATGCCAAGTAACGTATTTCTAGCAAAAATCCTAACTTTGTTAAGATTTAATAAAATGTATTGCTTAATTCAAACAATATCATGTTTATAATAAACAAGATTCATTATAATGTTACTATAGTTAATTGGTCAAGAGAGAATATTTGGTGGAAATTAGTATCACGTACCAAGATAATTTTAACTTCATTCCGATAATTATAATTAGGTGTTTACTTTAAACGCTTTTGTGATTATTCCATTCAAGAAACTGCCAAACAAGTGGAAATCCAACTTGTTTGGAAATATTTCTTTCGGTGTGTGTCAAATTCCTAGGTGTCTCTTTTTACCGACAAAAATTCCAATTTATTTTAATTTTATTTGAAATGGTAGAGTTTCAAATAAAATTAAAATAAATTGGAAATGTTGGTGCTAACAACGCCATCTAGCAAAATTGCGATCTTCGGATCATCCCTGCCATTTGAATTTGTCGTCTGGTTAGTCTGTGAAAAAAAAACCATTAATGTCAAAATTATTAAAATGTTACGTTAATATGTTTGTCATGTCTTAATAATGAATCTGCTGTTGAAATTCATAAAGTAATTAATCTGAAATTAAGAATATATTTTAGATATTTTTATAATTATTTAAAAAAAATCAATATAACTCGGGCGTTCAAAAAATCTGCTGAAATATACAGGGTTATTTCAGCAGATTTTTTGAACGCCCGTCCAATTTTAATTAACAAAATTAAGGATATTTCCGGTTAATCCGGAAGTATATTATTAACAAAAAATGTGTATCAGATGCATTTTCATTACAAATTTCAAAAATTAGTATTTTTAGGATATTTATTCGGTTTCATAATTCATCACAAACATTACCGTACATAAGAGAAGTTTTATTGTATCAAGTGTGTTATAACCAGACGATGTAATTTACACAGACATTTCGAAGGCCATTGATTATATACCTCACCATATTATATTGACATTTTTGATTAAACAAAACATCAATGATTATATAATTTCTGTAATAAAGTCATATTTATATAATAGACAGTAAATTGTCGAAGTTGACGGTCATAAATCACAACCGTACATTGCGACAAGTGGTGTTCCACAGGGTTCCAATCTTGGACCCCCGCTGTTCAAAATATTTATAAACCGAAGCACTGAACTGCGAATTTTTGATGTATGTAGACGATATTCGGCCCTATTCCCTATCGAAGACGCTAAACATAAAGGTTGAGAGTTATGTTAGGATAGCGGTCTACGATAGCGTGTGCGGCAACGTTTCTGGATAATTCCGTATTCCGAGTGACATGTTATTCCTGCAGTGTTAAAAAAGAATATAGTTTTGATGTATCGGTAGAAAGAGAGAGGTTATTATATGTCGAATTAGTAAGACAAGGCCGATAAATTTCAACGTTATGCTTATCGAATGGCTGTTGAATGGTGGCATTCTAACCTAGCAAAATGTGTGTGTGTAAACTATGCAATCGAAGAAAACCAAAGTGCATGAAACATCCATAAACAGTGCGATTTTGTCCTTTATTAAAAACGTACTGAAAGCATCTGTAAAATGCAAATTACTTGTATTTCCGTGTGGAGTTGAAATGTTCATAAGACGATCATAAACAAAATCAATTTGTGCTTTGGTTTTCTCTGATTTAAAGTTTATAAATTGTATTAAATTGCAGTAATGTTTTATTGTACTGTCGAGCCGTTTTGATATAATTTCGCTATTCACATCATTAGAAAAGGGGTTTGACGTTTTTCTACCTAAAACGATAATCACTATGTTTTTTGAATCTCCACAGTGCCCTCATTAAAAAAATACATTAAAAAGTACATCTTTAATATAAAAATTAAATTTCGAATAATGGGAAAATTTATAAAAAGGCACACTCGCTCCATAATTTAATGCACATTCTATGGATTCCTGAAGGAGTGAAGTATAAAAAAGTTATTTTTTGATAGTTTAAATTCAATTTTACAAGAGAATAAGCAAAAAATACAATAATATTTATTAAACTACCGCTAAAAAACAATTTGAATTGAAAACAACCTCAAAAAGTGACTAAACGCTATAACTTGACCTATTTCGGTGCCTGCTATTTTCAACGGCTGTAATGGCGCTGAGCGTTGACTAAGATAACGGTTTAGCGCGATACGGAATACGAAACAACCACATAACGCAACCTTGAAGAATAGCGTGCTGTCAAACATAGCGTTTTCGATAGGGAATAGGGCCGATAAAGTTGTTCAGAACAATAAATACAATTTCAGACTGTATTGTACTCCAGGATAACCTAAATAACTTATATTCTTGGTGTGTAAATCATGGCTTTAGTATTGAAAAAAAAAATGTAACATCATATCATATTATCGTAAGTCAAATCCCTTACTATTTAATTATACAGCCAATACCAATATTATTAAAAGAACAACCGAGATGTCTGATCTTGGTATTAAATTTCACCAGCGTCTGAGTTTTGTGCCCCATCTCATTAATACAATTCAATCATTCTTAAGAATGTTAGGCTTTATTATAAGAACTTGTAGACAGTTTAATAATGTGAAAAGTATTACCCTATTATTCAACTCGTTTGTTCTAAGCAAACTAAATTATTGTGCGCCAGTTTGGAGCCCTTACTATCGCTGTCATATTCACTCCTTAGAAAAAGCTCAGAGAAAATTCCTTAAGTATCTATATTATTTTAAATATGGTAATGAATGCGTCATAAATTTATTTTAATTATTTAATATCCCCCTTTCAGATATTTAACTTAATAAAGAAATTAAAATAATAAAGAATATAGCTTGCTCAAATGGTTATCCAACTTCAACAATAGACAAATTAATAAACAAATTTCACATTAAACAATTTCAAAAGTATATATATGCAGGTAAAGCTAAAAAAAGTACAATACATAAACATTTAACATTTTACGGAAATATTTCATTTCAAATAAAATAAATTTTAGAAAAACACAATGTAACAATAGCCCTTAAACCTTTCATTAAAATTAAAACACATATTTTTAACCCAAAAACTAAAGATATACTCAAAAGATCGGGGATATACAAATTAACATGCAATGATTGTAAGGGAGTATATATTGGACAATCTGGTTGTAATTTTAATACCAGAGTCCAGGAACATATACGCTCTTTTCGACATAATACACCTAATAAGTCATCCTTCGCTAAACATGTAATTGAAAACAATCACACTTTTGGCGAGGATGTACTGTTGGTATTACATTTTGCCGAAAAGGGTCGTAGGATGGACCTCCTGGAGTCACTGGAAATTTTCAAAGCGCGCGCTAATCCGGACATTGAAGTAATTAACGACCAGCTTGATCTAATATATTCTCCCATCTTTAAAGTAATTATGTAATGTATTTAAATACCTGGATTTGTAATTTTTAAAATACTTATGTTTTGATAATGACACGTTAAGGTTGTCGAAACTATAGTCAACAATAAAACAATCCGAGTTATACAAACAAAGTAAAAAAGTGTTTCATTCATAAATTTATATTGCTACTCACTTTATATAAACACGTTCACTACTCTTTTGAAAATCCATTTTTTGCTAACTTACTTTGTATTCACGCTCCTAAAGTTCTCACATGTAATTCATTCACGTTTTATAATAAAAAGCCTAACACTCAATAAAATATATTCTCCACTACAACCGAACTGAAGTTATCCCTTTTATCGAACGCCTCCACAACCTATCCAAAAAATTCTCCAGAAAACAATATAATTTTACAACTCTCTCCCAACTTTGCATCCCCAGAGACGATAATATAATTCCAAAATTCAAAAATCCTTCACAAACCCTATTCCAATTCATCACTTCCCTTAACCAGCAATAAAAATATGTGCGAACTTTGGCAGAAAGGCTATCGGCCAGCCGATATATATATATATATATATATATATATATAAAATAATTTGGAACCTGTTTCCTGATAGTGAGCGATTCTTCTACAATAAAGTACTGTGTCTATTTCCATTAATATCCACCCAGAATTTTGTTTTGAATGTTATCATATAGTTTTTGATTTTTTACTTTCCCCGGATCCCTGTCCAAGGGAAAGTATTGTGATCGTGAAAATTTTCGAATGGCCAATTTCAACAAATATGCACGTTTTGAGGTCCCCTGAGTCCATTTCATCGACTTTTAAAAATGTCTGTATGTGTGTCTGTGTGTTTCCGCGATAGCGCACAAAGGGCTAAATGGATTAAGCCCAAACTTTATATCTAAGCTTTATATAACAGTAGCATGATCTGAAAAGCTTTTGGTTAGAACAAAACTCATTAAATGCAACTTTACTCTTAGCAATTTTTAATTTTTTAATTCGGATAGAAAAATGTTTCAAATAAAAGTTTTAGATCTTGAAAAATAAATAATTTCTGTTATAAAACTTTTATTGTAGGACCTCCGGTTTTCATTTTATAAGCGGAAGAATTTCGTTTACCTGATAAATTCCCTTAGAGATTTTAATTATTGAAATAATTATTTTAATGACAAATAAATCGTCAAAGTGCTGTCATATTCGACACATCATTCGCAAACGCCTCCAGTTTAAAAAAAATTATTTTAACCCATTGTAAGGTAAGAAATAACACACTTAATTATAAAATTATTCTAAATACTCGGCTTTAACTTTAAAAGATAACAATCAATTTTTTCTATTAATTATTTTGCTTTCCTATTAAATTTTCAATCAGAAACTTATTTGACCGTATTCACCGGGAAAAGTACCATGATGAACACATCACCATTTTTTAAGGTTAAGATCATTTAAAGGTTTTTCTTCAAAAGCGAAGGACCCTGCTGAAGTTCCCGCGCGATGGTAAAAATAAATCAATATAAAATCAGCAGCCTCTACAATCCAGCTTTAAAATATTCAACATATAATTTATTTTATTTAATACCATAATAAATATTTATTAACACTTGGAGACAAATCCATTCCAAGCTGGAGAAAATTGCGATTTTCTTTCTTCATTGCGAAAAACCGGTGGCGTCGAGATTATATCGCATTGCGGCCTGGATTTCATAAAACACTAATACTAAACTGTCAGAATGATTTATAACACCTGCATACGCGATTAATTAACGATACGCCCATTTATGCAATTAAACTCACAAACACGAACGAATGCAGTATTTTTTCTCAATTATGTAATTAATTTCACCCTTGATGGAATTTGATAATGAGGATCAAAACAAAAGAGTAACTGGAAGTAGTAACAAGTCGTCGCGATTTTTTTTGGCATTTTAATTAATTTCTTCACAATTTTAAGATTGATTTGAAATAATGGAAAAAAGGATTTATTCACATAGCCCCAGTTATTTAAAGTAAATTAAATAAAACGAATTTGAAGATAATTAAGACACTATTTATTTATTTATTTATTTATTTACGGACATCGCCTATTTAACAAAACTTTCTATTATAAAATAATAACAAAAAATATCTAAATGAAACTACAAATAAGTATTATACACACAATACAGGAAAATAACAAATTAACTCAAATAATTGCTTTAAAAAGTATACAACTAAATAATACAGCTTGATAAGTCAATAACCCTTAGATCACGCTTAAATAAAAGAAAAGATGAACAAAAAATATGGAAATTGGAATTGTTTGAAATATTTCAATATTTCATCATCCTGACGATGGGATTGTGATTTCCATAGTTAGATGAATGAAATGGTATTCGAAATAATACTTTAGCCCTAGTGGTTTTAGTAATGCAAAAATTAAAGTCAAGGACTGAGAGTAAATAACTACGGCTAATTAAACCGATAATTAATTTAAATGCGAAACACAAGTCGAGCATAATTCGCCGATATTCAAGCGAGCTTAAGTTTAAAAACATAAGCATGCTGGAATGGCTAAAAGTAGTGCGAGAATGACCAAGTCTAAAAGAAATTAATGTAAGAGGGAATAATTTATTAATTATTTTCAAATTCCTTTTATTTAATTTATTTGATTTTAAATATTAATAAAATCAAATTGAATTTTTAAAAAATTAAAAAAACAATATTACAGGATGGTTTAAAACAATTTCCATTGAGGTACTTGCCAGGAAATTATTCATTTTAATGGATGTTTGCATAAAAATGCTTTTTGGTTTCATACCCCTTTTTTAAATATTGAAAGTGAAAAACATCCTTTTCGGCATATTTTACTTTTTTACTCTAGAAAAGGTAAAAATGATGTTCAGGCGCAAAAAAATCTGTCGTTTATGGAGATGTGATAAGTGAGCGCAAGTTCCAAAACTGATTTGCAAAATTTCTGGAAGGTCAGTTGGAGCTAATGCATGTTTTATGTATTTATCTGATTGTTGTTGTCATTCGCTGTTTTTTAATTGGTTTGTTGTAAACCTCATGAATAATAATTCTTGAGAAAGTTGAGAGATTTGAAGTGACTAGGTTGAATCTCAAAGTTTGAAATATGAGTTCCTCATTTTCTTATGAAAATAAATGTGCCGTCGCAATGACGTTTGTGGTTTGCTTCAAAAACGCAAATAAAATGATTCACTATTTTTGTAGCATATCATCACTGAAGACGATATTATTTACAAAAAAGAAAGAAAAGATCCTGGAGTAGAAAAGATGAATAAACTCAAAGCGTGGTAAGGTGGGGGTTGTGGAAGAGGATAGCGGCATAGTCAAGTAAGGGGCGGCATATCACCTTGTATATGTGTACGGCTGTTTTTGTACTGATGCCTTGTTGTTTGAAGGCCAGACTTCTAAAGTGAGCCGCCCGATTCTTGACTTTCGCTTTGAGGATTTTGGAGTGGGCTTTGAAGGTGATAATTTTTTTTTTAAATAATTAAAATGTTTATCCCAAACGCACGTTTACCGACTGTGCCAATTAATGGCCGGATTACCAATTAATGGCCGGTCCGTTTCTCGTGAAACTCATTAGACGGAATTTTAGTAATCCGAGAAGTGCAAATCGGTAATCGTGCCAGAAATCTGCAATTTTCTTATTAGTTCCGCCCTGCATCTTCTTCTGTCGTCTAGCTCACAATCCTCTATGAATGTGTCGAGGTTTCTATAGCCACTCTGTATTCACATTTTCCATCTCCCTCCTCTAGGTTAAACCTTTTCAAGTAGCCCGCTATATTCCCATGTCCAGTTATTATTAGTGTATTAGTTTTCTGCTTGGCGTATTAATTCTCGATTAAATGGTTTTATTCATATTATATAGGAGTCTTCCAGTATTGCCACTGCCTCAGCTTTTTTGCTATATTATCTCTATTCGTTCCCTTTTTCCTTATTCTTCGCTAACTTTTACATTAAAGATAATAGAAAAATATCAAGACCAATTATTATAAAACTGATCAAAATTTTATATCCTATGCTCGGCACTGTTCCCCTTGACATGTAAAATTTATTTGAAAACTTGATAACCCAAATCCTGCATATTTTAATCCTATACTTTTATAACCGACAATACGGAGACGACCCAGCCGTTATAGTCCATCAGCCTAACCTTTTCAAAGCCGAATATTGCAGATACTAATGAACTCCTCCATTTTGTGAATCATCGTTCGATCAACAAAATGCAACTTATTATTTATTTATTTTCCCATCGCTAGTTATACCTAGATATTTTATATGCAGAGATGGATGGATAATTGTGCTGTGCATGGATATTTTGTAATGAGGATTTTTACAGTGGTAAGGAATATAAAGTTGGGATTTACTTACTCTCTCTGTGTTGCTCTCTATTTAAAGCAGGAACGTGTTAATATGTGTATATTTTTGAGATCTGTACATGTCCAACGTATGATTCCGAATGAGTATGTGAGGATGTATTTTTTGAATTTTAGAATAGTTAGTCTGTCTTTATATTCTTGTGTTAGATGTTTCTTAATTGCTGTTTGGTCAATTCTAGTATTCTGTCGAAAATCTAAATGTTTATAGGTTTCGTTTATTTTTAGGTTATCCAGTGTTTCAATGTTAAGTGTTTCTGGATCTATATTGCTTTCTAATTTTTTCTTTTATATATGGAGTGTCTTAGATTTGCTGGTAAGTTATTCAGTTATCTTGAGCAATGCTTTTAGTTGGGTTTTATTAGGTGCATATATCGAGCGTATAACAAAAATCGACAACGAAGTTGGCGTTGGAAGTCTCGAATCATGTCTGTCTAAGATCACACGCGTGAAATGCTGGTTGCGGTCAAAATGACAACCAGTACTTTACGTGTGCGCGTGTGATTTTAAATCAGACATGACTTTAGATTTCCAATGCCAACTTCGTCGTCGATTTTTCTTATACGCTTGATATTTTAATATAGTCTATATTGAGTAGGTGATTTATTTTGTATTGTGGTACTTTATATATTTTGATTTAAAATATGTATTTAAATCATTCTACATCGGGTTGAGGCATACGCAGAGATAGGACACTTAGAAAGTCGCACTGAAAAAATCTTTAATTGTGTCAATTTTGTCTGTTTCGATTTGTTCAAATGGCGTTTTCAGATATATCTTGCTACTCCATATTTTCATCATTGTCGCTAGGAAGTTTTGTATTACAGGATTAACTTTATATATTTGTAGAATTTTAATTAGCCGACTATGTGGGATGGAATTAAAGGATTTCTTGTAGTCGATACAGGCACATATAGGGCTCGTTAGCTCCCTAAATGTTTCCTCCTTTTTCCAAGTGTGCTGTACTGACAAGATAGGCTAGCAATGCCAAAGCAGGTAGATCTCTGATTTTCGCCATTCATCACCCAGTATGGCTTTTCTGCCGTACTTTAGCGCTGGGCAAAATCCAAGGACATGCTCCGCGGTCTCGTCCTCCAAACAACACCCTCTGCAGTCTGATGATTCTACAACCCCCATTCTGTGAAGGTGTGCTCTAAGTATGCAGTGTTTAGTCTGAACAGCCGTGATACGTTTTAAGTTCCCTCTGGACTGAATTTTCATTTGGATACCAAAGGGCTTCCTTAGAAAGTTTACAGCCTGTTACATCATCCCATCTACACTTAATTTCTTTAAAGTATAGGAATGTAATGATTCATATAGGGAACTTAGAGGGGGATGTATAGTCTGTCGGGCGTATGAATGATCATACTAGCTGCAACTCCAGCCAATACATCAGCCATCCTGTTCCCAATATCAGTACTATGCACTTTCACCCAAGAGATCTCGACTTTGTAGTGTATCGAATCGATGTAAGTGGTTATAATTTATGTTTTTTGAATTTGCTTCATGCTTCCTTACAGCCTTGACTGGATTTTCTACAACCCCTTCGCTCCTCGGTAAGAATATTATTAGTATTAATGTGGTTGTTAATCTTTTCATTATTTTCTGTTGTTGGTTGGTCGTTACTTGGCTGTGTTTCCTGTTTCTATATTTTTAGGTTTAATGTATGTTTTCATCTGGGTGAGGAATGACACTTGTTTGGGTTCTAGATAGTAATATTTATTTGGTGGATCAGGTGTGTGTGCAGAGCACTATTATTTTTATACCAATAATTATGAATAAAGCTCGCTCCATAGCATTTCCAATTATGTTCTTTGTTAATCTTTTGTATAAATTCGTCTTCCTTTATTATGAAGTCTGTCTGCTCTGGTATGTTTATATGGTATTATTCTTCTTCAACTATCCATGTTGCATGTTCATTATGTTGCGACGGCGTTGACCGCATTTCTTTTCAGAAGTTGGTAATTTCAGCCTTTTCGGGTAATACAGATTGCGTTTTCTCAGTATTTGTTAATTTGCGATAAAAGATGTTTTCATTTCTATTAAAAAAGTATGTTGGTTGACTTTCTGTCATTTTATTCTTTGTATCGTTTAACTCTGCTACTATATACTGGCAGTTTTTTGTTTTAATAAAGATAATAATAAACCATTTATTGATCAACGAATACATTAGACAACACGAATACAATAGATAACAAAATTAAATATAATATAACAAAATTAGGGAGGAAAGACCGTCGGTCGATAGCCCAGACAGACTAACACCAAATATTAATAATTACTTGTAAATATTTTAAAGAAAATTGTATCAAAAATTGTCTGAATAAAGATGTTATAGTAGTATAACAAAATGTAAAAAAAGTACATATATACAAAACTTATATGTCTAGAAGTTCATCTTCGGTGTTTATGTTGTGTTTAAGTATACTCTAAATTAATCAGTCGTTATGAGTGATTTCCACGAACGAGTTGTATTTACCAATATCTTTTCCAAGCTTGTCTATTTTTTTTTTCTCTATTCTAAGTTGCCATTTTAGTTTCTTTCTCCTAATTTGTGTGTTCGGGTGTATAGAATGCATTTTCTATTTATTATAGGTGACTACTGATAGAGGTCCTGCATACACTATCAAATGTATATCCTCTAAATAGCTGATATTTGATATATGATTTGGAATAGTACGATTGTTAATAATGCCAACAGTAAGGTTTGTGTTTTTCTTAAATATTAGATGAAGTATTGGTTGCTTTTTTGTTGGGCCAGTGTCCTTCCTAATTGCTATATTTCTTTCCATTTCTATTCGGATATTCTCTGTCATTTGTGGGTTAAGTGTATAACTGTTTTTTTTTTTTTTTTTTCACTGGTACTTGGTGTATTAGCAGTGGTTTTTCAGGTATGGCCACTACCTCATTTTGTTGCGGTATTGGGTTAAGCGAGTTCAGTCGGTTTGTTCTATTGGGTTTTTCGTATTCCACATTTGATGTATTTATGCTACTTGTTTTGGTCCAATTCTTTTGCTGTTTCCTTTTTGACGTTCTATAGCTCATGTTTTATTAAGCGGATGTTTTTAATAATTACTCTCTTTTGGTCGAAAGAACAACGTCTATTCTTTAACTGTATCTGATATCGTGTCACAAAATTTCTATGTAGGTCAAATTTATTACCCTTTGATATTGCTTCTAATTTTGTTGCTGTTTAGTAAAAACGCATGACGTCCCAGTTCATCTCAGTTGTCCGTGTCATCCATTATCGAAGGAGTCCAGCCTAAATGGTTGTCGGCTGTGCCGGCAAAGCACTTTTAGCTGATGTTGATTTTGGCGGATTTATTGCACTTCCATTCAGATTTACGGTGCCATACGAAGCACTTGCAGTAGAGGTTGATTGTATCCTCTCAGTGTTATAATTTCTAGGATTTCCTAAAGCTGCTTCCAATTTGGAGGCTTTTAAATGGAATTTATTTCTTTAGCAATATGGTCCATTAAATATCTTTATAAATTTATAATTGGTAGAAGGGAATGAGATAGTAGTTAAAGGAATGATGATAGTGATATGATAGGATATGAGGTGGGTATGCAACAGACAGGCAACGTCGCACAGTGTGATATTTTGAGTGGTTTTCGCATATTTTTGCGCAAAAAATATCTTATAGAATAATGTCTATTATTAGACATTTGTTAAAGTACTTATGTAACATAAGTCATAATGTCACAGTAGCAAAAGAGAAAATAATTTATTAATTAATTATTTTTAAATTCTTTTATTTAATTTATAGAATATATTTTGAAACAAAGATTCAGAAGATTTTAGATTTTTAGACGGACTCCGTGAACCTCAATTTATCCTCTATACTCTATTATGTAGTATACTTTATTTTAACCAAATATTAATTTAATTTTTTGCACAAAATGCATGAAAACCACATGTGCTCAAAATAACAACACACTGTGCGTCGCTGGCTGAATTATCTTCGCATATATTGCGTATATTAAAAATATTATTATTATTATTATCAGGATCTATCTTTGAAAACAAAATACCGTCTTTATTTGTATATGCTTAAATCTCCAAACATAATAACACTTTTTTTTTTCAATAATTAAAAGTTTATTTTTTTCACAAAACAAATAAAAAGATATCTTCTGAAGATCTTCAAATTTGAATATATAGAGTTTTGAATTTGCATTGAAATATAATCTGGTGAGAATTAAATATAAATTAGAGAATACAGTAACCACGGTTAATAATTATAAAGTTGGATATTATAATTATTTATAATTATTAAGCGTGGTTTTAAATAAATCGCTCCAACTCATTTTTAATCAAAATAAACGGGATAGTTTGATTTGTGCAAATAGAAAAAACTATATATTTACTATTACTATATATATATATATATATATATAGCAGTGAGCCTCAGTAAGAGCTATCTTGATTACACAAATCAAGCCGTCCTGTCTATTGTTTAAAGTTGTGGTTTAGTAGAAAGAGATAGCTATATAGTAAAATGGAAATAATCGTTTGAAAAAAGGGCCATTCTTTTGGATTTAATAATATCCATTTATCCACCAAATATAAAGTATTAGTCTAAATAAAAAATAATCGTTAATTTTCGTGCATTACGTCAATTTACTAGTTCAAGTTAGAAAAGGAAATTGTAAGATATAATGAAATTAATAGGTCATGTCTGCTAAGTTATTTGAATGCAGAATTTAGTGAAATCCTTGAAATTTTAAATGCACAAGTTTTTATTAGCAAAAATATAATTTCAAATTTGCTATAAATTTGATCAATTTTCATCACAAACTAAACATTAAAATAATTTTTAATTCATTTGATGAAATTCCTGCTTGTTTTAAGATTACTTTAATGTATAATACAATATTGTTCATTGTTCACAACAGCAATCTAACTTGAATTAGTGATTGCCAATATTTACATAGCTATCTCTTTCGTCTAAACCGCACCCGATTTATTTATTTATCGATTTATAGATGCGAGTCGCTGTTTTATTATAATTGTATTTCTTTCTTTCTAGATTTTCTGTACTCTTTCATAAGCAGCATACAAAATAAAATTAGAGTAAATATGTCACTCAATATTACCATCTGTTTTGTCACTTTTCAGATACATTAATATAGTAATTAATATGAAGCCTGAAAACCATTAATCGATAGCCGATTTGCAAAAATTGATTATATGTATTCACGCACAATAAATATGTATTGATTAATAAAAAAATGAATATATTCTACAAAAATAAGTATATACAACTAGGATTTTATTTAATGAACATAACTTTATATACAGTTTATAGAAATTTATTAAATTAATTAAATTTCAATGATTTCTTAAATGTTTATAAATACACAGAGTGTTATACAAACACAGTTATTTATTTGTTTAAATATCCTTTCAATTAACATTTATAACGAAGTGGAAGCCTCAACTATTAGAGTTTCTTGAATGTTTTTGCAATGCATTGACATGTAACAATAGGTCATGCTGTATTCAATGAAATAAAATCCCGAGTGTATAAATAAGTTACCCGATCAGCTTTTTATTCAAAACCATACTTTTTTTTACCGCTTAGGTACTTATTTTAATAGCCCAAACATTGTTGCCAGCATACATTACATTTGTGAGTGTTTCTTTTTTTCAGCACGATTGATGAAATAATCATCTGTATGCACGTCCAAGGAGACACTCGGACAGCAAGATTGTATATATTCCCTTCTCGCTTATACATAAGCATATGTACATACATCTACACTTATAAAACACGATGGTGTGCGTGAGTGTACGAACATACATTTATATGTATCTATGTGTATGTGTGTGTGGAAAGGTGTCCCTGTATTGGATGTGCGTGCGGCCTCGATAAACGCAGGCCAACGACCAACTCAATGTTATTTCACTCTTGACAAAACTTCAACTACACACCACACCGCACATATGCACATTTGTAAACCACAACACTGCATGCAGGAAACTGATATCGAGAAATTGAAAAAAAGTCTATAAATGAATGTATGTACGAGCCGGTCGGTGGAGTCTGGGGAAAGTTTGTATTGGGTTTCGTTGGAATATGATATGGAGAAATGTATGGTACTTAGAACTGTATTATTATATTTTTCTTTTAATTAAAATTTATATTTTAGCAAAAATTTAGAAATGTTCTTAAAAACCTAACTAAAAGAAGATAATGGCAAAAATATATTACCAGAATTTATGAAAAAACAAATTGAAATCATAATTCTAATTAATAAACATAACTTGAATAATGAGACTTTATTTCGACAGCAAATCAAAGATTTCTTTTTATAATAATAATGTACAAAATACAAAATGATTAGCGTCAATGGTATTAATAATACTTGTTAATCCTAGTCCCTAAATATGGTATATTTAATTAAAACACTTGGTTTTTTTTTCACTGTTATTCACTGTTCAAGAAATATTTTTATTTACTATTTCTTGTCAAAACTATTTTTTTATTGACAACATATTTCTTCATAGATAACTTTATAAAATAATATTAACAATTAAATAAAATACTAAACCTCAACATATACAGGGCATTTCAAATTCGAGTCTCACCTTGGGTTCTCGCTTATTATAAGAGATATAGGTTAGGTTTAAAAAAAGAAAATCGCATTTTTCAGTTTTTTCCATTTTTCTTGAAAACAAAGAAACAGCCCAGTTTATTCAACGGGATATTAATCAGCATGAAATTCTGCAAAAGTGCCGAATTTAAAGCTACCTCCTATCTCTTATAATAAGCGAGATCCCCATGGTGAAACTTGAATTTGAAACACCCTGTATGTGCATTCTGGGTTCATTCCGAATTTCAGAATTTCCGACATTCCACGGGATAAATAGATACGAGCTACCATTTATAATTAAGATAAATTGATTATATATAATTAAAATCCTTGTATCCTTGTCCATTTATGCCCTAAGACTGGTTGGTTCTTCACTATTAAGTGGTTTAATTTAGTTAATAATTACATTTCAATTTAGTTTACATTAATTACTTCGGGAAACATTTTGGTTAATTTTCAACTTTTCAATTTTTTATTTTGGTAATTGCTACTGCCACAAATAGATGAAATGAATTCATAAATTCTGGATTTAATGTGTTTCGTTGGATGTAATGATTTAATTTTACTTGAAAAGGTATTAAATGTATTTAAAAGTTTATAGGGCAGAGCTGAAATGTTAAGGGATAAATCTCGAAACACGTGTCTGCAAATAGCGTTATATTAAAAAATAATTAGAAATAAAATAATTAGTACCCCCGACACCAATTGGTAAAAGGGGACATCGATTATATATATATATATATATATAAAATTAGTACTGATTCATATTTTTATAATTTTCTTCCGACTAGTTTAGTTTTTGCCACATTATCATACAGGAATTACAAAAAAAATCGGTTTATAAAGCTTTTTTTAAGTAATAAGGACAGTCATTATGGGGATTGCCATATATGCTTATTATTATTGACGATAGGTTTTTTTCCGAATTAGCGCCTTCTGTATTTCTAATCCCTCTTTCGGGTGTAGAAACCGAACCTTAAGTTTTTACACAAAATACTAAAATTATTTACATCAAATAAATCTTTATTTTCAATAGAGTGTTGAGAAAAACCCTTGAAATATTTCTTATTAATTATTGTATTTTTGTGTTCTTTTATTCTTGTTTTAAAAATCCGCTCTGTTTATCCTATGTAGATGGATTCACAATCACCACACTTCACTTCGTAAATTCCACTGTTATCATATTTTTTTTTATTTTTTTAATTGTTAAGTATTTGTTGATGGTGACTTCAAGGTTTACTTCAATAATTTTGATGATGTAAATAACACACATTTATGCGACTTGTTTGACATATATGGTTTAAAAAGTTGTATACATTTCCCCACAAGAGCATAAAACATATTGGATAATGTGTTTACAATTGTAAAACAATTTAATGCCTTTCCAATATCCGATGTTCCTTCCGATCAGATTGGGATAGATTTTAATGCTGGTTTTACGGCTTGCAAGGATACAGCAACTACCAATACAATTATAAGACCAATGACCAAGTGTTACATGAACTCTCTCGGTTAAAAATCACTACCAGCCCAGGCCCTGACAACATACCTTCCATATTCCTTAGAAATTGCAGTAATTCACTATATATTGCACTACACCAATTATTTTCTTTATCGTTAAGTTCCGGTATCTTTCCTGATAACTGGAAAGCTGCATTCATAAGTCCAATTCATAAATCAGGCGCTAAATCTAATGTCAAAAATTACAAGCCCATCTCCATATTATCAGTAATACCTAAAATTTTTGAAAAACTACTATATAATCAATTTTTCAGTACTTTTAAAAACGTTATTACCGAAAATCAACACGGATTCTATACTAGCCGTTCTACTTAGACAAATCTTTTAATTTTCACTGATTATATAATACGTGCTTTCGAAAATGGAGCTAAAGTCCATACAATATATACGGACTTCAGCAAAGCCTTCGATTGTGTTAATTACTCAATATTATTGCATAAACTTCATACTTATGGTATAGGTGATCCCTTACTGAAATGGTTAAGGTCTTATTTAACCAAGAGAGTTCAATTTGTAAAGATTAATGGATTCATGTCTAACATAATATTGGCATCATCAGGGGTTCCTCAGGGTTCTCACCTGGGACCACTTCTGTTTTCGATATTTATAAATGATTTATCTAATGCACTCACTTGCCCTCACTTACTATTCGCGGATGACTTAAAGATTTTCCTTCAAATCAACAACATGCATGGTTGCTCTATTCTACAACATAATCTGTTGTTAATTCAGGACTGGTGCACGTCTAATGATATGTCATTGAATATAAGTAAAGTGCCAACTTATTACAATTACATATTGAATGATATTCCTCTTTGTAGAGTAAATAATTTTTGGGACCTTGGGGTGTTTTTGGACTCTAAACTGTCCTACAAGTTACATATTGATCATATTGTAAACAAGGCAAATAAAATGCTTGGGTTTATAAAACGATCTACAACAGGTTTTCGTAACATACGTGCTCTAGTCATTTTATATAATGCACTAGTCAGATCACACCTGGAATACTGCTGCCTTATATGGTCACCACTTTATAAAACTCATGTGGACAGGTTGGAGTCAGTACAATACAAATTTTCTAAGGTCTTAGCATATAAATTAAGAATTGTTGGTATATATCTTACTCCCCAACAATCATGTCAATATGTTGGGTTTGTGGAACTGCATAGTCGCAGAAAGTTAATGGACATCTCATTTATGTACAAATTACTTAATGGGATGATTAGCTGTGAATATCTGCTAAACATGATCAAAATCAATGTCTCGGGCCGAGCTTTAAGATCAAACGATCTTCTACATATTGGGCACTATAGAACCACGTACGGCATGCTTAGTCCCATGTCACGCATTGCCAGACATGTAAACATTGTCGCACCATCACTAGATTTCTTTGGAAATACTATTAGCTCATTTAAGTTCCGTCTTGCGCAATTTAATTTGATGTACTAGTGTTCAATTTGTGAGGTATTAAATTATACGTCAATTTATATGTACTTCTTAGTATAAATAGTATTGTGTTTGTATTATATTATATTTACTTATATATTGTATTATCTATTTTTGTTAAATATTGTATTCAAAAAGGCTCGGCCGTTAATAAATAAATAAATAACGCTACTAGGTTCTTTCAAACCCTAGCAGCCTACAACTGGGATGATATATTTAAAGCAACCGATTGCTGTGAAAAATATGATATATTTCATCACACGAAATATTTAACCACGAAAAAGTATTAAAGAAAGCGTGTCAGAGAAAATAAAGTTAATTGGTTTAACAATGATTTAGTTAATATGAGAGAAACTGTATATCTGCTTCGCGATGCATCCTTAAATCATCCGGGTTTAAAAGCTGTATATTTAAAATATAGACAGGAATACAGATATGCAATTAAAGTAGCAAAAATAAAGTCAAATGATAACCTGATCCGAAAATCAAACAACAAAAATAAGGCAGTGTGGAGAATAATCAAAACAAATATAAAGAATCCCTTGCTTAAAGAGGGGCACTGCGGAATAACTGCAGATGAATTTAACGAAGCATTTCAGAGAAGGGTCGACTCGGTAATTAAATCTATCAAACCTAATGTAGGCTCAACCTGGAATCAAAAATTGAGTCAAAAATTAAGTTCAGCTTTAAAAAGGTATCGATCAGTTCAGTAAGAGGTATTCTTAGTGGTTTCAAAAATAGCAGAAGCAAAGATATATTTGGCTGGTCTGCTGACCTATTGAAAAGCTGCAAGGATTCCATTCTAATCCCTCTTACAAACATCATTAATTCCTGTTTTGAGTCCAGGATTATGCCTGATCTGATGAAGGTGGCATTGGTGGTACCCATATTTAAGAAAGGAGACAAATCCTACCCCTCCAACTATAGACTTATTTATTTAATACCCGTATTTTCCAAAGTAAAACAGGAAACAGAATTGAACAGCAGAATAGAGAAAACGTTCAAACTCTACTACGCAATGAATAAGACATTTATCAACAAGAAAGAAATATCACGTAAAACCAAAATAAAAGTATACAAAGCAATATTTAGACCAGTACTGACATTCGGATGTGAAACGTGGACACTAACAAGAGGAGAAAAGAGCAAGATACAGGCGATAGAGATGAAGTACCTACGGAGAGTCAGGGGAGTCACAAAAATGGACAACATGAGTAACACTGAAATTAGAAAGGACTTAGAAATAGAACCGCTGGATGAATTTATAGAAAGAAGACAGCTCAGCTGGTGGGGACATCTAGAACGAATGGGAAGCACAAAACCACTGAAACAAATATTGCAGGCAAGAGTAGGAAAAAGAAAAACCAGAGGAAGACCACGACAGACCTGGGATAAGATTATACAGGAGATTCAGGAAAAACGAGGAAAAACGTGGGCAGAAGCGAAAGGACTCGCAAGAAACAAAAAAGAATGGGCAAAATTTGTACATATAAATAATAATTAACCAAGACAACCCACCCCTACACCACCATTATGGTAGATGGGGATTTTAGATTATATATACATATATATATATTCCAAAGTATTGGAAACAATTATGTATATCCAAATTTTATGTTATTAGAAATTGTTAAATGCAAATAAATATGGATTTAGGCAGGGTTTCAGTACCACCAATGCCATTTTACAATTATCGGAAGCAATTCTAGATTCATTTAAGAATAAGGGAGTATCTATGGCCACATACCTGGATTTGACGAAAGCCTTCTATTGTGTTGACCATAATTTATTGGTAAGCAAGCTATCGTGCTATGGCTTCTGTGAAAACAACAGTAAACTGATTAG
Organism: Philonthus spinipes; assembly: GCA_963082785.1. Classification (NCBI taxonomy): domain Eukaryota; kingdom Metazoa; phylum Arthropoda; class Insecta; order Coleoptera; family Staphylinidae; genus Philonthus; species Philonthus spinipes. The sequence goes on along the minus strand of OY720299.1, from coordinate 26,193,482 downwards.
ATCATATCTAATTGGTAGGATGGTGTAATTTCTAAAAAAAACGATCATTGAAACGGAGTGTGCCTCAAGGCTCTACCCTTGGGCCGCTTCTATTTCTAATGTTCATTAATGATTTTTCCAATACAGTACACGAGGCAAAGACTATTAGGTACGCGGACGACACCACCCTATTTTATTCCAGCAGTAATCTCAGTAATAATGCTCTCACAGAAACCAAATTATAGTTTAATCACAATAATTTGCAATTGAACAAGACCAAGACAGTGAACATGGTTTGCTGACTGAGAAAGCTCGATTATGATCCCACCGTGTTCATAAATGAAACAATTCTTTTGGGGTTAGAAATAAATTCGACACTGACGTGGAAAAAGAATACAGAGACTCTAGCTGCTAGACTCTGTCGTAATATATATTTATTGAGGAGTCTATCAGATCAAGTTACTCTATTGTTTTTAAAGACAGCATACTACAGAACCTGTTAAAGCTTGATGTGTTATGGTTTGCTTATATGGGGACATGCATATGGCATACATCGCATATTTGCTCTCCAGAGACCTGCAATTAGAGCTATCGCTGGTGCTAAATATCGGGATGACTGCAGACTATTATTCAAAACACTGCGTATTTTAACGCTACCTTCTCAATACATACTGAACTGTATTATATATATTGTAAAGAATTTAAATAATTATGGTAGCATATCTACAATTCACAACTATGAAACCAGGTAGGCCGAGAATTTATATATAAATAAACTACGTCTATCAAAAACACGAAATGGTCCATGATATTGGGAACTTATATTTTATAAAAAACTCCTAGAGGCAATTAGAGTGCTCCCGCTTAAAAAAATGAAAACTAAACTTAAAAATATTTTAATTAATAAAACCTACTATAGCTGGGAAGAATATTTGTTAGATGAAGATGTAAATGGATGAGGTTGCTATTACAATAATTCTTTTAGAACTTTTTAATTTTTCATATGTTTGACTCTTTAATAAACAACATTTATATGTGTAAAACTAGTAATTGATAAAGAGTATAAGCTAATTAATTATTATGTATTTTTTATAATATTATTAACTACAAATTAAATAGATTTGACGTGTGTAAAATATATGTATTATGAACACTAATAATAAATTATTATTATTAAGGCTTTCACTTGGTTATATATTTTGAGTTAAAAAGTGTTTTATTTAATAAACATTTTTTTCTTATTAAATTGTCTTTTTAAATTTATTACATTTGTCATGATTATAATAAATTCATACCCTTTAAGATAATGTATAATTTTATGTGATCAACGTAGTCTAATTTATACCACCATTTATTTGTTTTGTATTAGTTGGAACATAAAAATATTTATAATGTAGTAATATTTTATTCCTTTCTTCACTTTTTTTATTTTTATCACTATATGTACATTTCAAGCACAACGTGCTCTTTTTCACGTTTTACATTATATCAAGAAACTTCACGTACTCACAAACAAATATCTTAGATAAAAATATTTTCTTAGTTGTTTTCACTGTTTTTTTTTCTGATTAATATATATTATATTACGTAACTTTTTTTGTTCCTTGCATTAAATATTCTCGAATAAAAATAAAATATTGCATTATTAAATTATTTGTTATGTAGCAACAAATATTCATTATGTAGTTCAATATCTGGCGGGGAATTTACCCGAGTAGTAGTCGATTCAATGAATGGTTTTCTTTATTTACATTCTGTGAGTCAATCAGACCGAGAAATATTTGTTTCGATGGATTTTTTAACATAACCTCAAACACAGAAACGCAGTCTACGATATTTTCGATTTAAAAAGAGATGGGTGTGTAAAACAATGGATTTTTTTATTGGAGAGCGAATGCGATGACGTTCTTTCATCCAGATTTTATTCCATTAATTTATATTTCATAATATTATTCGATGAAATTACCACTTTTAAAAAGGAAATGAATACATATTTTATATTTCAAGTATTAATGAGTACTTACCTGAGATTTTAATTATAATTAACTCAAAAAGCTGCAGTAGCTAAAGAGAAAATAAATTAATTGTTAACTTATGTCAATTAATTGTTATTAATATAAAGACTAAGTTTGATAATGATTACCGTGTAATTGAAACTAGTCACTAAAGTAAAATAAAAGTGGTATAAAAAGATAAGTGTTTTCTTTATATCAAAATTGAAAATGTACCACGAAGTGAACGCCTCCAAGATCCAAGAATTAATTGTTTTTAATTCATTGACTATAGAGGCTTCTACTTCGCTATACATTATTGAATATAATAATAGACAGTGTTTTCATTTATTATTGTTTTTAATTTTTTTATTTAATATAATGTAAGAAATTTTCATTCCGAAAAAAATAGTTTTTATTAATAAAAAAAAAAATAGAAACCAAATAAACAGTTTAAATAGCTATAATACACACGAAGCACAATTACCATGAATATAATATAACAAAAGATACTGGATTTATATTTATAGCAGTCTGCTCTGGCTGTTTATTGCAGAGATATTTCGCTATCTTATCAAACGCCGCAATATTTTTTGCAGCGCGAGTTAAATAACAAACGAGTTATCAACTTTTGTAAGAAGATACGTTTTCGAGAGAGCAAAAAATTGAACGTAATAGGGCCGTGAAATATTAAATTTCTCGAGCGTAAATCACGAATAAATGATATTTAAAAATCCCTCCCATCAATCAACGCCTTGAAATCCTATACACGAAATTCGCAACCTATAATTAAATTTTTTTAGAAGCGATGCTCGAGATTGTTGTAAACATGTTAAACGCTTAATGTTTGAAGATGATATGAAAATATTCATGAAGGTTCACTCAATAAAAGACGGGAAACTTCTTCAAGTTGAGTGAATGATACCTCCATTAATATATTGGATTGTTGACTTTATTTCCTAAATGAAATCCAATATTGGCAACATTTTACGGTTATTGAGGTTAACCGTAAAATGTTGGCAATATTGAATTGCGCATGAGTAATGTGGTTTAGTTTGGCCATAGAAAATCTATGACCATTTGCATGGGAGACCTCAGTTTTATCATTCGAAAATTTCCAAATCCAATATCTAATTCACGAACAGTTTTCAGCATGATAAGGAAATCGCAACTTATAATAATCATTTGAAAGAAAGAACCATCACTTCAATATACAGTTCAAAATCCTCCACATTGCCAGCAAAAGAAGAAAATTAAACATCTTAGAAAACTTGGAAATAAATAAAAATCATCAGGCCTCTTACTGAATTATACATTTTTAAAAACTGCCAAAATCATGGTCAAATGTAATCGAAGCCAAATGTTTCTTTGTATTTCAGATCAATACATTAGAATTTTGCAAAAAATGTATTTTTATTAGTTAGTCCTAGAACTTTATGACCGATGTATTAGCTTAATAGATATATATTCATAATCTTTATTCTTTACAAGTGTGGTTTAACATTTTTTTTACATTTTTGACAATTTATTTAAACTTTAAACAATGTTCTTATAGGAATTGGCTATCAACCGGAAGCCTTTCAGCCACAGCTTAATAGATTTTCCAGAATTACTTTGTTTAATAGGCTTACACGTCCCAGCACGATATTTACGCAATAGTGCTTCTGTGCGGATTTAGTTCGATGAAACGGTACATGTACCGTTTCATCGAACTAAATCAGCTCAGAAAGTTCTAAAAAATGCTAATAAAGTATGTGATACCTTTGATTACTTCGCTTATTCCAATAAGTTGCGCAGAATACAAAATCAAAGCATTTTTTAATATGTTGTGTTGATTCGTTTTTATATTTTATACTGTATTTCTAATAATAATAATAGTAATCTTTATTTACAAAAGTAAAAATGGATGTTTCAGAGCGTTTTATTAGCGTTAAATATTTGTATTTGCGATTTTATAGAATGTATCTATATATTCTATGTAGAATAATATGAATAGAGTGCTTCACAAAAGTAACGGATATATTCTACAAAATCCAAAAAAAAAATCAGAAAAACGCTATGATAGATCAATTTTTAATCATAATAAATTAAAGACGACGCAAGCGCCATCTTTTGCCTAATTTCAAGTAGTATAGTCAATGATATAGGTAGATGACCGAGAATCATTGTTTCGTCCATTAAATGAAGTTCTCCTGTTTATTTTTAAATTACTATCCTGACGTACACTTTTCAGCCCACCAACCCTTCGCACTTCCAAGAGTGGTAACCCCAAACTTTAAGAATTCTAATAGTAAAGCACCCCTTACGATACCTCAATTAATAGATTTTTACAAAAAAAGTGTAAGTCATGATAGTAATTTAAAAATAAAAATCGACATATTAGAGCATTTTTCTGAAATGTTTTTATTTACAATTTTACAGAATTTATCCGATACTTTTAGGAAGCACTGCATGCTTAATAAAGCTATAATTTAATAATATTTATCTAAATGTGTGTTTATAGCTATAGGAACATTTAATATTCTCCACTCTACTCAACTATAGGTTAGTTTTTATTTAATTTAAATGTTTAGTGGTAAACAGTGTATATGTATTAAATGGATTTCATAGATTAAATAAATAAATGTCCCTAAGATAATTTATTGAATGACACTCTCCTGGCTCTAACTCTTCTTGAAGAAGTTTCCCGTCTTCCCAATCCGGATATTAAATCAAAATACAAATTGTAAATAAAACAGCAGTTTTATGTAATCTGCTTAAAATTTTGCCTTATTATGGAAGCCTATAAAATGTAATATTAAGATTAACAAATAGTGACAGAAGAATATCAAATCGCAATAGATATTTAAAATGATTCTAAAAAGCTATTCATGATTCATGAATAATAAGCTTTCTAGAAAATCCAATAATAATAAAAAAATATGATAGTACAAAAATTGTGTGCCATCATTACGTTTTATAACCCCTTATCACGTAACTACTTATCAAATCGCAGCAGAAAAAAAAAACAAACAAAACAATCGTACTAAACCAGATAACAATCCCAAAAAAAGCATTAAAAATTGTTAATTATTTTCGAGACTAGATATGCGCTGTTAATTTTCGTTAATTATTTCGTTACATAAATACACCGTCCAGAAAAATCTGAAAGCACTCTCCGTGGCAGCCGATAAGCAATCTTATCGGGGCATCTCTCACAATGGCTGTTACTGTAAGGAACAATGTTCCAATATTTAAATAAGGTTCGATGGATCTCGTTAAATTAAATAAATCGGCAAATATTTGCCGGCCACTCCAAGCCAGATAAAGTCTGTCGATTTCTTCCTAGTACACGAGAGATAAGTGCACGTTTTTTATTTCTATTAAAATAATAATTGTAGCTGCACGATCTGTAGATATATTCAATGTATAAATAAATTATTTTTTATTTTCAACTATTTTGTATTTACTTCCAATGCAACTGTTTCGGTACGCTGTTGCTTCTTCAGGTGAAGAATTATAATAATAATATTTACAGAGAAATTTACATGATCTCTTATATCATCCGTATTATTAAACCTAAAATTTAACTAGTTACTTTTACCAGCAGACATATTAGGGATATTAATATAAAAAACCTTGGTGTTGTTTTATTTTATTATCACTCATTGTAATTTTGAATTCATTAACTCTTTAGCAAATTTGACAATAACATTTATTATTTCTCTGCAACACTCTTCGACCTAAGTGACCTCCATGCACCCATGAAAACATAAATATTTTCAAAAAATGATTGTCGTTGGTTAACTAATAATACAAAAAAATGAAAATAATTTGAAAATAATTAATAAATTATTTCCACATTTAGCTCTGTGACTTCTGACTTACGTTACGTAAGTACGTTAAACAAATGCACATTAAAACAACTACTTCCCGGGCAAATACCCACGCCGGACATTGAATTACGTAATGTATACCTGCTGTTGCATATCAATAAAATATTGCATAATGCAACAAATTTTATTAATTATTTTCAAATCATTTTTATTTAATTTATTTCAATATCTGTGATCAAGTGAGTAAATACACTTTTAAATTTATATAAAAAATTTATAAACCTTCCAAATAATGCTCTCACTAGATTCAAAAGAACACAGAATCCAAATCATTGGAATTATTATAAATCCAGAGAACCAAAACTTCAACACAGAGGTTATTGTTATGCAACACCAAATATTTATTATTAGACATTTGTTAAAGTACTTATGTAACATAAGTTATTATGTCACAGTAGCTAAAGGGAAAACAATTTATTAATTAATAATTTTTAAATTCGTTTTATTTAATTTATTTAAACAACTGTGATCAAGTGAATAAATCCTTTTTCTATTATTACAGAGGTCAAAATCATTCAGCAAAGGAAGAAAAGTAAACATAGAAAAGCTGGAAATTTATAAAAATCATTCATCAGGCCTCTTACTAAATGAACAAATCAAACTCATGGCTCAAGAAAAAAGTACCTCGCTCCACATCTTTGCTAAATACAAACATATTCATCAATTCATTTGTAAGAATCATCAAGAGAGTTCAACTAACAAGTATAGAAGTTTTCTTTGACTTCATCATAAATTCATGACAGGACAGAAATACCTCAGATAGCCCAGACAGACTAACATCTACCTGTATTGTAATTATTTATGTTATATTATTTTGTTTTATCTATTGTCGGCTTCATGAGACGTTCTGAGAAATAATTCAATATTTTCTACTAAAAATCAACCGCCCTATTTGAAGTTTATCACACCTTCTCTGGCCACCTTGTCAAGATCCCTTCATCAATTCAAACATTGCAGCATAAAATGGCATGTTTATATTAGTAATTTTTCCATTTTTTTACGAAATAATTGCAATTATCACGAACTGAGCCCGAACAACACAATTCCACTCATCCTTAGTTTCTTTACTTACATGAAATCAGTCGATTTATTTTTCTTCTGCAATGCTTGGATTGAAGAACGAAACGAGGGGATTTGTTTCGTTCTTCAATGCGACGCCTATTGTAACCTCCATCTTTTATTTGAAAAAACGCATTCTCTTGTAGCTCTTTTCACTTGCCTGAAACAATCAATATTTAATAATGAATAATAATTTTTAGTTAATTATTTTCCACAGAATTTTCAACAACGTTTACTTTTACGTCAATAAACACAAACGTTTCAATTGTTAAGCTTTCCGAACCCACGCTTCGTCGGGTAAACAAAGGGCAAAGCGCTAATTAATTTTCAATTTACGTTTTTAATTAGAAACCAGCATTTTTTAATATTTAATGTTAATTTATTAAAAATAATATATTTAATCGATACGTGCAATTTATTTTATGCATTTTAGTTCGCGACGGTTGGCAACAAATTATTTGGTAAAGATGGCTGCTTCTATTAAAGTGCCCTTGGTTTACTCCGTTTGTATTGAAAAAGGTTGTTTCTATTACAGTAAGTTTACATTTCTGTTTTTTATATATTAAATAGCAGCCGGTAACCGTTTTCCAAACGATTTTTTTAATACTTATCTACGCCAAATCGCGACTAGAATAAGACATAGTCATCAAAAAGTATTAGAGCAATAATAGAATTGAAAAAAGATGTAACCCGTGTATGTCTATAACAACAGACAAAATTATCCTGCCTACTTGAATTTTTAAACGAGTTACGATTGTATATGTAAGGATTATGCTTTATAATTTTGTGGGAGAAACCGAACTTAAAACGGCATTTCACAAATTGCTGCTTGTTTATCTCTAAATTCTCCATAATATTTAATTTTAGGCTTTTTTTCCTCCCTGTGTAGAATTTTGAAATTATCATCGAAATTGTGGTTCTCCTCAATAAGATGGTTTGCATATCTGGAGTTTGTTTTCTTTTGCTAGAAACTGGATTTGTGTTCTTTTATTCTGCTCTCAAATGATCTTCCTGTTTGACCCACATATGTCTTGGGGCAGTCTTTACAAGTTAGCAGATAAACACCACTTTGTTGAGTTTTTATAGTTTTTTTTAGTGTTGGGCAAAATCGAATAATATTAGTAATCGAGCATTACTAAATGTGTCATTTAAAGTATTTAAAACGAAAAAGTAACTTCAAATTTATGCTTATTAACAAATGGGAAGTTATTTTTGATATTTTTATGATAAGTAACGTCCTTAAAATTATAATATACTTAATTTAGCAATAATAAAAGATCGACTTTGCCCATCACTAGTTTTTTTTTTGTATATATATATACAGGGTGAGTTTTTTTCGATGTTCTCTATGGGGATCTCGGAAACTATAAGAGATAGAAAAACGGTTAAATGGGGAAAGAAGTGTAGTTTTATAAGACGAATAAAATGACACTTTCAAAATATTTGAAAAAGTCAAGGGTAACTAGATATTTTGAAAAAAGTAAAATGTGTCAATTTTTTGAAATCAATATATCTCTATTATTATCATAGATAGAAAAAAACTGTAAAGGACAAAGTTGTAGAAAATTTTACACAGATTAATAACAAAAAATCAAAAAAAAAATGTTCGCCCTTATTTTGGGAGATATGACACAAACTTACCTTTTTTTAAATGGAAACAGTAGTTGGCTATGACTTTATTAAAAGGGTTATTTTTTTCCCTTTAATCCGATATAACATATGTCATAGTTATTTTTAAAATAAAATAAGTTACAGTCGTTTTTAATTTTACCATACACCAAAAATTAGTTAGCCATGAAAAAGACAAAAGTAAAACAATTGCAGTTGTTTATTCTAAACATACATTAATTCATTTCCATATTTGGTTTGTTTCGATAAGTTTGTTTTGTATATTTTTCGTGTTGTAAGTTTTTTAAAGTGATAATGAATTTTTCCAACGAAGAAAAGCGTAATATGCTTGCTTGTTACATTCAGTGTAATAAAAACGCTGCGGATGCTGCAGAACAATATTATAATCAAAATATCGATTGTCGGTAGCCATCTTTACCAACATTCAGAAGTATCACCGTTTTAGACTTTTTTCTGTGGGGTTATGTGAAGAACAAAGTGTATGAACAATCAAATCAATCTGTGGAGGATCTTAGACTAGCTGTACTTGAAACATTTTATTCTATTGACAGAAGAAAAGTAAAAAAAAAACACAAATTCGATTTTAAAAAGATGTCCTTTATACCATAATAATAATGGTGGACTTTTTGAGCATCTTATGTAATATTTAAAATTTTCTTCTATTATTATTTTGATAATTTCGGAATTATTTTACTTTATGTTGCTTTTGACAAATCTAAAGAAAGATAATACATTAAATATTGATTTCGTTGCTATAAACAACCGCAATTGTTTTACTTTTGTCTTTTTCATGGCTAACTAATTTTTGGTGTATGGTAAAATTAAAAACGACTGTAACTTATTTTATTTTAAAAATAACTATGACATATGTTATATCGGATTAAAGGGAAAAAAATAACCCTTTTAATAAAGTCATAGCCAACTATTGTTTCCATTTAAAAAAAGGTAAGTTTGTGTCATATCTCCCAAAATAAGGGCGAAAATTTTTTTTTGATTTTTTGTTATTAATCTGTGTTAAATTTTCTACAACTTTGTCCTTTACAGTTTTTTTCTATCTATGATAATTATAGAGATATATTGATTTAAAAAAAATGACACATTTTACTTTTTTCAAAATATCTAGTTACCCTTGACTTTTTCAAATATTTTGAAAGTGTCATTTTATTCGTCTTATAAAACTACACTTCTTTCCCCATTTAACCGTTTTTCTATCTCTTATAGTTTCCGAGATCCCCATAGAGAACATCGAAAAAAACTCACCCTGTATATATATATATATATATATATATATATATAGCAATGAATGTTAAAAGATTATTCTTCTTAAATATATGTATGATGAAGAAAAAAATGTTTACGCTAATCCAAGTATATTTTGTATTTTTATAAAGTTTAGAAATCAAAACTTATTTCAAAGATGATGCAAACAAAATCATCCCTGCATATAAAATAGTAATAAACCTAATATAAACCATCGTAGTTTTTTTTTTTTCATTTTGACAAAAACAAAAGCAACAACACGAGCATAAAAATCAATTCCAGTAAATCCAGTAGCCAATAAAGATACCGATCTAACGACCGGTTAACATCCCTTCCCACGATAACGGAAGCACTCCAACCACTCTGAAATTGAATTTGAACGTATCGCAATCCCAATTAACGAAAACAATAGTCGGCCGGCGGGTTGCGAAATCGACTGGCAAAACAAAACGCGAAGGAGCGAATAAAGAAAAATAATAAAACGCTCCTTCGAAAATTGCTCCTGTGTGAGCCCGTCCAAAGTCCTCAGTTTCACCCCACAATTTATGTTCATTATCGGCCAGGCAATTTCCGCCCGATAATGAATACGCTCAGGCCGAACCTAAATCCGTCCGACTGTAAACACTTGTGGATATTTTAACTTGGACGGAAGGCAGTTTTGATTATCCGCGCGTAGGGATTGAGTGAGCGCGTCGGGTCGTTGCCGGCTCGAAATTGTCTTCCAGAAACACTTGTGGCTTCGTCGTTAAATGGTTAATGGTTTGACATGGGGTGGATTTATCTTTTTTGGAAATCGTTTCGTTTTTTTTTTTGTACGAGGGTGCCCGTTTGGGCCGAAGGGGCCGTTTCGAATCGGGCTTTTGTACGGATTTTATTATGATTAGGGTCCGGATGGGGGAATGAGTGGTGTTGAATTTATTTTGGTTGGATTAGTCCCATTTGAATATTCATGGTGAATATGAATAAACATATGCTTAAGATTTTACTATATTTTTTTACATTGGTTAATACGATTTGATGTGCCTTTAGATAGTTATAAGCCATTAAAACTAATTAATTTATAAAAAAAAAACACTCTCTACATTTTTAAAACAAATGAAAAGCAACTCCTCTATGCTAATGAAAAAAAAATCATTTGTTTGAATTGAATTAACAATTCTAATTATACACAATTTCTCTGAAATCAGAATGTAAATTATTTCTTGTTATACTTTTAATATGCATATTTCAAATATTAAACGTTAATAAACATTTCCACTAAATGTCCATTGCAACTAGCGTTGACTTTCAAGTGATGAAATATATTGTTTATATTCAAGTTTGGATTTAGATTTCATTAAACAACGCAGTTGTCTAAATTTTAAAATAACGACAAGGGATTTTGATTTGATTAATTTTCTGTGTCGGTTTTTTTCTTTAATTAAATTAATAATTTCAGGTGTAAACGAAGGGTGATATTTCGACGTAGATTTTACTTTATATCTAAGAATAAATTTTATAAGTGCATTCATTAAAGTAGCATAGAATTCCTGAAAAGCTAAGTTGACATCTGTAAATTGTGTAAGAAAACTCCAATTTAGTTTTGACAAGTGAGAGTAAAGTTCAAGATAATTACCTTAAAATTGAATAGACAGCTGTTAATTTTCTGCTTATCAACTGCGCTTTTCAATAAAATTTGTAGTGTTGGATGAAAGGGATCTTCCATAACAAGTGGCACGTTTTCTACAGAAATACTGCAAACAACATTAGTAAAAATTAAATCTAATACATTACGACTTTTATTTTTTATACTATTAATTTGCTGTGAATTCAAGAAATTGCAAGTCTATCAATAATACTTGCAATTTCTTGAAATACCAGCAAATTAATAGTATAAAAAATAAAAGTGGTAATGTTTTAGATTTAATTTTATTATAGGTGTCGTTGAATTAGAATTACAAAACGCAGGAAAATTAAAATCTCCGACCAACAATATTTGCATGTTTTCAAAATTTAAGTCCATGACAAGTTCAAAAAACAATTTTATATACTCTAAAGAAATATTTGGTGGTATGTATACAAGTACAATATATAACGAGGATGATTTAAGTTTACATTTACACAAAAGTACATCTATTAAAGGAAGGTGGTGTTTCATATTATCTGTTTTCAGATTTTCAGAGATGTTTTATTATTTCAATTTTAGTGTAGTTGCGCGTGGCAATTAAACCACCACCTCGAGATTTATCAGTTAATACAGGATCACGGTATGATCAGTGTACATTATATTCTGTAGTAAACAATTCACTATTATTGACGCTTGATGTTAACCACGTCTCGGTAAGCAAGATAATGTCATATTCACAAATACTAATACTATTGTAAAACGCCTCAGTTTTTGTATTAAGCCATGAACGTTCCGGTAGTAGATGGATATTCCTGTGGGCAGTAGATTTCATTTAGATGTAGATATTACACGTGGTACTCCTAAGATAAATTTTATGGTACAGTTATCTTCCCCCTTAGATGTTTTTTCGTGCAGTTCTTCGCGAGCTTCAACCTATGTTGAGTTGGATTACCGTTTACGATTGTAGGATGGGAATTAATGTATTTTATTATTAAATTATCCATTAAACACTTAATGAATCATTTTATAAAATGTTTTTCTTTTAGAAAAATCGCTTTATTGTATTGATTCCACAATTTTGTTTAGTTCAAATAAAAATAATAAAGTGAAAAAAAAAAACGGAAAGGTTTCCGAATGGTGTCACGGGATTTTTAAAATTTTGAAAACGGAATCATGGGAAAACGTGTGTGAAATGAACGAATCCGAAGTCAAAATCTGTAGGAAACTTACCGTTTCGTCACAATTCGCATTTAAAGGCCCATTTTTGAGGTTATAATTGATCCGATTTTCGACTAAATAAGCACATTGCAAGTATAAATCGTACAAATGATGAAATAATCTTCTAATTTATGACGAAAGTTAACAAAGTTGTTGCGATTTTTTCATTTACTCAGCCAAAATCACGATTTTAATTTTATACAGAAAATGACGTTTATATAAAAAAAATCAATATATATTTTAGATCCATTTGTAAATAATAGATATTTTAATTTATGATATCAAAAATAGATGGCGCCACCGCTCCAATAAATCGAATGTATTTTGTACAATATAATAAAAAAATAATACAGAATTATTCATCGAATATTATAAATAATACATACATATTTAATTAATGATTTTTTAACGAAAATATTGGATATATTGGTACAACTTACGATCTTTTGCACCTTTTGTCGACTTAGGTTAGGTTAGGTTAGGTTAGGTTAGGTGAGTGTGCAAACATGTTTGGAAAGTATTCTGACAATTATTAGAGTATTTCAAATATTCTAGCTATGAGTGAAACTTTTCTGGTGCAAAACATGTTAATTTTTTAGGTTATTATGCGTATTTTGAGTAAAAATATAAATTACCACGTTATTAAAATAATCACACAGTGGTTTTCTTAACTTACTCAGATATCTGTGAATTTAAAGTATGAGCATTGCGTGTTGCTAACTTAAAGTCGACAAAACGTGCAAAAGATCGTAAGTTGTACCAATCTATCCAATATATTCATTAAAAAAATCATTAATTAAATATGTATGCATTATTTATAATAGTCGATGAATAATTCTATATTATATTTTTATTATATTGTACAAAATACATTCGATTTAGTGGAGCGGTGGCGCCATATATTTTTGATATCATAAATGTAATATCTATTATTTACAAATGGATCTAAATTATATATTGATTTTTTATATAAAGGTCATTTTCGGTATAAAATTAAATCGTGATTTTGGCTGAGTAAATGAAAAAATCGCAACAAATTTGTTAACTTTCGTCATAAATTAGAAGATTATTTCATCATGTGTACGATTTATACTTGCAATGTGCTTATTTAGTCGAAAATCGAATCAATTATAACCTCAAAATTTGGACTTTAAATGCGAATTGTGACCAAACGGTAAGTTTCCTACAGATTTTGACTTCGGATTCGTTCATTTTACGCACCTTTACCCAAGATTCCGTTTTCAAAATTTTATATATCCCGTGACACCATACGGAAACACTACTTGTTTTTCTTTTAGAAAAAACGCTTTATTGTATTGATTCCACAATTTTGTTTAATCCAAATAAAAATAATAAAGTGAAAAAAATACAAATGAAATATATACATTTCATATAAAAATTCAATTTTTCAATTAAATTAAAAATAATTTCTTTTCCATAAAATTTGTTTCCAGACAACTACCGTTAATCATACACATAATTATCACGGTGGACATTGATTCCAATCATAAGTACGGTTATCTATTATCTTTACAGGCGCACGTTGAATATAGTAATTATACAGTTACACTTTAGCATTTCCGAGAGAGGGCATCCAGCCTTCTTTTATTTTACTCATTTTTCCCTCCCGTATTCACTTGTTTTATTCGCCCGCTACTCCTCAGTGACTCGCGCATGCTCTCCTCTCGCCTCGGATAAACACGTGTGTGCGTGCGTTGAGATGCGTTACAGCGTTGCCACCTGTTTTGCTGAGACGAAAGAGCGCGGCGTCTCTGTCCGGATCGTTACTCGAACGGGATTTTTTATCTCCGGCCGGAGCACGGGATCGATTTCAGCCGGTTTCACACAGCCTCCGGGCGACGGTACTTAAGTACGAGAGGGTCTTCAATGGCTCGCCAAAATTATAAAGTGGATTAATTGTGATTGTTTGTTGCGGAGTCGAGATCCGGGAATTGAATTTGTGGACAATGGGTACTGATTATTTCCCCTCTTGAATTTCAGATACAAGTCATTAATTACGTTTTTTTTTTATTTATTGGAAATAAAGACGTAATATAGATGATGCTAATATATTTATTTGGGCAGCATGAATATAATAAATTTAACGATTTTTTTAACTCGTCCAAACAAAATGCATCACGAAATTCAATTTACGATCGAAATCTAATCTGACTGCCTCACCTCTCTGCATACTCTAAATATTAAAAAAAAGATGGGTGTGTGTGCAAACACCAACAACGCAAACTTCACCGTGGAGAAAATATTAGAATATTTAAAACAGAAACTGGCGGCTTATTCAAAAAGATTAAGAGTTAAAAAATCGTTTTATTTAGTAACAACAGGAGGAAATAAAACAATGACCCAAAGACAATTTTACAGATTGTTAAGAAAAACGACAGCATGCACAATATAATGGGAAAATAGGACCCATAAACCAAACCAAGAAATGTTGGGCAGAAATATGGAGTAAACCAATTGAGCACAAACAACATATCTGGATAACGGAAACAAAAAACGTCACCAATGCTGGATTGATAAATAACGAGAAAAGATGCGACAAAAATGCAAAACTTGAACTCCCTCGGACTTGATAAAGTTCGAAACTTCTAGAAATGTACTGCTATGCATAATAGCCTATTGCAGCAATTCACCAACATCCTAGAAAACCTACAATTAATGCCAAATTTTATAGTACAGGGAACCTACTACAAAAACGGACATATACAGGCAGGATCCTGCTAAATGCCGCTCAATTACTTGTCTGCCGACTACATACAAGATATTCACCTCCATCTTAGCAGAGTAGATATATCAACACCTGGAATCTGCTAGACGAAGAACACATAAAATGCCGCAAAAGATTCAGAGGATATAAAAACAGCTGGTAATAGATCACAAAAACAGTTGAAAATCAAAAGAAACCTTTTCCGATAGAAAATATCGTTAATGTGTTTATCAGAAAATATATGTTACGATTAATAATCTAACATAATTTTCTATTTAAGAATATAAATTCATATTTTGTTCAATAATTGTTGTGCACTTGTTTCAATTGAAATACGCAGCAAGAAATTGTTTTCCAACTTATGTAAATAATTAATTACTCCGCATTACACAATTAGTTTTGTAAACAAACCACGCATTCTTAATAAATTCATTCCAGCTGTTATACATAACAAAATTAAAAGGAAAAAAATACAAGTTTGTTCCTAGTGGGATACCTATCCTCTCACAATCCCCCGTCTCCGTAATTCAATACTTCCTCGATGTAAATCAAACCGACACGGTATCACAGTATGAAAGAAAGAGAGCTGAGCACAAAAAAAACTAAAGTTAATAATAATGTTCGGCTTCTGAATTATTAATATTCAATTAGGAATTTATTAGAGCCGGTAAATCGTGTAATAAATTTCGAGCCGGTGCGTCCATTAGATCGTTACTTTTCCAACGCAGTTTGTTTCGACCAGTTTTCCACACCCGGTAATTATAACTCATTCGATCGGTGATCGTGGTTTCTAAACATCCATCAATGCTGAATATAACGTTGATGGATTTTCTTCGTGTTGGGGAAAAAAATATGAAGAGTTGATTGAATGAAAAGGGAATGTTATTAAAGGTTTTAATAAATAAAACACTTTTCACTTTGTTTGTATAACTTGGATTGTTTATTGTTAACTATAGTTTCGACAACCTAAGGTTAAACACAACAACCTTAGATTATTAATTTCACTTGAGACAGTAATTCAGCGCAATCAATCTTATTATTTAACAACTTGTACATAAATAAAGCACTATTGGCGTTCCTTCAATTAGACAAGGATTGAAAATTATGCCTCTCAAGCAGATGTATATAATCAATTCCTCTGTCAGGATACGAATTTTCTAATTTTTAAACAGCTTCTTTGAACTTACTCAATTATCACTATTATATCGAGCGTATAACAAAAATCGACGACGAAGTTGGCATTGGAAATCTAAAGTCATGTCTGAACTAAAATGATGTGGAATATAATAGTTTTATCGTGTTAGTGTTAGTAAAGTTACTACAGAGTCGTAAGACAAATCCTAGTGTCTTAGAGATTTAGATATTATATTTATGTGATTTACAAAAGTGAGGTGTTTATCAAATACAACGCCTAGATTCTGTTTTACGTGTTAAGGTGTGTTCATTAATCTTATAATCATATGTAATACATTTTAATCGCCGACAATAAGTCACAACAAAGCATTTCTCAACATTCAAGTGTAGGTTATTGTACATACACCAGCTATGAACGTTGTTTAAGTTATTTTGTAACATAAAATTGAATTGTAGTGTATAATAGGATTATTTATGAAATAACATATCGGGCAAATTATTTCCTCTCTTTTGTAAACAAAAATTCATGATCTTTCCGCATAATTGTTGCAGAATTTCGTTGGTGCAGTCATTCTTCTTTATTCTTATAATACACGGGCTTGTTAATATAGACCTGTGACTTCAAATAACCACATATGAAGAATTACACAATTTATGGGGGCAATTCTGATTACCGAAACGAGTGAGTATACGACCAAGAAATGACTCATGCATTAATTGAATTGTTTCACTGGCTGTATGACATGTGGCACCGTCTTGTTGAAACCACATTATGGGCAGAACGAACTATTTTATCATGTCACGTTATCGCACACCAGTAACAGTTACTGCTAGACTAGTCTCATTAAAAACAAAAAAAAAACTATAGTGCAATGATGTCCCTAGCCCAAAAATCGTATCAAGTAGTGGCATACTGTGGGTGCATTTATTGTTTGAAAATCACATGAGGGTTCTTCGAACCCTAAACACGGCAATTTTGGCGATTAACAGAACCCTCAAGATGGAAATGTGCTTCACTTGTTTATGTTTAATAATCCGAACTCTCTTCGCTGTTCATGATCATTTTAGGCTTCAGGTGTTGTGTTAATTGAATTTTGTAAGCAAAATCGCTGTCTTGAAACTTATAGTTCTTGTCCCTGACACCGAATTGATGTTCTGGGGTTTTCACAAACACTCTCACAATTGCTTCGAATTTGATATTTCAACGGCTTGTTTTTAGATGACCAGTTTCTTTAGGCTCTACAGCTGATCCGATCTGCTTGATATTTTTACAATTCACAAGGGCGCCTATTCTCAACATCGGTGCAATGAGTCAGTAATGCATAATATCACTCGATTTTATGTCACCAAAAAAACGGTGCAATCGCATGGACCCTATTCTCAGTGCACGGTGAGTCGAGCGATCTCACTCATCCATTTTGCCATGAAATGATCCGATAACGTTGTAATTTCGTTTATTGACGCGAGAAATTCAAATAATCCTAATCTTGTATTCCTATAAAATCAATTAACATGTAAGATTATATACTTTTAAAAATTATTACATCTGTAATGACAAAACTAAATGCAAATATAACAAGGCCCCAAGGTTGGAACACTATTTTGACAATATTTTGTATACAATTTACGAACTGCAGCCATCAAAATTTAATTATTTTTAAAATATTGGGCCCATTCATTGAAATTTTAGACATATAGCGCTGCAGCGCAAAGCAAAGCGCTTGATGTTCCCTGAACACGCTTTCATGGTTAAGGACGCTCACGAAAATATGACGGTTTTGTTTACAGCCGTACGGCTTGAAAAGCGTAAAAAATATATGCTTTGTCGCTTGATAAAACGCTGCAGGCCACACATAAAACGGTGCCGTTCAGCGACACGCTTTCTTAAAGCGCTGCAGCGCTACAGTTCCCTGAACGCGCCCATTTTTGAAAACACGTTGAAAGTTCCATTTTTACTAATCCTAAATTCTCAGCTGTCAAATAGTTGGATTGCAAACAATTTACTGCAAAAATAGCAGCAAATTCAAATCTAAATTTTAGGACACCCTTTACAATGCAATTTTTTTTCTTCATACATTTAAATCACCAAGATCATTCTCAATGTTTCACAAAAATTCTTATCCTTATTACATTAATCAACGTTTATTATAAAAGTAAAAATTTCACAATTATTTCGCGTATGATTCCTCCTTATATTTCTGCATTGCGTATGTTTCATTTTAAAATTCCTCGGCTTTTCATTCCAGTAAAATAATATTTCCTTATCACTTCATTTTCATGCTTCATGTTTGTTTGTTGGTCGATTACTACGCTTAATGCGTTTAATCTATGCACGTGACTAAGTAGGTGAGTTGATAATAACATTTTTTTAAATATTTATAGCGTTTACATTCACGTACATGCACGATACAGGGTGTGCAGAAAAATAAACAACAGCGATAACTATTTTGGAACGGGCAAATGAGGATTTGCTATGAGGTAGATCGCAACAGGGACGGTACGTTTAATCAATTAAATATAACAACTTTAAAAGATTGTACGGCAAAGAGAAAGTAATTAATTAAATTAAATAATTTGATAACAATTAATTATTAATCAATCAGACACTTTTTCTCATTAATCACTTCGTAAAAAAATGTTAATATTGAATTAAAATTGTAAATTAATTTCACTTAGTTTTGTTTTAGTTATGTTTATTTTAACTTCAACTAGTTTTGGCCATTATCAAAAATTAAGAATTGATAATGCGATTATCAAAAATTAAGAATTGATAATGCGATTATCAAAAATTAAGAATTGATAATGCGTTTATCAAAAATCAAGAATTGATAATGCGACTATCAAAAATTAAGAATTGATAATGGCATTAAGCCGAAACTAGTTGAAGTTAAAATGAACATAAGTAAAACAAAACCAAGTGAATTTAATTTACAAGTTTAACTCAATATTAATCAATCATTTTACCTTTAGCTACTGTGACTTTTTAATTTGCGTTAAAGATATTACGTAATTTACGTTTTGTATTTTACATTAAATATTCTAGAATAAAAAAAAATGTTGCATTATACAACATCTCATTACTATGCAACAGGAAATGTTGATTATGTAATTCAATGTCTGGCAGCGTACAGGCCCGAGAAGTGGTTGTTTTAATGTATATTTGCTAAAATATATGTAATTTAGCTAGAGGGAAAAATACTGATTAATAATTGATTCAAATTACTTTTATTTAATTTATTTTAAATAACTGTGACCATGTGAATAAATTATTTTTTCTATTGTAATTAATTATTCAATTGTGTAAATTAATTGCCTTCAAATTTCTTTTTATTTAATTTTCTTAGATTGCGGATTTGCTATGAGGTAGATCGCAACAGGGACGATTTAATCAATTAAATATAACAACTTTAAAAGATTGTACGGCAAAGAGAAAGTAATTAATTAAATTAAATAATTTTATAACAATTAATTATTAATCAATGAGACATTTTTTTCTCATTAATCACTTCGTAAAACATTGTTAATATTGAATTAAAATTGTAAATTAATTTCACTTAGTTTTGTTTTAGTTATGTTTATTTTAACTTCAACTAGTTTTGGCCATTATCAAAAATTAAGAATTGATAATGCGATTATCAAAAATTAAGAATTGATAATGCGTTTATCAAAAATCAAGAATTGATAATGCGACTATCAAAAATTAAGAATTGATAATGGCATTAAGCCGAAACTAGTTGAAGTTAAAATTAACATAAGTAAAACAAAACCAAGTGAATTTAATTTACAAGTTTAATTCAATATTAATCAATCATTTTAAATTTAGCTACTGCGACTTTTTAATTTACGTTAAATATATCACGTAATTTATGTTTTGTTTTTTTGCATTAAATATTCTAGAATCAAAAAAATGTTACATTATACAACATCTCATTATTATGCAACAGGAAATGTTCATTATGTAATTCAATGTCTGGCAGCGTACAGGCCCGAGAAGTAGTTGATTTAATGTATATTTGCTAAAATATATGTAATTTAGCTAAAGGGAAAAATACTGATTAATAATTGATTCCTTTCAAATTATTTTTATTTAATTTATTGTAAATAACTGTGACCATGTGAATAAATTATTTTTTCTATTGTAATTAATTATTCAATTGTGTAAATTAATTGCCTTCAAATTTCTTTTTATTTAATTTTGTTAGATTACGGATTTGCAAGTCTCTGTTTCAACAAGTCTCAAGTAAATTAAATTATCTTAGTAACAATTTAATGTAGCGTAAAAATATAATCTTTGATGTAACATCTCACTCAATCAATTTTTCTGTTGTTAAACTTGTTTATCAAATCCATTCGAGTCATTATCTCTAACAAGTGTATTTTAAATAACTGTGACCGAGTGAATAAATACACTTTTTCTAATATTATTAAATTTTATAAATTCTGCATAACTTCTTGAGAATGACTATAAGTCGACAATAGTTAGAGAGAATAGAAAATAGTTCTGAAATATTTTTTTATGTCGAAACTAATAGGAGAGAATAAAATCTAGTACTGAAGTTATATAAGGCTATCTATATTACGTAATGTTTTCTGTTCTGATATATTTTTATATTACTACTTGAGAATGATTATGAGTTGAAACTATTCGGAGAATATAAAAAAAAAAATGTACTAAAACAAAATTTTTCTGTATTCCTTTGCTTTTCAAGTCACTTGGTTAATTGATGCACAGGCATCTTTAAAATAGAATTTTGTATATATTTATAATTCATTCATAAAATTATGGTATAAATTGAAATTAATCAGGAAATATATTAAGACAATTCATTCAGAATAAATTTAACAGTATAGTTTCGAGTTTACGTGAAGTGATTAATTACAAAATAGAAAAGCTGTTATTCCTTACTTCACTTTTTATAGATAGATTTAATCAATTTCACTTAGTAATATTTATAAATAATTATTTATTATTCTAATGACGATAAGTCGAAATTAGTTGAACAGAATAAAAATTAGTACTTCAATTCTTAATATTAATTAATCTCTACTAAATATTTTTCCCATGCTTTTCAATTGTAACAAATTTTGACTAAAGCCTAGTATAGCACCCACCTTTGCAGCGTGAAGTTGGCCGCGTAACGCCACTCAAACTTGACGCTTTACGTAGAGTCGTAGAGCATGTACAATACGTAAAACGGCTACGAGATGGCGATACAATTGGGTGTAGAAATGGGGTTATTAGGTTAAGCACTGACTAAGTTTTGCAAAGATAAAACAACATAAAAGAACGATTTCCTTAAAAAGGGTATCAGGTTAGGTTATTTAGGTTTTGCATAGATAAAATTATATAAAAGAGTGATTCTCTTAAAAAGGGTATTAGGTTAGGTTAGGTAATATTTAGGTTTTGCATAGATGAAATGATATAAAAGCGTGATTCCCTTAAAAAAGATGTCAGTTTAGGTTAGGTGAAGGCTAGGTTTTATATAGAATAAATGAAAGAAAATAGGATTTTTCTAAATAGAAAGACTTTTATTTACTTAAGAGGGAAAAGTAAAACAAAATGTATAAAACTGTACTTATCGTTGGCTATCTATCGTCAGTATTGAGAATTAATGGGATCATTCGCAGATGAACACACAAGGAAACAATCTCACAATGAATGACGTATTTTTGCGAAATACATTTTCGTTAATTTCTCAATTAATTGCTGTTTCAACTCAACAAAAGTATGATGCAGTGTAATGAAAGTGTAAATATGTGCGTTAAATAACAAAATAATGCTTTTTAGTGTGGCGGAAATACAAAAATTCAGTGACATAACCTCCTGACTTTTTAACTAAATTGTGAGAAAAATATAAGTGAAAACCCCCTAAAACCACTAAAAATCCACTCCTACGTCTATCAGTTATCATAAAAAACACCCTTTTGTAGGGGTTTTCGAATAATTTGAATTGGGGGTGCTATACTAGGCTTTAAACCAAATTTTAATTAGCCTTAAATTAATCGTGATTAGATGATTGATGCATATTGCTGTATTTTATTTATGAAAGTTTAACACAAATTCATTCATTACATAACGCTTCAACAATACCTTCCTCAAACAGCCCATAATCATGATTGTCGGAATTGATGTTTTGAAAAAAAAAGTAACAATAAATAAATAATTATTGTAATTGCACTTTCACCGGTTGTACTTTTTTTGCCGCTGTGTGTTTGTGCAGAAAAGTTACGTGCAAAAGTTAATTATGAATCATTTATATGTTTCCTGTGTGGAAGCGACGTTTCCAACCTTTCACATTCACCTCGCCGTCTGTCTCTCTCGCACACACATACATACTCTATGCATTTTTTATATCCATGCATTACATCAATCCCTCCATAATTACGCAATATCAGAATAATTATTCCATTTTTTGTATTAGAATCGCATTCAGTTTGATTTTTTGTGAGATTAATATTTTGTGGGTGTGTGTACATTTTTGTTAGTTTGCTTAAGGTTGCTGTTTAGTAGAAAGAGATAGCTATATAGTAAAATGGAAATAATCGTTTTAAAAAAGAGCCATTCTTTTCGATTTAAAATATGAATATGTATTTACATTTTTTATCTAACAAGTATAAAGTATCAGTCTAAATAAAAAATAAATCGTTAATTTTCGTGTATTACGTCAATTTACTAGTTTAAGTTAAAAAAGAAAATTGTAAGATATTATGAAATTAATAGGTCATGTCTGCTAAGTTATTTCAATGCAGAATTTAGTGAAATCCTTTAAATTTTCATTGCACAAGTTTTTATTAGCAAAAATATAAGTTTGCTATAAATTTGATCAATTTTCATAATTGTTTTTCACACAGACTAAACACTAAAATAATTTTTAATTCATCTGATGAAATTCCTGCTTATTTTAAGATTACTTTAATGTATAATACAATATTGTTCATTGATCACAACTGCAATCCAACTCGAATTAGTGATTGCCAATATTTATATAGCTATCTCTTTCGTATAAACCGCACCCTTAACGTATGTTTTTCTTAATAATAATTTACTTTTAAAATAATTTTATTTATATCACAATTTATTTAATTCTTTGAATTAATTTCTCACCTGGCACTTGGTATTGTTTCACAAATTAGACTTATTCCGACAAGTTTCGGTTTATTATACCATTTTATTTATTTAATATCCAATAATTTACAAAAAAACTATTTACAGTATATAATAACTAAAAACATTTTCGCGCAACATGCATACGTGACTTAAAATTATTCGATACACAGAATATATAAGAAAATGTTATGACTTTAGAAAATAATAACACATTTTAAATCAAGATTCACTCTTTGCAAGTGTGCACATTAGGGTGGAGCGGAAAATCGAAATATAATTTTTCAGCACGTAATGGTCAAGAAAAGTTGCCTTTTTATCTTCTTATAAACCTGTAAAAAATTCATTAAGATATTTATTAGCCTAAGAGGCAACTTTTTTTTCTTTTAAGTAAACAATTTCTTAAAAAATAAATATTCATCCCTTTTCACTCCACCCCAGTGCACATATAAATATGCATTAGAGTCTGGAGTCTGGTTAAGACATCTAGCGGGGGTACTTAGCTCTGAACAGGATTCTAAAATTTTTTTCGATTATTTTAATTTCAGTCCAATCTGTCGAACTAAGAGAAACCACGAAGGGAAGTAAGACACGTTGGAAATGACTTTTTCCACATTCTTTTCCTTTTTTAATTGAAATTTATAAGTTGAGGAATTATTTTATTCCATAATTTGCAAAGCCTAAATGGGGCGTTCATATATGATACTACAGGGCGCATAAGCACATTTTGTTTGTGTATGACTATAAAGTAAATAGGGAGAAGGGTTCATATTTATTATTTTAAATATGTTTCACCAAGTGTTTGATGAGACAAACAATCAAAAATTATCCAATACATTATTTTCCAAATTCGTATACGATTACAATGAAATTAAACAAGGAAAATTTCTGGCAATAATCAATAAAATTCCAAAAATTGCAAAAAATACTTACACTGTAAATTTTACAAACATCTATTGAAACAACTACTTCCCGAGCATTTACCCCGCCGGACATTGGATTACACAATAGATATTTGTTGTTGCATCGCAGTACTACTAAGAATTGAACGTTTTGAGTCGAAATTATTTAATGAAAGGAAACAACAAATAATAGTTACAACGTTATCTGTAGACGCGTGTTTCGGGATTTCATCTCTCATTAGTATAGCTCTGTCCTCTAGTTAAATAATAAACGATGATGATATGGAAAACTTTTTTTTATTTTTAGAGATATCGGAAAATCGTTTTCGCGACCCAAGAAAAAAATTTAATGATAAAAATAATACTATTCGCTTATTAAATAATCGAGGCGTTTGCTGCGAATTCTCTAAAAAGTCAAAGGAAAATCTTATCAAGGCATTTAGAAATCTTATCAATATTAACAATCCTTCATCGACTATTTAACTACACCCGCATACCGCGAGGATAGAATTCGCGTTTTTAAATATTTTAGTGGAATCAGGAAGAGCCGAGCGCCGCGAATTATTTATAAGCATCGAAAGAATAATAACAAATATTCGATTCGAAACAGGTAGGCAACGACAATTCTAATCAGTTGGCGGTCATTGGAATTTCCACTTGGAAAACGTATCCTTGTTCGTCGTCAGACCGGCGAATACAACTTTTACTTCTTCGCCGCGCAGCGCTGGCCATTATTTAAAACTAAGTGTCGATTTATGTTCGAGGAAGAATGCCAAAAAAAAATTATAGGAAAGAAAATGTGGAATAGGTGTGGCGAAAAAGAAATTTGTTGAAACAATAACGTGATTCAATGTTTTTGAAAGGATATTTAAGGATATTTTGTTTGCAGTGGATATAATTGTTTATTGATAAGGATTTTTAAATTAACATCTTTATTCGTGTAAATAAACATATGTCTATCTAACACCCTCAATATCTACAACACAACCCTTCCAACACTCTATTATATTACCTCACTAGAATCTCTTCTTTCCAACCCCGTCTATAATTCAAAATTTGAATCAAGGAATTAAATTTAATTTAAAAATCTTTATCAATAAACAATTATATCCACTGCAAACAAAATATCCTTAAATGTAATAGAAAAAGCGGAAAAAGATAAAATAAAAAGCAACATAACCATAGTCGAAGTAGAAAAAAAGAAAACGGATGAAATCCCAACATACATGTTATTTTTTAATTTTGTTTTTTTATAAAAACAGTTTCCTTATCATTTACATTTCCTTGCATAACCGTTGTAAACAGATTAATATTTTTTTTATATATATATCCAGATACAACATATATTTTGTGTGTGTGTGTAAATATCAAAAATTGGAAATGGACCAACCGCATTCAGGAACTCGATAAGAAGCGTCCCGCAATAATACGCCGTTGTTGTTGTTCCCGAGTCTGACTGATAAGGAATGTCACATACTGCCTCGGCGATAAGGCGCCTTGTTTGCCGGTTGTTATTTTTTTTTAAATCGTGGCGTGATTACTGGCCTCATATTATTTACCGGCCCGTTATATAATTAGACGTTTATGAAGGTACAATAAAGAAGCGAAACTCGTATTTGATTTATTGTCAAAAAGTTTAACTTGAAATGTATTTTTTAATTTAAAATAAAAAATATGTTTTGTTAAGCAAAGTGAATTGTAAATTCTTTATATATCCAGAATTTATTATTATATATATATATATATAACATCTACATAAAGATACATTAATATGTTTAATTAATTTCTCACTTAACCCGTGGTGAAACATTTTTGAATTAATTCAGGATGATTTAATTAAAATTAAAACACTTGGTTTCTTTCATTTATAAGTGAAGCAAACCAAGTGTTTTAAATAAAGTGTTTTAATTTCAATTAAATCATCCTGAATTAAGATACATTAAGTATAATACAATACAACCATCCGTCTTACAGCCACAGAATTTATTATTAATTATGATTTAGTGAATTTTTCAGAGTTTTTGTAGTTCACTATGCGTCAGTATATTATTACTTTTCTGTAAAACTTTTACATATTTTTTTTTTTTTAATAATATTTTTTAAATATAGTGAATTTCATCTATTTTTTTATGACTTACTCTATACTTTGTTAAATATGTATTATGTATGAAATTATAAAATGTATGATTTTCTGTAATAATATTTAGTAATATATAAAGTAAACAATAGATATTAGTTTTAAGTACACTGTGATACTAGTCCATAAGTGTAATAACAGTGGCTGATATGAAGGAGAAAACAATCTCAAGATCAAGTACTATCATGGTATACGGAAGATTGTCCAGGAAAAGTAAGCTGTTCCCAACAGACAACAATAGCTAATATCTCGAATTATTATCAAAACGTCAGGGGTTTCGGCTCAAAAACATTTTTTTTTATGATCATGTCTGTGCAAATAGATTAGATATATTTTGTTTAACTGAAACATGGTTGCATTCAGGCATTATAGACACAGAATTATTTCCTTCTCATTATTTTATATACAGATGTGATCGTGCTAACAAACGGGGCGGTGGCGCATTAATTTCTTTAAATATTCGTTATCATTCGAAATTAGTTTATAGTTAAATGTCTGAATATTATGAGTTAGTAATTGTTAAAATATGTATAGGTCTTATTTTTATCTTGCGTATATATCCCGCCATCTTCGCCGTCGTTTGTTTATGAATTCGTGTTTGAAACCATAGAGAGAAAATTAGATATAGAACAACATACATTAATATTTGGTGATTTCAATTTACCCAATTTGTTCGCGCGTTCGAAAACTGGGGATGGGCTGAATGAACCACTTCAAACCTATATTAATTTCATACAATTTAATAAACTTACACAGAATAATAATGTACCTAACACTTCTAATAAAATACTGGATCTTATTATTTCAAGTGGCAATTTAAATTGTGATGTTTTTCATGAAACTAGTTTTGTCCCCGAGGATTCATATCATCCTACTTTATATTGCGATATTGTCTTTGTTGATAGTTCCATTTCTAATTTTAAATCTAAATCGAAAAAGCTGATTTGCGTTTGTTATATAGTGAGATTTCGTTAATTAATTGGGATAGAGTTATGGGTAGTAATAATTCGAATATTGCTTGTAATAGATTTAACGATTTTTTGCTTAAAACGATTGCAAAGTTTGTGCCTGTTCGTAGTTTTAAATTATAGCGTAAGTTTCCAATTTGGTTCAGTTATAGCTTAAAAAGAATAATTAAACCTAAAGAGGGTGCCCTAAAAATGTTTAAAAAATATAAATTCACTTATTTAAAATTAAGAATTAGAAGGCTTAGACAAGAAATTCACAAACTTATTAAAATTGACCATAATAATTATATAAAATATGTTGAACATAATATTTTACGCGAACCGAAAAACATTTTTTCTTATGTTAATATTAAAAAATCAAGTACACGAATACCTGGCAATATGATGTTAATATTAATAATTCTACTGATATTGTCAATAGTTTCGCTGAGTACTTTAGCAGTGTATATAAAAAGCGTTCTGGTACCAATTTTAATAATATTAATGTAACTAATAATATCCCTGTTTATGTAATTTATTTATTTATTTATTTATTTAATACAATCATCATACACGTTTATTGATTGTACATAAATTACAAAAACTTAAAATTAGCGTAGACATAGATATATTATAGTAAACAAATATAAAAAAAAATATTATTGTTAACAGGCTAGGAGTCGTGCAGTAGTTGTAGAATGTAATGAAAGCACTTTTTTGGGGTAATTATATTAATAATATCAAACATAGGGTCAACCGTTAATAAATTCTTAAGCAAATTACACATGGCGAAAATTGGCGATTTTAACGAGACGTTTGTGTTGGGGATACTTAAGTGAAAAAGACGTGTTTGTCTAGTTGAATGTGGAACTTGGAATTTTATTAAGGCTAGAATCTCGCTGCAATCCGCCATATTGTTTAAGATTTTGAATAAATATGTAATTAGGTGAGCCTTCCGACGATGTTCCAACGATTGTAACCCAAAGAAATCAAGTAGTTGAGCATAAGTTACAGAGTTATCAGGGTAAGTACCTGTCTCCTTAAAATAAACGAATTTAATAAACTTTTTTTGAATGGCTTCAATTTGATTGGAGTAGGAGCAGTAAATAGGATGCCAAATACAACAGCAATATTCAAGACGAGACCGAACATAGGCATAATATAACGAAAAAATGGCGTTTGAACATGTAAAGAGCTTTGTATTTCGAAAGATAAACCCTAAGCTGCGGTTAGCTGATGCAACCAAACTATCAATATGCGGTTTAAATGTTAAAATAGTTTATAGTATTCCCAGATCTTTAAATTGACTAACCCTTGCCAGAACAACACTGTTAATGTCGTAATCGTATGAAATAATAGATTTTTTCCTTGAAAATGACATAATTTTGCATTTGTTTATATTGAGCTCTAAACGATTTGTGGAACACCAAGAATATAAATTGTTAAGATTATTTTGCAGACACATGCAATCATTTATAGAGTTTATCGGATGGATAATTTTTAAGTCATCTGCAAATAATAAACAGCTTGTTTGGATGATCTGAGTAACATCATTTATGAGTATTTTAAAAAGACAGGGACCTAGAACAGATCCCTGAGGGACCCCCGAGGTTGCACAAAAGACGTTTGACCTAAATCCACTGAATTCAACATATAACTCCCTCTCAGTCAGATAACTTCTCATTAGGTTACATAAAGATGCGGAGAACCCAAAAGTGGAAAGCTTAGAAAGTAATATACTGTGATTCAACCTGTCAAAAGCTTTAGAGAAATCTGTATATATAACATCAACCTGCATTTGACGATCAAGACAAGTAGATATACTTTGTGTAAAAGATGTCAGATTTGTGAGCGTAGAACGCTTAGGCCTAAATCCATGTTGATTGTCAGCTAAATGCAGATTGATGAAGCTAGTTAAATGGTCGTTTAAAGCAAATTCGAAGCATTTTGACAGGTTGGAGATAATGGCGATGGGCCGATAGTTGCCAATTGAGTTTCGGTCGCCAGATTTATGGACGGGTACAATACGGGTTTTTTTCCAAATAATTGGGAAGTAGTTAAATTTTAAGCACAAATTGAAGATGTGTGTTAGCGGCGCAGACAATATGAGTCGACAGTCTTTTAATACGAGAGCTGGCAAGCCATCTGGACCCTAGTTTAATTTATTACCTAGCCTACAGAGCGCTGTTTCAATGGTATGTTGCTCAAAGTTTTGAATATTTAAAGAATAGTTGTGTAAAGACTCGGTAAGTATATTGTTAGTGTTAGGTTGAGAATTATTCACAAAAGACTTGGAGAAGTACGTAGCAAACGAATTGACGATGTCTTGTCCTGTTGTTAAAACTTGACCATCAAAGTTCATAATTTTCGGTGCTGCAGAGTTATTTTTCAATGTTTTGACAAAACTCCAAAACTGTTTAGGTGTGGATCGAATACATTTTTCACTATTTTGAATGTAAATTGCAAAATCTCGTCTTGACAGCGATCTAACTTGATTTTGTAGGAACGTGAGATGTCTTTTGTAAAATTGAGACAACGGATGCTTGTGCGCTAATCTTTTGTACCTTTTTTTCTCTTTCAATTTGGATTTAAGATTTTGTGAGAACCAAACAGGATACCTAATACATGCTTTACGAGTCAATGGTACACATACGTTAAATATCCCATTGAGTTCCCCATAAAACATTTTAATAATATAAGTCAGTCTGACATTCTTCGTGCTGTTAACAAGTTGAAAGGCAATAATACTGCTGGGCGGATGGAATTCCAGCTTTCTTAGTAAAGGATTGTATTAGCTGCTTTTTTGAACCTATATGTAATATTTTTAATCTAATTGTAAATTCTAAAATGATACCCGAAGTATGGAAGTTAGGTAAAGTGACGCCAGTTTTCAAGAGTGGACACAAGTCTAACATTTTAAACTATCGTCCAATAACAATCATAAATAATTTTCCGAAATTGTTTGAAATAATATTGTGTCGAATGATGTACAATCACGTGAGTCCATTTATAACTACGCGTCAACATGGTTTTATTAAAAAGAGATCGAACTTGTTGAATTTTACAGATTTTATATCTAGTCAATTGGATGAGCGGAAACAAGTTGATACAGTTTATACTAATTTCCAGAAAGCATTTCATATAATTCTTCACAAATTATCATATTTTGGTTTTACGGATGGAACTGTTTCACTGATGCAATCATATTTACACAATAGACGACAATTTGTCCAATATATGGGGTATCGTTCCGTCGAGTACTTTGCAACATCTGGGGTTCCTCAGGGTACAAACCTGGGATCCCTTTATTTTTTATCTTTATTAATGACAATGTTGATATAATTCGGTGCAACGTGCTCTTGTACGCGGATGATATGAAATTATTTATTATCATTGAATCAATGGATGATTGCATTAAGTTACAGGAAGATATTGTTAATATTCATAATTGGTGTGAACTCAATGGACTGACTTTGAACTTATCGAAATGTAAATGCATGTCCTTTCATCGCAAGAAAAATAGTTTTAAATTTAATTATAGTATTAACAATATATTATTTGAACGTATAATCTCAATGAAAGATTTGGGAGTAACTTTCGACGAAAAATTGATGTTTACTAACCACATTAATGAAATTTGTAACAAAAGTATAAAATTGTTAGGTTTCTTCTATCGCACATGTAAAGACTTCAATGATATTAATTTCTTAAAAAAATATAATTCATACGTTCGTTCAAATCTTGAATTTGCCTCTGTTATTTGGTCACCGTATCACAAGACTACTATAAATAGGATTGAAGCAGTTCAAAAAAGTTTTTAAAAATGTTATTCTTTAAAAAAATTGGAGAATATTCATCTGCATCCACTTCATAGATAGATTAAGTCATAGGCGTACTAACAACCCAAATATCCTAGCTAAGTTGATGTTTCAGGTTCCAAGATTGACATCTCACACCAATATTTTGTTTTATCAACCCCATGCAAATACGTTAGCTTATTTTAATTCTCCCATTATCAGAATGATAAGAACTGTTAACGATTTAAATGATAGAGTGGATGTTTTTTTTTTCGGATTCTAGGCAATCGATTTTAGCAATAATATCGGATGTATCAATTTAATTATATTATATTAATAATTTGTATTATGTATTGTCAAATGTTTTTAGATTTCATTTATCAATTATATTAATTCCAGTCAATTATCTTTTTGTTATTTTTAAATTGAGTGAAAACATTGATTTAATTGTTTATTTAGCATTGCATTGTATAATACTAATTTCTCTGTAATTGGATATATATATATATATATATATATATATATATATATCTGTTGGGAAAATAAAGGATAATAATAATAATAACAAGCAAGACATGTCAGCGCACCCTTCACATGAGACCGTTAAATTACTATAGAAGTCGACGCCGGTAAAGTGGGAGGGGTTTTTAGTCGGTAGTCTCCTGGTCAAAACTCAGAAGTCCGACACACCTTCTATAAAAGGATTTTCTCCTCCCACAACACAAAAAAATAGATTAGAATTTGACAATTGTAGAAAATTACGCACACCTACAATTATATTCACCAAGATTTTCCATGGTTTATAGCGCAATTAATTTACCTCTATAAAAAATAAACAGGGACAAAGAATTTGAGTTCTTATTAAATATTGCTTAATCACTTAACTACAATAGAAACATCATTAAAACATTAACTAATAAACCTATTATCACTAAATGTAACGTACCTTCTGGTTTCATCAATTTGCCTTTTGATGGCAGAAGAAAAAATGTTTTTGTGGTTGTTGGGGTTGCAAAGATGACATTTTTTATTTGTGAGATTTGGTATTTATTGTTTAGTTTAGGTGAATATCCATTGTTAACTGCTATGTTCTTAAATATTGCAATTTCTTTTTTACGTGAACCGAACTTGCAAACATCCTCCACCACGTTGAATTCGATTTATTCGATGATTACGTTCGCAGCCGGGTCAGCCAAATCGCATACGAGAAAAAACGCACCCAGAAGAAGAAACTGCAATCACTACGAGCGAAGCAGCATCCAGGCCAGAATCCTAACCAAGTGTTAAGTAGAACAAGCCTTTATAATAGAGTTATCAACCAAACCGACGTACAATTTTCAGAAAAGGAAACGTCACTATTAATGTTAGGTCCTAAATATTCACCTCATGTAAACACCCCGTCTTTTAAAGAAACACTAATTGTAGAATCAGAGACAGCCTCTAAAAACACCGATATTTCCACTTTAGATCAACTTAAAATAGCTAAAATTATTAAACAAATTAAAACCCTCTCTCATTCAGACACAATGATTTTAAAATCAATTAATAAAAAAGATAAAAACAATAATTTAACAGTAACAAAGGCCGACAAAAGCAACTCAATAGTTATACTAAGAAACGAGTAATACTATAAACAAATGACAATTTTATTTAGATCAGCTGTTACAAAAACTAAGGAATAACTCCCTTTTTTCCGACTCTGATAAAAAACACCTATTCCCTATGAATCCCAGACTATAGTCACAATTCAAAAAATCGAATATTGAGGTTTTAAGTCAAAAACTAAAAACGATAAATAAAATGTGATAACATATTCAAAGTAAGCATAAAATGTTGCTTTGTTATTATATTTTTCTATGCTTAATATAACAAAGTTACAGGCACCCTCGAAAAATGACTCGTCGTCAACTTCCAATTTGTAACCCGAAAGTGGTTAAGGATAATTTTTTTTCGCCATTGTTTTTTATCATTAAAAATTAGCCGAGGGTAACGAAAACGGCTTTTGATATCTCTTAAAATAGAAAAAAGTTTTTCATATGTGGCACCACCAAAATACACCACCCTGTACAATTAGTTTATATTAAAACCTGTGAAGTAAAGTGAATGGAACTGTTTATAATTTTTTATATTGAAAATTTTCACGCAACTCCATCTCTATCTCAATTGTATATTCAACCGTACAAACAATTTCCATTTTTTTTTATATTTCATTGTTAAGTAACCCTCGCGCCAGCCGTAAACAAAACGAGCCGTTTCAAAATTCTGCACACATATTTACGTTCGCATTACCATTTTTTTTATATATAGATAATTTTTTTGCTGTTCACTCGAAAGGTTATCGTGAGTTTCCTTATGGTACAAATGTCATTGATAGAATTATCGTGAGTGACGCGAAGAGATAACAACGCTCCGAATACCGTTTTCTCTGTCATTTCATTTTTTACGGCACTTTGTCCTCATCCTGTTTTGCGCGAAAAGCCGGCATTGAATAGATAACGCGAAAATTTGCGCAGCGTCGGAAAATTTCTGAATGGAATTACGCTTTTGGTGGAGTGAGCAAATATATATAGAAACCGGTTGACGTTTGAATATTCATGTTTTGTTTGTGCGAAAACCGGGAGTCATTTTTGGAATTGAATCGAAATCGTGAAAAGGCTTGATTAATTAATATGTTCTCAAATAACTCCAACAACATGAATTATGCATATTTTATGATTATACGAAATGTTTTTATTTGATTCAGGATGATTTAATTGAAATTAAAACACTTGGTTTGTTTCACTTATTTAAGTGTTTTAATTTCAATAAAATCATCCTGAATTAATTCAAAAATGTTTCACCACGGGTTAAGTGAGAAATTAATTGAACATGTTTTTATTTGTTTTTTAAAACCAAAAATATTAAATTTTAATTAAAATAATTGGTTATTCTTGAAAACGATTATAAATTAATTAATAATTTATTAATTTTTTGTGGGACTATTAAAACTCTATAATGAAAAACACTTCTAATCTTTGTTTTGCACAACACTTCTTATTAAAAAAGTGTTTTTAATTAATAAATTTAAAACGAAGTTGAAGCCTCCACAATAAAATTCATTTAGTACACTTTTCTTCAACTATATTTTTTGTATTCCCCGAAAAAAAAAAAAAACAGTGATGAGCAACTTTAATTTTTATTATTACATACATAATTCAGTAATAAAAGACAATAAAATTATGAATGTTACTGATACTTTTATTATCAACAAATATTTACTATGTATTTAATATAAATAGAAATTTATTATTAAAAAAAAGAAACAAACATCTTCGTTTCCTGGTAATAAATAAAAAATGTTTCGTTTCTTCATATACATTTCATTTAGTTGATTATATTAGTAGGAAATTGACTATTTATTAGCATTAGCCACTTGAAAACTCTATTGATTTTAAATACTGATGTTATTCCCAAATATTTTTAGTGTTCATAAGTTTCATCCTGATCAATTTTTATAAAACAGATGAATACGTATTTAATTATTAAATATGCTACTCTAGTTCGTTATTTAGAATTACATATATGTTATATGATCAGTTTCATCAAATAAAAGCCTCAACATTAATATTAATCATAGATTATACAATTTTATAACAGTAACATATGCAATTGTTAGAATTTTTAATAATTTGAATTTATTTACCTTATTAATATTAGGCAATGCGAAATAAAAATCTCTTCAATATTTCGCTTCCAATGTCATGAAGATTGGTGAATAATCGCCATTCTAAACACGCCAACCTTCGAATTATTTGTTTGACTCCTTTTTTTGTTTCGCTAGTTGTTTTTCTGCACACCTCGTGCCGTATCTTTTTCCTTCCCTCGCTGTCTCCTCTATTCTTCAAAGGCTCGGTAATGATTTGATCGTGAAGAAATTATCGGCGATTTCGAAACCGTTTACTCCGCCATGTGTAAAATTGGCGCTTTCGTTGCGCATTTAAATGCCCCGACAATTCAACAATTTTCGTTTCCCTTCAATTATTTAATCGTTATAATACAACAGAAAGGATTTTCAAAAGCGACAGTTAATTGTTGTTATTAATGATGATATTCCACGAATGATGCGGAGGAATTAGAAGTGAGAAAATAATTTATTTTCTCAATTTAGTAATTAATTATAGTTAACAGTGTTTTTTTATATATATATATATATATATATATAAATTGGTTGGACGAAAAACTATAAAGATTTGACTTTAACTTGGTTTATACATAAAAATAAAGAATATATTAAAAAACACGTAATTTGCTTCACTTTTTATTTATTTGGATTATGCAGTATGTTAAAACACATAATCATAATTAATTTAAATAAAAACACTTCGTATTAATAAATCAGTGAAATAATACTAAGTGTTTTTTTAATCAGTAGTTTATAGTTCAAAATATTTCACTGTGTTACATGGAAAATTAATTAAAGACATTTCCTGATGAAATGACATGTAGAATAATCAAACTCTTTCAAATTAATCCCATATTTGTTTTGTCCATTTTTAATCATAGATTTTTTAAACATATGTAATAATGGAAGTCATCCAAGCTGATGTTATTTTTCTACATTTACTAATTGTTAAGGCTTCTACTTCTTTATATATCATTATTAGATTAACAAAACACCTTTTAACTTTGTATAACTGAAATGTATTTAATGACTATAGTTTATAATAAAAAAACGCCATTATTAGAGCAAATCGTGAATTGATTTACTCTCGAAATGTACAAATCCTTAGTTGAGTTCATGCTTAACAGATTTCGAGCAGGCATAAAATATAAAGACGATATTACTCCATTTTAAAAATAAAAGTCCATGCTATGTTCTAAAATTTAGTTGTCTCACAAAATGGAATTTTTTTTGTTTATTAAATGATAGAGTAAGTATTTTGTTGTTTTGTATTGCTGATTGATCACAATTGTTATTAATTATAAATAACAGGCAGAAAGACTTTTAGTCGATAGCCATTTATCAATTAATTAATTTTTGTGTGATTTACATAATCAATGTTTGTTACGTTATTGTAAACATAATTGTTAATAAAGATTGTTATATATATATAAATAACTAATTATCCTTAAAAACAACCGAAACAATTGTTATGAATGCACAATATATATTTGAAAGTGTTTAAAATATTTTATGTATATTAAAGCAAAAAAAAAATATATATTAGAAAAAATAAACTGTCAAATACCTGAATTATATACAATTATTATCATTATTTTTCAAATATTTTGAAAGTGTCATTTCATTCGTCTTATAAAATTACACTTCTTTCCCCATTTAACCGTTTTTCTATCTCTTATATTTTTCGAGATCCCCATAGAGAACATCGAAAAAAAACTCACTCACCCTGTATGTATTTTATTTAGTACTTATATATAATTAGTTTGGCTCTTAATATATTTCTGAATATAGTGCTATTGCCTATTTCACTAACAAAAATGTATGCACGTATTCAAATAGGCTTGTTTAAACAAAAGATTACAAAGTAGGCAAGTATATAATTTACGTCGTTTGATTTCGTCGTCGTGCGCGTGCAGTCACATTCATTATCGTTTAATGACGGCTTTTACA
The DNA here is from genome assembly GCA_963082785.1 of Philonthus spinipes. NCBI lineage: Eukaryota > Metazoa > Arthropoda > Insecta > Coleoptera > Staphylinidae > Philonthus > Philonthus spinipes. The sequence goes on along the minus strand of OY720299.1, from coordinate 26,156,507 downwards.
AGGTGTGCCAAGGTAAATTAATTTCCTTTTTTCCATTTCAGCCTTTTTTTATATCTAATCACGGGGGATTTTGAATTTTCGAAATATTCAAACGACCGTTGCAAAACTGTTGTCCTTTATGGGCGCTTTGTCCGTCTGACCTTTGAATGGAGATTTATTTTTGAATTGCACGAAACGAAACGAAATCGGACGCGTAATATGTCTTTTTGAAATGTATATGCTTGACACAGTCTTTATTTATTTGATAAAGTATATTGTTAATATATATACAAGGTGTACAGAAAATGAGTGAAAAGCTTTAGGTAGCGTGACTCTTTGACTAATTTTTAGATAAAAATATTAACGAAAATAAGTCACACGGTCCTTCCTTAAGCCTCACGGGCCACTTAAAAGAACTATACATTTGGCAACGCTGAATCAAACAAGTGTGCATTTATAACTGCTATATCATCCGCTGGAGGTGTTGCATACACCTTTTCTTTTACAAACCAGCGTGCGTCGTTGCCAGCCAGATCTATTTTCATTAAAAGAATGCTTCTGATGAAGTTATAAAATTGTAAAAATATCCGATTTATTAATCATTTACTTCAATGGAATTATACACGTGTCTAATTGATTGTTAATGCTATTGATTTTTTACAAAATATTTAAAAAACAATACTAATTTATAGCCACATATTTAAAATTCCGAAGACCTCATGAGCCTCAATGAAGAACCATACAACATTTTTTTATTTGGATTTTCTATTAAAAATTAATTAATGAATTGAGTTACCTGAAGGTTTTCACTTATTTTCTGTACATCTTGTATACAAACATCTTTATTCAGACAGCAGAATTACAATTCTTTACAAATATTTATATTTACAATACATGTTGATGGGTTAGTAGTTTGTCATGGGCTATCGGCCGGAGGTCTTTCTGTCTTGTTGATATATTAATCTAATAAAATAAAAATGGTGAAGTGTCCCACATAATACTTCCCTCTGAAAATTCCGCCAAAAAGGTTTTTGAATGAACATTTAAGTTAATTTTCTTAACGGAACCATTCGATTGTAATTGCTATTATAATACATGGGTCAAGAAATCCCGGAACTAACCAATAAAAATTCATATATATATATATATATTAATTGGCACGATGAGTGAATAGACTGTTTTTAAAGTGCTCCGTAAAAAGTGTAATTTCTGCCAGAAGTTAGTGGACATAAATTCTAAAACTATTATCACAGATAAAGTAAGTGATTCTACATATATCTTGTAAAAATGCCGTTCACCAGAGAACAAATTAACGATCATAAGGTTATTATTAAGGAAGCCTTATTGGAAATCTTTAAAGAGAATAGTTTCATATCTGTAATTGTTGAAAAGGCAGTCCTTGCAGCCAAAACCGAACTCAATGCTAAGTGCGAAAAATACGAATCAGATATATCCTCTTTAAATGATAAATGTTCTTATCTGCAAAAACGCATTGACCTCTTGGAACAACACTCGCGTAGAAAGAGCGTACGCATTATGGGTTTAAGCGAAGAGCCGAATGAAAACCTTGAAATTAAATTGAATGAATTATTCTTATCAAAATTAAATATTACGGATAAATTATTAATTAAAAAATGAAAAAATTAAACATAACAACACAATAAAAAGCAAGAAACCCCAAACTGTAATCGCCCAACTGGATACAACAAAGTCTGTTTTTAACATTATGAAGAGCCGCCATTTATTAAAAAAATCTGGCATACTCATATCTGAAGAATTATCCCCAATCAAATATAAGCTACTAAAATTAGCCCGGGAAAAACTTGGTAGTAATAATGCCTGGTCAAGTTACGGAAACATCTATGCTAAAAATAAAGACAGCGATGGAAAGGAATACGTGAAAAAATATTTGACTTTAGTGATATCAGTTGAATTCATGCATGCGTATAATTATTTTTGTTATGATTTCATGCATGCTTAATTTTTTCGAATAATTATCATTATTTTTATGTCTACTCATTATTATTTTTTTTTTCTTTGCACTGGAGAACTTTTAATTTTTATTGTTAAGCTTCGATTAATTTGTTATTGTCTTACTCTGGGTTACAATAAATCTATTAAATATTAAGATAATTTTCTGCATTATATATTAAATTGTAATTATCTATTATTTTGAAATTATTTTAATTGTAGTATTATATGAAAGGAATTTCAGTTTGTCATTTAAATGTACGGTCACTCAATTCCAATTTTAGCAATTTCAGAACGCACATCATTTCACAAAGCTATAATATAATTACTATATCAGAAACTTGGCTCAATTCAAACTACGATGACACTAGCTTTAACATTCCGGGTTATACTTTCCTACGTAAAGATAGAGCACGAGGTCGAGGAGGTGGTGTAGGGTTATACATCAATAAAAATATAGTATATGAATTACTAATTCCGCCGAACGCTGATGATATTGAACATATGTGGATAAACATTAAAATTTCGAATAACTTAATTTGTATTGGTGTTGTATACAGGTCCCCTGATTTGAATGTTAATATGTTTATTGAAAAACTGGAAGATGTGGTCAGTTACTTTATGCCACAATGCAAAGAGCTCGTATTCTTGGGAGATGTAAATATTGATATGTTAAATATTCAATCAGGTGGGGCATATAGGTTTTTGGACTTTCTGAATGCATACGGTCTAAGTCAAATTATTAAAGAACCAACGAGGATAAGTTCACAATGTGAATCTTTAATTGATGTTATAGTAGTCTCAAATATAAATCCGTGTACTCAAGCAAAAGTTATAAAAATTCATGATATAACTGACGACGACATGGTTTTTACTCAATTAAATTTTGAATATAAAAGAAAAGCAACATTTATATCTTATAGGAAATTAGATTGCATTAACAGAACTGATTTTCTTAGAGATCTCGAATTTATAAAACTAAAAAATTTACTCTACATGCATAACATAGACGATAAAGTGGCATATCTCTATAATTGTATACAAATAGTGTTTAACAAGCACGCCCCTCTAGTCACACGGAGAATAACAAAAAACGTTGCACCTTGGCTTACCCCTACATTAAGAGTAATGATGAACTCTCGCGATAATGCCTTCTTTAAATACAAGCGCAGTAAAAGTCCAGAAGATTTTACATCATATAAGCAATGGCGAAATATGGTAAACTCAGCAATTATTAAAGAAAGAAAAAAGCATTCTTAGAATTTTCGATAAGAAATAACAATAATGACCTCTGGAAATCTCTTAGGAAGAATGGAATTTTACATGACAATACAAAAACACAACTTCCATCTAATCTGCAAAATGTGAACGCAATTAATAGTCATTTCGCAAGTATTATCAAAAGTTCCACCACTGATTATAATCTAATAGAGTTTTGCTCAAGTAATATTCATTCCAATATGCAAGATAACGTTTTTAACTTTAAACTAGTAACTTCAAGAGAAATATCGGTTATATTATGTAATATTAAGACGAATGCAATGGGAGCAGATGACATAAATATTTCAATGCTAAATTTTTGTCACGCTCACATACTTCCATATTTGACACATATTGTAAATTGCTGCATTGAACAATCCACATTTCCTAAACAATGGAAATTAGGAGACGTAAAACCTATTCCAAAAATTAACAAACCGGATTCCTTGGATGACATCAGACCGATAAGCATTTTCAAAAGTCTTAGAACGAGTGCTTCAACGTCAGGTTACTGAATTTATTGAAAATAATCATTTATTACCTCCAAATCAATCCGGCTTTAGGGCTAACTATGGCTGTACCACAGCATTACTAAACGTCCTTGACGACATATTTAATGCTACGGACAAAGGACTTATAACTTGTCTAATATTATTGGACTTTAGTAAGGCCTTTGACACGATCAATCATAGTCTATTGGTATCTAAACTTCATTATGTTGGTTTTAGCAGTAGTGCTGTAAATCTAATAAACAGTTTTTTGATCAACAACAAAGAGTTGTGATTGATGGTGTCAAATCAAGTTACGTCGAAATAGGGTCAGGTGTTCCACAGGGGTCAATATTAGGACCAGTCTTATTTTCTATATATACATCAACATTGCCTGATTGTTTAAAATACTGTACCATCAATATGTATGCTGATGATACCCAATTGCTCTATTATTTCAAACCCCAAGACCAAATGACGGCAGAACGTAATATCAATTTAGATATATCCAATTTAATGAAAGTTTCTTGTAATCACTCGTTAAAAATAAACCCAAATAAATCTTCCATTATGCTGTTTGGGCCTCGTAAATATTTAACCAGCGTAAAAAATGAATTAAAAATAAAAATTAACGACAACACACTTCCCTTTGTTGAATCTGCTAGAAATCTAGGGGTTATAATTGATACAGATTTGCGTTTTAAGTCACACATAAATAGGTGTATCTCAAAGTCGTTTCAAAATTTAAAGCAAATATATTCTTGCAGACATTTTTTAACAATAAATATGAAACGTAAACTTTGTGATATGCTTGTTTTAAGTAAATTTAATTTTGCAGATGCTGTCTATAACGCATGTTTAGATAAAAAAAACAAGAGATCGCATTCAGAGAGTTCAGAACTCGTGCATACGCCTGATATACGGAATTCGTAAATATGACCATATCTCGCATTGATTATCAGACTTGAACTGGCTAAACATGCATAGTCGACGTATATTACATTCGAGTGTTCTATATTATAAAATTATACACCTTCACAAGCCTGCCTATCTTTACAACCGAATTGTATTTCGATCAGATGTGCACCACATCAATGTGAGATTTAGAGGAATAATTTCGCCACCTCGATATAAATCATCAATATTTCAACGGTCTTTCTCTTATAATATTTACAAAATCTTTAACAAAATTCCTACACATATAAAACATCTCACATTGATGAAATTTAAACAGGAAATGAGGAACCTTCTAAATCAAAATGTTTCATTATTCAATTAGATAGTTTTTTTTTTGAGCGATTAAATTATATAATTGTAGATTTAATTTAATATTTAAATAATTATAAGTATTTTCACTCTTTTCTAAAATCTTTTTTTATATTTTCATTTACTTGTAGGTTAAGTGGAAGAGCAGTGAGTTGCAAAATTAACTGAACTTCGCCTACGTTTGCGCCATAATTTTTATGTAAATATCTGAAAAGTAAATAAAGACATTTATTATTATTATATTATATATTTCAAAAAATTCTAATTTATACTCTCCCTCTTCACTGTAGATAACTCCAAAGCTTCTCTAACATTTCTATGTCTTTCTTGTAGAACGATTTATATTTGGCCTCAAAAAAGGCGTTAGTTTCAGCCGTAACTGCGAATCAAAACCCTTTCTTTGGAGCATTTTTTTTTTCAAATCAGCGAAAAGCCAGTAATTGCTGGATACTAGATCTGGAGAATAAGGTTGGTGCGGCAACAATTCCAAGTATAAATCGTTCATTTTTGTAATGTTTTTTTTTGCCGAAATATGGATTGGTGCATTGTCTTGATGAAACAATATTTTTTCTTTGTCATATGAGGTCGTTTGCGCTTGATCTCATCACCCATTTGTCGAGTAAGGCTATATAATAGTCACTATTGATCGCATCTCTCGCAAAAATAAAGGGTGCTGTCAGCCATTTTGTGTTACCGTACTACACACTTGTTCACGTGGCAGGTGTTTTTAACTTGTTTGTGCCGTTTTTTTTTTAAAGTTTCATGTTACGAAAGTGATTGTGAGTGTGATGAATTAAATGTGTCACCGAGAATTAGAAGGATCCGAGCAAAACGGAAAAAGCCACAAGCTAGTGTGCGGGCAAACGAGGAAGCCACGCTGGGAACTTAACCTTGTACATGTGCGGGAAGAATCTTGTGATTTCGCGCTTTGTGTTTACCTGGAGCCAAGAATTAAAAATGTAATTATATTTTCACATTCATGAATTTTCAAATTAACTTCATTGTAACTCTTCATACTTTCACTTTTTATTATTTCACTTTTTGTTATTTGCACTCAGTACATTTTCACTTAACAAAACATTTTTTACTTTTTGACCTTAAGTCACATAATGTTATTATTATTAGTATTATTATTATTATTTTTGTAGTGAACTCCCTGAAAAAGGAGCAAAATAGCTCCGAAAGCTTGGAAATTAATAAATTAATTGGATAAAAATACAGCCTATCATTAGTGGTCGATTTCCCCGTTACGTAGTTGTTTGTGTGCCAACAAGTACGACCGTTTCTTCCCTTCGTGGTTTCTAATATTTCTTCAGATAGTCGATGAATAATTTTCCATGCGTATCCCAAAATACAGACGTCACAACCTTGCCAGCCGATTATTGAGTTTTTTAGACGCTTTGGACGGCTCTCCACTCAACAGATGCTGTTTTCGACTCTGGTGTACAGTGGTGAATCCATATTTCATCCATGGTCACTCATCGACGCAAAAAAATCTTTTTATCCCGCTTTGAAAGCTCCAAACAACGCTCAGATTCGTTTTTTCTTTGTTCTACTGTTAGCAAACGCAGCACCCACTTCGAAAAAGTTTTCTCATGCCTAAATTTTCGTGTAAAATGTTGAACATGATAACTTTTCTCAGTTATATAACAATTTTCAACACTTTTTTTATGTTTTCTGGCGAAGTCACATCTTTTGACCTTCCAGAGCGTTCTGTGTCTTCGGTGTTCGGCAAATGTTTGTTTTCAATGGTGAATTTTCCCGGTAGCATTTTTCAAGCCATTTTTTCGCTAGTAATTATAAAAAACACAATACACAGAAACGAAGATATTAACAAAAATAAAACGTAAAATAGAAATAATTATAATGCATAAAATAAATATGAATAACAGCGATGCATATATATAAAATGATCTGTCGTCCCCTTCTGGACTACGGCGCAATTATTTTCCACAATCCAAGACCTCCAACATTGAACAACATGGATGTGGCGGAACGATCAGCCCTTCGAATCCTCACAAAAATCCGACACCCTAACAATCCCTTACATAACCCCTTCCAATGGAGTGTATTAGATATGAAAAAAACTGTGTTATCCCAATATCCCAAAGAATTACCCAATTAGCCCAAAAATTTGCTACAAAACCTTCACTCAAGATAGACTAAATATCAATAAATAGATAATTTATTAATTATTTTCAAATCATTTTTATTTAATATACTAAATATCGTCTGACTCAAATGAAACCCTAATATCACTCCTAAATTTCACTACCCCCAAAACAATTCTCATTATCTCATCTTTCAACAAAGACTAACCGACATACAAGACATATGACAAGGACTACTGGCTGGAAGACCTAAGGTCGATAGCCATTTATAAGTTTATATTAAATGTATTGTATAATATATGTATATGTAAATGCCATAATAAAGATGATTGTATATATATAAAAATGAATAGATGTTAAATCAATTGATAATGGTTACTTTGTGTCCGAAATTTACATTTGGTAAAACAAATAAAATGTGAAGAAAGGTAATTAGTGCTTTATTTATCAATTTATGAATAGATTATTAAAAATCAACCAATAAAACAATTAAACACAAATTAGATTAAATTCTCTTGAAAATGGGCTAATAACCCGAAACTAGTCGAGAATTTAAAGTTATTCAATCTAATCTGTGTTTAATTGTTTTATTGGTTGATTTTTAATAATCTATTCATATTTATTTTATACAATATGAACTACCAATGTTTAAATATTAAATCCATTTATTATAATTATAATGCAATAAAACAGATATCAGCATACACATTACATGTGTATATGTATGTACAATATTATATAAAATTAGAATTATATTCTGCAGATGAATCGACTATACGGAAGTCTTTCGGCCATTCTTTATAATTTTATTAAAAATTCGAGATAAATATATCGGAAACAATATTTATAAAATGTTAACTTTATAAAAATCTATTAAATAAAAATGATTTAAAAATAATTAATAAAATATTTTCACATTTAGCTCTGTGACTTTTGACTTACGTTACGTAAGTACGTTAAACAAATGCACATTAAAACAACTACTTTCCGGGTAAATACCCACGCCGGACACACACACATAAATAAAATATTGCATAATGCAACAAAGTTTTGATCCGAGAAAAATTTAATGTAAAAACAACGTTACTTAATATAAGGCCATCTGCAGACACGTGTTTCGGGATCTATCCCTCGTCAGTACAGCTATGCCTTACGTAACGTAAGTCAAAAGTCACAGAGCTAAAAGTGAAAGAATAAATACTCTTTTCTATTTATAAAAATCGTTAACCGTACTGTGCAATGTATCTTATATTAAATCAATTGATCTTGCGATTATTCCAGAATTTACATATGCCAGTACAATAATATTTTTTTTACAAATTATTGCTGTTGCCCCGTAACGATTCATTTTGCTATGTTCTAATAAATAACACGAATGAAATCATTCAAAAAATCAACCTGGATTTGATCAAGGTGAATTTAGAATTAAAAATAGTATTAATAAGATAATTTTTATTTTGATGTCGTTTATGTTATGTAGTGTAAAAAAATCATTGATATTGACAATTATTATAACAAAACTAGTTGTATTTTTAGAATCTTATGATAAATACAGCCATACAAACTGAATACATTGCGTTAGCATTAACAGCACAATTAAACAAATATATCACTGAAAGCTATTTTAAGAATTTCGCGATAACTGAAATGACCTGAATTCGATAAATGTGCGATTATAAAGTAGTTAAAAAGCGGTAAAATTATCTTACGGGCTTTGATTGATTTATAAAGCAGTCATTTGTATTTAAATGAATCGTGCGAAATAATATGTGTTTTACTATTATTGCGATTATATATTAAAATAAAAATGTATTTAATAATAACAATTACACAGGCGGAAAGACCACTGCTCGATAGTCAATTGGCAAACTCTTACAGGATATATTGTAATATTTTATGTTATGTGTGGGTTTTGTATTACGTTTGTCAATAATTTATTTAATAACAATAATAATATTTATCGAAAGATATATACAGAAAAAAAAATGATAAAAATTATAAAATCAAATGTATCATTTGTATCTGTTAATTCCACCTGCATAATTTCTTTATATGCAGAATTTCACCTTTATACAAAGTAATTATAATTACATAACATAACAAAACATTACTAATTATGAAGTATTTTAATTCATACACTTGGTTGTTCGTTTCATTAAACTTTTATATTTGTGTTCCGACTAATTTCGACCAGTGGTCATTTTCAAGGAACTAATAAAATGACAAGTACAAGCAAGTCGATATAAAATTGAGAAGATTGATAATGACAATGTCAGGTCACAAGGGCAGTTGCGATGGGGGATTTCCAAATTTCTTCGATGTTATTAAGAATTGTTTTTCCTTCTTTAATACCTCAATTTATTTCTAGGCCTTCTGTTAGATTTAAATCTCGACCCTTGTTATCTGTATATAATATTTTAATTTGATTATTATCGAAAAAATGTTATTTTCTATGCAGTGTTTAGCTAGTCCTGTAGAATATGTTTTATTTTCTATCGCTTTACTGTATAAAAACGAATTCAATTTTATATAGACTTGTTTGTACTTGTCATTTCATTAGTTCCTTGAAAATTACCGCTGGTCGAAACACAAATATAAAATGAAATAAATATGAATAAATTATTAAAAATCAACCAATAAAACACAGATTAGATTGAATAACTTTAAATTCTCGACTAATTTCGGGTTATTAGCCCATTTTCAAAAGAATTTAAAATTTGTTTTATTAAAATTTCTATGGATATTTACATTAATGGATATATTGATTTTTTAATTTTTATTTTAATTTAATTGTGGGGCAGGCAAAATAATTTCGGTCCCAGCATTTGCTCAAATGGTGGAAAAAACAAATATAAAAGTTTAGTGAAACGAATAACCAAGTGTTTTAATTAAAATACTTCATAATTATTACATAAAAAATGTTTCACCACGGGATAAGTGAGAATTTAATTCAAAATACAAAACATTACATATAGTATAACAAATTTATAATCTGCCATCAATATTTATAATGATAATACAATAAAAATGTGTTTGAAATAATTATTCCAAGACTAGATAGAAGCAATTTAATTGACCAAGTCTATTAGGCGAAAGAAAATCATTCCAGATTCCAAATAAACTCCATGTAACGACAGGTTTGTCGAACTTGTGCAAGAAAACAATTTACAAACTTAAAATAATGATACAATTAACAAGTTATATAAATAGATTAAGAATTATTGTTTATATAATAATTCTTTGGCTAGAGTTGCAGAAAAAATATTTTACTTTTATTAATTAGACAAATGATAACATGTGAATTGAATAAATTACACTACATTTCCTACACACCTTTACTGCATATTAAAATACAGAAAAAATAAATATTAAAACGAATAATAACGAATCGCCTTCTTAATTTTCTAGTATACAGTAAATAATTAAATTAAATTGTAAACCGTAGAATTATTTTATTTCACAAATAATTCTGCGGTTAACGTATTTGCATATGTTTAGAATGGAATCCGGAACAGGAAAAGAATGCCATCCTGCAAAAACAAAAAAATGCAAAACACTTCCGACGGTCATTTTTGCGTTGCAAGTTTAGATACACTTAGTCGAAGGCTGTGTTTACTATTCGGGCTGAAATCTCAACAATTGCAATGATGGCGCTACTTTAAAAAAAAATAATCATAATTAGGATTTTTGTATTTACAATACACAGAAATTTATACTAAAACATCCCATAAAATAGAAAATATGTCATAAAATGTGAATGATATTTTTTTAGCTTTTTTACATATACTAAAAGATGAAGGATTAATAAATATTTTCAGAAAGTTTCATGATAAAATAATGATTCCCTGATTATTTTAGGAAAGTTTAATTATAATCCCCAGAAAGTTTCATGAAGCTCAAATTATGATTTTTTTGATTTACAATATACAGAAAATTGAAATAAAATTCGTCTTCTTTCGCATAAAATTAAAAATATCTCAAAAACTGTGGATGGAGTATTTTCTGTTTTTTACATATTCTAAAAGAGGATGGTTTAATTATAATCCCCAGAAAGTTTCATGAAGCTACTCTTCAAAAAGCTCAAATTACGATTTTTTAATTTACAATATACAGAAAATTGAAATAAAATTCGTCTTCTTTGGCATAAAATTGAAAATATCTCAAAAACTGTGGATGGGGTATTTCCAGTTTTTTACATATTCTGAAAGAGGATGGTTTAAATATAATCCCCAGAAAGTTTCATGAAGCTACTCCTCAAGAAGCTCAAATTATGATTTTTTATTTACAATATACAGAAAATTGAAATAAAATTCGTCTTCTTTGGCATTAAATTGAAAATATCTCAAAAACTGTGGATGGAGTATTTTCTGTTTTTTTACATATTCTGAAAGAGGATGGTTTAATTATAATCCCCAGAAAGTTTCATGAAGCTACTCCTCAAGAAGCTCAAATTATGATTTTTTTGATTTACAATATACAGAAAATTGAAATAAAATTCGTCCTCTTTGACATAAAATTGAAAATATCTCAAAAACTGTGGATGGAGTATTTTCTGTTTTTTACATATTCTGAAAGAAGATGGTTTAATTATAATCCCCAGAAAGTTTCATGAAGCTACTCCTCAAGAAGCTCAAATTATGATTTTTTATTTACAATATACAGAAAATTGAAACAAAATTCGTCTTCTTTGGCATAAAATTGAAAATATCTCAAAAACTGTGGATGGGGTATTTCCAGTTTTTTACATATTCTGAAAGAGGATGGTTTAATTATAATCCCCAGAAAGTTTCATGAAGCTACTCCTCAAGAAGCTCAAATTACGATTTTTTTATTTACAATATACAGAAAATTGAAATAAAATTCGTCTTCTTTGGCATAAAATTGAAAATATCTCAAAAACTGTAGATGCGGTATTTCCTGTTTTTTACATACTCTGAAAGAGGATGGTTTATATATAATTCCCGGAAAGTTTCATGAAACTACTCCTCAAGAAGCACAAATTATGATTTTTTGATTTACAATATACAGAAAATTGGACTAATATTCGTCTTCTTTGGCATAAAATTGAAAATATCTCAAAAACTGTGGATGGGGTATTTCCTGTTTTCCACATATTCTGAAAGAGGAAAGTTTACTTATTATCCCCAGAAAGTTTCATGAAGCTACCCCTCAAGAAACTTAAATTATGATTTTTTATTTACAATATACAGAAAATTTGACTAAAATTCGTTTTATTTGGCATAAAATTGAAAATATCTCAAAAACTATGGATGGGGTATTTTCTGTTTTCCATATATTTTGAAAGATGAAGGATTAATTATAATCCCCAGAAACCAACTACTCAAGAAGCTGAAGTTATGATTTTTTTATTTACGTTTGCAGAATTATCTATAACAACCTAAGGAATTATTTAGCGTAGTATAATTAATTATTTTGAAACTAAAATTCTGCATGGGTCATTATTATTGTTATTGAAAAAGCATGTTACTTATTTGAAATAAAAAATATCATCGCCACATAAACCGCAGATAAACTAAATATAGCCATTGCAAAGTTCTAAATTAATCCCCTAATCTTTTTCTTTATTTTATTGTTTTACCGTTTCTCGTTCAAACTTCTTATCAATTTTCGCACAATTAATTTCGCAAACAACATTATTTACCTCATACGACAAACAGAAACCTAATCAACAACAATAACACACATACACACACAAAAAAAAAAACAATTCTCAGCATTGTAAAACTTTGTAGAAATGCGATTAGCCAGCGGTTTATTCATTTTATGCTTTTCTGCCTTTCCTCCTCCTTTCTTCTCTCTGAAACCGAAACCGAAATCTTGGTTTACATTTCTCGCAACAGTCATCACATCCACGTATAGTTTGCAGTGTTTATGTTCAGCTGAACGTGCACCGTTGCTGTAGACTGTATCAAATGAAATTAAAAAAAGGAGGAATGAAAAAAATAAATACGCGGTGACTATGTTGGTGTGTATGTGATGTGTGTGTGTGTGTGTGCAAGAGTATTTTAAAGGCCAAGGTTAGTCGGCTTCGCGAAACGTCACGTTCGAGAAATCGAACGCTCGCTAAAAACGAAACAAACTACTCGGCTGAACGTTGATTAGGAGTTATTTTATAAAGATTGATTAGGGCGTGATTTGTTTGTTTTATTGTTATTTTATTGCATTCTTAATCGTTTAATAACATTCTAAACGCTTTACATTAATCTTTGTTGAATGTATAATGTATTTAAATGTAAACTTTCTGTAAACAAATTATCAATTGATGTACTAATAACATCAACTGTAATGTTTCTTTTGCTTATATATATCAACTATCTCCACTATAGATTGCGTTTTATTATAAAAGAAAAGTCAATTCACTTTAAACATTGTTTGTATAACACTAAATTTTATTTATTGTGATTATAGTTTCAACAATTTATTTATTTGGCGGATAAACCATTTTACAAATTAAAAATACATTGAAATATACATACACGTGTGCACATTTATACATACAAGCATAAACAAAACAAACACAATAATCTGAAACATCATACCAAATTTGAAAAAATACAGATTTTAAATTATACATGGCAAATTACAATTTACAGGTATTGGTACGCTTAAGCTTAAACATAAATTGAGAGTGTGAAGATGAGTTAAAAATATCGAAATTAGTTAAATTATTTGCCGACCCCATAAATCGTGTTAATGGGCTGTTAAGGCCATAATTTGTCTTGTGGATTCGAAGACGAAACAAAGGTATATGTCTTGTTGTTCGATTTGATAACGTGACAGAAAAATCAATTTGTGCCAGAAGAGAAGAACAATCAACAAGGTTGTGAATTAGTTTATAAAAAAACAACAAATCGGTGTATGCACGACAGCAGCATAATTTAACGTGTAAATCTGCGCACCGATGTGAAGTTATCCACGGTTTTCCAGCCACGGATTTTCGGCCCGGCACATCCACCATGGCGGATGCGCCGGGACTTTCGTGGTTCATCCACGAATTTTATTTCCCATAGTATATTAATAGTAACCTGAAAGATTGTTTTGAATAACTGTAGTATTATAATTATTACAATTTGTAAATCATCCACGGTTTCCAACAGAAAATCGGTGAAATTTCAAAGTTCAAAATGGCTGACTTTGGCGCCTTTAATTTTTTATTTCTTTGTCTTAAATTGTGACTAGATGTCTTAAGAACCATATAAAACTATAAAAAAGTTTATTTTTTTATTTTAGCTATTTTTATATATACAGGGTGTCTCAGCGTGCGCGCCGAGTAGCTTTACGGCTAAATGGTTTATTTTTTTCAAAATCGGCTTTCGCAGGCCTATGTAGGTCTATTAGGACCACATTTTAAAATTAGTTTCAAATATACAGGGTGTCCCATAAAAGCATGGCGTATCATAGTTATATTTTTTCTAATGGAATGACCCATATTTTATATTTTTTTAAGATTCTACATCAAAAATAAAGTTAACTTTCATAATATATTCATATGCCTAAACCTAATAATTTTTGAAATATTTAAATATTTTTGGAAAAATTGACGTTTCGAAAAAAAATCATAATTTTCTAATGGGTGAATGAAAACAAATGAAATTTTGTGTCAGTATATCTGATTAATGGGTTAAATTTGTTGCATTATGCAATATTTTATTGATATGCAACAGCAAGTGTAGATTATGTAATTCAATGTCCGGCGTGGGTATTTACCCGGGAAGTAGTTGTTTTAATGTGCATTTGTTTAACGTACTTACGTAGCGTAAGTCAAAAGTCACAGAGCTAAATGTGGAAATAATTTATTAATTATTTTCAAATCATTTTTATTTAATATATTTAAATAACTGTGACCAAGTGAATGAATACTCTTTTCTATTTTTCTATTTGTAAATTAAACTACTGAAGATGGAAACATAGTTTCCGAAATATATTTAGTTTAGTAAAAAGGACAGCTGTTTTTATTTAAATAAATATATTTAGTTTGATAATGAAAAGTGTAAATTGTTGAAACTATAGTCACAAAAAATAAATTAAATAAAAATCACTAATAAATTATTTCTACATTTTGACTTACGTTACGTAATATTTTAAACAAATCCACATTAAAGCAACTACTTCCCGGGCATATGCGGGGTATATGCCCGGGGACATTGAATTATATAACGTACCTGCTGTTACAAATCAATAAATGTGGAAATAATTTATTAATTATTTTCAAATCATTTTTATTTAATTTATTAAATAACTGTGATCATGTGAGTGAATACTATTTTCTATTTACAGAAAATAAAATTTATTGTATACAAACCAAGTTTAAAGTGTTTTATTCAATTGATAAACAATGTATAATAAATTTGAAGCCTCAGTTATTAA
Organism: Philonthus spinipes; assembly: GCA_963082785.1. Taxonomy (NCBI): domain Eukaryota; kingdom Metazoa; phylum Arthropoda; class Insecta; order Coleoptera; family Staphylinidae; genus Philonthus; species Philonthus spinipes. Next base: position 26,141,044 of record OY720299.1, on the reverse strand, counting down.
TAGAGATGGGCAAAGTCGATATTTTCGCTCTTTTTTGTCAATGCAAAATGAAGTATATTTTCTTAATATTATTTATAAAATTAATTATGGGAAGTGTTACCTATTTATTATTAAACTCCAATTTATTATTATTTATTAACTTTAGCTATTTAAAATTGGTTATTCAAAATTATCGATTACTAAATTTACTCAATTTTGCCAAACACTAGTTATTAACAATTTAAAGAGAATGTAATCGATGGTTGAGGCTTTTACTCGATGAAACTCCACAATACACTAATTGCAAATAAAACAAGAGTTTTTTTTTTCAAGTTTCACTAAATTTATCATACGACGAAATTCAAATACGTGCCAATAGATGGCCCACCCTTTAGTTTATTCTTATTTTTATATAACACACACGCTATAAAGGGTACATATCTGCTAGTTTTGAATATATATGGCACAGTTTTGTTGAATTAAATTTAATAAAATGTAAAATTATGCACATTTTTGTTTTGATTGAACAAAAATGCGCCTATTAATTAAATGAATCCTTATTTTTGAAAACCAGTTTTTTTTTGTAGTGGAATGTTTCTATTTTGTTGAATCAAGTTCAATAAAATATTAACTTATTCATCTGACACTTTCTTTGGTTTAATCCCCCCTCTCTTGTTCATTGTTCCTCTCTCACTAGTTACACCTAAAGAATTGCAAAAACTTACTCAATCCTCCCCTAAAATTCGCACACATAATAATTAATGTCGAAGATATTTGTTGGTGAGTACGTGAAGTTTCTTGATATAATGTAATAATATTTTATTCCTTTCTTCACTTTTTTATTTTTATAACTATATGTACATTTCAAGCACAACGTGCTCTTTTTCAATAGTTTTATGTAAAATTGATAAATAAATAATTTTTTTTATTTATTTGTCAATAAAAAAGTGAAGAAAGGAATAAACTTTCTTCACCAAGCCTATATTTTATATTTGTTTCCATTGTGTTGATGCTTAATAAGAAACACTCTTGTTTCTCAATAAGCATCAACGCTTTTTTTATAAATCCTTCATCAAACTTAAATTGTTGAAATTATAGCCATTAAAGGAATAACATAATCGCAAAAAGTTAAAATGTGTTTTATTCAAATTTCAAACGATCAATTTACATAAATTACAATTCGATTATTTTTGCGTGATCAATTATGTTCCGTTTTTTTTATATATATATAAATACTTGTGGAGATAATAATTTTATAAACATACAACATATGACATATGTCTGTGTCCTGTTTACGAGATCAGTGTAGCGTTAAGTTTCCTTGACATACGCAGGTAATTATTATCGACTTTTCCAATTTGTAATTAATTATTGCCGATGGAAAAAAATCTGGGAATGGTCATGTGCGTTAATACATTTTATTGTCCTAGACGCGCGGGCTTGTTTTATGGAAATTACGTTGTTGTTTTTACAGCTCGTGTTTACACAACATGAAAAATTTAATTATTAGTATTATATATATACTTGTGCGATTGCAGAATCAATTTCAAAAATAAAAAATAAAATCTAAATATTTATGTATATAAAATGAATGTGTAGGAATACTTTTAATTAATCACTTGGCACTATAATCACTAACACTGATTAATAGTTTGATAATGACGCGTTAATCGGGGCTATTCTGTAAGGAAAATATTAGGTTTGACGTGTTTATCACCACAGTCTAAACAGCTCATATAATGTGAAGATAATTAATAATAATAATAATAATAATAATAATAATAAATCTTTATTGTCCAACAGGAAACACATCCTAATAGACAATGTAGTTAAAAATTATGTAAATTAATTACATTTTTGTAAAATATATTTAGTAATTATATTTAGTCTAAGGTTGCCAGTACAGTTTTCAGACTATCATGAAATATATCATAAGAAGCGGAAATTTTATTAAAACATCTTGACACAATACTGACAGGTGATTTCAGACCAATATCAGTTCTATGTGCTACTAAGTTAAATGTAGGAGACTGCCTACTGTGAAAAGATGGAATATGCAGCCCAATACTATTTAAGAAGTCTGGTGAATCAACAGAACTGTGTAAAAGTTTATAAAGGAAAGAAATACACATTTTTTGTCTCCGAAACTCGAGACTTTCAAAATCAAATTTACGTAAAAGTATATTATGATCTACACCTCTATTTGGATACGATCCTTCTAACTTAAAAGATAATAATTTTAAAAATTTACGTCGTACACTTTCTACTGCACGAATCTAACATTGGCGCTGAGGAAACCAAACTATGGCCGCATATTTCAACTTTGAACGTACGTAAGCTTAAAATAATGATTTCAATGTTTTCGGATTACAAAATAGGGAGGATTAACGACAGATAAAACCTAGAGACCTCGAGGACTCTTTAACAATATAGACAATATAGTCAACGTGATAATTAAAGGTTAAAATGTTGTCGAAGTACACTCCCAGATCTTTAAAAACTGTGGCGCGCTCTAAGATGTTACCATGAACTGTATAATTAAATGTAAGCGGATTGGATATTTTAGTGAACGACATGTATTTACATTTGGAGATGTTTAGGTCTAGTCCATTTTTTAAACACCATGCTGATGTTATATTGTAATACTTGACAATCGTTGACATTTTTAATAGTATTGTAGATTTTTAAGTCGTCGGCGTATAGTAGGTGCTTACAAGATAGGGATTCCGAAAGATCATTAATAAATAAATTAAATAGTAGTGGACCCAAAATAGAACCTTGGGGTACTACTGAAAAAGGACAGAATTTTAAAGATTTGAAGCCATTGACAACAACATATGCTTTGCGTTCACTAAGATAAGTCTGTATTAATGACACGGATGATGCACAAAAACCAAAGGTACTTACCTTTGATAACAGGATATTGTGTTGAACCTTGTCGAATACTTTCGACAGGTCCGTATAAATCACATCAATTAGTCCCTTAGCATCAATAGTCTCAGCAATATCATGAATTATAAGTGTACGGTTAGTCACAGTTGAACGATTAGGCAAAAACCAATTCTGTTTATCAGATATATATAGTTTAACATGATTGTAAATTTGATCAAATAGTAATCGTTCAAATACTTTTGCGATATGCGGTAAAATAGCAATGGGTCTATACTCATAAATATTTTGAATCTTGAAAAATGTTTTAGGCGCAGGACAAATTGCTGCAATTTTCAGACAACGCGGAAAGGTCCACGTTTTTATTGATAAGTTGAATAATATAGCAAGCGGTGCACAGAGCAGAGTAACACAATCTTTTAACAACAAAGAAGGTAAATTGTCCCCAGATGTATAATTATTCGCAAGCTGTCTGAGTAGCGCATGTTGATCAGATGTGAAGACGAAAGCGAAATTAAGAATTAAGCTTATATCAGTGTCAATAAGAATATTTGTTGATGTACTATGCACTGATTCAAAAAATCTCGGAAACCTTTTACGTCAGTAGGATTATCTAAGATGGTATCATTATATGACATGGTTAAAGGAATCCTTGATGAGTTTGCCTTTCTTGAATTTACGTATGACCAGAACTGTTTAGGATTAGATATTACGTTATTTTCTATTGAACATATGTAAGTTTTACGTGCATATTTTATTTTATTTTATTTTATTTTTAATAACAGATCTTAGTTTTCTTAAATTGTTCTGAAAGTGTACACATAGCAGAATTATGTTTAAGTTTCTTCCTAATTACATTTTTCTTTCATAAGAATTTAATTATTTCTGGGATAAACCAAGGCGGATATTTGTTTCAAATTAATTTTAGGTATATATGATATCATAAAAATCATAAAATGCTAAGTCTATACCCTGAACATTAGAGAGATGACTCCAATCTATCTCGGATAAGTATGCGTACAATCCTGGATAGCTTCCTCTTTTAAAATTAAATCTACACGCGTTTACATTGACTGCAGACACATACATTGGAATGTAAATGTAAATGCGGGATGATAAGCATCCTCTGCAACTAACGAATCAGTTTCTCTTTGGATATAACAATTCAAGTTCGAGTAGAGCAGATCTAAAACATTATTTGATATATTAGGTATTGTGTTATATTGCTGAAGGCCTAAGAAATTGCAAAAATTGATAATATAATAAGCTTTGTGAGACAGATTAAGAGGAATATTAGACATGTTAGGACAATTGAAATCACCTAATAGAATTATTTTACTAGTTTCAAAACTGAATTGCAATAACAAATCAAAAAACAGTTTCACATCTGGATTCGGTATGTTTGGTGGAATATAAATGAGAATCAAATAGAGCCAACTAGTTATAAGTTTACATTTACATAACAATATGTCAATAAGTGGAACTTGCAATTTAATATGGTCTGTAGGAATTATCTAAATTCTGAAGTATTGCGCACGGCAATTAGTACACCACCGCCCCTAGATTTGCCAGTGAGAAATGCATCACGATCTGTCCTGAGAACTGTATATGCGTGATTAAATAGTTCACTGTTACTTACAGAGCAGTTTAACCAGGTTTCTGAAATAAATAAAATATCATAATCGCAAGTACTGGTAGAGTCATAAAATGTTTTAGTTTTGGTATTCAATCCTCTGACGTTCTGGTAGTATGCCGTGATGTTTCCTGTTGGTATTGAACTTCAAGTTGACTTGAGAGTGGTAGCTACAATTCGGGGAAGACCTTTGATGTATTTTATTGTCAGGTTAGATTCGCCCTTCTCACGTCTCTCATCAAGTTCGCCTCGAACAGCTTTCAGGATTTTACTTTGCATTGGAGTTCTGTCCGTCCCTAACTTCATATTTTTGAGATCGATTCTCTTACATATTTTAATGAAGTCGACTGCCTGTTCTTTTGAGTTGAACTGAAGTTTGATTGGCCTAGGATTAACATATAAGTTAAACTACTACTAATAAAAAGTTTAGTTATACCAATAAAAAAAAAAAGTTTAGTTATACCAATAAAGTAAACGATTTTTGTTAACGCTCTAAGGGCTGACTTTTCCGCAACCTGGAGATTTTTTAAAACTTGTGGGTGGGGGTTGTGGATTAGGATAGCTGCATATTCGAGCGGGGGTCGACAAATCATTTTGTATATATGGACAGCTGTTGCTGTTGAAATACCTTTATTTTTATATGTGAGGGCTCTAAAATGCTTAGCCCTGCTCTTAACTTTGTCTTTGAGCTTATGGAAGTGGTTGGTAAAGGAGATTGGGATATAAAGTTACACCAAAATACTTACAGATGAGTGAAGGAGATATGGAGTGATTATTAATTTTAATTTGATAAGGAGAATTACTATGGCGGTGGAAGGGAATAAGTAGTTGGGTTTTGTTGGGATTTATTGAGATTCTCCATTTCGCATACCAGGTTTGAAGATCGTCTATCAATCCCTGTAGAATGCCAACAGTTTTTGTTATGGTTCAGCTTAAATGGTTGGGTTAAAATGGTTGGGATTGGGATTGTATAGGTCCTATACAAATATGTTATAAAGTAGTGGGGATAGGGGCGAGCCTTGGGGAAGACCTTGCTGAGATTTGAAATTAGTGGATATTGAGTTATGGACTCTGACACAGATGGTACGATTAAGTAGGAATTTATCGAAGATTTTAATTAAATTTGGAGGGACGCCTAGGGAATGGCATTTGTGTAGCATACCTTGATGCCACACAGAGTCATAGGCTTTCTTGATGACGAGAAGTAAAATAGCGGATTTTTTGCCTTCAGGGTGTGCCTTAAAAGCATATTTTTTCAGATTTTAAAATTATAATACAAAAAATACAGGTCAATATAGCCGCCGTAACTGCCTTGCCGTTGGTTTTTTCATGCATAACTTTTTTGTATTCAATGTACAAAAATAAATCAAGTAAAAATTTAAAACCGCTATATTCTATCACTTTAGGTCTTTTTACAATTAAAATTCCAAAGTTGAACCACTTATCAGGCCAGCGATTAAAAATTGCAATTAAATGAATTGAAAATAATGGGATATATTTTAATAATAAAATAAGTGCGAAAGAGAAGAACGAAAAGAATGACCATATTGTCCATCACCTTTAATGATCTTATTAAAATGTGATGATGCCCGACACCGGCGAGATAAAACCGCTCGGACCAATCAGATTGGCCGGTGATGACTCATGTGAAACGGTAATGTTTATCAGATCAAAAAAAGAAACAGGCGAAAGAAAATATTTGCATGTATATTATTCAGTGATTGTAAATTAACGCGTGAGTTATTAATTTCTATTAATACGGTTTAACGTATTAAGTAAGTCAAGTATTACGTTACGTAAGTCAAAAGTCATAATGCTTTTTTCTATTTAAGTCTGAGGAAATTACTTCGTCAAGGCAGTGAACATTTAAATGTTAACGTTTGTTAGTGCTTTTTATCTAAATTGTGTTTCGTTTTTTATTTATTGTTTGTAATTAACTTTTAGTTTAGTTTTAGATTAACTAGCCATAAGATGAATCTGTTCTATAACAACTATATAGAACAGATAAGAGTTATAGAATCTGTTCTATAACAACTATATAGAACAGATTCGTCTTATTGCTATGGACTTTCATAAATAAATAAATATCATGTTTAATTATAAGTATTGCAGTATTTAAAGAAATTAATTTAGAGCACAAACCACAAACGATCCGATGGTATAGACGTAGATTTGAAAGAGAAGATGCTTGCATATTGTTTCCTGACGCTACTCCAGTTGAACATGGCTGTGAATCCTATCTTTAAATAGAAGACTGATTGGTTTTATTATTGGATCGGTTTACGTCGTTTAATTATAAAAAAATTGAATAGAAACAATAGCGAATTTTGTCTTTGTTCACTTCATATTTGACGCGCAATTACACTTGACTGAATCAACCTAACACAAATTTGTCAAAAAGAGTTTTTTCTACGCAAATTAACCTTTCTAACGAGTATAGACATGATCTAATGGGATTAGTGCATCATGAGATATTAGGTTCAACGCCATCTATTGAGAAAAAAAAAACATGGACGACTTTTCTTCAGACCCAATAAATACGGGCGAAAAACTACTGGTCGATAGCCAATTCCAGAATAAGATAACAGCGTTTTATGTATAATAAAAAATCATATTATGTACATAATCAGTTACTTGTATACATAATTATTATTAAGGTTGCGGTTTAGTAGAAAGAGATAGGTATATAGTAAAATAGAAATAATCGTTTAAAAAAAGAGCCATTCTTTTGGATTTAATAATATGAATATGTATTTATATTATTTATCTACCAAGTATAAAGTATTAGTCTAAATAAAAAATAAATCGTTAAGTTTCGTGTACTACGTCAATTTACTAGTTCAAGTTAAAAAAGAAAATTGTAAGATATAATAAAATTAATAGGTCATGTCTGCTAAGCTATTTGAATGCAGAATTTAGTGAAATTCTTTAAATTTTTATTGCACAAGTTTTTATTAGCAAAAATATTATTTGCTATAAATTTGTTCAATTTTCATTGTTTTTCATAATTGATTTTCACACAAACTAAATATTAGAATAATTTTTAATTAATCTGATGAAATTCCTGCTTATTTTAAGATTACTTTAATGTATAATACAATATTGATCACAGCAGCAATCTAAATCGAATTAGTGATTGCCAATATTTATATAGCTATGTCTTTCATCTAAACCGCACCCTTAAATGGCATTGTAATACAAATACTTAATATGTTTATATATAAATTACAGACAAGGTGGAACAAAGTAGAAATCGCAATAATTAATTCTTAAATCGTTTACATAATTCTTTTCTTAAAATCAATCTACGATCATTTAAATGCAAATCCAATTAATTCTCGTGAAAAACAGATCAATTTAAGAAATAATCAATTCACGAAACAATAACTCATTCTTATTTCAAATGCTAAACGCATTTATTAATTTTTTATGAATGACGACACATTTCGACTCGAAGAATCAAGTTTTACACACACACTCGCCCGTACGCGCATTATTAACATTTGAGTGGGAACAAAACATTTTTTCCTCTTATTGTGTTTACATTGTGATTCTTTTCCGAATACATTCATTAAAAGTCGTACCGTGTACGGCTTGTATATCTGCATAGTGCATGTCTAGCCTTTTTAATTCGGTTTTGTTTGTGTCCGGCCAAAAGAATTTCAATACGTACATGTTTCGATAGCCGCGAAACATAAATATGTATGTATGATTAGATTTTCAGATGTAAGCGTACGAAGATATTGTTGGTCTCTGCTATTTCAAGAAAGAATTAGTTGTTTGTGTGGAATTTTTTTTAATAGTTTGAAATATTTACCTTTTATGTAACTTTCTGATAGTAAAACAATTACTAACTTGTACTACGTTCTAGTTTATACTAAAATAGAGTATAGCTATATTATTTCGTATCCCTATTACTCAAACCATAAAGTATTGAAATAAAATCAACGAAAATATTTTATTATTTAAACACTAATTACTTTTTTTGTATTCACTGTTTACAAAAAGTAATTATTGTTATTAATTTAAATATTTAAAATGAATTACAAAGCACAGCCTCCACAACAAAATATTTAAAGTATTTATATTTTAGACGTAGCACATACCCTAATTTTGGTTTTGAAAAATTATAATCAAAATGTTTGTTATATTTAAATAGAAAAGAGTCACAGTTATTTAAATAAATTAAATAAAAATGTTTTGACAATAATTAATAAATTATTCTCACATTTAGCTCTGTGACATTTTGACTTACATTACGTAAGTACTTTAATAAAATGCACATTAAAACAACTACTTCTTGGGCAAATACCCCACCAGACATTGAATTACATAATGTACACTTGCATATCAATGAAATATTGCGCCATGCAACAATTTTTGATCGGAGAAAAATCCAATGTAAAAAACAAAAAAGAACGTTACTTAATATAAGGCCATCTGTAGCCACGTATTTCGGGATCTACCCCTAGTCAGTACAACTATATATAATTTAAAGATGTTAAATTAATTAAATTAAATCAACCATATTCAGTGAAATTAAATAAATTATGTCAAAATTGTTTTATGAGTTATGTGAAGTGTGTTTAATAAAATGAAAAATGTATTCGTTCCTTACTTCACTTTTTATTTATAATAGTTAAATGTACATTTCGATTGCTCTTTATCAATCGAAATGTACATTTAACATGATACTCGAAATGTACATTTAGCTATCATAAATAAAAAGTGAAGTAAGGAACGAATAAATTTTTCATTTTATTAAATAAATTATGTTAAATCAAATCAAACTATTTATTTATTTAATTTATTGTTATATTTAAAATTGATGTATAGAAAGTACTTACCTTTTTTATACCACTTTTATTTTAATTTAGTGACTAGTTCCATCAAACTAAGTTTGATAATGATTACCGTGTAATTGAAACTAGTAACTAAACTAAAATAAAAGTGGTATGAAAAAGTTAAGTGTTTTCTCTACATCAAAATTGAAAATGTACCACGAGGTGAACGCCTCCAAGATCCAAGATTTAAAATTGAATTTCATATTTTGTAAAAGGTGTAATTCCGTATAGATGAATAAATAAATAAATAAATCTGAGACTTGGCTTGACGATAATATAAGCAATTGCGAGTTAGGATTTATTTATTTATTTATTTAATACAATCATCATACACGTTTATTGATTGTACATAAATTACAAAAACTTAAAATTAGCGTAGACATTATTATAGTAAACAAATATAAGAAAAACATTATTGTTAACAGGCTAGGAGTCATGCAGTAGTTGCAGAATGTAATGATAGCACTTTATTGGGGTAATTATATTAAAAATATCAAACATAGGGTCAACCGTTAATAAATTGTTAAGCAAATTACACATTGCGAAAATTGGCGATTTTAACAAGACGTTTGTGTTGGGGATACTTAAGTGGAAAAGATGTGTTTGTCTAGTTGAATGTGGAACTTGGAATTTTATTAAGGCTAGAATCTCGCTGCAATCCGCCATATTGTTTAAGATTTTGAAAAAATATGTAATTAGATGAGCCTTCCGACGATGTTCCAACGATTGTAACCCAAAGAAATCTAGTAGTTGAGCATAAGTTACAGAGTTATCAGGGTAAGTACCTGTCTCCTTAAAATAAACGAATTTAATAAACTTTTTTTGAATGACTTCAATTTGATTGGAGTAGGAACAGTAAATAGGATGCCAAATACAACAGCAATATTCAAGACGAGACCGAACATAGGCATAATATAACGAACAAATGGCGTTTGAACATGTAAAGAGCTTTGTATTTCGAAAGATAAACCCTAAGCTGCGATTAGCTGATGCAAACAAACTATCAATATGCGGTTTAAATATTAAAGCGCTATCAAATAGTATTCCCAGATCTTTAAATTGACTAACTCTCCCAGAACAACACTGTTAATGTCGTAATCGTATGGAATAAGAGATTTTTTCCTTGAAAATGACATAATTTTGCATTTATTTATATTGAGCTCTAAACGATTTGTGGAACACCAAGAATATAAATTGTTAAGATTATTTTGCAGAAACATGCAATCATTTATAGAGTGTATCGGATGGATCATTTTTAAGTCATCTGCAAATAATAAACAACTTGTTTGGATGATCTGAGTAACATCATTTATGAATATATTAAAAAGACAGGAACCTAGAACAGATCCCTGAGGGACCCCTGAGGTTGCGCAAAAGACGTTTGACCTAAATCCACTGAATTCAACATATAACTCCCTCTCAGTCAGATAATTTCTCATTAGGTTACATAAAGATGCGGAGAACCCAAAAGTAGAAAGCTTAGAAAGTAATATACTGTGATTCAACCTGTCAAAAGCTTTAGAGAAATCTGTATATATAACATCAACCTGCATTTGACGATCAAGACAAGTAGATATACTTTGTGTAAAAGATGTCAGATTTGTGAGCGTAGAACGCTTAGGCCTAAATCCATGTTTATTGTCAGCTAAATGCAGATTGTTGAAGCTAGTTAAATGGTCGTTTAAAGCAAATTCGAAGCATTTTGACAGGTTGGAGATAATGGCGATAGGCCGATAGTTGCCAATTGAGTTTCGGTCGCCAGATTTATGGATGGATACAATACGGGTTTTTTTCTAAATAATTGGAAAGTAGTTATATTTTAAGCACAAGTTGAAGATGTGTGTTAGCGGCGCAGACAATATGAGTCGACAGTCTTTTAATACGAGAGCTGGCAAGCCATCTGGACCCGAGTTTAATTTATTACCTAGCCTACAAAGCGCTGTTTCAATGGTGTGTTGCTCAAAGTTTTGAATATTTAAAGAATAGTTGTGTAAAAATTCAGTAAGTATATTGTTAGTGTTAGGTTGAGAATTATTCACAAAAGACTTGGAGAAGTGCGTAGCAAACGAATTGACGATGTCTTGTCCTGTTGTTAAAATTTGATCATCAAAGTTCATAATTTTCGGTGCTGCAGAGTTATTTTTCAACATTTTGATAAAACTCCAAAACTGTTTAGTTGTGGATCGAATATATTTTTCACTATTTTGAATGTAAATTGCAAAATCTCGTCTTGACAGTGATCTAACTTGATTTTGTAGGAACATGAGATGTCTTTTATAAAATTGAGACAACGGATGCTTGTGCGCTAATCTTTTGTACCTTTTTTGCTCTTACAATTTGGATTTAAGATTTTGTGAGAACCAAACAGGATACCTAATACATGCTTTACGAGTCAATGGTACACATACGTTAAATATCCCATTGAGTTCCCCATAAAACATTTCGCATGCTGCGTCAACATCGGTACAAAGTAATAAGTTATGCCAATCTATATTACAAATTAAATCGTACATCTTGGAAAAAAAATTCTTAAAGTTAAAAGATTTATTATTTGAATTTTGCGCTAAACACTTATTGCTCTTATTTCTTTTCCTAACACTAAATTCAATAGACAGCGCAGGATGATATCTGTCCTCATCAACAATGGGAGATAGGCTACGATTAACAATACAATCAGCATTGCCAAAAATAAGATCTAGGATGCGATTATTGTGATACTGTTGAATTGACTGTATCCAAAAAACTCGACACAATTAAATAAAGCTTTTGTACAACTATTACTGTTTGGATTAATATAATAGGTATTTAAATTAAAGTCTCTTAAGAAAATAACATGGCTATTAAGCATGAAAGGCATGCTATCTAACAAATCGATGAAACATGACAATTGGTTTAGGCTAACAGGCGGGTAAAGTAAGCATTGATTATATACACCGCAGAATTATCAAAAATTAGAATTTAACAACTATACGATATATAGGGTGGATCGTTCATCCAGAACAATTAACAAACACCATTGAAAGGGAGTGCTTATAGCTGTCAAAAATAGTATTAAATCATACAAAATTGATATACAGGAAGAGAACATGGAGCATATATTTGTATGCCTAAAGCTAAATGAAACTCAAATTATTATTGGTAGCGTATACATTCATCTATAGACTCTTACACTGAACACTGTCATATTTTAGAAAGGCTATACTTAAATCATAGTGATTTTAAATTTATAATTTATGGCGACTTTAATCTTCCAAATTTAATTTGGACCCAACGGCGTGATTAGCGAAATTAGTGAACTTTTTTTGTATACTTATAATTTAATAAACTTGAACCAAATTAATTCAATAAGTAATTCCAATCAAAGATTTTTAAATCTTATATTTACAGATTTTCTTCAATTTGATATATGTTTATCCGATGATCCTCTCAGTTATCCATCGCTTCACCACAATCCTATGAATGTAAATATATGCGTATCGGAAAAGTTCTGCCCCTTAAATGATAATGATGAAATACCTGACTTTTCAAAAGCTAATTACGATGCAATTAATAATTACCTTGCGCCAATCGAGTAGGAGAATATTTCAAAATAAAAAATTGATATGTATATATATATATATATATATATATATAGATGAAACAATTTGATTCCTAATAAAAATAAATAGTATAGCAACTACCCTGTTTTGTTCAACAAATATCTAATATGTTTATTAAAATGTAAAAAAGAAGCCCATGCAACTTTCAAGAAATCTGGTCTACCACATGATTATAATAAGTTCAGTTTATTACACGATCAATGCAAACATTTATGTTCTCAACTTCATAAAGCTTATATTAATAAAATAGAAACTGGTATATGCTTGAATCCTCATCACTTCTGGAATCATATTTCTAAGCTAAAAAAAGCAATGGTATCCCCAATAGAATATCAGGGGACGTGGATCTTTGCAGATTTTTTTGCGGAGACGTATAAGCATATGAGTACTAAAACAGGCAGTTTTAAAGTTGGAAAATTTGTCAACGATAATAAATTAAAAATAAACCTAGAAGAAGTATTTAATGAGTTAAGCTCCTTAGGAAATAGTACTGCGTTTGGACCAGATGGTGTTTCTGCTGCGTTTCTTTCAAGATGTGTGTGTACTTTAACAAAACCATTGCATACTTTATTCGCCAATTTGCTTGAGCAAGAATCGTTTCCACAAATTTGGAAGAGGAGTTTTTTGATTCCAATTCATAAAGCTGGCTGCAAAGATGTTATTTCAAATTATTAAGGAGTTGCAATCCAATCACATATTCCAAAAATATTATCACGTCAATTATTCTGGATAGCCAAAAGTATTATTGTAAAGGATCAGCACGAATTCTACAGAGGATGATCAACTATTACAAATCTATTAGAATTTCAATCTGATATTTTGACTGTCTTGGATAAAAAAGATCAATTAGACGTCATGTATACGGATTTTACCAAGGCGTTCGATAAAGTGAATCACTCCATTTTACTTTAAAAAATGAGTGCTTATGGTTTTTGTGCAAATGTTTTTATTTATTTATTTAATTAACCATTAAATAGAGTAACATACATACATGATACAATGAATAGTTACAATAATAAAATAATAGAATTAACAAAAAAACACATTTTTAAAAACGAACTATTTAGCACTAAATATACGGCGCAAAGAACTTACAGAATCTGTAAACATGTCAAAGCTGGATACTTTAATTAATTCATTTGCATGCCTTAACATGCGTGTGATAGCCAACTGCTTCGCATAATCTGTTCTGTGGAACGGTATATGAAATATGGATGCATTTCGCAAAGGACGGGCGGGAACATGGGGACCAAGAAGCTTTAAAACATCAGGACAATCAATTGTTCTATCAAACATTTTCTTAACAAATAGGATATCTTTGTTAACACGAGGAGAACATAAACTCAATATTAACCATATTGAGCAGGTCATAGTAGTCCCCAACGAGATGAAATTTGTGGGCAATAAATTTAACAAACTTTTTTTGTACCTGTTCAATATTTTCAATATCAACGCCGCTTTAAGGGGACCATACACAAAAACAGTACTCCAGTGTGGACGAACCAGGGCGTTATATAATACAATTATTGTGTCAAGATTCCGAAAATCTTTGACATTACGTTTAATGAATCCAAGCAATTGGTATGATTTGGCTACTATCGTTAAGATATGCATTGAAAGAGATAAATTAGTATTAAACGTAACGCCCAGTTCTTTTACACTATTTAAACGTATTAAGGGTTCGCCCAACAAATTTTTAAATTGATTTCGGTCTTACCTTACAACTCGTGTACAAAATTTCAAAGTCGGAAGTTTCATATCTCATGACATACACTTTACGTCTGGTGTACCGCAGGGTAGCCATTGCGGCCCAATTCCCTTTCTTATTTTAATTAACCACATAACTCATTATTTAAAATTCTCCAGATGTTACCTGTATGCTGACGACATGAAACGAAGTGAATTCAATTATTGACTGCCAGGAACTACAAGTGGATATTAATAAAGTATCTAAGTGGTTCACTATCAATGATTTAAGTCTAAATATAGGTAAATGTAAATTAATAAGTTTTGGCAAGCATAAAAGACATTTAAATTATGATTATATAATTGATAAAAATAATAATAATAATTTATTTCTCAACAAGCAGAGCCTAATTACAGAGAAATATATTTGTATAAACTAAACTAAATATAGTTGTACAGTGTCAGTACAGGATTATATACCTGTACTGACACTGTACAACTATATTATATTATATTAATAATATATTAATACTTGAAGAGGTGAATACTACTAAAGAAAGTTCATTTCGACAGTGCATTTGAAGGCCGTGTGTGGAAAGGCAATGAGTTATTTAGGTTTTATTATGCGAAATGGCAAACATTTTAATATGAAAACTCTGCTGGTTCTGTACAACTTATTTGTACGATCCATTCTTGAGTATGGTTATTTGGTGTGGTATCCATATTATAATGTACACATGTCAAAATTTGAACTGATACAGAAACGATTTGTTAGATATCTATCCTATAGATTTAATGAGAATATCAATCTGACGTCAATTCGGGAGCGCCATACAATTTCAGGAATTTGCTTTATCTACAAACTTTTGAATGGCTATGTTGATGCCCCCAGCCTTGTAACCTTAGTGAATTTCAATGGTACAAATCTTAGGAACGCTCCTTTATTTCGAGTCAATTTTCATCGAACTAATTATGGATATTTTTCACCCCTTGAAGTGATTGTTAGAAACGTAAATACTTTATATCGTGATCCCGATTTTGACTTATTTCACTAAACATAGTGACATAGTTTATGTAAACGGCTATTTAATTCAAAATTTCATTAAGTGCCTATTTCCAGAAAATGATAGTTCAACTCCATGAATTCACCGCTCAATTTATAATTACTCATAATAAATTAAAGACGACGCAAGCGCCACCTTTTGCCTAATTTCAAGTGGCATCGTCAATATTATAATTACTCATTTGAGTTTATAAAGATTTATTTTATATTATCAAATGTATTTCTAGATTAGATCATTTTATCAATTCTATTTTTGGAAAGTTTGTATTTATATATATTTTATAAAAATTGTAAAAAGGTGAACCCGTTAAATAAATAAATTAAAATACATTTAAACTAATCTAGAAAAGTAATGTTAATTCTAAAATAATATTTTTTTTAATTATCATTAATATTTATTATTATCAATAGAGATATTTCGTTGGGAAATCATTAGTTTTGAAACAGCAAATATTTTTTAACCGTTACACCTTAGTTAAATAAACATTTAAACATTTTCCGAATGCTTTGAAAACCAGTGGCTCTGCATATTTACATTTATATCTTATCGAAATATAAATAAATATTTGTTCGGCGACACTCATTTCTGAAATCATATTTGTTTTCAACTCGAATAAAAAATGTAAAAGCAAATACATTTTTAAATTATATTAAAAAAAGTATTCGTAAATTTATATTACAACAAACCATTTTATAGAATAATAAATGTATATTTACTTATATTAAATAACACTATTTAGTGTTTTAAAGAAAGAAGAAATGATCATTTCTTCGCCTGAAGAAGCCACAGTGTGGTGAAACAATTGTAGCGATATTATAATAGACTTTGAAAGACTAAATAGTGTTATTTAATATAAGTAATTATGAACTTTCAACAACTATCAGCCTCATCAATCAATTAAATGTATATTTGTTTGTGATACACACACAAAATCAGAAAATGAGTGAAACGTTTAAATATATTCAATAATTTTGAATAAAACCATAGGTTAAGAAACAAATTACCGCATCGCGCACTCACAAGGGTGTTTAATATAAACATATATATCGTATTTATGTTATGTATAAACACGAGTCAATAAAAACAACGAAAAATATAAATGTGTGTGAAAATAAAAACGTTAAGCCGATTGACAAGAAACCTTTACATTTTCAAAATATTTTATATTGTTATTATTATTATAAACTCAGAAAACTTGTCAATAAATATGTGTAACTAACAACGTTAAATACGAAATTTTGCATCTCTCGCAACCTTAATATCCCTCCCAAGCTTAAACACCGTTCAGTTACAATTCATCACTCATTTACATAACAGTTCAGCTAGCTAGCAAAGTTTTTATTTATAAATCACAATAAATTCATTACAGGGCAGAAAGACCTCTGGTCGATAGCCTATGACAGACTACTAACTCACCTATATGTATTATAAATATAAATATTTGTAAAGAATTGTAATTCTGCTGTCTAAATAAAGATATTTGTATTAGCCTTATACTACGTAACGTTTTTATAGTAAACGTTACGTAATATAAGGCTATCTGCAGACACGTGTTTCGGGATCTATCGCTCGTCAGTACAGCTCTGCCTTACTTATATTTGTTTCACTAATCAGTGAAACAAATACCAAGTGTTTTACACTTTAATGATTGTTTTAGTTACGTGAAGATGAACTAAACTATTAAATGAAATATTTTGTCTCCATTCTTCACAAAATTTATTGATTGCAAATGTACATTTTGGTCACGATATGACCATTTTCAATGCTAAACTTTAGTATGTGAAGAAAGGAGACTCAATCTTTCATTTAATAAGTGTTTTAATGAATAGTTTATATTTCAATATGTGTTATCGCTTGTTAAGTAAGAAATTAATTAAAAATAAACTTTCATTATATTTTTTTTATTTTATTTTTAAAATAAACGAATTTATAATAAATATTCAGTTTATTTGTATATAAAATTTGTTTTCAAATTTTAATATTACAATATTTGTTTGATAATTAAACCGAGATACGCTCATTGATATTAAATTGCGAATAACATTGAAGACGTTGAGGATGTTGAGACAAAGAGTCGGTAGAGTGACGGAGGGATGTGTTAGCGTGGTCGGTAATAAAGATAGACTATTCACATTTGACCTCAGCAATGGCCACATTTAATATGAAACAATTGGTAACAGCTGTATTGTTAATCTGCTTAAATTATTTCACTGGCGACGTCTTTTTAAACAGGCACGACGACGATTCATGAATGTAACGCGACGTTGTTGTGGAAATGGCTTGCGAATTACTGCTAACGAAATACTCAAATTAATTATTATTTAAAATATATGTACAATTTATAAGTATAGGCAATTAAAAAATAATTTTAAAAATATTAAAATCCGAATCTTTAATTTAAAGTAATGATTCTTAATGTAACAAAACATTATACGACTCGAAATACCCCGTAGACATAATTTATTAATAAAATTTGCTTGACTACTAAAGGCAAATATTGTACAATTATTTTCATATATACAAGATGTCCCATTATTCCGGAATTCATATCAAGTTTATTATTACAAATAGAAATATTTGTATCATAAACCGATACAAATATTTCATTAAGAAGTACAGGAGATTAATTTATTTCTGTATTTAAATGCCATTTTAATAAAGAATTGAATTTAAATTTTTTTTCATAGCCAACTACTATGACAAAAAAAATTAAATGGCAGTAATCGAGCATCGAAAATAACAGAAATTGAAACCAAATTCGTAATAACTACTATTTTCTATTTAAATTAGCGTTATGGAAAATCTATATGTGAATTCGAAATAATGGTTGATCTTCTAAATGACCAAATACATCCTAAATTTTAATTGTCACAATAATATAAAACATTGTTGTTTGTTTCGTTACTGTAATTTCTCTGTTTCCATGACCAACTATTTAATTAATTCTTAAAATGTCCTAAAAACAGTATAAAATGTGAAATATTTAGAAAACTACGAAAGATAAGCATATAGCATGCTATATAAAATGTATTCCCCTTTTTATGACAAGTTCAGAAAACAATTGAAAAGAATAAGGTGCCATTTAAAATAATAAATTAAAAATAAAATTACATCGGTTTAAAAAGTTACACATTTAACATTATTTTTCAAACACCCTCTATAAACATATTTCACACTTATTAATCATTACATTATTTTAGTATGCATAGAAATTTAATGATTTTTTAGTACACATCTGCAACTGTCAAATATTTTAGAAAATATTTTTTTCTGCAGTAACTGCTAGTCAAAACTACTAACTATATTATATTGGTGTAAAGACAATTTAAAGAGGAATCGATTAGAAGTATAATATAAAGACTTTTAATTGTAGATCCAACACTTGATGAAACATTTTTTAAAACACTGAATTTAAACTTGGTTTAAAAATATAAATAATACTCTTGGTTATTGTTTCACTGATTGTTCAAGTGAAACAATAACAAAGTGTTTTATTCATATTTTTTTAAAACAAGTTAAAATAATATATAGGATGTTCTATTTAAACTAAAAAAAGTTGATATAAATTATGTGAAAATGGATTACCCTGTATATATGAAAATAATTGTATGTTATGGATCTTCAGAAGTCAATCAAGTTTTATTGATAAATTAATGATGAATCTCTAAAGATAAGGGAGATATCGAAGACCTTCGATGATTCGCCCTGTGTATTATTATCTTCCCATTTTAGCTGAAATACGTATCGTTTTGAATAGGAATAATAAAATTCAGTTAATTAATTGTATTATTCCTAAGTCAAATAATTATGCATGATTCATCACAGAATTTCCAAATACTTCGATTATACAGGTTGTTCTAAATTAAGAGCACGCCATTGCTAATTTTGTTATTAGTTGACCTAGAGAGTCGGTTAATTTAGCAAAGTAGTGGTAAATTTTCCGGGGATTACAACGGCGTATCCAGAAAAACAAAAGAGCATCGAGTTTTAAAGACATTAAGGAAATAAACATTTGTTTAGATGAAACTTCCTATATATTATCATAATTTGATAAAAGAAGATTATTTGTAACAAAAAAATTATAATACACGATGACAAAAATTGACAAATATAAAAGTTATTTGCATATTAATATTATGTTTTCAGTAAAATCTAGTTATTATAAATAACAAAATAGCTACAAATCATGAAAAACAGTTTTCTGAATCTACTTAAATCGATATAAAACTTGTTTTTTGATGCAACAAAAAATGAGCTTATCAATATAAAATGTGTAATATGTTAATGACGTACATTTTAAGTGTATTGCTATGATGTTTGATCTAGAATTAACATTTTTTTATTTAATACAAGATAATTGATATTTAAATAGATTAAATAGGTGGCAATTTAACTTTTTACAATTTTTTTAATATTATTTATTAGTGTTTTGTTTTTATAGAAATTAAAAATAAAATATTTAAATACCAAAAACTTCGTTATTTGTGTTTTTTTTTTCTTTAATGGTCTATTATAATTTGTTTGTTGAAATTACTCTCTGGTGATGTGGTTATAAAATAGATACGGGTTTCCATTAAAAAAAATGTTTTGTTAATATCTTGAAAATGCGATGTTCTTTTGTTTCTCTGATTTATCGTTATGATCCCCAGAAAATTTACTACTACTTTACTAATTTAACTGACTCTCTAGCTCAACTAATAACAAAGTTAGTAGTGGTGCGCACTTAATTTAGAAAAAACCTGTATATATAATAACAAAAATCAATATAGTAATAACATTTATATCATGTTTGTACAAATATAATAAAGGTGTTATTACAATAACTAATAAATAAACAGTCCGCTCTGCTAAAAAAAACAATCTCATAATTAGACCGTCGCAGTACTCTAAATTGTAATCCTGAGTACGCGTTTGATCGAAAAATTTTCCTGAGAACGAATCGTATTTAATAAATTTAAAAAAATATACACTTACTCAAATAACACCAATTCAAAGAAGTGGGATCGAATACTTACCACAACTCCGCTCATAAATTGTGATCACATTAAACCCGCTTCATGGCAGCATTTTACGGGTCTAACTAAAAAAGTACTTTGTTCATTTAAAAATCGTTTTTATAGAAAAAGTGTTATTAGAATTAAATTTTGTAAAAAATATTTATAATAGTATAGTGATGGCTTTTTATTTTTTTATTTTTTTATATATATATTTAAAAAAATATTAAAAAAACTCATCATAGTTCAGCTCGGAACTAAAAAATAAAAATATCAGCGAAAACAGATTTAAAATATCTGCAATAATAACTAAAAATTCAACTTTATTTCAAAAGATAGTGCTGTTTTCTGCGCAACGGCACATTAAAAAGATGGGTAACCGCTGCAGAACATATGTCCTTGGTGTGGGTAGTTGGAATGATGAAGAGAATTTGGTTGATTTTTATGGAACATAGAAGGGTACCCCGGAAAGTAATTGGGGGCAGTCATTGTTCCATGTACTAGTTTCTTAAGAACCGTGGAAGTGGTGGTCTCATCTGGTCGATAATGTTACCATCTTGAAACTTTCAAATAGATGTTCTTGATTCACTCCAATAGATGGATAAGTACCATTCAGTTTGTAAGACAAACATTTTAAAAATCGCCGATGAAGGTGAAGTAGAAGGGAATAACCACCTAGCTATCGGATACCTACACTAATCCAATTTACTTGAATCAAAAGCGAAATATAATGACTTTACGGCATTCGTATTTCGAAATTCACGAACGTTTCTCAATATAAAACGTAATGATCTGGAGGCTGCGGAGCGAATAGCTTCAACATGGGTAGTGAACGTAAGTTTCCTGTCAAAAATAACTCTTTAAAGCAGTCAACGACCGATAGATAATCACCTGAAATATGGTAAGTTCTTGTGAAAGTATTGCGTCTCCAACTGAAGTTTATAACGCTGCATTTGTTTACGTTGAGTTTTAAATTTACACGGGAACACCAGTTAGATATGATGTTTAGATTCAATTGCAGCATATCAACATCGTTCTGACATTGAATCCACTGGTAAATTTTGAGGTCGTCGGCGTATGCTTAATACAGTGCAGGTGAACATCCCCAACAAATGATTAATAAAAATATTGAAGAGAAGGGGGCCGAGACTGGAGCCCTGTGGGACACCAATCGACAGTGGGAATTTCAAAGATTTAAAACCGTTGTAGTACACATAGCAAGCTCTGTTATCCAGGTAGAATTGTATAAATCGGGTAACCGCTAGCACAGTCCCAGATGACCCAAATTTCTCTAGTAGCAGTTTGTGATTGATAGGGTCAAACTCTCGGAAGAAGTCGGTGTATAAGACATCAAAATGGCCTTGCACATCTAAAGCTTCAGAAAGAAGCTGCGAAATAGCAGCAAGATTTGTCAGTGTCGACCGTCCTGGCATGAATCCGTGTTGGTAAGGCGAGATTGGGATCGCACGTTGTTAAAAATGTTATTACTGCACTGTTTGCAATAGCTTGGCGAAGTTCGATAGGATTGCGATGGAACGATAATTGCTTATTTGCGAGACGTTACCTTTCTTGAAGATTGGGCATAATAGTGTGCCAATTGGCAAACTCTTATGAAAGATGAATTTTAAGTTATATGTAGATGTTGTATTACGTTTGTCAATAAAGATCATGTATATATAATGTGCGTTTCCAACGGTTGGGAATTTCACTTTTATTTATTTATATATTTATTTATTGATGTTACGGACAAGTCTTACATAAGTCATACAAGAATATTAGGTGATAAAATTATACAATCATCACAATATGAAATAAAAACTACACAAAACAAGTTAAAATATAAATTGGTTCACATATCCTAATTGAAATGCTATATACATTGCAGTTTTACAAATAAATAAAACTAGATTTAAGATAGGAATGATTTTTGTAAAATGATAAAAAGACATTTACAAACACGTTAAAATATAAGGTAATATTGTAAAAATTAAGATAAGGGGACAATTACAAAACAAGTTAAAATTTAATGTAAATTTGAGTATATAAAACTGTTGATACCATAGATCAGGACAAGTATAAACATGTTAAAATTTTATATAAATTATAATGAAAATAAAGTTAATAAAACAATGTAAACGAAACATTAAATGACTATGAAACTAAGATCACAGGTCAGAAATTCATCGTAGGAATATAAGGCAGAGTTAATCAGAAAGCTTTTTAACTCTCGCTTGAATTCCCTAAGAGGCAATTGTCTTACATTTGCAGGTAATTTATTAAAGAATTTTATTGCAAAGCAGTTTGTGCTAGTATATGACTTGCTTAGTCTCATTTTTTTCTGATATATATATTCGTCTTATATCTAGTTTTATGATAGTGGTGCGTAGAGGTGCAATAGCAATAGCAATTCTAAAATATATATAGATGGCAGTGTCAAAATCTCAAGCGCTTTGAAACTTAGCCTGCAATCTGATCTAAAGCCTGTCCCATTTATAATTCTGATTGCATTACTGCAAAATACATTTTTAAAGGTATCCGCGAAACTCTTTAAATCTTTATGTCTAAATTTACTATTTTCGTGATATAACTTGCCAGGTATTCCCGTTGTCCCTTTCTTGTTGGAGATTTATCTTAATTTATTTGAATCAATCGGCTTAACTCAAACAGAAAACATATCAGGAATAATTGTGGTCGAACGTATATCAAACTAAAAATTCTATACACATTAAAATGCAATAAGAATTATTTAACAAATAATTCATTCAAACATAAATCATTTTGGAATATTCTTAATTTTTCAATCTTCTCATATTTACTTATCAAATTAAACCATACAACATTGTGGTTTCCACGTATAGTTGGTTATACTCGCGAAACATAAATATTTATAAAATCCATCCCGAAGCGATTGCATATTCAATTACGATTCGATTAAAGCGCGTATAAATATGATTTCAGATATGCACGCTGGCGCTAGAATAGTCTCTTAATTACCTGTTATTATCGTTTCAAGGAAAAACCGCACGTAATCACATGTCGGACGATTTATCGCGAACGGACTCGAATTATTTCCTTGGGGATTTTTTACATCTAATTTCTATGAATCTTTCCCATTTTCCCCATACTCAACGGATCAATTATAATATAATTACTCGATAATTTGCACAGATTTTCCACGCATTTATCTCGAAACAATTAATAAGTCATAAATAATTATATTTTATTGCAGGTGTTTAGATTTATTTGGAATTTCAGAAGATTTTTAAAATGAAAGAAAATTATTACAAACAACAAACTTGATATTTTTTTTTTTTTTCAAAAATCGAAATGGCCATACTCTAGATGAATGGTGGCTGAACATTTCATTAAACAAACATTTTAATTGATTAAAAAGCACTAATATCCTTTTATTTTTATTCCATAAGTACACTATCAATAAATAAATAAAAATAAAAATGCGAAGAAAAGATATTAGTGCTTTATTTAGCAATTACATTTGATCTTCACGTAACTCACTCAATCAATTTAACAAACATTTTAATCTATAATATTCTATTAGCTGGTTATGAAGTATAATTCTTTAAATAAAATTCTTGTTCATTCTCCTACTCGTTTTTATTTACCAGAATGTTGCACGGTGTGATTTGGTTAAGATCAGTGTTTGGGGAGAATTGTAGTTTCCTCTGGTTCAAAGGATTCACCCGTGTTTTTAGTTCTTTGGTAACAATAACAACAATATTTTGTTTAACACGTCTATTACCAACTCAAAACATATTACAAAAAAGGTACAAGTGGATACAACCTGCGTGTTTGAAAGCAAAGAATGAACTTAACATCAAATTAAAATATTATTTACAAATTGTTTTAAAACTAGGGAGAAAAATCAAGGTGTAATAGCATGCGTATATTTTCTTATTCTAAAAAAAATCTTACTTTTTAAAATTTGAGTTTGAATCATTAATGTGGAGTACATTCTAACAAAGCTAGAATTAGATATCTCCTTATTTGTATCTAATTCAATCATTAATGGAATGTTGTTTTTGTTTCACTTTATTTATGTTAAAATCCCACCGTATTGAACTAATACAGTTAATGGGTAAAAGTGGCCGGATTAAAATACTGTAACATAAAACCGGAGAGTCGGTTGTAAATTGTGCATATAAACTTTTATGCACATTTCCTGATGTAGAAAGTTTACTACTGCGGACTGGACGTGAAGGTTGATTGCATTCCAATTTCCCTTTTAATAAACTTTATCATTATTATCTATAGAGCTCGCATGGAAAGTCAGGAAATTTACTCCGATTGCTGAAACGCGCGCAATTTCGACGCATTGCCTTTTACGGGAGTGAAAAACTCGTTTTTGCATGCTCCTTATATATCAGTGTTATAATCGTAATTGGTCCAATTAAACAAATGTGAACTTTTGAAATGGATTTATGTTTAATGATAAGATTTAATTTCAGGACAAGTCTGATTCGTATAAATTAATCTTAATCCTACAGTTAATCACTTAAAATGATATCTAATAAAATAATTAGAACAAATTTCATTTAATAATTGTCTACAATAATATCTTAAATTCTGTATTACTACACTCAGATAAAAAATATTGTAAAATCAAAAATTTCATTATTGATTCAAAATCGGTTTGAATAACAATAACAATAACCTATGATTTTGCGCCATTACATCTTCAAAAAGATTATGTATTTGTTTCAAATATGTTTTCTTTTTAAATTAAAAACTTATCTTAATAAATTATCAGGACAGCCATTTTGAAATGAATACTGTATCCTTTTAATTCAAAAGGACTGTCATTTTATTCCAAATGCGAATGCTATTGATTTAAAAAGACTTCAAGCATGAAATGTATACAGTATCATTTTATTTCGAAAGGACTGCCCTTTTATTTCAAACGGACCGTTCTTTTATTTCAAAAAGAGTCTCCTTTTATTTTAAAAAGACTATCATTTTATTTCAAAAAGACTTTCCTTTCATTTCAAATGTGAATGCTATTGGTTTAAAAAGACTTCAAGTATGAAATATATATAGAATCATTTTGTTTCAAAAGGACTGTCCTTTTATTTCAAATATAAATGTTATTGATTTAAAAATACTTTACAGTATTTTCTTTTGGTTTTCCTCTTTTATCAATTGAGGCCGTGAAAGGAAAAGTGGTGTAAGTCAATTTCACTTTATTTTGAGATATAAAAGGTTTTATTAGAAGTAATATAAAAAATAAAGAATGCAATATTTGATATCTTTTTTATCAATACTGTAATACTGTACACTATTGATGAAAAGTATATCAAATATTGTATTCTTTATTTTTTTATATTACTTCTAATAAAACTTTTTATATCTCAAAATAAAGTGAAATTGACTTTCACTGCCTCAATTGTATTTCACTATTTCTCAAAAGTTTTATTTGTCAATCACAGCACTCTGTTTAATAGAGAAATAGTTTTGAGAAATAATGAAATACAATTGATAAAAGAGAAAAACTATACGAAAAAGACTGTAAGTATGAAAATATATTTCATACACCATCCTTTTATTTCAAAAATTCCTTAACATATTAAATATGAGTATAGTCATTTCACATAATTAAAGATTCAATTGAGTTAAACGATCAGTGGTGTTAATAAAACTAAATAATTAATTGATAATTATAAATTTTATTATAAAATGAATGTTTGAACTAGAAACTTACATAGAATATTTAATTAATAAATAAACATTACATATTTTATTAATAAATACATTTGCTTAACTAGAAACATCACATAGAACTTTTAATTAATAAATAACACTAATTTAAGTAAAACAAAAACATTTATTTCGGAGATTCCATTATTTGAAGTGTATAGATGCAATGGTGGGGATGTGAAATGTTCAATAGGTTTCAAATACATATTTTTAAAAAGTCGTCCTACTTCAAATGATTGAAAATGTTCATCAAAAAAATTAATTTCAATTTCATTTGTTAAAATGTGAATTGATTTTTTTTTTTCGACTTCAATTAAAGATACGGTCTTGTTAAACAATTTTCGACCATAGTTAAATACATATTTGATTTATAGTTTTTACCACGATATAATACACATTGTGAGATATTGGCATTCCGCAACTGTGATTTTTGTGTAGAAGTTAAAATAACATTTGTAAATTGTGTATGATTCAAATCAATTTGGGTTTTCGTTTCAAATGATTACTCTGGACCAAACCCGAGTTTATAATCAATAAGAAATTTAGCATATTTTAGCCCAGCTTTGATAGATATTTTTTCTAGAAGAAATATTGCTAGAATAGATCTTTGAACTTTGATGTTTTGCCTCAAATCTAAAACTCCATAAATATTTGGGTGGTCCACATTTACGAATCAAAGTTGGTTAATGGACCAAGAAAAGGTGCTTCGGTTTAAGTCACCAAATAATTTGATATATAAATTATTATGTTCTTTAATAAGAGTTGAGTGTAAGGTTATTAACATCCTCTATAGTATATTCAGGTAACAACATCTTGTCAATAATTTTTATAAGTGAACACAATAATTTACAAGGTCGTTTATTTTTTGGTATTAAATCACCAATCATTAAAGGGAGAAAATTAATAATTCTCTAGCAGACATCAATTTGAAGGTTTTTAGTCTAATTTCATCAATAAACGATGAAGAAATATAACCGATCTCAGTTTCACTATATTGAAGAAGATTTTTACGACTATTAAGGATGTCTATGGAAATTAATTTATTACGTGTTAATGATAATAAAATATTGCAAACATCATAATGACATATGCCTTCAAATGAATCATGCATTACATCAAAAACAAAATTGTTTAAGACATAAAATGATGGTATCTTATTGAAAGTGCAGATTTCACGCAATCCAGTATTTCTGAAATTATTTTCTTCAATATCTAAATTATAATTTATTTCTATTCTTAAATACTCGCCAATTTCTACACAGTCCAGTTTTGTTTGCAACTTTGAACGCTTGATAATATACTACTATATTATCTTCATTGAAGATACATTCTTCAACATAAAATATAAATGACGTTGAATGAAAGTGTACTATTTTTTTACCACTTTTTATTACATATATATTTTATGATATATATTAATTAGTACGACACCTTCATTCAACGTCAAGTAACATGAATTACTACATAGTAGCTGTCAAAACCATCATATATTTAAAATATAAATGTTTCGTTTTCATAAGGGCTATTGATCATAAGTCTTTCTGTCCGCAATTCCGTATTATATCTGTACTATTTTTAATTTGTTAGATTTTTTCGACGTTTGAAATTTTAATATGTAAACGCGAAGTTTAATTATTGTTTTCTGATTTCAATCAAAGGTTACTCTGTAAGGAAAATGTTAAGTTTAACGTGTACGTTATTAATTAACATCACATTCAACGCATATTAATAGCAATTACTAAAGTTTCTCAGAGTGTGATAATAATAAATAACGTTCACGTTAAACTTTACATTTCCTATACAGAATACACCCGAATGAATATCTGGTTAAGTTTATCGTATACTTTATTTTTTATTATCACAGCCTAAGCAGTTATTTCGTATGAATTTAATTAATAGGATGCGTATTACACTTAATATTTCTCGTACGAAATAGCACCGTTTATAATATAATATAATATAATATAATATAATATAATATAATATAATATAATATAATATAATATAATATAATATAATATAATATAATATAATATAATATAATATAATATAATATAACTGTAAGTATTGTTTTCTTTTTATTATATATCTATTTAATGGCAAATAATAATGTCATTAATGGAATAAATTCAATGAACATAAACACACCCAAATTCTTCTCATTTATTACCAAATTCAACAAACAACCTTTCATTACAAAAAAAAGCAATCACAACCTTCAACTAAATTTCTAAAATCACTTTATAATTACACCTAATTAACCACTTGTATGTAAAGAATTTTATATCTACATTTCAAATTATGTAAATTCGCGTCTCTTTTTTTCAGTAAACATAAATGTACATACATGCATATTGTAATTATCCGCGTAATTTTTTTATTTTTTTCAAAAAAATTCAATATGCTGGCATGTCCGAATAGATAACGCTGATAACGCTGAATGGTTTTATTTATTTTTTTCGCGATTTACGTCACCGGAATATTCCAAAGCGCATTTTCTTTATTTTCAGTTTTATTATTATTATTATTGTTTTGCAAAAGTGATATGCAAATTTTTTTGCGCAATTTGAAAGTTTAATTGCGGAAAATATGTATACATGGAGTTTAATCATTGTTTTCCGATTTCAACACGCAGAAAATAAAAAAAAATGTAATTAAAAAACGCCATTTTTTAAATTGAATAATCGAGTTGTTAATTAATGAAATAAATCTATTAGATTTCTTATGTATTTAATTAATAAATGAATTCTTTCGGATTAATTATTTTTCCGTGAATCAGGATCTTTTTAAAATTAGCACACCTAATATTTTTTCTGTGGTCAAGAGACTTCATATTGTGTCGTAGAAGCGAATCGACTTGCGGGGTTTCAATTAGTGGATTATCACGATCAAATTTATATGAAAGAAATTTTAAAAATCGTCGATAAATACTATGCAATACGAGTTGCCGAGAAACATTGATGGGATTACCATATTAAGCTATTGTACTCCAATTTGCTTAGTACTAATGTTGCATAGAATCATTGCGAAAAGTCAGTACCAACTCTCATAAGAAAACCCAATGCATTAGTGACAATATAGAATAAACAGTGGATCGCAGAAATAAAATTCATATTATGTATTTATATAAATTAATTGACTCAAATATTTTAAGCTTAGTCAATTTAAATATACCTGGAAAATGCGTGCAAAATTTAGTTTTATTTAAAGGGTGTCTAATCTTTGACAACTGGTATCAGGAAGTATTGAGATTTATTCATGAATAATTTCACGATCGAGCAACGCATAGAAATTGTGAAAATTCATTACAGAAATGCGGTTCCCATCAATGGGGTTCGTTATCGTGACTTAATAACCAACTTTTTATTCAATGAATTGAACGGCACAGACTTGGAAGACATATTCGTTCAACAAGATGGTGTACACTACGAACGAAACAATGCAAAGACAAAGAACCATGGTCGTGTTATTTGGCGCCGCGGCGATGTGAATTGGCCACCAAGATTTTGCGATTTGACGTCATTAGACTTCATTCTCTGGGGTTTTCTGAAAGAAAAAGTGTATGCCAATGATGCACAGACTATTCCGCAGCTCCATACAAAACCTCCACGTTTGTACCTTATATTAAAATAAAAACATTCGTAGTTTTCCTACAAATAATATATTTTATTAATTAATTAAAATGTCAGGTTATTTTGAGGCACCCTTTAGATGTAACGTTAGTCGATCTAACCACTACTATAACTCTCCATTTAACATAATGATGCGGTTATATAACTGTTCGTCTAATTTGCAATATGGTATATTAAACAGCAGCTACAGTTCTTTTTACTCTTCATTGTTAACTCTTGCGTAAAGTATTAATGTTTAATATATCATCTATGTATTAAGCTACAAGTAATTTTTGTTTATTATATGTTTCTAATGTTCTTCTATTTTTTGTAAGTCGGTCTTATCGAAAAATATTGTCAACAGAATAATGCACTATTATGTATTGAATCATTCAACCACGTCACCGTTAACAAAAAAATATTGCAGTCTAAAGACCTATTGAAGTCTATTCGTTTTCCGCCGGTATAGTAGGAATACTGTTTTTATATTTAATCTTTAAATTGGATTCACCTTTCTTTATACGATCTAATAAAATATACAGATTTATGTTAGCTTGTAAGATTTTAATAGCCAATCTTGTTGGAAATCTGCTTAACAGCTCCGATACATACAATACAAAAATATAATTTGCTCTACTTTTCAGTTTTCCTCTCTCATTCTCGCGGGTAAATTCTGTGCATTGCATGGCCAAAATGAAAACATTTCGATCATCAATGTACCTTAATTGTAATATAGGTTATATACCTGTTAAATTGTAAGACTTTTTAAGTGCTGCCCGGAATTGTTGGCATTTTCCTGATGAGATGCTTTCTCACAGCTGTATGAAATGACTTTATAAGTTTGTCAAGTAAATCATCCACCGTTCGTTCTCTGCTCAATGTGAGATCTAATGTTCAATGTGATTCCTCAAGAACAACTCGGAATTTTGGCCGAGTTACCGAACAAGAAAGATTTTGGCTCATCTTTTCAGTCTGCCTTGGTGTTGGCTCGCATTCTTACGAGCGGATATTGTGCATTTAGATAATGCATAACCAGAATCATCATATTTGGATCAGGTCTCTTGTTGCTGTAAATGCAATTGATCTTCAGCATTGTGATGCCTGGCAGAGCTTCCATATCGAGGACGGGTTAAGAACTCCCACCAAGTAAAATAATTTTGAACATTCCGATTAATATTAATCTACACTGTGAAAAATTATCTTTCATTTCATTTATTTTATTAAATGGCATATCTTTTTTGTTTATTAAATAAATGTAATTATAAATTCGTTTTCATTTATTGAAATGAATTACAGTATTTAACTCTTTCATTTTTTCTCAAAAATATGTTAGAAATATAAAAACCTATTTTGAAAGAACCAATTTTGCAGTTCATTACTGTTCATATACAGGGTGTCTCGCCCTAAAAGTATTTGGATTTTCTATTGATAGATTCTAATGCAATTTTCACTGTTTATGTAAACCAATATTCTCTTCTAAATTAAAATATTTTTAAGATTTTACCACTTCCGATTATACCGGAAATACATACAAGCTTTATTATTTGAAGTGGAACCTTATATTTTTTATTGAAAATTTAGATTCTACGTGTTAATTTTTACAAATTTCGTCTAACAGTTTTTGAGATTTTTCAATGATTATGAAAATCATCATTTTTTTAGACAGCATTTTAAAATATTATACTTGAAGATGGAATAAGTCACAGGAATGAAAATATTCTCATGTAGAAACAGTTTAAAAATATTATTCAGTGTGTCTCAAATTAACAGCAAAGTCTAGTAAATTTAAAACAGGGTGGCGCAATATTGCCGTGAAGTCCAATATCTGTTTTTCGAAAAAAAAAAGAGACTAAAGGTACTTATATAATTTCTAGCCACTGTTGACCGTCACATTTTAAAATTCGTTTCATATATACAGGGTGTTCAATAATCATATGATTTTTTTTAACGGAATGATATATTTTTATAATGATTTTCGATTCTACGTTTTTTTTATAAAATTTATTAGGTCGATTTTTTTATTTTAAAAATTACAAACAACTGAAAGTTGAAGTCGAAAAATGTTTAACATCTTATATTTCAAACATTAAAAACGAAATAGATATTTTGATAACGCTATACAATTGGAAATATACTTAATAATAATAGGTATAGTCGTTTTTCTGATAAAATATTTTCTTCTATTTTTACTTAAATGGAACACCCTATATTTGTGTGTGCCAATTCAAAATGAAAATGGGCCTTACCATATTTGATATATTTAAAATCAATTACGCAAATTTTTATTATTTAGTTGTCAATGTTATACTTAATAATATTATATTTAATAAGTAAAGTACATTTTACGTTATTTTTGTAACACTGGTACCATTAGAGATACTTCTTCAATAAAAAATACTGTAGTTATTAGAAACAAAATATATATTTTGGTCATTCTAAAAATATTTTAAATATTCTTATATGCTTATTAAAATTATTTTTTAAATAATTTATGTAGGCTGCAAAACAAAAGGTGTACTAGGCTTGTTGCCTAGTGAAATAATTCAATACTTGAATCTTAATATTTTGTTAATATTAAAATTGTCCTCCATTAAAATGTCTATGTATGTAATTAACGTATTCATATCAAATATTTCTACTGAATAACATTTAAAATTTTTAGATTTTTTTTGCTTTTAAAATAACTCCTAAATATTTGTCGACCCACTATTATCTTTATATTAAATATGTTTTTAAATGTAGGAAAACATTTACGAATTGTATTTGTATTAGTCATAGCCTAATTAAATTATAAACCATAAGTGAAACATTCAATTTTGTACTTTGGATTGAAAGTGTTAAAAAAACGGTAATATATAGAAGTATAGTTTGTCATACAAAATGGAAGAACAAACAATTTTCCATCGAAATTTCATAAATAATATAGGATGTTCCATTTAAATATAAAAAAAAAAACAGTTTGCGTATTGTTTCATCCTGTATATAAAATTTGCTTTATGATACAGAAACTACTTTTCTTTCAATTATTAAGCATTTTTTCAATTATATTGCGTTGGCAGAAAATTTAATTTTTTTTTTTTCAATTTTGAAATGCTAGACCCCAAAAATTGATCGATTTCAACATTCAATTATTTATAACTTTTTAAATATCAAGAATTGACATAATAATAATTCTATATCAGAAAAACAGTTACACGAATTTTGTAAAAATCTAAATTTTCAATTAAAAATATAGGGTTCCATTTAAAATAACAAAGTTTGTACGTTCATCCGGTATAATCGGAAGTGGTAAAATCTTGAAAATATAAAATTAATAAGAGAATATTGGTTTACACAAACAGTGAAAATTTCATTAGAATCTATCAATATAAAATCCATATACTTTTAGGATGAGACACCCTGTATACAAACCTGCAGTAATGAACTGCAAAATTGGTTCTTTCAAAAAAGGTTTCAATACATTTCTCACAGATTTTTGAGAAATTAAATTGAAAAAGTTAAATACTCTAATACTTTTAAATAAAAGTAAACGAAATTATAATTACA
Source organism: Philonthus spinipes (assembly GCA_963082785.1). Classification (NCBI taxonomy): domain Eukaryota; kingdom Metazoa; phylum Arthropoda; class Insecta; order Coleoptera; family Staphylinidae; genus Philonthus; species Philonthus spinipes. Next base: position 26,107,487 of record OY720299.1, on the reverse strand, counting down.
TTAATTTAATAAAGAAAAAAAAACATACCGTGTTTTTGTTTCCTTTTATAAAATCAATTAAATGAAAGATGATTTTTCATAGTGTAGATTAATATTAATCGAAAACTACACAATAATAATAATCTATAATAACATTTTTGAAATGAATAACTTTTTAAATTTTCCGGGCCAAACCAAGGCAACTTTTAGCCGGTCGGTAGAAGAAATTTCCGAGTAAATGGAGAAATATACAAATCAACCACCTCAATGTATTAATGTAAATTTGTTTCAGCACGGGTTAAGTAAGAAATTAATTAATCATACAAAATAATAATTATTATATTTATAACAATTGAATGCCGATTCGTTTTTTTTTTTTGTTGTTTTTTTGCCACACCTTTTATAATCTCAATAAATTCAAGTGAAAAATCAAATAATTCCAGTTTCTACAGTACTGTATTATATTCCATTTATCTTCATATATTGGTTATTAATCACTCCAATCGCCTACGGCTCGTCCCGTCTATGTCATTTTCACCTTAATTACACACTCGATAAATAATATCCCGTAGCATAATTAACAAAAATTAATTAATCCCTCTTGTATCCAATTAAATCAATATTCTTCCAGTTTTTTTTCCATAATTGGAATACTTTGAATTCATCGCGGCGCTTAATCGGGCGAATTATTGCTCGCAATTAAGCAAACACCGGTTATGTAATTAAAGAGTGTCTCAAGTCCGGATCCGACGTTTTGAATATAAACACTTTTCGGTGATCTAATCGCGAACGATCCACTTTCTAAAAACGCGATACTAATGACAATCAGTTATTAACAGACACATAAGGCGCTCATTCTTTTTGCAATTTAATTGTCACGAATCCTCCTTAATAGAAAGAAAGAACAAACAGAAAGAAAAAAGAAAGAAAGAACTACTTAAGCTATTATATAAGGAGAAAGTTCTTAAGATTTAAAAGTACAAAAAAAAATGTAAATTTTATTAAATACAAATATTTCATCATTTCAAAAAAATGTTCAGCTCCTTTGAGTTATTTTATTTTATATTTTGACATTCAATTTATTTTTTTGTAGTATTAATTTATTTCTTTTTGGTGCATTCATCTCTTATAAATCATTTACAATATGTAATATTTATTTGAATGGATATTTAATCACACTGTGTTTGTATAACAGTGTGTTATACAAACAAAGTTATTTATTTTTTTAAATATCCTATAAATTGAATTAACATGTATAACGAAGTAGAAGCCTCAACCATCAAGTATGTTGTTATTATTAATAAGGTGTGAAAAGGAAAAATCCATTTAAGGACATAATCGGGGCCATTCTGTATGGAAATGTTATTTTTTATCATCACAGTGTAAGCAGGTTTTTTTAATGGATATATATGCATAGAATGTGAAACTTTAAACTTAAGTGAGAATTTAATTCAAAATATGTACAAATCAGTAATCGTAAAGTTTATTTTTTAACTTGGATCCTTAAAAATGAAATGTGTGTAGTAGTGGTTTTATTAAATAAACATAATTTAGGTAACTTATTGAATTTTAGAATTTAGTTCTCGAATTAATAAATTTGAAATCGTTTCTAAATATGAAAACCAAGAAAACGAGAACATCAATTAAATATTTTTAATAAAGCAATAAAATCACTTTTCACGCGCATAACTTAATTGAAGCCGGCGTAAATAAATTCCAGATAAGCATCGCGTCCAAATTAAGACGATAATGTATTCAAACTGGGGACGGCACAAAAAAATAAATAATAAAGTCGATTCCCGTGTTAATCGAAAAAGGGCTATAATTGAAACGACCCAGATAACCGAAAAAAAAGGACGATCTCCAAGGGCTCTCCGGAGCTATTAAAAAATCCATCCACTTGTTTCTCGTGTTTTTGTTTTCGTTTCTTTTTTTTTCCTTTCTACCCCTGACTCACCCGAAAATCCGGTATCCAAAAACGGGTTTCGGAACGCGCAAGAAAAAAAAGGTGTATGTGGTGCCACTCAGACTGGGTAGGTAGTTTTCGAGCCCTCATTATTATTATTTTTTTTTTTCTTCTTCTTTTTATCCCCCTCGCTTTACAAGCTTTTTTCGTGTGTTATTAATTCGGGCGTATTTTAAATTATGTGTTATTAAAACTTCATTCATAAATTAAGTGTTATGTAATTATTTCTTATGTAATTCTTTTAATTAATTCATAAAAATATTGTTACACAATTTATTTTTTTATTCAAAATTAATGCATCACTTGTATAAACCAGCCGCTGATGCCACCAGATTTTACATGTAAAAACCGTTTTATACAAATTCTATATTCCCTATTAAATTTGTAGGAAAATTACAAGTGTTAAAATGTGATTTGAATTAAAAATCTTATAAACAGCAGAAGTTCACCTTCCTTTAGTGTAAACAAAGATTCTCGATACTACTTATAAATTGGGTAAAAGATGGCACTTTCTGATATTTTTTAAATTATATGATTCTTATCAAAAATAGTTTATTAAATTTAATAATCTATTTAATAATAATAATAATAATAATCTTTATTTCCAACGGTACAACCAATTACAGGAAAATAATATAAATAAGTATATATATATATATATATATATATATATAAAACGAGTATCACAAATGATTACAAATAACAATTTACAAATTTTTCTATTGTTACTCCAAAAATTTAGTGTAGAACAAATTCCATAAAAACATCCTCTAACAGTTTTTCGGCGTTGATACGCATTGTCGTGACGGGGGCCCGCTGCATTATATTTGTTCTGGATGTTCGCACTTGGAATGTACAACAATGTCTTGATGATGTCCTTGGGACGTGAAAATTTAATTTAGCTAATAAGTAAGAACAATCAATTTTATTATGTACTAGTTTCCACAGAAATTTAGCGCTTAAAATATCTCGTCTAGAAGATAGCGAAGATGTGTTGTGGCGTATTAATAATTCAATATGGTCAAAGCCCCTAATAGGATACACACCATCCAGTTTGTAACTAAGAAATTTAAGAAATTTTCGTTGAACTTTGTCGATTATTATTATCTGATGACAAGCGTAGATCAGAGACCATATAATAGAGGCATATTCAATTTGGCTAACTACAAAAGCGTAGAATAATGATTTTAATGTTTCGATGTTGCTAAAATATTTTGAAGTTCTCATTAAAAATTCAAGAGAACGATAGGCAGTAGCAGTAATTAAATGAATATGACTATTAAAAGTCATATGCGAGTCAAACGTTACACCAAGATCCTTAATAGATATTTTCTGTGACAGTTGTTGTTCATTAATTTTATATATAGACAACAATGGGGATTTTCCTCGACGAAATACCATTGAATAACACTTATCAACATTTAGACTTAGTCCGTTTTCGTCACACCAACTTGCAAGAGTATTTAAATTATTTTGTAAAACTTCTACGTTTTGTCTAGTCCTTACTTCTGAGAAAATCTTAATATCATCAGCATAAGCAAGAACTGGACAATTAATTGTAATGAGTAGATCATTTATAAAAATAATAAACATAAGTGGCCCAAGATTTGAACCCTGTGGGACACCGCAGGATGCCAGGTATTCATATGATCTGTAGCCGTTGTATGATACGTAACATAGTCGATTACTTAAATAAGACTCTATGAGCTTAATGCTTGACGGAGATAAACCCATAATGTCTATCTTTTTCAAAAGCAATTCATGATCAAGGGTATCAAACGCACGAGAAAAATTTATAAATAATACATCAACTTGACCACGTCTATCTAGGGTCTCACAAATGTATTGGGTTAATGACGCCAGGTTAGTAACTGTGGAATGCTTTTGAACAAATCCGTGCTGTTGAGTAGATATATGGGGACCTACGTTAGAATCTGTATAGATCACCTGCTCAAATACTTTTACAAAATTCGATAGTATGGAAATACCTCTGTAGTTCGCTAATATTGGTTTGTCCCCTTTTTTATACACTGGATATATTCTCGCTCTCTTCCAAATATCCGGAAAAATACCCATATTAATGGCTTTGTTGATAATTATAGTTAATGGTTTTGATAAAATGTATCTGCAGTCTCGCACAAGGAAGCTCGAAATTAAGTCATCCCCCGCAGTAAATTTGTTAGAAAACTTGGACATAATTTTAATCAAGCGATCTTCAGTGGTAGGGGAAATAGAGAAAGATGAGTTAAGGTTAAATATTTCCCTATTTGTATATGTAGTCGAATTTAGTGATACCAAACGAAAGTCATTCGAGAAAGTTTCAGCAAATTGACAATATCTTGTGGACCAGTGAAGTCCTTTGAGTTGTTACTTAGTTTACAAGGTATTCTGGACTGTTGTTTTCTACAATTTAGGAAGTTCCATAATAAATTGGGATTGTCCTTAATGTTACTTTCAACATCTGTTAAATATTTATTATATGCTTCAGCAATTAAGAACTTTGAGATTGATCTTAGTCGCTTAAATTCATTTAAATAATTGATATTTTTAGTATTGAGCCATTTCTTTCTGAAATATATTTTATTTTTTAGATGTATTTTTATTTCTGACGTAAACCAGGGCGGATAATTAGATCTTCCGTTAACTTTTATCGACGTATGTAAGTTGATAACTGCATATATAGAATTATAAAATATGTCAACTGATTCATTTACATCATTACATTGTTCTAGATATAATCAATCAATTAAGCTAAGATCCTCGTACAATAACTGGAAATTTGCTTTCCGAAAATTATAATGAAAATTATTTCTAGCAGGAAATTTTTTTACATGTGTAACTGTTATATTATGAAGAAAAATTTCAAGTGCTGGATGAAATATGTCTTCTGGAACAATAGGTGTTTCGGAGTGTTCGACGGTAATATTGTTTTGAACATTAGATAAACATAAATCAAGTAATTTATCGTTGTTATTCGTAATGAAATTAAACTGTTTTATATCAAGTACATTTATAAGATGGCGAAGGTTGCTTAATTTAGCTGATGGTGAATTATTAATAAAATTTGGCAAATTGAAATCACCGACAATTAAAAAGTCGCTACTTATTAGTAAAATTTCTAAGTAACTTGTAAATCTTTAAAAGTCATCACTTTGTAAATCTGGAGGTACATAAACAACACCAAGTATAATAATTTTGATCCAATCATGCATTTACACAGAAGGAGATCTATTAGTGGGACCACATTAGTGATATTGGATGTGTCAATAACGTTATACATAATTTATTCATTAAGAGCCATTAAAACTCCACCACTTTTCGATCGATTGACAGATGAAAACTGTCGATCACTGCGTAAAACATTATAGTATTGAGGAAAAAGTTCACTATTTACTTAACCAAGTTTCCGTAATTAAGATTATATCATATGACAAATCGCAGCAGTTCGTGTAAAATGTATGAGTCTTAGAGTTCAGTCCACGAGAATTCTGATAATACAAATTCAGAGTTTTTCTTTTACCGTTGGAACTATTTAGTTTTACGAAGACACGATTGTTGGAATTACGGTATTTTATTTTTAGATTGAATTCACCTTTGAATTGACGATCGAAAGCTATTTGTAATTAATAAATATTAAATGAAATAATAATAATGTATTTAAATTAAACACATTTTTTTATGATTTCAGTTTGACAACGATTTTTTTTTGTCAGTCATGGCTATTACAATTTAAACATGTTACAAAGCTGCACTGACGAGAAATAAATTCCGAAACACGTGTCTGCAATGGAATTAACGTAAACCTTATTAATTCATAATTCTTTGATGCGCTTACTCGTGGTACATTTTTAATATTATGATAAAGAACACAGTAACTTTTTTATACCACTTAACAATTTATTTCGCTGAGAATGATTACCGCGTAGTCGAAATTAGTCACTAAATATATTGTTAAGTCGTATAAAAGAGTTACTAAGTGTTTGCTTTATCATAATAAACTTATTACTTTAATTTCCGTACTTTCTCCTAATAGCCCGTTATTTTAAAAAATAATGTAGACATATTCCCTTCATTTGTTGAGCCAAATCCTAACTGTGGTGTGTTGATTTTTTTTTAAATTCCTCTTATATATGCTAAAATTTGAATAGTTATCTGTATGCAATGTGCAATAAACATTAATTCACTAACATTGAGAACTACGTTTCAATCACTTAGTTTATTTCACTATTATGTTTATTATTATTATTTCCGACTAGTTTCCTTATCGCCATTCTCAAGGAATAATCTCAATATTTCAAGTAATTTTAAAATCACGTTCATATTTATTTACAAAAAATATTTATACCCAACAAGCAACAATAAACTACGGGCGATATTTCAATCCTCAATTGGAAACATTTACGCGGAAAGAATGCGATTATTTATCGGTATTAATTATATTTCTGTCATATTTTACAGGTAGAGGTAAACGGAGATCGTTGTCAGGCCGGCCGACCGGTTCTGTCGCAACCCGATGGAGGCTGTTAATGGCGAAATAATACAATTACGCATACGTTTATTGAAGAAAAATAAGCCGGAGAAACAAGGGGAAACAACCGAGTCGTACAACTCAATCCGAGAAATGAGCGGAGAAGAAGAGAGGAAACGGAAAACGAGGAGGATTTAATTAATTTAAATTTACGCCGTCTGCGTATCACTTATTCAAATGAAAATTGTGGTGAGTAAATAATGGAATTAATGCCTTTGGAATTATTTCTTAATTTCATTTAAGTGATAATTATGTTAAGGTCTAATAATTATTATAATATTCTAGGTTTTTTTATTACGTTGCTTGCATATTTTATAAATTATATACAATAAGGATTATATTTCACTGAACATAGTCCTATGACTGTTTATTATGGTTTAAAAATATTGAAGCCCCTTTTATAAATACCAAAAAATTAAAACATGTTTATATTCAAATCTCCGGAATATTTTATTCTTAAAATAAAATCTCCGACAATTTTCTACAAAATCATGGTTAATATTAAAACTTCCACAGTCCAGCACTTAGAGTTTCATTGTTTGTTTTCTAATATTATTATTTTAAATAAATCATTATATTTTCACGTTTGTTTGAGAAAGGCACGTAGATAAACGAAACTATAGAAACATTTCAGAGTGAAAATACATACAGTTGTTACAAATATTATATTTCCAAGTGTATTTAAAGTGTACCAAAAAATAAAAGCCTACAACACTAAACAGTTAAAACTAAATTTATTTAATACATTAGAGACGTTTATTTTATTTTAATTCCAATTTACTTTATTAACGGAATCTCCATTTCTAAATTACAATTATAATTACATATTAAAAAATTTTATAAGAAAAGTGCGACGCTCTAAAAAGATTACAAAACATATGTATAAAAAAGGCAAATTACCAATCACAAAATACAAAATAAAAATAATACGCATCAAAATATTTATTTATCATTTAGAAAATAAAATACAAACATTTTTATCCCCACTTTATTTTTCAATTAATCTGTTACTAGTTTTAGGCACACAACAATCATTATCAAAGTTAGTTTGAGTGTAAAATAAACTTAATTATAGTAATTTATTAAGTTACTATACATCATTTTAAAAGTTCCCCAGTCTAGAACTTAGAGTTGTATTATTAGTTTACAATAATATTAATTTAAATAAAATGTTCAAAGTATATATAAAATATTTTAAGTATGTCTGTTTTCCCAACAATATTTACATTTCTTTTTACATGAATATCATATCAAAATGCAAACAAGCGTACACGTAAAGCATAAAAAACATTATATATTCAAATCACGACAAAAATATAAATTAATATAACAATAACTTGTTTCAATAACTATTCACTTAAAATATGTATTTAGTGACCATAGTTTCTATATAATTATTAAAAATATAGCACAGAATGCCACCTGGAACACATTTGTTTGACGAGGTCCGAAAGACCGAAACGACCGACTTCGGTTATCCATACGTCCGGAATGGTGGTTGAACATTTTATTAAACGTTCAAATTTAATTATATAATTATATTTTTTATCATGTTATTTGATTTCTAATTAAAATATTTCTAATTTAGTGACTGCGACTATTTGACTTAAATACTGCTCGGGAATAATGGATATTTGTCGAATCACTTCTTAATAAATTTTTTATTCCTCGAAATCCAAACATCCTTCCCAAATATACACACCCTAGCCTCATCATTCATCAGTACGAATCAAGGCAGTTTAGCTAGCTATCACATATAACACAAGACTTCATCTCGATAGCCCTTAAGAGTCTAACACCTTCATGCATATTTATATAACTGTATATAAAATTTAATGTGAATAAAGATGTTTGTATATGGATATTTGTCGTAAAGAACTTACATAACATAATTCAAAAAGTTATAGAGGGTTATAGAGTTATTTCAGTTTGATTATCATTTACATACATTTATATTTTTAGTTGTAATATTGATTTTTGTTGCATATGTTTTGTAAAAAGGAGATACCGTAAATCAATATATATTTAAATTTGAATAATTTATTAATTATTTTAAAATTATTTTTATATAATTTATTTTAAATAATTGTGACCAAATGAATAAATTTGAAAATTATTGAATTATTTATTGACATATCAAGCGGTATTGCGATAATAAGCATTGTTTAAAGTATCTAGCATACTGCAAAAATAACTACACGTGCAATACCTGTGGGCAGAAGGGACACTTCGTCAAGGACTATTCCAGAGATCAGGATCACCAACAGGAAGACAAAGCATCGAAAAGAAACAAGTTAGAGCAGCCTGCTCGGAGAGCATCTGTAGGTCTGTCAACCGAAAAGCTGGACGATGTCCAGGCAGAACTCATATCAGGACTGGTACCAGGATTGTGCAACGACACACCACATGACGTCTTCATGAAGCTGGTTCACCGATTTCATCCTCCTGAAGATCCAGACATTAAGTAGACTACGCTCACCCATTTTCATTCTCGACAGGGACAACATCACATAGACGAACAACTAGGACAATCAAGTCTACGAAGGGTGCGTCCTTGATTAACAACACCGGGTGTTCCATTCAGCAAACATGTACATGTGGACCTTGGGGGGATGAACAAAGCCATCTCTCGTAGTATTTCTTCATGTTCGAGTAAGATTACTTGTATTGCAGGACCGTTTACTTCTTTAAGAAGAATAATGAAGCTAATGAAAAGCTGCCGCACTTTGTAAAGCTTGTTGAAAACCAGTTTGGAAAACAAGTGGAAAGCCCCAGGTTTGACAATGGCAAGGTGATTAAAAATGTGTAAACGAAGGTACTGCTGGATGAGCTAGATGTTTTCCATACCTTCTCAAATGACCAAAATGGTCGAATTGAACGAGAGATGATAACAGTAGCCGTAGAAGCCAGGTCTGTCATCCACGCAAGTGAAATTTTCTGAGCCGAAGATATAAATTATTCTGTTTTCACTCTCAATCAGACTGGGACCAGTTCAGTTAAGGGTAAAACGCCAACCAAACTGTGGTTCGGAATGCAAGACAAAACTCGATAAGTTGAAAGCCTTTGGCAGCAATTGCTATGTGCTGATCCCCATACATAAGCGAGCTAAGCTGGATCCCAAGTCACGAAAGAAGACCTTCGTGTGTTACGATTGGGATTCAACGTGTTGTACTGTAACACGTCCGGTAAACGGGACATTGTCTCGTCAGACAGTCATCTTCGCTGAAGAGGAACGCAAGGGATCCTATTATATTTCCAAGTGTATTTAAAGTGTACCACAAAATAAAAGCCTACAACACAAAACAGTTAAAACTAAATTTATTTAACTGACCGAGGTGGTAACAGCAGTAGATAGCAAAGAGTCGACAGAGTCACACACGGATTTGGAGGAGTGAGAGCCTGGGAACGAGAGCAGTCAGGACGGTCCCAGGCAGGATGATCATCAACTGCACGGATCAGCAGAAGGATGTGTTACTCACTGCAACAGCCGAGGAGACCAGGTCTGCACAATCGCATCTACAGCAGCCAGTGAGATACTTGGATTCCTATATCGGAGGCTCTGAAAGGCAATAATTGGCTCCGAGCAATGCAACAGGAATTTAATTTTCTGCAGAAGATGGGAGCTTGGTCACTGACTGAGTGCCCAGATGGAGTAAAACCATTGACTCGTAGATGGGTCTTTTGACAGAAATCAGATGGAAGGTTAAATGCAAGACTTGTAAACAATTGCAAAGTGTCGATTATTTTGAAATGTTCAGCCCTGTAGCCCGTCACGCGTCAATAAGAGCCTTGCAGCTTCCATAGGACTGAGCCTTGGTCTATTTGACGTAACAGCAGCATTCCTGCACGGCGACTTGGAGGAGGACCGCTTTATGAGGCAACCCCAAGGCTATGTGGGCGGCACGGGCAGGGTCTGAAAACTACAAAAGAGCTCAAACAAGCCCAACCAATGAAATGACAATATTGGAACTTTTCTAGAGAAGATTGATTTCACCAGCACAGACGACGACCCATGTGCCTGCTACAATAACAGGAGAATAATATTGATGACACTATTTGTTGATGACGAACTCATCGACGGAAAGTCAAGAAGGAGACCTAGCAAGTACTAGACATAATCAACCGACAGGTCTAGAACAAGTTATCATATCTTGTGATGGATATCAGAATTTAACCGGAAGAAATATCTGTAAGCTAGGCTAGATACACGCAGAAACTCCTTCAAGGCTTCGAAAATAGCTCATGCAATCCAGCACCGACGACCATTGAGAGCATGATCACGGGGGAGACAAACTAAGTAAACAGACCTGTGTTTACCATGAAATAATAGGAAGCCTTCTATACCTAGCGGCCGTATCTCGTACTGTAACAAACTAATCTCAAGCCACTGGAGGATGGTTAAAAGAATCCTTCAGTACCTGACGCCTCAATCTTCTTCGACGGAGGCATCACGCTGGAAGCATTCTCGGACTTCGAAGCCCAAGACAGGCCATTTGACGAGTGGGGTTCTACTGAAGAGAGGAGGGCCAATCCTTTGGTTCACCCAAAAGCAGCACCTTATCGTTACCTCAATAGCCGAAGCTGAATACAGGGCAGCGGTTTCGGCTGCAGCTCTAAACTCTAGTTTACCCACTACGCTGTATGTGGTCAAACAATCTACCATATACATGCTGTTAAATTCCCATGAAAGTAAAACTACGAAAGGGAAGAAACATATCGAGATTTCTAGGAAGTACATTAAGGAAAACATCGGTAAAACAGTAAATGTCAAATATATGCAAAGCAGCGAGCAGTTAGCAGACATCCTGACGAAGCCACTTAGCCGATTTGTGAAACTTCGCCCTGAAATAATTAAAACGGAGTGTGAATTATTTTAGAGCTGTAATCGCTGATGTTCATGTGTGTTTCGTTAGTTTGTGTTTGTAAAAGTCATTGTGCATGACAAAATCTTCTACTATTTTTTGTATTGACGCTCTGCTACTAACATTCTGAGTCCATAAAAATGCAAAAACAACAAAAAAATTCTCTTGTTTTTTGCTCTGATTAAAAACAATCTAAATTCAATGGTTGAAGCTGTCACTTAATGAAAGTGCATATTAACAAATTAAAAAAAAATAAATAAAATACAACAGTTTTATTTAGTTTTACAGTTTCTACAATAATAAAACTGTGAGGACAGAAAGACCTCTGGTCGATAGCCCAGACAGACTAAAACCTATATATATTGTACTTATTTATGTTATATTTTTAAAATTATCTGTGTAGTCTGAATAAAGATGTGTGTATATATAAAACTGTGAAACTAAAAAAAATGATAATTTCATCACACAAAAAGTTGATCTAGACTAGTGATTGCCCATCACTAGTCTAGATCAATGAATTTGTCATCATTTAATTAAATAATCGATTTTTTTTTCAAAACTATAAAGAATAAAGAAAATTTAAATATATTAAATAAAAATGATTTGAAAATAATTAATAAATCATTTCCACATTTAGCTCTCTGACTTTTGACTTACGTTACGTAAGTACGTTAAACAAATGCACATTAAAACAACTACTTCCGGGGGCAAATACCCACGCCGGACATTGAATGAATACTGTTTTCTATTTAAAGAAAATTTAATTTGAAAATGTCTTAATTAGTTATTGAAATATTAATTATAAGAACTACATTTAAGTGTTTAAATACACATGTCGTAGAATTGATTTAAATGTTATTTAATTCCCCCAAAATAATCGTTTATTGAAATAATCGATTGGGCAAAATCGATTATTTCACTAGTCTAAACCAAAACTGAAATCTTTTAAATCCCATATATGTATAAACATCTTATTCAGACAATTACAAAAATATTTGTATGTAATATATTTATGTGTTAGTCTGTCTGGGTGGCCTGAGGTCTTTCTGCCCTGTCTTGAATTTATGGTGAGGTGCAACATAAATATCTGTGCTTTCTGTTATGAAGCGTATTAATGAATAGAATATATGTGTTTTGGAGAGGTGTTGTTGGATTTCGGGGAATACTGTTCTCTATAATGAATTGGTAAATTGTTAGATCAAATCCCATATTCATATAATTTGCTTGAATTTACAACAATAAATTATCAAAAATATAATCAGGCATAATTTAAATATTTATATTATTTAAATACAGATAAACCCTGCTAGAATAATCCTTCTATAAATAAACATATGAAGGTCTAGGTCTTTTATCACTCGAGTAAAACCAATAACAAAAAGGACAATCCGTACAAAGAAAATCCCACCCGAACGCGCGAAATACGAAAAAAAAAAACGTTACGTTATCTGGTATGCCCCAAGACACGCTGTTTGCCCAAGTGTGTACCGATAAGGAACCAATAAAGAATGCGTCTGTTTTCCCTCTCCGCGCGCACAAACACCATTCTATTCCTCTAAAAACTGTACAAACACGTCCTTATCTATACAAATAAAAGAGGGAAGAGGGGGTTTCTTCATCCATCCAAGATAAACATCGACTTCGCGAGTAAGGGTTGCCGCATAAAAATCCCGGCGCGCTAAATATTTGAAAGTCACGGACGTCCAGAGCTCCTCACTCGCAAACATCACTTCGGCCGAGGACTGGTTTTTCAAGAGTTTATATATGGTCCGCTTCAAAAAGCCGTCCGTCTTTTTCCGACGCTTTCGGGAATGCCGGCGCTGTCTCTGTCCGCCGAGGAAAAAATGAATAAGAAAAAAAACTCGTACCGTTTACAAAATTCAGGCAAAAGTTACACAAGCGCGCGGTTCGTATCGTTTGTACTGGATGGCTCATCATGTTGTAATTACGAGTGGCTTTTGATGTTCTTTTTTTGGTTATTTGAGACATATTTGAATGTCGTTTCATCTCGCGCGACACAAAAAAAGTTGAGCAAAGATGGGTAATTTGGATTTTATTGTGAATGCAGAATGATAATTATCATTATTTATAATAATTACATAATATTTGCTATTTCAAGACAACAAATCTTAAACAATTAGGTAAAAGTGCAACACGTGGTTTATTTCACAATAATTTTAAAATAAATTAATTTCTCCATTCAATCCTTTTGCAATATAATACTTTCTATTTAATTATTGGAATATATTCTATTAATTTTTAAATTTATGTTCATCAATGAATTGTAGAAATTTCCAATGTACAACATTGAGGTATAATTTTAATTTAATTAAATATAAAGTGGAAAAGAAACATCTCTGATGGGATTTGAACCCACGCCCCCCGATTGCCGGTCCAGTGCGCTACCAACTACATTATTTCCTCAATGTTGTACATTGAAATTTTCTACAATTAATAGTTATAATTATAAATTAAAATGAATAACAATTTAATTTAATTATGTTTATCAATTTTAAATTATTGATACTTAAATAAGAAAGGAATATAATGGGTTGAAATAGAGGTCTTTCAACCCATTATAGTCGATAGCTCAGGATAGGTAAACTTTTATTTTAGTGTATATATAAAATGTAATATATAATATAAAAAATAGTGTGCAAAATCGAGAAATATTAATAATCGAGTATTTCTAAACACGCTATTTTCAATAAATAAACTCAGTAAGTAATTGATAATAAATTTATGGTTTTAAATAAATAGAAAACAGTTTATTTATGAATTTATTTATTTATTTAACGGAATATACCATTTTTACAAATATAAGACATACATGTAAAATGCAATAAATTAAATACTGATGTTAATGGAATATGTTTCATTAACAAAATTGTCATATGCTTAAATTTGCAGTAACAAAAAAATCAATAAGATCGATGTTGCCCATATCTAATAAAAATATTAAAAATAATAACATTTCCATTTAAAAATAATAGAAACGATTTTTTTATCCACTTGTTCACTTTTCATTAATTAACGTAAACAGTTAAACCTATATTATATAAGTCAAAGTTGCAGAAGCTAAAGAGAAAATAATTTAATTTTATTATAATTATTTTTTTTTAATATTTAAACATTAGTAGTTCACATTATAATAATAAATATGTATGAATTATTATAAATCTATCATTAAAATTAATGAAAACACAGATTATGATGAATGACTAGTCAAGTCAAGAATTTAAAGTTATTCATTTTAATCTGTGTTTTTGTTTATTTTATTGGTAGATTTTTATTAATTCATTCATATTTATTATTATAATGTGAACTACTAATGTTTAAATATTAAAATAATTCTTATTTATTATTTTAATTTTATTAATTAAATTACTTATAACTCATTTCAATGGAAAATTGATTAGTATAAACATAGAAAATTGATAAATTTAACTTCGTTTAAAAGGTTAAGTTATATTTTGTAAGAAGTTGAAAGTTTTGATTTTTTCAAATCCGATCTGATTATTATTTCTAACTAACTTAACATATTTATTCGTATAAACAAATATATGTATAATCATTTACAAAATTATATTCTAAAATCGAAATATTATTAAAATACATTATTAATCTTCTACATTTTTTAATACTATTATTGCCTGAGGTCTCATTTTTATTTCACCGAAACAATTTACCAAGCTTTGATTCATTTCAGTCACTTATACGAGTTCTCTGTTTGTGTGACATTCTTGAAAATAATTTGAACTGTCAATGTTAATAATTGAAAAGAAGGATTGCCTAATTTCAAGTGGTAAAAAAGAGGCAATAGATGGCGCTTGTGCTATCTTTCCAATTATTATGATTCATATCACGTTATTTAATCACAACACAAGATGCGTTCAACCAACCCCGTCGAAAAGAACCTTCGTTAGTAGACTACGTACGTGTCGTGTTTTTATGGTGCGGGAAGAAAAAAACCGTTCAACCGTCTTCATGAAGACATTGCATCGAACACACTGGTCTGGCGAGGTCCGAAATGGCCATCACCAGTGGTTGAATATTTTATTAAATTGTGAATGTTAAATTTAAATCAATGGATTTTTGGCAACCAAAGAAATTAAATTTGTAAAACTTGTGATTTCTTGTTTAACAACATCAATCTACAGGTGGTACGATTTTTATTTTGATAAAAATTACAATCAGTATCAAAAGACTTCCTACCTTAATTTTAAGAAGTCTATGTGAGATTGGTATGTAAAAACAAAACAAATGTAAAATAAAATAGTATAATAGCCAGAAAAATAAAAATAAAATCTTCACAAAATAAAGCCAGTGTTTGAAAAAAAAGGCAATAGTAAAATGGGTAAAGGGGTAATTATATTTTATTTAAATTTGGTTACTTATAAATACCTTGGGATTTTTTCAATACTGCTAAATAAAAATATTTTTCACCATTGTAATTGAAGTGTTCCAAAGAAATACAATTCCGTCGTGATCTCAGATCACTTTTTTAATTTATTTTTTGATATGCGATAAGTACTATCAATAGAAATAAATGTTATTAATAATAAATATGAATAAAATAATATCAATAATATAAATAAAAGACAGATTTAAATTCTCGACTATTTTCTGGTTGTGAGCCCATTATCAAGAAAATTAAAATTTAAACTAGTCGAGAATTTAAAGTTATTCAATTTAATCTGTCTTTTATTTATTTCATTGGTAAATTTTTATTAATCTATTCATATTTATTTTATACAATATGAACTACCAATGTTTAAATATTAAAACTATTAATTACATTAAATTTTATGTAATTGGAATTTAGAGACAATTTGTTTATATACAGGGTGACCCATTTTAATTCATCTAGTGGAATATCTCGACAAATATGCATTGTACAAAAAAATGTTTCTTTTGTCCGAAACATTTTTTTGTACAATGCATATTTGTCGAGATATTCCACTAGATGAATTAAAATGGGTCACCCTGTATATAAACAAATTGTCTCTAAATTCCAATTACATAAAATTTAATGTAATTAATAGTTTAATGGTTCTGAGGGGATGTCCGATCCTGTACAAAAAAATCTTAGCCCTTATTCTTCTTCTGAATGTATCTTTAAACAATTTAAAGGAAATTCAAACACACAATTTATTTCTGCTAACAAATCTTTTATTATTTAGCAATTTTAAATGATTTAAACATATATAGGATAGATTTCTTCTTTGACATCAAACAGGGTAGGTGACCAAAACGAAAAAGTGTAGGAAAGGGATATTTTTCATGTTATAAATCCAGAGATTGAATGGCATCTCGCTGCATATTAATGAAACCACGTATCTTCCTCATCAATTTCATCCAATGTAACGCTGTATTTTTACTAATCCTGAACTGTCTACTGTCATGCTGTCTTTATTTTTTGACAACGATTTATTGAATAAATGGTAATAACATTAAATCTTGCGTAAATTTTGGAACATTCTTTATTTGTGAAAAGTGTTTTTCGTTAACAAATAAATTAATGAATAATATTAAGCAAATGGCTGAAAGACTTACGGTCGATAACCATTTTACCATTAATTAACCATAAATGTATTACATTGTACCATATATTGGATTAACGTCACAATAAAGATGGTTTTATATATATTAAACAAATTATATACAGGGTTTCTCAAATTCGAGTCTCGTCATGGGGATCTCGCGTATTATAAAAGGTAGATTGTAGGTTAAAATTTGGCACTTTTGCAGTATTTCATCCCGTTGAGAAAACTAACTTATTATTTTTATTTATTTTTTTTTGCAAGAAAAATGCAATTTTTATATATAGAAAATCTTTATTTCTGAGAAATACGTTAAATTACATTACAATATTTACATTACAATCATAAACCTCTAGTTAAGCCACAGAAAATGGCTATCGACCATCGGTCTTTCTGCCTGTCTTTGTCCAGTACTTGTGCTATTTTTATTTCGTTATTTGAAGCCATATTTCAAGGGAATGAATACATTCTTGTAGCACTTTTTTATGATCTAATCGATGTTGTACTAATTTTATCAATAGCATGTTTCGTTTAATCTGGAACATCATAAACTTTCTTATCTCTTATGGAAGCCACATTCGTTTTCATCAGACTAAATTCATCTATTTCTTCTAATATATACAAATTAAATAATGAAAGTTACATAATTAAATATATAATTTATAGCTGTTAATTGACTATCGACCTGTGATCTTTCTGCCTTAAGCAAATTACTTTGTTACGTTTAACATTTTTGGTTCAATAACTTTTTATTTATCTTTTTATGGACGCTGATAAATCAAAATAAGGCATCCATTCGATAATGATGTATAAATGATCAAAATATTGTTTTTTTTTTGTAAAATAAAACAAATAACAAAATCCAAGTCATGAAAATTAACTCTGGTCAAAATCCCACGACAGACAAATAGTGTTTTATTTAGAATAGTATTAATTAAATAATATTTCATTTCTTTTCAAATTTTATATGTTTAATTAGTTCATATTTGCACTACATGTTATTAAACAATAATTTACTCTTCCTTTTATTTTATAAGTTACGTTTAACAGATTTGTTTTTTCTAATTAGTTTACTTTTGTTAAACTTACATACTTTTATAATTAATTTCTTTACTTTTTGTATTTATACTCACCATTGTAATTTGTCATGTTTTGGTTTTTCCGTTTGACAATAAACAATTATTATTATTATTAATGTTTGCTAAAATATATGGAATTATTGTAGAAAATTAAACATTATTCGCTATTTATTCATTTATTTTCCTCAAGAGCGTAATACTACCCTCTCGTAACTCTAAAATATCCATCAAATATGTGTAATTATCTGAATAAATATATTTGCATATGAAAAAATCGTAAAGAATGTTTATTTATTAAATATTTTTAAATTTTGATACAAATTTAAAAAAATCCAATTGACATCATCAAGAACCTAAAAATAGTAGCAATTTAGAACCTAGTAAAAACTAACTGTTACAATATCGCGTTGTAAAATCTCGCGCACAACTACTATATACAAAAAAAAAATCGACATGAAACGCGCAGATCATAAAACGTGATGATGAATAATAAATCCATAAATTTTTATGACACCATTTCCGAGTAACTCTGTCGCAGAAAGGGAATGACCATAAACCACTGCCTCGATATCGGCCAGTTTTTTCCTCCAAACGAACAACATGTGGTTTTCACATGTTATCATAACATCGCTGTGAGCAATAAATAGACTACAATTGCGGTTTCCTTTGGCTCCAATACTGACACATGAAAACATCTTCTTTTTTTTTTCAACTTTTGGTTTGTAACGTCAGAAGTGGTTTGATAAATGTGTAATATTTAATAAATGTTGTAAAATTTTTATAACGGTAATCGTGTTAAAAAATTCGCTTTAAATAAATATTTATTACTTTTATGAAATTAATACAAATTATTATTTATTCATTCGTCAATTCATTTACATTAATCATCAGGATAATTCAGCTGGCTAGCATAGATTTTTCTTCAACTTCATCATACATTCATGACAACACAGAAAGAATTCTAGTCGATAGCCCAGACAGACTAACACCTACATGTATTGTAATGATTTATATTGTTATATTGTTAAAATTATCTGTATAGTCTGAATATATATATATATATATATATATATATATATATATATTATTTATTGAATACCATTCCCATGAATTTTAATAGGCAAAATGAAATTGGATAACTATATTTATTGATCTCCGTTTATGTATGTTGACAGTTCAACTTATCAATCACAGATGACTTTTCAGGCAAATCTAAACAATAAAATAAACGTTCGTAATAACATCACTTATTAAACATTATTTGATGTAATTATTACTTCAAATTGGTTCTTATTATAACATTAAGAATCAATAAATTATTAAAAATAAACACATTCGGGTAAGGGAAATGTTAAGTTTAGCGTATACGTTATATTTATCATCACAGTCTAAGAAGCTTTTTTAATAGATAGATATACATAGAATGTGAACATTATCAATAACGTACACGTTAAACTTAATATTTTCCGTGCGGAATAGCCCCGAATAACTCCTTTGAACAACAATTTATTAAAATTGTAGATTTGATTTAATTACAACATAATTATTTATATTACATGATTTTTACATAAATACATTATCTTGTTTTGAAATTGACTGTCAACAAGAGGTCTTTCTTTCTGCCCAGAAAAACATATTTACATAGTTATCAAACAAAAATGTAAAAAATTCAATTCGTGCAAAATAACGCGAACGCAGCTTTCATTGATCTTATAAAAACCGTCTGTATATAATATAATAATAATATAAGCTTTATTGTTCAACAGAAAAACGAAATAAAAATAAAAACTACGTTCACAGAGTTAAACTTGCTTCACCATGTTATGCCTCGTTACCTATATTCAAAACATCGTAAGCGATTAGCTCAATACCTCCGCAAAACTTACCGTTTATTAGAACTAATTTCATAGTAATAGACTTATTACGATCCAACCCTGTTTTAAGTTTTTTTTTTTAATAACAGCTTGTCAATTAACCATAGGCAGTTCCTCTCTTTAATATTTTCGTTTTTCTTAAAAATTAAAATTCAATTTTATTCTTAATTTTAAAATCTATTTTGTCATAATATTCTTCGCTTTCGGCTCAGATTTTCTTTTTCTCCAAGTAGTGCTCCGTCTCTTCTGGCTCATGCTTAATTTCAACCTCCGGTTCGGATTTTACTTTTTTTATCTTTCTTCTTTTCCTTCGGTATTTCCAGCACTGAAATCTGACTCTCCTCCAGCTCGAAAATCGGCTGGTGGATCGCAGGGCTCGTGCTATTGATAATATTATCCCCTTTCGAATTTTTTCTTCTTCTTCTTTTTGCTCTGTTCCTCTATTTGGAAGTCATCCAAATCTCTTAATCGGTGGGGAACTCGATTTTGGTGATTTTTTTTTTTTTTTTCGTCTTAGTAGTTTCATTTTACGAGGTGTGGTCTTCCGACTTGATCTAATTCTTTCTATTCGTAGATCCATTATGTGAGTTTTCATTCGATTTTTGCTTGCTGTCAATCGCGGATTTCAGTTTTTTCATTTCGTGATACTTCTTATTTTTTTTATTTTTTCCTGTTCAATTTTAGACTTCTTACCAGATTTTAATCTAGAGTTATCTGGATAATTCAGATCGAGTTGCGTTTCTTCTTATCTTTCTTTTCGTCAACTAAACTCACCATTTCCTCAATATTCTTCTTCATTCTTCACTTTACTTTTATTCAGGCTTTCACCTTTACTTCTTTTTTTCCGGAATATGGGATTGGATTATATCTAAAATTTTCTTTTTCTCGCTTTCATCTTCATCATCATCTCCATTCATGTGGACCTTCCTCTCCTCATTTTGTTTGTGTTCTTCGATTAGGGCGTCAGTTATCCGATCCGAATTACGAATGTCTTTCTTTAAACTGTTCCATCGGAACTGTGATCGACGTCAATACTATGATTCAACAATTAAATCGGGTGATCCTCATTAATTAATCGTTAATCTATTTTTAATTGTGATTGTGAATTTTAGAGTGCATTTTTTCGCTTTAATAAAATTTGTAATCGCTTAGTATTTTTCTCTATTATCGATTGTTGGGTACTTGAGTGCGCATTGATCAATAATGTTACTCCGTTGTGCATTTGGTACTTTTTTAAAAATATCTTTTTTTCCTCCCCGATTGTCTTGCCGATGAGGAATGTGCACGTGAAAAACTAACACGTGCAAACTTTGGTGTATATTTTATATGGGTGCTTGAGAGTCCATGCTCTCCCTTCGAAGACGTCTTCACCAATACCACACCAGAACAAGTTCGGTTTCTCTTCCCTTTACTCATTTCCCCATTTTTGTTAGTTACTGCGTAAATCTTTGGCCGCTGCAAGTAGAACGGATTTACGACCGGCTGAGATATTTTGTAGGGCTCATTTTGTACGCAATATCGATTTATAATTATTATTATCGAAAATAATTATAAATATCAGGTTTGATAAAATTCAGTTTTAAATCCACAAGCCGTTTCATCATTTTGAAAAAGTGTACCTCAACATTTTCACTTTAAAAGCTCTGAGAAATCAGTTTTATCGGCGATATCGCGCAGCCTTTGCATATCGGCAACATTAATTACTTTTCTTTCAGCTTCACTAATTTTATCTGAATTCGAATGATTTAAGGTTAAATCACTTCTCTGTTTTAAAATTATTAATATTTGATTTTTTAAATTATATGTGATTTTTCAGCCTTAGAATCCAAATCGTCAGAACTTTCACTATTTGATTATTCTTATTGTGTTTTCGTTAATTACATTACCTACATTTTTATTTAATTAAAAATGTTTGTCTTTTATCCTACTTATAACCATTTTTATTTAAATAATTAAAGTCTCCACAACCAACATAAGATTACCTACATTTTTGTTTGAATCACCTTTATTAGTATTTTGTTTATTGCATGGTGGACGGACACAATTAAAATAAAGATGAGAAGGAAGAAAAAACTATGAGAAAAATACCTAGATAATAGAACAAATGAAAACTATGAAAAATTAAAATCAGTAGATAAACAGTGAAATCAATAATAAAAAGGAAAAAGCAAAAATGTGCGAAATATTTGAAAATAAACTCGAAAAAGAAAGAAAGATAGAAAAAAGAAAGGAACACAAACATAAAAACTGAAAAACATGAGAAAACCCAACAACCTAGATAATGGAATTAAGTTAAAGAATATAGAAAATGCAATTTTGATAGAAGATATAATTATGGAGAGATGGCGACAATATTTCATAGTATTACTAAAAAATAATGAGGATGAAACGAGGAAAAATTATGAAAAGAGAAGTAACGAAACAGATATCACCAAAAAGGAACTAAGACAAGTAATAAGATCACCAAAAAATGGGAAAGCACCTGGAAACGATAAAATAACGACAGAAATGAAATAATAAATATGGTGTGGTAGGAAAAAATGATACCAAAAGGGTGGACACAAACAAAATTGCAACAATTACAGAGATATAAATCTACTGAATACAATCACAAAAATTCTAGAAAATATTGTAGAGAGAAGGATTAGAAAGAAGATAGAAAAGAAAGAAAGAAAGTGGATTTAGAAAGGGTAGAAGTATTCAAGATCAAATATTTACACCAAAAGAGATAACAGAAAAAATGCAACTTCTATCTAGCGTTTATGGACATAAAAAAGGCCTTCAACACAGTAGATAGAGAAATAATATAGCATATATTAGACAAGCACAAAGTTGGTCATAAAATAATCAGAATTACACAACAAATATATGACGAAAATACAACCTACATCATACAAAACTACAGAAAATCCGAACCATCCAATGATCCAATGATGGATTGAGACAAGGTGGTGGACTGAGCCCTGTTATTTATAATATTCATGGATGAAATTATAAAAATTCAGTACACAGATAAAGCCTCTAACCATTGGATATTATAAATTAAACATAATTGGAATAACTGAGGAAGTATTTGCAGATGATGTAGTCATATATGATAGCAATAGCGAAGACCTAGAATACAACCTAGGGATATGGAATATGACTATTAACAAATATGGAAATAATGAGAGTTAACAAGACTAAAGTAATAGTTATTGGCGATAACGAAGAACTGAACATAAAAATGGATGACGTACAAATAGAACAAGTTGAAAAATACAAATACGTCGGCATAAATATAAAAGCAAATGGAAAGAATGAACTAGAAATAAGTAGTAGATTAGAGAACACCTTGAAAGTATTCCACGCCATGAAATCGAAATTTATAATGAACAAGGAAATAGGTAGTAAGACAATACTGAAAGTATTCAAATCCATATACAGGCCATTATTAACTTTTGGGTGCGAAACATGGAGTTTGAACAATGAACAGAGAAATAAGCTACAGGCAATGGAAATGAAATATTTGAGAGAAGTCAAGGGAGATGAAAATGGACCGAATACGAAACACAACAATCTGGGAAGAGCTCGAAATGGAAGAAATGATTAAATGTATAGAAAGAAAACAAATGAGTTGGTGGGGACACTTACAAAGGATGGATGAAACCAGAATCACAAAGAGAATATGGCAAGCGCGGACAATAAGGAAAAGAAGAAGAAGCAGAACTAGAATGACATGGGATGAAGTTGTGCAAGAGATAATAGAAAAACAAGGAATACATATTCAAGATGAAATAAAAATGGCAAAGAACAAAAAGGAGAGGGCAAACTTAATACATGGACAGTGAAAAATGAAAAAACAAATCTATTATCTTACATACCCAACACCTGAAAGGGTACAGTATATATATATATATATATATATATATATATATATATATATATATATATCTGTATATATATATATATATACAGAGAGCTTTTTTTATCAGCATATATTTCCCCTATGTATACCTGCAAAATACGCGATTTAATTGCATGAATGTATGTGTGTTTAGTTGCCTACAACACGCAACTGAACACACATATGCCAAATAGTCAACTAAACATACACATTTAATCGGTTCAATGCGTTTGACTCGCGTTTTTTGAAGGTATACACTTCCCCTAATATATACTGATAAAAAAAACCTCTCTGTATATATATGTTTGTAATCATCATCTGATTCAAATTCCGATTAATGTTGCATTTTTTTTAGATCCCAAGAGCAATAAAAATGCAACAACATTTGATGTATTATCCACCGCTTCGCTATCATTTAAATCCTCATTTGCTGAATCACTCTCTTTTAATATCTGCTTTAGTGTTTGATTTACAACAGCTGCCATTTTACTAGAAGGTGATGGCAGAATCTTCTTGGTCGACACTTAACTGGCTGGCATCCCGTTTTGTGTTAAATTTAGGCCGCTTCCTTTGCTCCTCCACTGAAACATCCTCGCTGCTTAAAGGATCCCGTTCGACTTTCTGCATTAAGGCTTTATTTTATCTCCAAACTGCTGTTTTTCACGAGTTTTTCTTTATCTTCTGAATCACAATTTTCACTAGAGGAATCTTGTTTCTTCAATTGTGCTTGGTTTCCCTTATCGGAATCACTTTCGTCTTCACTCGAGGATGATTGTTTGCTTTTGAATTATCTTTCGATTGTTGAACTTTACTTGCAACAACATTTTTTGTTACCTTATTATTGTGCACAGCTGTTATAGTAATTGCCTCTTATTCCTCCTCCTCTCCACTCGATTCTTTATCTTCTACACCTGAAGAAGAAGACTCTACAGTGAAAAAATGGTTGCGGCTAAATCAGATTCAAATAGTGAAGAAGAAGAGTAAAAGGAAATTTTCAAAAACGTTGTACAAACAATTAAGTTTTTCGGAGTTGGCTTTTCCTCTTTTTCTTTACTAGTTTAATCTGATTTTGCTGCAAACATTTTTTTCCTGTAGAGTCTTCTTATTCGCTTGCCTTCGGCTTCTTCATTGTTGGATTCTTTTTCAATTTTCTTCATATGAAGCGACTTCTTATTCGTTTTCACAACTTTTTTTACTGCAACCTGTTCTTCTTCCTCTTCGCTGCTCGATTCGGAATATTTCTCAATTTTCTTCACCTGAAGAGGGACTTCTTGTTAAATTAGTCAGTAAGCTATTGATAATATACGCTTAGCGTTCGAAATGTGCATAAAAGCAATTGTGAAGTAAGTGTTTAAGAATAATTCTTATTATTCGATTCAGAATCCATTTCAACGTTATTAATAAAAAATAAAAAAGATTACCTTTATTGGCATATCATAATCAATACAAACTCTTCTTTCTTATAAACTATTTACAACAATAACCCCCCCCCCTCTCTCCTCTCTTCTCTTATCTCTCTGCCTCCCCAACTTCTCCAAAATCCTTACCCCTGCCCCATCCTCTCTCATCCACTCCACAAACCTTCTACTCCCTTTCGTTCCCATCCATTCCTCCTTCACTCCCTCGCATTCTTCCGCCAAGTGGTTCTACGTATCCTTCCCATGTTCACACAACACACACCTTCCATATTCTTAACCCATCCATATCTTCCTTCCTCTCTCCTCCGATCCACACCTTGCCCTTGCCACAATCACCCTCTCCTCTCTACTCCATTGCCTCTCTCTCAAATATTCCGGCAATCTTCTATACACCTGCCACCTCCCATACATATCATTGTACTCGCTTCTCTCTATACACCCTTGCCTTTCCTGCCCTTCCACCTCCTTGCCTTTCACTCTCACGCACTCATCCACCTTCACCCCTTTCCCTAGCCATTCCATTACTTTCGCCTCTGACAAACCTACGCTCTCATACATTTTCCTCCTCTCATCCCTCCATCTACCCTCACCCCCACACACGCTCGTCATCCACACATCCTTCACCAATCTCTCTTCCCCCAATTCCCACAATCTTCTCTCGTACCTCGCCACTCTCACCATTGTCTCGCACTCTAGCCTCTCTCTATTCGTCTCCTGAAGCACTATGTAACTGGGCGTGGATCTTTCCACCCCCAACATGAGCTTCAGAAACAACATCTGCTCCCTCTCTATACATTCATACCCTCTAGTCCCCCATACTTCCACACCATACATCAGCACCGATCTCACACACGCATCCCATATCTTACACGCCACTCTCACATTATTCACAATCCACTGCCCCCACTTCCCCCATGCCATTCCCCACGCCTTCCTCGCCTTACTCTGCACCCACCTCACCTGCTCATCATACCCTCCTGTCCCTTTAACCCAAAACCCTAAGTACTTAAAACTTTTCACCCTCTCAATAATTTACCCCTTCCACTCCAAATCCTTCACCTTCCCTTCCTTTATTCCTGAACCTCGCCCACTTCGTTTTTTTCCACATTCACACTCATCCCCCTCTTATCCAAGTACCTCTCAGTCATTTTCAACATCTCTCTCATTCCTTCATACTCTCTTGCTTTCAACACCATATCATCCGCATACGCCAGCATCCATACTTTACTCATACCCATCACTGAGTTGGCCAAATGGATAAGGAGGGTCTAAAGGGTATGGATAACTAGTGATGCAAGATGAATAGTGGTTGAACATTTTATTAATTAACTGTTTTGTGTTGCAGGCGTTCACTTTGTAGTAGATCTAAAATACACTTGTAAATAATTCGAAACTGTATAAATTGTTTGTAATCATGTAATTTAATTTAATTTTAGTTTGAGAATTACTGGTCATTCTCGGAAATGTAGCCAGATAATTAAATGAAAAATTCAGTTGTTTTTGTTTTTCTGTGGGGGCCGTCTTTCTTACGAATCCTGATGCACTGCAGCCTAGGTGGCTTATTGTACTACCCCATATTGTCTTACGCAACTATTCAGAACTTGATACCCTGCACTAGTGGTTAAACAATGTTTTAATTTTATATTTTATTTACAAAAATTTTAGTAATCGAATTTCGTTTTCTGTTCTCATAAACAGGATAAGTTCGCGTTCCTTTAGTGGACGAAACAACGATTCCCTGTTGACTACCTTGTAGACCCAAATCGTGGACGATGCCACATAAAAATGCTTAATTTTATGTGGCATCTTAGCACTTGCGTCGTCTTCCATTTATAATAATTTATGGATGTTTGACGAAGCTCTCTTTCGATATTGGTAAAAAACCTTCACAATTTACCAAAAAAATCTCCATATTCAGAAATTATTTAATGAGATCAAATTTTATTATCAATGCCATTATAAAAACTGGTCAAAATAAAATTCTAGAAAACGAAAGAAAAAGGTAAATAAAAACTGGCTGAAATTAAAATTACAGAAAACGCAAAAAAAAACATTGTGAATCCTAACATGTTATAAAAATGTGGTTGATTTATAAGGGTGTAATACGAGGTGACGTACGTTCCCATCAGATGACGATTTGTCGGAAAGCAAAGAGACTGCCTCGAATTGAACATTCAGCGTAGGTGCAGTGCTGCCAACAATAACTTTAATTGCGATGCCGAGAACGGCTCATAAATAAACCAACGGGCGTCCCCTTCTCGTCGCCGTCGACCGATTGTATATTTTAATTCCTCCGGGTCGGCGATACCTGGAAATAATTTCAATTGTATCGTTCCAAGATTTCAACACCGGAGCCCAGATGTGGGGGAGCAAAGTGTTCCACGATTATATTGGCAAATTTGCACAGATTAGATAATGACTTTACATAAATTAATTTAAATATTAAAACATTTATTACTTCTTACTTTATGTATTTCAAGTATGTCTTGCAAATTGTAAAAATGAATTAATAGTCGAAACAGAATTACCATCTCATAACACAACTTTAAACAATTCCAAAAAATAAACTAAATTAATTAACAAAATAAATTTGAAATTTATTTTTTACGGAATCTCCAATTTACAACATACATCTCATTTACAAAAAAATAAAGGGGATTATTTCAAATTTTGATAATATAATAGTTAAACGGACAAATAAAGACGATTTTAAAAGAGTAATAGCATAGAGTAATTAGTTTAGTATTTCATCCTCTTTGGTAGTAGTGATAAAAGTCGATAAAAGTAATTCTACAGCAATTTTAAAACATGCATTGGATCTGCCTGTTTTAAAATAAAATAAAAAATAGCGGAAAATATTTTTTTATTTTCTATTGTGACCTATTGTTGTTCGTATGATGAGCGACCACTGATTTGTGAGAATTTTGCGTATTTTAGTTGGTATTCCCAACATTAATTTCTAAAATTAATAAAACCATTATTGTGAAACATTCGTTTTTTACAACGCTATACACCTTCTTTTTATGGTCATTTTCATGGATTTATCGATACAACAAAGCGGAATTAAAATGCATATTCAGTCGGATTTTATTATGCCATGGCATGAAGGCATTGACAGTGTACGCGCAGTGCACCGAGGGGCCGAAACAGGTAGACGGGACGCGACATACATAATCCACGAAGAAGTTTTATAACATCGGTTTCACTTTCATAAAATGCGCCAGGCGAAAACATAACCGGTTATATTTTATTTATATACATTTATATGTACACATGGAAATACATATGTATGCGTTATGTACACGACACACAAGGATATATAATGTATATATAGCACGCCCATATTTAGGTTTTAATATTCACACCGCGTTTTTTTTTAACTTTACAATCCGTTAATTAACACATCGCAACACGCGGTTAATTGACCGAAAGTGTATTTTCTGTATCTTGTTGTTTTCGAGATAAAATATTTTTTTAAGTATTATTTCATAAATGTTAAAACACACACACAAGTTTTAACCATACACATAAACCTAAGCTGTAATGATGGTGAAAATGTTTCCATTGCAGTTTTAGTTAAATTAAAAGAAAATAATTAATGAATTAATTATTCTCTTGAAATACTCTGCAATTTATAGACTTACGAAGTCAGTATTGAAATAAATATCGATTGAAACAACTACTTCCCGGACAAATACGCACTCTGCACATTGAATTATACCATTAATATTAAATAGTTCATTGGTGCAACTATTTAATATTAAGCCCTCGATAGCCCTTTAACAATTAAATATTTTTTTGTGATATACTTTATCAAGTATCTCTTCTTGTTTACTTAATTGTTAATAAATATTATTATACATATGCCGTTGCTTCTAAGTGATACCTACATATTCACAGGGAAAAATAAGGTAAAGCTGTACTGACGATGGATAAATCCCAGAGACTAGAAACTATTGTCGTATTCTTACATTAAATTCACATAATTTTTTAACATGTATTTATTTCTAATCAATGATATAATAACTGCTCATTATGAACAACCTTCTGTCTTCTAGTGTGCAAAAATTTTAAATCCAGATCGATAAAAATCAATTAGTTTTTAAGCAAAATACGAGGTGCGTTCAAAAAGTAAGGTGACTTTTTAAACAACGTACATTAGATTATCGATTTTTTGTTTCTGTTGTGTTGGTACACATGTCCCCAACATATGTTCACAATTTCAAGTACATAACATATTTCGTTTGTGTTTGACAGATTAAAAGGTTAGACGTGTTTTGTTGCGCTCGACGTTTTTCTGTTATTATAAAACATGGAGCAAAGGATTTGCATCATTTTTTTGTGAAAAATGGAACCAAGTGCTCTAAAACACTTGAAATGTTGACAACGGTATACAGTGAGTCTGTTCTAACTAAAAAATGTTTACAAGTGGTACAAACTCTTCCAAGAGAGCCGAGAAGATGCCATCGACTAAGCTCGCTCTGGACGCCCCAGCATCTCAACAACAGAAGATATCGTCGAAGCTATGAAGAAAAATTAATTTTGAAAATCGTCGAATTACCATAAGAGAAGTTGCTGAGTATGTTGGTATTGGTATATCAGTCGGCTCGTGTCATGCAATTTTGTTTCCGATGTTTTGGGCATGAGACGTTTGTAAGCAAAATTTTTTCCGAAACTTTTGAATGTTAAGCAGAAGAACCATCGCATGAGCATGGCTCACGAGATCTTGAATGACATCAGTGATGATCCTGATTTGCTCAAAAGGGTCATAACTGGTGGCAAATCATGGGTATATGGTTATGACGTCGAAACCAAAGCCCAAGCATGCCAAATCCGATCAAATATGAAAGTTTTATTCACTGTTTTTGCCTCAAGGTCTTACGGTCAATTAAGTGTATTACCTTGAAGTAATGGGCTGTTTGCAAGAAACAACACGAAAAAAAAAAACGTTTGGAATTGTGGAAAAATAATTCATTTGCATCACGATAATACACCTAGTTATTCATCATTGCTTGTGAGAGATTTTTTAGCCAAAAACAAAACTACAATCATGACTCAGCCACCATATTCAACGGATTTTGCCCCCTGCGACTTTTTCCTATTCCCAAAATTGAAAAGACTTATGAAAGGACGGATATTTGTTACGATTGATGAAATAAAAACTGCACCGCTGGAGGAGCTCAAGGCTATATCAATAAATGGTTATGAGAAGTGCTTTAAGGATTCAAAAAGGCGTTAGCACAAGTACATTGTATCTGAGGAGGATTACAATGAAGAGGACAATATAAATATTGATGAATAAATAAATATTTTTTTATAAAAATATAAAGTCACCTTACTTTTTGAATACACCTCGTATTATGCACTTCTTCTTGCAGTTCTATGTGTATAAATACAATATTCTTGAAGCGAATTCATAATGTTGTCGAAGTATAAGAATTAGCAGGAAAAGGGCGTAACTAAACACTCTTAAATTTCCCTTAATAGTGCTTTTTAGAATTCATTAATTTATTTTATTTGTTTATTCAACACAAGTTGTGTATTTATCTAATTTCGGGAATTTAAAATCACTTATTTTGTTGCGTCGTAAATTGAATCTTAAGTACATAAATAGTTTAAATTTCGCGCCATATATAGTTAATTTCGGAATTATGTTGGCAAACCTTTTTATTTTTCGTTGGGATACTTTACGGGGACTTCTGCGAGAAAAGTCCGCCGAGACAGTCACGTTTTCGTCTTCAAATTATTGTTTGAATATTAAGTAGTGTGTGAAATTATGAATAATCAAGTGCATCCAAAATACCGTCCACTTCAGTCTGGCCAGACCGGGAAGAAAGAGGAATAACATCGGTAAGTGTCCCTCTTGACTTATCAAGGTTTGCCGACTTCGTCGCCAGTTTCTCCTACAAGTGCATACATTTTAAATCCGTTTTTTATGAATTTTCTAAAATTAATTTACAGAAGGATTTTCGGTTAGACATTTTATTTATTGTTATTTGTAACAAAAATAAAAACAAATAATTCAAACTACTTTTAAAAGTCTAACCATGAATCCCGAATCCCTCGGTAATTAGATTTACAAGTTATTTTATTGTAATTAACTGTACTCTGGTAATGACTGGTCCAAGTGTTCGATAATGGGAAACGTATAGATATGTCTGTTGGTTCATTAATGTCCTCTGGTATTGCTGTTTCACGCAGTTCGTCAAATATTTTCATATTTTCTAAACAGTAACTTGCATTATCTATCGAAACATTATTATCTCTATATAAACTATAATACGATCGAGATCTTTTCTCCTTTGATTTTTTCTTTATTTTACATTTTTTGGCACCAGTGAATAAAAACAAATAAAACGTCACACTAGTCATTATTTACGAAATCAGTCAAAATGTTTAATACTGAACATAAAGTTTTTCTTGTAGAAAGCTACTTCCGAATGGGACAATAAAGAACGAGCATATTCCCTCCAACCGGTTATTCAAGAATTCCGCGCTGAATTTCCCGCTGTTGCAGTTTCTTGCGGCGATTTGCGACGTGCTATTCAAGAATAGGTTCTGAAGTTTCGTGAAACAGGAGTTGTAAGTAGAAGACCTGGCTATAGCACACCAATGAAGCGGAGAGTTAAAAATGTTGCAACGAATAAATCAATAGCCCAAAATATCCATCCAACAAGTAGACCTTCCATATAGATTAGTATGTTCTAATAAAATAAACAATTCTGTAAGAAATTCTTGCCAAATTTCCAAACTTTGTTGGGTGTATGAACTCTGGCCTCTCGAATACCAAAACCGTAAATTCTACTTTAAGAATACTTATTTAAGAATAACAATAAGAATTTAAGAATTTAATTATAACAAAATTCTTATTATTATTCTTAAATTTGTTAGAATAATATAACGTATAAAAAAACCCAAGCACATCATATGTTATTTATCGTATTTAGATTTATTTCATCATCGCTGCTCCATATATCTTTTTGTACATGAACTTTATCCAGAGTATAATTTTCTATTCTATTCGGACGAAGAGACTACTGGTCGATAGCCAATTTACAGATAATAATTATATATTTGATTCTATTTATTTATTTATTGGATACAATGAACGGAAAATAAATCATATTGCTTGATCAATCTGTAGATCAAGCAAGAAATATTTTGCAAAAAGTAACAAACGAAGAATTCTTATAATAATAATAATAATATCTTTATTGTTTAACAGGTTAACCCAATTACAGAAAAAAATAAATTAAATTAGGAATTAAATTATATATAAATATAATAATGGAAATTATTAAACTTAATAGATATAATAATACAACACAAAATATAAAATTAATAAGAAAAAAATTAAATATATATTATAAATTATTCGACGTGTACATTATATTTATTATCTCATTAAAACATTGTACAGTGCTATAAAAACTAAATATAACGATAGAAAAATGTAATTTAACCACAATACAGAATTTAGTAAGTGTTAGTGTAACAGAAAAGGCGAAACTAAATATTAAATTTAACCAACAGTGCCTAAAATTAAAAGTGTCGCCAAAATACGTCCAACTGCAAACCAAGTGCAAAACAGTGGCAGCGAAGAAAACCATTAAAACTGGTGTAATCTCATGGGTAAAAAAAGAAGTGAAATATTGGTTTATGAAACGGGATCTTTATTATACTTATATAAAAGTGCTCCATTGTGAACTCTTAAAACATCTTCACCTGGTGGAATTCGATATCTTCGACGACTATGTCCGTGAAAAAGTTAACCGCATTGGACACAAAAAGTATATTACACAAAGGAAGAAACTGAAGAAATTAGTTGAAGAAAAGGAAGCCAGAGCAGCCGTAAGAAGTACCACAACTCCCGACCAACATTTTTTCCATCCTAGATTAATTAATAATAGCAACATCCCATTCACAAACACCGAAATAATTATTAGAATCAGGCCCGAAATATTCTCCCCATGTAATTTGTAATAGTTTTAAAGAAACATTAATAGTTGAATCAGAAATTGCTCTTAAACAGGTTACAAATTCTGATTCAACAAAACACAAGATTGCTAAAATAATTAAAAACAGTAATACCATTAAACCCATTGACCAGAAAACAGTAACATCTATCAAACATAAAATAAAAGCGAATGATTTAATAATTAATAAAGCAGACAAGGGAAACTCAGTAGTAATTTTAAAAAAGAACGAATATACTCAAAAAGTACAAAAATTTCTGGACAGCCCTGACATCATTGAATTGAAAAAAGATCCAACAACTGAACTACAGACGTCCCTAAAAGAGTGTTTTAAAAACACACACATTATTTTCTCAAATGCTAATCCATTCTCACTATTTCCAATGAACCCCCTTCCCCCCAGATTATATGGTTTAATAAAAATCCACAAAGAAAATTCACCCATCCGACCCGTAGTCTCCTATATGAATTCCCCAGCCCGCAATATTGCTATCCTTTTAAACTCAATCTACAAAGAACTAACCGATTTTAGAGATCCATATTCAATTAAAAATTCAGTAGAGCTAACAAAACAACTAACAAACTTTAAAATTGAACCTTGATTCAAGCTTGTATCATTTGACGTAAGTAATATGTTTACTAATAACCCTTCATCAGAAGGTCTTAATTTAATTGAACAATCATTTGATAAATGTAACGTTAATATATTAGTAAAAACAGAATTTTTAGATTCATTGCGAATAATTTTAAATAATAACTTTTTCTCATTTAATAATAAATTTTACAAACAAACAGGGGGACTAGCAATGGGGTGTCCTTTAAGCCCATTGCTAGCGGATATTTTGATGCATAATTTCACGAAAATTATATTAAACTCTACACCAGCTAAAAAACATATTAAAATGTGGCATCGTTACGTGGATGATATATTAGCTTGTTTCCAGGGTACTGATAGACAACTAACACAATTCTTATATTTTATTAATACTCTCCATCCTAAAACTAAGTTCACTGTAGAAACCGAAAAAGATAATAACATTAAATATTTAGATCTCTCAATTACTAAATTAAATAACAAACTAACATTTGATATTTTTAGAAAACCTTCCTTTACAGACGCGATATCCCTAACCATCCTTACAAACATAAAATGGCAGCATTCAATTCAATGATACATAGAGCCTTAAAAACTTCCTTTATCTGCTAATGCCTTTGAAAGGGAAATCAGCCTAATTCGAGCCATGGCTATTAAATGGCTTCTGGTTCTAATTTGGTTGATGGAGTTTTAAACAAACACAAATTTAAAAATATAAAATAATTATTATACGCCGGAAAAACAATACAAAATAATAATTTCATGTCTTTAACTTATTTTGGCAAAATTAGTTACCAAATTAAAAATATTTTACAAGAACAATATATAAAAATTGCATTCAAACCGTTCTATAAAATTAACACGCATATTTTTAATTGTAAAACTAAATCAGATAAATTTAATAAATCAGGAATTTATAAGTTAACGTGTGCAGATCGTCAAGGAGTGTACATAGGCCAATCTGGTCGTAATTTTAACACAAGATTAAAAGAACATTTGCGCTCTTTTCGGCTAAAACAAGGCGATAAGTCGTCTTTTGTAAAACATCTTTTAGATGAAAAACACACTTTTGACAAAGATGTACTCACCATAATCCATCTTGCCGAAAAGGGTCATAAAATGAATTTACTCGAAGCATTGGAAATACACAAAACCCGCGCTAATCCGGGAACTCCCTTAATTAACGACCAGGTAGACTTAATGTACACCCCACTGTTCTCCGCTGTTTTGTAATATTGTATAAATACCTGTAAAATCTCTAGTTTAAGTTACCACATGTTTGATAATGACAAGCTAAATTTGTCGAAACTGCAGTCACATAAAAATAAACAAGTGTTATACAAACGAAGTAATAAGTGTTTTATTGTGAAATTAACATGTATAACGAAGTAGAAGCCTCCACAATACAGAATTTATGATATACTCAATACAGAGAAAATATAAGTGATCTCTTTTACTTTCTAATCTGTTTTATTTCTTATATTCTTTTTATATTCTCATTTTCATCAATTTCATCATCACTTACATTTTCTTCACTCTCGGGCAAATCATCAATTTATATTTTCATTTAATTTGCTGAATTACTATCACAAGGAATTTATTCCAGAAGTCATTGTCTCTAATTCAATATCTGATTTTTTTATTACTTAAATAAGAAACAAAAAGTTATCCTTTTGCCTCGTATTCTCAGTAAGAGACCACAAAATTTCAGTTGTAAAAATTAATTATAATATTGCAAAATTTATTTGAAAATACTCCTATATGTTTTTAAAATATTAAAAATGAACAATGTAAGAATAATAGTTTCCTTAATACCAATCGACCGACAATTTTCCCGGTTCATAAAAACCAAAATCAAAAATCGAACCCGACACTTTAGATAACACACCTATAAAATTGAATTGTTCGAATCTCTTCACGTAACTCACAACAACACATCGGTTCACCTGCAAAAATTTAGGCACATGCACAAAAACCGATGTCCAAATATATACCACAATTCGTCGTCTCTTACTTAAATACGCTCCCATTCAATTTCACAAATCTCGTCCCGCAGTTTTAAATAATCTCGCAGTTGCTAAGAATATTAACTAAAATTAAAACAAAAAATAAGGCATCACGAAAATCCTTTTCATAGAATTTCTAATTCATTCGTATATGAGAGTTGCAAAATTACTACCATTAGTCATCCACAAAATTTGCAACCAATCTATGCATACCTGGAAATATAATATATAAATATAGAACCAAAATTTTCAAATTCGCCACATCTAAATCCATCAATTCATTTCATCTTGGACAAGGACGTTAACGATCATGACCTTCAAATAATTAAAAAAAAACAATATAGACTAGCTGAAAAACCTTTCGTCGTCGATAGCCAACTTGTGAATTCTACATTAACTATATATATATATATATATATATATATATATATAAAATCAAGCCATAGGTCAGCTCATGTTAATATATATATATAAGAGCCAAGCTGACCCATGGCTTGATTGGTAATTTTCTTCCATGTCTTTTTATTCAATGCCTTTTGGCTTGTTTCTTCCGGTAACTAATAATTTCTCCATGTCCTTTTCTATCTATCCTTTCCACCGAGTCCTTGGTCTTCCTTTTTTTCTTCTTTCTATTGTGTTGGTGAGTCCTAGTTTTGGTAGTCTGGCTCCGTCCATCCTCTGCACATATCCCAACTAGCAGAGCCTTTACACATGTATTACTCCTGTTATACTTCTTTCTTAGTAAAGTTCTTTTATTTTGTTTTTTGTTCTCCTTAACCTTAGTGCTCCGACCTTTTTACCTCCAATTATCTTCCTTAAAACTTTCCTCTCCCATACTTCTATCCTTGTTTACTTCCTTTTAGTCCTTGTCCATGTTTCACAAGCGCACCTCACCGTTGGTCTTAACACTGTTTTGTATATTTTTAGTTTACAAGTTCTAGTGATATTCTTACTTCCTAATATTCTGCTTAGTCACCCTAAGCATCTATTCCCCGCCATTATCCTCGCTTCGATTTTCATTCCATTATCAGGTTCTCTCGTAGACAGCGCTCCCAAATATCTGTCTACTTCCTCGAACGCTAATTCAGTATTTCTCTCCGTTTTAAATGTTAAATGCAACCCTTCTCTAAATATACTTATATACTTTTAATGTATTTTTTCTGGGTGGGACACCCTGTATAATTTTCTTTTAAAATTAATTTAAATATTTGTAATCTTATAAATTAAAGCGGAAATTAATAATTTCATATTTTTTACTTGATAAACGAGGAGAATGAATGATGAATGATGATAGGTTTGAAGTTGTATTTTTTTGCGCAAATGACGATCCAACGCTGGATCCGCTTGCGCGTTGCGCTTGAAGTCATTAAGGAATGAAAGTGAATGTGTTTTGTTTCGTGGTAGAGGTAATTGCTTTTACGAATCTTCCAATCGTAAAATATTAAGCAATTTATGTATTTTTTGCAGATACCAGTAAGGTTTTCCTGTATAAAAAGAGATAACTCGGAAATAAATTAAAATGAACATAGATTGAGTAAAAAAAAAACGCTTGAATGCTATGAACTTTGAGCCGATGTTTTCTGTTTCCGTGTAACGAGGAATTATAAAATCGTCATGAAAAGCAGATTTAATAAAAAAAATAATTAGTTTTCATAAATTATAATTCTTTTGGCCCCTTATGCGAGGTGTTTTTTTGTTTCTATCTAATTTTATTATATATACAAACATCTTTATTCAGACAATATGATAACAAAAATTTGCAAAATTTATAATAACAATATGTACAGTTGTGTTTAGTAGTCTGTCATGGATTATCAACCATAGGTCTTTCTGTCCAATTTTACTATATTTTCGTAAATTATTATTTTTAAAACACTTAAAAGTAATAAAGAGTTGAATTGTCACTTGTGATGAAAAATGAATCCTATATAACAATCATAACGTTCAGCACTGTGGTTGGACAATGAAGAATCACCAAAACACACCCCAAAGCGTAAAAGTAACCACACGCTATAGGTTATATTATTCTAACAAATTGAAAGATTTGATTTCATGTGACATTTTATTTGTTTTCATCATTCACTCGTGATAACAAAACGTAAAATAAAGAAAATAAATGAAAGCACTCTAGCGAAGAAAAATTCTCAATCATTTATGATGTTATCACTCCTTGCGTGGAGCTTTTGATAACACCTTGAGAGCCACGTTGGAAAGAAGTCAACAATAATAATTGTAAGCTTAAACTTACACTTGTATTAAAACTTGACACAATTATTACATTTATCACTATTAACAAAAAAACAAAGACAACAACTGATCAGCACAAGGGTAGAATTATTTCTTCCTCAAGAACAATTTCAAACTTAAAACTAAAACACAATGATTATAATGAGGATGAGACGTGTGCAAAGGAAGTTATTAAGTAATGTTCTTTTGTATCAAAATATTTACACAACCATTAGTCAGTTGAAAACATTTCTTGGATATCTAAAATCTACTTACTTTTCTTCAAAATATTTACTTTTCAATAAAGTTCAAAACAAGTCTTACTAAAGTTAATGCCTGTTGCGCTACACTCTTGATGGAAACAAATATTACTATTGGATGAAATAATGTTCCATTATGGAACAAAACAAGTGTAATTCTTCATTTAACAAGTCTTACTGCTTGATAATCCTATTTGTTAAATAATAATATAATTATATCGAATGGTATAATTCTATATAATTATATCAAATAATATTTCATGGTATTATTCAATATAATTATATTTAACAAATAAAATTATCAAGGAGTAATTCTCGTTTTGAACATTACTGAAAAGTAAATGCTAAGAATAGTTTACAATAATTATATACCACCTCTAAATATTTGGTTTGCATATTAGATGTGATTGAAATAACATATAAATAAATTTGGGTAAAATTTTATAATTATTTTTCGTTAACTTATATCTGCGTTATTCACTCTTCCACACTTTGGAAAACCTGATGCAATTCCAAGAATTAACACATTCGACATTTTCCTATGCTGCAACGACAAACATGCGGCCCACTCAAATATTTACCGACATTTTGCAATTTTTCCCATTCTCCACAAGTACAAAAAAAGTAATATAAAGCGAACACTAAGCGTGACATTTAATTTACGTCACCTTTGTTGAATATTACAATTCCAGCATTTCGCGACTCGTCCGTCCGTTCGTCCGTCGCCGATTGTGTTAATGAGAAACTATTTGTGCGTAATTGAAGAATAGAGGAAACGGCCTTTGGATGTGATGGATTTAATAAAAGCTAAATGGTTTCGGACCGGCCGTGGCAGTGCATTCATTCAACTCTGATTTAAGGTTGCACGTACCACGCACGCCGGTCGTTGTTTTTTGTTGTAGCAGTTTACGGCAAGGTGGACCGCCGCGGTTCCTTCCTCTCTCGTGCTTGACTTAATCATTTCCCACATTGAACACTTCCTTCCTGCTTGGAAAGTGCACTTTGAAATGTTAAAACTAATGATGTGTGTATATAAAAAAATAATTAGCGGGTTGTTAATTGCATACTTCTTTTGGGAAAATCGAAGGTGAAAGAGTATTGGCCTTTGACAGCCGTGATTGGAGTTTGAAATGTTTATGGGATAGTAATTATTGGAATTCCGAATTAATTAATTGGGCCTTTAATAACAGTAACATTTTCTAATAATTAATAATTGGGTAATTAAAATGATAGGGTTACGTTTATTTAAATTTAATTTGAATATTTTCACATTTCCTATTAGCTCTAGCTTCATATATACAATATTGATAAAATTAATAAGAGAATTTTATATCCAATTATTATTTCAATGTTCACAGACTATAAAATCATCAACCTAATATAAAAAAAAATCCAACAGTTCATTCATCTACTTTTACTTCTGGTGTAGTACAAGGTTCTGCATTGGGTTCTTTTTTTTTTTTTTAAAGAATTGAAATTAAACACAGAACTACATATTAGAATAAATAAAATACAGCACCACATATTTCAGCACATTGGAATAAATGAAGTAATGTAAAATCATTAAGTTTTCACTTGTCGCTTGCAAATCAATCTTTTGCTGTACCAGAAGTGGAATATTTTTATGAAGTCGAAATTCATTTGTGATGCAACAGCAAATGTCCAAAGCACTTTTCTCACGTAACTGAAAAAGTTGCAGTTGCTAAAGGGAAAATATTTAATCAATTATTCAATTTTGTATTTTTTTTTATAAGATCAATGAAAGATTCGCTTCTT
The DNA here is from genome assembly GCA_963082785.1 of Philonthus spinipes. Lineage (NCBI taxonomy): Eukaryota > Metazoa > Arthropoda > Insecta > Coleoptera > Staphylinidae > Philonthus > Philonthus spinipes. The sequence goes on along the minus strand of OY720299.1, from coordinate 26,067,513 downwards.
ACTTCACTTTCTAAAAAGTGAAGAAACGAATAACACTTCACATAACTCATAAATAAAATTCAGTTTATTTTGTGCGAAAGGCTGCAGATTGCAACGCAGAAACCCACGGTTCGAATACAGGATTATGAATTATTTCTATTATTCTTGGTATTAGAATTTTAGCACAAGAGCTAGTTAAAACGCTACAAAAGCCAGTAAATAAAAATAGGCAGAAGACGAATAGTTGCGGAGATTTAAAGACCTATTTAAAAAAACTGAAAAAAGGAAAAAGCGGAGAGAAGTAACATTCACACAATGGATGAAAAATTGAATAAGCTGAAAGCTATGGAAGGACAAATGAATGAGCTTAAAGATGAATTGAGAAATAAGGAGAAACAATGGAGTGAAAAGAGGGCGGATTTGATAATGATTGCTAAATTGAAAAAAAAAGAAGAGTCTAGAGAAAAGGAGAAACAATATAATAATCAATGGTGTCGAAGAAGAAGAAGAAGTAACCGTGGCAGTAAACAAGGTAATGAATTGAAGCTAGAGTACAAATCTCAGTAGCAGTAATATTGGAAAATGTAAAAAAAGACCAATATTAGTAAGATGTAAAATCTGAGAAGAAAAAAGGGAAATAGTAGCAAAGAAAACGCTACTTAGAACAAAGAAAAGCACAATATACGTGGATGACCATTTAACAAGGGAGGAGAGAGATGTTCAAAGGTAAATAAAGATTGTGGAAATAGAAGAAAGGGGCAAAGGAAATGTAGTAAGAATAGCATATCAAACAATGCGAGTAGGAGAATAATGGTGGGAATGGAACAGGGGAAGGAGTAGCTTATAAAATCGAAGTCGGAAGCAAAAAACGTTCCAAGGATCTAAGTGAAAAAAAAACACCCTCACCCTTTCTGAGGTGGTAATGGTGAGATACTGGAATGTAGCGGACATAAAGACAAAATATAAAGGAGAAAAATGGCGAAAATACTTTGAAGAGTGGATAGCAAAGAAGGATATTGTGGGGTTAGTGGAAACATGGTTAATAATAATAATAATAATAATAAATACTTGCCATTATCGGATGAAATTAAACAAATGTGGAAGCTAGAGTCCGTCGTCGACATCCCAATGACCCTAGGAGCAACTGGAGAAAACCCAAAAACATGGCACGGCAGTACAGAAAAACTAAATATATACATACCTATACAGAAAGTCGTAGTACTACAAACTTGCAGTATAATTAAACGTGTGTTGTCAGACTAAGAGTATATCAAAAATAATGCCATACCGTTAGTAGAAATACCCCGGTATGTATAGACAAAACACCCTGAAAGATTCAGGTGAAAGACAGAAGAAAATTATAATAATAATAATATCTTTATTTGTCCAACAGGATGATCCAATTACAGAACAAAAATTTGAAGACATAATATAAGGAAAAATACATATAAATTAGTGAAGAAATGAACTGAATACTACATAAAAACACTAAGAAAAAATGTCACAAAATTGACCTGGCTTTTAGTAATTTTCATAGTGGCTTAGATATAAAACATTCTATGGTTCCTCTTACAAGTTTACAAGTTAGAAGATCGGACAAGTCATTAATAAACAAATTGAAAAACAATTGGTCCAAGATTTATCCTTGGAGAACACCAGAGCTTGGATAATAACTGACACATATGTTTCACATCCAATCAGATACAAAGCTATCAAAAGTAGAGAATTCGAACGAAGTCAAAGTTACCCAATTTATGAAAAAGTAGTTTGTGCTCGACTTTCTCAAATGCCTTAGTCATATCAGTATAGATCACATCAATTTGTTCTAAAGAATCCAAAGTCCTAGAGATATCATGAGTAATAACAGTCAGATTAGTGGTAGTGGAGCGTCCCGGAATAAATCCATGCTGATGAGTAAGTAAATATGATGCAACATGACTGAATATTTGGCTATAGAGGGCTTTCTCAAAGACTTTAGCAATATGCGATAATATACCAATCGGGCGGTAGAAATATTTTATTGATTTGTTGTAGTTTTGAGTATAGGACAAATTAATGCAATTTTCAGTTTATATGGAAATACGAATATTTTTATATTAAATAAAAATGATTTGAAAATAATTAATAAATTATTTTCACATTTAGCTCTGTGACTTTTGAATTACGTTACGTAAGTACGTTAAACAAATGCACATAAAAACAACTACTTCTAATTTTCCGGGCACTTACACAATGCCGTCACTGGTGAACGCTGTAGTACATTAGTACGCGCTAATAGTAATCTAAATGTTTATGAGAATTATGTAAATTTTACATAGACATTGAATGGAACCCTGCCAAGAATTTCAGGGCAGTCGATTTATCCATCTAAAAGTTTCTTCATAAAAGTTGCACATCGCAGATTTCTTCTGTTGGCGAATGACTCAATTTGATGACGCTGAAGACCATCTTGAGAGATTTCAATTGATGGATAAGATCGGTCAAGTTTAAATGAGAGTAATATTAAAAATCGACGATGAATGCGATCCAACAAAAGTGAGTGAGTAGCATAAATAAGAAACCAGATTAAACTATTATATTCCATGAAAGAGAATTTAAAATTTGCTCTCTTGAAAATTAGCTAATAACCCGAAACTAGTCGAGAATTTAAAGTTATTCAATCTAATCTGTGTTTTATTAGTTGATTTTTAATAGTTTATTCATATTTATTTCATACAACATGAACTACCAATGTCTAAATATTAAAACCATTAATTATATTATATTCCAATTTACTCAACGGAATAGAGAGCTTTTATAGCATCAACATTGGAAAAGTCACGGGGTAACACGAAGAATAAAACCTAAATATGTAAATAGTTAATAGAGGAGGAGTGGGAAGAGGCACAGAAAGCACTACCGGGAGGCTTCAAATGGGCAATGGTAGGAGCTACAAAGGTAGCAACTAGAGGAAGTGCAATAGGAGATATTATGGTGGGAGTAAAAAAAATGAAGTGAAGGCAGAGGTAATGAAAGGTAATAACAAAAGTAGAAGGATTGGAATGGATACAGTTTCAAGAGAGTGCAAAAGAATTGACGAAACGAGTGATATACGTTAACAAAAACTGGACAGAGTTTAAACAAGAATTATATTTAAAAGTTATAGAGGGGAAAAAATATTCAGTGAGTGGAGATTTTAATGTGAGAATGGGTGAAGAGAGAGGAGGTATAAGCGACCAAGGAGAGATAATAAAACGGATATCACAAGAGAAGTGTATTAACAGTGAAGGTAAAGTGATGGGGAATTGGGTGTTAGAGGAGAGATGGGATATACTTAATGGCTGTACGGAAGGAGACTGCAACGGAAAAATAATATAAGTAGGACAAAGGGGAACGTCAGTGATTGACTACTTTCTAATAAAAAGGCTAAACAGGAAAGAGGTAAATAGAATGGAAGTAAAGGATGTAATGGGGTCGACCAATATCCGGGCAAATAAGAACGGGTATGTAACCCCAGCAGGAACAATATCAAGTTGAATAACCCCCATCCAAACAGTATTAAGGATATTGAACAATATCAAGTTGAATAACCTCCATCCAAACAGTATTAAGGATGTTTAAGAGATGAGTCGGCAATTAGAAAATGTTAATTGGAAACAGGTGAAAACTATACAAGAGATGGAAGAAATAATTGCTAGATGTGAAAAGAAAATAAGAAATAGTGGAAGGGAATGCACTTGGTTTGATGAAGAGTAAGGACGGCGAAGAAAGTAGCTAGGAAGGCAATGAATGAATGGCGAAGGAGATGGAGGGATAAAAAGTGGGCATTGAAGACAAAGACGAAATATACCAAGATCTGTGAAGAAAAAAAGGAAAATAAAAAACAAATTTAAAAAATGCCAAAATGAAGGAGAGATGTGGAAATTATTAAGAAATTGAGAAACGAGAGGTGAGATGAACATAACGTTACAGGATTGGACAGAAAAATGTTTTGAAAATTGTGGGAAACCAACAGAAATGGGACAACGGGAGAGGGGAATAAAAGTTAAAGAATTCACTGACGAGGAGATTATAAAGGTTATAGACGAGGTGATATGCGGGAAAGCAACTAGACAGGATGGAGTGAATGGCAAGATGTAGAAAAGGATTGGAAAAGAAGGAGTTGCCGCTGTACCGAACTATTGGAGGCCCGCACAAAAAGCTTGGAACCGCCAAGCTGCGGGAACTACCGTGCTCTCGAGCATGAATGTCTGAAAGGAGCAGATACCCAAGTCGGAATTGCAGGCCTTCTCGTGGCACCCCCATGTCCCTATCTTGGATAAGGCTAACTGCATGCGGCGGGGTCGACTCAGCCCTGGTGCTTGTCGCCATTAAATGAGGAGTCGGGGTGGGTGTCCATTCGCCTTTCCGGTCCAGACGTGGGTTGGCCTCCGACGGGCAGTAGTTTCCATGATATGACGTCGATATCATCACGAACGAATGGTGCTCCATATCGTCACAAATCGAAAGGTAAAAGACGGGAACAGGGCATAATCTAGCAATAGATCATGCTGCCAACATGTACCGAGGTATTGAACGGTATGTGGAGAGGCAAACGGAAATTCCATAGGCATCGGAGGTTGGAGTAATATGCCGAGTACATAAGTGAGGATACAAAAAGTCAGTTAAAAACTGCAGGGGAATAACGATTATGTGTACTGGGTACAATTTAGCAATGATAGCCTTCAAAACCAGACTGGAGAACGAAGTAAGAGAAAGTCCTAGTTACAGAAAAGGGTGTTTCAGAAAAGAAAGAGGTACTGGGAACCACATCTTTACGCTTGTGAGAATAACTGAGAGAATGTTAGAGAAGAAGGAAAGTATGTATGCGATATTTCTTAACCTCAAGGCAGCGTATGACTCGGTACCTATGGATAGGTTAATTGAATGTTTGAGTAGAAGAGTAAGTGAGGAATATATTGAATGGATAAGAATGGTATATAAAGAGACATGGGTTAGAGCAAAAGTGGGAGAAAATATGTCTGAAAAGATGAGAGTATGGATGGGTGTGAGACAGGGATACCTACTTAGGCCCATGCTATTTAATTTGTATATAAGCGAATTAGAAGAGGAGTTAAGAAAAGGGCAGGCGGTCGTGATTTGTAGAAAGAAAGTGTGGATGCTTGCATACGCGGATGATGTAGTGCAGAGAATGGGGAGATATGATAGAGATGCTGAATAGAGTCGAGAAATATATGAATAAAAGAATGTAAAGAAAATGAAGTGGATGAGATTCCAGAGCAAAAAAGGGAAGGAAATAAAAGAGGAACTGATGTGGAAGGGAGAGGTAATTAAAAGAGATAAAAAGTTTAAGTATTTAGGGTTTGTGTTTAAGTATTGTGGCGGATATATGCAGCATGTGAGAAAATAAAGCGAAAAAAGCATGGCAAGAGAGAAAGTGGAATGATGTGTAAACTATGGGATGTGTGTATGAAACCGATATTAATGTATGGTGTAGAAATGTGAGAAACAAGAAGGTATAAGTATATTGAGAGAGCAATGTACGTTCTTGAAGTAGATGTTGGGAGTGGAAAAGGCTACCCCCGATTACATCTTGTTTCAAGAAACAGGCAGAGCTGGTCTTTATGTAGAGACGATGGAGCGATCATGTAGGTATGTGTTAGGTTTTGTGAATTTATATTTAATTTATTTCTATTGTATTCGCGATCGTTTTTTTTATAGTCGCGCACATCTGGCGTTCATTCGTGGGATGAATCGCCAGTTTGGCTGATGCGGTCAAGGCGTGTGTATTGTATTCAATTGGAATAAAGTTTTGTTGGTGCAATCTGAGGTTTTATTCAATAAGTAATGAATTACAACAGTATGAAATGAGACTGAATGAACTATGTAGAGAAAGATTGGTAAGGAAGGTATAGCGAGTGTGCGTAGAGATGGAGGAAACGGAGTTTAGAGTTAGTGGAAGAAAGATGCATGAAAGATCAGAAAGTGTAGTAAAGAAATGGCTTAAGAAGGGAGTAAATGTGGCAGACTGGATGAAAGAGAAATTGAAGGAAGGAGAACTACAGGAACGACAGGGAAAGATTGAAAAGATTGCTTACAATTCACTATACAAAATATGACAGATGAAAGGACGCCGGCCAGGGTACCTTACGTGCAGTGATTTATGTAAAAGTAGAAAGGTTATCCTGGAAAAGCTAGGTGTGGATCGAATGAAATAATAATAATAATCTTTATTTAACATCTCGCTATATGATAACATAGAATGAGAAAGACAGACATGGATAGACGAAGTATATGGTCATATTGCGGAGGGGTGCAAGGAAGTATGTCAGGATTGTATAAGAGAAAAAAAAGCTATTAGAATGGATGAGAGAGGATAGCGCAGAGATTTAGAAAATTTAGGGATTTTAAAAAGAAATATTATTTATTTATTTAATCGGCCGACAAATGTCTAGCGCGTCTCTCGAGTGCCTTGGCCGCGGATATTCTTTCCATGGTATAATAAAAAGAAGTTATTAAGTTTATTAAATAAAAATGATTTGAAAATAATTAATAAATTATTTCCACATTTTGGTTTGTTTGGTTAAGAATGTATTTTTGTATAGATTATACCAATAATGGTCTTTTTTATTTTTTTATGTATTGAATTAATTTCTCACTCATCTCTTGGAGAAACATTTTTATAGTCTCACTATTATTATAATAATCGGGGCTATTATTTAAGAGAAATGGTAAGTTTAACGTGTACATTACTTTTATCAACACAATTTAAGGAACTTTTGTAATAAAAATGTATTGATAGAATGTGAATTTAATTAATAGGTAGGAAAATATCGGCCTGATTAAAGAAACAGTCAATCATTACATAGTTCACTAGTTCTTGTTAGAATAAAAAATTGGAAGGTATAATGAAATTAATAGGTAATGAGTGTAAAGCTATTTTAATGAAGAATTTAGTTAAATCATTAAAATTTTCATTTAGCACGTTTTTGTTGCTAAAACTATACATTAAAAATTGACATAAAACTGACAGATTTTCATTATTTCTTTCATAATTATTTTCTATAAAATCTAATTATAACAATGCATTTTAATTTATCTGGTGAAAATCCTGCATGCTTTGTGATTACTTTATTGTATAATACAATATCGTTCATTATTCACAACAGCAATGTAGCTCGAATTACTAACTGCCAATCATTATATAGCAATCTCTTTCTACTAAACCGCACCCTTAAATAAATGAAGCAATTCTATAAATATCTTAAATTTTTAATAATCACTCTTTCTAATACACATACTTTTTTTCTAAATATCGAAATTTATTTTATGGCATATTTCGAAAAAAGAAACCACGAAATAAATCACCCCATTAAACCCATTCACAATTTATCAACTTTTAAAATAATGAATGCACCGTTGCGCCAACTCCTCGCGTTTATTAATCGCCAATTACAACGATAAAAGCAGGTAATTTACAACTTTGTTGAATGCTAATTAATAGCCCGTACGAAAAAGCGAAAATAACAATTAAAAAATGAGCGAAGTACAGGAATGATCGTAACCTTTGCCGCTTTCAATAATTTCACGGGCGGTTAATTTCATAAATTCCCATGTGGACCGAATAAAAACACACTTGGCATGCGAGACGACAACACGTTTCGTTTGTTTCGGATGTGGAATGAAAATAGATTGGCGAAATAAAGGAGTCGCGAAAATAATATCTAAAATAAAGTGCGTTTTGTTGTTGTTTTGCTGCTGAAATGAGTGCGTTCACACTTAGTTAAAATATGATATGCGTTTATTTTAAGAAAATATATTTAGTTAATACAATTCGATTTACTACATTTCCTTAATTTTTGATTTTCGCGTTATTTTATTTTAATTTGGTGTAATATCGCAGGAATCTCTCTATGCTTTTCTCTGCCTTCTTCAGGACCTTTAGGATCTAGCTAATCTCTGATGAACCACCCTCAGGTCCCACAGGGCGCAAATCATCCAGCACAGGAGACATGCTAAATAAGCAACTATATAAATAATTAAATAAAAGGAAATTTGATTATTTTTTCATGTAGCTGCTGCAACTTTTCTGTTAATACTATAGAAAGACTGACACTTCGATCATGCGAAGCTAAGACACCAAATTTGCTGAATACTACCCAGGAAGCGCGATAAATCAGTTTAAACTAAATATGCATACCAAAAAAAGATAGTGAAGTGTTCATCACAGTGCAATCAGTCAAATAACTTATTGTTATTATTTTCAGAATTAAATAAAACGCTAAGAGTAAAGGTACACTTAAATAGATAGATATATTTCAGATCTCACCACTGATATAAAAAGCTTGGATACAATACTCACAGACATTTTTCAAAAGTCGATGGAATGGGCTCAGGAGACCTCAAAACGTGTAAATCCTTTAAAATTAGCGATTTGATTTGTTTGTTTACTTTCCCTTAAACATTATTGTATTTTATCAGATAATAAAGATTTAGTAGTGTATTATATATATATATATATATATATATATATATATATATATATATATATATGTATATATATACAGAGAGCTTTTTTTATCAGTACACATTTTCCCTATGTATACCTGCATAACGCGAGTCAAACGCATTGATATTTGTGTGTTTAGTTGCCTAAACACGCAACTAAATACACATATGCCAAATAATCAACTAAACATACACACATCGGTTCAATGCGTTTGACTCGCGTTTTTTTGTAGGTATACACTTCCCCTAATGTATACTGATAAAAAAACCTCTCTCTCTCTCTCTATATATATATATATATTATATATATTCGTTATTCTTTCGAAATAGTGCGTACAAATAACATCTTCATTATTAATTGTAACACATATATTAAAAAATTAACAACATTAAATACCCGTGACGTGATATAATTACAAAATTAACAAATCTCAGTTTATCCAATTAATTACCCCGGCTGTTTTTTTTTTACACAAATTTCAGACCACTTTTAATCGATCCGAGTCGTTTTATCGAGGCGATTAAACAAGAGTATAAAATTATAGAGGACAAGCAATTTGCATGCTTAAACCGATGACTCGAAAGAAGAACTGGAGCAAACTTGCATGCATGTATGTTCAGTGCATAATGTACGTGCATGCAAATGTTTGTGTGTGTTTGTGTATATATAGATCCATAGCACAGATAAATCGGTCTATATAATTTCAATAAAACCGAGATTTCCATCGGCTTTCACTAAAAACACATACACTTTTGCTTATCGCACGTTGCAGTGAGAAGTTGAATCCATAACAATGATACACAAGGTGACCAGAAAAGGTGTGATAATCTTCAGGTAAAGTGGTTCGTTGATTAATTTCAAACAGAAAATTTAATTAAATAATATTGTATTTTGGCTTATAACTCCTCACGAGCCAATTAAAAAAAAAATGTAAATATGGCAACAGTGGACGAAACAAGTGTTTAATTTAAGGGTGCGGTTTAGACGAAAGAGATAGCTATATAAATATTGGCAATCACTAATTCGAGTTAGATTGCTGTTTTGATCAATGAAAAATATTGTATTATACATTAAAGTAATCTTAAAATAAGCAGGAATTTCATCAGATGAATTAAAAATTATTTTAATGTTTAGTTTGTGTGAAAAACAATGAATATTGATCAAATTTATAGCAAATTTAAAATTATATTTTTGCCAATAAAAACTTGTGCAATGAAAATTTAAAGGATTTCACTAAATTCTGCATTCAAATAACTTAACAGACATGACCTATTAATTTCATAATATCTTACAATTTTCTTTTCTAACTTGAACTAGTAAATTGACGTAATACACGAAAATTAACGATATATTTTTTATTTAGACTGATACTTTATACCTGGTAGACAAAAAATGTAAATATTTATTCATATTATTAAATCCAAAAGAATGGATCTTTTTTCAAACGATTATTTCCATTTTACTATATAGCTATCTCTTTCTACTTAACCGCAACCTTAATATATATATATAGAAAATGTTTATTTCTGAGAGATACATTAAATTACATTGCAATATTTACAACATTATAATCATAAACATCTAGTTAAACCCCAGAAAATCAATCATCGGTCTTTCTGCCTTTTAATTTAATAATAATCTTAAATTTAACATATCTGAAAAAAAAAATTGAAGTATACATTAAAAATAAAACATTAAAGTAGATTTTCGAATTGATAACTATCCGTTTCTAAGCAGATCTGGAGCCATCGTGAAATTAATTATTCGAAGCAACATCTCTTTAATAATTAATTCCACTGCAACACGTATTTTATTCATGACATCTATATTGTCCACTGGAGGTGTTGCATAAACCTTTTCTTTTAAAAATCCCCAAACGAAAAAATCAAGTGGATTCGTATCAGGCATTAATAAGTAGGAGAAAGGACAAGTATTTTTATTTAAACAATGTGAATGATGAATGACTTTTATTTGTTGACACATCTACCACTTGGTTTAGGTTTAGGTTTAGGTTTATCGAATAAAATACTTGATTTTGTTTTATTTTATCAACCTTATATTCAATCAATGAATATTTTAAGGAAGGGATATTATTCCCATAATATTTGAAGCTAGAAATAGTGAATTCCATCTGCAAATATAGGGAAAACACAAAATTTTCAAATTACTGTTCCATAACATTAAATACTGTCTGAAAAAGCATTGAAATAATTACAATACATATAGGTGCTAGTCTGTCTGGGCTATCGACCAGAGGTCTTTTTCATGAGGTTAAAGAAAAATCTATAATTAATTTCTATTTGACATTATTTACATAAATTCGTGTGTTGGATAAAAATTAATGAAAAAAATAACAAAAAATCAAAAAAATGTGAGTGGAAACAAATAGTGTATAACAAACAGGAAGATACAAACATACAAATCACAATAAAAGGAAAAACAATAAAACAAGTGAAAGAAGTAAACTACCTGGGCATAAAAATACAAAATAATCTAATGTGGGAAAAACATATAGATAAACTACTAAATCAGAATACAAAAACGATAGCAGCCATATACAAAATACAAAGTTACATACCAGAAAATACAAGAAAACAAATCCACCATGCATTATTTTCTTCAACAAATAATTATCTTTGCCACATATGGGGAAACACTACAAAGAAAAATATAAATAAAATACAAAACCAACAAAACAAAATACTAAAGACACTATACAATTTGGAATACAGAACTAACACCAAATTGCTGTATAGAAAAACAAATGAACTAAACATTAAAGACCTGATAACACTAAATAACATACTGTTATTGTATAAAATAAAAAAACAACACTATAAAAACAAATATATCCCTAATGCAAAACAAAGACATTCACAATTAAGAAACAAGAAGAAAATCAAACATCAAAACAGAACTTTTCAAAATAAAACAATTTGCACACTTACTAACAACTGATACGATACAACAATATAACAATATAGATAAACACATACAGAACCTAAAATACCCTGCTTTCAAACTGAAAATGAAAAAACTATTAATAAACAACAAAATATAAAGCGAAGTACGAAGAAAACGCGAAAAGAAACCGGACATCTTCCAATACCAGCAGCCCAAGACGGACCAACTCATGGCCCACTCTCTTAAAAAAATAGTCACTTTACGAAAATTAATTCATTTTATATCTATGTATTTATGTATATTTATATATGTTCTGTATTTTTTTTCTGTGAATAAAGATTGTTAAACTTTAATAAATAAAAAAGGAAGATAAGCAAGCAAAAAAAAATATTTTTAGCCTTTTGTTTCTCAATGCGATGTTCATCTCACATTACCAATCAATTCTGTTGGAATTTATATAGAACTTATTTTTCGATTAGAGCGCCATCTGTTACGAATACAAAAACTTATTTCAGATAAAAGCTACATTGTTTCTGGCGTAAAATTAAAAATTGCAATACAAAAATTAGGTTTCCACTTAAGATTACAAAGTTGCCTTCCGCCTCACCAACAAAAAGTGGTGATGGAGCCGCGTATTTGTATTACATACATAAACATCTTTATTTCTGAGATTGGAATATACAATTACAATACAATATCTAACAATACACTACGTTTACAATATATTTCCAACTCTGAAACTGGCTATCGACCAGTGGTCTTTCAGCCTTGTTTGTATTATTTAATAGATTTTTCAAAAATATTGAACACGTATTTTTTGTTTTGTTTTGATTTTCGATTTGATGTATTTGTCGAATTATTTGACTGTCCCGAGACTTTCTATGCATCCTGAATATGAACTAAATTTGCCTCACTTCAAAAAACACATTTTTCTACAACGTAATTCAAATATGTTTCATCACAGTATAAATGACAAGCTAATCCAATACATATTTTCAATTTCTGCGTCACAATTAGTAGAACATTCCAATCTTCGTTTCTACTTTTTCCATATTACTGTAAATACAGAAATAAATCTATTTTGCATAGCTACTTATTATTGTTATTATTTTTTAAGGTGAACGCTTCTCTTATGATCCTTATCATTGGTAAAACCGACCGCAATCGATAAATGTTCAACAATGTTTTAACCATCGCGAGCAAATAGCATACGATACGCTTTATGCATATTTATGGACATATACAATATGCAAATGGCACCAAAGCGTCACCGAACAAAAACAGCTCATCCATTTTAATCACGCTGCATATTCATAAAACATACAGACACAAACATATAAAATATAGATTTATATACACTTTTAAAGCAATTTAATTTTTACAATATTAAAAACAAAATTTCTTTAAAAATTAATTTAAATTAAATATATATATTTGGAATATGTAAAGATTTGTGTAGTGTTTTACGATCACTATTAGTTTTGAGAAATCAAGTATATAATTTGGTGATTTACATTAAAATTATTATTATTTGGAAATTATGTTATAATATAAATAAAAAAAAGCATTCATTCTCTTGATCACAGTTATTTAAATAAATTAAATAAAAATGTAAATAGAAAAGAGTATTCATTAATTTGGTCACAGTTATTTAAATATATTAAATGATTTGAAAATAATTAATAAATTATTTCCACATTTAGCTCTGTGATATGACTTACGTTACGTTTTAAACAACAAAGTAGTTGTTTTAATGTGCATTTATTTAAAGTACTTGCGTAACGTAAGTCAAAATGTCACAGAGCTAAATGTGAAAATAATCTATTAATTATTTTCAAATCATAACTAACTATCTTTATACATGTAACATTTTTACGTAGTTTAGATGATGTATTTATAGAGTTATGTTCACATATAAGACAAAAAATGACTAACGACCGATGGTCTGTCCGCCTTTTCAAATTATATTTATTTAATTTATTAATTTTTAATCATTTTTAAACATTCATTTTTTATATAGTTATAAAATTATATAGGGCTAATAACCCGAAACTAGTCGAGAATTTAAAGTTATTCAATCTAATCTGTGTTTTATTGGTTGATTTTTAATAATTTATTTTATTTATTTATTTATTTATTAAACGATAAATATCTTTACAAATTGAAAAACTAATTAAATTACAGAGAACTGAGTATACTTAAAGATAATTTTACAAATGTCAATACTACAAACAAACAAAAAGAAATACTTTCCGATAAAGAACTTAAACTATATGAATGAAAAACATAATATTATACATAAAAAATATATATTATATAAGCTACCAAACAGGAGACTTAAACTAAATGAATTATGAATCCAGATCAATGACCAAGACTGCTCTGCAAAAGCTTGAGTAATTACTAACAAATAAATCAAAGTTTAATGATGGCAGTAAACAATTTGCGGTGTGCATCAATCTAGATAACGGATTATTCCTAACATAAGTGGATCTATGCAATTTTTCTCTAAAAAAAACAAGTGATCTCGTAGAAGAACCTGCCTTTTTATACCAAAAGTCAATTCTTCCTAACAGTTCTGGACAGTTAATATGACTGTTTATTAGTTTGTACAAAAACACATGTCAAAATAATTTCTGCGAAACAGTAACGTTGTAATATCTAGATTTACTCTAAGCAAATTATAATTTAATTGTGGATTCAATATATTCATCCTATATGCTATATGACGTAAGAATTTCTTTTGCACCATCTCCAACGAATTAATTAAGTAAAGCTGATGTGGATACCATATTGTTGCTCCATATTCTAAAATCGGTCGAACTAAAGAGCAATATAGAAGCCTTAAAGTGTCAATCTTAAAGTCACTACCAATTCGAGTGATAAAACCCAACATCTTGTAAACTTTATTAGTAATAGCCAATATATGAGTTTTAAAACATAAGGATTTCTCAAAGAAAACACCAAAATCATTTATGCCCGATACTCGTTCCAGTGTAGCATTATTAATGCTGTAATCACTGTCAATTATGTTTTTATTCTTAGTGAATGTGATACATTTACATTTGGAAATATTTAAAGATAATCTATTAATTGTACACCACCCATGTAAATAATTTAAATCACCTTGAATGTTATTAACATCAGATACAGAGCCCACGGTGTGAAATAATTTTAGATCGTCTGCGTAGAGTAAATATTTGCAGTACACTAAGCCCTTGGGCAGGTCATTGATAAATACATTAAATAAGATTGGACCAACATGGGATCCCTGGGGTACACCAGAGGTCGCATTTATATCAGCTGAAACGCAATTACCCAATCTAACCATTTGACATCTATCAGAGAGAAAGCTTTCTATCCATTTAACGACAATGTTCGAAAAGTCGATATTATATAATTTTTGTATTAGGGTGTGATGACATACTATATCGAAGGCCTTGGCGAAATCAGTATAGGTAGCATCTACCTGACACCGGTTCTCCAAGGCAGTCAACTAATAATCTTGATGGATCATCAAATTTGTGGTTGTAGACTTACCCGAGGAAAACCCATGTTGTTCGTCAACAATTACATTCTTCAAAGACCAACCCAACTGTTCGCTTACAATACGATCTAAAATTTTTGGAATCGCAGATTGAATAGAAACTCCGCGGTAGTTACTAATATCAGCCCGGTCCTCACATTTGAAAATCGAACTAATATAGCTTCTCTTCCAAACGGATGGTACACAATGTTGTTCTAGAGAAAGATTATAAATGATAGTTAGAGGATGACAAATTGTATAAGCACATTCTCTAAGGAATATATTTGGAACATTATCAGGGCCACATGACAAAGTTGCTTTTAAATTAACTAATTCATTGAAAACTCGCATAAAATCAATCTTAAATGTAAAAGAAGGGTCAACACTCTGTTCAAAGGAAAAATGATTAATACTTGATGTTAGATTTTTACTATAAACGCTAGAGAAGTACACATGAAATAGATCAGGCGATTCCTGTAAGTTAATACTCTTAAGATCATTTAAATACATAGTTGTAGGCATGCCCTTTACTTTTTTATGTTCTTGGACAAATTTCCAAAAATTATTACTGTTATATAGAATATTATTTTCGCGCAACCCTTTGAAAACTAAATAATCTTCGATTCGGTTTGAATTTTTAAATGCATATGTGCTCTCTTTTTATCTTTAATCAAATTAATTAACTTGTAATCGAACCAATTTGGATATTTACTACCATAGTGCATTGTTTTTTTTTTTTTTCGGTACAAATAAATCTATTGTAGCATACAGTATTGAATAGAATGCATTCACAGCACTACTTACATCTAAACATGATTTAAAATAGTCTAACCATACAGTACTAGCAATAACATCATTTATTTGACGATAATCTGCATTTTTAAAATCATGATAATAAATGTCACAGTAGGCCAAATTATTTATACAATTGCAGTTTAGAACAATATTGTAAGCGATATGATGATTTTTAACATTGCAAATCAGTTGCCACTGCAGGGGACATATTGAGATTATTAGAGAAAATTAACTCTAGAAATTTATTATTTTCATTAGGAATGATATTGATTTGACTTAGATTTAAAAAACTAAAGCTCTTAATGAGAATACGAGCACGCATTGAGGTTTAAGGATTAAGGCACACACCGAGACCGTCGTTATTCTAATTATCCGATGGCAAATTGTAATCACCACACAACAATATTTCGTCGACTCGATTATTTTCGACAACTTCTTCAACTGCATGACCGTGTGATTCATAAAGATCAATGGGTGAATCCGGAGAAATATACACTGCCCCCACCACATAAAGCTTATCATATAAGTTGACTTTAATAAACAAGTCGTGAACAGATTTTATAGAAACAGGGATAGATGCACATTTAAACTTTTTATTCACTAGCACTAATACACCTCCTCCTCTTGATTTTTTACTTGATAATGGTGTTCTATCCGCCCTAAATATGTATTCACATTTATTTCATACAATATGATACTCGTGTTGGTTTTCATAATTACACATTACAGCAAAATTGTACAGTCCCCTTAATGGAGACTCGCAGATTTCTCATTATGTTCAAGATATTTATTAGTGTTTCTACATACACTACTGGCCCAGATCCGACGCAGAAAAAAAGACAGTATGCAAGCAGCAAAGTCAGCCAGCCGTGACGATCCACATTATCTCATTTAAAAATGTTTGCCTTTGCTTGCGAGCTCTACACATTTTCTGCACTTGAACCGTTTCCGATCGCCGCCGAGACGCGCTTGGTTTCCTTGATGAAATCAACACCGGCAATTTATCAATGAACGCAAAAATGCATTGCAGAGAGTTTATTCTTATTATTTTCTTGTCACATTAAGATTTATAAATAATAATAAGGGCATTTGCATTTATTGATTTGTTTACGATCATTGCTCGCCAAATGCAAATGCAAATGCTTGCCAAAATGCAAAGACTGAGTGTCAAGAATTAACGAACACAAAAAATGTTTTCTAGAAAATAAAGGACACTCAGCATATACTGAAACATAACCATAATTTTAATATATATATATATATTCAATGACCCCTTTCTATCCACATGGGTGTAGGGTAACCATAATTTTAATAAAAAAAATAAAAACAGTAAGTAATGTTTTTATTTTTTTTATTAAAATTACATTGCTGAATTAAACAATTCTATATATATAATATTATACCTAGTCCGAAAATAGACTCTCCAATTAACTATAACAATTTTAGACAAATGAGTGTTTTGTCTGTCTAAGATATTGAAAAGTATACTTTACTATCAAATTTTATCATACGTCGATACTAATTGTTTACTTTCTCTTTCTTAATCAAGATTTAAAGCCAACTATAGCTGTACCAATCCAATGTTTTAGATGATATCATTGCTGCTTCAGACAAAGGTTATGCTATGTGTTTAATCTTGCTTGATTATAGTATAGTGTTTTTTTTAAAACATTGAAATTTTTATGCAAGATAATTTTCGTTTCTTTACCTACAATTCTATTATTTCTTAAGTATTTTTAAATAGAAAATCGATACCCGTATTGGGTGTCGAGGTAACACAATTAGCCACATATTAATAATTTCTCTATTACACTACTTCGGCTTTTCTTATACAGTTCATAAATGTCTACTTGTTTAATAGATATCAACGAGTTACTTTGGATTGTACCACATTCAATTACATAATGGTCAAATCTGGGGTACCACAAGGGTCAATATTAGGACTTCTACTTCTTTCTATTATTACTTCGCCCCTCACAAAACTTCTAATAAATAGATCTGCTACCTTATATACTGATGAAATGTAATTATTATTCTCTTTTAAACACAATAATGTTCTATTAGCAAACATTAAAATCAACTCTGATTTCTCTAGTATCTTAGAACAGTTGCTTAAACACTCGCTTAATATAAATCCGAATACGCCGACTGTCAGGCTATTTGGTTCTTTACAATATGTGAAAGATCGATTAGAAATAAATTTAAATGGTGTTACACTTCTGAAAAATTAATTAAAATGAAATTGCTTAATATGAACAATCGCTGAATTTTGTTTTACCACAAAATTATCATTATACATAAACCACCTTATCTTTATAATAGAATTAAATTACTCTCTGACGTTAATAAAATCAATGTGACATTTAAAGGACTTATCTCACCTCCTTCACATAGAAAAACACTATTTCGAAGATGTTTTTTCATATAACACTTATAAAATGTCAATAGAAAAGTGTATTCATTCTCTTGGTCACAGTTATTTAAATTAATTAAATAAAAATAATTTCAAAATAATTAATTATTAATTGAAATGTTCATTTAGCGGATGGATAACTAGTGATTGCCATTTCGGTTTTTCTAACCTCATCAGACTGGTGTGTTACATGTCGCTTGATGAAGGCTCATTTCATTATTTGTGAATTTCTTTTCCTGTTCTCATAAATAGGGCAAGTTCGCCTTTCTTTAATGGACGAAACAATGATCCTCGGTTGTCTACCTTGCAGACCCAAATCATTGACGATGCCACCTGAAATTAGGCAAAATATTTATTAAAATTATTTCCTGTTTAGCTTCTATGACACATTGACTTACGTTACGTAAGTACTTTAAATTATGTAAGCCAGAACTGTACTGACGAGGCATAGATCCCGAAACACGTGTCTGCGGATGGCTTATATTACGTAACGTTTTTTTGTTCTTTCCATTAAATATTTTCTAATCATTAATTGTAACAGCAGCAAGTATTTATTATGTAATTCAATGTCTGGCAAAGTACTTACCAAATAAGTAAATGAAGATATTTATTATTCAATTTCAAGATATTTTACATAAGTTTTGAAATTGATAGACATTTTTCGTTATTTTTAGTATGATTTATGATCGGTAGATTTTCCTCTTCCTAAATTCGACTGAAGACTTACTTGAAATTCGAAGTTAATATTCGATCTTAATTCGCCATTGTTAATTTAGCCGACATCTATAGCTGTGATAATTAGCTGCAGATCGTAATTTCAGGCATTATACAAAGTTAAAAACGAAAACATTAATTATATTTTGAATTAATTTCTCACTTAACCCGTGGTGAAACATATTTAATTAATAGACTTTGATTAAAACACTTGGTTTGTTTCACTAATTTTTTATTTTTACTCAGAGTAAAAACAAACCAAGAGTTTTAATCAAAGTCTAACTCATTAATTGTTAAGATTTCTACTTCGTAATACATCGTTATTCGATTAATGAAAATACATTAATCGAATGCGTTGTTAATAGTGTTAGGCGAGTAATAAGTCAGAAATTATAAATTACATATATCAAGAAAGAAGTAAAAAAATGTTTTATCAATATATATGAATAAAGAAAATCACTTGAAAAGGGAAAGTCTCATATAATTTTCTTTCCCACTGTATATTCAATTACTAACCCTATCAAACGCTCTGTTAATTACCACCAAATTTAGCTGAGTTAATTAACTAATTTAAGCGATCGTTGCGTAGGTAAAGTGGTTTTAATTTATAGCCCGAATATTTTCATAGTTTCCAGAAACCGGCGACGCCAAGGCCGTCTTGTTCGTTTGCAAATTTTACTACTTGATAAAATTTAATCAGGTTCTCCATTTTTTTATTACTATTTCGTATTTCCTTTACTCATTTCGCACTTCGAAAAAAAGTTACGTTTCTGGAATAATATTATGTTAGCGATGCAAATAACGTACACAGAAAGTTAACGAGCTTGAAGATCGTCGAGATAACACGAAATTAGTATTGTTTAAAATATAATAAATGGAATCGTTATAATAATAAGAAGAAATGAAAATTAAAACGAGGGGGGAAAGAAAACAGAAGCAAATATAAATTATAATAAAAGGAAATTAACCCCGACACCAATTGGTAAAAGGGGACATCGATTATATATATATATATATATATAATAAAAGGAAATTATATTTTCAATATTTTTACATTTTAATTATATAAATTCATTTTAATATATTTTTTGCCTAATTTAGAAGTGATATCTTTAACAATTTGAGATTACCAGTTATCCAAACGGTGGATGATGTTTAAACAATTTATTAAAATGTTGGAGTCTATCGAAATGAAGAAAACGTTGACGTCGCAAAACAAGTGAAATGATAAAACGATGGCATGGGTGTAATTAACAATCACTATCGGATATACAATTACTATATTTACATAAATGTCAATCCATTGATAATGGTCACTTTGTGACCGAAATGTACATTTGGTAATCCAAATAAAAGTGTGAAGAATAACATAATTATAGGTCGAATTACTATATTTACAATTTCACATAAAATAAAAAAATGCTCTTCACATACCCGACAATAACTTCTGACTAAGACAGTTAGATATCATCATACTTCTTTCATGAGTAGGACATAAGTATGAAAAACCAGGCTGAAAGACCACTGGTCGATAGCCAATTAACAGATATAAATTATACATTTGAGTTTGTTAATGTTTATTACTTATTTTGTATACTTTCTGTATATATCTGTTAATAAAGATTATTATTATTAAAAAACACTATAAATAAATAAATACGTTTATTGTCCAACAGATAAATCAATTTAGGACATAAAGATCAACAACAATTCCAAATTATAACATACATAAATAATATAATACCATAATCAAAATATATGAAAAGTTCCCAAAACAAAATTAAAGTAACTAAATTAAATAAAATAACCACATTATTCAAAACAATTATTTAAGCTTATTCAAGAAAGAAAGAGAAAAATAATACTAAACAGACTATAAAAAAATATCTTCAAATAATGCATTAGCATTACGACTTAAATGGCTAATAGACGCTCTTAATAAGATATTGGTACAAGCAAAATAAAATAGAAACCCTAAAAGATCTCACTGGGATTTAAACAATGAGGTACTAGCGAGTCAAATCGGCGGCACTGCGATAGTAGCTACAACACGCCTGAGCTGGAAGTTATGGTGTAAAGCATTACAAACTCCATCTATAGGTCATTTGAAGTAATAATAAGCTGCCTAAGAACCACCAAATCTACCCCAACCAGTGTCAGCTGATGGAACAAGAATCTGGGCAGAACAAAGGTATGCATCAGATGGAATTTAACATAGCTAAGAGAAATTGTGATTGTGTACAGTTCAAAACGGCCCTCACAGCATATAATAATGCCATTAAATAAACGAGAGAGAATCTTGGGAACAATTCTGTGAGGACTGAAGTAATACCTGAAAGCTAGGATGGAACCTTGTGGTACACCATATCGAATAGGCAAGTAATCTGATTCATGCTCATGCATACAAACTTTTTGCTTTCTATTATTAAGATATGATTGCATGAGTTTATAACTAGATTCGCTGAAATGGTATTTTGCCAGTTTCGCTATAAATAGATGACTTGGGACACAATCGAATGCTTTACTAAGGTTTATAAATGTAGCTAATCCGAATTTACTATCTTCAAAGCAAAGCATTCAACATTACATCATAGAATCAAGATTCAACAAAGGATAAATTACCATTACGTGAAAGCTGATGTTGCAGTCCAGACGAATTAATGCTGACTGTATTTGTAATGTAAATAAAGAACAAAAAATAAAATAAATAAATGAATAAAAAATTACATTTTTATTTAATTAAATCATCTTCACGTAATTATTAAATAAAGAACACTGTTTTTTTTTTCCTTTATATTATTTCATCTTTCAATATTTTCATAATATTGCCAATTCAAGTAATGAAGAGACTCACTGGCGATAACAGTAAAAATACACATATTATGGATATACAAGTACAAAAGTTATTGGATGCGACCTAAAACCGTTTTCGGAGTAAGTGGTTAAAATAATTGTAAAACCAAAAAGGAATGAAATAAATGAAACTCTTCCTAAATGGTCTGGTACCTAATAACAAAATGTCCTACATGCGAAGCGTATAAACAACAAATGGAGCATTCGGAAAGTCTGTGTCTGGAACTCAAAATTATACCATGAATTAAATAGTAGTATATAGAGAGTAAAACATCTAAAGGCGCACAGAAGAATCACGGAAACGCATAACGAAACCACCTCATGTGACCAAAAAATGTTCAAAGTATAATATATATGAAATATATATATATAATATATATATATATATATATATATATATTCAGTGACCTCTTCTAATTTTTCAGGTGTAGGGTATATATATATATGAAATAAATATATCAAATAAATCGATTAGTCACTTTAGAAGCATTACGTCAGGAAGACAAATTTGTCTTATATAATAATAATATTTTTATTTTTCCATAACAGAACAAAAATACAGAAACGAAAATATTTATGACAATTATAAGCGATTCCTAAAAATAATAGTTCTGATACTGGAAAAAAAAAAGATTCAATTCAGATGCGTACCGAGGTATACTCTGATCTTCCATTACACCTTATTATGATAAATTTAGTAAAATAATAATGTAGATTGCATAGAAATAAACAAATATAAATCAGTATAAAAATTAAGAAAAAAGATAAAAAGAAGAAGAATGAAAAAAAAAGAGTTAGAAAACAACATATTACAACAAAATAAATATAAGTTATTATGAAAATGGATGCACAATTTATAATGAGCATTGATTGGTATACAATGTCATAAAAATATATTTTCTAAACTTAAATTTTGACTCGAAAACATTGCAATTATCAAAAATAATTTAGATAAGACAATAAAGCTGGTAACGTATGACGATGACGCCATACATTAACATAACGTCCAGCTTTCATATAAACTTAAGAGGTGATCTTGTTCTATAAACCATAACCCCAAACCACTACTCCTCCCTAAAGACATATATCTCAAAAGCAAACCCATACCGTGGATAGTAGAGCTTTCTATGACCATTATAGCTCGAAAAAATTGCAATTCGTCGTTAAATACGATATTTCGCCATTCTACCATTCAATTCTCTGTATGCGAGCAAATATTAACGAGAGTGTTCCGGAGTTCAAGAAAACATTGCCCGTGGACGATGTAAAAAAGTCTAAAGTGAGGAATGCAGCGATTCTGTTAATAATCGAAAATTATCACGGTACTTTAGACTAATAGATTTTGAAGCGGCATTGAAGAACTATTTATCTCATGTACTGTTCTTGACAATCTGTGGTATGTCTGGATTCTTGTTGTTCCTATACCTTCTAGCCACACCTGATATACACTTATTACAGTTGTAGACGTGGAATTGACAGACGGTCAATTTCGCAATAGTAAAAACCAACATCTCAACCAGCATGATGACTTTTTTGATGTCTTAGAGCTATAGATATTTTTAATAATAGAAAAGAGTATTCATTCACTTGGTCACCAGATAAAGGGAAAATGATTGATTAATAACTAATTATTTTCATTTTTTTTAATTTAATATATCTGGTTTATTGTTCTTCATTTGTTCAATGATATTTTTAGATTTTATGCCTTAACCGACTGTGTACAGTATACAGTCGATGAAGGTACGAAAACTATAAACATCTGTAAAACAAAAAATATCAAATGTACATGGCTGAGTTCTAGAATAATTTTTGTTTTATTTACAAATAGTGTATTATGGAGTGTTATCAAGTAAAAGCCTCAACCATCGATTATTTAAACCACTCTTTCTCAAAACCATAACTCAAAAATCGATTTCCTTCCATGAGTATCAACCGCTCAAAAAATATAAGTTCAGATACGTGCTCAAATTTTAATTGCAATTTTCTTAAAATTACTTTTTTTTCAATGTACAACTGATTACTTCAGTTCTAACCAACGTATCTACTTTGATTTTCTGTAATTTTGATTTATTCAGTTCCCCAAGTAATACTTCTACGTAATAAAATGTTTAAATTGTTGATTTTCTGCGCGACCATTGCAATTCTTAGTGAGCCTTGGTATATTAGAAAAAATACCATTCTATGGTTCCAAATTATCGAAATTACAATTATAGTCGTAACTAAAAACTGAAAGAATTAAATTGTATTCAGAATTTAAAATCTGTCTAAAATGTTGCTTTATTCAATTTTAGAATGTATAATTAATAAATAATTAATTAATTGTGATTAAATTTACAAAATTAAATTGCATTAGCTATGATTTTTTTCATATAAAAGAACCAATTAAAATTAACTTATTTTTTACATATTTCTATGATTGCAATTTAACATGATTTTTTTCATAAATCATTGGTAATGCGATTTAAACACGTAATATTTTGCAAATATAATTATTATTTATTAATTTAATTAATGGTTTTAATATTTAGAACTTGGTAGTTCATATTGTATGAAATAAATATGAATAAATTATTAAAAATCTACCAATAAAACACAGATTAGATTGAATAACTTTAAATTCTCGACTAGTTTCGGGTTATTAGCCCATTTTCAAGAGATTTTAAAATTTGTTTTTAAATTTTAAATTCTCTTGAAAATGGGCTAAGTCGAGAATTTAAAGTTATTCAATCTAATCTGTGTTTTATTGGTTGATTTTTAATAATTTATTCATATTTATTTCATACATTATTTATTAATTATTTATAAATTATACACCGATTTTAAAAGTTTCATAAAACGTGCAATAATTATGAATTATGAAAATCATAATCGCAGGGGGTGGTAACTGGTAGGGTAGCATTACCCATTCATTGCTACGGCCATGAAAATACTCTAAATTTACTTAACATTAATATCTAATCTGGAAAACTTTTTTTTCTAGCTATTCCTAAAGCTCGTAGTCCAACCATAGAGTTTGATTTGAATTACGACGTGCTACAGAGTCTCCACTGATTGGCCAGGTAAATATTATCATTCCAGTAGTATATCGTTAATGAAACAAATACCTGCATATTTAGAGTAAGTTGCACCCGCAGATATTATTTAAGTGCAAATATATAGGAATTTATTGATTTTTAAATACATTTTTCTGTGGTTATTACAATAAAATTTACTTGAATTAAGAAACTTTACAATAACATTTCCGTACGCAAATAATGTAAAAAGAAGAAAATAAAAAATAAGATAGACAGGAAGGTGTGCTAAGTCCGGGGCGATTAAATTTAATTGATCGCCTCTTTGGATCGGCGAAGTGTTATTATTTATTGATGAAATAAGGAAACCGCGACTTGTTTCCGTGAAATCAAAAACGGCCTTTTGAGCAAGCAACTCTCTACAGTGTGACGTCATTTCACTTTTACGCTTACTTTTAGGTGCGCGCGAGCTCGACTCGACTCGCGCCTCATCTCGCCCACTTCCGCATTTTATGTTCGATAATGTTCGATAATTAAATACGTTACTATATCGCTTTAATTTCGATTTTTTAATTGATACTATAATTGCTGTTGATGGGAGTCTTGCACATGGTTGTCATTATTAGCTTAATTAGTTTCATAGAATCAAAATAAATATATTATATTTTATTTGTATTTTATTATGTTTACATTTATATTATTAATAATTTTCCGCTAATTTTAAATAATAATTAACGTAAACTTGAAAATACACACATATAATGATGTAGTTGATAATAAAATTTTACCATTGATAATGAGTACTTAGTACTTGAAATGTATATCTAGTTTATTAATAAAATTTAAAAGTGAAGTAAGGAATTTTATTTTCAACTACATCATTGCTTAATCCTCAAAATATTATTAAGTTATATAATTCTTTGAATGCTTTTAAATTGGATTATCCTTTCAATATAAATTACCTATTGAGTCTTAATGATATTAATATTTTCAAAATTATTGCGTACTTTATTATTTCATCGAAAATAAAAATTTAATATTACCCTTTGTTTTTCTTTTCCTATGTGTGTATATTAAACCTTTTTACCGTGGTATACCTGTTTGTTTTAAAGTCGCCTTGAACTACCCCTTGGCGTGAAGAGTACCCTATGTTAATCCTCTAGATTTAGTTATAAATTATAAATCTTTAGTTAGTGGCTGATTGGAGAAAATCCTATGCCAAAAAAAACTGCATCATTATATAACACTTCATATTATTCAACCTAAGTTGTTCAGTGACACTCATATAAGCTGCATATTATAAAATATTAAATCTTAAAATTATACTGACCATCCTTGATGCTTAAAAAAATAATCTATTATAGATATTCCTGGCTATTCTATACATAAAATATCAAATTTAACGTACTCGTTACACTTTATTGTCACAATTTAAGCGAGTTTTATAATTTATATCTATGTATAACTTAAAAAAATATCGTATATGTTAAATTTAACAATTTATTGCCTGTTATGTCTAACGTGTTCATTGTAAAAGTGACAGAAATACGGAGATTGTAGAATAAAATCAATACAAAGGTTTTAAAAAAGAAGACGAAAACTAAGATTCAAAGGTGAATAAAAGTTAAAAAATTGAAGAAAGATAGAAATCATAGAATTGAAGAAATTTAGTGAGATTATAGTAGCAGAACTCTCTGTAACTACTACTCTAGCCTCACTATACAGCGTGATTTATAATATGTGTGCAAAATTTGACATCGTGTTCAGAAAGTCATTTTGAGAAGAAAAAAAATGAAGAATGGTCGTATTTTGTTTATTATGCATTAATTAGAAAGTAAATAAAAAAAGTAAAACTTTGAAAATGCATAATAAGAAAAATAAATTACTATGAAAGAAAAATATTTTATAAAAATTAAATGTTTCACAAATTATGTTGGTTTTTTCCATGGCTAATTTGATTGTAAGGTTGTACTTTGATTATAACAATAAATTTTGAATGAAATGTAGTTCTGTAAATAAACCAAATACAACCTATCTTCATATAACATGTCATAGTTATACATACCTATTGTAAATCATCCAATATATAAAAAGAAGTATTTCGAAAAAATGGAAAAATAGAAGTTGCAGAAAAGTAAGAAGAAGGAAACTGTACAGTTATAAAAAATTGCAGGAAGAAATAGAGAAATTAGAGAGAGAAAAATAAATGGAAACGAAGAAAAAGAGTGCAGAAAAGAAAAGCAGACGAAACAAACACCCTATTTGGGCTTTGGTAGTTCACTTCGATTGTCTGTGTTTTCTATCATGGCAATTTTTACTCGTTTAAAAAAAATACTTATTTGGGGTTTGATAGTTCAGTTCGATTTTCGGTGTTTTCTATCATGTCAATTTTTACTCGCATCTTTTTTTTTGTTTAACACGACTGTATCTCATAAATTGATGAAAACTCGATGCAATCTGCAGAGGAAATATTCCTCATATCAAAATTCACAACTTTTGTGAACACGTCGAAAGCCCAAAAATGCTATTTTTCACATAAATCACAAATCATGCATATTTTAGTATAAGTGGCATCCACAAATGTGTTTTCTGCACCAACATGAATAACTTTTGTAATAACCTACAATGATTCTAATAATTATTTTAGTCTTTGTAATTTTAGTATTTTTCATCAGGTTTTATATTCAAGAAACTGATTTCTCGATAAAGAATAACAATAATTTTAAATTGATGTTACCATATTATTGGATATACTGTATCTATTGAGTAATAAATAAATAAAATAAAATAAATAATAATGTCTGTATTTGTATATCAAGAAAAAAACACAAGCATACAATAAAGAGTAGGCGAAGTTCAGTCAGCATTATTAGTTAAAACAAATTGTATATATTGTATATATGTGATGTTATATGTAATGTTAGATCAAAATCGTCTACAACAAATTGTTAAACGAAAGGCCTCCTTTAAAAAAAAATTCTGTCTTAGAAACGGGAAGAACAACTAACCAAAAACAACTGGTCTAAATGATAATATATTTACATACAAGAAAATACAAAAAAAAAAACAATTTAATTGAAACAAAAAGAAAGTGGTGAAAATAATAACATCTCAGGTGTCGGCATCGACGGGTGCGGGTGCTATATATTTTATATAATTAATATAGGAACGAAACATGTCATTGATTTCCAACCTCATCAATTTCCAAGGCAATTTTGAAGTAACAATGCCTTAAACTATAAATTTTGTATATATAGATACATATAGTATAAATACCAATCTGGTTTTAGTCCTCACCACAGTTGTACGACGGCCTTACTTGATGTTACGGATAATGTAATTGCTGCTGGAGACTGTGGCAAAGACAGTATTTTAGTAATGCTTGATTTTAGTAGAGCATTTGATACCATAGATCATGATTTATTAATGTCAAAATTTCATTATATTGGATTATCGAATGATGCCACTATTTTTTTGCTTCTTACTTATCAGGCCGTCACCAAACGGTTATTATTGACAAAGTTAAATCGCTTTCGTGTAGAACTACTCCTTGGGCGACCCCTTTATCGCACAAGGATCAATTTTAGGGCCACTTCTGTATGCTGTACACATCTAGTTTTGAGAAATATTTTAAAAATCTCAAATACCATATGTATACAGGCGACACTCAGTTGTATCAAATGCTTTGATTTAAATAATACTACAAATGAAATTAATTTGGAATTAGAAACCTTCACAGATGCATGTGCTCAACACTGTTTACAAAATATTACAAAGAAATCATGTGTTATCTTATTTAGTAAAAAGTTAATCGAAGAAGACATGAATGAATGAAGCTAAAAAATCTTGGATTGATAATAAATAAAAAATTGAAATTCATTTCAAATATTTCAAAGTGCATCCGAATAGGATACTTAAATCTCAAATTATTTTACTCTTTGAAATACTTTTTATCTCACAAATTAAAAATATCCCTATGCAATAGCTTAGTACTCTCGCATATTAATTTCTGTGACATAGTATATGGACCATGTTTGGATGCTAATACACAGAAAAGAATTCAGGTTATACAACGCTTGTCTCAGATTAATTCATGGAATACGAAAATATGATCATCATACACACTAGTAATAACAAACTGGCTTAATATGAAAGGAAGGCGACATTTACATATGGCGTGTCTTTTTAATAAAGTGATCCAATTTAAATGTCCACCTTACCTTTATAAGAAAATATTATTTAGGACTGATGTATATAATATCAAAATTAGGAACAAAGGTTTGCGAACACCACCTAATCATAGAACTGCCTATTTTGAACGCAGTTTTTCATATAACATTGCAAAGGTGTACAATGAAATTCCGACAGTGTATAAAATTCAATCATTGCATGCATTTAAAAGATCTATAAAAGTATTAATAAATTCTGATAGGATACGATAATACATGATTTAATGCCGCTAAAATTAAACGTTACATATATATATATGTACTGAATTTGTTAACATCGTTTATGTTAATATGCCATTAGATGTATATGCGTTTTTCTTTTATATGTGTTGAGCTAAAAGCAGATATGCTTCATGGAAGCATATCCATGGGTTTCCTACTACCATTTTTTTTATTGTTTGTAAATATATATATTCTTGCATGTAAGAAGTAGGAAATATAAACTATTACTATTATTATATTTTAGCCTAAAATTACCAACATAGAATAAATAGCAAGTTTATGATTTGGATGTGATATTACCTATGGAATAGATTATTGAAATTTCAGCAAAGTTAATGGTTTTAATATTTAGACATTGGTAGTTCATATTGTATGAAATAAATATGAATAAATTATTAAAAATCAACCAATAAAACACAGATTAGATTGAATAACTTTAAATTCTCGACTAGTTTCGGGTTATTAGCCAATTTTCAAGAGAATTTAAAATTTATTTTATTACGAAACTAATCGAGAATTTAAAGTTATTCAATCTAATCTGTGTTTTATTGGTTGATTTTTAATAATTTATTCATATTTATTTCATTCAGCAAACTTATTCATGATGTTGCAGAGAACATTTATTTTATGCTATAAGATGAACGATTTGCGATTTATGGTCATAATTGTAAAAACATGGAATTTACAGACTTTCTAAAGTAAAACACCTCGAAACAATGAAAATATGACCTCGACATGTTCATAAAAGTTGTGAATTTTGATGTGAAGAGTATTTCATATACAGATTGCATCGATTAATTCCTATTAGCCAAAATTTGAATAAAATATTCACGAAGGAAAATTCGCAACCAATCGCAAATAGCTATTATAAAACACGTATATATCCTTCGTAGTCCAATCCTAAATGTGCCCAACCTTCACTAACAATTTATCAATTCATCTCAACTAATTTGTAGAACTTAGACAGTGACGTATTAAATCGTCACGACAAGAACTGGACAGAGACAGACAGAAAAACCGATGGTCGAAAACCATTTTCTGACTAGTTGTAAATGATTTTAATCTTGTAAATATTGTGATGTAATTTAATGTAACTCTCAGAAATAAAGATTTTCTATATATATTCACGAAGAAAAAAAAACGAAAGAATAATAATTGTAAAGAGATTTTATTTAGCATTTTTGCTATATATAAAAAATAATAAGAAATATATATAAAATAAATATGAATAGATTATTAAAAATCAACCAATAAAACATAGATTAGATTGAATAACTTTAAATTTTCGACAAGTTTCTGGTTATTAACCCATTTTCAAGAGAATTTAAAATATTTATTAAGATTTCCATGGATATTTACATAAATAGATATATTGATTTTTTATGTTAAATATATATATATATATATATATATACCTATATATACATCTTTATTCAAACAATAACTTTATATAATATACAGTTATATAATACAATTATAAGTTTGTATGAAAATTAAATTAAAAAAACCTTGAAAGGAAAAAATCGAATATTATTCCGACAAACACTGTAAATTTAGGAAAGATTTTAGTTAAGAATGAGTTAAAAAGCGGTGATAATCATTTTAAAAAAAGCGGAATATATGAGTTAGAATGTGTTGATTGTGATTATATTTATATCGGCCAAACTGGCAGATCATTTGAAATTAGACTTAAAGAACACAGAAAAAATATTTTAAACAATAAAATAACTACTGGATTTTCAAAACACTGTATAACTGAAAATCATTTCTTCAATAATAATAAATTAAAAATATTACATACAGGTAATAAGGGATTGATGTTGAATTATCGGGAAGGTCTCGAAATAAGCTGTAAAAGCCGGAAAAAAACGTCGCTAATGACATTGAGGAACTGTGGGTCTCCCCGATCGTTAACGCCCTTACTACTGAAAATACCGACAATCGGATTATATAAATAACTGTAAATTTCTTGTACATTTATTCTTGATAATGGCAATGTGCCGAAACTAGGCGAAAATAAAAAAAATGCGTGTAAAACAAACCAAGTGAAATTTACTTAACAATTCCTAATATTACTAAAATGTTTTACCAAGTTATTAATGAGACTCAAATTGAAAATATATTTATATAAAAGTGTTGTTAATAACATTAACACTTAAATTAGAATATTAAAAATTATAAAACATAATATACCTAGACTAATTACAATAAAATATAATACTAATATAAAAATATATATTAAAAAAATCATAACAAATTCGAATTAACTATCAAAACTCAAATATTGTTTTAAACGTTTGGGGTTTACTTTCATAAAACTCAGGTTTTTGTTTCATATTCGATAACGAAAATATTGCATTGTGTATTTAAATAAACACATAAAATGCACCCATTTCACCTTTAATTAGAAAGGATTAGAAAAAAAAACACTTTAACTTGTCAAAGCTTTTATTTCGTTATATATCTTTATTCAATTAATCAAAATATTTCTATTTTAATGAAATTAGGCAAAAGGTGGCGCTCGCGTCGTCTTTCATTTATTATGAAAAATATTTCTAGTTCATTATATATCCTTATTCGATTAATCCAAATACTTTTTTGTATAACTAAAATTTTATTCACATAACAAAATGAAATTTCAGTTATATAAATAAGGGTTTTGATTAATCGAATAAGAATATATAACGAACTAGAAGCCTTAACATTTAATAAATTAATGAGAAAGGATTTTTGAATCTTGGAAGCGTTCAGTTCGTGGTACATTTTCAATTTTGATGTAAAGAAAATACTTTATCTCACTTTTATTTTTTCTTTATTACAATTTAAACTAGTCACTAAAATAAAATAAAAGAGGTATAAAAAGTTAAATGTTTACTTTATATCAATGAGAAAGGACTTTAAGGGGACTCTACCGCCTTCATTTCAATAACTTTTTTATTTATGAACGAAAAATTTTGAAATTTTGCATAGGTATTCTAGATTTAATTTTGAAGCTTTTGTCGGATGGATTTATTTTTATCATTTATAGATTTTGTGTTATAGAACTGTTTTTTCTGAAATTCTTAACCAATAAAAAAATCGATCCGTACAATTGTGTGCAAAAAAATCCTAAATACAAATCAATTAAATTAACCTATTTTATTTTATAATTATTAATCATCAATTACACCAATATTCGAGGGAAATGTTAAGTGCACGTTAATTTTTATCGTCACACTCTAAGCAGTTTATGTAATAAATATTAATGATAGAATGAAAAATTAATAAATAACATTCACGTTAAATTTAATATTTCCCGAATAGAATAGCCTCAATTTTTTTACTCGTATTTTTTATTTCTATAGAATATCTTCTACGCATTCTTCAGTGGTGAATATTGATGAGCGTTTTCAATAAAATGAATATTAAAACAGTGAATGTAATTCATTGTGCTAGAGCATTTTTAGTTATTAAGAGATCGTTCGAATTCAAATCATGCGATCAATACATAATAATGTTACAATGAACCTTGGATTTCTCAATCGAACTTGCCCGCGTTGAAATTCAAACAGTACGACCGGGTTGGAAACGCACTCTTTGGCGCATATTGCATTGTAATGGTTACAGAAATCAAGCAACTAATGTATAATAACTAAATAAAGATTTTGTTATTTGAATCGTGTGGGCCATGTGGACGAGTGCTATAGTAAGCATCACACCAATAAATAGTTTCTTATACCATATGAAAAGAGCATATTTAAAATTATTACAAAAATATTTCACATGTAAAGTTATCATTGAATAGAATAGTATTATCTTAGTATGCATACAAATTTCATTTCTCCGCCTCAAGAAATTAAAAAGTAATGATTTTTTAGTACACCACTGCAACTGTCAAAATTTTTAGAAAATATTTTTCCTGCAATAACGACTATCAAAACTACTAACTCAATAGAACATATATTTAAATAATAATAATATATAACTTTATTGACAAGTTTTTTTTGAGTTGACAAGATGTTTTTAAATTTAACCTTTAAATTTTAAAACATTTTTATTATTCTCATTATTTATACATATCACCTCACACTGAGAAGTAGAGAGGAACATATAACGATGTTATATAAGACTAAATAAAATATTTATACATAAATATAAATACACACACATATAAAAAACCATTGGTTTTTCTGTCTTTTATTTCATATTTTATTGTAATATTCAAAATAAATATCGTTTTTTTTTTCAATTCTAAAATCCACAAAGATGCTCAAACTTTACCGTTAAACAACTCATAAT
The DNA here is from genome assembly GCA_963082785.1 of Philonthus spinipes. Taxonomy (NCBI): domain Eukaryota; kingdom Metazoa; phylum Arthropoda; class Insecta; order Coleoptera; family Staphylinidae; genus Philonthus; species Philonthus spinipes. The sequence continues at coordinate 26,034,101 of OY720299.1, read as the reverse complement.
TCATAACTTGTCGGACGTTGAAAGATTGCGCGATAAGTTAACGAGCAAAGCGCACACGTTTTCTCCTTTCTTCCGTTAATTGTTTTCTTTCTATATTTTTTTGTGCAAGAATTTCCGAAAACCCCGATGAATTATTCAACCGTTTAACCGGGCCATTCAACTGGTCGGTGATTAGTTGGGGTGAGCACCCCTCGATACCGCCAGCCCCCAGAGAGTCCTTTCAGTTCCACTTGTTGAATTGCAAAAGGGGCTCATTAAGTGCCCTCCTTCCTGTTTTCTCCACTCCCTAATGTGTTTACATTTGCATTGCCACGCCGTTTCCGGGGGGCTCAACTGGAGAACTAATAACCGTGGTCATGCACACGGTTTTAATTCCACGTTATCTTCCAGTGGAGATAAATAAATAATAAATTATTAATTGCTTTCTGGGGGGAATTTGCATAATTATCGGAACTATGTTTGAAGGTGGAGATAGGTTGAAGCGAAATTGAATTTGATAAATGAAACTACTCGACACGAGTGTTTTATTTACTACATTTTTGAAATAAAATCGTATTTCAAAATAATTAATGAATTATTTTCTCTTTAGTTACTGTGATATTTTGACTTTGTATGAAATACAATTTTATAAATGTTCAATTTGTTTTAAAGTACTTATGTAACGTATGTTAAAATGCCACAGTAACTAAAGAGGGAGTAATTCATTAATGGACACTTGCTGTTACATAACAATAACATATTGTATAATGCAACAATTTTTGATTGAAAAATATTTAATACAAAAAACAAAAAAAATACGTAATACAGCTAAAGAGGGAATAATTTATTAATTATTTTCATATATAAAAACTTCTTTATTCAGACAACATTACATAAGCTTATACATAAATTTATATTTACTTAACAAGAATAAATATTGTGTTAGTCTGTCCGGGCTATCAACCTGGGGTCTTTCTGCCCTGTCTGAATTTATGGTGATTTGGAATAAAAGTATCTGTGCTAGCTAGCTGAATTGTCTTGCGTTGTTCTAATGATTTCATGAATGTTGAGGAACGGATGGGCGTATTTAGGAGGGATATTTAAATTTCGTAATTTAAATATATTTAAATTTATTTATTTATTTTATTTAAATATATTTTTATATATTTTTATTTAAAATATATTTAATATATTTTTTATTTAAATATATTTAAATTTTCGAATTTTGTAATTATTTTTATTTAATTTATTTTAAATAACTGACGAGGTGAAAAATTATTCTCAAATCACTTTTCTGAATTTTGGACATATTCCCAGCTCAGATCTGTAATGAATTATACCATACCTGAGAAAACTTTCAAAAGTCGCATGATATACCAGATTAGTTGGAATATCTAAAATGTCCCTGAGAGGGCAGAAAGACCGTTGGTCGCTAGCCCATACTAACAAAAATAATTATATAGAAATTAAATATAAATGTATAATATAAAAAGTGTCCCTGAGAGCATAACAAGCTGAATTGAGTTTTGATAAATTTTTCTCACAGTTATAATTGCAGTTCTCTCTTCAATCATCTTCATTGTCATTTAATAATATTCCTAGGAAATTTACATTATTTTCAATATGTCAGGTATAATTATTTAGTTAGAAAGCATCCATTACGAATTTGGTATTTTTTATTTGAAAAAGTAATATGTTTGTTTTTGTTTCGTTAGACTTATTTTGCTAATTTCACTTCATTTGTTTTATCGATTGTATTAGGCTTATTTTTGGTAAATTAATATATTAGTATCATCTACATAGGATGTAATGCTCACTTCCATTTGCATGATATTTTTAGGAAGGTAATTTACATAGATGACTCTTTTCGTCATCTATGTAAATTACCTTTCTAAAAAGGAATCCTAAAATGCTTCCTTGCGGTATACCAATGTTTATTTTTGTTGATCGGAAATAATCATGCCGATTTAAATTTTTGTAGATCTAGTAGATATGATTTTATCAGATCGTTAGAAGTCCTTCTAATGACGTATCTGTATAATTTTTCGAGTAAGATGCTACTTTTTACTGTGTCGAATGCCTTTGAAAGATCAAGAAACACCGCTAGTGGAATTTATGATTTCTCAAGGGAATTCATAACCCCTATTATAGAGTCAAATATGGCCGTGTTAGTGGATTTATTTTTCATAAAACCATTTTGAGCTTTATCTAGTAAGTTATATTTTATGAAAAAGTCCATAAAACGATCTACTAGTGCTCTTTTAATGAAAGTTCGGACACCAACGTTATTGATCTGTAATTTGCAAAATCCTTTGGCACGCCTCTCTTAAGAATAGGTTTAATTATTCCTTTTTTAGACAGTCTGGATATTTACCTGTTTCGAAACACAAATTACTTAGATGCATTAAAAGTGTTGTTAATTCATTTGTGGCTGATTATACTAAATGTATGGATATTTCATCGTAACCATATGATGATGCATTTTTTGAGTGATCTCATTACATTTAATACTGCAGCTAATGTTACTGGTTTCGGAAACAATGTGTTTATATGCGCCTCTACATTGCAAATAAATGAACGTTAACTTATTTTTTTAATATCATTATTTGCGATTGCGGTAAAAAGTAGGTTTATGTCATTTTCCTTTCCAGGTATTCACAGTTAAAGTATTTATAGCATTATAAGTTGTTTTAACATTATTATTACTATTTAAAATTTTATTTGCAACATATTTTTTTTCTCTTTTATTATGTATGCGCCACCTCCACAAAAGGAATGCATCTTGTCCTGGTTCCTGGTGTGGGAACAGGAAAGGGTGGCCAGCCAGTGAACGACGAGCCAAGATCTGGGGTACCTCACAACTACCCCAGACCATGGTTCGCCGAGCGTTCCGAGGCTGTCACAACTTTCCTTGCAGTAACAGCCTCCTACGTAGAATCACTTCACTTTTTGAACGAGAGTTCTTCTCTCGGGTTCTCAATCAAACGAGCAAATGGAAGCTGAAAACCAAAACATCTTTTAACTTTCTTCCCAAACCTATTCAAACCAAACAACCATGGATAGACAAAACACGGAAATTAGTCTCCTGGAGGAACCCCACGCAAGCGGGCTGCCCCAGTAGATCTGGAGGGGACAACTATACAGGGAACACCATTAAAGGGAGCAGTAGTAAAATCGAAGACCCAAAACCTAGGTCGAGTAGAAACATCATAAAACACCCCAAGAAGGATGTAAGGTCTTCAACAAGAGTCTACAGAGGCTATGTCGGAGATTTGAGAGCATCTCGGAGGCTGATATGACCGAGAAGAACAGGGAGTCTCGGAGATGGCCTCAAAAAATTTTAAAGAACAGGAGGACAAGTATCCTAGAACCGTAAAGCCTAAAAGACAGCGATCACAAGGTGAAACCCCCTGTCTCTAAAAGACCCAATTTAAGGCAATTACTGAAAGTGATCCCTGGCCGCTCATTCAGTGGCATCCTTAATCACACTGATCACACTGTCTGGGCAGTCATCGATAAAAACCACAAAAAGGGAACCATCTCCCCGGCAAATTAGAAGAAAGTGGAACTAGCTCTGTTAAAAGTGTATTAAAGGTGCTTAATGAAAACCCTGGCACCTCACTTAAATGTAGAGAAGCTGGCTGGTATCAAGGGGATGTCAAGTTGCTAAGGCTTGTAGATGTCGCCAAACTCTATGAGGTAGCTCGGACACCAACAGTAAAGATCGGTATTTGGAATTTGACATGGATACAACAGCTCCAGAAATTCCTAAACCGCTGAACAAAAGAAAACCAACTGAGACCTGTATAGGGAAACCCTAGCAGAAGACCTACCAACGCAACTACCCGTAGTAACTCAGGGAAGGGGCTAGAATGCTTGGTAGAAGATGTCTACCAAGCCACAAATGCATGCAACACAGCCTCCAGCCACAGGGACATAAAGAAACCACCCTGGTGGAATAAAGAAATCGCCTCTCTGAGAAAGAAGGCAAACAGGCAGTTCAACCTGGCAAAGGTCACAGATGACTGGAAGTCTAAAAGGATGGCCTCCGTAGCTTCAAGAACGCGATCAGGAAAGCAAAAAGAACTCCCTGGAGGAAATTCTACAGTTAGATAGAAACCACATAGACAAGGAGGAAAAATAGACAGTTCTTCACTTCCTTGGTCAATACCCTAGAGCACAATTCCTAGGAACAGCTCACATTAGTGGGTTGGCGGACCACATACCACTCATTAAATTAAATCTAACTGGTTCTAGAGGTTTGCATAGGAGGAAGATATACATATATATTTTATATGAAAAACAATTTTAATTTTTCCCTCTTCATTTTAGAGAATGCCTGTGATCTTTTACATTGTCTATCAGAAAGGTGCAATTGTTTTCAATATATACAAACACATTCATTATACAATTTAAATCTAAAATTTTCATATCTATAATATAATAAAGTCGTTTATTTTTTTTTTAATTGAAGTAAAATAATAATTAATAATTATTATTGTAAACCAGCACAGCACTGTCTGCTTGACAGACGAGAAGTTGCACCGCACATCCGGAGATACTCACACATCACTCCCAAAATTTGCATTAACATTTTGAAGTATTCGAACTTATTTAATTGAAGTATTGAATAAAGTCTAATACTTCAATGTTTTAATGCAATTTATAGTTAAAATTTTATTGAAATCGGGCAACCAATGCATAATAACCCAATAAGACTATTTTTTATCTGAATTATGTGTGCCTTGTGGACGAATGTGATAGTAACCATCGAGGAAATAAATAGTTTCTTATCATATATATATATATATAATATAAATAGGGCAGAAAGACCTATGGTCGATAGCCCTTAATTGAGAATATATTATCAAAAATGAAAATATATTGATTTCTTACATTATGTTATATTACATACAATGTACTATTTTTTCACCCAGATAATAAAGATTTAGTAGTAGTAATATAAATATTAGAACCTATTCAATTGTATTAATAATAGTATTGAAATGGTTTAGAAAAGAAAAAGAGTAGCTTTTATGAATAACAAAATTTTCACTAATATTTGAACTTAATGTTAGTGCAAATTTTATTATTCATAAAACCATCTCTTTTTCTTTTCTAAACCATTTCCAAAACTGTGTAATCACAAATAAGAATTAAAAAACATTTTTGTTATAAATTAAATTAATAACCAACGCATTTTGTTTTATTTGACTCGATTTGTAATTTGCCTAGCACACTTACAATTTTGAAAGTACATAATGGGATTCGTTAATCTTTCGAGGATTGTAATGATGCGTCTGACACATTTCCGCAAGACGACCATCGCTATGTTCGCTCGCGCCGCGTCCTGGATTGTTAATTGTCCTACAAACGTCAGTCAGTGCGTTAATTAATGACTCTGTGAGACGGCGATGAGGTGGATTTATGCATACGCAAGTTAATAACAAAGTTTAGTACTCGTAAATGGTGTTCGGGATTTTTTCACCAGTCACCAGCGAATAAGGATATTAAGCACGGAAATTTGTTTTTTTTTATTTGAGCGATCTTGAAAATGTCGTTGTTTGTAGTTTATGTTTATATTAAAATTATAGCTGCGATGTTATTAAGAGTGTAAATGTTTAAATATTTGTTTTCTGTCGTAAAATATCTAAGTGTTTAAGTCTTCGTAGATAATTTATTGTAGGGAAATGTGTGTTGGTTTTAATAAGACAACATAATTAGTCATAAAATATACACGACGATTGGTTTATTACAAATAAATTTAATGATTCTGTAAATAAAACTAAATGAAGATAAAGAAAAATTATGTTTGTTAATATAATACAACAAAATAAAGAATGTTGAAAGTTTTTTATTTAAATTGTAATAATGAATAATAAGATAGAACCCAAGAAGACCTTCATTAAACGATTCTCGGAATACACAATAGGTTTATTCGTTTGTTCTGCGCAAATTTGAACTGAGTGCAAGTTTTCTAATATCATATTACCATTAATTCAGAAAGTGAAAAGAAAGAGACGCAGTGCAAACCTATTCTTCGTTTGTTCTGCACAAATTTAAATTGAATGCAAGTTTTGTAATATCATCCATATGGTTTACTTTGCCATTAGTACAGAAAGTGGAAAAAAGTGCTCCACTAGTTCATGAAACCTAAGTAGACTTCATTAAACTATTCTCAGAATACACAATAGGTTTTTTTTTTTTAATTTGTTCTGCTCAAATTTGAACCGAGTGCAAGTTTTGTAATATTGTGACGTGGGGGTCGGCGTGACAGGATTATTTAGTAAAAATCGCACCTTCCCAGTTTAATGAAGCAATTACATGACTTACTTTCACCATGTCTTGGCATCAACTCCCTGATTCCATCAATCTCACGGACTTCCTCGATCATCCTTTGTCAGCAAAAATATTTTTCCATGATCGAGTAAATTCATGAGATTGCTGAGTATCGATATAAGGAAGACAGTAGGCATAGTAGGAAAGTTACCAGCGTGTGAATCGATTCGATTCGCGACAATATCACATTGCCGTTAGTGCAGAACGTGAAAAAAGTGACGCAGTAGTTCACGAAACCCAAGAAAATCTTCATTAAACGAATCTTGGAATATACAATATATTTGTTCTACACAAATTCGAACTGAAAAGTGTCTCGAAATACACAATAGGTTTTTTCATTTGTTCTTCACAAATTTAAATTGGGTGCAAGTTTCTTGGTACATTTCTTCCAGTTGGGTGCAGTATTTCTCATCGTTGATAGTTTCATCTCCTTTTAAGAAAGAATTACAGCAGCAGACCACCCAAAAGTCATTATTTTCTTCCTCTGATGAATACTTCTGGGGTAGGTACCTTAAATCTTAGTGTATTTCGTCAACAATTACCGTAAAGAATCCATTTTTTCATCATATGATAAGAAGAAAGGGCTCCGTTTTGTGTCGGGAGAGCAGAGAATTGCAAATTGCACTTATCGAGCTTTTGATTATGTAGCGGGAAACAGGTGAATAGTAAAAAGTTTAACTTCTTTTTGATTATTAACTTCAAAATCGCTGCTAAATTCATTTCAAACCGGAATCTGGCATTTAATATGCAACAACCCAATATAAACCCATAAGGTTTACACTGCGGAAAGTGGAAAAACCGTACTAGTTCATGAAATGATCAAACCCAATGACTACCTTTCAACGAATAATCAAAGTTCTTGTTGTTTTTATGTACGGTAGAAAGAGATTATTTGGTGACATCGTTTTGCTTTAATAATAAATTAAACATAAATCAAAAAATGTAAATTTTATTCACATTTTTTTTTTATTTATTTAACCGCAGTATGGAACTTATCCGTAACAAGTTAATTATTCTCCGTCTTTGTTATATAGTAGTTGTGCCACCTACTTGAAACTAATTGACATATTAACACTTTTTGGGGAGTTATGGAAAGGCAACATCCATTTACAAACATAGTGTCAGAATCGTGTCGACTTAAGAATTCATGATTTTGGGATGGGAGGGCAGCTCATACAGCTACCTTGACCTTGACCACCATCCTGACGTGGGTTGGGGCCTCATATCCGTATGTATCCCTCTGTTAGGTTCAGTCTTGACCATGTATCAATAATTCGGAATCTTTCTGCTGTCACCCTAGCTATTTCCTTAATATCGTATCGGGTTACAACCAAGAGACAACCGACTAAAAAAAACACTCTCACTTCCCGGCGTCGACTTCTGGGGTCTTTTGCTGGTTTTATTTCATATTTTAAAATACCACCTTTCCTGTGGATGAGGATTAGAATATATCCATTGCCTCACCCAGGAAGGTCGTAAGAGGCGAGCAAATATTGGTTGTTTTCTCTTATACCTTTCGGTTTATGAGATTTTCTTTCTTTCTGCTTGGTCTAGTTTCATTCCTTCTCTTCATTTCTCATCTTCCTTTATAACGCATTTTGCCCATTCATTAATTTTCTGTGTCACCTCGGGATCCTCTCTTAGTATTGCTCTGTCATTTCCATATTTGTCTGTTATATTTTTTCTTATCTTCTTTCTTGATATGTGTTTGCATTCGTTCATGATGTGCCATGAATTCTCTTCGCTTTCTTTGCATATGCACTTTCCATCAGTTTCTTTTTGTTTGAATCTTTTTATAGCCAGTATTTGTATTGGCTGTCTATTCAGTTTCATTGTAACATCTCCCACTTTCTTGCACCACACATACGTGGTTCTTCCTTTTACGTCATTCTGCTACTCTGTTTGCCACGTGCTCTGTATAACCCAATTTTTTTCCATTCGTTTTTTCTTATTTATTTAATTAAACTAAATTGTTATTCCTTTTAAATTATATTTATATCTATGAATTATAGAAATTTTCAATGTACAACATTGAGGTATAATTTAAATTCAATTAAATATAAAATGGAAAAGAATTGAATTTAAATTATACCTCAATGTTGTACATTGAAAATTTCTTCTTATTTATTTGCTTTATTCTGTATTGTTTGTTCGTATCATTTTGCCCTCCACTTACGGCCAGCCTTACCGCCGCTTTTTCTATCTCACCCTCTCCTTGACTTCATTTTTTATTTATCTTGCTTAAGAATACTTTATTCCCTCTTTTTATTTCTCTTTCGAGCCTTCTTTGTATTTCTAATACAGCGTTATCTTTTGTCTTTCTGTTTCTGATTGCATTTTATTGTTGTATCTCTTCTTGTTTCAATCTTGAGGTTGTATCTCTTTGTCCTGCACTTCTTGTAGAATCAGCTTTAATGCCACAAGTTCATCTTCACGTGTGTTTGCTTCATCAACTTTGGCCTTTTTTATTATTGTCTTCTCTCTTTTCTAATGATCCTGATAATTCATACGCTATTACCCTCTGTTTTTTCTGTTCTTTTTATTGCTTTTGCGCGGTCACTTCTTTTAGAATCGGGTTTATTACCACAAGTTCAGCTTCACGTGTGTTTGCTTCATCAACTTTAGCCTTTCTTATTATTATCTGTTTCTCTTTTCTAATGATCCAATTCATACGCTATTGTCTTCTGTTTGTTCTATTCTTTTTATTGCTTTTGCGCGGTTTCTATTTATAGCTTCCTCCACTTTTTCTTCTTCCTCTTTATTCTCTGTTATTTCTTCTATATCAAACGTTGGGTGTGTCATTTGTGAATCTTCGACTTTATTATTAAACACCAAGTGACTGAATACTATTTTCTATTATATTCTACTTTATTTCTTATATTGTCAATGTAAGCCTCTCGGGCTCTTATATGTATGGGTGTTGCTCCAATCAAGACTTGCAACGCAACATTGGACGTTGTCCTATATGCATTTGTCATAGCTAGCAGAAATGGTCTTTGAGCTGCTGCTAAATGCCCCTCTATCCTTGTATTTTTAGCTCTTTTTCCCCATATTTGTTTGCCATATTCTATCGCCGGTACAAATACTCTCTGGTATATCATCTTTATGAGATCTTCATCTCTTCCCCACTTTCTTCTGAAAAGTCCAATGATCTTACACGACGTCATCGCCGTTTTTCTTGATCATGTGATCAATATAATTCATATCCCTCTCTATCTTAATACCCATTGTGCTGTAGACAGAGCTCAAAAACCGTTCGGATTAGATATGACGCTCAGCAATATTTCACTTCGGTTCTTACTCAAATTAGATGGTAGCTTTCTTCTAACCCAGTCAATCGGCTTGGCACGTACTGGCAGCAACTCATCCACTGCCAAATACTTTACATGAAGAAACCATCGAAAATAGGTCACCCAGTACATAATTTAATTTATTTATAATGCCTGTCATGAAAAACATTCACATTTTATTTGTTGTTCCAATAAACATTACTTTTTTCACTTCTGTCCATTTCTTACACGAAATACTTCGAATGAAACCTAACAATTTTAAGGGATTTTGTTAATGATTAAAAGAAGAAAGTTTTCACAATAATTTACATACTCAATTAAATCATAAAAAAATATTATAAGAATGTCTTCACTGCTTTAAATAACGAAGATATAAATTAAAAAATAAAATCGCAATGTTTCTATATAAACACAAATTTAATTTATTTAGTTATTCCATCGATAACATCGATTGTAACAATTATCAAACAGCGATAAGAGATTCACATAATGATCAATTAATTAATTAATTCATGTTGCGTTGTACACAGTAACTCCAAAAATAGACATGCGCGTCTGGATTGTTATGATTGATTAATCATTCGAGTGATAATAATTATCGTGTTTCGTGTATTTTCAACAAATACATAAAAATACTTCGTTTAGAGCGAAAAGACCTATAGTCTGTAGTAGCCGACTCGATTGAAAATAGTCGAAACATTGGATTATTAAAATCATCGATTATTTAATAATATATTGTATGTAAATGTTTTATTAGATATTGAAATTATTTTTTATAACTGAAATTAAAATTTGTAAAATTTATTAAGTAATATTTAACATTACATCAAGTTGAGAATATTTAGAACTTTGCGGAAAATTATTGTTGAATACGATTGTAAAATTTGGAGTTTAGGAAAGCCTAAAAATTCGAATTGGCCGCTTTCAGAGAATCAAATGATCATTCGAATGATAATAATAGATTATTAAATAATCGATGATTTTAATAATCTAATGTTTCGATTATTTTCAGTCGAGTCGGCCCATTACAAGTTCTGAAAGTTTAAGATATGGTTTTTAAATGGTATTAAATATTTATTTGAAATTATTTGTTTAAATAAACACGGGAAATGTAACAATGGATTACAGATGAAAAAAGTAAATGATTATAAAAAATTAGCGAATATAAGATAAATAATTAAAATCATTTCAATTATCGCTAAGCTAATAATCTAAGTAATCATTCGAATAATGATTCGGATAATTATTGGAATGATCAATTATCAACATCATTCGTTGACGCAAATCTCTGATCAGGACTATAAAACGTAAATGTTATTTTAACCTCAGAATTTAAGAATACTGGCTAAAATTGCGACGATAAAGAATAACGTGCACGTTAAATTTAAGATTTCACATACGCCCCCAAAAAAAAAAACAACTGTGACCAAGTGAATAATAAAAAAATAACAAAAAAATAGAAAGAAATATAATCGGGGCTCTTCCGTACAGAAAATGTTAAGTTTATTGTGTACGTTATTAATTAACTTCAAGTTCTATATATTTGTATATCTATTATAAAAGTTGCTTAGACTGTGATGATTAAAAATAACGTACACATTAAACTCAACATTTTTGTTAGAAAATAGGCCCGAATAATAGAAATATATATATTCAAATATCTTTATTAAAACAATTACATTTTTACAAACATTTAGTAAATACGTTAAAATAAAGGTATGTCTGTCTTGAGCTATCGACGGAGGTCTTTCTGCCCATAATAGAAATATTATATTAATTTCTGTTTTTTAATGTAACCAAGTATATATTAAAAAATAATAATAAAAAAGAAAGAAATATAATAGTAATATTACATTTATTTCTGCTTTTCTTTATAATAAAACATTTGCTAGCCTCTTCCACCTGTGCACTTCAAAAAAAAAAAAAAGAAACACACATACAATAGGATCAATAGTTGATTGCGCGATGCGTATGTAATGTTGTTAGTCGTTATATAAAGTGCAGATACGTGTGCGCCAGGAGTTTTATGTAAATCGAATGAAATTAATAGAGAGTGAAAGTGATGGAAATTTTTTTCGTGTTTCGTCACGATTCCGCGCGCACGATTGTGGCGAGCAGACGTGTGAAGAAATCGCGCTTCTTTGATTGACTCAGCTGCCCATTTCGGAATCAAGTGCGGTGTGGGTGTTATTATATTTTTTTTAGCTAAAAATAAAAATGATATTCAAAGTGAAATTCATGAAGACACTCGAGCATATTCAATTCGAATTAAATTTGTTCATTGCACAAATAATTCGTATTTGTATGAGAGTTCGTTTCGACAAGACGGTGTAATAAGTCACACAATATACACAAATTAATCCAACAAATAAAAAAACTGTCAATTTGATAATGAGATGCTAATGACGTTAATACTATAGCCAGTAAATAAATTTCAAGTATACAAAGTTACATTTTATGAAATGTTCAGCCACAACCAGGTGGCGCTTGCTTCGTCTTAAATAAATTTTTTGCGTTTAAATCAAACCAAGTGAACTTACTCAGCAATTCCTATACAAAGATATTTTTTAAATTTTTATTTTTTTAGAATCCTTAACAATTAATGAATTAAAAAAAATAACATTCCCAGTGAAAATTATGAAGCAATAACAGTAGTTTCTTAAAAAAAATAATTTATCATGGATGCAAAGGCATCTTTATTAATTTTATTTCATCATCTGTAGATAAATTCAAATAGTAGTTTCAAATTGTACAGATATGAGTGGACCCCTTCCTCAGAATGTTTCTGCTAAATGCAGTTGTCTCAGTAGTTAATTCTTCGCAATATTGTTTAAACTTTAGTTTGCCTGGAAATTGTTTCCATATAATCCATTTATTGATACATGGCCTGATATTCGTTTTATAATATTAGCTGGTCCAATGCATTATTTTCAAAAACCAAGCCTTCGGCTGTCACTTATTTGATAGCCTTTAGCTCAAGGATAAATATCAACCCCACGTGTTTGTGCCGTGCATGGCAATCCGTGCCGTTGAATGGAGTCCTTGTGGTTGAGAGGAAGCGTCATCACCACTTTGGCCTGGAATCGGCTATGTTGTCCCGTGAGAAGGCCAACAGGAGAGACTCAGTGGGGTGGCAGGCGTGTAGGGTACGTCGCCCGGGTTGGCAGCCGAAAGCAGGCCGCCTTTGCGGTCTATATCCAACCGGTAAACCATTTTTTTTCCTCAGATTGGGATTTGAAATCTCTAATTGGCGGGGAGTGCCGGGTTGGTTTTTCGGTAATGGAGTTTACCGACCGGCTAAAACCCTTCCCCCACTCTTCCTGGTATCACCATCTCGGCATTTCCTCTATTGTCTTGCTCATCGGCTAGTTTTTATATATATATATATATAATATATATATATATAATATATATATATATATATAACTGATTGGTGTTCTTGCTAAAGTCCAATACTTACATTAAAAAAATGTATATTTGGCTGTATCTTCCTCATGTTCCCAGTATCGACATATACAACTTTCTAGTTTTCTATTTTTTTACAAGATACGATTTAAAACTCCCATGTCCCGTCAAGAGTTGCGTAAGATGAAAGTTAAGTTGCCCATGTTTTCATTCATTCTATCTTGCCATTTGTTTATTGCTGCCTCTTTAGCCTCTTTTTTGGATCTGCCTTCTTTTTGTAGTGCATATGTTTCGGCTCTTTCTTCAATGAGTAAGTCGGCATTGATCCAGCTAAAACTTCTACTGCATCCATAGATACTGTTCTATATGCTCTTGATATTCTTATGCAGACAGTCGTCAGAGCCCCTCTTGCTCTCGCTGCGTTCCTACTAGTATTCATAACTGTGGACCAGATAGTCTTGCTCTGGCCGCAGACACCCGCAATCACCTCCTTCCCTCAATCAATCATCAATCTCCCAATCATGTTTTCCATTATTTTTGCTCTCTCCGAAGTCTCCTTGCATTTGCGGATCAATCTAGAATTGGCTTCTAGCCAAACACCCAGATACTTGAGAGTTTTTTCAATAATAATTTCCTCATCCTTACAGTCTCTTTGGTGTCTACCAGATCTCTTAGTTGACAGTCAAATCGCTTTGGTTTTTTCTGCTGCCACTTCGAATCCCACTGTTTGCAGCCAATTTACTAGAAATTCCGTAGCTTCTTTAGCTATCATTTTGATACCTTCTACTGTTTTGTCCTGAATTACTATAGCTAAATCGTCCAAAATTGCTACCGATACTCCTTCCGGAAGTTATAATTAAAAAAACTCCGTCGTATATGAGATTCCATATGGTTAGACCATGTACCGAACCCACCAGACTTAAATATTTACTTTTTATAGTCTGTCCGGTCTCATATTCAGATTTTCTATTATCTAGATATGAATCAACGCATCTGGCGATTTCTTTAGCGAGTCTTATCTTTGCTGCACTTACTATTTCTCCTGTGGAAAAGTATGAAAGGCGTTCTTTATGTCTAGGGCGATCATTATCACATGTCCTCTTTTACGTAAAGATACATTTGCACCAGCCACGAATTTTCTAACTTCGGAAATTGCATCTATTGTGGATTTTCCTTTCCTAAAGCCGAATTGTCTAGGGTGGAAGCCTCCTTCTTTGTCTAGGTGCCATACCATCAAGTAGACATATTGGTCTGTATCCTCCTAGATCGTCTGATCGTCTACCCCTTTTTGCTATCAAAGCAAGTTTTGCGTTTTTCCATTGGTTTGGGCAAATACCTTTACTTAAGCATTTATTGAAGATCTTTTGAATTAGTTTTGGGTTTGCCTCCGCTACTATTTTGATAATTTCGTTCGGGTGCCCGTCCGGACCTGCTGCTTTTCTTGTGAGAATTAATTTAGCAGCCGATGTTATCTCTTCTATCGAAACAGATTCATCTATTGATGAAACGTTCTCGTAGTTCCTCTTCCTTTCATTTCCACTTAGAAAGAGAGTATTAAAAACTACATCTATACCACCAGGTACTAGGGTTTCCACGTGTAGCCCCCTTTTCTCCCATAACTATTTTGTATGTTCTTCCCCAAGGATCAAATTCAATTTGTTCATACAGCTTTGTCAATTTGCCTTTGTTTACTATATTCAATCTTATTTTTTAGAATGCTAATTTTTTCGCTCAATATTCTTATTTCTGTTGTCACAGTAAACTTTTCGTCTGAATGGGAATGCCTCTTTTCTCGCTTGTGCTATTTCAGTATTCCGCCATTATACACCGTTTCTACTATTTGTAATTTTCGGACAAGCTGCATCGCAGGCTGTATTAATAGTTCCTATCAGTGCTGTTGCTAACCCCTCCTTTTGTCTGCAATTTCGCATTTTTTCATAATTTCAGTAAATGCTTTTTTATTCAGTTTGCTTACGCTCCATCTAATATTTTTTGTTCTCATTATTTCTTCTTCTTATTCTCTTAATAAGTTGTATACGATCATTATGTGATCGCTTAGTGTCTCTTTTTTTTCCACATACCAATTCTTTATTCGATCACACATGTCTGCTATAGTTAAATCGATATACGATTAGATTCAAAATCGTTTATCGATTTAACTATAACGATTTTGAATCTAATTGTATATCGATTTAACTATATTTAACTTATTTCGACTATTAAAATGGAAATAATTAACGACGTTTTCAAGTGGAAATTCAGCCTCTTGGAAACGTGAGCTTTAGCCCGTCGTTAATTATTCCCATTTCAAAAGTCGCTAACATTTCTGTTAGTTTTCTACCTCTAGTATCTGTTTTATTTGAGTCATAAGCTCTTGATTTCGCATTGAAGTCTTCTCCAACAACTTATAGAGTCTATGATTTTTTTCCTAGTTCATATTCTGGAATATTTAGCCATTGGTTGTATTCCTCAATACTACAATTTGGTGAGATGTAACAACTAAATATTATTACCTCTCCAATCATTGCAAAAACTATTCCGTTATAGAAAGATCCCCTTGATCGTACTTCTTTTGAAGTATTGTCACTAAATTGGATTGCAACATACCTTTGTTCATCACTCGCTACTTTACCTCAGAGTATTTAACAATTCGTTCTGATATTATAGTAATGTTTATCTTGTCTTCCATCATGCTCACTTACTTGAAGTAAGTACACTGCCCTGAAACGATTGATGTTTAGTTTAATTTCTTTGTTCTGTGAATTAGTGGTCAGGATGCGATCCGGCCCTAGTCAAATTCTTCGTAAATCGCAGTCGTCCTCTCCTGGGAAGTGGTTCACTTTTTCCATCTTATTATCGGAACATAAGATGCAGCGGACCTCGTTCTTACATTTTCTAATTTTATGACTGGTAAACCTGGGCGTCAAGTTGACGCTCCCAGGCTGGCAGGATGACTTTACTTTCTCATCCATATGGAAATTAAACACACCGATGAAAAACGAGTGGCTGGACCCTCTGGCTCACCACAAAATACAGTGCCTCAAGCACAGCAAACACCTGAAGGAGTAATGGCCTTACTCATGAGTATGACCGCAAACAATCTTTTCTAGAACCACCGGCGAGACCAAGCCTGAACTCTTAAGATCACCTCAGTCAATCCAAGATTAGTTTTAGAGAAGAAAGGAGGAAGAATGCAGAAGCGAAGGAAAGTCTTGGAGCCCCAGGCCAAAACAACCTTAGATTCTAAGGTGACCGCCTCCATAGCAATAACCTTCTCCAAGACCAAATTCATGGGGACCAGGGTTGAAAAATCCACCAATAATGAGATCTGATCGCCCATCAAGGCAAAGATAGATAAAGCTGAAGTAAAGGACACGGGTATAAGGTTGCGTTCTACAGGTTCCTCGGAGCCTACACCTAAAACCCCTGCTATACAAAGGGTGCTGGCCCCGGAGGCGAGTGTTAGGGCTGTGACATCGGAACCTGCCAACCTAATATATCCTTCCAGGTGTCAAACGGTTAAATACAAATACTATAAATTATATATATTTGAAAAGCTTAGAGAAAACAATTATGTAAAGTCAAAGCCAATTGTGATTTGTATTTGAAAAAATACAACTTTATATTATATCTCAGAAATTTTATACATAAGACAAAATCTGAGAACATGAGCTATCCTTCTAAAGAAAGTGCCTTAAGAAAGTTTTTACTGCAGGTAGATATCTTATCAAATAATAATTAATATTTCTAAATTTGCAATTTTTTACGTATAACTCGAAAACAATTGAAGATAGATACATTGTAATAAGGTACATGACGTAGCACTAAAATTGACAGATTTTTTTTTCTCTATCTTTAATATTAATGATAATTTACTTGAAGAAACAATCGAAACTAGGACACCCTGTATATATTTGCAATGACACAGTAATCGAAAACAAGATAATAATATTATATTATTATTGTTTGTTGTGGTCTAGCAGCAAGTGTCTATTGTCTAGTTCAATGTGTTTCGGGAAGTATATGTTATATATATATAATTGATGTCCCCTTTTACCAATTGGTATCGGGGTGGAAGTATATGTTTCAATGAATATTCCTTTGATTTAGAACACTTACGTTATGTAAGTCAAAAAGTTTTAATAAAACACTTTAAACTTTGTATAAACAAAGACTAAAGTGTTTAATTTAATTGATACACAATCTATAGCAAATAATAATAATTAATAATAAAATTAATAATTGTGTATTCAGAAGTTTAAATTATTAAAACTATAGTCACTAAAATTAATTTAAATAGTTATAAATAGTTAATGAAGACAACGTACAATATTATACAAAAATTCTATTGTTAATTTACTTTATATAGAATTATCTGCAGAAATAAAGATGTTATATATATATATATATATATATATATATATATATATAGTATTAAATGTCTTAATTAGTGAGATGATAATAACATACACTGTATAATACATTACATTATTTAAACGCACTTATTAAATTCGTTATCGAAAATTCTATTTCTGATAACCCTTTCATTCATTTCCATTATAAAATCCCGATTGCGTTCATTAAATAATTCACTCGATAGTAAACAACGCAATTAAGATAAATGTAGATTTATGCCTATCCTGAATACATAATGGTATCTCCCATAAGGGCTATCAAGGAATAAACACACTTTATCAACCTTGAAGTTTTCTTGCCGCGAGATGAACGAACAAATATTGCTCTGTGTCCACAAATCATCCGTTTGATGTCGAAATTTTCCTTATCGTCAAAACCGATAAAACAAACAAAACCTGTGTTTATCTTCATCAGAAATGTACAGTCGGCGACAAAGATGAGAGGATGTGAAGGGAGGGTTTTATAAATTCGTTTCCTCCCTTCACATTGTATTTTTAAGAAAATAAGAACTAAAATGGAAGAAAGACCTTTAGTCGATAGTCCAGAGTGATTAGGACTAAATATTATTAATTACATGTAAATATTTTAAAGAGGCGGAAAGACCTTCGACCATTTAGCCAATTTATACACAAATTTTAATTAAACATTATAAATCATAAAGGTGTTGTATCCTGATATCAGAAAGACATTTTCAACACACAACAAATTGGTGACAGCAGTCCACTACAGTGATAAATATTAAAACTTTGTATATAAATAAAGATGTTAATTAAAATTATTTTAAACAAAATACTACTAAAAACAAATGGATTAGTGTAATATGCAATAATTAACTATAATTTTTAATTCATATCTATTTATTTATTTTTTCACTGAACATAAAAAAATGTAGTGATGGGCAAATTCGATCTTTTATTATTGCTAAATTAAATATATTATAATTTTATGAATGGCTGAAAGACCTCCGGTCGATAACCGATTCATCTACAGAATATAATTCTAATTTTTGTATATTATTGTACATACATATACACATTTGAATAAAGATGGTTAGTTAGTTTTATGAAAATTACTTATTATAAAAATATCAAAATTACTTTCCATTTATTAATAAATATAAATTTGAAGTCACTTTTTCGTTTTAAATACTTAAAATGACACATTTAGTAATACTCGATTACTATTATTCGATTTTGCCCAACACTAAAAAAATGCAAATATTTATTTGTTATTAATTCTAGAACCTAACTCTTTTATCACTGATTATTTTCACTTTTTTTTCTACTAAACTGCAACCTTAAGAAAATTTCCCCTGGATCTATGTTTCAAATTATATTTCATTTAAATTCAAATTAATAATAAATATTATTCAACCTCGCTTTATTTGATTATTCTCAACAACCATATTGAGGAAATTTATGTATGAAAAAAATTACCAACAATCAGCATTGCATTAATTTGATGCCCAACCATTCCTATTTCCGGATGGGTAAAAATAATAATAATAATAATAACATGCAACAAGGAAAATTACAAGGCCGACAGAAAATTACGTACAATAACAAAAAAACCATACACACATATTCATACAGTTAAATTGGCCGCGCCGCGACCTTGGCCTTGCTTTTATTCACGCACACCGTTGAATGAACAAAGTAATAATAATAACGAAATAATTCGGAATTATCGAACGCTCGAAATTCAACGATTATAAAGCGCGCACTCGCTTTTACTTGCTAATTAAGGTATGCAGCATCGATTAATTCGTGAACGACCAAAAAAAAAAACGCAACACAGCCGAATTTTCTAGACTGACGAACTTGACGTCCGAACCGGATATCCTTTATGTGTATATTATGCACTCGATTAATTCAAATAATGGAATGGAAAATCTATACAGTGTGATCTAGTTTGAAAAGGATGGCCAATCAATTAAATAATTAACAAAAATTATTACATTGACAATTAAGAATTATTGTTATTAAATTTTAATGTTGGTCGTATTTATAAAGTGAAAACACATTACAAGCATCTTTCACGGGATATATGGTATGTGCATAATATTGGTACCCCCCCCTTGCTTATAAACTGTTCATCGTATTGTAATATACTCAAATATATTTTCTAATAATTTTACATTTTTATTATTACAAATATTATTATTATTATAAATATTTCATGTATATATGTTTTATCTAAATAATTCATTTGAATTAAGTACAAAAATTTTAAACATCTAGTTGTGATGATTATAAATGTCAAATGTACTAGCCTATCTATAATTTTGTTAGATATGGAGTGCTGATCCATTGCTCAAAGAATATTCTATGTAGGAAAGGTTTTAAGAATTGATTCAATTATTCAAACACCGCGACAGTTCCAGTTTAATGTTGAAATGGATCCTTCTCGTGAGACAATTAGAATATGGGTCACCAACTAACACCATAGGGGATCAGTTATGGATTTAAAACCTCTGAAAAAGGTAAGAACAGAAGTTAATATCTTACAAGTTAAAATTCAATTGAGGAATATTCGAATGAATCCTTACGTCGCTTATCCTAAGTGAGAATTTCGCTCGTCCGGAACAAGTCGGAACAGACAGACAGGAACAGGTATAGAAATCACTCGGAGCAACCACCTCGGATTTGTTTCGAAATCACAGGTCGTCATTTGTACCATCCCTAATACGTGTGGTTGGGGTGATGTGGTGGTTGTTTGTCCACTCATTGATGCGAACGTGAATTATTTTCTCTAATACTTTTCCATGTTTGCAAACATTGAGTAGAGTAGATCTACTGAAATTATTAGAACTTGTTAGAACTGTTGTCTTACATAGATGTCCATAAGGAGAGGGGGTTCAAGGTAGATAGGAAGGCTGGTTGATCCCCGTCTCTGGTTTATGAAACTAATGACCAATTTATAACATTCAATGCAGTATTTATCGCATTTTTATTTTCTTCATTTAAATACACTTAAATAACTGCATTAGTAAATAAATTTCATTATCATCAGATCTTTACTATTGCTTTAGCAACTTGGTAATTTAGATTAGTGTTGGGAAAACGCATGTTTTAGTAATCGAGTAATCCAGTGCCATCATAAATACCCAAAGTTAATAAATATTACTAAATTGGTGTTTATTAATGAATGGGAAATTTTATTTTAATCTTGAATAATAATAATTCAAAAATAGTGAAGAATTTAATGTTTTTAATTTTAGTCTGTGTTTTTATTTATTGTACACTCACTTTCATATTAAATCCACCACCCACTAAAATGCAAACTACAATATTGAAACTTCAGTAAAATAATGCTTTATTTTCAACTAAGAAACGATGAAAGTTTCCACCGAAAAAACTCAACTGTTATGTTCCTGCACCATTGTTATCTCCAAGTTTCAATATTTTCTTCCTAGCAATTAATGAATTGCCCGAAGAAACAACGCACGTGAAGACCGACTCCTTAAGCGGATGGCTACCAGAGATCGATTTTAAACAACAAAGTCGATTGCTGTGAATTGGACGAGAGCTTTAAACCGACACTTGTCGATGTCAACTGTTTACAGAAGTATTTCTTCCTTTGAGCTTCATTTATATCGTCCTTACCTCGGCTTCCATTAACACCTCCCCATAAAGCAGCCTCACTTGCATGGTGTCAACTTGAACCCACCAATGGAATAACATCGTCTTCAGTGATGAAACAAGGTTTTGTTTATGGATGAATGATGGTCGTAGAAGGGTGCGGCGATATCGAGAGGAAAGACGGAATTTAGAGTTCGTTCAAAGACGACACACAGTCCTAACGCCTGGGGTTATGGTTTGGGGAGTGATATGTGTGCATTAAACGCTTGTCGTTACATTGACAGCGTTCTGGAACCGGTGTTAGTACCTTTTATGCAGACTTTGCAAAATGCCACAGAAAACATTGTTCTTTTACATTTTGTCAATAAAAAAATCAGCTTCGCCCATCGATAATATAAATCACAATTCTTGGATTAATTTCAGTGGATCTATGCAGTTATATTGATTCTAGAAAAACAACAAACAATTTGAAAATAATTAATAAAGTATTTCCACTTTTAGCTCTGTGATATTTTGACTGACAAAAAATAATAGCAATAATAGCTTCGCCCAATGCTAATAGAAATCACAGTTTTATTCTTGGAATAATTTCAGTGGATCTGTAAAGTTGTATTGATTCCAGAAAGAGAAAAACAATTTGAAAATAATGTATTAATTATCTTCAAATTATTTTACTTTTTGTAAGTCAAAAATGTCACAGATGCAAAAGGGGGAATAATTTATTAATTATTGTCAAATTCTTTTTATATAATTTATTTAAATAAATGTGATCAAGTGATTGAATACTCTTTTTTATTGAAAAGGAAAACAACTTCTAAATTTTACATTAATTTAACATTACAAAACGTTTATAATTACCACAGGTTTCTTCCCACAACCAATAAAGATACTTGTTATAATTATCTCTCTGAATATCATTTTTAATTATGCAAAAAGTGAAAACGCCGTGTGTGTCGCCCGCTGCATACACCATCGTATTATGTTTGTATTGTGTCTTGGAATAATGGTATAGTTTCTAAAATAAAAAAAATGGATTGTAATGAGTTGACACAATGACTGAGATAATTTGAGTTTTAATTACAGGTGAGGACAATGAATGAAATAAAAATTCAAGTGGAGCAGTAGGTATTGTTTGCAAGTCGCGCACTGCGGCGCGTGTCCGTCTAACGGTTATTGTTGTGCTCTCCTCTTCACTTCTGCTCATTTATTAAACGTAATTGTTATACACATTTTTTTGTGTTATGATTAAAATAAATTAATACTTAAGATAAGGTGATGTGTTTTTTTTTTATTGCTTGGCTTAAATTCGTTTTGTTTTGGTCCGTGAAAATGGAAAGAGAGTTAATGTTGGAGAAATTATCTTTTGCCAGCATTAGGATGATTATTAGTGTTAGAAAGAATTGAAAGAATATATAATAATAATTTTTATTCACAATAAATTATCACATAAGAACATTGTACAGGGTGATAAATTTTAGTGGTTCCAGGTAGTCTCCCGGACAAAATCTGTGAGGAGTCCAACACTCCGTCCGTAAATGGATTTTCCCCCTCGACAGCCATAAAAAAAATAAACACTTTCTCAAAGCAACGTTTTATGCTAAATTGAGTTATAAACTCAAACTTAGATTTTATTTTTCATATATAGCACACACACATTGATATTTATACTGGGTGTCTCACCAAGAAGTCGAGAACTCATATTAAATTATGCTATGCTATTACTATAATGTAAAATTATTTTGTATTATCCTGTAATTGGGCTACTGTTTCCTGTTGGGTAATAAATTTATTATTATTATTATTAAAAGTATATGGATATCTACAAATATCTTTCTGCTAAGTAAATGGATTTACTATTATTGAAATGTATACATTAAATAAAAATGATTTGAAAATAATTAATAAATTATTTCCACATTTAGCTCAGTGACTTTTAACAATTTTGAAATGTATACAGTTTATGTACAAATTTGTTCTTATTAATATAAAAATATTTACAAGATTCTATCACGTCCAGTTATAATAGTGTTAATCTTTCTGAACTATAGACCTGCGGTCTTTGCTAAACTTTAGTGATGGGCAAAGTCGATCTTTTATTATTGCTAAATTAAGTATATTATAATTTTGAGAATGTTACTTATTATATAAATATCAAAAATAACTTCCCATTTATTAATAAACATAAATTTGAAGTTACTTTTTCGTTTTAAATACTTAAAATGACACATTTAGTAATACTCGATTACTAATATTATTCGATTTTGCCCAACGCTACTAAATTTATCTATATATATTTTTTTTTTTAATAGAGTTACTTCAATAATGTAATGGAGTAATGTTTATAAGCACAGCATAATGTTCAATAAAATGCAATCCTGATTTATATGCACATAAACATATTAAATAATATTTCTTTTTTGCACAAGGAAGGAAAAGATTACATTTTAAGGATTTCCCAAATGGGTAAAACAGTCTGCCTGTCTGGTTTCATGGGTATCGATATTCCCCACCGAATGGACCATTGTGGATTTCGGGTGATGTTTTCATTGGAAAATTCTACACAGAATTCGATTTCGGCAATAACAGGGTGGGTTTTGCTGAAGCAGCTTAAATTTATTTGCATTTTTTCATGTTTCGTTTGATATAATTTAATTTTGGTAACAATTCAAGAGTAACTTTATTTTTGTGAACAAATTGTTGACCTCGAATTACTTCCACATTTAGAGAATTTTATTGTAGTATTCAGCTTGCAGTGTATAGAATCGATTGAGTCGATGATTTTTTACCTTCACCAATGTGATCTAAATAGTTTTAATTTGAATAAATAATGTATAATTTATTTTGTTTATTGATACTCTCAAACATGAGAATATAACACAATTTTAATATATGTAAGCATTTCAGAAAGCACAAACTATTTGTTCTAACTGATAGTTTAATTTTTCCTTGATAGGAATAAATAAATATTTTAATTTCTTTGCCATTTTTTCTCATAAATATTTCATATTTTGAAAATGATGTTTTCAATGCGATATTTCAAATTAAACAACAGAGAATTATAGAAATTTTCAATGTACTACATTAGAGAATAATTTAAATTTAATTAAATATAAAGTGGAAAAGAAACATCTCTGATATGATTTGAACCTACGTCCCCTGATTTCTAGCAGAGTGTGTTACCAACCACAGAGACCTGTGATATAAAATCTCCAAACAGTGCTTCAAATCCACTAATATTCAATTTATACAGACAAGTCGAATAATGGAATAGAAACGGACAATCGGGAGACATGGGTTCAAATCCCATCAGAGATGTTTCTTTTCCACTTTATATTTAATTAAATTTAAATTATACGTCAATGTTGTACATTAAAAATTTCTACAATTCATAGATAATAATTTAAAATTAATAACAATTTAATTTAATAAACAACAGGGATTGGTTATCAGAGTTATTGGCATTTTTTTGATTAAGGCTATAAATTTCCTATGTTTATAATTTTGTTTATTCGTCATTAATTGTTAGCCTGATTTTCTCTTATATCATCTCTTAAATTATGGTTTTCCAATGTGATATAATAATAATAGTTTTAAGTATTTTTTTATTAATAATAAATATATACTTTTGTGTATTCCCCGTAACCCTAATATCCTTCTAAATACAAGCATCCTACAATCACCACTCATCAATTCATTTGCGCAAATCATCAGGACAGTTCAGCTAGCTGGCATAGATTTTTCTTTAACTTCATCATAAATTCACGACAAGGCAGAAAGACCTCTGGTCGATAGCCCGGACAGACTAATACCTACATGTATTGTAATTATTTATATTGTTATATTGTTAAAATTATCTATATAGTCTGAATAAATATATATATATATATATATATATATACTTTTGAAAAACAAAACTTTTATTATAAAGGTAAATATCAAAGTAGGCAACATTAAAGATGTGGGAAATTTATCTAAAAAAATAACAATATTAAGAAACCTGCAATATAAATAATTTAGATTCTTTTCCATAAACCACAAACGTTTGGCGAATTCCCGCACTTTCGTAATTTTCCAGTCGAGCCGGGTTACGAAACCGCCGAGTCGAAGGCGCCCAAAACAGGCGACTTTCTACAAACCGCGCGACAAACACAGACGTTTTTTTTTTACTTCTTCTTCTTTCTCCTCCCCTTGCCGGTCGCCATTTCTCTTCGTCACGGTGACGGTGAAAGTGATTCCATTCCGGACCGGCAATAATAGTGAAACCGAGGATGAGGATGAGGAGACGGATCAGGACGACCGTGACCCAAACTTTATTGGATTACATCTTTTACGGTCCCCTGTAACAAACAAACAAAAAAATGATCAGCGATGGAATGCTATTATTGGACCCGGAGGAAATTGTCCAGTGAAAGTCTTGAACAATACGTTCAAGGTTGGGTGTTATTGGGAAATTTTTACATCGAGAAATTTCGAAAGAATCTGAGATAGAAAAAAAGTGTAATATCCTTTATTCCAAATTATATTTTAAACATACGTCCTCGCTATTATTATTTAATTATCGAAGTGATGTATTGTGAATACACAAATTAGTACAAAGTTGAAATGCATAATAGAAATGCTCTAATATAAAAAAATAATGATTATTTATGGAGGTGTGCTGGAAAATGGAATCTGGAGGTGGAGAACCAATAACGAAGTTTACCAAAAATATAACGAAGGAACAATAACAACCACAATACGCCAAAACAGATTGAGATGGCTAGGACACGTTTACAGACTACCAAACTCAAGGGTAACAAAGGCAGTGTATAAAGGAGAAGCGGAACGAAGAAACAGAAGAGGTAGAGATAGAAACAACTATCGTTCCAGTTATTGAGTTACTTGAGAGAACTAGTAATTAATGACTGGAAAGTGCGGGTTAAAAATAGGGAGGAAGACTGTCAAAATAGCCAAGGGCCTGTAAGGCCTGTAGTGCTGAACTATTATTATTAATAAAAAATACAATTTATTTTTTTGTTATTATTTTTTTAATAAGGTACGCTCGAATTCTCTTGCAATCTACGCTTAGATCTTGTAAATTCTGGTATAGACGATATCGTCAACTTTGCAGATCATTGAATAATAATAATAGTGCTTTTATTCCATAAAGCAATAAATACATACAAATATACATTTATAGAACAAGTCAAGAAAGGAACAAAAGAAAAACATGTATGTTCATTTTTTTAATGAACAATTTAAAAAATGGTTATTCTATGCGTGTTTTATGAGCAATTCTTTGACTTTTCTTATTATAATGATATCTAAACTCATCGACTTTTAAAGAGGTTGATAAGTATAATATGCAACCATTATATGCTAATAATTATTCATAGATAGCTTTAAAATGGACAGGCATGACGATATCATTTCATAATTGTGCAAATTATGCTTACATGATAATTTACCAGAATATGCAAATTTTATTATTTCATAGATCAATACAGTCAAAATATTATATTATCTGAAAGTACTTTTGCAAGGCTCATATTTTAATTTAACAATGATCCGTTGCGCCTTTTTTGTAAAATAAAAACTCTCAATATGTTACTTTTAATCTTCTTTATGTTGGTTGTGGAGACTTTAATTATTTAAATAAAAATAAAAATACTTGTCCTTTCTCCCACTTATTTAATTATTTAAGTAGGAGAAAGGACAAGTATTTTTATTTTTATTTAAATGTTACTTTTATTTGAGTTTTCCCAGAACATTATTGCATAATTTATAAGAGAGTAGATTTTCCCAAAGTAAAATGTTTTTAAAGCAAACCCACATTGATCACATTGATTTGAAAGTATGCACAGAACGTACAATTGCTTACTTAATTTAGAAAATAGCTCATCGATGTTATCATTCCAGCTTAGGTGATTGTCTAAAGTCAGTTTTGATTTAGATTACAGCTGAATTGTTAAGATCTAAATATTTATATTATTGGAAATAAATAATCTAGTTTTCTCATATTTTTAAACCAAATACATTATTAACAACATTTGTTCAATATATGAAATATTTACTAGAAAAATGAATTTTAAATTTAAGCATGTTAGTTATTTATTTTATAATAGAAAAAGGATTTTAATACGGGTAAAAGAGGATAAGATTAAGAAAGAAATAAAGAAAGAAAGAAAAAGGATTTATTCACTTGGTCACAGTTTTTTAAATAAAGGCAAATTAATTAATTAATTAATTAATTATTTTCATATTATTTTTATTTAATTCGTTTATTTTATGTTGTAATTATAATAATACACAGACATTGCATTAAGCGACTACTTTCTAATTTAAGCAAATATACATAGAAAATCTTTATTTCTGAGAGTTAAATTAAATTACATCACTATATTTACATCATTACAAACATTTACAAATTGTCAAGCCTCAAAAAATAGCTTTCGACGGTCGGTCTTTCTGCCTGTCTCTATCCAGTTCATGTCGTTTTATTGAATCGGCATGATTGCTAACGTCATTGTCTAAGTTCTATAAATTTTATGATATAAATTGATGAATTGTTAGTGTTAAGATTAATATTAAGAAAACAAGGGATACATAAGTGTTCGATAGTAGGAGTTATATGGGAGAATGGTGGCCTAATATAAGTATAACCCCCGAGAGCCCAATGCTATTAAAGAAAAATTGAAACCTTAATGTTACGTTTTATGACCAATTTTGCACAGTGAACTTTAGTAAGCTAAAACTTTTTCTTGTTCTAAAAATAAAAATTATTACCTTTTTTTATTTTTTGTGATAGATGAAGAAATTATTGTTTTATTTGATGATACATAATAAAATACCACACAGTTCCTATTATAAAACACCTATGTATACTTCGTAATCCTAACATCAATCCCAAATATGCCTATCCTTCACTAATAATTCATCAATTCATTTCAAATAATTTAGAGAACTTAAGACAGTGACGTTAGCAATCATGACGATTGAATAAAAAGACAAGAACTGAACAAAGACAGGCAGAAAGAGCGATGGTCGATAGCCATTTTCTGAGGCTTAACTAGAGGTTTATGATTGTAATGTAAATATGGTAATGTAATTTAACGTATTTCTCAGAAATATAGATTTTCTATATATAATAAAATACTGTAACCCATGACCAAAGGTAAATTATTTCTTTACAAAGCATAACAGTGATGGCCCGGACACCACTAAACCTATCTTTAGCAACGCGCATGATTATGACGGTCACAAAATACGTAAAACTTTTGATTCAGCTTGACGAGGAGAAATTCTAGACAAATCAAACTATGAAGACTCAGAAGCAACCTACCTTACTTCATCAAGAACTTCAGGTTTTTGTTTTTTGTTGTTGTTGAAATAACCTAATCGTTTCTGATTTCTGAAAAGGATACAGAACAATTGATAAACTACTCCTACCTGAAGTTAAAATAAATTAGGACTTAAAGAAAAACAAGAATACGATCGCTGTATTTTTTATCGTTAAAAAAAAACTGGTTCATTTTGACGAGGATAAATCCTAATTGCCTTGCTCCATCAAGAACTGGTGTTCTTTTGGTCTTGAAATAACTATACTATTGCTTGAAAATCAAATAAAACGGGTCTTTTAAAAACAAGATAAGATCTCTGTATTTTTAACCTTAAAAAGACTTTCAATACAGCCCGTAGAAGAGAAATTTTAGATAAACTAAAACTATTGGGACAATCCGCTCCATCAAGAATTTCTGGTGGTTTTTGGTGTTGAAATAACCCTACATTTATTTGAAGATAAAAAACGGGACTTTTAAAAACAACATAAGATCCCTGTATTTTTAACCTTAAAAATCTTCATTACAGCCCGTCGAAGAGAAAGAGAAATTAGATAAATTGAAACTATGAATTGAAGAAATTGAGATATAATTTAAATTAATTAAATATAAGTGAAAAAGAAACATCCCCGATGGGATTTGAACCCATATTCCTCGATGTCAAATCCCATCGGAGATGTTTCTTTTCCACCAATGTTTAATTAATTTAAATTATATTTCAATGTCATACATTGAAATTTCTACAATTCATAGATATAAATATAATTTAAAAGGAATATCAATTTAATTAATAATCTAAAACTATTGGGACTCAAAGTCAACCTACCCGTTTCATCAAGAACAGCCGCTTGGTTTTGTGTTGTGATGTGTAAAAAAATCGTGTTATTCTTATTAATTGTCAGTTCTTGATAATTATAATGATTTTAAGTCTATATGTAAGTTTTTTCAATGTAATTCAGTTTCACTAAGAGGTTCAGCGCGGGGTATGTCAGGTCTTGCATTCACATTTGCGGTCAGTTGCCTAGGTATCATCCCTAATTCCTCAGCTACTTCTCTCCTGATGGTATCTATTGTTTCTTTACTCAATTAGTGGTAAATAGTTGGCGTCTCTGGTGTAGGATATTTTGCAGGGTTTTGCCTTGAAGGTCTGGGTATGCTTGGAGCATTTTAGTATGTAATTCGTGTCCGTATTTGTTTCTAATTTTGTTATTTGCAGATAGGTCCAGTAAAGGCATTTAAACCTGGATCTCTTCTGCGTATTGCGCGTCAGGATTAGTGAATGTGCTTCATTCACAGCATCGGTGACGTGGTTGTAAGGGACGTCCGTAGTCTTTGCATGTTGGTGGAGTTATTAATCTTCTTTATATTAGTTGTAGAGACTTTAATTATTTAAATAAAAATGGTTATCCTTTCTCCTTTTTTTTTTTCATTGAACTAAATATATTTTAGAAACTATATTTCCATCTTCAGCAGTGTATGAAGTGATAAATTATTTATGAGATAAAAAAATACAAATATAAATTATTTATATTTATAAAAACTGAAGATGGAAAAAAAATTCCAAAATATATTTAGTTCAATGAAAAAAAAATTGGAGAAAGGATAACCATTTTTATTTAAATAATTAAAGTCTCCACAACTAGTATAAAGAAAATTAATAAATCCATCTAACATAATTACCTACCTAGAGACAATCATTTTTATTCAAATACTTCGGTATAATTTATATTTTTTTTAATCTTTCTTCCTTTCTACCGTTAGGTGTAAGGAGTTTTTGTTTAGTGTCTGTTTCTATATTTTTCTCTCCATGTCTTTCTGTCCTTGGTTAATTGTTTAATGTCCTTCCAGTCTATGTCCTTTTTTTTCTGCTTCTTCTCTAATTATGTCATTCCATGTAATTTCTTCCTTGCGCTCTTGTTTCATATATTCTTCCTGCTGTTCTATCTTCTTTCATGCGGCACACATGTCCGAACCATCTCAGCTGTCCTTCAACAATGGTATCATTAATAGGTCCTATCTGTAAGTTTTGTCTGTATGTCTCATTCCTTATTCTATCTCGTCTGGTCTTATTTTCAATTTTCCTTATGAATCTCATGTCTATTGCATTAATTTTCGTTTTGTGTTTTTCCGTCAAGGTCCATGTTTCACTGCTATATATTATTGTAGGTCTTATAACCTTTTTTACTATTTCCGCTTCCCATTATTTCTATTATTGTTCCTAAATACTTGTAATTTTCTACCGGTTCGATCTGTTTTCCGTGCAATTTTATTGTATGTAATTTGTTTTCTCTAGCTATTATCATTGTTTTGGTCTTGTCTATATTTATCTTCATATTTATTTTTGTTAATGCCTTGTCGAGTATTTCTATGTTATGTTGTAGGTCTTTCTCTGTCTCTGCCACTACCGCCATATTATCTGAAAACATCATTTCCGTTATTTGTGTTTTTTCTATTTTCCTTTCCTTAGCTTCATCTAGTATCAATGTAAATAGTAGCGGACTCATAATACACCATTTTTTCACCCCTATCTTTGTCACGAACTCCCTAGACTCTTCATTGTTTGTTCTAACTATGTTTTTGTTGTTTTTGTACATAGCTTTAACTACTTCTATCGTCCTTCTGTCTATTCCTCTATTTTCTAACACTTTCCATATATCTTCTCACTCGGTCGAACGCCTTTTCCAGATCTATAAAACATACATGTATCTCTCTTCTCTTATTTATAAGTTTTTCGCTGATTTGTCTTATTGTAAATATTAAGTCGAGGGTGCTTCTTCCTCTTCTGAAGCCACATTGCGTTTCTTCTATTGTTTCTTAAATCTTATCTCTAATTCTCTTTTCCATTATTCTTGCCAGGATCTTTCCTGGGACGCTTGCCAGTGTTATTCCTCTATAATTTGTACAGTCTCTTTTGTCTCCTTTCTTGTGTATTGGTAAAATTATTCCTGTATTCCATTCTGTTGGTACTTTTATATTCTTTACGATATCATTCATTAGTTGTGTTAACTGTTGTATACCTTCTTCGTTAATATATATGATCATTTCGGGTGTTATATCATCTATTCCTGGCGCTTTTCCGGCTTTTAACTTTTGTATGGCATCTATTACTTCTTTTTCTTATATTTTATCTATTTCTAGTAGTTCTATTATTTCTTCTAGTGTTTCTATTGTCTTTTCCTGTGCTTCTGTTAGTTCTTCAAAATATTGTCTCCATCTTTCCATTATTTTACCCTCTTCTAGTATTATGTTTCCATCTTTGTCTTTTATATTCATCATATTATATTCTTTTTTATTACTCAGTTGTTTTAATGTTCCGTAGAATAATTTTTGGTTTTCTCGGTAATTCCTTGTAATTTTATTTCCAAATTGTGTCCATGATTCTTGTTTGACTCTCTTGACTTCTATCTTTACTTCGTTCCTTTTTATTTTATATTCTTCGTAGTTTTCGTCCTTTTTTGTACTTAGGTATCTTACCCACTTATCTTTTTTGTCTTTAATTTTCTCTCTAAGTTCTTTCGTCCACCACTCTGTCCTCTTTGTCTCCTTATTCGTGATTTTTGTTGTTCCATATCTCTCTTTGGCTGCATCTAGTATATTGTTTTTAAGTGTCTTCCATGTTTCTTCAATTCCCATGGGTTCTCTGTAAATTTTTGTTTTAATATCTTTTGATATTTATCTCGATATTGTGTTTCTTTTAGTTTGTAGCTATTTATTTTTTCGTTTACAATTTTTCTTCTCTTGTCTGGTTTTTCTATTTTATTTCGCTTCATTTCCATTTTCACCAAGTGGTGGTCGCTGTCGATCTCTGCCTGTCTTGTTACTTTGACATTTTTCACGTTTTGCCATTTATTTTTGCTTATTAGGAAATAATCTATTATTGACTTTTCATTTCTGGTTGGTTGAGTTTTTGTATATTTGTGTATCATCTTATGTTTAAATTTAGTGTTTGCGATTATCAAATTGTTTTCTATGCACATTTCTATTATTCTTTCCCCGTTATTAATTCTCGCCGTTTCTCCTAATAATGCATTAAATTAATTTATATTTCTTTAATATTTTTTTTAATATACATATGTGGCCTTTTTTATAGATGTTTAACCACTATTGCCGAGCAGGAAAATAAATGGGTTCTGTTGCATTCAGCAAAAACACCTCCATTCAACCGTCCATCGTAACAAACAAGGTTATTTAGAGAACGTACACCGTTTCTAGAATTCGCCATGTTTTGTTTTTGTCGCAGTCACGTTTTTTCTTGTTATACCCATTCTGCAAAATATCCATACGCGAACGAAAAACCGATGCGTGCAAGCGAGCGTTTGAAAGAAACAATGTTGCCGAAGAATGGAAAGATGATTGAAATAAATCGTGAAACATTTCTAAGGTCAATTTTATACGGAAAATAAAAAAAATATCATTAGTATCATTATAATAAAAAAACGATGAAATTCCATTAATCCTATTTTTAATTATGCAAAAATCAAACATTTATATTCTTCTTTCACTGTTTTTAAAGAGAGATATAACTGTGTTTAATTATTCAATGAAAATATAAGTTTTAACAATTAACAATATTGATTATTTGTTAATAGCCTTACACATAAATGGGTAGAAAGGCATCAAGTTTAAAGAAAGAAAGAATGAAAGAAAGAAAAAAAGAAAGAAAGAATTATTTGTTGATTAGTATTTTTCCATTAAGCAACTAATAAAATATCATTTCAATAAAAATAATTAATATTTGCAGATCGATCACTAATTATACCCTAATTAGCCTCGACAATTAATCCATTAATTTGCGGACATTAAAATATACACTCAGGCTAAATTGTACGCCCGCGGATTATTTTCCACTGTTCATTCTTTCTTTTCATTTTTTATATAATCGAAACGGTTAATTTCTCCGGGCGAGACACTCTTGTTCCAACAGTCCAAGAAAGTCCTTTCGCTTTCTCTCGCATTAAGCCGTCGACTGTATTTTTTTGTTTTGTTTATTGTTAAGTCGATTCACGCAACGTTCACCTTCTCGCATTATCCGCAACCTACGACAACATCACGATTTACTAAGAAATTGGAAAGAAGTGAGAGAAAGAGAGATGCGCTGTGGGAATGTTGAAGTTGTTGCGATTCTAATTTATGATTAATTAATTTTTTCACTTGATTCGCGGCGAAAATTATTTAATTATGGATATAGTTATTCTGATAGAAATGTTTTGCACTTTAATGATTGTTGAGGTACGTGAAGATGAAGTACACTATTTAATAAATGATTGATTCTCATTTATTTTTTTTTTTTCACAAAATTATAAATATTTGTATTTGTATTTTTAGTTTAACATTGACACTGATGTTAACCATTCATCTTGACCGAAATTTATATCTGCAATTAGTAAATTTTGTGAATAAATTTTGTTAATTTAAAAAAAAAACGTTTGTTTTATTTACAAAAAAAAAAACTTGTGTGCAATAATATATAGGGAGAGGTTTCTGCTTTAATGAAAGATTGTGCCTCTTAATCTTTCATTAAAGTGCAAACCTCTCCCTATATATTATTACACACAAGCTTTTCTTGTAAATAAAACAAACGTTTTTTTTTTAATTCACAAAATTTACTGTAAACACTCTGCTACAATTGTTTCGTCAACACAATAGCATCATCGGGCAGATGATTAATCATTAATATCTGTTAGCAGTGTCTCAGTAATAAATTTTGTGTTACTTAAAAAATGTTGTTTTATTTAAAAATAGTGTATTATGGAGTTCCATCAAGTAATAGACTCAACCATCAATTACAGTCAAACATATTGTAAATACGAGCCATAACAACTATTTATTAGGATAAAATAATATGCCATAGTTATTCATTCACACTTATACATTTATACTTTAACATTTATATAATAATAATAATCTTTATAAGCCAACAGACAACATAGTCCAATTAAAGAGTAATTGACAAAAAATCTATATGAAACATTAACAATAACAAATATAAAAATAATTAAAACTAAAAATAGGACCAAAAAGAGTGTGCATACAAAAATGGGAATCAAAACAAAAATAATTCAATGCAAAGTACAAAAAATTCGCTCAAACAGGTACCAACAACGATTTAAACTTTCTCAAACTGCAACAAAATATATCACTAAGGTAACTTTTTGAAATTAAACACTTTGCTGGTATCACTTACACAATTTATTTTTGTGACTTGTTTTCGACCTATACGGTCACAATCAAGAAAATTGTGAAGTAAACACACGAAATGGAGGGAGCTCAATGATGTTATACATATTTAACTGGAGAAATAGTGCAGAAGAAAGGACAATCATTTTTATTTAAATAATTAAAGTCTCCACAACCAACATAACGAACATTAATATCAGGCTTAAATTATACAAATATGAAAATTAATTAATTCACCAAACTGATAATACGATCCATTCCCAACTATGCGCAATAAAGGGGAAATGGGGTTGTGTGTATATTATATCGAAATAAAAAAATAAGTACCCGATTCCTTATCTAATCACCAGCAGATACCCGTGACAGAAAAAAAAATATAAAACTAGGGGGGAGAAACCGGTTAATTCCCATTTAATAAAAACCAAATTAACCGTTTCATTTCCATTATTTCTCTCTTCTTTTTGTTATATTATTTTGGTCAATGTGGAAAATGTAGCGTTGGTAATGATATTATTTGTATGTAAATGAGGCTGAATGTCGGTGATTAGGCGCCGAACGGAAACCGGAAGGGCCTCCGTACTTCCTCCAACCGGAAAAAGATTTATCGAAACGGACACCCACACAGTTATGATTTACAGAGCGCGAGAACGATCGGTCGGCACCGTTGTACTGTTTTTTTGTGTTTATTTATGGAAATTTCGCGTTTTTTCGGTCCTTTTTATTTATATTTGAGTTGAATACAGTTAGTTTATGCTAATTTTTGGATACAATGGACATGTGTAATTTGTTTTATACGGGCGGCAGACGATTTGGGAATGCGCGTTTTGGATCATTGCGTTTTTAGGAATGTAGATTAACATATTTTAGCAATTTAGAAAAAAAGGAATTTAAAAGCTAAACTATTTCAAATATTGCATTTTTTTTTCATTATACATTATTAAATCTGTACTGACGAGGGATAGATCCCGAAACACGTGTCTGTGGATAGCCTTTATTAAGAAACGTCCTTTTTTCT
The DNA here is from genome assembly GCA_963082785.1 of Philonthus spinipes. Lineage (NCBI taxonomy): Eukaryota > Metazoa > Arthropoda > Insecta > Coleoptera > Staphylinidae > Philonthus > Philonthus spinipes. The sequence goes on along the minus strand of OY720299.1, from coordinate 25,998,583 downwards.
GTTTTTTGTATAGAATTTTTCTCAGATCAAAAATTGTTGCATGATGCAATATTTTATTGATATGCAACAGCAGGTGTACATTATGTAATTCAATGTCAGGCGGGGTATTTCCCCGAGAAGTACTTGTCTAAATGTAAATTTCTTTAAAGTACTTACATAACGTAAGTCAAAATGTCACAGAGCTAAATGTGGAAATAATTTATTAATTATTTTCAAATTATTTTCATTTATTTAAATAACTGTGACCAATTTATATTAATTAATCAATTAATATTCATAATTTGAACGTAATATTGCAAATTTAATCAATGATTATTTCACTACCTGATAAATTTAAACGCACACTATCATGGTCTAAGGAGTAGAAACTTTTTTCTATTGTAAAAAAAAACATTACCTTTTTCTTTTTGTAATAGAGAAATAAATTACCATTATATATCGTTGTTATGTTTTGTTTAAAAGTAATTTACCTTTTAAATACAATAATATAACCCATATTAAAAGGTAAATTACTTTTAAACAAAACTTAACAACGATGCCCTCACCCTAATCAGGCCTCGCCTATAGCACTGTTTTCTTTTTCTTCTCTAATTGAAGCATGTGGTGTATGTTTCATTTAGAGAAGAAATTAGTGCTTTATGATAATACTGTTAATTTCTCCTCTTGAATTGACAGTTCAAGAGGAGAAATTAACCTATTTTTCTAGTTTTGAACAAATGAAATTAATTACTCTTGAATTAATTTCTATCTAATTGACTAAATTCTAAATTAATTGTTTATATGAATTGCATTTTATATGCTCAATATTTACACTAAATTGATAGCCAATTTAAACATTTTTATTTTCAATTTTTAAAAACTAAAGGCATAGAATCAACTTTAATGAGTTTATCCCAGACTTATCTGAGAATTATTTGACTGATATTACAATTTATTGCAAGAACTAAGGAAAGACCAATTTTTCTGCCACTTTCGGCTCGGATTCACGTTCCTTCTCAATTGCGTTTCCGATCACCACTTTTATGTTTATACCTTTAATAATAATCTAAATTGCACCAAACAGTTATATTTTGGGCTTCGATTCTGAGGCTAATCTCCTCAGAGTATTGGTGGTTGGTGCCTAAAAATTATTTTTCAAAAAGTTACAAAAATATTCACTTAATTTTACTGTTTTATATCATTGATTACTTTTTTACAACAATCTGGTTTAAAAAGCAATTGTTTAAATCTGTTAGTTACAATTTAAACAATTGCTTTTTATCCGAGATTGTTGTAAAAAAGTATAATCAATAATATAAAACAGTAAAATGAAGTAAATATTTTTGTAACTTTTTGAAAAATAATTTCGTTTGGACTTTGTATCCGACACCCAGCTCTAAGTTTCAAAATAATGTAAAAAAGTTACATACATACCCCAGATTTTATCTTTTAATATAATTTAGCAATAATCTAGAATAAAAACAATTATTTAGATTGCATTAAACAGTTTTATTTTGGACTTTGAAATTGGATTCATGACTGGTATTTAACAAATATTGAAATATGTTATGAAAAAACTTACTCCACATTTTATTATTTAATATCATTTCCTACATCATTTACAAAATTTTAAATGAAAAACAATTGTTTAAATTGCATCAAATCCATTTTGGACTTTGAATCTGACGCACATATCCATTCGATTTGTGGTTTGTTTTTAAAAAATATTTAAAAAAGTTAAAAAAGACAGACTCCTGATTTTATTATTTAATATCATTGTTTACAACTTGCGTAAAATTATAAACAATTGTTTAAATTGCATCAAATAATTCCATTTTGGACTTTGAATCTGACGCACATCTCCATGGGATTCGTGGCGGGTGTTTAAAAATTATTTAAAAAAGTAAAATGGAAGTTCTCCCGACTATATTATTAAATATCATTGCCTACACCTTTATCAAAAATTTATAATAAAAAAAACAATTATATAAATTGCATCAAACTGTGCCATTTTGCACATATGTGATATGTGCCAGTATCTCCATAAGAATAACAGAAAATAGGCGATCGTTTACCTGAGATCTGAGCAGGGACGGTACGTTTAAGTAATTTAATTTAATAACTTAAAAAAATACAAGTGCAAAGCTATACTGACGAGGGATAAATCCCGAAACACGTATCTGCGAATGACATATTACGGATTTTTTTTGTTCTTTGCATTAAATCTTCTGGAACAAAAAAAATTGCATTATACAATATCTAAGATATTTGCTGGTGAGTACGTGAAGTTTCTTGATATAATGTAGTAATATTTTATTCCTTTCTTCACTTTTCTATTTTTATCACTATATGTACATTTCAAGCACAACGTGCTCTTTATCAATAGTTTTTTTTTATTTAATATCATTGTTTACACCTTCAACAATAATCTACGAAGAAAAACAATTGCTAAAATTGCATTATAATGTTTCATTTGGGATTTTGAATCTGACGCACATCTTCTTGGGACTTGTGGTTGAGGTTTAAAAAATATTTTTAAAACGTTACAAAAGCGATTCCCCTGTTTGATTACTTCGTATCATTGTATATACCTTTAAAAGTAATCTAGGATGAAAAACAATTGTTTAAATTGCATCAAACAGTACCAATTTGGATTTTGTCTCATTTCTCCATAGGATTCGTGGTTGGTGTTTAAAAAATGTTTAAAAATCATACATCTTATCTTATTAATTTAATATCATTGTGTGTATCCTTAGCAACAATCTAGAATAAAAACAGTTCTTTAAATAGCATAAATTTGTTCCATTTTATTTATACTTTAAATCTGGCACACATATCCATGGGATTTGTGGCTGGTGTTTAAAAATTATTGAAATATTTTTATATAAAGAAAACACTTAACTTTTTTATACCACTTTTATTTTACTTTAGTGACTAGTTTCAATTACACGGTAATCATTATCAAACTTAGTTTGTTTTCTTTATATCAAAATTGAAAATGTACCACGAAGTGAACGCCTCCAAGATCCAAGAATTATTGAAATATGTTTAAAAAAACATACGCCTGATTTTATTATTTAATATCATTTTCTATATCTTTAGCAATAATATGAAATGAAAATAAATGTTTAAATTTCATCAAAAAATTCCATTTTGAACGTTGAATCTGACCCATATATCCATGGGATAATAATAGAAAAAAGGATTTATTCATTTTGAAAATAATTAATTAATTAATATCCATGGGATGTTTTTAAAAATAATGTAAAAACAGTTACAAAAGACATACCCCAGATTTTATTATTTAATATCATTGTTTTTACCTTTAATAACAATCTAGGATAAAAAACAGCAAACAAAAAAACTTATTTAATGAATTCAAAATGCATAACCAAGTGAAAGCATTAACAATCAAAAAATTACAAAACAATTGTTTACCATTTTGGAATTTGACGCATATCTTCATAGTTGGTGTTTAAAAATTATTAGAAAAAATGCAAAAACCATACTCCTTATCTTATCAGTTAATATCATTGTTTGTATCTTTAGCAATAATCTAGGACAAAAACAATTGTTTAAATCGAATCAGTATGTTACATTTTATACTTTGAATCTGACGCATCTCCATAGGATTCGTGGCTAGTGTTTAAAATATACTTTAAAAAATTAAAAAAAAAAACATACCTTGCTTAATAATATTGTTTGCACTTTAGCAAGAATCTAAGGTCAAAAACAGTTGTTTAAGTTGCATCAAACCGTAGTGTATCCTTTTGAACATTGAATCTAACGCATATATCTATGGGATATATGGGCTGGTGTTTAAAATTATTTAAAAAAATTACAAATAATATACTCCTGATTTTAGTTAGAGAACAATTTAAAATTATTCAATTTAATCTATGTTTTATTTGTTTTATTGGTTTAACTTTAAAAATTAAATACTTGGTTTTGTTTTACTATAAATATATAATACAGTGAAACAAAATCAAATGTTTAATTTGAAAAGTTTTAAAAATTAGTTAAAATGTTTCACCAAGTGATCAATGAGAACCAAATTGAAATTAAATCTATTCATATTTATTTTATACAATATGAACTACGATTGTTTAAATATTAAAATATTTAATTATATGAAAATATCTTAATTTTTAAACTTTAAATAATTTAATGGTGGTAATCAATGTCAAGATCTCTTTTCTTCTATGTCTTTCTCTATTAAATATAACAGATAAAATCGTACCCCGCTTTTGTTTCACGTTCTTTTTCATTATACAAATTACGACTTTTATTCTTCAATAAAGAAAAAAATGTATCCGATATGGATTTTGTTACTTCATATTGTAATGATAAATATTTCATGCAGGCAATAATAATATTTTTAGCCTACTGCTTAACTTAAAATATTTTCTTAGAATGAATTATTACAAATCAATAATTTGTTTTTATTATATTATAATTTTATAATCTCTTTGTAAAAAAAGACTATCGACGTATTTCAGTCAATATATGTTTGGATATTTTAGGCTGCATTGTTGTCTTTGGACATTTGCATTAAATAATATTGTTTCAAAAATTTATATATAAAAAATCATCTTTATTCAAACAACACAATTACAATTCTTTACAAATATTTATATTTACAATACATAATGGTGGGTTAGTAGTCTGTCACGAGCTATCAACCAGAGGTCTTTCTGCCATAAAAATTTATATAATTTATAACAGTAACCATTTAATGAAATATTATTAGTAATGAATTTTTACATAATATAATAAATATAATCTTTATTTAAATTCATTTCATAAGACAATGGACGACATTAGCGATCAAAACTTTTTTGATACAGCAACTGACAAGGACAGACGCCTACAAAATCAGGCGGAAAAACCAACGGTCGATAGCCAATTGGCAGAAGAATTTATTTTTATGTTAGTTATTTATTGTATTTATTTATTATTATTACTTTGTTAAAAATAATCTGCCAATAAAGATTTATATATATAATCTTTATTAAAAAATATTTATACAACGAATATTTCAAACAAATAATGAAAATTATAGAAACAATTGGCAGGAAGACTTTTGACCTCTTTTATTTTATTTAAATAAATTATTTAAATTTTATACTTTTTTATAAATATTGTACCAAACTAGCAATAAATATATTTTCATATATGATAAGATACACAAAATGTATGTCGTTCAAGAATTTCGTTGATTTAGCCAAAAGTTAGTAAATTTAGCTAATTGCTTGTGGGCCGTAAAAATATAAAAACAAATTTATAATTCATATATATTAATAGACTATCGGCCAGTGGTCTTTCCACGTATTGTAAACTATTTTCGCGTGTTTTATAATAATTAAAATATTTTTAACATAAATATTACTCATTCTCTATTTCAAATTCTGGATTGATTCCGCTGTATTATAAATTTTCCCACAACAAACAAATAAAACACAACTCACGAACTACAACAACACAAAAATGCGGGCTTACTATATTTGTATATTTGTGTGTTGATTATAAAATCGTCGTGGACCGGTAAAGCCATTTACCTCAATTACTGCAAAGGGGAGGTTGTGACCAATTAATGGCCCTTTTTAGCGTGCACGCATAGGGGTTGGTAATCACTTAGGGGATGTTGTTGTTGCGCGTGACCCCCATGATTCCATCTGACTGCATGCTGGTGCCGGAGTGATTTTTATTCCCCGCGCGGACACGCGACCAACCCCGATTTTCACAGGGAGGGACGGACGGTGAGAACTTGAAGAATTAAGTACCGTTATAAATTTGATGGTGACCGCTCATCCTATCATCGTGTTTTGTAAAGGGAATGTTACTCGTGTGATTTTTTGTAAATTTATTTTTTCAATGATAAAAAAGTAAGGAAAGGCATGTTTTAATCTGAAATACTAAACATTTAGAATTGAACAATCCGATGGTTTTAAGTAATTTCATAATTTTTTTTAATAATCTTAATTAAATTAAATAATTTAGCGGAATAATATTATAATATTATTCAAATATTATATACTCATAATAAAAAATTGTAATAGTTAAATATTACCATTATATTTCTATAATATATATGTAATGTAAATATTTTTGGGTTGCCATTAATCGGGGCTATTCTGTAAGGAAAATGTTAACTTTAACGTGTACGTTATTTTTTATCACCACAATCTAAGCAGCCTTTGTAATAGATACGTATTCACAGAATGTTAAATTAATTAATAACGTACTCGTTAAACTTAACATTTCCCGTACGGAATAGCCCCAAATATAGAAGATATTTTTATAATTACGTTCTTCTTTATTTTATATTCTGTATCTACATTTCGAGCACAATATGCTCTTTATCAAGTTTTTTATTTATAAAATTTATAAATAAACAAAATTAAATATACAAATTAAAGTTTATGGGTAGATTTAACTTAAACACTTAATTTTTGTTTAACTTATTTTCTTTATTTATGCACTAGTTTCTCTCAAACGACCATTACAGTTTTCTTACTAGCTAATTAAAGCGGCGGCGTGAGGAGGTTTTTTTTTAATTATTATGACACAATTTTACAAAGATATCCATCAGCGGGGTGTTAATTATATTGGAGTTGTTAGTAATTTCTTTACCTATTATAATTGCTTCTTTTATGTAAACATTTTTCCAGTGATTTAATTTATTGGTATTTTGAACTATTTTGAGAGGTTTGTACTTTGATGTATCGAAACAGTGATATAATGTTGGGCAAAACCTGTCTATGGTTGTTTGTCTATGATGGATTTTTTATGTTCTTGCATTCGCTTTTTAAATTATCTCCCAGTTTGTCCAATATAAATTTAGTTGCTATCACCTCATTGTATCTTGTAAGCATCACTTTTCCATCTAGTTCTGTTAAGTTTGTTAGATTTGTTTTATGTACAGGTATTAATGCCTAAACTATTGAGAAAATAAGTAAAACAAAAACCAAGTGTTTAAGTTAATTCTACCCATCATCTGTGATTTAAATAAGCTTCACCAAGTGTTAGATAAGTCAACTATCAACAGTTTAAGTATATAAATGCATTTGAAAATCAGATAAAGGTAAATTATTAAAGTTTAAATTATTAATAAAAAAAATCTCAACACTCTGCTTAAAAATAGTCGGGTCTTTACTGTACATACATATTTAAAAATAATCCTCTTTTACTATTTTTTATATTTATTATAAATAAATTATATTTAAATATTCACAACAAATTATCAAACAAATGTGTTATTTATATTATATTCCTTTCTTCAGTTCTTTAATTAAAAAAAAGCTGTATGTACAATTCGCGTACAATCTGCTCTTTATCAAAAGTTTTACTTATTAGCTCAATTTTATTATTAGCCAGAAATTAAGAATTCATACAATACATACATTAAAAATATATAATGTATTTTATACTGATATTATATTTTTTATAATATTTTATTAAAACACTTATCTTGAAAAAATATGTATTAAAAGATGTTTCTCGTTAAAGAATACCATAAATCAAGTTTGATGTGAAGTTACCCACGGATTTGCTCAACGCCTCCGTCACGGTAGAAAGGAAAAGACGTGTTTTATTATATTAACAATTTTATCAAAAGTGAAATTTTTGCTTTTACAATAATGTGCTATTAATATATTCTTACGTCAGTAATTATTTTCTACTATATTTCAAGAATCTGACGCATCAAATTCGATTACCAAAATGGTACTGTTTGATACAATTTATAAATAGTAAAACCAGGAGTCCTCGACACCCAATACGGGTAAAAGAGGATAAGATTAAGAAAGAAAGAAAGAAAGAAAGAAAGAAAGAAAGAAAGAAAACCAGGAGTACGATTTTTGTTTACTTAAAAAAATCAAAATCCAACTGTTTGATGCAATTTACTATTTTTATTTTATTGTTACTAAAAATAGCACCTCACACTGAGAAGTAGAGAAGAACATATAACAATATTATATAATATATACATCTAACATAAAAATAAAAAAAGTGAGGAATAACAGTCTTTCTATTTTGTGATCAATCACTTCACGTAAACTCGAAAATATACAGTTAATATTATATAAGACTAAATAAATACTAAAAAGAGATCAGATATTTTTTCGATTTAGACATTCATTATCTTTTAAATTTGTAAAATAAATTGATTCGTTAATTTTTCGATTTGCCCAACTATACTAATATTTTTTTTTAATATTTTTCCACTTCATCAGATTGTTGCGTATTAAAAAAAAACATAAGTCATACCTTAAATTAAATAAAATATCATTTTTTTTATAATTGAAGCTTTTAAAATACCCATAATTTTACATAGCAGTTTAAAACATTCTTTGAAAAATTTAAATGTCATTTAAATAAATGAATAAAATGGTCATTCAACGTTAACAATCGATTCCATTAAAACGTAAAAGTTCATTCGGCGATTTCGCGCGAAACAACTGGCAGAAAGCGCCTTTACGAAAATAGAAATTCAGCAAAGTGAACGCCTTGTTTTTGATCCTTTTGCGTGTGTAATTTTGTCCATTGTTCTATAAATAAAATCTAAATTCGGTTTGGAAACACACAAAGTGGACTATTTTTAGAGCAAAATAACGATGACTCGGCGAAATTTCTTTTTCGCTTCTTTTTCTTATTTTACATTGCGCCGGAATGGTTAAATAGAGTTTCCTCAATTATAACGAAAATAAACCCGTGCTTTACAGTGGTTTTCAAGTAAATAAATAAAATTGTTTCATGTTTTTTTTTTAGCGAAAATAGAAATTATTTCCTATTTCACAATCCTCGTTTCAACGTACAAAAAATATTGATATTCCTGAACGATCGGCCCTAAGAGTGTTTAATAAAATCCTGACTATATCCTACTATACCGGGTGTTGACTCAGCGGACGCAGCATAGGAAATCACATGTAGATTTAAAAAAAACACATTTTGTCTCTAAAATAAATAGGGGAACTAATATTCTGTTCAAATATTGATACTTCAAAATTTACATGTGATTTCTTATTTTGTATCCGCCGAGTCAAAATCGCTTGCATTAAAGATCGTTTAGAATTAGAAATAACACAATAAAATACTTTTAACTTTGTTTGCACAACTATTTTTTATTATTTAGTGACTATAGTTTCGACAACATTAGCGTGTCATTATCAAACTAAAATGACACGCTAATGTTGTCGAAACTATAGTCACTAAATAATAAAAAATAGTTGTGCAAACAAAGTTAAAAGTGTTTTATTGAGTTATAATAAACCATGTACAACCAAGTGGAAGCCTTAACAATTAACAAGAGAAATAGAAATGTTTGTCTTCAACGGATAAGATTGTTCCTATAAAGAAAACACTTAACTTTTGTATTCCACTTTTATAAAAGTGGTATAAAAAAGTTAAGTGTTTTCTTTATAACATTATTCAAAATGTACCACGAAGTTAACGCCTCTAAGATCCAAGAATTGTTCCTATAATGTGACGTTTCATTTGTTTTGGTTGAAATGGGAGCTATTTGCCCACTTATGCCCGTACTAATAGTCAGGGATTGATTCAGAATTGAAAATTAATTCTTGGATCGCATCAAAATGTATAAAATAGTCGACATAATTATAGATTATATTGCAAACAATCTTTTGATTAACCAATAGCATTCACGAATCCGGGATTCATCAATCCTAGATCAATTAAAAGATTAAGCTGCGACTATTTTTACGGCTATTAGGATATTGAAAGCCTACTTATAATTGTGAACTAGTCCCAGGAAATTAATTCTATTTTTATTAAGTAAACTTGCTAGCTAGCTAAAATGACGACGGTCTCATTTTGTTGTTTTGACTATAACAATAATCAAACTGAGATCCAGATTTTATCTAGCAAGCTTACTTGACTATTTCTTGCAGCTGATAATTCCTTTCAAGTTGCAGCTTTGATTATTTAGTGCTTTTATCGCGGCTTGGTTGCCCATTATGATTTGTATATATTGATCGCCTGCATTTCAGTGCTGATTTCCCTTTACGGAAAGCTTTTATTGCTGCTTGTAATGTACAAAAGGAATCTGATAACCCGATGGACCGAATTCTTTGAAGAAAATAACTCCTTCTACCCTGTTGCTTATTTTCGAGCCATCCGTAAAGATCCAGACTGAGTCTGTAGATTTGCCATTATAACCTGAGCCCACCAAAATAATTAAAATACTGTCCATCATATTGAAAAATAGCAGAAGTTTGTTAAAAAATGTTAATAGTAACATTGGTGAATAATTTCATTCAGCGGTGACAAAATTTATAGAAAGGAAAAAAAATAGCAAGAGGAGAACAAGCAAATTCCAAGGAGTTGTAGTTTCGTTTAAGTTTAAAACGAAAACGGCTCATTCTTACTTTTTTGTTTGTTTTGTTGTACAAGCAATGGGAGTGTGGGTTATTGATGCTCTAGCACCAGAGCCATATAGCTTATTGTACTTCTTCTACAACTGTAGTTAATCGAAAAATTCGGTCTCGTCTACCAATCCCCCAATCCTAGCAGTTTTTCCAATTATTTTTCCTTTCAGGAAATGGGCTGGATTACCTTGAACTAGGTTTCTTCTCTCCAAGTGGTAAGTGCCTCACACTCAAATAGTACATACTTATTTAAGAAAAAAATTACACTTATATCTAATTTATTGAGACATGAAGTTCCAAGAAATAAAAATAATTCTAGAAAACAAATAGAAAAAAATATCGATTTAGTTTATGGTGAATGCACAGCGCAGACCGATTTGGATAATGGAATCCTAGAACTTTAGAAGAAGAAAAATCTTACAGAGAATAAAACGATCTCCGAGGGAAAGGCAGTTGTTGCAAATTAATACTATTAATCATCAGGAATCTGCATTATGGATAGAGATTAATTCACAAATTTTAATTTCAGGATGTATCTATTCATCCTGCAGGATCTTTGTATGACATGCTTATTAGTATACAGCAATCCCGCTGAGTTAATGCCGCTCTGGCTGCCACGTTTAACCAACGCCTTTGTTGGGGTTGATTTTGGGGCTCCTGTGTTTAGTAATTCTACCCCGTGTAACTTGTCGAATCTTTTTCTCCATAACAGTCCACCATACCGGAACTTCGTAGAGCATAATAGGCTTTACAACAAGATTATAGATAGCAGTGGATAATGCTGGCTTTTATGGATTTTGTATGACGTGATCGCTAGAATGCTGTAATCCCACCGAGTTTATTCTTACTACCGTTCTTTTATGCCTGCCTGTCGACAGGTTTAAAAGTATTTCCAAGGCTTTTATTTTGGTTCTTTTTAAGACTTGCGTGATTTGTATTCCACCCAGTATAACTTGGGTGGATCTTTTTCTCCATGGCAGTTTACCATAGCAGAACTCTGTAGCGTATAATAAGCATACAGCTCCAAATAGTATTATAGTTTTCCTTGCGTATTGTAGTTAAATATTTAGTTTGTCGCGTATAGCAATTGTCTTGATTTGTATATTTCACTCTGATTTATGTTAAACTATAATATTATTATTATCTACTGTTACTTTACTTTAATTTTACAAAGTAATATTTAAATTATCCTGTAATTGGCTTTTTGGCTGTTGGTTTAAATAAATAAATAGTGCCCTTTACTACCCACTATTTTCTTGCAAGAGTAAAATGCAACCATTACCTTCCTTGCTCTTACTTGGATATGAAGCTTCCTATTTAGTTTCATAGCAACTATATTGTCCAAAATTTTTGTCTGCTTCTTTTTTTCTCCTGACGTGGATGTCTTGAAGTTGGCTATTTTATGCATTTTTTGTAAAATGTCTGGGGATTTACCCCTAAACCACTTCTATCGCACCACTTTGTTCAATGCGTTTTGCATGGACTACGTGAGTAGGTTGAGGTGTTTTCTAAAGACAACCTTTATTTGGCATTACTTTCCATCTTACAGGTATTATATGTATTTTATTGCCTCTATCGCTACTTGTTCATTTAATGCAATATTCATCCCCTCTGTCACCTAGCTACGCCTCCCTTCCCTTATTCTCACTATCTCCTTGCATCTATGTATTGCTCTTCCACTCTCACATAGCCATCTAATCACTGCTCCTTCTTCCTGCTCCCGTTTCATTATCTCGCACTCTTTTATCCAGTGTTCCCATGTATCCATTCCTGCCTTACTCTCACTCACACCTTCTGTAATCCTCTTCCATCCACACCTTACGCCCTCTTTCCTCATTCCCACATCTCTGCCGTGCCATCTAACGTAAGTCATCATCATCATCTTTTAATTTTTTGAAATAACAGGGCTGGCCAATGTGCCCATGTAGTTCCTTGTAGAGAGGACAAAGTCGGCTCTTATCAATTTTTCCTTGTTTTATTTGCAGCTCCACGCCTTTCAGCTTTCTACTCTACCTTTTGCCCCAACTCTATTTTCTCCTCAAATATTTCTAAAAACCATTCTGCTCTTTCATACAATTCACATCTATCTTTCATCCACTTGCTACCTTATCCCTGCTATTTCCACTCTCAATAACGCACCAATCTTCCATTCTCTAACTCCGCAATCTTCCTTTCAAACTTTACAACCCTTTTCACCGCCTCCCACTCCACAGTTTTTCTGTTACATTCCAGCAGTACTACATAGTTTGGTGTTGTTTTTTCCAAACGCAATATTCTTTTTAAGTACTGCAGTTGTATTCTTTCCACACTTCCATACCCTCTCACTCCCCATATTTCCGACCTTATGCACGCATCCCATCACTCCATTTGCATCTTTTCATTATATCCTAACATACCTTCACATGTATTCTTCAATCGCTCTATTGTCACCCGTGCAATTTTTACACAGGAATTCGAAATGCCTAGTCTTGCTCGGCAAACACAAATCCTAAGTATTCGAATTATTTTACTCTTTCCACCTCTAACATTTCTTCTTTCATTCTACCACCAGCATTCTTAAACAAGGTCCATTTTGTTTTACTCACATTTACTCTTAACTTTCTCCTATCAAAATATCTTTCAAGCCAATCTTTCATTTCTCTCAGTTCCCTGAACGTTTTCGCTAGAACCACTACGTCGTCTGCGTAAGCAAGGCTCAAAATCTTCATTCCTCCAACGACTACACCCGCTAGCTCAAAAACCTTCTCTATATCAGATATATATTGGTTAAATAACAGGGGACTTAACGGATATTCCTGTCTCACACCTGTATATACCAGAAAACGTTCAGAGACTGACCCACCCATTCTTACCTTGCACCTCGATTCTCTATATACTTTATTTATCCAATTTACCATCTATACAGACACTCCCTTTCTTTTTAGGTATTCCAGTCTTCTATTCACAGAATCATATGCTGCTTCCAGATCTACAAATAACGCATACACTCGACCTTTTTTTTCTTAGTGCTCCAGTTCAGAGTGGCTATTTGCTCCGTAGTTGACCGTTGCTGGAGCCTGTTTAGTCAAATTGGTCGCGTTCAGGGAATTGTAGCGCTTAAGCGCTTTACGAAAGTGGTTTCGCTGAACGATATCGCTTTATGTGTGGCGCTTTACCGCTTTATCAAGCGGTAAAGCATATATTTTTTCCGCTTGATCACTTTTCAAGCCGTGCAGCTGTAAACATAACCGCCATATTTTCGTGCGCGTCCTTAACATCGAAAGCGTGTTCAGGGAACATCAAGCGCTTTGCGCTGTAGCACTACATGCTAAAAATTTCCTCAACGCGGCCATTGTCACTATAAGAAATTGTTTTACGTCTAACTTTCTCTGTTGTTGGTGCTGTATTCTATTTAGTTTATGCATATCTATGTCCACTTATCCTATGGGTATGTATGCTATGCGATCGATAGATTGGTATTGATATCAGTTTTTTTTTCTAGAATTTAAAATAAGAAGGCTTATTGGTTTATAATCCTTTGGTTCAAAATATGTCATTTCTTTCCCACTTTTGGGATGAATACCCATGGAAAGGTCATTCAGCGCTAGATTCCATAATAGTAGTGAGAGAATTTCCCCTTATGGTATACCTCTATTTACTTTCCTTCTTATGCTCAAGATGTCCATTGCCGAGTTAATATAATAGAAGTGCAGGTTATTATTTCCCTAGCACCGCAGCCATGTAGCTTACTGTACTTCTTCCATAACTGTTGTTAGTCGAAAAATTCGTTCTCTTCTGCCAATCCCAACAATTTCCCGATTATTTTTGCTTTCGGGAATTCTCTTGAACTAGGTTTTCTTTCCTTCAGGTGGTAAGTGTACATGATGGAATAGTACGTAAGAGGCATCTCCATCATCTTCATAGCACAGCCTGCATTAATGTTCCTCTGTAAAGAGTTTGATGTCATGCAGATGATTCCTTAGGTTGCAGTGTCCAGTTATCATGCATGTGACTATTCTAAGGTTATTTCTGCTGAGTCTAAAAGCCTCAGTTTTTAGGGTTTTTCAGCATTGGTCTGCTATGTCTGTGCCCTGTCATGTTATTCCAGCGCTCGACGTGTCTATCTGGGGTCCACTTTCCTACGCATGATCTTATTATTTTCTTTGATATTAATATCATCGGTTCTGAACCTCCTTTGTCAGAGCGTACGCCTTCTCATTGCCATCCTCCTATTTATATCGCGGCGTCAACCCAGTGTTACAGTGTTTATTGTTGTCAGTTTTATCAGGTTTTGGATGCATTCCCATCTTAGCTCAGATTGGATCTTGTAGTTGTCATGCACTTTCAGAGTTGCTTGGCTATTAGTGAGGATTAGGATTTATTTTAAAAAAATTGCTACAATACAAATAATTTTTAAGTTTGATTTTAATTGTTTTAAATTTAGTGTAAAAATTCTAGAATATGAAAGTTAATTCAATATTGAAGAAGGTAAATCCAAAAAAATTTTTTTTTTTCGATTATTAATTAATTCTTTATTTACGGAAAATCACCTTTTTACAATTAATGACAATCTGTAATTACAAAATACAACAATATATTCAATTGATTTGATTATGATTATAATTATTATATAATTACCATTACACTAAAATTAAACAAGGAACATTTCTGGCAATAATCAACAAAATTCGATCAATAAATTTTTCCATTGCGAAATTTACTTACACTGTAAATTTTTAACAAACAAACGTTGCAATACACAGCGGTACTGGTATACAAGAAACAAATATCTGTTATGTAATCCAATGTCAGGCAGTGTATGCTCGGGAAGTAGTTGTTTCAATAGATGTTTGTCAAAAACTTATAGTGTTAGTAAATTCACTGCAAAAAAGGATTGATCGAATTTTGTTGATCATTTTCAGAAATTTTCCTTGTTTAATTTTGTTGTAATTTAAATAACTGCAAATGTGTGAATCATGTCTGTTTTATTTTAATATTATATTTTTTTATGAATATAATGTTTAATTTAGCCTTAAATTTAATATTCTCCCTTTCCTTACTTTTTTATTTCAGTTATCTAAAATATATAAATTCCTCTTAGAATTATTTCTTATATCGATTCTAATTATTTCTTTTTAATGCTTCTTGCATTCTAGATTAATTCATATTCGTGCATTTCAACAACAACGGAAATCTGCAAACCGCACACAACCAATTAGTAAACATCCTTCTGTTTCACGGCGTATTTTACAAATACAAATCGGAATGAATATAATACGTTACACGTTGGTCGTTCATGATGATTCATCCTCTATTATTATAGTAAATTGTATGCATTTCCACACATACACTAACACACGTTCACGTTTGTGTACTTATTTTTCCCATTCCTTGGTGCCTGTTTTTTTCTTAGTCACGTCGACTTGGAATTGAAATACCCAACGATTTATATATTTATTTGTATCCGTAATTTATTCCTCGTTGCGTATAGAAAATCATGGTTTTTAATTTCCCCCATCAAATATAATTGGCGCGAGTAAATTATTTTTTATTGACTGCATTAAATTATTTGATTCATTATTCAAGTAATTTTAATTTGCGCCGGTGTTTATTAATAGAAAAACAAACCAGAGTAATATAATTTAAAAATTGTCCGCGAATAAATGAATTTATATCAAATTCTAGAATGGTGTTATCGTTTTCGCAAATATGCTTATTTTGGCAACCAAGATGACAACTTTTTATAACTTACGCAAGTTGTTCTGTTTGCTACAGCCTGGCCACAGCGACCAACACACATATAATCAGGCATTATAATGTTAACAATTTGATAGACAATGACAATATCATGTCATTGTCTATCACTGGACATACAACGACCTTCAGTAGCCGTTTCATGTATCATGTATTATAAAAACCTAACTTTATAAGTAATTGTTAATAATAGTTTGTATGTATTAATGTTACATGAATAAAGATGTTTTGTTGGTTAAATGCAAATTCGCATATTTTCTTCAAAAAATATTCTAAGCATGATTGGTATTATGGTGAAAATTACCTTCAACAATAAGTTAAAATTTAAAATGCAAAACAAAGATGATGTATGTTTTCAAAAATTATCTTCTTCATTGTTTATTTTTGATTTTCTAAAAATTAAATCCTAGTA
Organism: Philonthus spinipes; assembly: GCA_963082785.1. Taxonomy (NCBI): domain Eukaryota; kingdom Metazoa; phylum Arthropoda; class Insecta; order Coleoptera; family Staphylinidae; genus Philonthus; species Philonthus spinipes. Next base: position 25,982,074 of record OY720299.1, on the reverse strand, counting down.
ATAATAGTAAGTAATTTTTTGTTTTACTCGTTTAGTCTTTCTTTTATATTTCTTTTCCTAGTTTGACAAATGAATAAGTGTAAAATGGCTGTAAAACTTTTGGTCAACAGCCAATTTGTGAATTGTACATTATATATTATACAATCAATATGTAAATATATTTCTGTCAATTCGTTAAGATGTTTGTATATATGAATGCAAAATTGCCATAATATTTTTAGACTTTTTTGCAACGCAACCGAATCGATGCAAATTTTGTTTTAGATCGCAAGGATAATAATTAGAGATGGCGAAGTCGATCTTTTTTGTTACTGCAAAATGAAGTATATGAAAATTTTATTATAAAATAATTTGAAAACTTAAAAAAAAACTGTTGTTTTATTTACAAATAGTGCATTATGAACGATTATTTTGCTTTAAAACTTTTTTCTTTGAGCTTTAAATTATATAATAATAATAAATCTTTATTAATAGAAAATCCTATTGACAAAATTATATTACAAATAGTGTAAAAATACAAATAATATTTATTGAAAAACATCAATTTATTGTTATTTTTTATTTATATTAATATATATATTAAATAAATTTATATATTTATACTTATTTTATTTATTTAATATTTTTCATTTAGAATTATTCGATTACTAATATTACTCGATTTTGCCCAACGCTAATAATAATTACTAATAATTATAACAAGTGTACAAGAACATAATAAATCAAACAAAAATTAATTCAGTGTTAAATGGCTACCGATCATTCTTTCTTTTTCTTTCTGCCAATAATTATTACTTCTTTAGTTTGGTTTTGGAGACTTTAATACTGAAAATGGAAACCTAATTTCCGAAACATATTTATTTAATAAAAATAAGTAGGAGAAAAGAAAACCATTTTTATTTAAATAATTATTACTTTAATGAATTAGGCAAATAATTTAAATATTGAATCGAGCCACTAAGCACATTTATATTTACTCAACGACCACGTGTACAAAACGAACCCCAACAAACACGAAATTTCAAGCGCTCGTGATGAAGCAACAAATTCCATTACCACCCGTCTATTTGTCAAAGCCCGGTTGCTCCATCCGAACATCCATAAAAGTACAAAGTAGAAAAATCAACAGCAACAGCACCGAACTAGTAAAACGTGTCTAATTAGACGCAAAGAAATTAATACACTCCCGCTAACAAAGAACGCCAACATATTTTAACCACACAAAAAAAAGTGTAGTTATTTTTATTTATAAAGTCGAAGCAGGAAAAAAACTCCAGATTTTTAACGTAACGATTTTCTCAAGTGGTCATGAATGGAGTAACAGCATTAAAAGCACTGACAGCTAATAACACACGACATATGTTTGGATGCGGTTACCGATCTCGCTGCGGTGTTTTTTTTTTTTTTCATCCTCTCCGCCTCTCTGTTTGAACGACGTGGGGGACTTATCACACCCTAAATAATGTATACCGAGTGGAGCATAATACAGATACGGGTTTGATATATTTCATAATTGCCAGGGAGGAAGGCGGGAAGAGGGTAATTTTTATTTCTCATTACGCTCCAACGGAAATACGGTCCGCTCTCATAGGGGTACTTTAATTGTCGATGAATTCATTTAGCGCGATTTTAGCTTTTAAAATGATTACGTTGTTATGAGTAATGCAATCAAGAATGCTTTAAAAAGCCTTTTATGGAGGTCTGTAACTTAACCAGCAAGGAAGAAACAAAAACAAGACTTTTTTTAAATTAATTAATTAAATTGATATTGCTTTTAAATTATATTTATATCTATTAATTCAAGAAATTTCAATGTACAACATTGAGATATAATTTAAACTAATTAAATTTAAGTGGAAAAGAAAAATCTCTAATGGGATTTGAACTTGAAGCACTGAATGGAGATTTTATGACTAAATATCTCTGTAGTGTAGTTGGTAACGAACTCGGCTATAATTCGAGGGACATAGGTTCAAATCCCATCAGAGATGTATCATTTCCACTTATATTTTAATTAAAATTATATCTCAATGCCGTATATTGAAATTTCTTCAATTCATTGTTTTTTTTTAAGTTTCACAAAATTTATTATCAACTGCCTGATGCTGATTATTAATTATCTGCCCAATGATGCCACTGTATTGCCGAAACAATCATAGCAGTATACTGTACATATTTAAAAACTTAAAAGAAACTATTATTTTATTTACAAATAGTGCATTATGGAGTTTCATTATGTATAAGCCTCAACCAACGATTATTTTGCTTTATTTTTTTTTTCTTTGAGCTTTAAATTATATAATAATAATAATAAATCTTTATTAATAGAAAATCCTTTGAATAGAATTATATTACAAATAGTGTAAAAATACAAATAATCATTTCAACTCCTGCCAGAAATTAAAATTCGACTGTCAAAAATCCTTCTCCTACAAGGTGTCCCATAAGGTTCTCCCTTATCCCCACTACTATAAAATAAATATTGCTTTGATATCAACACAGTTAAAAAAACCTAATTTTGATCTTGAAAAGCCTCTTGGAAAGCTGAAAAATGTGACCAGGATTCACGTTTCTCAGCTTTCCAAGAGGTTTTCAACGGTGTGGAGAGAACATGCATTTATTATAATATAATAGTGAACTGAGAGTTCTAGAAGAAAATCCTGGAGCGAATTCTGTGAGCGGATCGACGAGTGCGTCACGGCAGCAAGGATACAAAAGGTTTCTTCCAAAGACCATTACAATGAAATCACCCGAAGAGCCCGTACACCAAAGATCCCGAGGAAAATCTAAGTGTTCTATTTCCTGAATTCAAGATAAGCGATGGAATTGGGCTGAGTTGGCAGACGAGACCAACCAGAACGAGTAAAAATGTTTCCAACAGAATCTTCACTTTTCAAAGAGTCAGATGGTTTTATTTCCGGCGTTGATGCAAAAGGGATTTGAAAGTATAGCCCGGTGCACTGTGGAAATATTGATGGGCCAGCTTTAAGCTGAAATAGAAAAAAGCTATTCTCGCCAGATCTTGCGACCTCAGTTATGGATGAATATCACCTTAATTTTTTTCCATTTCTTGGGTAAGTATACCTGCTTGAAGCTGGCCAATTATCCATAAGTGAGAACGTAGTCCGCAAGTCCTGGCGAAGTCCTACCGGCCTATCAGCCTCACTTCATTTCTCTTCAAGATGATAGAAAATATTGTAGACAACGACATACGATACGGCCTTTTAAAAAGGTCCCCGCTCCAAAGGCAACAGTATACATATAAACTCGGTAAGTCTATAATAGACGCTCTACACCAGCTGACGGCCACGGTAAAAGCAGCCTTGCAAAACAAAGATACTGCACTGAGAATCTTTATAGACATCAAAGGGGAGTTAGATAAGACCATCCATCAGTCGATAAAGAATGCAGCCACCAGGAATGGGATTGACGCCTTGACGATTGAGTGGCTGCAAGATATACTAACCGGACGGAGTATAACCGTGAAGTTGGGAGGATTGTCTCGAATAGTAATCACGGATAGAGGCTGCCCATAGGAGTACACCTGGATGATGTCCTTAACAAGCTAACATATAACGGGGTTCATATACTTTAAAAACGATGTGGCGATAATTATAAGAGGATAGTTCAAAAGTACAACCATAAACCTTGAACAGTGTGCACTTAACATCATTAGTGGCTGATGCAGAAAAGAGGAGCTGAGTGTAAACCCTCGCAAGATGGTCGTGGTTTCTTTTACTAATAATAATAATAATCTTTATTGTCCAACAGATATACCATAAAAGGACAATATCAGAAAGAAATTTACTAGGAAAAGGAAGCTGACCTAGATAGCACCAATGCTAATTCGACAGGTACTTGGGTTATTCAAAGAGGTCAATTACCTACGAGTTATCCTGGATAAAAAAAACTCACTTGGAACTGACATCTAGACGAAGTTTTTGAAAGAGCAACAGCTGCCTTCTGGATCTGCCGCAAATTCTTTGGGTAAACATCTGCACTGAAACCAAAAGTGGTTCTGTGGTCGTACATTACTGTATATTCACATATGGCTCCTAAGTTTCGTGGACACAAGACAAACTTCAAAAGCTGCAAAGACCTTATAGTAGTCATAAGAGCGATCGACACAACTTCAACCACAGCCATGAAAGCTATGTTAAAGTCTAACATAACTATGATTGGATTTGTATCCATCACTCTTATGACTTCCGCTACACAAACAGGTTGTAAAAGAAAATCTACTCAGTGTTCTTTTACAAAGACGAACCATGTCCACACTGGGACACATCAAAATAAAGGATCAGGCTAGGAAGGAATCATAATTAATGGAAGATGAACAAATGCCATCTCTTGCCTAATTGGTATCGTTAACGATTTGAGTCTACAAAGTAGACAACAGAGAATCGTTTTTTCATACACTAAAGGAAAGGAATTCCTAACATACTCCAAGGACGCAATGCCGATAGAGTTCGATTTTGCCAATGCATTTTAAGTGGTCATAACTGACCTCCAAAGCATTATTCAGAGTATTAGAAACTTAAACATCAGGAAAGCGTCTATATGGTACAACTAAATCTGCAAAGGGTACAAGTATTGCCATATACAGCCAGCATTATAGGCAGTCTGTGCCATTGAGCGAGACCCCAAGTATTCTCCAGGCCGAAATAATGATAATAGATAGATGCGCATACATCTGCCTGGGAAGACATATCAAATTCGAGCGGATATTATTGTTTTGTACAGCTATTTAGCTCTAGTGAATCTAAAATCCACCAGCTTTGATTTGACAGGGTTGTCTGGCAATGCAAACAGACCCTCAATCAATTGGCAATGCAAACAGAGCCTCAATCAGCTGGCAAAAGGAAACACACTAGCCTTATGGCGATCTCCCGGACTGCAGGGAATAGATGGTAATGAATACGCAGACGCCCTCGCAAAAAGCTAGGTCGCAGTTCGCTTCACGGCACCAGAACCTACTGGTGTGCTTACCAAAGCACATGGCCACTGAATGGGAAGATGAACAGCTGCCAGATATGATCGGTGCAATGGAAAAATTTATGATCTGTTTATTTACCGCAAAACCAGGAGAGGTTTTCCAGTCGGCTGAATGGAGAATCACTCCAGAGCTAAGACAATCTAAAATGCTCATAGAGTACCCGGCAGAAAAAAAAGGTCACGTGTCACTCTAAAAAAAGACATTAAAACTGTGCTAAGAATACGGTCTGAACACACACTCCCCACATAGAATGAGAAGAACAGAAGCGAGCCAACTTGAGAATCACTCCAGGGCTAAGACAATCTAAAAAACTTATAGAGTACTCGAAAGGAAGAACCAAAAAGATCCTGTGTCACTCTAAAAGAGACATGAAAACTGTGGTAGGAGTATACACTTGACACTTCCCAAGGTGATACCTTAACATTCACAAGATGGGTAAGACAGCGGAAACCATATTGTGTGACTCAGCGAAAGAAACTATTAAGCACATAAAGTAACATAACTGGCGTATAGTAGCCTTCAAGATTCAGGAAGGCTGTTCCAACTACTTAGGAATTAGGAACCAAGAATTTCCTGGACCTTGCTAAAAAGGTAGGATTTCTTACAAAATAAAAGCAGAAGGGTATGCATAATAGACCTCATTGGTCGCGGTTCAGGAAGGCTGAATATGAATATGAAGATGTATGTGTAATTAATTATCGGAATAACGTTATTTTTATAAAAAAAATCAAGATCGATTAGGTTAGGTTAGATTAGATCAGGTTAGGTTGAGTATTTTCTTTTTTTATTTTCTTTCAAAAAAATGTGTGCCCAGTTGAAAAGAAAACAGTCATTTTGTCGGATTTAAGGTTTGCGGTTTAGTAAAAACAGATAGATAAGCATTAAAATAGTAATAAATAATTAAAAGCACACGTACCACCCCCCCCCCCCCTACATTAATTAAAATATAAATAAGGGGAAAATAATTGTAATCAAGTAATCAATAATGAATGTAATTCTTGTATGATGAAATTCGATTTTACCTTTATGAGAAAAAATCAAGTTTTACATTCAAGAATAATTCTTTTAATTTCCGTAATATAAGGAAAACATACTATAATTGTGAAAAAAAAATCATCAATTAAATTATTTTTTGATGAAACTTGATTTTATATTAATGAGATAAAATATAATTAAGTATTACTTTATGTCATTCACAATTGTATTATAGAAATAAGGATCCTACCTACTACGCCATGTTATATGCCTGTGAATGAAACATCAGTTAGATGGAAACTGATCTCTATTACACGTCGTATCCTGTACAAACTATTATAGGCAACCCTATTACCATATTTGCTAATTGTTAAACATTATTAGATAGTCGCTTTTATACACGACATGTTCATCAGAAAGACAGAATCACCTTATTTTAATAAATGGAACACTTTACAGAATTAAATCCAGTGATTATATTATGAATTACCACGTTGTTACAGCCGCAACCTTCATGATGATTAACTTTTTACTTTGTTTGTATAATTTGGGTCCAAGCTATACAAACAAAGTAAAAAGTAGTCGAATGTAAGCATGAATTCACAATTCCTTACAAAAAAAATATTGTTTCTCAAAAAAGCCAAACCATCGATTAAGTATGTGTTTTATATAATAGATGATCAAACTTTTACTTGTGAAAATGACGATAAATATGACAATTTGGTAGAAAGTAAAGGTCTTTCTACCAAATTGTCATATTTATCTTCGATAGCCAATTACTAAACATAAATGTGTAATAGATGTCACAGTATAGGAGTATTTATTGTTAAATAGATATTGTATTTTTATTTTTACTCCTATCCCGAAAGATATTCTCATTTTGTTTGTTGTCTCAATCAGGTTGATTGTTTCCACTTTTGTCTCTTTTTACCTGAACCACTACGGACTTACCTTAGATATTGTTGAGATGTTTGATAATAAAGGTGTTTATATATACAGGATGATTCATTGAAGTGTCCGTCTTCGATATCTCCCTTGTCATTAGAAATTTAGCAATAATTTATTATTAAAACTTGCTTGACTGCTGAAGACGCATAATGTGAAATTATTTTCATATATACAGGTTGTCCCAATTTCCTATTTCCTGGAATTGTAATCAGCTTTGTTATTTCAAAAGGAACACCCTATATATTATGTTTGTTTACGATTCCTCCTTAAATTATGTTTACAACAATATAATATTATTAGTAGTTTTGAATAGTTGTTACGGCAGAAAAAAATATTTTCTAAAAATATTTGACAAGTGTAGCGGTTTACTAAAAAAAATGCATTACTTTCATTTGTTTGTTTTTTAAGATGGAGATTTCGAAGACGGGCTCTTTGATCACTCACCCTGACAACTTTTCTAAAAAATAATAGCCCGGTAGTATATTTCCGCGGAAAGTAATTTTTCAATGGTAGTGTGTCTTTTTCAAATACTTACTTTATATAAATAAAAAAGTTGCAATAGCTAAAGGGAAAATGATCCATTCTTTGTATTCTACTTTAGTCACTGTCTTTTTTTAATCAATTTTATTTGTTTTTTTTTTCATTAATTTCCATTTGTTAATATCCAACCTTGACATGTTTTCCCTATCTTCTTTTTTCTTTTACAAATATTCTCAATTCTCGTTGAATGATTTTTTTTTCTTCGGTTATTAAGTCATATATTGTAAAATATATTCATGGCATATTTGGCGAATGGATCTTTATGTGTAAATAAATGAATGAAACTGATTAATTTATTTTAATTTACCAATAAATTTGAATAAGGATATCTTTACTCAATTGAAATGTATTTATTAATATTAATTATCTAATAAATAATGCTTATATAGACAATTCTTTATTCTAATAAAATTTATTTAACGATTAATTTTATAACTGCGCAGAAACGTAAATGGAATAAATAAAGTAAACACTCCGTCCTATTCTTCTACGTCAATATTTAAATTAATCAATGAATACATTCTGTATGAATAAAGCCTCGTCCGTATTTGGCGCTTCTGACCTTTCAGCCATGAATGAAAAAATAAGGAGTTTTATTTAATTATTCTTGTGCATCGGCACTAAATACCAAAATCATCAAAACGCTATTTAAATAACAATTGGCGTGTTTCTCTTTCCGAAGAGAATGTCAGGGACCCGCTCTTTCTCTGAAGTCCGGAGGAACGTTTAAGATAATTTCTCGGATTTTGAAATGGCTGCTCATTTTCGTGGATATTTACTAATTCGGCATAATTTCACAATTAGTGTTCGAGATTGTGTAAAAGTGTATTGAAATATCACGAAAACCTTACCGGTTATTGTTTGATTAAGAAAAGATTAGATAATAATAATTTATTGTTCTTTTGAAGCATACGAAATTAACTTTCGTTTAAACGAAATAACACCTTTATTCTTTCAGAACTACTAAATTGATAGAAAATCGACTAATACAGATTTTTTTTTAAGTTATACCAAAAAAGAAAATCGAGCAGTACAATATTTAATCTACAAAATACCTTTTTTTACAGCCGAAACTCATGGAAGAAATTTAAATTTCAGGTTGCTCTTTTGGGAAAATGCAGTTTAGAAAACAGAATCAAATGCGATAATAAAAAAATAATACTAGCTTAACAACAGAAGAAAAATTCATCCAACGAGAATTGAGAAGTATTGTAAAAAAAGAAAGAAGATGAGGAACAAAGATTGAAAAGTATTAAAAAAAAGAAAAGAATTTAGAAGTGTTGCTAACGAAGAAGGAAGACACGGAACGAGAATTGTGAAGTTTTGCAAAAGAAGAAAGAAAATAAGGAACGAGTATTGAGAAGTATTGTGAAAGAAGAAACAAGACAAGTTAAGATTAAGTGGCGTAACTATAATGGCGCTAGAGCCCGCATGCGGGGGAGGGAGTGGGGAAGGGGGCGCTTTGCTAGAAAACCAAGTCTGAAGTGACAAAAAAAGTGAAGCGGGCATACTTTTTTTATAAATGTTAAGGCACCAGAGGGCCATTTTACAATCAATTATAAAGAAAAAAATCATCCAACAAGAATTGAGAAGCATTGCAAAAGAAGACAAGAAAAACATGCCAAGGTTGAATATCAACAAATGGAAATGAACGGAAAAACAAATACAAATGGAATAAAGAGGAAAAGGCTGTGACTAAGATGGTTGTAAGTACATAAATAAAATGCGATTTTAAGTAAATCTTAGCTCAAGTCCTAACAAAATCTAGTGGGATATGTTTATTGCAATCGCAATCAAATGGTTTGATTAAACATTTAAAACAAATGAAATTAAAGTTTAATTAAACGATTTGATTGCAATAAACATATCCTACTAGATTTTGTTGTCATTTGAGCTAAGATTTAGTTTAAATCGCACTTTATTTAAATATTTAGTTGAAATCGCATTGTCATCGTGTTATCTGGATGAAATAATACTATATAATACAGAAAAAATACCATGAGCGGCAATGTCCGGTAAAAGAAGCGTTGCGCTCACTGCTCAGTAGTGTCGACATTTTTAAGTTCTTCTTAATTTTCTTTTATCGCTTGCTGCATGGTCAGTATTGTTGTTTTTTTTTAATTTTCTCTTATCCGTCACTGAATGTTTGGAGTTAAATTGTGCAAAACGATTTTTTGAACGGGCCCGAGGAGTAAACCAAACAAGCGCCGAGTGCGGGTTTTTGGAATCAATTTACAAGTTCCCCGCGGGTCGGCGCTAAACATTACCAAATATTTGCTCAGGGCGACGCGAAACCGGCAACGCCGCTTCCAGCTTCTCTCGGTGCCCCAAGGATGGCCGGATTATCTAATATTTGTGTTGGTTGCGAAACGGATGGGAGAAAAATGAAAATTCCACAACCTTCGAGTATACGGAATTAATCCGCCTAATCGCACATAATCCGTGTGCAAATACGTTTCGTGTACTAATTTTAAATATATAAATAAATTTTATTAAGCTCAGGAAATGTTTTATGTAAACTGTTTTTCTGTTATTTTTTTCTACTTAAAATACAGTTTAATATATTGATTTATACATATTTATTATTAAAAAAATGAATAAAATAAAAAAAACGTAAGTCAAAATGTCATAGTAGCTAAAGAGAAAATAATTTATTAATTATTTTCAAATTATTTGTATTTCAGTTATTTAAATACCTGTGACTAAGAGAATAAATCCTTTTTTTCTATTATTATTAAAAAAAAATATTTATTTACAATTGTAAATATAAAAAAATGTTCTCTAATCCATGTAGAGATAATTAAAATTTTTTCTCTACATTATTAGAGAAAATTTCTCATTTATCGATTTTTAATGAGTTTAAAATAAATTTCTTCTTTTCATTAATTTATTTTAAAGAAATTGTAATAGTCTCTAAATGGATTAGAGAGGACAGAAAGATCTAGGGTCGATAGCCCACGACAAACTACTAATTGTACATATTTTTATAATACATTTTGTAAAATTTTGTTGTTATATTGTATGAATAAAGATGTTTGTATATGGATTAGAGAATATTTCTTTTTATATTTAAAATTATAAATGTTCTCTTTAGATAAAAATGAATAAATTATAAATAGAAAAGAGTATTATTCATTCACTTGGTCACAGTTATTTAAATTACGTAAGTACTTAGGTAACGTAAGTCAAAAGTCACAGAGCTAAATGTGAAAATAATTTATAATTATTTTCAAATCATTTTTATTTAATATATGAATAAATTATTTAAAAAAAATATTTTTAAGTAGAAAAGAAGTAGTTCATTAAGATAATAATTTAATTTTATTAATTCATCGTGGTAGTTATCTGGTAAAAACAAAATATACAAGGTGGTTAAAAAAATGTGTGACAATCTTCTGGTAGAGCGATTCGTTGGATAATTTCTAATAGAAAATGTAAGTACAAAATTATTTAATTATTCTTCATAACATCACTAGAGACCGTTGAAATATGAAACGTTGGTCTGGAAATTCGTATTATTATCTAAATATTTTGAATGAAATCAATAGAACTTACAATAAAATGCACATTTATAAAATTTCAATATCACAAGTTATGAATAAATTGGAAATTTCAATAATTTTATCAAAACAACAAATGTATTAGATGCGCAACTAATTTCCCGCTGGGATGGCTCTAATAGTAAGTGCTAGTCGATTGTGACATAACCATTTTTGGTTTTGTTGAAATCTCTGATTTTGTGCCAAATAATCGTCATTTTCCCGCAAATTGCGTGTTGCTTTTCTTTTTTCATTCGAAGAAAACGGCGGCTGAAGTGCGCCGAGAAATTCGAAAAGCTTACGGAGATGCTGCTCTAAGTGAAACAACGTGGTGTGATTGGTTAATTTTTTATTATTGATATATACTTCAAACATGTGCTTGTGTAGAATTACAAGCAACAATACAATTATTTTTACTTAAATTTTATACTAAAAAATAACCAATCATCTACTCTAACTGTAGATCGACACACACACCTTTTTCTGTCTAACAAGCTATATTTGTATCATCAGCATATATGATATCTAGACTATAAGTTGTTAATAATGATGGACGTATAAATATTATATAGAATAGGCCCTAAAATTGATCCCTGAAGGATACCCAAATAAAATCTTCTAAAGCCCAAAATATCCGAATCATTCTTTACTATCTGAAACCTTCCTGTTAAATAATCATTTAATAACTGAATTAAAAAATAACAGAAATGGATAATCGGGGCTATTTCGTAAGGGTAATGTTAAGTTTAACGTGTTCGTTATTAATTAAATTTACATGAATATATATATATATATATATGTATATATATATATATATATATATATATATGTATATATATATATATATATATATATATGTGTATATATACAGGGTGTCTCAGCGTGCGAGCCGAGTAGCTTTACGGCTAAATGGTTATTTTTTTTTCAAAATCGGCTTTCGCAGGCCTATGTAGGTCTATAGGTCTATTAGGACCACGTTTTAATATTAGTATGAAACATACAGGCCTGCGAAAGCCGATTTTGAAAAAAATAAACCATTTAGCCGTAAAGCTACTCGGCGCGCACGCTGAGACACCCGGTATATTCACGGTATACTTAACATTTCAATTACAGAATAAACCCGAATAAATATTTAGTACTAGTAATAAAAAAAATAATTTAAAAACTTGTGCGCTATTAATTTTAATGACTGTAAAGTAAATCTACTAGAAGATATAACAATACAAAAATATTAATTATTATTTAGTTCAGTTTATTAACAGAAACTCCTTTTTACAAAAGCACAGATTCATATCGATAAACATATTAATATTGTGATAATTTAATTTGAATTAAGCTGAACTAATGATATGTCCATTTATTACTGAATTACAAATGTAAAACAATCATTTACTAAGATTATTTTGAAATGTTACATTTTAATATATGCAACCCACCATTCGAATGTGTATGTATTAAATTGCATATACCGTATAGTTCAGTGGCTACGAAAATTCATAGATATTTATTATAATACTTTAATTATAAAACATGATTTCGTAATTATAGTTTCATTTTTATATATCAAACGAATAGAGAAAACGAAAACACCAGTAACGTTTTAATTTATTTAATATAAAAAATAATAATAATTTGCAGTAATAATTATCAAAAATTACTAAAAATTATAACAATAAAAAAACATGAGTTGAAATTTCAAAACAGACATATCGTTTTCTACTTAAATTAAGACTATAAAATAATTATTTTTCAAAAATATTACCAAATGTATTATTCATAGATAAAGTTTATTATATACTACATCTATGAATATTACATTTTATATATATGCAACCCAACATGTGAACTTGTGTGTATTAAATTGCATATACAGTATAGTTCAGTGGCGGCGAAAATTTATAAATTTTATTATATTGTTTTAAATATAAAACATGTTTTAAGTACTTATAATTAGTTCAATTTAATATATTTGTTACCCACAAAAAATGCATAAACCAGATCATTAGAAAAATAATTTTAGTACACATTTTATTTTTCATAAAAAAATTATTAAGTTGGCAATATATTCAAAACTTATTTGTCAGAATTGATATCGAGGAAATATTTTTTTAAGATATTTGGCAAATAATAACTAATTGTTAAATAACTCTAAGTACTATCTCTTAGTAAGTTATCAAGAAAGAGATTATCCATATTCTAGTGTATTGTAAAAATCTGTGATGGCATCATCATACTTACAACAAACAAAATCATAAGTAATGTTTAATCATACTTTTAAAATGTTTAACCTATCATTATGAAGTATTTAATCTAGATCTGCCTACTGAATGTTTGGTTCCTAAGAATATCAATGAATATTTTAATATAGTTGCTAGGAACAATAAACCATACTTCTAATTATATTGATAATATAAGATATAGATCTTTAATGTTGAAGCTGCATGGCATGTTTTGGGTAAGGGCATTAAAAATTAAATTAGGAATTTTAATATTAGATGAAAATGCCAATAAATTTTGTGATTTTATTATTTAATAATGTTCTTCGTGCTAATAATACAATAACGAGTCTATTTAGTACGGGTACATAGAATATGATTTCAGGTATTAAACTATTATTAATACATAACATTAAATATATACGTAGTTTATATGTTATGAGGAGAAATAATTCATGTAACGATATTTAATACCACATAAAATCACATTTATAAACAAAAATATATTTATAAAAGCATCATAGAATATATAAAAAATTGAATAGGAACGCTGTGATGAAATAAAATGACGCATGGCGATTTTTATATTTAACCACGGGGAAGATTGTTTTAAATTTTCAGCAAGCTAGATATGATTAATGTAATTAAATTATTAAATTGATTTAATGTAAAGAAAAACCTTCAAGTTGGGTACACTTTCTTAAAGGATTTTCAATGTAAAACCATTCATTTCCAACAAGAAAAACAGAAACTGAAATTAAATTATTTTAGAAAATTATTTTTGTATGGTTTTGTTTTATTCATTTATTTATTTTTCAAATAGTTTTCGAGTTTTAATTCTTGATAACCAGTAGATTTTTTAGCAACCAGTTTCGACATGACCATTATTAACACAACTCTAGACAACGAATTAATTATAATAATTAACCGTTCTGATAACTAATTGATTATTATAATCAACTATCATGATAACTAATTTTTCGTGATACCTATATGTTAATTTCATTTATCTGTGCTTCATAGATATATCAACATGGCCAATATATCATAACAACCTAGGCCGATATGAAAAAACAATAGCAACAGTAGTAAATAAAATCGATTATAATTTGTGAATGAAATGAATTTAAGTAATCATTAACATTAGTCAGTGTGAAAGTATTACTTCATTTGAAATTCCGGATGATATCCGAAAAGAAGCAACTGCCGAAACTGTAGATCTGTTGCCAATGAAGACATGGAGTAATTAGTTATCAACAATTTATATTACAAAATTTGTCGAAAAATAAATAAATAAGAAAAACAAAGCTATGTGAAATTACTTTTCCAAAATAATTTATGATCTAAATGTTTTACCAAATTATTAATGAGAAAAACGTATTGGATATCTTTATATTAAATTAATTGAGTTGTCTAAAGGGTTGATTTTTTTGTAGACTATTCTATTCATTTCGATGTTTTTCTTTTTTTTTAATTCTTATTCGTTGGAAGTCTCATTATTTTTGGTCTCATTTTCATTCTCTGCATTACAACTGTTTTCATTTGCTTCATTGTCCTCGTTTTCATCACCAATTATAATTTCCTCTGGATCAGGAGCCCTGGGTAAGAAATCTTCATTCGGGTAAATTTCTTTGAAAATGTTTTGTGCCTACAAAAAAATATATTATTTTAATTCCTCTGGTGTGTATTTTCTTTCACAAATAAAACACTATCATTTTGTATAATCAAAATTGTTATACAGTGACTATTATATTGAAACTAACTAGTGATCAATTTCAATTGGATGATTGCTTACCATGATTTTTTTTAACAAAAAAAGATGGGTGAAGCAAGGATACAAGGTTCAGGATAGGAAACTAAGGATATAGTCTTGTCTAAGGGCACTCTGCGACCAAATTAATTTTAGACATCACACCACGTGCATGTTATACTTATAAACCCTTCATCTATAATCAAATTATTTCGAAATGGGACTCACAGAAAGCTTCATGAGCAAGGCCTGTGTTACCTCGATTACCCTTATATTTTACACTGATTAGAGTAAAATCAGTGTAAAATATGAAAAAAAAATGTAATTATGTAGAATTCTACTTCACTATACATAATTAATCACAAATTTTACTTCGTTTTGTATACCTACAATTGCTTTATGGTTTGATAATGATTAATAAATTTACTTGTTAAGAAATATACAACTATTAATTATTCAATAATAAATTTATGGAATGTCCAAAGTGTTTCAAATATAAATAAAATAAAAAATTACATTTCATCTGGACAAAAACAACAATCATTAAATTTAAATTAATTAATAAGAAAAATATTTCCAATTACTTTTTCTCAATAACAACAAATATCACTTACAATATTGACAGAGTTATCGTAATCCAAGTCCAAATCTGGCCCAGGACAAATGAAAATATTTCCTCGGATGTTTTTGAAAACATCCATGTTCGGGGCGGAGTAATACAAAGACCATAAAACGTTCGGCTTTGAATTGTCATCGTTGTGATTGAATAACTTCTCAACACAATATTGCAGATCAGTTTTCGGGTCTTGGATTTGTTTCATGAACATGTAGACAACACCTGTAAGTAAAATTTAAGGGTGAGTATTTTATATCATTGTTGATTTTTCTCTGCCAGAGAAAAAATTAATTTATATTATTTTATTGTAGACAAAATTTCATATTAAATTTATCTTTAAAATTTTAGCTGGACAATGAATTTTCAGCCACTCTGTACATTATTTAATCACTTACATAAATTCTTCGGACATATTCCCGTCAGTGATCCACCTTCGACAATGTAGCACAGCTCACTGCCGTCTTTCACTGGGAATAACAAAAGTGTGAGATGTTCTGAAGTACTTTCCATGATTGATCTGTAACAAGCAAACATATACATAAAAATAATGACTGTATGTTGTTATTTTGTTCCCTACCTATCTGTTATGAATATCGCACGTGAAATGTAAGTGACCTCCAAATCGCTGATGAAAGAAGCTGGCACATTCTCAGCACTCGTAACCAAATGTTTAGCTGAAATTTTCTGCTGATCACAGATAATTCCCTTGAATTTATTTTCTTCATCGAAATATATGGACTTCAATGGCTGGTTTAAAGCATAGACTCCACCGAAAACAGCACTCATCCTAAAAATAAGAATCTGTGAAACCTTTCACACAGTCTTTACCGCATGGAACACGATTCATGTAAACACTTAAAAACAAACAGTTTATATCTAATTAGAGCAGTTTTATAGCTTTTGTAAAAAATGATTGATTAACAAAAATCCGGTCGAATTTGAACCAAAACTATGCGAGAAGTGAATTTCCAAAACCAACACTTTAACAGCTGACCCAACGCAGCTATTCAGGTAAATTAAAATACATTTTCTACCAAAACTATGTTTCAGAATACATCTTTTTAAAATTTACAAACAAAAAGAACTCCTTACACCTAACAGTAGAAAGGAAAAAGATTAAAAAAAAAAAAAAAAAAGAAATAATTAACAATATACCTGCAAAATGCCTGTGGCAATTCTCCGCTTCCATACATAGAATACAAAAATGGGGTCTTCCCGAAGCGACCCAAACTGTTCAAGAACCGTTTAGTGTTTTTCACGCCCTCAGAGCAAGGACTGTCCTCTGTGCACATGGCAATGCCATACAGAATGTAATGTATCAGACTTGCTGACAACTTTTTATCGGCAAGATAAGTTTTAAAAGTCTTATTCTCATAGCCTGCAATTTCAAGTAATAAATTATACTTAAAAAAATATATATTAAGAAAACACTTAATTTTTTTATACCACTTATATTTTACTTTAGTGACTAGTTTCTATTATATGGTAATCATTATCAAACTTAGTTTAATGTAATTGAAACTAGTCATTAAAGTTAAATAAATGTGATATAAAAAGTTAAGTATTTTCTTTATATCAAAATTAAAAATGGGTGAATGAACAAAACACTCTACCTGAATGTATTTGGTTTGAGTTATGTGAAGAGATGAATATAATTAAATAATTTATACCTATATAGGTATAACTATCCCGCAACCTTTTTTATTTTACTCAGTAAGCTATTGATAATAAGCACGTAGTACTCGAAATGTACATTTAGCATAAATAAATGTTTTTAGTGAAGAAAGTGTTAGTGTTTTAATTATTTAATTATACTCTACCTGAAAATAATCACAACTTCAGATAGAGTGTTTCGTTCATTAATTTTTATAAATAATCTAAATTTAAAAAAAAATGGCTTATTCTTTGTAACTTATCATGAAATATTAAGTTTGTGTCTGGAAGTTAGATTTATTACCTAAATATTTCAGATAAAGTAAATAGAACTCACAATTAATTACACATTTGTAAAATTTCAAAGACATTGATTGATAAATAATTGAGAATTTCAATAATTTTATAATTTTTTCAGTCATATTTTTTCAATAAAAATAGATCTGACAACTATGTATTTTTATGTGTAACCTTTTGTTGTATACTTCTAATATTGCACTTACTAGATTTGGTACTTTCAGCATTATGATTTTATAATTGTTGATCCATCAATTTACGTTTATTAAAATTGGCTTATGATGAGTTATAAGCAATAATACACTTTTTGTACTTTAATTTTCTACTTGAAATTAATAACCATCCTACCTCTCGATTATCACACATTTTTTTTACGATTTTCAAAAATATAGTAAAAAATAAATATTTTCTGAGATTCATCTACAACAACAAAGAAATACCTTCGAATTCTTTTTCATCATTATCCACAACACTCGTTAATAATTTCATGAGCATCCTTTTCTCGATGACGCTGACACTCGAGTTGGAAAATATGTCGGATCGAGAACAGGGCACTTGAGCCAGTTCCCCATTGATGAAGGTGAGGACCCGACTGATGCTTCTGAATTCGGAATACCTGGCTATGTTGGAAGAAATAAGGAGCTCTACAAAATCACCTCTTGCAAATTGAAGCTGAAAGAAAAAAACAAGATTTAATGAATAATTTTATTATCTGATATTAAACTAATTACTGTGGTGGTTTATAGAATAAAATATATAATCACTAAATTCACTTTATCATGAATTTTATCACTTAAATTAGCTACATTTTCTCCTTGATTATATTAAAACCTTGTCTGAGCATAAATTTAAAAATACTGTTACATAAAAACAACAGTATTTACACATTTGTAAAATTTCAAAGACAAGTGATAAATAAATTTGGAAATTCAATGATTTTATAATTTTTTCAGAAGCATTTTTTAATAAAAATAGATCTGTATTTTTTAATGTGTAACCTTAGTTTGTGCAGAACCCCATAATATTGAAGATTGTTTTAAGTTGAACTTACAAACTATGAATCATGTTTGATATTTCTAGTTTTAATTTTTCCATTTGAAAACTTTTTCGATGTGTATACTTGTTTAAGTTTTAATATGCATTTATATATTTACATCTACATTCCTTACAAGCGTGGTTTTACATTTTTATCAATTTATTACAACTTTAAACAAATGTTCTTGTAAGAATTGGCTATTGACTGGAAGCCTTTCAGCCAGTAATATGTATATTTTTATGTATTAATTTACTTTTGTACTGATTATTTACAACTTATCCTAATATTGTTAGGTACAAATTTCTTAGGACAAATAAATTCTGTTCAAAAGGATGGTTTCTGTCAATTACAGGATTTATGCCATTTGGTATAAAAAAATAAAAATATTAGTTGGATTAAATAAGGGTTTAATTAAAGACTATGTTAAAAATAAAAAAAAATTACAAGGTATAAATTAGAGTTCACAATTAATATTAACTCGGAACAGCTGAAAAAACTAATTTTTGCTTATTGAAAAGTTGAGAACTGACTCAGTTTTCAGTTTAGAATAAAATTACAATTGTAAGAAAGCAAAAATCTGAATGAGGATTTATAAAGATGTGTCAAAAAAGAATTAAGTGATAATCATTGCTTCTCGTTCCTCATTTCGATGCCAAAATCTCTCCACCATGTGAGTTTTTAGCATTGAAAAGGGTGTACCCCTTTTCAATGCTAAAAAAAGCAATGAATACCACTTAATTCCTCGACCAAAGATTATCTCTTAACCCTAATTACACACATTTGACATTCTCTCTTTACAAATTTATTATGATTTATTGCCCTCAGTTGTATCCAGTGTTGTAAAAACTTTATTAACGAAATCTCCATTTCCAAATTACATTTATAATTACATATTAAAAATTTACAAGAAAAGTGTGACACACATTTGTTATTCATTTAATCTAAAAATGTAAATTCGAGGGCTTTTTTCACAACACTTGGCTGAAACAATTTCTAAATATTGAAAAATCTGAAACTATAATATTCTTACTTAGGATCACAAATGCAGAATAATCCAAAATCTAAAAAGAGTATAAGAATTCGAGAAGAAGGAATGTAGAATAATACTTCTCTTTTGGATACCAATTAGCCGCAACCCAGAAACGATGACCAGCTTAGAAATGTACAGCTGTGACAAAAACTTTATACTCACAACAAAGAAAGAAGGAGCAACTACCAATGACCAGATTAGTAAAGTATAGCCTTGGCTTAAATGTATGCACATAACAACTGCATCGCAACACGCGGTGTGTTATACCCCAATTCGTAAAAAATATTTATGACATACTATTTTACCTTAGGAGCTAGATCCAGGTTGAATTTTCTCGAATCGGCTAACAACTTCTCCTGGCTCCACTTGATGGGCTGTGGCGCATTTTCCTCTGGAGGACTTTTCTCGGCTTCTTCATTTCCTTCCTCATCACCAGCTTTGTCAGCTGGTTCCTCTTCAACCTTCCTAATTTATTTAAAAAGGTAATTAAAAAGGTCCATAAATTTATGACTAATCTTATTTATTCTAAACTGTTTAATATAAAATAATAAATTAATTGAGGAATAATACAATATGATTAAGAACTTTTCTGCTGTGGAGTGCTTTGAATTTTGTTATTGAAAAGAATGATAATCAATAGTTAAAGGTTTTACTTCATGAAACTTCATAATACATATATATGGAATATATATGGTGACCAACATTATCTATTTTAACATTAAATATTAAAAAAAAATTTAGCCTAAATGTTTTTAATTTAAATCTAATATTATCTTTGAAATAAAATTAATTGTTAATATTTTTGAAAAAAAAATAAATGTCACTTGCAAGTAATCTCAATTAAAACTTATCTATAATATTATAGTTTGTGCATTTGTTTGAGAGAGCTGTGGATTGCGGCACAGCTTAAATAATTGTTGAGTTTGTAGCAAGCGAGCCATGTATTCAACTGGACATTAATGAATTATTGAAAACGAAAATAAATTCAACCAGATTTTATCCCCTCCCTCGATTCTTCTCATTCCTTAAATTCCATAGCTATCGGCTATTCTCAAATGTACTATACATATTTATATAAAAACATCTTTAGGTTAAACGAAACTCACTCTGGAATGTGCCATTTTTGTTCAACGTCTTTTAGATTGAAAAAGTTGTTTCCAATTAAAACCTCTCCATCTTCTTTGACTTTCTCGCCATCTGCTGACTTTTTCTCCTTGTTTTCAGAAGAAACGACCTTATGGATAGATTCCAGATTGCACGAGGCCCATATCCCTCCATAGTAATCCTTGTTGTCTATGTGCAAAACTTGTTTACCAACACGACTGGCCGATGCAGAAATAGCTGATTCGATTAAACCTACAACATAACTTTGAAGTAAATTTTCTATATAATAATTTATGATTTAATTATATTTATTTTTACACACACAATAATTCTTGCATAAAATCATAATACACACTCGTGGACAAAAAATTTGGACATCGAAGTGAATATCTGTTACCATAAAAGAAATGTCTTTACTGTTTTTATGTTACGAGATGTGAAACATTATCTTTAAAGTAAGGATTGGAAGTAAGAAAAGACACTAAAAATTTAATTCAATAAGAAAAAGTTGCGAAACAGTAAGTTATACATTGCCAAATCTAAGTGTCATTTCTGTGTCTGTTTTTTTTGTCCACGAGTGTAATTATAATTTATGTAAGTACAAAACAAGGATTTTTAGATTTTTTTTTGAAAATTCTCTCAAGAAGTGATTAATTAAGAAAAAATCAATATTTGGGGGGATAAATATTGATTTTTTGTTAATTAATTTAAAATGTAGTTTTAAATTAGATTACTTCTCATTTCATCTTTATTTAAACTATAAAGATATTTCCATTTTCAGTGTTTTAGTTGTGTTTAAATAAAACACTGGAAATTTATTTTCAATATGAAAACTACTCACAAAGTTTCCATATTGAAAATAAATAGAATAATGGTATTCTTAATACATATGAATTGTTAATATGTATATTAACAATTTATATGTAATAATAATATATGACCGTTTGCCTGATCTCCCATTCAGTGTAAGGTACAAATTGTTAATATAGTAAATAATTAATACATAAAATATAATAAGAGTATTTTTGGCTAAAATTACAGAAGAAAATCAATAAAATAATTCAATTAGTGAAATCCTTAGGGAACCTAACCTCTTTTAAAAAATTAATAAATAAACACAATAGGGAACATATTGTAAAGATTGATTTCATCAACTAACATTAAAATATATGAAAAATACTTATATTACACACTTTATAATGAAAATCACCTAAAACAATACACAACAATCTTTGTTAAGAAAACTCACCAGTCCCGATAACAATTAAATCAAATTCAGAAGGTAGTAGGTTATCCATTTCGATAATTAAAATACGCACAATTACATGCACATTATTATTTTTGTACTTAAGCACTACAAAATATCACAGATTAAATAAATAACTTGCAAAAAAACGAAATCAAGCACCTCTCTATTGAATAGACATATTTGCCAGTGCTGCTCTCTTTGACAATTCTGCAAAGAAATGTAAATAAAATATTAATTGAATCAAATTTGTATTTACTTCATGTTTATCTATTACATTTACGCATTATACTTAGTTTTATTATAATTGATTTAATTATTGAGTTTCATTAAATTAATTTTGAAAATCTCTATGTAAATTAAGTTGCATATATTAAGAGTCCACAATCATAGATGTGATATATATTCACTTTAATAAACTTTAATAATTGTAATTGAGGTTTATTTATTACCTTTAATTTTAATAAGCATAAACGTAATTTTATCAAAATGTATTTAAGAAATTGACATAAATATAACATATTCAAACATCTTTATTCAGAAAATATGACAACAAAAATTTATTATAATATGTACAATGGTGTTAGTAAGTATAACATATTTTCATAGTTTTTATATATATATAACATCTTTATTGAGGCTTTGATACAATTTGGTTGTAGTACAATATTTAATTTAATACGAACAATATAGCTATCGACCATTGGTCTTTCAGCCGAAAGTCGTCTTTATGTTATGTCAGTCGATCAATTGTTGATTAGTGATGAGATGAATGAATATATTGTGGATTTGGGATATTGTAATTTCTATTTTATTATATTTGATTTAGTTATTAGTTATTGAATTTTATTAAAATAATTTTGAAAACATTAATCTCTATGTAAATTAAGTTGTCTATATTGACAGCCCATAATCATAGATTTAGTATTTTATATACTATATCTATGCCAACAATACTTTGTTGTTACATTTGAACTACTTTCAACAAGTGTTTCTTTTTTACAATTTCAAATCAAATTAATGTTTAATATTATTATAAAATCGATTACATTTGATTAAATATTCAGACATTTTAATAAAAGCTTAAAATGTAAATATGTGCAATTGCGCTAAGTATTTATCTAATAAGAGTAATCTGTGATTTATCTAACTTCACGTCAGTTTAAGAAGACCTTGAGGTTATCTTAAGAAATCATATTCCAGATTTTAATTACTTTTCAAGTCAATTTTCTTATTTGAAATAAAAAATGGGTGACATTCAACCACCGATATCAAATGAAGAAGCTTTGAAGATGTGCCAAGAGCCTGATCCATCCACAAAAGTGAGTCTGAATATTTAGGGTTATCTATATATATTTTTTATCTTATTTCATCTAAGATATATAAAAAAATAATGCAATTTTACATCAGAATGGTGTTCACTGTTACTTGTAGATAATCTATTGTAATTAATTTGCAGTGAAGATTTTTTTTTAACATAGCTCTTTTTTCTTTCTGTTTGCAATAAGATTTTACTTGTGGTAAATAAATTTAATAAAAAATGTGAATGCATTTTCAAATGTAATGCTAGTAATAATTAAACTAAGATAAAGTGAACTATGTTCAACGAAATAAAAACCTCAATGTATCGCAATTATAATTATAATATATATCATTCATTTCTTTATTTTATAAATTAAAATAAATAATTTAATTACATTTGCAATTGTTTTTATTAAATAGGATTTTATTTTCCAACAAACCATGTATCGGATTAAAGATCCGAAAAAGTCTGTTCCATTTTACACTGGTGTTTTGGGCATGAACTTGCTGCAGAAAATGGATTTTCCTGAAATGAAATTTTCTTTGTATTTCATGGGATTTGAGGATAAAAGTAATATTGTGGGGGAATTGGGTTCGACTGAGAGAACTGTGTGGGCCATGAAACAAAAGGCAACATTGGAATTAACACAGTATGTATCGATAAAATTCTATTTAATATGTTTTTATTTAAATATTATAATGCTTATCTTCCATAAAATATTTGTAATGAGTATTATTATATATATAATCATTTTAATCTCTATAATACCCAAGTGAGTAGAGAATAAGTATTATAATAAATTATATAAAAAAACTTTACACAATTCTTCTATAATAATTTCAGTTTATAATACTTGTGAAAATATTTTATTGAGAAAATGATAAATGTTGAAACTTGTTCCTATATTATTATATAGCCACATTCTCTAAAACAATATTTGAGCTCAATTTTTAGAATATATTAATTGTTAAGGCTTTTACTTCATTATATATTGTTATTTGATTAATGAAAACACTTTTTATCTTTGTTTGTATAACTGAAATTTATCAATTTGTCACTAAATAAATTTCAATTATACAAAGGGGTGATTGACAATCACCTGGGAACGAAAATAGAACATATACAGAAAGTCCATAAGTCTTGGGTGATTGCGAATCGACATTTATTTGTGTCGATATGATTCATTTCCGTTCTCGTTCTTGGGCAATTGTGAATTGGCCCAGAAAAAGTTAAGTCAATTGAATTTTTTTATAATTCATTTTAAAAAAATGCTTTTGTTTTCTAAGTAATTGGGGTACTGAAGACGATCCAAATTGTAAATACCATGTGGGAAACTCAGATCCACGTGGATTTGGTGAGTATAAAAAACATTTCTATTAAGATTAAAAATAAAATTGTATTGACAAATAATATATATACAATCATCTTTATTGTGGTATTTACATATACATATATTAGACAATACATTCAATATAAACTTATAATGGCTATCAGCCAACAAATAATAATTTATAACATTTATTTTCCTTTTTAAACTAACTTTGTGTTGTTTTAGGTCATATCGGAATAATGGTTCCTGATGTTGATAAAGCCTGTGAGAGATTCGAGCAATTGGGCGTTAACTTCATTAAAAGACCGCAAGACGGTAAAATGAAAACTATTGCTTTCATTACTGATCCTGACGGATATTGGATTGAAATCTTTAACAACGAACGCGTCTGTGTTAAAAATTGATTGTTGATGGCTACAATTTTGTACTAATTTTTGAATACCCAAAGTTTATAAATTTATATAAAAAAATAAGTAT
Organism: Philonthus spinipes; assembly: GCA_963082785.1. Lineage (NCBI taxonomy): Eukaryota > Metazoa > Arthropoda > Insecta > Coleoptera > Staphylinidae > Philonthus > Philonthus spinipes. Next base: position 25,957,018 of record OY720299.1, on the reverse strand, counting down.
GAATATTAAGTATTATTCATTTATTCCAAATAAATAATTGAATTGTTTAGGCTGTTAATTTTTTTAAGCTAATGCTTTTATAATAAATTAAAGACGACGCAAGCGCCACCTTTTGCCTAATTTAATGCTTTTAATTTTTTTAAGGTTTTTAGATGAAATACACTTTCAAAATATAATTAATGATTATCAGAAATAGTTGCAAAAGTGTGCAAAACAATTGTCGCGAATAAAAGACAATTTTTTATGTTGAAAGCGTGTGAAATCAATCTTTTACCCTATTGTATGTAATACAAGCTGTGTGTTTTAGGTTATTCAATAGTATCTTGTAAACCAAGCTTTTAATTTGTTGGTTATGTTTTTTTAAATGTGTCAATAATATAACAGTTCATTTAACTGATTTTTATATAATAGTCAGTAATCATATAAAAAATTGCTTTCTTTCAAAAGATCGGTTGTTTCGTGCTTTTTAATTTTGAGAAAATTCTAAATTTATTTGACAGTTTAGAATATCTACGTCACACTGACAACCGATTGCCAACATTTTAAAAATATAGGGATAAAAATCCTCTGCTATTTCAACAAGCCTACAACTCTTCCGAACAAGCACACCCTAATTTTGCTAATATTACAAAAATATAGTTTACGTATAATTCGATGTTTGTATGAAAGAAATACTCTTTTCTTCCACATATTATTTAATAAGAGTATAATTTATTTAATATTGTAAACTTATACGTTCAGCCACCCTCCCTCTTTTCTATGCCACCCTTGTTGACAAGTTAAAAAATATAGTAGTGTGGCCAACCCCCAATTTTTAAATTCAAAAATATTCCGAGTATTCTCATTTTTATTTACTAAAATCGGATGTAAAATCGTAAATTGAAACAATTTTAAAACGTGAATATAAAATCTCAGACAAATTTAGTTTTCTGTGATAAAATATAGAATTATTTTAACGTGTCATTTTAATTAATAATCAATAAACTCCAAACAAACTTCCCGCCTTTTCACATCAAACGTTTGCAAACCTGTTTCCTGGGCATATTCAAGCTTGTCAACTAAAATGGACGTCTTTTTTTAGTACGATTTCCACCCCAAGGCGTCTGTATTTTCAGAAAATAATTGTTATTTAAATAACCCCTGGCAGTCGTTCGTGCTGAATTTGAATACAATACTGATTTTCTCAGCAGATTGCTGAATTGGTAGGTTAACCTAACTTTTGCTGAAAACGTCGTTTTATCCGGGTGTAATGTCTAATACAGAAGTAGAAACTGAGAAAGGTAAGTACAAATTACGATTCAAATACAATAATAAATTATGTGGGTTGTTATTAAGTTGTGTTTGCATGTATTAAAGCAGGTAAGTATTTGGTTAACATAATTTTATTTACTTGTGTTTTAAATATACGCTTCATAGCTAGCTATTTAATTATAAATTAAGAGCAGTAGTGTACCCAGCTAGACCCTCTGGATGGGGAGAAGGATACTGAAACTTTGAAAGTCACTACTGAAAAATATCTTCCCTTTACCGTTTTTGGAACACGCTTTTGGTAATATCGATTACCTACATTTTAACATTGATACAGGCAATATCCCCCCTGTATCTATCTTAAAATTTTGGTAATTGAAGAATACAACAATTTTTAAAATCATTAATGAAAAAAATATATATATTATCATATAACCCTTATACCCTTTCGAGTGTCGGGTGTAATGAAAAAATATAATTACTCTTATAATTTTTGGAATTCACTAGCGGGAGATAATTGCCTGTTATTATGTTAAATGAAAACTTGTGCAATTTAAAAGTTCACATAGTTTAGGAGGGACTTAACCGCTATATGGATACGCGCCTGCTTAAGTGCTACTAAAAATTCCGTCTTACAATATATAATTTAATTCCAGTGCATTCCAAAGATTAATTTTATACTACATGTACTGTATGAGATATTGAAAGTGTTCGAATTAAAATCAACGGAATTCACAATCATCCAAGAATGAGAATTTAACGGAAATGTGCAGGATTTACCTGAATATATTCACAATCGCCTGGGAAAGCGCCTTGTGAATTCTCTATATACGATTCATTTAGCAAAAATATTAAATCAATTCTCTTTATTATTATTATATCACCTCACACTGAGAAGTAGGGAGGAACATATAACGATGTTATATAAGACTAAATAAATAAAATTATTATTCTTGTACCTGAGAAAGTGAGAATCGGCCAATATAAAATAAAATACATCAATGAAAACATTGTAAAAGTCTTTATTATTTAACAAATTGTTCAACTACTATTGCACATGGAATACACTAGTCTGATGAGGTTAAAATGGCCATCATCGGTTATCCAAACACTAGACGAATGTTGGTTGAACTATTTATTAAAACAATTTTATTTCCTGGTTTCATAAACAGGATAAGTTTGCCTTCCATCAATGAACAACACAACAATTCGGTCTTTTAGCCTCAAATTGTTGATAATGTAACTTCTAAATTAGGCAAAAGATGGCGCTACTCTTCCAAATATTAACCATCATCACTTACTGTTTCCAAAAATAAAATTCTTGAAATAACGGTTGAAAATACAGAATTCGCCTCTAACTGATTACAGTGTGAACAAGTTATGGAATCATAACGGTATTGTGTATTATATACACTTATCATACTTGAAGAAACAAAAAAATCCTTGAGCCTAATCATAAATTCTATCTTCAAGGTCTGTATGTTCGTTTTAGCTGATAATATAAAAAACAATGAAGAGGTGGAGGAAGAAGAGGAGGATGATGTCCCTGAGGATTTTTTTGACGATTTCTTGAAGAATGACTTTCTAGCCGGACTAGAGGTTCTCGATGACGACGAATGCCCGGCTTCCGTAATAAATAAATTGAACGAGGAGAACAGGGAAGTTGCTTTTGATAGCGCCGCCGAAGACGTCGGGGAGAAACGGAGTATTTCCAGGGAGAGGGTTTTTAAGAAGAGCTCGGACGAGTGTATTTCCAGCGAATCTAGCGCTAAAAGACCTGCTAAGGAACGGTTGGGTATTAGGGTGATTGAGGATATTGCTTTGAATAAGAATGACGATAGAAAAGATGATGATAAGAAAAGGTCTAAGTCGGCCGAGAGGGAAAAGCGTCGTGAAAGGGGAAGGTCTAAGGATAAGTTACGGAAATCCGGTGAAAAGGACGATTCTAGTAAAGATGAAAGGGATCGGCGCAGGCGTTCTGGTGAGAGGAAACGAAAGTCTGCGTCCCCCGAAAGGCGCAGACGTTCCAGATCTAGGCATCGATCCGGCTCGAAGGAAAGAAGGGAATCTGGAAACACAAGAAGGGATCCTAGTAAAACAATGCGCGATATACAGAGAGATAAAGTCAAGTGTGCGAAAGATAAAGAGGCGAAGATAATATCAGAAAAGCTAAAGATAGTGGAAACAGGGTTGTGTCCCCCGGGAATGGAAATGGAGATGAATTTAGTGGAACTAACTCAACCGAAAAGAAGCCGTTCTCGCAGTTTGGAAGCCTACAGGAGCAAACGGAGATCCGATAAAGAATCCACGGAAAAGACAAAACTAAGGAAAAGATCCAGATCGCGTAGTATTGAAACTTACAGGCGTGGAAGATATCCCGAAAAGAGCCCGTCCCCGAAAACAAGGAGGAGATACCGAAGCCCGTCACCTGTAAGAAGAGAGGAATACAGATCCAGATACAGACGTTCTCCTTTGATGGATAGAAGAAGCGAGGATAGAAAATGGGAACGCCCCAGCAAAGAACGCAAACCCACCTTCTTGGAAGAGCTGGACGAGAAATTGAACCACCAAGCCAGTTATTTAAAACTGGAGAAAATCAAAGAGAAGATAAACGGGGGTCCGATTTACCAGAAGCATTCAGTGCCGCTTGCATCTCCAGTACCACCCGTCATCGGTCACTCGGCCCCGTGTTTTCCACCGGTTTACGATGAGCAATTTTTCATAGGGCAACAACCACCTCCTCCTGCCATACAACAACATATGTACCCCGTGCAAGCCCCACCTCCAAATTACAACTCAGAACCGCACAGCTCAGTGGACACTGTAAGTAATCTTCTGATTTTTCATATGAGGTTGCATTATTAACATTTTTCTTTCATCTGTTGCAGTTGTTTAATGACGAAAACATTAGTCTTTCAGCATTTTTATCCATTACTGCAAGGGCAACAGGTAATTTACGTATGATTTAATTATTATAAAAAAGATAATGCCAGATTTAATTAATTCTAAGCACTTTGTATATTGTGGCATTCTTTCTCTATGTATGATTTAATTAATTCAAACAACAATACAAAAATAATACCAGGTTTAATTAAATTTAAGTAATTCATATTTTGTGGCATACTGCAATATGTCTGTATCAACAAAGCTTTTTCCAAGATATTAGGGTGAATCAAATATAAAGAGGATTTTATTTTTAAATATTTAAACATAGTTATATTCAATCAATGAAATCACCTTTTCACACTTAACTGTTTGAATAAGTGTTTTCATTGATTGAACAACAATGTATAACAAAGTAGAAGCCTTAACAATTAATACATTTTCCTGTATTTGGAAATAAAATTAGGAATGTAACTGTGTTCAATTATTCAAGTTACTCAACTTGACATAACTCACAAATATGGAATTCATTTTATTTTTAATTAATAATTATTTATAGAAAAACTGTACACTTAATATTCGAAAAAAATCAATTGCTTCAACTTAATTTTATAATTATGTGTAGTGCAAAAGAAGGATGAATTTGTTGTTCTGACATCGTGTTCGTTTATGACAACTTGTTTTGGAGTATTATGGTGAAAACAAAAGTTTCTTAAACACTCGAGTATGCGTATTACAATTACAGCTGGCTACAATACCGGTCATTATGGTTTCTGAAAGCTCCTCTTACAAATAGGCATTGAACTCCATGCGGAGGATGCGACAAATAAACGGAAACAGTGGGGAATTAATGTTAGATAGTGCTGGATATTCATAGTCCAGCGCTGTTTAACGCTCCAAAATTATGAAAGGTCTGATCAGAGAATGACTCACAATGTTTGGTTTCCCCAACCAATCTGACAATATTGAACATTTCATTGTGTCATTCTCCACTTGTACTGCGCGAAAACAGTGGGGCATTAGCGTTAGATAGCGCTAAAAATTAATACTACACAAATGTCCAGCAACTCTCCAAAATTATGAAGGGTCTGAGTGGAAATGACTCACAATGATTGGTTTCCCCCACCAATCTAATAATGTCCAGCATTTCATTGTGAGTCATTCTCCACTTGTACTGCACATTAGATAGCCCTAGACATTCATACTACACGAATGTCCAATACTGTTTAACGCTCAAAAATTATTAAAGGTATGAGTGGAAAATGAATCACAATGATTGGTTCCCCCCACCAATCTGAAAATGTCCAGAATTTCATTGTGATCCATTCTCAACTTGCACTGCCCTCCCCTCCAATATAATGATTGACTCTCCTATTGATTCCACTCAACCTTAGCATTATAAACTGTGGAAACTCAGGAGTAAAAACGTTTTTATTTGATTCACCCTCGCAATAACTTAAAATATTAACATAGATGTATCAATAATTTTTAAAATTATTTCAGAACAATAATCTAAAGTCAATAATTTGCGTCTCTATTGACTTGAATATAACACAGAAAACCGTTATTGGTATTTAAAAAAAAAAATACAGTATTAAGATTTTTGGGGCTGCGATAGCCGAGCGGTCATGGCATTGATCGTTACAATTCGGTCATTATGTATATGCAGGTTTGGGTCCCAACCAGGGCGAATGTCTTCTTTCGGAGATTACTCGTTCTGGAAACCATGGGGGTTGTATCATCCTTGTGTACATCTTAGATTTAAAAATTAAAATTTAAACATATAAACAAAAAAGTTATAAATCTTCAATAATTGGAGAAAATACTATGCAAAAAAATATTTTTTTCATCTTAATACTATTAATAATATTTTATCTAAATGAGTAATAACATATTTTCAAGTAAGTTTAAAGATTTTTTGTTTATGTGACTTGTAACATTTAATTTAATTTGAATCAAGTTGTTAAGATATTTTCAAATATATTATTATTAAGGCTGGCAAAATTAATCAATTAAGTCGATTAATCGATTAAAAAAATTTCGATAAATCGATTAAATTATTTGTTGGAAAAATTTTCTATCCGTTTTCGATTAACCGATTAATTTCGATTAATCGATTAGTTTCGATTAGTCGGTTATTTTAGATGACCGATTACTTTTGATTAGTCGGATATTTTAATCGTTTCGATTAGTCGAATATTTTAACCGTTTTCGATTAGACGGTAATTTTAGCCGACCGATTACTTTTGACTAATTGGATATTCTAATCGCTTCAATTAGTTGATTATTTGAACCGTTTCGGTTAGATGGTATATTTATCAATGTAACAGAGTTATCCATCATTTTTAATATTTATCATAAATAATGTTTAATAATATTGTGCATTATATGAACAATGTATGAAAAAATAAGCAACATAATTTTTTTATTTGTTTTACATTTATTTAATCTTTGCTAATATTCTCTAAATTTAAATGTTATTTAAAAAGATTTGTTAAGAAGAATATAATTACAACTCATAACTATTTTTTTTGAATAATATAATTTGCTTGCTAAACGTCAAAATAACAAAATGCAATTGTGTCCTTAAAGTTTGTCATCTTTTCATTTTTTTGTTGTTTAAGTCGACTATTTTAACCGTTTTCGATTAGTCGGTTATTTTAAACGACCGATTACTTTCAATTCATTGGATATTCTAATCATTTCGATTAGTCGACTGTTTTATCTTTTTTCGATTAGTCGGTTATTTCAGCCGACCGATTATTTTCGATTAATCAATTAGTATCGATTAGTTTTGATTAATTTTGGTTATTTTAGTCGACCGATTATTTTCGATTAATCAATTAGTTTCGACTAATTTTGATTAGTCGGTTATTTTCAATTAATTGTCGGATAAGTCGATTAATCGAATATTTTGAACTTCGATTAATCGATTAGCGCCGAAGTCAAAATTGCCAGCCTTAATTATTATCGAACTTGAATGCAACTTGAATCTCTCTTAATAAAAAGGGTGTTTACAGAGTTTATTAGTGGAAGCAATGAGCTACAGCTATTTTGCTTCCTGGACATGTCTTTAATATGTTTCCATTTCCTCCCGAATCACCCTATATAAAACATTGAAAAAACACAGATTAAAATTAATATTTACACAATTATGTATCAATCTGGTTCTTCATTATAAAGAGCGCTAAGGTTCGTAAACTTAAACGACTGATAGAGTGCACATCGTCCATTTAGTGGGGGTGCTGCATGGAGCAGTACCACGAGGGTGAGTCACTGTATGGTAGAAAGTATTCGAGCGCGCCTCGGCAATTGTCTCTCTCTACTGGTCATTACATATTCATAGTTTTTATAAGAGCAAGCTATGGAAATATAGGATTTTGCAGAAACTCTGTAAACACCCACATTTTTATTATGAAATATAAATTTTAACCACTAATATATACTACATTTAAAATCTAATTAAATTAGTGTGTAGTTGTAATGACAGATATAATGAAACTGTGATATTGGTGCTCTTATGTTTTGATTGAAAATGTGGTAAGTTTAGGTTAGTTAATTTAATAACCACATTTCTAATGTTTATTTGCAATCAGCAGGTTTTGCAGATTTGGTGTTATATTCTGTGCATAATTGCTTGTATATTTTTTCTTTACACGTAGATTGTCAGTTCTCTGGACTATTAATGATATCTTTATTATGATTAGATAACGGATAAAATTATTGCACAAAAACTGTGAAGTGTTTCTCCAGTTTATTAATTGCCTGCAACATACAGTAAGGTACATGCTAACACTCACAACATGTGACATGTATTTAAAATGAAAATGTTAATACCAAAAGTATTAATCAAGTATTGGATTGAACTATCAACTTCCTACTCCTTAAACAAAACAAAAAAACTATTCCGACTAAAATTAAAAATAGTATTAGGCATTTTTGTATGTATTCACTATTTTGTATTCAGTAAATATTACATTATGGATACAACCTGCAAAAATAATGCGTACAAAAATATTTGCCATATATTAAAAAGGATGAATTATTTAATTTGACATTTTTTAAATATTGTATATTACATAACTAGTACAGAAAGTGAACCTTTACGCACGGATGTAAAAGTAATTACTGTTTCTACAATAACTTTTATTTGTGGATACAAAAAAAAGTCAGTATTTCTTGTGTCTGTATCTACTGATGGAGAAAAATCCTGCACAACCGTAGTATTAATGAAAACATTTTAAAGTACTGCATTGTAATATTTTATTTTATATATAGATATTGTATTGTGTTTGTCAATAAAGTTTATGTGTATATAATTTATAATCAAGCCACACAATATTTTTTTTAATTAAATGGATCATCCATTTTTACAACAGCAACTAAAACTAAGAGTACATCATAAACTAAAATTAGATTATAATAATATTAAAAAAGTAAAACTAGATTATATGGTGTATATAAAAATATAATTCCCACCCTGCAAACTGGTAGAAGTATGTCATCAAAATATAACCCTATTTATGTTATAAAAAAAATAACAACTGAAACATTCGCCATTAGAATTATTTATTTAATATATTTTTAATTGGAAATTATATAAAAAAAGTATATATTTACTAAGGTTGTATTTTTTTATTTATTTGTGAAATCTTTTGTACAAATATAATAATGTAAATTATTTTAAATTAATTTTAAGAATATAATACAAAGTGTAATGAATTGTTACAAGATACATATTGTGATAGCATATTTTATTTGTATGTGTTTATTTTAAGTTTACATTATTATTTTCATTTCTAATATAAAAATTGTTGCTTAGATAATTCGAAGACAATGGACTTGCAAGAGAAAGTAAAAGGTGAGTACCCCGCAAGCATATTTCCACAAAATCTCCAAAAAAATATCTCGTGTGAGTGAAGTGTGAGGTTTTGTTTGCATAAAAATTCCAGTGATATCAAGATGTCAGGACGCGATCAAGCTCATGACTGAAACTTCAAAGCAATCGGGACGGTTTATCTACAAGGGGGTGATGAAGGCGTCTGAGAAAAATGTGGATTTCACCAACATGTCACCGATGAAGCGGGTTTTGCCAGTGCGGTTGAACTACACGAAGAGGGCGAAGAAACCAGAAGAAAAACCCGGGACTCCGTTGGAATTACTGTTGTACAAGTTAGGATTGAAGCAGCCAGCAAAGAAGAGTGCAGTAAATGTTCCTAAACCAAGTGAAAATATGACGAATAATTATACGCAGACTAAAAGTTTTACTTGCTGTGAATGTGAAGCTAGGAAGAAAGTTAAGACTGTTAGTATGGGAGTACAGTGTGTTAAGAGCTCTTCTGACTTTTCCTGTCAAGTATCCGAGGATGATTTTTTGAATACAGCTCGTTCGGCTTTGAAGAATATCCTCAAAAACCAATCATTGGCTGCGTTAACTCCAGCTCAGTTGATGTCGCAGTTAGGTGGTGAAAAAGAAGTATTTCCAGCAGCGAGGAAGTTGAATGATCCCATGGAAATGAATCCAATTGGACCCGAGGGGATTGGTTACAACAGGAACCACCCGATTCAACATGGACCAATGATGGATTACAACAGGAGACAGCAGATGCCACCTCCATTGATGCAAATGCAGATGCCTGCACAGCCGTCCCCGCAGCCAATTCCTTACCCGCAAGGTGGATTCCATCCGCACCAGCAGAATCCACAATTCAGGCCGTATTACGATCAGCAAAATCAATTTAATAGATATTAATTTTTTTATAAGTAACATACAGATGTTATCAATTTCTTTTTTATAAATATGTTTGTTAATTTCCTTTTATTAAAATATTTTCATGAATTATTGTTACAAAATTGTATTATTCTCTCTTTAATAAAATTACATTTATATTAATAACTCTAACCCACGACTAATTTTACATTAATCTAAGCATATCTCGTTTTTATTCCTTTTTTTATATAATCCTTCATTATTACAAAAATTTTATTATAAAATTTGCTTTTACGTATAGCCATTTTTATAATTTGAAATCATACTTAATTTCTTCATCCTTTTATTTCTATTTATCCGATTTTAATAATTATATAGTCTTTTAATAAGTTTAAGGATATGACAGAGCAATGGAACTTAAGTGTAAATAATGTAGGGTATAAAATGTGTACAAATACATTTTTCTTTAAATTTGTGTAAGGCTCTACAGCTACCGTAATACACCGACCAAGGGGATGTTATATGTTGTAACACGTTGCTAATACAAATAGAAATACAACTTTCAATACCCTTATCGTGGAGTCTGTAAATTCAACAGATATATAAGATGTGCTGCATTACATATTACTCACTTGCAAACACATGGGCCAAACATAATAGTTTCTACTTCTACATATAATGTAAACTTTTATTTAAAGTTGTTTTATAGCCTATTGCTAAATAAAGATTCTTATATAATAGACATTTCCAATTGAGAAAATGTTACATCAATCATACATTAACGATTAATGTGGTTACAATGTTATTTGTGAATATTTTGTTCAGTGGGTTGGGTATATTTTTCTTCATTTGTTTATTTTTTTTTTTTTTAGATACATTTTCTAGTTCATGGAAAATTAATAGTTTTAGTCAATGATGTAGCCATCATCAGCAAATATTTTGTCATATATATATCAAATGTCTACAAACATTGATAATTATTACATTGAATTATTTGAAACAACAAATATTAGTTGTTCTTTAGTACTTACTTTGTAGTCTATAATTGCAGAGCAATTTAAAGAAAATAATTATGTAATTATTTTTAATTAAAACTGCAATAAACATATTTTCAACATCATTATTATATTTAATATAAATTTCCATCTCACGAGAGAGCATTAAAGGGATTTATATTATTACATCTAATATCAAAGATTTTTTTACCAGTAGTATTATTGTATATTATGTATTTTATCATTAAGGATTTTGGAGTAGAGGAGCACCCACTTAAGCCAAACTTTAGGCCCATTGTGGTTCCTCCCTCCCAGTGGTTAGACCCACTTTGCAGATCTAGTTATATTCAGTTTCTCTTCATGAGTCATTTTTAACTGGAACCCTTCACTAGTTTGGGGCCCCTCCCTCTTATAAAGGATGTGTCCTGCTGTCTCCTCTTCTTCATTTCACCCTCTACATAGGTTCTCCCCATGTATAAATAGTCTTGAAAGTTGTTTCCGGAAGCTGTAATGACCAGTAATGTATGCGGTTAATATTCTTGTGTGGGCTCTTGAATGACTCGGGAGCTTTCCTAACTCTTTACAGTCTGGTTTAGGGAGGTAAGTTTTCTTTGACAACATTAGTAATTAAAAAATCTATTTTATTTATATTTATTTGTTATGTCAGGAAAAAATTAATCTTTGGTGAAAAAAACTGGTGTCACGTTTCCCAAATTAATTTGAATATAGGTAAGTTTTCTCAATATAAAAACATTAAAGTTTGTAAAACTTTTGTTTTTTTCTCGCTTTATATGATAATTATTTTTACTTACTTGAAGGTAAGTGAGGAAAATTCACTTTTGTAAAATTAGAACTTACAAATGTAAATTTTCCTGTGATATTAAAAATATGTTAATATTTGTTTTAGATTTCTTACTTACACTATTTTTTTTAATTGTTCTGGAGCAAAGTGTTAATTAGTGAAATAGAATATTGAAATTTTTATATCGTGAAAGAGAATATTCTAAATTGTTAATAGCAGAGGCTCCATCATTATTTATCAATTAAATAAAACACTTTGAAGTTTGTATAACTGATTTATTGTTAAACTTTGTAGTTTAATGTGTTGTATTTATTAATATTTTATTTCACATTGATATTTTTATTTTTTTCAAAGAAGGTAATGTATGTATTTCAATAAGCATTTTTTTCCAATATGACTTACATTTTTGATTAACATTTCTTTAAGTTTCAGATTATTTTTCAGGTTTTAAGCAGAAGCCGACTTTCTTATGATTTATTGTATGCAATGTGATTAAAATAAATTTTTACACAAAAGACTTTATTTAATTATTAATAATTATGTTACATTAAAGATTTTCTACTCCAAAATAATGTTACGTTTTGAAAAATAATTTTCTTCGAATACATATAGTAAGCTAAAAATGTTACATTTATATGTTTATACGATCGGAGTTATTCCCTTCGAAAAATGTTCAATTTAATGTACAAGTCATTAGCGATGGGCAAAATCAAGTAATATTAGTAATCGAGTAACAATAAAAAGATGTTTTTCAATATATATTGAACTGTTACTCATAGTAATAGAATGTTGCATTCAGAACAATGTATATACTTAATTTTACAGTAATAAAAAAGATTCACTTAGTTAAGATTAAAGTTATTCTTTGGGATCTGAGCAAGTCTGAAATTTATGTCAACATTGTAAAGATATTAAAATTTAAATTGAACTAATAACCCAGATGATAATTATATGTTTCAATTACATAAAATTCTCTTTGGATTGTTGTAATAAAAACAAACTTAACATACCCGCTAATAGTATAATTACAATCTAAGTGCTCATAGTTTTTTTGTGAATGAACTAACTTTGTAAGATAAGTTGGTAATGTTCGTGTAATCGTAAATCAATATTTAAAAATATACAAATATGTATTTTAACAAATATTACGTCATAGAACGATTTTTAAATAAGCAATTTCAATACCCGGGAATAAAGCAAGGACGCTTGAGTATATGTATAAAGGATAGATGGAATAGAAAATTTGAGAGTGGGGGGAATTTAATGTGGGACCTCATGACGTCACATTAACTCACTGCGCACGCTTTAAATATGATTAAAATAGCTATCGAATAACAAATTAAACGATATCGAATCGGAGTTTTCTCTCTTTCAACCGTTGTTTGAAATCGCTCCATCTTCGTTTTGAGTCGTTATCGACTAAACTAAAATACGGCCTTAGGTTATATTAATTTAATTAATTTTCGTTTTATTTTATTATATTTATTACTAAAATAAAAATACTAATATTAATTAAATTGTTTAATATTTGTATCGTAATAAAATTATAATAAACAATAACCTCAAAAGTCGATATTTAAGTTGCATTTATTGCGTACAAATAAAAGTGTACGAGTAAATTAAAGATTGAGTCTTCTTCCTTCATAAAATTTATTGATTGCAAATGCATATTTCAGTCACGATGTGACCATTTCAATGCTTAAAAAAATGTATTTTTTTTTATAATAATACAGTGTAGTAATGAATTTAGTTATTAGCATTTTTACTCAGTTACCATAGTATGTGCATTTGTTTGTGTAAAAACCTAAAGAGTGCAACATTTTAAAATATTGTGGATCAAAGTAATAAAATAATACAAAAATGTGTAATGTCCCGCAGACAAACAAATTAATGTATTACGCCCGGTGATAACAATTTTCAAATTTACTTTTTGCATGGTCGCTGAAAGACCAAAGTATAACTAAATAATGAAACAATGAACGGGCATAAACGAAGAAGTAGAAAGCACGCAATGTGAAAATAGGTTATGCTTGTTTTCGCCCGTGTACGCGCGAAAATATTCGAATTCGTCTACGTCACGAGGTCTGAAAGACCGAAAGGGAGGTGAGAAGCAAGGGGGGCGTTGAAACTATGTGAGGCGCTAATTCAGCATACCTTTACACATATGTGTCACTCGATCTACCTTGGGAATAATGTATAAAATGTTATATGCAACTCTATGTACGTACTGTACTATATGCAACCCAACATACATTCGATGCTATATGCAACTCTATTTACGTAAAGTATTGTATTCAACCCAACATACAATAACAATTTCATATGCAGCCCAACATAAATTTGAACAATACTACCAACATAAATATTTTAGTTCAAATGCACATAAAATACTCGTCACATTGGCGACGATTAAAGTGACTGAACGCGCACAACTTCAGTCGCCTCAATTGGACCCCAAGGAACAACACCGAAGAAGGTTGATCGACGGATCTCGATGAGACCAGACGTCTTCGGCTGATCTCCCATCCTGACCTTGAGTTCTGTGTTTTTCTACTCACGTGTGCGTAAGTTTTTCTTACTCTTTTTCATCTTATTCTTATCTTCGGAGTATAAATTTTGCTCTCTTCCTAAATATTAACCCCCCTTAATATAAATGCAACCCTCCCCGGGGGGCAATGTGCCCCCCATAAATGTACCTCCTGACAAAAACGAGGAAAGCAAAATATCCATTCTCAATTTTAAAAAAGGCGACCTCGCTCCATACATTATCTACCTAGAAAAAAAAGCATCCATCGATTCTAAAGACTCTCCAGCCCTCCACGAAATGACAGTGGGGAAAATAATGTTGAGAGAGGGCTTCGACGTTGTTTCCTCCCGCAGAGGAAGAAACAGGGTCGGTGTACAATTTTTCAACCTTAACGAAGCTAATAAGTTTCTCGGCATGTCCTCCCTACACGAAAAAAACAACTTAAAAGTCTACATTCCTTCTCACGTAGTAACTACTAAATGTATTATCCGAGATGTCCATCCCGATCTAACCGAAGACGAAATCCTGAGAGATTTAAATAAGTCCAACACATTTCAAACTATTCAAGTCAGACGTTGGAGGAGGAGGACTGAAAAGGAGGGGGCGCCTTCTTTCCAAAACACATACACCATCGTGATTACAGTTAGGTCTAACTCCATCCCCAACAAAGTGAAATTGTTCACCACCCTCAAAACTCCTGAACTATTTATATTCCCTGTCACACAATGCCGCAACTGTCTGCGCTATGGACATACGAAGAATATATGTAAGGGTTTAACCCGATGCGACGTATGTGGCTCCAACGAACACTCCACTCCTTCCTGTTCTCTTACGCAACCCATCTGTATAAATTGCGGTGGTCCCCACAAGGCTTCCGAGGAAGGTACCCTCGCTAGGGCCAGAACTTGCCCGGAATTCCTCCGCCAGAAGTCAATCAAAGAATATTCAGCCAGATATAATGTTAGCTTCGCACAAGCAAACTCAATCTTTCCCCCCATTAACAAGTCCTCCCAAAACAACCCCTTACCAGAAATCTCAACCAACGCTCCCATAAACGTCCTTCCAACCGTCTCTAACTTCCCCCCCATCTCCCCCACATCCCAAAATCTCCCCCCTTATCGCCCTTCCTCCGGCCCATCATCATACGTCTCCATACTCAAAAACCCCTCTAAAAAACGCACTTCTTCTACCTCGGCTAACGACCAGGAATTCAACCAAAAATACCGCGAAATAGTATCCCCCAAAGTTTCTCCCGCTCCTAAAAAACTCTGCTACAACCCTACACCCCCGCTTGAATGCAACCCCGAGGAATTTAAAAATCTACTTTCCAACCTTTATTCTGCCGACCCTTCCTCTTTCCAAGAGGCATGTTGTAACCTCCTAACAGTCGACACTCTAAAAAACATGATCTTCACTCTCTCCCAACCCCCCACTCCTCAAACTTATCCACTGGAATTTGAGGAGTCTTAATTCAAACAAACCCAACCTACTTGACCTAATTAAATCCTTTTCCCCAGATATCATATCCCTCTGTGAAACGTGGACCAAACCTCATGAAAACATTAAAATCTCCGGCTACCAAACTATCTTAAACTCCAGACCCGATGGTAAAGGCGGCATCGCTATCCTAATTAGGAACTCACTAGCATTTACTGAAATCCCATTAAACAATTCAAATAATAATAACAACATCCAATTCCTCTCCGCCAAATTCCCCCTTTTTACCCTCATCTCAGGATATATTCCTCCCTCATCCTCTTGCTCTCGCCCTCACTGGAACTCCATCCTAGTAGGCCCTCCTCCTTTTGTAATCCTAGGTGACTTTAACTCCCACATGGTCTACTTAAACGGTTCACATTCCAACACCAACGGAAAAATTCTTTGGGACTTTTTAGATGATAACAACCTCATCGTTTTGAATGACAACCATCCTACTCATTTCTCTCACTCATCTCCCTCATACAATAGCATTATAGACCTCGCTATCTCCTCACCCTCCTTAGCCACTAAGGCCTCATGTACCACTATTCCAGACACTTTCGGTAGTGATCACTTCCCTATTCACCTAGACATCACCTTCTCTCTAACTCCTCCCACCCCTCCCAGGAACACATCCAGACTCAGACGAAACCTCAAATTAGCCGACTGGGAAAGTTACTCTGAAACCTTAACTAAAATCGAATTAACAGATTGTTCTTATTCTGAGCTTATGGATTCTATCACTTTAGCCTCCGACCACTCGATCCCACCCCACAGTATAAAGTATCGCCCATTTCCCTGCCCTTGGTGGGATAATGAGTGTTCACAACTCAAATTATCTAGGAAACAAGCCATCAAAGAGTATTATCGCTCAGGTTCGTCTACTAATTATATTCTAGCAAAAAAGGCCATTGCCCAATCAAGGAAAATCTTCAAACAAAAAAAGAAGAAATCATTTAAAGAATTTTGTGAATCAGTATCACGTTTCACCCCCCTATCAGAAGTCTGGAATAAAATCAGAATACTCAAGAAATCCTTTTCTCCCTCCCTCCCCCTACCAAATAATGAGGTACTAAATGCATTCTTCATCAACCTCACTCCCCCCTATGTTTCCCCCTATTTCTCCCTTGACACCCTCTTCCATCCCTCTCATTTACCCCCTTCCCCTCCTTCTTATCTTTCCTCAAATTTCACAATTGCAGAACTTAACTCCGTCCTGGAGAAACTAAGAGACTCATCCCCCGGATTAGATAATATCTCTTATTCCATGCTTCAACACCTACCTTTCCATCTGAAGCTTGAAATCCTAAGAATATATAACAATTTTCTCTCCGGTGAAAGCCTTCCCCCTTCCTGGAAATCCCAAATCATCTGCCCTATACTAAAATCCGGCAAAAACCCCCTCGACCCCGGCAGCTATCGCCCTATCTCTCTTACCTCTTGTGTACGCAAGACTTTTGAACACCTTATCAAAACCCGACTTGACTTCTGGCTCGAACAGAACAACATATACCCTTCCACACAAACCGGATTCAGAAAAGGCAAATCTGTTACTGACAATCTCATAAAACTCACCTCTGACATAAACCTCTCCTTTTTAAATAACCAGGTTACCCTCGCCCTTTTCCTTGACATCTCTGCCGCATTTGACTCTGTTATTCCTTCTATTTTAATTAAAAAATTATTTCACTTAGGTCTTCCAATCAACATTATTAAATGCATATGGTTACTAATTAATGAAAAAGTTTTATTCCTTAATTCTGACACCGCTAAAAAATCCCCACGATCCTCCTTTATAGGCCTTCCACAAGGCTCGATCCTGAGCCCTTTACTCTATATAATCTACACACTACCCCTACAACCCCTTATATCCCCTTACTGCTCCATCCTCCAATACGCTGACGATGTTGTACTTTACTGCCACGGCCCTAACATTCAATCCCTATTTAATAGAATAAATCAAGCTCTCATGGAATTGTCTGATTGGCTTTCCAAACATGGACTCACTCTCTCATCTAACAAATCAAAATTCATGTTATTCTCCAAAAGGAAAAGAAATCTCCCCAATTATCAAATTTTCTTTGAAGGCAACTCTGTACAAAAAGTAACAGAAATCAAATACCTTGGCTTAATCTTAGACTCCTCTCTTACCTGGAAACCTCACATTCTCAACCTTCAAACTATTGTAAACAAGGCCTTAAATACAATCAAATGTCTCTCCCACACTTGGTGGGGCTCAGATCCCGCTACTCTTCTCACTCTTTACAAAAGCCTTATTAGATCCCGTATGGAGTTCGGCCTATTTATCCTATCCCCCATCTCCACCCACCTACAAAAAATTATCGATCGGATGCAAATATCCGCCCTAAGGATCATCCTGGGATGTATGAAATCCTCCCCCTTTAGGGCCCTCGAGGTAGAAGCGGGCATCCCCCCCATCTTTATTCGCTCAGACTTCTTAGCCAGAAAATTCTTTCTTAAATCTATCTCACATAACAACACATTAGTGACTGATTCAGTCTCTTGTCTGCTTAACGCTTACCAAGCAAAATCAAAAACTCCTTCCCCTCTACTAGAAAACTTTGAAATTGCCTCTTCCTTGAACATATATTCCTCCAATAAACTCCCCTGTTATCTATCAAAATTCTTCACCAACTTTTTTCCTGTCAAAATTCACCTTAACCCAAATTTCCCCCCCTCTCCCCCCAACCTCAACTCACACTTTCTTTCCACTGCTAATAAAAAATGGCCAAATGCCACATTCTGCTATACAGATGGCTCCTCTTCCCCCCAGGCTTCCTTCACAGGCTGCGGGATTTTCATCAACAACCTTGTATCCCTCTCCTTTAGAATCCCTAACACTTCCTCTATCCTTACAGCCGAACTTACCGCCATTTTGGAATGTCTTAAGATGGTAAAAGAGCTCCACCTCGTCAATCCTATAATCTTTACTGACTCCAAAGCAGCCTTACTTTCCATATCCAAAGTTGGAATTAGACCTGACAGATCTACTCTTACCAACCATATACGAACTCTAATTTATGACATGCACTTAGACGGATATAGTGTCGAACTCTGCTGGATCCCCAGCCATAGAGGAATAAACGGCAATGAACAAGCCGACTCACTAGCTAAATCAGCAAGGGAGCTCCCCCTTTCTCAGTTTTCCTCCCCTCACCATGACTACCTAAATACCCTCAAAACTAGCTTAAAACGCAAGTGGCAAGCTATTTGGACGGGAACATCCTCGCACCTTAGATACTTTTCCCTCCACCCGACCATCCCACCCAAACCTTGGTTTTATGATCCTAAGGTTCGTGGCAGACGATTCATCACTTCAATTATACGCCTTAAAACTGCCCACAATTCGTCCCCAAGCCACCTATACAAAATCAAAGCCATCCGCTCACCTAATTGTTCATGCGGCTCGTTTGGCGATGTTGATCACATCTTTTTCTCGTGCCATAATCACTATAGGGAATGTCAAAATTTATACTCCACCCTCATCTCTCTTGGACATTCTGCCCCCCTTTCTATGTCTACAATTCTCCCCCTCTGTTCTCTCAACACCTATCTTACCCTCTTCTTATTCCTAGCCAATACTAACACCTTTCTATAACTATATGTGATCGTCCCCAATCTTTTTAGCAAATCTCATCCACTAACTACAAACCTACCCTCCATCTCGAAGTCAATTAAATGAAGCAGTGGCTGGTCAACAGAGCTGAAAGGCTGAGGCCATAAAATCCGCAAGAAGAAGAAGAAGAACACCGAAGAACATAACCTCAATGTCAGTACACCAACGCTAAAATAAGTATAATGAGAATAAAAACGAAATAACAGCAGTGATGTCTTCGTTTGGGATGAACGGCGTCGAGGAAAAAACTGAAGAAGAAATCGAGAAGGGCATCAACGAGTTACAGGTCAGTGTTTTTCCGGGGCGAAAACAGGTGTGTTCATGGAACACCTACACACGAAATTAAATGAACAAATGTCATGTTTTGGGGCTGTTTTCCCTCAATTACGGGATTAAACGCTTTATTGAGTGTTCACACGTTATCTTTAGGTGGAAATGAATGTGTTGAGATAGTCAGATTTTTTTAGTTTTAGATGTAAAAATGAAAAACTTGTTTTTACTCTTTTTTATGATAAATTTGGTGCTGTTTTCTTAACTTACCACTTTGATTTAACATGGTTTATTTATTTTTAATGACTCTTTAATGTAAAAGTAAGAGGAAAATCAATTTCTATTATTTCGGAATCATATATTTCAAACAATAAACTTAGCTCAATTTTTTATATATCAAAACAGAACTATACAAGTTAAATTTTACTATAAATAGATTGTATATGATTGCAAACAAGGTGTTTTCATTATTTTAATATATGAAAACAAAATGTTTTTATTAATTAAAGATCTCAACATGAGCCACAATGGACCATCTGGTCACAGTCAAGGGGCTGACTGTATGTACTCATATAGAATTTTATTATTAATTAAAGTGATATGGATTATGAATATTAAAATGCCTAAAGAATCAGCGATATAGATTTAAGTTTGTTATTTTAAAGTGAAAGCCTGTAACAAACATTTATTGTGAGTTGAAGTTTTTAAAACTTTTTATAGTTAGTTTTTACTTTGTATAACTAACTATAACTGTTTTATTAAGAATTTCTAATAATTCTTCTTAGGATAAATTTAATTATGAATTAATAATTTATTTCAATTTATGATAAATTGCTGAAATTATTTTTGCTAGAACTCATTTTTAAAACCCTCTTTTTTTTCACTTATTTGTATAACTCCAAATAGGTACCTATTATTAAGTTAATGTTCCTACTAATCTGTCTATTAAATTTATGGTTTGATAATGACGAGTTAAAATACTTTGGTAAATAACACACTTTGTTATAATTTCACTATTTATTGGTTGACATGATTGCATGAATGAAGTTAAAATCGGTGAAACTATTATCACTAAAATAAATTCAAAGTTATACAAATTGAATCAGTGTTTTTTTTTTTTTAATTATTAAATATAATTATTATTAAAGATTATTATTGATTTCTTTATTTAATTTTAGGAATCTGTGAATAAGCTTTACGTATTTCGAGATTATTATTTCGAGCATCACAAAATAGAGGACGCAATCAACAAAAACGCCGACATAGAATTAGAATTAAACAAAGTCCTATTACTCTTTGATAAATTAAAAGGTGAGTTTTGTGTAATAATTACGTACGTGAACTTTCACTTGTGGGGATTCGTTTACAGACTGTGCAATAAAAAAATACCGAGCGAAGTATTATTACCTGAAGGGATATGCTTTAAACATAGTGCCTAAATATAGCAAAGAGGCCGAGGAGCTTCTCTCGAAGGCGATAAAACTCGACCCGAAGATCGTCGAGGCTTGGAACGAGTTGGGCGACTGCTATTGCAAGAATAACAACCTACTCGAGGCCACGCATTGCTATAATAAAGCTTTAGATTATGTGAGTTGAATTATATAATTTAATTGATTAATTTGTACTACTAAATTATTTTTACTCAAATGAAAAAATCATTTTATTATATATCTCTCTCTCTATTTTCTTTGTAAATGTTTACCGACTATAAGGGCCAATTTACAATCGGCTGAAAATGAACTGGCAACGAGAAGGGATCGTATATAGAAAGACTGTAAAGCGATTATGAATCAATACACTTAAATCCTATGATTCATCTTTTCCGTTTTCGTTACGTTCTTGTTTCCGGATGATTGTGAATCAGCCATTATATTCGATAAACCTTTTTAAAGACATAATTAATGTATATTAAGTGGAATTTTCAATTTTAGGAAAGAAACAAAGTATCATTAAGGAACCTGTCTATATTAGCGAGACAAAAAAGCGCTAAGTGCAGGGACGATAAAGTGAAAAACATAGAGGAGGGATTGAATTTGGCGAAAGAGGCCGTTCAGTTGGATCCTCATGATGGAGCCTCGTGGGCGGTTCTTGGCAATGCTCATTTGTCTTCCTTTTTCGGGATCTCTCAGAACCCGAAAACATTAAAGCATTGCTTGGGTGCTTACAACCAAGCCGTAAGTGCATAACACTGTCTCATTTTTATGGGAAAAAAAAATTGTGGTAAAAATCTTAATTATATAACAAAAACCTTTAATATTTCCATGTTGTATATTTTAAAGGTATTGGTTCATTTTCATAATACTATATGATTGAGAACTTTTCACCTCTAGAATGCTTTCAATTTTTTTATAAAAAAATAATAATGTTGGCAATAAAAGTAATCACACGCTATAAGTTATTCTAACAAATTGAAGAATTTGATTTTATTTGTTTTTATTCATTGGTGCCAACAAAATAAAGAAAAAATGAAAGCACTCTAGAGATTCCCTAGTGGTCAATCATGGAACTACTTAATGCTGTTTTATTTGTTCTAATTGAAATTAAAATAGAATATATATTTTTTTTTTTTTAATTCATGTATACAGTGTCGAGGGCTCGCCCATAGTTTGGCAAATACTGCTCTAGAGGATAAAAATTCTCAATCATATTTTTACAATTTACTACAATTTGAAAATTATCATGTGAAATTTATTTTAGGAGAAAGATATTGTTGCCAAAAGTACCCCAGCTTTACATTACAATAAGGGAGTTGTACGTTATCCAAACCATTGAAAAAGAAAATTGTATTAATCGTTTACATTTTTAAGATGTTAAAATATGAAGAAGAGTATTTATTAGCGTTAGAATCATTTGACAAGGCCGTGCAGTTGGATCCGATTTGGGATCCACCAAAAGTGCAGCAAAGGCAACTGTTGAAATACCTTAAAGATATTAATGAACTCGTAGCGTGCAGTGGGAAGATGAAGGCGAAAAAGCTTCAACAACTCTTACAAGTGGGTTTTTTTCTTAAATCAATATCCTTCAGTTTGTTGATTGTTTTTGTGTTTTGCAGACTTTAGATTCGAAAAGCTTAGGCCCTTTCGGCGGAGGTAGCTATACGTCCAATAGTGGGCAATCGGTTAATTTAAGGGAGATTTATATTAAGGATTTAGTCCCTGGATTGAATGAAGAGAAAGTCGTTTTGGGAAAAGTCGTTTGTTCTGTGCATAACGAAGATACTGTTCCTTTGTACGTTTTTTTTTATATGAAAGTCGATTATATTTTATAGTCAAATTAATTCGATTTAGCTAGATGAATTCTAAATTATTCAAAAACAATTGAAACAATTTTATAAATTGTTGCATATTATAAATGAAGTCGAGAGAGAAGGGTCTCAAGTTTGACTTAATGTTGATTTCACATGCTGTGTAGGTACATTAAATACTCCTTTTCAATATTAAATACTTTAATTAAATCAACAAAAAAATATTTAATAATTTGTTTGAATAAACATTAAATTTCATATTGTTTCTTATATTTAATTAATCCCAAAGTACGCGAATGGGCAAAGATGGTGTGATGTACTGAATAGCGAGTAATAAAAGGAAAATACAGATGCGGCATTTAATATACACAGCATGTGAGATCAACTTCATGCTGAACTCGGGACAGCACAACTTGCACACATTGTGTTAACATAGCGCACAAATACAAAATTAATTCCATGCATATTTATTGTTATAATCGAGGCTGTTCCATATGTGAAATGCTTAATTTAACAGATAATATACTGAAAGTCAATAAGGCCCCTTCCTGAAGATTGTGAATTGATATAAGTAAATCCTATGATTCATATTTCTTATGGGCTGTAAGTAAGTGTTATTATTAATATATATACAGTACGTAACCCCAACACCAATTGGCAAAAGGGGACATCGATTATATATATATATATATACAGTACGTTAACAATGACAGGAACAAATTCATTTAAATTGCTTGTGATTATTTTTTATAAAAACGCTCGAACAGGTTGATTAGTATTTTTAATTGCGTATTGTTTTCACTAAAAATTTTATATACAGGGTGTCCCATAAACAAATGCTGATATAAAGTTTTATTTTTTCGAATGAAACACCCTATATATTATTAGATATTTAGTTTTCTCAGAGAATTCTATATACCTATCTTCAGCTATTTACGAAATAATGTCAATTGTTTAATAATGCTAAGTCACTAACAATTTAAATTAATTCGTTCTTTTCATTGTGACCGCACTGTATATGTTATATTTAACATTCTTTCTATGGAATAGCTTCGAATATAAACAATCAACGTTAAAATATTAATTAAAAATAATTATTATTTTTATTTCTAGTACATTTTGTTTAGTAGATAAGTTAGGAACATGCGTTGTTGTCACAGTATACAACTTAGCAGACGGCAAAGGTGTAATAATTGGGGACTCTGTTGCCATTCCGGAACCCTATATAACGGACGTTGATTTCACTTATGAAAGCAATGTATGTATTTCCTTTCTTTTCCAGCCGATTTTCTTAAAATATTCACTTTTTTATTTGCAGGAGTACAAATTTCGATTAATTCGTGTGGAAACACCACTGGTCTTGGTGGTGAATAGCAAAAAGGCCAACAGAGATTTACAGGCCGGTGTGCAGATGTCACTGTTTAAAAAATTTGATTGAATGAAAATACTTACACTCGTTTCCTTGTTTTCTTTTATATATATATAGAATAGAGGACCAATATTATTTATAACAAGAAAAATCTTATTAACTCATAATAAATACTTATTTCTAACATCCGAGTTTCATGCAGTAAATTGACTGATTTGTGGCCAATATTAAGATATAAAGGAACCACCGACAATCAGTAAACAAAAAAGATGTAGGAATGAAATTTGCGAAATTTAAAGAGTTAACAATTTCGTTAGTGATATCAAAATTATTAAAATATAACACAACTAATTTTTAATGTTAAAAGTTTGTCCTTGATTTGAAGTTCAGAATATATATTCCAATTTTCCCATCCTTCTTTTATTACTTTATATAACCCTTATTTTTCACAATCATCATAATTAATATTAAAATGTAGTTTTTTCTGACAAAGGATATATTATTTTTGTATTTACTAGTTATGTTACTCAACTTCACATAACTCACAAATACACAATTAATGTATCATAAAAATAATTGAACACAGTTATATTCCTTAACTGTTTAATTTTTATACAACATATACACTTCAAAGAAGTAGCGTATCTTGCCAGTCCTTCAAAGGAGGGTGGGGTACATAACATCGATAGTCACAAATTAAAAAGGTCAATACTTTTATCCCTTTTGAGTACTCACTAATGGGGGCTAATTACCTGATTTTATGTTAAAATTTTAGAAATAGCCATTTTGAAAATTCATGAAATTGAAAGGTTCTTAGAATTCTGGGAGAGAGGTTGCATTATCCCTCTGTGGATACAAGTTTGTTTCAAACACTACATATATGCATATTTATTTATTTATTTATTTTTTTCATGTTTAAGATAAGTGATTGATAAACGTTGATCTTAGGTTTACTAGCAATGACTCGCTATTGCTTGTAAACATTACATCAATATAAGGCTACTTGACTGCCGTTGCTTAGAGTCAAGTTTGCAAGTCTTTAAAAGTTCTTGACGCAAAGTTTAAAATTTGCGAAAGATAGCCAGCCTTTAAAAGTTCTTGATTGACAAAGTGTAGTATTTAGTTCGCGAGGGATAGGAGCCTACTAAGGCTCTTTACTGATAAAGTGTAGTGTGAGCAATAGTGAGCCTATAAAATCTCATTGCTGAAAAAAAAATCGGTTGAAGAGGCTGTTATTAGGTGAAACTCCATTATAAAATACTTTAAATAAAATGATGAATTCATCACCTGCCTGGTAATACTGTGTACCGAAACAATTGTAACAGTGTTCTACGATTGTAAAACTTATTAAAAACATTGTTTTAGTTAAAGTATTGAAAAAATAATTCTAGACTGTGAAAGCCAGAGAAGTATGGAATATAACTATTCAATTATTGAGGATATATTAAATGGAAACAGTAAAAATTTATTAGAAACATTTCAATATTTTTTTTATAGAAATTATATTTTATTTATCAACACAATTGTTCTTCCGTAGATCGTACGTAAATAATGATCCTAATGAGTGCAATTTCGATAATTTAATACATTGATTGGAAATTTATATTCCTACTAGAACCGAACATCGATACTCGTCAGCCTTTCTATGCAAGTGAAAACCATTAGGTGTTTGAGAAAATTTTGAACGCATAATGAATTTCACCTTTAGGCCAACGAAATGATATACATACATGGAAATACTACACTAATATTAAACCCTAATTTTTCAGATTAATTTTGACAAAAGTGAATGTATTTTAAAAAATATTTTTGTACGTGCTTCACAGACAATTTACTTAATTTTAACGATTATTTCAAATATTTCTTTATTGTTTTCTGTCAACTGGTTGGTGTATTAAGGATTAATATTAGTTTATGGCAGTGAAAAAATCATTAAAAAAATATGTGCAATAAAAAGAAAGACACACGGATATTTGATTTAAATAAATTGGAAAATAAATTATATTTAATACTTGCTGGCTACATTTTTTTGTACATTGAAATTTAAAGTTAAATTTAGTACTTGTGCCACACAAAATAAGAACAGAATTTTGAAACTAAATTCTGTTGGTTTGATGTTTATTTTTAATTGAAATAATCTTTACTAAACTTCTTCATGCAAAACAAAAGAATAAACAAGGCATTATGATTAATGTTGGACAAAATCGACTATAAAATTATTTTTAACCAATTTAAAAAAATAGAAGTGAAGAAAACAATTAAATATAAATAAAATGGATATTCAAGTTTTTAAATATATTTTAGGTTATGTTTTAGTGGCATACATTGGCTAACTTAGGCCATTGTTTATATTTTCCAATTGATTTAAATCAATTTACTAGTTTTTATAAGTAAAAGTCATCGAGTATGTAAACAAATAATCATACTCGATAACTTTCATTATTAAAACAAAAAATTTGTTTAATTTCTCGCTTGCATACGCGCATCTTCCCGTCCCTTAAAAATAAATAACGTGACAATAAAAAACACACAGAAATGCAATTAATATACCTCTAAACATATATCTATTATCTCCATAAATATCTAAACATATATTATATATTGATCTAAAAAATTTGTTCTTAAGTAACTATATCAAATGGCTTTTATAAATCATTTCAGACTTCAATAACATATAATAAAAATTTATCAAGTAATCAACCGAATTAATCACCGTACATACGTTAAGATTATCGAAATCTAATTTTATAATTTTTGTACTAAACCCAAACACCGTGCGGGTTCTTGTTCGTCGGCACGGCATTCTCCAGCTGCCTCGGCGAGCCGATCATCTTTCGCGTGCTCCCCGCTCTGTTTGGCCCCTCGAACAAATGCTTCAATTCATCCTGGGGCGCGATGGTCAAACTCTGCAGGTTCGCTTCTTTCATCTCAGAGACCAAGTGCTCGACTTGCTTCTTTTTCTCGACAATCGCTGCTTCCAATGCGGCCACCTGTAAAAACTGTACATAAGTGAATTGTGTTGGCTTTGTGGTTCTCAAAGCAGACCTCCTTTTTTAATGTGTCTGCTGTTAAATGGTGAAGCTCGGTGCTTTGTTTGGCTAATTCTATATCACTTTGCAGACGTTCCATTTCCACTAAAAGGTTACGTTCCAGTTGTTTTCTCGATTCATTTCTTCTCGCTTGTATCCGCTGTTCCATTTGTAATTCGTCCATTACTAATCTATTTTTGTAAAACAAAAATTATTCACTATTCAAAACTTTATTATTTGAATAATCAAACATATTATTGCTTATAAGTTCATGTGAATAATTTATATTTCCATCTGAATGATATATTCCATTTCACATTTGGATGATTATTTATAATTCATACTATTTTAATAATTATTCAAATAATAGATGAATGAAGCTTTTTTTAAGTTTCATAAAAAATGTTATTGTAGACATTGCTACAATTGTTTCGCCAACACAGCAGATTAATCATCTACTTGATGATGTCACCGTGTTAGTGAAACAATTGTAGCAGTGTCACCATAATACACTTTTTTGTGAAATTGTTATTTTATTTACAAATAGTGAGTCATTCAAATGATCATTCGGATGATTATAAAATAATTCAAATTGTTTATTTTCAATAATCAAATTATTTACATCATAATTCAAAGTATGAAAAACTTAAATAAGTGTGCATTTTCAATTGTCCATAATTTAATATAACATTTTTTGATTAAATAAAACATTTGTTAATTTTGAAGAGATTTGCATAAGCTAGAGCTATTCAAAATCAATTCAACTTACCTAATTTTATTTTTACATTGCAAAAGCTCCGTTTCACAATTTGCGAGTTTTGAACGCAACAATGTTATTTCTGATTTTAAAGTTTTTTCCTGCTGCTTCACTATTTCTACTTCCTCCTCCACATAACTCAGAGCTTGAATCTGAAATTCAACTTATTATTGCAACTTATACAGTTCATTTAAATTAGAGATTGGCAAAAGTTACATATGGATTCTAGTCAACTATCGAATTGATAGTATCAGTGAAAGCGTGTTCTAGTTTGTATCGAGCTTGATATTAAATGGGAAAGTTCCACCAGCAGACACCAGTGGCCCTCAACCTGTTAAGAGTGACCAATTTATTGTTATTAATTTATTACAGTTACTTAAATCGCTCATTTGGAAATACTTGATTACTGAAGTTACTTGATTTTAGCCAATACTAATTTCAATACGTACCTGATCACTGTTCATTTTACTTGTGTTGGCAACAGTGGCTAATTCCTGGGCAATGAAGTCTAATTGAAACTGTTTTTCTCTCTCCTTACCCTCCCAAAAGACAATTTCGGCATCATACTTTTAAAACAAACAAAAAAAGTGGAAATTAATAAAATTTCTATTCTATTATTATAAATATATAAAAAAAGGAATAAATAATGCTTTTTTAATCAATCAAA
Source organism: Philonthus spinipes (assembly GCA_963082785.1). Lineage (NCBI taxonomy): Eukaryota > Metazoa > Arthropoda > Insecta > Coleoptera > Staphylinidae > Philonthus > Philonthus spinipes. The sequence continues at coordinate 25,928,401 of OY720299.1, read as the reverse complement.
TTACATAGATTAAAAGACATTTAATAAAATATTCAACAACTATTCATCTAGTGTATAGATAACTGATGATGGCAATTTCGGTCTTTTGGACCTTGTCAGACCAGTGTGTTCCATGTGCAACACCTTGTGATAGTTGAACAGAATTGTGTTGCAATTAAATAATCCATACTCTAGAGGATTGGTGGTGAACATTTTATTAAATGAATTTTGTTTCCTGGTTTCATAAACAGGATACGTTCGCCTTTAGTGGACGAAATAATGATGCCAAATAAAAATTGGGCAAAAAATGGTGGTTTGTGATATCTTTCCAATTATAGAAAGATATTGTTCATTCTTTTTTTTTAGTACAATTATTTTATTCGCTAAACTAACCTTTGTGAGATCAATTTGTTGGCTAGATAACTTCTCCCTTTGATAGTTGACCAATGAGACCAGTTCCCTATATTGAGCATTGTACAGCACGGATTCCTCAAGTTTTTGGAATTTCGTTTGCAAGTCATCATCATTTTTAGAATTATTCAATTCCTACAAAATAACAATTATTCTTTATTCAAATTAGTTTCACATGAACATTGCATAAAGTACATTGAGCAATCCAAATAAAGTCTGTATTTTTTTTAACTTTCCTGAACCATTATCCGAGGGAAAGTATTGTGATCATAAAATTGTTTGAATTGCCAATTTCAATGGATATTGTATAGTAATAAAATGGAAATGAAGTAGTGTCAACTCGCGGATTAACTTCGTGTGCCAAGGAAATACACAATGAAAAATAATTTTAGTATTCAAAATAAAAGTGTTATACAATTTTCTTGTAACCCACGAGTTACCTCTAAAATGAACTGCATAAAAGTTATTTTGTTGACACTTGTAAATAAAACACTTTATAAAGTTTATTTAATCACTGTATTTTACACTTAATTATGCGACTATAGTTTCGAGTACCTAGTAGTCATTCAAACCAAAAGTAAATCCTTTTCGAAGCTGTATACATTGTTTGTAAGATGTAATTTAATTTACTTTTGGTTTGAGAAAGAGTATTATATGGTCAAAACTGTAATCACATAATTAAGTGTATGGTTAAACAAAGTTTAAAATAAAAAGTGTTTTATTTAAAAGTGTATTTAAGATGTACCACAAAGTTAACGCCCACAACACAAAACAGTTATTTTTAGTGATGGGCAAAGTCGATCTTTTATTATTGCTAAATTAAGTATATTATAATTTTAAGAATGTTACTTATTATAAAAATATCAAAAATAACTTCCCATTTGTTAATAAACATAAATTTGAAGTTACTTTTTCGTTTTAAATACTTTAAATGACACATTTAGCAATACTCGATTACTAATATTATTCGATTTTGCCCAACACTAGTTATTTTATTGAATTAAAAATTTTGTTTTATATAAAAATTATTTCATACCTGTAAAATATTTTTCTTATTAGAAGAGGATGACGGTGGTGGTGGATCTCGGTAAGGCGGGGGAGCGGGTGGATCCTTGTAAGGCGGAGCGATCCTTTGACTAGTAACATCTGTTTCATAATAATTTTTTTTAGGGGACGACTGGGACTCTCGCACTTCCAAAGAGGCCGGCCTCACTTGTGGAATGCCCTTTACGACGCCTATATTCTCAGTATTGCTATTATTCGAATTACTAAAAATAAACATTAAGTAACAATGAGGTGGAGGGGGGAAAGAAATTTCTTATACAACCTAAAATTGTGCTGCTTTTGTTTTTCGGGCGAGTCTATTGTAATATTTGCCGGTGGTGGAGAAACTGGTGATGTCGGAGTTGACAACTTGGGCCTGTTGATCTTGCTCTCGCTCCACTGCAGTATAAATTGTACATCATTTGAGTATTCTCCCCATTTCATTAATATCTATAAACAAAATATATTATTTTAAAAACAACGAATAATTCAAATTATTTTATTTAGTCTTATATAACATTTTATATGGGCCTGTCTACGTCTCAGTGTGAGGTGATAATTCAAATTAACTTGGTTGAAATATGATCTTCGAGTAAACATTCTTATAGAAAAATTTCAGCTATATAAACAAATTTAAAAGTGTTTTAATTAATTGAATCACGATTTATAACAAAGTAGAACAATTTGTGATTTTTTTATAGTAGAAGTACTGCTACAATTGTTTTACCAACATGGTGACAATATCAGATAATTATAACAATGTTTCTACAATACAAAATTGTGAAAAAACTGCTGTAACTTTTTTATTTAACATAATAATATACTTCTATGGGCACTTTTTTAAGAAAAATCCAATAGTATACTCAGAAATTTTCTACAGATCTCAGTTTTTGAGTAATAACATAAAGTTATACTTTTTTATATGGACATCATAGTCAGCTATGTCCTAAACGAAAATATTTATTCTTTGCTGTTTACAACAATTAATTGGAAGGAAGATTTCCTGGACCATGTCGGACTCCCCTACAACAATTAATAATTATTACTATTTATATTTGAGCTTTTTAAAATGTTAATAAAGTTGGCTGTGGAAAATAACAAAAAAGGAACAAATATTGTGTCAAGTTTGTTTATTGCCATTAATTTAAAATATGAATAGTCATTATTATATATTGTTGTAAACATGGCTGACCATGATCTCCATATAAAAAAGTATAACTATTTTCTCAAAAACCATGATATCTAGAAAAATTCTGAGTATATCATTGGATTTTGCTTAAGAAGGGCTGTGAGATTGTTTCTACAAAAATACATTGTTTTGATAAACAAAAAATTACAACGGTTTAGTTTTTACCAATAAATGTTTATCAAATATCGATTTCCTGACACCTAAGTCGATTTTTCTCTATCTAGTCTGGAAAAGGGTTTTCTCTGTTAAAACCATTCAAGTAGCATCACCCTGTACTGTTTATTTATTATTTAATTAGCCGAATGTCTAGCGTGTCTCTCAAATATCTTTACCACGGATATTCCAAGTGTAATCTCTTGCCATAGTTGGCGCTTGAGGTTGTCGTGTCAGGGTTTACCCGTATGGAAATTTGTACTTGGTCTGGGCCAGGTATCCAGCCTGCTGGGGCTACCCTATGCAGTATGAGCCCATTCACAATCGCCCGGGAACGAGAACAGAATCATAGAATTTACGTGTATCGATTCACAATCAGGAAGTAGCCTTATGGACTTTCTGTACATGATCCGTTTCTGTTCTCGTTCCTGGGTAATTGTGAATTGGTCCTATATTTAAACAGAACTTGTATTTACCTTTAAAGGATTTTCATTAGGTGCTAATTGTCTCTCATTATTTCTCCATCTCTCGATCAAAGTGAATCTGCCTGATTTTCCAGTGGCGTGGGCGAGTGCGAACACCACATCCTTTAACAAAATAGCAAGAAAATTATTATTATAATTTCAAATGATTAAACGAAATGTACCTGGCATGTTGTTAATTCCGTAACACCGCAGACGATCCTCTGTATTCCTTCAACCCAAACCTTAAGCTCCATGTTGCATGGACACGATATATGCACTATCGTTTAGATCTTTAAATAAACAAAGAAAATTGGATTTAAAATGCATCAGACTGGAAGTTCAGCTTAAGCCTGATTTATAATGGCTCGGGAACGAGAATAGAACAAAAACAGGAAATATGAATCATAGGATTTACGTATATCAATACACAATCACCCGGGAAAGGGTCTTATGGACTTTCTGTTTCCGTTCTCAATCCCGGACAATTTTGAATTGGCCCTTATGTGGATAAAACAATAATTCATATGTTTACCAATATATTGTAAATAAACAAACAAAATTATTCTTTTAACTAAAATAGACTGGAAGTATAGTTTAAATTTCTATATTTACCAATTTAATGTAAACAGACGAGTAATTATATTTCATATAATTATTCATGTATATTCTGTATGTGAAATGTTAAATTTAATGTATATGTTACATTTTAACCTCACAATCTGAGTATATACATAAATTATAAATAAATTAAATAAAAAAGAATTTGAAAATTTATTTTATATAACATCGATATCTCTACTTCTCAGTGTGAGGTGAATTTGAAAATAATTTCAAATTTCTTCATTTAGATTTGTGACATTTTGACTTATGTAAGTACTTTAAAATAAATGCACATTAAAAAAACTACTTGTAGGGCAAATACTCCGCCAGACATTGAATTAGGTAATGGACACTTGCCGTTCTACTAATAAATTATATAACTTGCTTAGACTGGGACGATAATAAATAAAGTATATATTAAATTTAACATTTCCCTTCCGAAATAGTCCTGATTGTCACAGTATTTTCATATCACATACTAACAAATTCTTACAAAGTTTCCCTTTGTATTAAATAAATTACTATACTTTCATTTTTAGTCTCTATTTTTGGTGACCTGGTTTTTGTTACCAAAAAATTAGTGATGATAATTTCAACAATGCCACAGATGAATCAATATTCAAAATTTATCAAGAAAATATGGCTACAGGATTACGAATGAAACAGTGTTATAACAGCAAGTCGAAATTCTCTGTTCAAACCGTAGTTTGAATTCACTCCATCTTCAATTTTAATCACAATAGTCGGGATGAACTCATTTTGAATCCAACCCCAGGTATTATTAACAGGTTGAGCATCATGGCAGACACCAGTGTCCGCTAGCAGAATTTCTCTATGGATCACAGTGTCCGCTTAGCATCTCAATACATATCAACCTGGCTGAGCCAAGTGTATTTAAATATATTAATTCTATATTGCTTGTCTCCGCTCGGGCCTTACACTATTGAACACTGATACTAGGCTGCTGTAGCTAGTTTATAACTTTATAACAAAAAGAGTATTTTACTGAAGACATTTTTATTGGACACCAGTGCCTACTACCATTCTTCTGGAATTTTTTTTATCATAATTATAAAAAAATAATAGAAAATTACATCTATCATCCATTACTAGTAGGTGGTAATAAAAAAAACAGTTTGGCCCAGGGGAAAGATTTCACCAAATAGCCATGGTACTCAATCTATTAAACAAAATTATTTGAATGATACATTATTATATAAAATACATAAATCTAAGTAGTATTGCAATATTGTGTAAATAAAGAATAGATCCAGCCATGTACATAGCCTGCTAATAGCAACTAAGTAACTGAATTTGTTATTATAGAAAAGCATATTTAATACCGATTATTTAATCACAAGCAGTGGACTACATATGTGGCTCTATATGTTAAAATCAATAAATATCTGTAATCAATATAAACAACCTTGTAATTAATTGAATATCAAAAGTAAAAATGTATGTCAAAGACCATTAATTGAGGATTAAAAATTCAATAATTTTCATGACACGTCCCAAATATTTGAACTGAATATTCAGCAGAGTCCGAGCTAGGTCGTCCACATATATCCCGGGGCTATTCAACTCACACCGGCAGGGCTATTTCCAATCACGCAAATGAAACCACAGCTTTTTCAAAAAAATGAGTGAAATATGGAATGGGAAGACGGGGAGGAAGAGAAGGAAAAAAACGGCCAAATTATCCTTCTTGCGCACTCACCTGATATTTGCAATTTTCATATTGAGCTCTATATTCATATCACGACGGGAATGGAAACACTTACGGGGGCACTGGTTGTGTTCGGTTTATCGCATCGGATTCGGCATTATTGCGAAAAATGTGTTTATTTACGTTACCTACTTTATTGTGGAACGTCAAATTTCCTTTCGCGTGAATTTAGCTGCGGTGGGCGAAAGTGGTGCCAACTTGTGGTTCATTTGACCGAATTTTAAATGGTTAAATTTGCTATTTATGGATATTTGTCCGAATTTGAAATACATCGAAGTTGCCAACGTAATTTTATTATTTCGAATTTAAATATATCAAAGTAACCAACATAATATTTTTAATCATAGAAAATTATTTGTTTACCACAAACGGTGAAACCCTTTCTACACTTTCAAATATACAATAACAATAATTACAAGTAAAAATATACTTCATAACACAATAAATATCACTTTTAAATATATTATAATATGAATTAAATTAATTGAACAATTTTATGACATTCTCATTATCATCATCAATAGATTATATTATTTAAATATTACCCTCGAAATATGGATTTATTTTGTGATAATCATCATTATTCTATAAGATAATAACATAAGACATTTTACATATATATTTCTTGTTATTTTGTATATATAGCAAAAATGCTAAATAAATTCTCTTTATTATTATAATATTAACTCTTTTTGCAGATCGCTCTTAGTTGTAAATAATAATTCACATCATTGCCTAACAGTTTACATGAATTAAAAGATAAATTAAAAAAAATAATTAGAGTAATAACACAACCTTCTTAATAAAATATTGTCATTTTTATTTATAATTCTGTATTTTAAATTGTGTACTAATTGTTTATAAAAAGAGTTTCTCATTAATAAAACTATTATTATTAGAAATTTCCCCCATAAGTCTGTAATATTATTAATGTTTAAGCTGCATTAGAATAAAATTAAAAAAAATAATAAGTTTTTAATTACATGATTATTTTAATTACTGAAAACTTAAAATTAATCGTTTTAATTATTATTATTAAATGTTACTAACATTACAAAATTTATGTAATTAAAAATCAGATGGAAAGACCACAGGTTGATAGCCAGTTAAAAGATTTAAATTATATATTTCATTCTATAATTTTCATTACGTGGATTATTGAAAACATTTTTTTTAAATATCAAAGCGTTTCCATATAATCCCATAACGTTTTATAATATATAAACTTCATTAACTCTGCTAATGAAATTTATATATAAAAAAATCACAAAAAATGTAAAAAGTATCTCACCAAATGTTATTATATCAAAAAGTTTTGACATTTAAACTTAAGCGGATGATTTCAACAAGCTTCTCTGCATTTCCATCAGCAAGCTCGAGAATTCTAAAATCATAATTTATGAAGGAAGTATAGGATTTTAATAATAACTAGTATTAACATTTTTAAATATATTTATCATTATTATATACTCTCATAAAATAGGTACATATAACTTGGTCGGATATTTCTCGTGTGGTCTTTTCAAATTACAGAGTTGATAGTATGGAATTAATTAATACATGATTTTTTTTCCATTGTTGAGGTAAATAAAATGAGCCATATGCATAATCCACTAATTGCAATTAACTAATCACAGCTAATTTTTTTTCTATACTTGTCTATGGTAACAAAATGAAGACTAACTATATTAATATAGTTAGTATTTAGTTCGTCGTGATTAGCAGAGTATGTATATGTCTGAATATGTTTAGTATGATCACAAATTACCTTAGTGCATATTTGCGTTAAATTCAACGATATTTATTATAAATAATGTAAGCTACAATAATTATTTTTTGGTTGATTAATTATTATTGATAATTTAGGCTTCTAATTTCTTACACATCATTTACACCTTTCAATTTTGTTTGCGTAGCTATGCTATTATTTCATATGCATAGTTTTTTTAAACAAAGTTAAAAAGTGTTTAAATTATAGTCTTTTTTACATTCTGTTTAGCTCACATAAATATTTCCATACAATGATATTAATTTATGGAACATAATCATTGCGTTTTATGCACAACGCCTTGTACTTATTCACGTTTGCTATGACTTTCTTTTTTAGTGTTGGGCAATGTCGATTTATTACATTTTTTTATTATTTATAAATTAAGTGTATATTTTTATTGAAGGAGGAAAGACCGCTGGTCAATAGCCAATTAACAGATAATAATTATACATTTGATCTTGTAATTTTTATTATTAAGGTTTTTTTTTTGCTACATATATCTGTTAATAAAGCTTATTCTTATTATTTTAATTGATGTAACTTTTTGCATTAATACAAGTAATTATTTATTAACAAACACCAATTTAATAAAATGTTCAACCAACATTCATCTAAGCATATTGATAACTGGTGATGGCGATTTTAGTCTTTTGGACGTCATCAGGCCAGTGTGTTCTAGGTGCAATGCCTTGATGTAATTAAATAATTGAGTAAAAGATGGCGCTTTGTGCTACCTTTGGAATTATTTGATTTATGAACACCAATTATTAACTTTAGCTACTTAAAATTAATCTTTTAGTTTTTTTGGATTTCTAAAATTGTTCGATTTTGCCCAACACTGCATTTGTTTAATAAAAATACAATTTTTATACAAGGTGGTCAGAGTAGGTCTGAAAATCATTAATTTCTAGTAGAAAATTTAAGTAAAACGTAATTGATTCTTCTTCATAACATTTCACAAGCCTGTTCAATTTTGAAATGCGTATCTGGAAATTAGTATTATTTTTTTATAAATCTTAGATAAAATCAATAGAATTTACAATAAAATACACAGTTGTAAACAGTGGTTTCTTTCATGTACCATTTCATCGAACTAATTACACTCAGGACTCTGCAGTAAACACAGTTCTAATAAATTATGTGACACTTTTGATTACTTTGCCGATTCCTTCAACAAGTTGAGCAGAAAATTAAAACAAGGCATTTTTTAATATGAATCATAATAAATGGAAGACGACGCAAGCGCCATCTTTTGCCACATAAAATTAGGCAAAAGATGGCTTTATATATATTATCAAAAAACCCTTCATACCTTTAGGAGAGTCCGGTACATTTACTTAATATTTTTATTTATTTTTGATGTATACTTCAAACATGTGCCCGCATGGAGTTATAAGTAATATTTTTTTCTTAAATTTTCTACTAGAAATTAACCATTGAACTACCCGAAGATTATCACACCTTTTCACCATCTTGTATATACGCAGTATAGAATAAAAATATAAATCCATTATTGTAGAATCAAGAACGAGTTGAAAGTTGGGACATATTTAGTCACAACTGCCCAATAAAAAGTCACTAACTAATGGATCATTCTTGATCATTTCGTATAATTCTGTTAAAGGCGGAGCACTTAAGCTAATAGCAAAAATACTAAGTCAGCACCATTTTGTGTGGTCAATTTGCATGCGGTCCCATTTTTAAGATAAAATTTGATTTCCTAGTTAGCCGTTAATAATTATGAAATATTAAATTGCTACAGTTAGGGGAACAGGAAAAATGAATCATGGGATTCAGGTGTATCCATTCACAATCACGGGTTCCATAAAATCGCTTGAAAATTGATTGGAAACTAATCATACACAGAAGGCATTATGCCTTTTCTGTATACAATCCGTTTCCTTTTTATTTTCAAACGATTGTGAAACGGCCCTTATATTAATAGTACCACAGACAAATTATTTATTTTATAAGTTTATACAGTTTTCATTTTTTTATTTCTGTAATCTGTGATAGTATCAATGTTTACTATCACAGATGACTATGTGTGATAGTACCAATGTTTACAGAAATAAAAAAAATGAAAACTGTATAAACTTATAAAATAAATAATTTAAGAAAGTAAATTTACTTTAATAAATATTTTACTTGTTAATTGTTGAGGCTTCTACTTTGTTATACATTTCAATTCGATTTTAGTAAATGAAACACTTTTTTACTTTGTTTGTATAACTCTAGTTATAAAAAAAGGTTTTATTTATTAAAATTGAATATTTTTCTTAATCAACGCAATTTGTAATACCTGAAAATTTTAATGAAAGAAAAAAATCATCAATATTTTTTTAATTCGAAAGTGGCTAACTCTGAAAGAAATTTTTTAATTTATTAATGATGTGAATAATCAGTGTAAACATTTTTTTATATTGACATAATTAATGTAAAAATATATGGATTATTTGTTATTTCAAGGTTGCAGTTTAGTAGAAAGAAATGGCTATACACTGAAGTAGAAATAATAAAAAAAAAAAATCAGTCTATAGGATTTATTAATATGAATATTATATTTTTAAGTGTTTTTTTTAACTTGTTTTTAATGTAGACTGATAATCAATCTACATTTAAAAAAATAAATAAAAATACAATAGAAAAATAGTTAATTATTGTGTATTACACCAATTCACTAGTTCTTGTTAAAAACGATAATATTAATAAATTTTGAAATTATATGGTAATAAATGAATAGTAGAAGATTTTCGGTATCAAAAACACATATTACAAATTTATATACAGGGTGTCCCACGAGGTAGTGGACAGCCGATATTTCAAAAATGGTTAGTAGTATGAAAATGAAATTTGGTGGCTTTAAACGGTTTGAAATGATGTCCCTTTTTCTATACATAGATTTCATTTCTGTTTCTCCATTTCCGAATAAATGACATCAATTTTAGAATTTCAAATGAGACACCCTGTATATTTATATATTTTTGGAATAATCACCATTCCAAATAAAAAGACAAATACAGCAATATCATATTATTAGGGAGTTTTTATTGTAAAATGAGGGAATATTATTGAAGTAATAATTGAAATAGATAATCGCGGTGGCATGGATTAACAAAAAAAGCGTAAAAAATTGAAAATGCTTCATGTCAAATGTGTGATGTCAAGTTGACAATACATTCTGCTTACGTGTAAGTAATATCTCCCAGTTTTACGTATGACGAGTATGTCGACATGCTGCTTATGTATCTTATCTTATCCGCATTGGATGGAAGAAACTCTTTTTCAGCACATTTTACAATAAAACTCCCTAATAATATGGTATTGCTGTATTTTTCTTTCAATTACTTTTCCCCTTTTGAAATTCTGAAGTTGATATCATTTTCACAGAAATAGAGAGACAGAAATGAAATCTATATATTCAGAAAAAGGCATCATTTCCAACCATTTAAAGCCACCAAATTTCATTTTGGTACTACTAACCGTTTTCGAGATATCAGCTGTCCACTACCTCGTGGGACACCCTGTATATAATTATTAAAATAAATTAAATAAAAATGATTTGAAAATAATTAATAAATTATTTTCACATTTAGCTCTGTGCCTTATGACTTACGTTACATAAGTACGTTAAACAAATGCACATTAAAACAACTACTTCCCGGGCAAATACCAACAGCAGACATTAAATTACATAATGTACACCTGTGACCAAGTGAATAAATACTCTTTTCTATTTATAATTATTAAAAGTAATAAATGTTAGCTTTTGTAATAATTTTTCAGAAAAATTAAACACATTGAGCATTTGTTCAGTTGGAGACTAGAGATGGACTAGATTTTTTGTTTTCTTTAAAAACTGAAAAATTTGTAGTCCATTGTATGGCCAATACAACTGACAAAACTGCAGAGCCTCCCCTTAAAATACTTACGAAATGTAAATAAAAAAAGTCACAGTAGCTAAAGAGGGAGTAATTTATTATTTATTTTCAAATTCTTTTTATTTAATTCAGTGAGAATAAATCCTTTTTTCTACAATATTACCAATTGCAAAAGACGTTAATGTAATATTAATTGCAATAACTACGTTTTTCTACTAAACAGCAGTCTTATAACAAATTTTGTGGTCAATTCAAACTACATTTATTTAACCCTTTCGAGACTAAAGTTTCGTACGATTTTCATGAACTTATCAGCTGTACGAACACCTTCACGGATATTAATTTAGTTATCACCAAACATTCACAATTCTTTTGGTCAATTGTAAGATAACTGCCGTATATTTACATGTATGTTTGCCTATCAATTGTCATGGAACGATTTTGTATATTTTTTAAGAATCGAATATTAAATACTTCTATATATATACGTTTCTGCTAAAGAATCGTTTTCAGAACAAGTACGAATGTATTCTTCCCAAATAAAATTATGCAAATCATGTTTTTTTTTCTGTAAGTTACACACACTGCTCATATGTATACCTCTACTGCCTACTAAATATACAGACAGGAATGTCAGAGTGGGGAAATCGAAATCTTGGAGTATATTCAGAGTCCACGCAAGAGAATTAATTCGCAAAACATTTCTTTACCTATTTTAGGATTTAATGTTTATCTACACCCCGACACCAATTGGTAAAAGGGGACATCGATTATATATATATAATGTTTATCTACATAAAATAATTTTAATTAATTCCCATAAGTCATTATTTTTTTCATAGAAAATTAAAATTTTTATCATTATAATTACACCTCACACTGAGAAGTAGAGAGGAACATATAATGGTGTTATATAAGACTAAATAAATAAAATAAAAATCATTATAATTATATGTAAAAATAATTGTTATAATTTAATCCGCTTGTATTAGAACAGTGCGTGCAAAGAACTGGTGCCAGGTATACATATGTATTTCAGAGTCCCCTTCACTCTGACCTGTATATTTAGTAGACACTGCTACATCTCTTCTTTAACATTTCTTTACACATGTGTGGCACCATTTTCGTGCGTGTTCAAGCTTTCAAAACGCAGTCTCAAAAGTATTATAAATTAATTTCTATGAAATCTTGATTATTCCCATCATTTCTCAATACTAACATTTTTTAAGGTATATATTGTAAAAAATAGCTACTATCTTATAGACATAGTAGTGATTTTCTTTATATATTAAATGTCTCATTAATAGAGTTTATAATTTTTGTTTGTCTATTAATGAGATATTTCATTTGTACTTACGTATATATCTGAACATGTGAAATATTGCATTTTTTTTTAAATGCAATACATATAAATATATTTCTCTTTTATAAATTGAGCAATTAATATATTGACTATCAAGCCGGTATGTTACTTAAATATCCCTCTCTACGAGTGCCTCCGTTTATAGCTCGCTGTGCAACCTGGGCCCTTTCTTAATCGCTTTCTTCTTCCTCTTTTTCTCGCTTCTAACATTCTCTCCCTCAACACCTCCACCTTTCCCCTCATTCGTCTTCCTGTAGGGATTCACATAATTCGGATCCCGTTCCGTGTGGTTCAATTCCTGACTGACCAAATGCAACAGCTTAACAGTACTTTTATCCAGCAAATACTTCACCTGATTCGAGAAAGCTATGCTCCACTGGAGAAGTATGTCCCAGTTGTTGTTGATGCGCAATACCGAAACTGTCGTGTCCGGTAGTCGGAGGAGAATTTCGGAGAAGAGAGCGGTGTTTTCGAGGATGTTGGAGAGGGCGTCTTTCGTCGTTTCGTCGGATGGAAATTGCGATATGCCGGGGATGTAGCCGGAAGATTCGATTTCAGCCCGACTGCTCTGGATGACGGTGAAGACTTTCTCCGCCATTAGCACGATCATGTTGTACTGTTGTTCATAATTGGGCATCCGCTGCAAGGATTTTACAGCTTCCAATTGTTCGACTCGCCGTCGTTTAAATAGTTTTATATCTGAGGTTCTTATTAAGGGTTTTTATAACAAATTATTATATATAAGCTTATACATCTCTTTTACCGTTTACGGTGTCGAGAATAACAAATTAATTCAATTTTTAAAATCAATTATTTTTTTCAATTATTTCAAAATTTTATATTAATAATCTAACTTTATAAAGGAATAATTAATATATTTTTAATTATTAACTATTTTGTATTTGCAAGTTCTTCAAGAAGCAATTGTAATAAAAGTGAATACAAAGTAGTTTGAAAATAAAAAATATTTTATTTATTCATTTATTAAAGTATCGACCAGAGAAAAGTCTTTTTGCCGCTTTATTTTTAATAGATCTTACATAAAATGAAAAAAGGAACTTGTAGTTACCCACTGGAGAAAATGAACATTGAAATAATGAACGTTGTAACTAAGGTTTAATGTTAATGCAATATTATTATGATTATTTGTGATTTTGTTCAAGCGATAATGTGCTAAATAGAATGATTAATCAATAACAGTTTATTTAAATAAAAAAGGTTGTCCTGCCTCATACTTATTTATTTTTTTTTTAACCAGATATATTTCGGATGAAATATATCTAGTCAATTAGTCTCCAAAACAAACAACCAGCATAAAGATTACAATAATAGTTTCATGCAAAAATTGTAATAAAATTATATAATCTTAAACACAATACAATTAAATAATAAATTATAGCGATTTAATCTCATTACACATTAAGAAACAAATTGCCTATTAATTTCCAACATAATCAGATTAAATAAAACCAAAGCAAGATTTTATCAAATCAAATTCTACTAAAAAATTAAATGATTATAAATCAGATTCAAATCTCCCAACGCATAACTTATTGACCCACGAATAAATGTGTGTATTTATACCTTTACCCCTGTTAAACGCGAATAAATTAACTGTGCCGACTCGAAAAATCAATATAATTAATGCAAATTACCCGTTACACAGACTGAAAAAAGGAAAAGCGAAAGGATACATAAATCTTCGGCCAGCTTGGGATTGTCGATGGCCACTTCGCAGCAGTGAAAGTGGATTATTTGGTACAGGAAGAAGAGACTCGGACGAATTTTCATCATACATAACCGCACTAAACAAACTATATTATTTATTGACTGGTGACGTTTCGAGGTTATGTGTAATTATGATTGATGGACGCATTATTGTTTCGTAAAATTAATAAATATGAATTGATATTTTTAAAAATGTATTTCAAATGAAATTGAATTATTTTAATTATCAATTGTTTCATCAGATTTTAATCAAATAATTATTATAAACAAGTTTTTTTTTTCGCATTATTTAACATTTAAATAGTTGGCAACAATGAAATATTGAATTATAAGTGTCACATAACAATAATTTTTAAATGGTTGGCACTGCTGTTAAATTTATTATCTATGATTTCTAATTCAAATTCGGACATTTGTCCGAAATATAATAATAAACGAACACAAAAATGTAATGATAAAAGGAAATAATTCTTTTTATCAATAATGATTTATTGTATAAATAGACACTGAGAAAACTTTTAAGAATATTAATTTAAACTATCTTTATATCAATAATGACTAATTATATAGACAGTGAGGAACATTTTGGTAATATTAATATAATCTATCTTTATGATCTATAGAAAAATAATTTCAGAGAATTGTAAAGGTAATTAATTTCAATTGAAAATGATACAAAATTAAAATTGGTAATTTATTATACTAATTTTAATTTTGAATATTTTTTTTAATTATGGTATCACTAACAATAAAGCAAATAGTGAAGTAAATTTCAATATTGTGCCGAAGAGAAAAATATCTATGTATTTTTTATTAATTTACTTTTATACAAACGTAAATATTCATGATGAATTTCTTCGACGATTAACATAATAAAATATGAGATGTTTAAAATAATAGAAGATGTCAAGAAAATATATAGTGAGGATTTTATAGTTTGAATATTCTGAAATTAAATTCTTTTAATAGCAATAATCACACCTCGGACAGACCCCCTGCACAAAGCTTTGAGATTTATCCGAGGTGCAATTATTGCTAGTTGAAAATTATAAACAAATTGTTTGAACATATTTTGTTTTGTCTTAATTTAAATTATAGGTTTTTTTGATTATAAATTGTAATAATCCTATAATTGATAAAGTTTTAATAAGATAAAATTAACTATACATCATACATTTAGACAACTATTAATTTTGTCTTATTAAAACTTTATTGTAGGATTATGTATCTTCTAATGAACAATTAGGAATAATGAAAAAACAAAGGGTGAAATTCAATTAAAATAAATAACATTATGTGTTTTATTAATTTCTCAACAACTCTATCACTAATAGTTTACATATTCTATTCAAATAACAAACTAAAAATTCATTTTACAGTTCTCATAGTATTTCTCTTTTTTTCTCTCTTCTTTTTAATAATATATATCTTCTTTCATTCATTAAAGTACAATTCAACACTGTACAGGGGAGGAAATAAAATAAGAGGCATCTTTCGATCACATATTTGAAATCAAAAAAGAAAAATATGTGCAAAGATTATCCAGGACTGCAGCCAGAGTAGAGCCTGTTCCTAGTAAAAGTGGCTGTATTTTAAACATAAACAGTTTTTATTCTGTATTTGTGGAGAATACAAATAAAACTCGAATTGTTAAAAACACTTTTACGTTCCCAGTCAAGAGAAATATTCTCATTTCAAACAATCATGAAATGAGAATATTTTTCGGGATGAGTTAAAAATAAAAATGTTAGACACTTTTACGCTTGTTCATCTTATTTTTTCGTGGAAATTAGAATACCGGCTGCAGCCCCGTTTGTGTCACTATACATTTAAAACTATTCACAAGTTTATAACATATATTCTTTTTTTTTTAGTTTTAGGAGGGTGTGGGGATAGAGTGTTCTTTGTACAAAAATAAAAATTAGAAAAAGAAAACAAATGAAGGAATTTCACGTTACCAGTGCTCTCTTGGTATATAAGTACATCATGTTTTTGCTTCTGTACAATATACAACCTTTTTTTTTTCTGCATAATTTTCTTCTTTCTTCTTATCTGCTCTCAACCTATTACTATTTACAAAAAATCGGACCGGTGGGCTAATAAAGTCAGCTTTGCTTAAGTCAGCGCCCTATATAATAAAGATTGATTTAAAAAAAATAATGAATGTAACTTCCTTTTTTCTACTCTCTCGCTCGAAATGATCTTGCATTCCCGCTCTAATAAAAATCGGTTTTATTCATAAATTTATCGATATATAAATAAAAAAAGAGGATAAAACAATAAATAAAATAGCGCTAAAAAAATTAATATAGAAGTCACTAATATGTCTTGGAAAATCACATGCTCTAATGGTTAAAATTGCTAACGCTTTTTTAATTCTCTTTTTTTTAGCCTAATTTTGCCATGTGTCCTTTCAGGCTCATTTTCAAATAAAAATCAATTAGCCACTACGATTTTGAATCTGTACCTAAAAAAGAGAAAAATATTTAAATAAGTGAATTATATACATATAAACTTTATTAACATATATAAACCGTGTTTAAGATAAAAATGCATAGGGATGGGGATTTTGAAAATGGTAAAATATACAGAGTAGTTTAAATTAGAAAAAAGTTGCACCATTCAGAACAAATTTACATGCCGATCACAGAAATTTGTGATTGTTTATCGTTTGAAAATTTTTACAAAAAATCAAATTTTCCAGATTTTTAATTTTTTATTTTGGATACTATAATAGATTTGGATAGATTTGACTTAGATATATATATTATCATATAACCCTTATACCCTTTCGAGTGTCGGGTATAGATTTGACTTGACTTTCGTATTTTTAAATTTTTGTATTTATTTTAATAACAACTAACAACTAATGGCACCTTGTAATTGTCACTTTTTAAGCTCTACAAAATGGCACTTTACACATAGAAACCCATGCACAGATTAAACAGATAGTAAGGTTAATATAAATTTATTGCCGCTTCATACAAATCTTTATCTTTTCTACATGAATATTATTATATATATTTAATTCACTCCAAATGATTGATAATATCAGAGGGCAGTACTATATAGAGTGCACACATTGATGTGTTTTTTTGAAATTATACAATATTTTACTCTCATAGAATATATATAGGAACCTCGACATCCAATATGGGTAAAAGAGGATAAGATTAAGAAAGAAAGAAAGAATATAAATAGATTTAATTTGTAACTGTTTTCTAGGTAATAACATCTTTGATGAGATACTTGCAGAATTATTAGTAAGAAGACTAACCTTCCTTGTTATAACACCGGGATATTAATATGAAAATTACAAATCCGTTTGTGTTTGGAAATACCAAATAAATTCAAGCAAAGTACACTTTCTGATGAGAAATAATCACTTCCACGTTGTCTTGATCACAAATTTAACAATTTGAAGCCATAGTTGCGTTGTAAACAGAAAATAAACAAAACAACTCATAGATGTATTGCCTTTCTAGAAAAAAAATATCTATTACATTTTACTCTATAATATATTACATCTATAACTTCGATGACGAGCAGCGCCACCTGAATTCATCAATACACAGGAGAGAGAAGTGTTGTTCACACATTCAATCTATTAGAAAGAAGAAATTTAGCGGCAAATTTACATATGAAGTTGGCCATCTGTTTAATCTATGACCCATGCTCAAAATTTGACAATTTCACATAATGTTAAAAAGCATGAATGAGATTATTTTAAATTAAATGAAATAAAAATCATTTGAAAATAATTAAAGATTATTTCCAAATTTATTTTAAATTATTTAAATGGTAGATTTTGCCCATTAGTGAGAATTACAAAAAGAATTGAAATATTTATGATAATCGATTATAACCACATTTTTAATAAGGACAAGGAACAAAAACGGATTGTATACAGAAAGTTCGTTAGGCAACTTCTTGGGCGATTGTGAATCAATACACATACATCCCATTATTAATCTGTTTTCGTTCCGAGGCAATAACTTTGAATCGACCCTACGACATTTTTTTTGACTCACCAGCTGTATTGTCTGTGTTATGGGATTTACTGTCCGAATCTGCGGCGTTGTTGTCTATTGACTCATTGTCAGCAGTGGACGTAGTTGCTCCCGCCTCCTGACTGTTACCGCTGCTGTCCTCAGTAAGCCTGAGTGCCACCTCAAGGTCCCGCAGCACCTCAGTCTCCTTGGGCTCGATGAGCGAGAAGCGGTGCTGCAGGGCAGTCAGGTGGGCAAAGGTGAGGTTCAGGTGCGCGTGTAAACCCAGCAGGACTACCTCTTTGAAATGCGCCGCGTACAGGTGTGCCACCACATGGAATAGCAACCTCACTATCTTCCTCACGATTGATTCGAACGATGAAGGAAATTCGTTTGCTGTAAAAATAAGAGATGGCTAAATAAGGGAATGCGGTTGATTTATTTTGTGAACGTACCGTATTTAGTAGGAAAAATGGTTTCATCGCTAATCGTTTTCTGTGTAAAAGTCATAACGTAATCTATATATTGTGGGGCTGCGACTCGAGTTTTCTTCCCTTTTTCATCGAACCATAAATATGTTCTAAAAATAATTAAATTAATATTATTTTTATTTACCATTTACCACCGTGTGAAAAACCACATGGTTATATAAATTAAATTATACCGAATAACAATTTTAATTTATCTGGTGGAATATCTTAAGAAATACAAATTGTACAAAAAAATGTTGACACAAAAGTATAATTGTTTTGAAGCAATCATTTGGTGAAGATCTATAGAATCTTAAATCATAACTCATATTTTTTTAGGATTTGGATTCGGCAACAAAATGTATGTATTTTTTTTTTTTTGTTTGTTTAAAAACATCTTTTTTCAATCTCGGCAGATGTCACCATAATCGTTATAGGAAAGTATGCGAGGGTTGCATTTTATATTTAGAAAATGGATAACCTCACGCAAAGTTCTACTTTTTATCAGTACTTAAAACGTTTTAATATCCATGCACCATTTGTATTGTTCACAACATGAAAAAATTATGTCGGCCAAGAAATGGAATTAAGTCATAACCTTTTCCGTGTCATTATTTTTCCACAATTTTCGATGTGGGTTATTTCAACAGCAATATGTACTGATGAAGTTAATTCGACTTTTAACGATGAAGTACCATCAAAAACAACTAAGGCCCAATTTTACAAATCTCAAATAACGTTACTCTAGATTTTTTCTTTCGGTTGGCAGCAATGTCTTATTGATAATCAAATAGAGAGAATCATACACTTCAACTTTTATTCCGTGAATACGTTACTTACCCCTTATATATATATATATAATCTAAAATCCCCATCTACCATAATGGTGGTGTAGGGGTGACCCCTTATTTGCAGATTGTAAAATTGAGTCTAAATAAAATGAATCAGCCCACTCTAAATTTTCGACTTATACTAGTTTTTTTTAACTATTCATCAAATCAAATAAAAAAAATATGCTGCTTGAAAGACAATATAATTTGTTTTAATATTAGTTAAAATTTATCAAGAGTGCTTATCGGTTATATGTGTAAAAAAAAAAAAAACAGTACAAAAATTAAACGTATTTATGTGGTGATTATAACAGGTATAGCAAACATGTATAAGATTGAAATTTTTGCATTTAGTGTTAGCATGTCCAGCACCCTGATATCACGCACAGAATTGAAGAATGTCCTATTATAACAAATTTTGATTTACCTTTGTCCGGGTCCAGTCATGTCGGGACAATCACTTATAGTACAAAATTCACTAACAGTTCCATATACTAAGTTCACGTGATCGAACAAAGCCATTGCTGAAACAAATAGTTTTTTTTTTTCAGATGAAACACTCGTTTTATAAAACGGAGAGCCTTACTGTGTGACGCAAGCCACTCGTTGTAATCTAAACCAGCTGGTAAATCAACGAGCAGCCTCATGTCCATCTCGGGCAGTTTACTCTCGAGCACGGCCGACTCTAAATATAACTTCGAATCCCCCGTGTTTGTCGCATCTGCACCTTCCCTTTCTTTGCGTCTCGCCTTTCTGTAATCAATAAAACAAATAGCATGTTTCAACTAAAATTACACGGGAGTAAAGTGTAGGTTTTATTCGGTCATTTTTATTTTTAATGTGATCCATTAAAGATATCAATAAATGTTATTATGAGCAGTTAATTGTAAAAGCGTTCTTGGAGAGTAATATATATTTTGTTTGGGAAATTATGTTATTTTATTATTTGTATTTTATTTATTTAGTCTTATATAACATCGTTATATGTTCCTCTCTACTTCTCAGTGTGAGGTGTTATTATTTATAATAAACATAAATACCATATGATCAAGAACTTTTCTCCTGTATAGTGTATTCATTCTCAAGAGGCAGTAGCCCGTCTGCGTGATAGCCACATGCATTGATTCGGTTTGAATTGAGGTGCGTTCAAAAAGTGTATTAGGAAATGTTTTAAAATGTTTTCTACTGAGTTAGGCGACGAAGTTCTGACAAAATGTGTTGATAATTATAAAAAAAAAAAACAAGGATAAATGGGACATTTAAGTGTTGAGATTAAAAACACTATTTTAAAATATATTTATGGGCGCCATTCATGTGATTGTGTTCACACGCGCTGCCTCTTGAATATGAATACACTATAGAGTGTTTTTGCTTCTTTATTTTCCATTTTGTTGGCAGCAGTGAATAAAAACAAATAAACTGTAACATGTGTCATTATTTATCAAATCAAATTCTTCAATTTATTACAATGACATAACCTAAAAAGTGTGATTACTTTTATTGCCAACATCATTTTTTTTTACAAAAAAATTCAAAACACTAGAGGAGAAAAGTTCTCAATCACATGGTATAATTACATTTTTAATGTCCGTTTCACACAAACAATGATTCAATAACAGAAATTTATGATATTTATTAATTTATTTATTTTATATATAATTATAAATACATTTTTTAAGGGAAGTGATTCATGAAAAATAGACAAAATTGGAAACAATTAACCTTAATATGGACAAAAAAATTTAAAACATAGCTTCTCTGTACATATAATTTTGTTTATAAATTTATGCGAGAGTAATAAATGTAATTTTACATTACACACATATATATATATGTATATATTATACATACAAATATATCTTGCACAAATTCTCTCTAGAAATTAGTGAACATGTTCAAAAGAATTTTTTAAAATGGTCTCCCAATAATGTTAAGTGTAGAATGCCGCACCTGCTTGGGTTCAACGATTATAGAGATATTATATGGGGCATTTGCGATGTAGCGTGAAATTTCAGAATTAATTTCGTCGAAACCGTCTTCACATGTATTTGTATATATTCGTTTTAGGTGTAGTTCTTTTTGAATGTTTTCTTTCAATAACCATGTATATTTTATCTATTTGCTTTAAATTTTGTGTGCATTTCATTTTCTTTGTGTTAATCGCTCCTCGAATTGGTGCCTTATCCCAACTGTATTTACAAAGTCTCAATTAGGAATTCTCCAACAATATGTCAGATCTTGTTGTAAGCTGATTTTGGAAAGGTTTTGTCGCTCATCCAAAAAGTGACGAAAACCAGAATAGAAGATTACCCTACAGGCAATTTTATGGTGTGGCATTGTAAAATGCAGTTAGGAGAAATTCTGTAACTTTCTATGGAAACTTTCTAAGTGATCGCTGTTATTCTTTATCCTTTCCCGATATCTTGTTACTTTTTTCACATTTCTTCTCTCACTCCATCCCTGATTCCAAAATCTCCTTCCATTTTAAACTTGTCCCATATAATAATCACTCTTCTCCAAGAAAGCGATCAAGTAAGTCCTTGACTTGCAATATTTGTATTTTTCATACATTATTTTCTGAATAAATGTGAAAATAACGTATGAAAAATGTAAAATAATTTATTCTTGGATCTTGGAGGCGTTCACTTCGTGGTACATTTTCAATTTTGATATAAAGAAAACACTTAACTTTTTTATACCACTTTTATTTTACTTTAGTGACTAGTTTCAATTACACAGTAATCATTATCAAACTAAGTGGTTTTCTTAAATTGCACTTAGTTTGATAATGATTACCGTGTAATTGAAACTAGTCACTAAAGTAAAATAAAAGTGGTATAAAAAATAATTTATTTACCATATGATCAAAAACTTTTCTCTACTAGAGTGTTTTGAATTTTGTTATACCATACCTGGCTCCTCGTAACCCTGTACCCCTAATTTACACATTATTGGTTTCAATAATTTATTGTGATATTTTATAAGTTGAGTTAAAAGTTTAGAGATTAAAAAATTTGTTATTTATTTATATATTACAACGGATTGCAGAAAATATTCTAGTATCATCCGCATTACAATAGCATATGCTGCCACTATTATTTATTTATTTAGTTACATAATACAATAAATTGGAGAAATATTCTGGTGTCATCCACATTAAAATAGCGTGTGCTGCCACTAACTTATAAAAGTGCAATGGAGCCAGTGCAAACTGACATTATGTATGGCTAAGCAGGACCACAGTTCATTCACTCTAGAAGAAAGTGCTAGTCAAGTTTTTGCTTAAAAAGCTGGACAAATTGGAAGTTAACAACCATCACTGGTAGGGCATTGCAGTCATCCACAATCCTTGCGGAGAAGAAAAATTTGTGGGGGTTCTTCTGGAAGTTCTTCTTCATAAGACGATTAGTTAGGAGAAATGTTTATAGGTTTGCAATTAATTTTACAACAGTCCGTTACCAACTTGTTTTTTACAAGTTCGGAGCCTTTTTTATGGTGTTTACCTACAGTATGCATTTCGGACAATAGCTATCATAAACGACTTTTTTGCAGATAAGGCAAAAGCCGTACGAAGATCACGAGCTGGAACTGCGGCTAATCAGAAGTACGACAACATCACATATCGTTTTAGATAATAAAATGTAAGATTTAGAAAAAGGTCAAATTCCTTTACTAATGATGTGAATTGTGAAATTTACAAATCAAAACAGCTCAACAGTGTAATGAAACATAATAAATGGAAGACGACGCAAGCGCCATCTTTTGCCTAATTTCATGTGAATAGTTTCTAGATAAATGGTGGTTGTAATAATATCTAATATCTGTTGATAATTAACAGAGGCACAAATGATTTTCATTTTACAGACGCTTCGGGTAAGTTTTTTTGATAAGGAAGAAAATCGCACAGGTTTATAGCTTTTCGTTGCACTTTGGTTTTCTTCAATTGCACAATTTACACACACAGTTTTCCAAGTTAGATTTCAACAGCTTTTCGGGGAGCATAAAGTTGAAATTTGCCCTTGTTTTAATAATTGGACATATAATAAAATATCTTTTTCTAATAACATATCAAAACTATATTCTTTTATAAAATTTGAAGAATAATATGCGACTCGATACGGAATTATACATAAACATTAAAAAAACCTGTTATCTTCAACCGTTACTTTAACATAATAGTTAAATTTGAAGTTTTCGTTACGGAATAGTGCAGAATATTGCTTTAGAAAACCTATTTCATTTGGCTTTAATGTTACATTATACCAATTTATGCTCTTTTCAACAATTACTCAAAATGACAAATGGTTAAATGCTATTTAAATTCAAGTAAAATTAAAATAAACTAAATATAATTATAATAATTTGAAAAACATCTATTGCCATTTTAAATTTGCACTGTTTTTCTAATTATTATTATTATTACCAGGTTATTTAATTACTACACAGGATTTATTCAAACTCCTTCATCAAGGGACAGCATGGAACACACTGGTCCGAAGGACCAGAAGTTCATTTGCATCCGAAAAACCAAAATAGCCATCACACACTGGTGGTTGAACATTTTATTAAATATTTATTATTATTTAGTCTTATATAACATCGTTATATGTTCCTCTCTACTTCTAAGTGTGAGGTGATTTATTAAATAAATAGAATTAATTTTGTAAACCAATAATAAAATACAATTTCTAATAACAGGATATTTTAAAATTAAACCTGCAAAAACAGGAGATGGTCTGTTCAACGTCCAGGGGAACGTTCCTCGTACTAGTTTTCAATTTATTAGCGGACCGTCCCAGCCACATAAGGTATCGTATGTCAGCCCCGACCGAAGGTAACAATAAAACTATTTCAGTGTCATAAAAACAAGAAGCCATCAGAACGCCGAAGTGTTCTTATTGGATTAAAATGTTGTGGTGTACATAAGCCAATAACTGGATGGCTTAATAGTAGATAACAAGGATTTTAATAGGCAATAAATGAAACTGAAGAACTTTTGCAAATTAAAATATTGAATTTGACAAAAATTTCGACTTTTCACATATGCTGAATTATTGAACACGTTATATTTATCATGCCATTTAAAGAGATTTTTTTTAAAAGATGGGAGATGAAAGGATACCAGTCACAGCTACTTAATATTAATTTTAAAATGTCACGATACACCCATGGACCAGAATGAAATGTGTCTTTCAAATAAATTTCATCCGGAATGAAACTCGAACCTGCAGTCTCTACCTCATGAGCATGGTCTTTACCAGTACCTACTAAAGACACAGGCCGGAATGTGAGAGTGGGGAAATTTCCAATCTCGGAGTCTGGGGACTCCGAATTCAATATTTTAGTTTGACCGTCGTGATGGAAACGTCACTCACTCAATTTCAATTAAATGCCTTATTTGGAATTATACCATATTTTATAGTTATTTATTTATTTAGCCTTATATAACATTGTTATATGTTCCTCTCTACTTCTCAGTGTGAGGCGTATTTTATAGTTAATATATTTTTATTTTTTAATACATTGATTTAATTATACATTTTTAGAATATATTTTTGCATAAAATAAATATTTATCATTACAACTGCATTCTAATAGTTGTTAAATTTTGACCCGCTCGCATTAGAGGCGTGTGTGAGACGAGTAGGCGATCCAAGGCCAGGCATACATATGCTTTTGGGAGTCCTCCCCACGCCAACATTCCAGCCTGTGTCTTTAGTAGGCTTCCTCGACCCCCTCTAAAAATTGACTTAATGAAATGTGAGTTTTGTGAGACCTGATAGATATATGAAATACTTTGTACACTTTTTTATTTATTAACAGATATACATTTTGATCACCATATGATCATTATCACTATTACATCTCGTATTACGACTATTCTGTTCGAAAAACTGTTAAATTTAACGAATACATTCTTTTCAACCTAACAATCTAAGTATATATATGAAACACTATACATTTTTCTTCATTTTATTATTCATTAACAAATGCATATTTCGATCACGATGTGATCAAATTAAACCTGCAAAAACAATTCTTTGTAAAACATTGATCATATCGTTATTGAAATATATATATGTTTGTTTTTATTATTATTATTGTTTTTTTCCTAAAATTTCATATTTTATATAATATAGTATATAGTATATAGTTTATAGTATATTTCTGTATACTATATGTAATCTTAATTTATATACCTATATTTATGTTTGTATTGGCGTTATGCTGTTGGGCATTAATAAATATTATTATTATTATACATTTGTTAATGAATAAAAAAATTAAGATAAATGTATAGTGAAGTTAAAAATAACGCTTATGTTAAATTTAACATTTTGTAAAGAAAAGCCTCCATTATTGATATAAATAGAAAAGAGTATTCATTCACTTGGTCACAGTTATTTAAATATATTAAATAAAAATGATTCGGAAATAATTACTAAATTATTTCCACATTTAGCTCTGTGACTTACGTTACGTAACGTTAAACAAATGCACATTAAAACAACTACTTCCCGGGCAAATACCCCGCTGGACATTGAATTACATAATGTACACCTGCTGTTGCACATCAATAAAATATTGCATAATGCAACAAATTTTGATCCGAGAAAATTTGAATGCAAAAATGTGGAAATAATTTATTAATTATTTTAAAATCATTTTTATTTAATATACTCAATTATTGATATTAATATTTGTAAAATGCACATGGATTGTTTCACTAAATCCTTACGAAATAAACGCATTCCAATGAAACAAAGTCAATTTTTCAAATATTAATATTATATATAACAATGACCACAGTGAGGGAATTTTTGAATGAATGAATGAATTTCAAAGAATTTGTTCCAATTTATTTAAATCTATTTGAAAAAAAAAAAATATTTTGGAATATTTTTTACCGATTGGAAGTTGGCCAAGAATTTACAGCTACAAATCCGGCGCAGCGCTTCCACCATCAGACTAAACATCAAATTTTGATATTTTCTCATACAATTATGTGTTATCCTATTAATAATCAAATGCCTCAAACCCTTTAATAATTTTAAAAAATTTGAAATATTTATTTTAAGTATCACCTTACATTGAGAAGTAGAGAGGAACATGTAACAATGTTATATAAAACTAAATAAATAAATAAAAATGTTAAGTACAATGAAAAAATTTGTTTACATTTCAAAATGTCAAAAGTCATTTAAAACGAGACAAATATGGAATTTTTTATTGTTTAAAATTATAAATATTTTTTTTTTTTTGGCATTTTATACAATTTATATTTTTCTGCTTATGTAAAAAGGTTATATCCGTAAATAAGAATAAATAAATGAAGCCCTCTTAATTATTTATGTCCAATAAAATCAAATTTCTACAACAATAACTTTTGGCACTTTGAAAATTTTGATATTTTTGTAATGAGTACCAGATAAAAAAAATATTTAAACAAAAACTAGACATAAGTGCCATTTTTTTATGGTTTTATTTATAGATTAAACCTTTTTAAACATTTGTGGCTAATTAAATCGAATTTCTATGGCGCCCAACAATTTTTGAGACTTTCAAAAATTATACATATAAATTTCATTTCAATAAATTAAATAAACAATAAAATGTTTTTTATTTTTCAAAGATATTAAAGTGTGACAATTGCGATCAAAACCTTTTTGACACAGCAACTGACAAGGACAGACGCCTACAAAATCAGGCGGAAAGACCAACGGTCGATAGCCAATTGGCAGAAAATTTATTTTTATGTTAGTTATTTATTGTATTTATTTATTATTATTACTTTGTTAAAAATAATCTGCCAATAAAGATTTATATATATATATAAAGTGTGATTATCAATGGGATAATAATACTATTTTGTAAATAATTGTTTGAGAAAATATCAAAATTTGATGTTTAGTCGGATGGTGGAGGCGGAGGATTCGTGGCCAACTTCCAATTGGTATATTTTTTATCTCTTACAATTATTCTCTAAATTCGAACCTCTTTCTCAATAATATTTTAATGTAAGATTTATATATTCATTAAAATATTGTTTCCAATAAGCAAATTTGAGGTTATAATAAGAAACTATGGTAGTATTCAGGGAATTTTAGAGATGTAGCGCTACAGTGCAAAGTGCTTGATGTTCCCTGAACACGCTTTCGATGTTAAGGACGTTCACGAAAATATGGCTGTTTTGTTTACAGCTGCACAGCTTGAAAAGCGATCAAGCGGAAAAAATATATGCTTTACCGCTTGATAAAGCGCTACAGCGCCACACATAAAGTGGTACCATTCGGGGAAACCGCTTTAGTAAAGCGCTTAAGCACTACAATTCCCTGAACGCGACCTATGAGAATGTTTCTTGTTATAACCTCAAATATGGTGGTTGTTGATAGATGTTCCAAGTGAACAGTTATCAAGCAGAAAAAATATATTCTTTACCGCTGGAAACTAGTTAATTGGGAATCATAAGGTCTTTGAATGTCTTTGATATTCAATAGCGGTCATACTACGACACTTTAATAAAGCACTTTAGCTCTGCAGTTCCCTGTTCGCAACTAATGTTATTGTTTGAATTTATAAAAAATCTTTTAGAAATACCGTTATATTTTCAGATAAATTATAAATTGATAATAAATTAAATTAATAACTAAATTGAAAGATGCATGTTTGTGAGGATGGAAGGGACACTTGGATGCATGTAGGGAACAAATGTCGAGGAGTGAAGATCGAATGGATGGGTGATATGAGAGTATTGCATTGGCTGAGATTGAATCTCAGCGTAAAAGTGTTGACAAGGCTGGGGTGGGAAAAGCAGGGAGACGTCTGGCATCTTAGTAAGAAAAGAAAATGAAGTATTTAAGTTGGGTTAATTTTTTTTTGTGTGTAAAGTTATGCCAATAAAGTTTTTTTTTTTAAATAACTAAATTTTTATTTTTTTTTGTTCGCCCAATCATTTTCCATTCACTCACGACCACCACTATAATACAATTATTTATTTAGTGACTAGTTTTGACAATGCCTTATTAATTCTATTTTCAAACCTTATAATTGAAATATATATACTGGGTGCGGCAAAAGTCAGTTAACCGAACATATTAATAAAAACAAACAACGACGTAATACAAAAATTGGCGACCATGTGGGCCACTCAATTCTGCATCTTCTCCCTAACCAGTTGCTAAACTAGTCGTGTAAAAAAGCACTAACTTATAGTCCATAATGAGGAATAATAAATACTTAACCATTTTTATTTAAATAATTAAAATCTCCACAACCAACATAAAGAAAATTAAGTTTTTGTGAATTTTTTCAGATTATTTAGAAGTAAAAACATTTCATCGAAATTTTAATATTTTCAAAGGGGAAAAAAGTAGATTTTTTCTGAAAATTCTGGGTGCTGTCCCATTGAAAATATTGAATGTTTGTGATAGCGTTAACTGACTTCTGCCGCACCTGGTATATTCAATAACCCTATCTACCCATCTGGGTGTGGGGTTATTGAAATTACAGTCATTAAATAAATATTACCACCTCACACTGAGAAGTAGAGAGGAACATATAACGATGTTATATAAGACTAAATAAAATAAATAAATATTACACGCCCAATACCCGTAAGGATACAAGGGTTTTTGATAATATATATATATATATATATATATATATATATATATAAATGAATATTTCAATAATGTAATCATATTTTTAATAATTTATATATTGATTTTAATGTGGGCTGTCTATAAGCATTTAATTTTTAATGGATACTGAAGTGCTTTCATAATACCATCCTAATTCAAGTTTACTTAAAAATTAATTCTGCTCTTCATTAATTGCTATATTTAGAAGCGAACACAAGCGTCTATTATAATTAATTAGCTAAATTAAATATACTCGAGTCTACCCACACTTCGGATTTCCTCATTAAAAATTCAATTCACCCATAATTATTCAATCAATCATTTGATTTATTCAGAGGACAAAAAACCACGGTAATTTTCAGGAAATTATTGGAATATTAGAGGAACTGTATTCTGGGCTATTTTTAGCACTCCCATGCAACTGATAAAAATAGGGTAAATAATGATAAATCAATAGGAGTTTCTCTCCATGATTCACATGGAGATAAAAAAGTGCGATACTATATTTTACTGACACACTTCATATGAGTCGAAAATAATGTTTGCTCGAGTTGTGTTTATCTATTATTATTTTTTATTTAACCTTTCGTTTGTGTCTTTATCTACAATTAAACAAGTGCTATTTATCAACATAATTTTTACCATTATTGAACTTATTTTTATAAAAATAGAATTGATTTCATTTAAAACAAATGAATAACAAATATTTTAACTAACATCTTTATTAATTTAATAAACCCTACACCCATATGGGTAGAAAGGGTCATTAAATATATATATATTAATTTAATAAAATTATGCACTTCCATTATCTTTCCAATAATATCTTTATTCATGTAAATTAACATAACAGAGCCATAACAGACAACAGTCGGACAAAAGACATATGTCCGCGTGTTCAAGAAGGGCCGATCCCGGCGGTGTCCCACTCCAGAAGGTCGGCAGGAGACTGTTGTGGTTGTGGAGAGAATTGATGTATGGAATATGTTGCCACAACATCAAGACAACAAGAGCCCACTACACTATTAAGAAACAATGAATAATAATAAAAAAATCACTGAAATCAGTGAATTGGGATCCAGCCGGGTTAAGAATAGCTCTATGATCTTGAAAATCCAGACAAAAACAAACAGAAGTCATAAATCTGGTGTAAACCTAACATACCGTATCCACCCCATGCAAATGAAGCATAACTAGCCAGCTGAAAGGATAAAAAAATAATAATAATGAGCCATATGCGTCACCCACTAATTACAACTAAATAATTTTCCTATGATTTTTTTTTACAGTAGCAAATTTAATCAAGTCAACAGGCTATGAATATGGCTGAAGTTTTTTTTTTAATGTGAGTTGTAGTTGTAGGCCGATCAAAAGCAAGGGATTTTCTTTACTGAATTATCTATTATCAATGTGACATATAAATCATGACTTGTCAAATTAATTTAAATCTTTCTAAAAATTAAAACACATAAATTGAAGAATTTTGTGCAAACAAAAGAATTTGTTATACAATTACTGACTATTATAAAAATGAATTAATTGAATTATTTTATTACTGACACATTACTTTTAACATAACCAATAAATATAAAGCTTAAATTACAAGATAACACTAGAATAATTACCTCCTAACCTAAAACACACAACTTGAATTACACACACTAAATTTTTGAAATGTCAAATTTAAAAATATAGACTGCAATAATTAAAAAAAATATTTCCTGAAATAGAAATATGAATGAAAGCCGATTCATATTTTGATTTTAGAATATAATTTTGTAAAAGACTGGATAAATATTATAATAAAAATCATTTAAATAATTATAAATTTCCTTGTAAACACTTATACAAATAATACAAATTATAGCTTATTTATCTACTACTTATAATAAAAGTGTTAATAGTTTCATAAAATGGTCAAACTTCCATAAAAATAAATTAATAAATAAATCATTATTCCTCTAAACCCAGATACTAACATCAAAACAAATGAATTGATTACCAATTCCTTTGTTTCGTAAACATTTTTTTTTCACTACCACTTGGGCCCAATTTTACAATCTGCAAATAAGGCGTAAGTAACGTAATAACGAATTAAAAGTTGATGTCTATGATTCTCTCGATTTGATTATCAATGAGACAGTGCTGCAAATAAAATGAAAAAATCAAGAGTAACATTACTTAAGATTTGTAAAATTGGGTGTTAGTGATAAAAAACAGGAATAATTTCATTTATATTTGATATGGATTACCATGTATTAATAGTCAAAACCATTGTATCTTCTTTTTTGATATCAACTATTAAAATTAATGTAATATCTTAATATTTTTAATTTTCTAAATATTCAATCATGTTTCATCAAGTGATCAATAAGAAACAAATTAGAGATATATGTAAGTAATCAAGGCAATTCCCTGAAAAATGTTATATTTAACGTATATGTTATTTATTAAATTCACATTCTGCCGCTTAGATAGTGTTGGTAAAAATAACATACATGTTAAAAGTTACACTTCATTAACAGAATAGCTCTGACTATCATAAATTTAGTTCCAATTAATCACTTGATATATTCAGAGTGATTTATTATAATATTAGTATTACAAATTAATCAACATAATTTGTAATACTAATATTTTCATTGATGAAACATTCAAGTGACTTATTAGAATTAAATTGTAAATATTACATTAATATTAAATTTAATTCATAATAAATTAAATAAATAAATAAAATTTAATTGTTGATTTAAAAAAATAAGACACGATTATGTTCACAATATTGATTTTTTTTATTAATAAAAGAAAAATGTAAATATTTTTACACACATTTAAAATGTTTATTATTTAATACAACATTAGTTGGCAAAAACCTTAAATAACCATATTTAACAAATGCAATTCAGATAATACAATACAAAAACATAATTTCATGAAATTAAGATAAAAATTGGTATTTATGTAAAATGCTTTGTGTTTAAGGCAAATTATTTCCAAAGCGGAAAAAAAAACAGCTGATAAAAAACTGTACATAACCAATCTCATTAACACCAATTCATTTCAATTACCATGTCGAACTATTTCAAGGGGATCCGCAAATTGCTAATCAAAGTCAACAAATGTCCAAGCCAGAGATAAAGCAAATTTAAAACGAAAATCTATACAATTCAATTGATAACATTATTGACACAGAGCATCCATAAAAACAAAACACTAATCAAATTTTATTGTTCCTGAAATAACCAGCCGCCAGCTGGGGGAGGGGATCTGTTGATAATTAAATTTTGTTAATGCTAATTACACAATTTTGATGTTTTCTCTTTACGATCGTAACCTTCGGTTGGGATAATTAAAACGAGCTAATGATCTATTTACATTATTACACAAATAAACAAATTTACACAAATGAAACAATTGATCACAATTGATTTAAACAATGGAAAAGTCTACGGATTCTGTTATTTTTTTTTTAATTCCAGAGAATAATCAGAAATAGAAAATCCTTTTCGTGACGGTTTGTCGAACACCGTATTAACTCACCCCATAAACCAATCGACGGTGTCCCGAAGGTATTCCGGTAGTCGCTCCAGTTTGACGACTTGAAATCCACAGTTTCTCAGGAATCGGTTGACAAAACAACAACAAAATAAAACGTCCTTTTGTGCGACTGTCCAATTTTCAGCTGATCACTCTCCCGACTCGATCGAACGGTCACACTTTGCGAACGGCGCGGCGACAATGTTCGCGCATTATTCCACCTGCCAGTGGTCGCACCGTCTTCCCCGAAACGGTCACTCGCAATTCGGCGGTGTTTTAATTGATTACCTTCCTTTTCGCACCTTTTAATAATCACGCAAAGAAAATGAAGTCATCTTCTTAAATGTGCAATTTCAGAGATGCGCACTGCCAACATAATAAAATGTATCTATCATACTTTCCTCATTAAATGTTATCAATATTTAATTCGAACATTTCCACAAAATATTATTAATCCAATTAAATAAGAAAATAATTAAGTTTACTAGTTGTAATATAACTCTAACATTTAATTTAAATTAACTTTAAAATATTTTCGAAAAACAAGTAAATTCGGTTGCATATCATCTGAAATTCCAAACATAGATGTAACATTTAAATTATATACTACATCTATTATTAATAAGTTTTTTAAACAATACATGGATGAATTACAAAATTAGTTTAATCTTATAATAAATTAATTATTATAAATAATAATTTAAGAATTATTTTATACACGTTTTTTTCTTTATATAAAAATAATTTACCTCAAAAAAGAATGACAAATTATAGATTACAAATATCCTTAAATGGATGAATTTAAAAGTACTTATACTACATTAATTGTAATTAATAATATTTTAAGAATTACTTTAACAATAAAAATAATTATTTATATAGTAATTTTCAAACCTATGGACAAGGCAAAAACCTACATTCAAAATTAATTGATACAAATTTAAAATTATAAATTACAATTCTCTTTATTAAGCCTTAAATGGTGAATTACTGAAAAGTCGAATCTTATCATAAATTAATCGTTATTAATAATAGTTTAAGAATTATTTTAAACAAGATTGCTTTTGTTTATAGATATGAAAAGAATTTACATTTAAAATTAATTGACAAGACCGCCAATTCATAGATAAGTATGTCTACATTTGTATTTGTTCTTATAAATTATTTTTTAAAGTAAAAACTTTAATGAGACTCAAATGTCACGATTTGTTTTAGCACGAAGGAAATATATTTATAGAGGATTCTAAATGGGATGGTATTCAGACAGTACGTCTGAGATCTCTTTATCTACTATGTTAGGATTAACTTCAATTTTGTGTTTCGTCGCAATAAACGGGATCGACTCATTAGGAATTGTAATATTTTTTCTTTGCGATTCAGCAATTTTTTAAAGCCAATAACATTTACATTCATTATTTGTACGCCACTGGATTCAATCTGGTAACATTTAGTTTTATAAAAATAAAACGTTGGTATGCTTGATATAGTGTATCTTGGGTTGCATATATTAAACCAAATCATAGATATAGTATTTATATTAAATCAATGGAGCGGAATATTTTTATTTTCTCCGAAATAACTATAAAAATAAACTGCATAGTTATGCAGTAGAACCATTAACCAATAATTTACAAGATCTCTGAAATATTTGGGCTATTCCGTACGAAAAATATTAGGTTGCTGTGTATTGAGTATAAAAAATATTGATTATTCAAAAAAATGTGTTTATAATTTTTATATATGTATGTTTTTGTCTCAAAATTATTGTTTAAGTTTTAGTTTGTAAAAATGGTGTATCCGTTAATAAAATGTTTATTGATTTATTTATTTATAGTGTTAATACAATATTAAATGTTCCTGTAGCTATAAGTACAAATTTAGATAAGTGTTATTAAATTATAGATTTATTGGGGCCCATTTCATACGAGAAATGTTAAGTTTAATGAGTACGTTATTAATAAAGTCACATTCTATGAATACATTGCTATTAGCTTACTTAGACTGTGATGATAAAATAACATACATGTTAAACGTAACTTTTCCGTTACGGAATAGCCCCGATTATACATATCTATATTGTTGTATAGCATATTGCTAAATAAATATCACTATTATCATTCGTTTATTCGCTTTCTATGAAAATATACCTATTAAAAAGTTGCTTAGATTGTTATTATGAAAATAACATTCACGTTAAACCTTACATTTCCCTTCTAAAAATGGCCCAAATTGTTCCCATCGACATGGTTTTCATAATATATTCGTTTTATCTATGTCTTCGCCTGTCCAAGTGTAAATAGGGTTGCTCCATTTTTATCATGGTTGGCACCCTTGTGACCGAACAAATTGGGTTGCCTATATAAAACCCGAAGCGGGAAATTCAATTTCGACGCAATTTAACTGCAAAACGCGGCAATTTAATTTTATCGAAGGTCAGCATCAGCTGTGCCGAATAACTTAAAGTACTGCATGCCTTATCTCACAAACAAACCGACTTATCATGACTCGCATATAATTAACTTTATTGATCCCCCCACGAATTCACCTCCTCTCGCCCGACTTTCTCCCATGAATTTTCACATTCTTGTAAAGCCAGTCAGCAGGTGTATTCTGTGGAACCAGTTGTGCACTTAACCTGAACTAATAATTAATATAAAAAAAAGAAAAAACGGCACAAAAAATGAATACAGTGAATTATGTTAGGTTGCTGTTTTCCCTCATGATAACTTTTATCATCATGATGGGCAGTCTGATTAATTCATTCGAGAGGTATTTGCCGGTTTTTCTCACCCGGACGTTTAGATATGGAAAGTTTGCTAAGAATACGGAAAAGAATCTGTTGGCCAAAGCGGAGGTGCCGAAATCTTGGTTTAGGCATTTTTACGTTTATTCGTCAGTGTTAACGTTGTTCACTCTGGGGATGGCTCTGAAAGTGTATCTGTGGGGTTCGGTGCCCCCGATGTGGCTGGAGTACGCCTTGGATGAAATTGGGGGGTATTTTAGGGAAGCTCGAGGTAAATGAAGAATTATAATTTAATCGAAGCATTTCGAAAAGAAGTTAATTTCAAATATGTGTAAATACAAATTGAAAACCAGAATTATAAAATGTTAAAATTCTTGTCAAACGAAACTGAATTGAAGTAATATAAAATAAAAAATCACCCCACACTGAAAAGTAGAGAAACACATACGATGTTATATAAAGAAAATCGGGTAACAACACTAGTTTTTTTTTACATTAGTTTCACACGAAATATACACTCCTGACTCACTCTGTATATGTGAAACGTAATTTCACTACCAAAACATTATATAATCTTCATTTAATTATTTAAATCAACTGCTCGAATCCATTATTTACTAACAAAACAATTGATCTATAAAAGCGAAGTAAATACTTAGTTTTATTTTAGTTTAATAATAACTATTATGTTAATTATAATTACTAAATAAATATCTTAGCTATACAAAATTGAAACTGATTTTAATTCAATCTTTTCAATTTTATTACAACACTTTTGTTCTTTATTCTAACTGGTTCCAATTATGTGGTAATCATCAAATGTATCATTAAAATTATGTTGTGTTACTTTTGTAGTTGCTTAATTAGTCATAAATGTTTATTTTACAGCTACTTGTAAATAATTGCTGAATTAATAATAGAAAGTATTTTAATCCACTTAGTTAGAGTTGTTTAAAATAAATTAAAATAAAATTTTCTTTTTCATTATTTAATCATAAGCCTACCTATCGTCATTGGTGGTGTATTTAGTTATTTTTTATTTTGTAAATTTCTCTCTACCTCTTTCTGTCATGTATAAGGTGTATGATTCTCTTCCATTTCAGTCCTCTTCGGGGGCGGATGGTCCATACAGATGACCGAGAAATTTCCCAGTAGGCTGGTTTGTCCTATAGGCCATAGGATATAATATTTCCTGGGCCACTACTATGCTGCCTTCCGCCCCTAGTCCTCTATTCTCTGCCAGTTCTCTCAACTTGTTCCATATCTTCTTTGGTTTTTTATTCCATTCAGCAATTTTTTTTACAGTTACATCAACACACACACTACTAGCATTAATTCTACTCACCGTGCAATGCGTGAGGAGATTATATGACACAAACTTTGTTTCTGTTTACGGAGTGAACAGCAGAATGAACATTACTCAGTATATGGTCGGTTTTATACACTACACCGGAGCTGTTTTGGCGATTTTACTGGAAGCTCCTGTGTTTGCCCCAACAGGTATTAGAAGACAGAAACAATATACAGTATTTCAAAATTATGTGGTAATTATTTTTACCATGTAAAGGTTCTGTTTATGTGTTTATCGAAATAATTAAATTGCAGTTGCGGAGGTTAAAATTAAAATCGACGATTTAAACTTGTTGGACTACATGGCAACAGTTCTCTTCCTCTGGGCTTGGTATCACCAATATAAAATTACTGTTATTTTGGCTAATTTAAGAAAGAACAAAAAAGGTAAAGTAATAATTATTTAAGATATATATAAAACAGAGCTCGACAGGATCCAAAAACTTAAAGAATCGAATAATTTTTAGAGGATTCAAATTCTGTGTTCAAATACTTTTACAGCAAAGAATTTATGATTTGAATTCATAACAAACCTGACGCCCTAAAGGGGCAACAAGGGATAGCAGAAGAAGAAAAATCACAAATAATTCGAATAATGAAAATTATGGTTGCATTCAGCAAACTGCCACTGGTCCCACCAGTGGAACTAATACTTGTTGTTCGATATAAACTCCAAGAATTTAATAAATTTGAATTTGTATCCAAATTCTGTATTCGAATCATACTTTCATTTGCATTTTTGAGGATTCGGTCCAGGTCTGATATCAAATAAAAAAAAAAATATTTTATTTATTTTTAGGTGAAGTAGTTACGCAAAAACACAGTTTACCTCACGGAGATTGGTTCGAGTATTTATCGTCACCACATAACACAGCTGAAATGTTGATGTATTTCAGCTTAACTGTTATTTTATGGGAGAATATCACTTGGTTGTTTATTTTCGCATGGGTGATATCAAATCAGGTAAATATACAGGGTGGGACATTATTAGTATACATCTCGGAGTCTTCCCCACTCCTATATTCCAATCTGTATATTTAGTACACTCTATTGATGGGTTAATCAGATGTCAACCATTTATGCATGTTTAATGACAACATGCGATCATACGATGTTTAAGGATTTCAATGTTTAGTGTTTAAGAACGCTCTATGGGAACGTACTGAAAATGAGGGGAGATCTTGCGCGTTTAGTATATATTAATCAGTTGGCTCACCCCACGAGAACCCCTCCAAGTAGACATAGGCCTTATGCATTTAGTATATATAAATTTGACAGTTTCTATTTTTACATAAACATAAATGTGTGCACGCGGGGATGGTAGTTACCTCGAAATTATAATCAATAAATAACGAGGTATTATTTCTATCATGGCAATAGAGAGAGAGGCTTTGTTGCGCATGGGTTTGCTTAAAATGCTTCTCTCTTAAGTTTTCGCATGAAACAATAAACTTTAAATGTATTGTAAACCAGTCATATTTTTATAAACATATTGCAACAAAAAAAAAACAATAAATAAATTTTACAATTAAAATATTATTATCATTATCAATGTAATAATCTATGTTTCTAACATAAACTTTCACAACTTTTAGGTTGAAACTGCATTACTGAGCCATTGGTGGTATGAAGAGACGTTCAAAGAATTTCCAGAAAAAAGGAAAGTTTTAATACCTTTTGTTTACTAATTTCTATTTATATAATTGTTGTTTAAGTTTGTATTTATTTTATTAAATAAAAGTTATTTTGATTAAAAAGGTGTTAGTTATTCCCAATTATCAACCTAATACACTTTCCTCTTTATTACTGCAATTTAAATGATTAAAAAAATATATGTATGAGTTAAATGGGTTTGAATTTAACCCAAACTATAATCACCAACAAAATAGTTTGTCTGAGGGGACAGACTCAGATAAACTTAATATCTAAAGAGCTAAAACTTTTACCTATTGTGAAGAAAACGTATGTACGTTTTTTTTTTACAATAGAAATGTACATACAATTTTGTTATTTTTTCGATGAAGGAATGAATTATGTAACCCATAATCAAAGTTATTTACTTTTGATTACAGGTTACGTATTCATTAAACAAAACTTAACTGTGATAGCCCCCCCCTAATTCAATGTCACGGCTATGTCCACAAGTTCATTGTACCTGAAATATACATTAAGAAAATTAAATAATAATTAATGTTGAAAACGACTACTGCAAGATCTATAACTCTCTTTGTAGATGAATTAAATTAAAAGAAATTGAAAATAATTATTTTCTTCTATTGTTCTGCAATTTATTGAGTCAATATTTCATTGTTCATACTTCGTAAATCTATAAATTGCAGAGGAATATAAAGAAAATTATTTTCAAATTCTTTTAATTTATTTAAAATTGCAATGTGAATAATTTCAACTAACTTTATAATGTAGAAGAATTACAAGAAAGAAATGTATCTTATCAAAAAAAATATATATATTAATTTATTTATATAATAAAATATGAAATCAACTAAATTGAATGTAGATAACTGTTTATATAATAAACTAGCAGCCAGTAAATGTTTACCAAACAAAATTTCGATTTATTTTTTTATATTCACTGTCCTCAAATCGCAAACAGAATGTGACGCGACCCTAGTCCTCAAGAATTTTCGTGTTTACTTGAATTTTTAAGCGAGTTATGATTATATATGCATAAAAATAAGGATGAATTCTGTATTGTGGAGGCTTCTTTTTTGTTATGTATATTAATTTCACAATAAAACACTTGTTACTTGGTTTGTTTAACACTTGTTTATTTCAGTTTGAGTTAAATTTGTCAAAACTGCAGTCACATAAAATAAACAAATAAAGTAATAAGAATTATATTGTGAAATACATAACGAAGAAGAAGCCTCCACAATACACAATTTATTTATTATATAAATAGTCATCTACATTCAATTTAGTTGATTTCATTGTTGTATTATTATTATATTTATATTTTGGATAAAATTGAAACAAAACAGTCATTTCAAAAATCATAACATTTATTACAAAAAAAAGGAAATATATTAATATAAATCACCGCACATTTCAAGATTCGTTGTATTGAAACTTGTACCATCCAAAATGTATTCTAAATTAATTTAACACAATTAGTACCCGTTATTGTAGATAAGGCAGTAAATCTCCTAATTTATCTAAGTAGACGTCTGCAACGAATCCTTCACAGCCCTCTTTGGTTTTGTATCCTTCAACATCTTCCAATTTCGAAACACCCGTTAAAACTAAGAGCGTTTGAAAGCCGCAGTTGGAACCTAGTTGAATATCGGTGTTACATCTAAAATAGAGAAAATTTTTAATACACTTATTTCGAAGACCAATAAATATATCTTCATTCATCTTGTGGCTTTTGTTTTATTACACATTGTTAATGTTTGACAATTAATAAATAAAAAAAAAACTTTTAGTTTGTACGAATACACTGGTGAGACAGTATTATCGACAGAGTGCTCAGTTAGTACAAACATATTGCCGTTAATTGAAGAATAACTTTTCAATCCACGATCTTAATGAGTCACAGTTACTCGGAACCTGTTCCATTTACTAAAAAGTTAGGAAACCAGAGAGATGAATGAAAAAAACGTTGTACAAAAAACCTCCTAATTTATGTAATTCCTGGCTGAGGCTTTTAAATGATGAAACTTCAATTATTAAAAAAAATAAAACGTCAGTAATGGTAAAAAGGCTAAGGGGTTTTACAAATTACAACTATATCGTAAAATTCGTAACCAAGATATTTGGTTCCTCAATGAATGTAAAAATTGTGGTGTGTTTCCGAAACATATTGGGGATTATACCATTTCGAATAGATTTCAATGAAACAACAGGAATAAATTAAATCAGCCCCATTTACAAAATCTCTATTTATCTCAAGTATATGACTTGAATATTATTATATTAAATATTTTTAACTTGTTCTTTCTATTTTCTCACATGCTCCTTTTGCGTATACCCAAGTCTCATCTAAAAGTACTATATTTCTTAATTAAGAGTCATGATTTTGTAAATATTTTTTCCAAAATTGAATACAGTCACTAATTATTTATCATTATATCCCCTCTCATTTTAATTCATATTATTTATGAAGCATAAATCACATCTTACTTAAGGAGAAAGTCACCCTTACAATCGTCAATTCCTGTACAGAGGCTCTAGCCGTCCTATGCTCTTCTGACCAATAGCTACGCCCAATACTTGCATATTTACGATTTTGTATATTTTTGTTAATATAATAATTTATAATGTTATACTTTTTTTTTCTGCTAAATTACTAATCAATTTTTGTTTACCACTTACTTTATTAATTATTTCATGAAATAATTATAGTAGAGAATTAAAATGAATATTTTTAAATATTCAATGGTTGAAAATCACAAATGTAATTTTTGTGTCCGGCGCATCCACCATAGAGGCACAGGGATGTGTTAATTTTTATAACATTTTTAACAATAAATTAAAAATTGTATATTATATTCAAACTAAATCCTCGACTAAAGCGTACATTGAAGTTTCTAAATAAACACTACATTTTACGTTTTCTGGCAGTAGTATTATTCATGTTATAAAGCACTGTTCGTCATTTTTTAGATTTTTTATTTTGATGTTAACTTGTTACAAAGGGCCTCATTAACTTAATTTATTTTGAGAATATAAAAGCGGATTATTTCAAAATAAACTTTTTACGATTTTTTTTTATCTTAGCTCACATATTCTTAAAAAAAACACATTATTTGTCATCTTTTAGATTTTTTATTTTGACGTTAATTTATTACTAGGGACCTTAACACATTTTAAAAATATAAAAATGAGATGTTTCAAAATAAACTTTTTGATTTTTTTTATCTCGGCACACAGATTCCTCGAAAATTTTCAAAGTCCTATAAAATATCATTTTTAATTTTTTAGATTTTATAATTTAACGTTAACTTGTTGCTAAGAACATTATTAGCGATTTATTAAAAATCCATTGATTTTTTCAAAAATTTCAATGTTTTTATATTTATTTCTTTTTAAATAAAATTTTGCATTCTAATTGATAATATAACCGTGAGATGTTTCAAAATATGTTTTTTTAGAAACATCCTGGCGCCTCCGCGATGGTGGAGGCGCGGCACATAACCGTGAGCTGGAAATCATGGGGTAACTTCACAACGGTTTGAAAATCTTAAAAAGAAATGTGTTTATGAACATTACCTATCCCCAATCATTAAAGTCCTTTCTGGGCAAATATTATGCTCCTCCATTAGAGCTTTCACAATGAATGGATTCGGTTTCCCCAAAGTGACGGGCTGACGACCGGAACATGTCGCGATTGCAGCGACGAATGTTCCCGTTCCCGGGATTACCAAATCGTTTTCAACAGGGAAACTTTCATCGGTATTGGTCGCAACGAAATGGCAATCTTTGTTGGCTGTAATATAAATAAATATATATTTGTTATACAAAATCACATAACAAAATAAACAGTTTTTTCAAAGAAAAGAATGTGAATTATCTCACCAAGATAACTGGCAGCTTTTGTGAACTTTATATAGGAAATGTGTTCATCGAAACCGACGACCACGGCATCGACCTCGGGATCAATTTTGAAATCTTTCAAGTACTCGCCGATTCGACACGTTAAAACATCTGGCTGAAAATAATGCAGGTTTAAACGTAAAATGATTTCTAATAAACTACTTACTGAACAAAATGTTCACAAATAATATTGTATTAATTTTAAAACAACATTAAATGATAACGTTTTTTTTTTTTAGTGATGGGAAAGATTGATGAAAAAGATTGTGCTGCTCAATCTTTGCTTAATCTCCTGAACGATTAAATAAATAAAATTAAATCATAAATAAAATAAAAATCATAAATAAAATATAAAAAGTATTAAAGTGAAATGTCTAATTTAGTAGACAAGATATGTTTTAGATTCAAATTATAATT
The DNA here is from genome assembly GCA_963082785.1 of Philonthus spinipes. NCBI lineage: Eukaryota > Metazoa > Arthropoda > Insecta > Coleoptera > Staphylinidae > Philonthus > Philonthus spinipes. The sequence goes on along the minus strand of OY720299.1, from coordinate 25,885,556 downwards.
AATATCTCACCCCAATCGGCAAATGTTTTATTCCAAATTTTGTTAATTCGTCAGTAATACCTTTGGAACCAACAACATAAGCTTTTTTCACATTTCGGTCCTTTAAATATTTCGCAGCCAAATAAGAAGTGTTTATCATTTCCTCCTAAAACAATAAAACAGTTTATATTAGTACTTGTTACAGATACAAGTAGACTATAAAAATACTTAATATATTCAATAAATATCAATTTAAATTTTAAATGTGTGTTCATTTGAAAATTACTATGTAAATAATTACATTTTTCACAATTTAAATTAATGTACACATTTTTATTTCACAAACAGAAATCGGTTTTTTACAATGACTTTTAATAATACCTGTTTTGCATTTTTTAATATTCTATCCAGATACAAAAAAAGTATTCAGTATATCTCCATATCTATAAATAGTGGATACAGAAAAATCCTGTATCAACCCTAGGGTTTGAATCTTTTAAATATTAAAATATTGCATTAACATGGGAAAAGAATTATTGACAGTTTAGGTGAGCAGGCAGATTTTTATGACATGGAGAATAAGTACAATAAATAAAAAGTCATTGCTCCACTCAACAGTTACTGGTATAATATTATTATTGTACAATTGTTAAAATATTGCATTGGTAGAGAGAATAAGTAAAAAAAAATATTCCTTTTGTATCAACCCACCTGTAACTCATATTATTATACAATTTTGAAATTTAAAATCAATTAATTGGGTAAAATATTGCATTATAAAATTTACAATGAAATGCAATAAAGTCAGCTTTATATTCTATTAATGAATTCACACTTTTTTAGTCAGTAAAACCTTAATAATACAAATTTGTTAACACATTTATTTCTTAACTTAATTTACAAATGTAGCATATAAAACTATTCCATTTTTTTATGTACATTTTGTTACACAGTGGCTAAAGAGGAAATTATTCATTATTTTCAAATCCTTTTTATTTAATTTAACTTCTAATCTTGTTTATGTTGGTTGTGGAGACTTTAAATATTTAAATAAAAATGGAGAAACGACAACCATTTCTATTTAAATAATTAATTTAACTTATTTTAATTATAATAAAGTAAAAACTTGCATTCAAAGTATTTTTTTTTTTAATTTTGTATTTATTGTCTTATATCATTCGTACTTCATTATTTATTGACTTGTGTAAAACCATTCTTACTCCTCACAAATAAAAATGTATTCTATTTTATTGCTCTGGCAGTATGAAATAAATACAAAAAGAAACAAATGTTATAATATTTTAACAATTATTTAACATGATTCTACTTATGAATAATTAACAAATGATAACAATTTAATATATATATATAAATATTATCAAAAACCCTTGTACCCTTACAGGTGTTGGGTAACAATTTAATAAAACCATTAAATACAAACCTCTTTACAAATATACCCCAAATTCTTGGCCTTTTCGAGAAAATCCTCCTTAACTTTCGTCGAATTATTCGTAACGTAGAAAACCTTCTTGCCCATATTCCTAAAGGTGTTCATCACTTGCGGGGAGTTCTCCAGGGGCTTATTTTCCAGCCACAAAACTCCATCACAATCCGTTAAAACCGTATCAAACGAATCGATGAATTTCTTCACTTCGTTAGCGGACAGCGAAGTTAATTTCGTCAGTGTTTTGTGGTAAGACATGATTTTCGATTTAAGGAACGAAATTTCGCGTTATAACTTGAACGTTTCAAACTCTACGAATGTAAGGCACCGCTTGAAATTTAACCTCAACCTAAAAAGAATGCGTATTTCAATGTCAAATTTGATTAATTTTTTTAGAACATTGACATTATCGAAAATTGGATTATTGATTTATTACGTTAATAAATTCCGAGGAAATACACAATGGTTTATTTAAAAACAATACAATTTTCGCAATTACTACTTACGTTAAATGTCTTTTGCTTAAAATGTTCTTGAAATCAAGTTTTAAATTTGAATTAAAATTACAGAAAATGGATATCATAGAATAATATAGGATGTAGATTACTTTCACATTACAGCAGTTTTATTCATCCATTAAATATTAATAGAAACATATATCAAATTTATCAGGGCTATTCTGTAAGGGAAATGTTACGTTGAACGTGTACGTTATAATTGTCGGGGCTATTCCGTACAGAAAAGTTTAACGTGTATAATATAATTAAATTCACATTCTATTAATCAATATCTATTACAAAAGCTGCTTAGACTGTGATAAAATTAATAACGTACACGTTAAACTTAACATTCTATGTACGGAATGAAATATCATCACAGTCTAAGCAGCTTTTGTAATAGATTTATATACATAGAATTGAACGTAATTAATAACGTACATGATGATTGGTTTTGAGTTACCTGAAGAGTATAATCAAAATAACATAGCATAGCACTCGAAATATATATATAATAGTGTTGGGCAAAATCGAATATTATTAGTAATCGAGTATTACTAAATGTTTCATTTTAAGTATTTAAAACGAAAAAGTAACTTCAAATTTATGTTTATTAATAAATGGGAAATTATTTTTGATATTTTTATAATAAAAACATTCATAAAATTATAATATACTTAATTTAGAAATAATAAAAGATCGACTTTGCCCATCACTAATATATAAGTATTATAAAATAAAGTGTAAAGAAAGGATACAAGAGTGTTAATTATTTTAATAACGTACACGTTAAACTTAATATTTACAAAATAGCCCTGTATAATTCCTTTTCGAATATATTCGTGGCTATTCCGTACAGAAAATGTTAAGTTTAACATATACGTTACATAATAATTTTACATTCTATTAATGCATGTATTAATTAAACAGCTGCTTAGTCTGTGGTGATAAAAACTAAGGTACACGTTAAACTTAACATTTCCTTTATAGAATAGTCCTGATTATTTAATTTAGTATTTAAGCAATAAAATGATTAAATATATTTTATTAATATTATGTAAAAATTCTACGCCACTGGAAATAAAATTTAGGGAATTTTAGTTTCTCGCATTGCCAATCTGTGTATTGAGTTGCCTAATATAAATAATCTTATATTTTTCGAAACAATCAACAATTTACAACAAAACGTATTTTATATGTATAAATATTATTCAAATAAATTAAATTAAAACCACAATATATCGTGTAATTATATTTCTGTTGATATTTTTAATTTCATTTTCGAATTATTTCAATTATTAATGTTGGCAACGACGAAGAACGCGGCCTGCATTTTCGTGCAGTAAAAATCCGACGCGACGCTTGTCCGTGTGTCGGTGGTCGTTTTGTTGTTACCGAGCCTAAAATATGGCCGACAACGATATAGATTTGTATGCAGATGATATAGATCAAGATTTCGCACAGGTGAGTGTAAATTGTGATACCCTTTAAACTCCTAAGTAGTTTAATTGCAACCCTCTTAGCGGGCTCCCGGTTGACGATCCTCCATTTTCTTTCGGTTTCGAAGGCCCCGGTGTTTTCTTTATGAATTGAAGTTAGTAAAACATTGGATTATTGGTAACGCAAACAAATCCTTTTTTCGATAATTTCACAGTAGCAAATAGGAAAGTACATTTATTTATAAATTAACCAATCAATATATCTTGTGTGTGTGATCATTATTGCTTTGTAAACATGTTTTGTTTATAAGCAATTAATTTGTACTGATTTTTTTTTTTTCGTAATGAAACCCGCCCAAATTTCTATTTCAATTGTTGAAAAAAAAAAACAAAGAGCCTTGATTTTTTTTTACGGATATTTTAAAAGACAGGCTCGGATTTTCAATTGTAGCTTAAATTAGTTTCATTAAATTCTTTCCGTTTAATCCGTTTATGGATTATTTTCAAAGGAAACGACAAACAATAGTTTTACCACTTAAAATGGAATCAAAATTGTGAATTCGCCCTTAAATGAACAGTCACAAAAGAAATATATAAACAAATAAAATAAATAATATTATATTTCGCTTCCTATTTAGTAAATATTTTATTTGTTTATATTTATTATCTTTTGTGATATTAGATCTGTTTATTTATTCTGCACTATAGGCTAATTCATAATCGCCCGGGAACAAGAACAGAAATGGTTTGTTTACAGAAAGTTCGTAATGCCTCTTCCTAGAGGATTATGAATCGATACACATAAAGTCTATGATTCTTTGTTTCCGTCTCGGTCCTGGGTGATTATGAATCAGCCCTAAGTTGTACTGAGAGCAAGTTTGTCACCCATATTACAACGGGTTGCAGGAAACATTCTGGTGTAATCCGCATTTCAATAGTGTGTGCCATTTATTTGATTTAATTATTATACATACAATTTATCTTTATTAATTTTTGTTTTTGAGGGGGACCAGAGCGAAAGTAAGGGTTAGTTTCTATCTTCATTGTAAAATTATGTTACATACAATACATTTTATATCATATTCTTCCTAAATGGCTATCGACCCTCGGTCTTTCAACTATTTAATTATTATTTATTTGCCCCGATGCCACATAGGTGAAGCTGTTACTGGGTTATATGGTTAAAAATATACCAATTCCCATATATAAGTGGAAACAAAAAATATATTTTTTTTTATTGTAGGATGATTTTGGTGGTGATAATGTAGATTTATACGATGATGTTATATCGACGCCAGCGACTGGACGTGACGGAGATCGTGATGGAGACAACCAACAGCCCACTTCCAATTCAAATCCGGAAGAAACGAACGGCGCCGTTTACCAGACTCAAGGTAATAATATCACGCCAAATACATTAGGAAGGAGGCATCAGTTGTACGTCGGAAATTTGACATGGGTAAGTGTGATTATTAGAAAGGATTGTTAATTTGAAATTTAAGTTTGTGATTTCAGCGCAATTTATATTTAGAAAGTGTACGCAATTAAAAGACGCGAATTTCCTAAATGTAATTTTCTAAATTTTAGAATTGTTGTTTAACTCTTTAAATAAGTAGCACATTAAATTTGTAAAATATCGTATATTTTACAATATCCTGTAATTTTTAACATCGTACTCATCGAATGTTTGATAGATAATGAATTTTTATTAAAATAGATTTTTTTAAATACTTCATTAAAATTATTTGATAAAGTTGTTAATAGGAAAAAAAAAATAAAATTGTATAAAATGTGTTTGAATATTATATGAAACTTTTTTTGTACTTTGATAATTTCAAAACAACATTCGGCTGTGTAATTTCTTCAGTAGAGAGCTATTTAATGCTAACCATTATATCTAAGTGTCAGTTATAAAATCAATTTCCTTTTCTGACGAAGTGCAGGATAATTAGAATTAGGCAATAATTAACACGGTTGAAATACATGTATTCATGTATTTTGTGCTGTTACAAGAGAATATTCTAATAAATATATATGTTATAAGAGATTGCTACTTTTATACTTTCCATCACCCCCCCCTCCCCAAACTTGAGTAATTAAAATTGTTTGCAGTATGTTCTTTTATAAAATAATATTAATTTGTGTTAAAAGTAAAAATTATTTGTGTAATTGATATATTTTTTTTTAATTTGGAATATTTGTAATTGAAGAAATAAATGTGTAATGTGAAATATCTAAGTATGCCTGTTCCAATTTAGTGGACGACGGATGCGGATATAGTAGCAGCAGTCCGAGAAATCGGTGTAAACGATTTCAACGAGGTCAAGTTCTTCGAACACAGAGCCAATGGACAGTCGAAAGGCTTCTGCGTAATTTCGATGGGCTCTGAGACAAGCATGCGCCTGTGCATGGAACGGCTGCCTAAACAGCAAATACACAACCAGAACCCGGTGGTGACGCTTCCGACGAAACAGGCCCTAAGTACATTTGAAAGTCAGTCCAAAACCCGGCCCTCGCCGCCCAACAACAACGGCCCCAGGGGCCAGCACCCTGGCCAGGCTAACCATCCCATTTCTTCAGGTCCCCACCAAAATTTCCCGCCTCGAATGCAAATGAATTCCCCGCTGAGGGGCCCGATGCCCCATCCAGGCATGGGTGGTCCGGGTCCCAACGGACCTAGAATGCAAGGCCCACCACCAGGTTTTAATGGACCTCCACAGATGAGCCAACAGCAGATGCGTTTTCAGCAACCTCAGTGGAATGGGCCGAGGCCCAATGGTCCCGGACCAGGCGGCCCCAATATGGGGCCCATGCGACCGCCTCCAGGTCCTCAAGGAGGCCCTCCTGGACGTCCGCCAATGGTAAATATAAAAATGGGCATGATAAGTATTAACCAGAGTTTTTATCAACTAATATTTTGCTAATATGAATGAATGCATGTGTGATTGATGACTAACTTTGGGGACTTGAGTGAGTCATTGTGACTGGTTAATTTTTCTAATATTAGTTGTAATTGTATACTTAAAGAAATACCAAAAAGCTTCACCTGATGTTTATGAACACGCATAAATTTGTCAACACAGTGATGAATTTCATTTCAATTTACAACTAATTTCTTTACACATACTTATAAATCAACAATTTTCATTCTAGACAATATGATTAATCATATATGGATTGTAAATCCATTTTTTTTTAGGTTATATAAATAATATTCAATGCAAATCATGAATTCTTTAAAGCCTTGCTGAAATGTTTCTGCCACATTTCCTATATTATTAGATAGAATATGTTTTGTCTGCCTTGTAGCTTGTAAACGTCAAGCTATTAAAGCCTGGTTTGATTCCAGGATTGTGTTGGTCCTTGTATGAATGGTGTAATTGTCCCCCAAATTGAAATTACAAATATATGAAGGTTACTGGGTTATATGGTTAAAAATATACCTACACGTGTGAGTGAAGAAAAGAATATATATATATATATATATATATATATTTAAGAAAAATTGTTTAAATCTTTCTTTCTTAATCTTATCCTCTTTACCCGTATTGGGTGTCGAAGTTAATTGTTTAAATAATTGTCATTATTTTTAAAAATATATTAGCTTTGCCATAATATACTATACTTTAAATAATATCCATATTTTCTTGAGTATTATGATTTGTCTAATTTTTTACATCAATATTATAATTAAATAATAAAAAAAAAACATTATTTTTTTTGACACATGGGTATCGGTCATATTGTAACCTATTCATCTAGTAATTGTAACTAAAAATTGGGAGACAATCACTCCATTCATATTATGAACTTTTTCTCAACTTTAAGCTTTGAGCGGCAATAGCTTAAAATTTTGAGAATAACTTGAGCATAATTTTGAAATGTGTTAATCCTTTACCTTGGTGGAAAATCTGAGCAATTGGGGATAAATGAGTGATGGTTCCAAAAGTATCTGTTGCACCTACTAACCGTCACCCGTCCTAGCTTGTCCCCCATTTTGTCTGACGAGCGCGTGTGTTGTTAATTCCAGTTCCAAGGCCCGCCGCAAATGCAGGGTCCGCCTCGTGGTATGCCCAACCAAGGCCCACCACCGGGCCCACCCCGGCCTGACTGGAATCGACCGCCTATGCAACAAGGATTTCCTCCGCAGGGTCCCCCGAACATGCAAGGCCCGCCCAATATGGGTCCCCGTGGTCCGCCTCCGATGGGGGGCGGCGGCCCTCCGAATGGACCTCCCCAAGGACCACCCCAGGGTCCTGCTCCTCATGTGAATCCGGCCTTCTTCAACCAAGGAGGTCCTCCACCGAATATGCCGCATCCGATGCAAGGGGGTCCGCCTGGTATGCCACCCCATAACATGCAACAAGGTCCACATGGCCCACCTCACGGACCTCCGATGGGACCAAGTTCCGGACCACCTCCCCATTACGGCCCACCCACCAGCATGGCACCGCCTTATGGAGGACCACCAGTAGGCGACCATCGAAATGACATGCCTCCGATCAGCGAACAAGAATTTGAAGACATTATGTCTCGAAACCGAACTGTATCCAGCTCTGCGATAGCTCGAGCCGTTTCAGACGCTGCAGCTGGGGAATATGCAAGCGCTATTGAAACTTTAGTAACAGCCATTTCCTTGATAAAACAATCGAAAGTCGCTACGGACGATCGCTGCAAAATTCTTATAACCTCCCTACAAGACACACTGCGTGGTGTTGAGGATAAAAGTTACAGTTCAGGAAGGCGTGACAGGTCAAGATCCAGAGAGCGTTCGCACAGAAGAGGTAGGAGAGAACGATCGTCTTCAAGGTACAGGGAAAGAAGTAGGGAGAGAGAACGTGACCGTGATAGGGATCGTGATCGCGACCGTTATTATGCAGACAACTACAGGGAACGTGATCGTGAGAGGGACCGCTCAAGAAGCAGGGGAGGAGAAAGAGAGAGGGAACGAGACCGTGAAAGGGAGTACAGGGACAGAGAACCCGATGATAGGTAATATATAAAAAAAGACAAAAAAATATTAAGCCCATAATTTAACATACACAAAAATTAAGCTAAATGGAAAATAATTGTGAATAAAAACACTGTCTATTACTTTGTTTGTATAACACTATAGTCACCAAAGAAATTAATTGTTATACAAAAGTATATGAAGTAGAAGCATCTATTTATTTTATTTAGTCTTATATAACATCGTTATATATTCCTCTCTACTTCTTAGTGTGAGGTGAGAAGCATCTACAATGAGTGGAAAATAATTGATTAATAATAAATCATTTTTATTTAATTTATTTAAATAACTACTCACCTCACACTGAGAAGTAGAGAGGAACATATAACGATGTTATATAAGACTAAATAAATAACTACTACGAAGTGAACAAATACTATTTTCTATTGAACTTTTTTTTTGTGTGTTAAATTATGGACTTAATTTTTTAAGTAAGTCCATAACATAACTTCAAAAACGTCCTTTGTTTCAGAGTTTCAAGACCGCGAAATAAATCCCCGCCAGATGGCACCGAGACTGCCGGTGACGCCTCATCGAAATCCAGATACTACGAAGACCGGTACCGAGAAAGAGAGTCCGGTCGGCGAGAGGGCGACCGCGACAGAGACAGGGACCGAAGGGACGAGACTCATAGGTCTAGACACTAATTCTTATCTCTCATTTCCCAAAAGTTTATTTCTAATACACACACAAAACAAAAAAAACATTTGATGTATTGTACCCATGTAATCAGTTTGTTACATGTTTATAGCAAGAATAAGGTTAAATTTATGGAACGGAGCAGTCGAGTGGCATCAGTCGGGAAGAGGACGCCGATCTAAGAAGATTGTAGTTTGTATCATAAAGAAAATAATGTAGTGTGAAAAATGGTGATTTTTATTTTTACAACACGAGATCTCACACCTTCATCATGACCTGATTAACTTTTGTGCGTTTTCTTTATTTTATTTTTATATATTTATTTATTTCTTTATATAGCATTTCTTAAAAAAAAATTAGCATGCATAAAATATTTACTTTCAGAGTTGGCTGTAATTCAGTATAAAATTTACAACGTAATTAATACCTATTGAAATTATGTAAACATTTAATATTTTTTTGTAAAATATCTGTTGCCATTACAATCTGAATAGTCTTAAATTTACAAAAATTTGCTCTCTAATACTGAATCAAGGCCCACTCTACAAATGCGAGATATATAAAGTATTTGTTTTTATTATCTGCTCGTTAATATTTTTTTATTGATTGTACATATTTTATTTTTAAAGACTGGTCATTCTTTTTATTGCATAATGATTCATTGACATATTAGTTTATTAAAATTTTGTAAAAAAAATAAATAAGAAACAAGAGAGAATTGTGTTCTTAAATTACATATTAAAATCAATGTTTCATATCCATATTTTTGCAATACCATAATTACAAATTTAAAAACAATAATTGCTTGTGGTTATTTAAAATGAAATCATTAAACCTATTTTAAATTGCTTTTTAAGGTTATAATTTATGATAATTGAGTTCTAAATTTTGTTAATAATAAGCAACTATTTCTAAATATGTTGATTTAATGCTGCGACAATTATTAGTAATTGTAAATTCTCTTTCTATCATATCTCGTGAAATACAATTGATTTAAAAAGGAAAACATAAGGATTGTTCTGCACTAAGTTGTACCGAGTGCATGCTTGTCATATTATGTTAAGCTAGTTAATCTCAGTTTGTGTGGGCTTCACTTTATTATGAGCATGTTATTTGAAAATATTACTATTTTTACAAAATATGCTCATAATTGCATCAAAAGTGTTTGTTCAAATCAATTGCAGTGCAACCACAATAATTGAAGCAATAGTAGTTGTGTTGATTTTCGAGTTATTGGGCGGTGGTCTGTTGGAGTTTGATCCAAACGTTTTCCTGATAACTACGGTTGACATGTTCAGTGGCTCGGTGGACGTAGGGCACATGGATTCCTCGATATGTAAATTTTTTATTTTTAAAGACAATATCAGTTATTAAGGATATATCGATGAGTCTGAAAATCTACACTATTAATTCATGAAAGCCTATATGGTTTAATGAAGCAAAAGCAATAATGTATTGTTATAGTTATATGTGAAAGTAATTTTTTAATTATGAATTTTATATATTGACTAACGACATACAAATTTTTATCCATAAAATCACATGCTTCTCAATTAAAAATGATATTCTGTTTCCATTTATGAAGAAGTGTTTCAATCTTACTTCACACAGCAATGCACTTCAGTCAAAGTTAGTGTATGTAAAGAATTGTTTTAGTGCAGAAAATTTAAGTATCGAACAAATCTTTAAAACATAATAATTTGAAAGGTAGTGGAAGCGCCATCTATTGCTTAATTTAAAGTCATCAATAATTAAACCTTTATTAATACCTCATAGTTTTTCCATAGAAACAAAATTAAAACTGTGTTTATTTAAGAGATTGTAATTACCATTTTTCTATGAAATCAACACTACAAGACAATTTAACAGCAGTAAATATGGTTGTGCAAAAATATTAATAAAACGTTTTAAAATAATTATTTATTAAAAACCGTAATACTCACGAAAAATATTTTGTAATATCCGTTTTATTTTTTGTAACTTTTTTTATTTTAATCCAACCCTTCTATTCTTATTCTTTACATTATTGTACTACAAGAAAAACAATTGAATCAGTTTCTAGTATGCTTATTTCTCTCTTTTGGGTGAAATATAACAGCGTAAGTAATTAATTCTGTGTTATGAGTACAAAGTATGTGTTAATTGTTGTATATAAACAGAGTTGGAAAATTTTTGTTTGTAAATTTGAAAAACTAAAACGTTGCATTTTTTAAAATTGATAGAGAAGCGGATTTGGCATAAAATAATTTTCACATGTAAAATCTGTGGTTGCATCAACACATGTTATGTTTACAATGATAGAAACAAATTCGGTGAATATTTACTGGAAAAGCACTGACAAATTGATTAGTATTGCTTATTTTTTCCACTAAAGACTTTATAACTGGGTGTCCCATAAACGTGCTGTTACAAAGTTATCTTGTTTTAAGTGGAACATCCTATATATTCAACAAAATGTTCAACCAGTATTATATTTTTTTAAGTTTAAAAAAAAATCAGTAATTGATCACTAGCATTGTAATTGAATTTGTTCCTTTCATTGAGAAAGCACTGTATTTTTATTAATATATTTTTAAAAACTTTGTATGACTAAGTTATAACCTCACTTACCTAAAACAAAAGAAGCAAGTGTACTGTACAGAAAAAAACACCATGATTTTAATAATTATTAGTGAGATAAATTGATTTTGTTTCTGCGCCCACACTTCTTTAAAACAAAAGAAGAAAGTGTTGAAAATCGAATTATTATATATATATATTATCATATAACCCTTATACCCTTTCGAGTGAAAATTGAATTATTAATATTTAAAATTGTAGTGTTTATTTCTAAACAGTTTTAGTACACTAGCTTTTTTTGTTTTAAGTAAATGAGCTTAATTAAAAAAATGATTTTGTTTCTACATCCACACTTTCTTAAAACAAAAGATGTACATTTTCTTAAATTTTACACCACAATTTTAAATAATAATAATAATAACATTTAAAATTGTTGAGTTTTACTTTTGAACAGTTTTAGAAGTTCTTTTGTTTTATGTAAGTGTGGATGATGAAACAAAATTAATCTCATCTCATTAATAATGTTTTATTTCTGAACAGTTTTTACTTAAAATGCCGAGAATTTATTTTCAATCTCGGTTTGTGATTCTGAAACAAAAATTTTACGACTCTGCGATTTAAGGATGTTGCACCATTTGACAGTCAACATTTTATTTGAAATTGTTACATCTAAAGAAGTTTAAACATTTAAAATTACTATGTTAATTATTTTATAATTGAAATGAAAATTCCTTCCTTTTCTATTTTTTTTAAATACTTATTTCCAACAGAACTTGTTGGCAAATTAATTATTTTTTATATTAAAAGTCTGAGCGTGACAAAAGTTTGTTGATTGTGTAGGAGGCATTTTATTGTTTGAAAATCCATAGTAATTTTAAATGAATTTTAATTTAATATTGTTTTATGCTAAAAAGCCTGAGTGCGGAATAATTGCATATAAAATATTAAAAGGCTCCTGCTACTTTGTAATCTTCATGGTTATAGAAAAAGAAAAAACATTTTCAATTTTGTTAATTATGAAGGCTTCAATTGTTTGAAAATCCATAATAATATTGTTATATAACTATTTAGTTATTCACATTTTTAATTTTATACTTGAAGAAGCCAGAATGCGACAAAATTGTGTAGAATCTATTATAAATTGAGGATTTTATTATTTTGTAATGTATTATTCATGATTATAGAAGAAAAATCATTTTAAATTTTGTTGATTTTAAATTGTTTAAAAATTCATGATAAAATCATAACTATGATAGAAAGAAAAACACTTTCAATGTTTAAAAATAAGTCACAGAACTAAATGTGAAAATAATTTATTAATTATTTTCAAATCATTTTTATTTAATATACTTTCAATGTTGTTGATTGTGAAGGAATTAATTGTTTTAAAATCCGTACAAATTTTAAATGTAACTCTTAGTTACCAAGTTATTCTTGGCTTTGTCACTTGTTTATACTTGGGCTTCTTTAAGTAAAAACAAGTGACAATGCCAAGAATGACTTGGTTGTTTTAAAACAATTCCTTCACAATCAACAACAATGAAAGTGTTTTTCTTTCTATCATATATAAATATAATAGATATAAAATATTAAAAATGTAGGCTTCTACTATTTTATTATTCATTGGTCATAATTATAAAATTCAATTCTGTTGAATGTAAAAGTATTAATTGTTTGAAAGTCCATACTAATTCTGAAGAGAATTAAGTTATTCTTGGCATTTTAATTTTTTAAACTTGAAGAAGCCACTGCTGCAATTATTATCAGCAGTATTTTTTAGTTTCACAGTTTTTTTTTTTTTGATTGCTGCATAACAATTGCAGCAGTGTTTCTTAGTTTCACATGTATTTATTATACAAACACTGGTGCAAAACAATTGTAGCAGTAATTCTTGGGTTCACAGTTTTCATATTATAGAAGCAGCAAAACAATTGCAAAAATGTTTACTAGTTTCACCTATTTTTATTGTAGAAGCATAAGTGCAATTGTTTCGTAGCTGTGTTTCTTAGTATCACTTTTATCATTGTAGAAACACTGCTTCGAAACAATTGTAGCAGTAATTCTTGGGTTCGCAGTTTTCATATTGCAGAAACACAGCAAAACAATTGCAGAAATGTTTATTAGTTCACATTTTTTATTGCAATTGTTTCGCAGTAGTGTTACTTAGATTCACCTTTTTTTTTTAGAAACACTGGTGTGAAACAATTGTAGAAGTAATTCTTGGCTTCACAGTTTTTATATTGTAGAAACACAGTAAAAAAAAAAAGAAATATTTATTAGTTTCACTTTTTTTATTGTAGAAATACAGCTGCAATTGTTCGTACCAGTGTTTCTATAAAAAAAATTATATTTATTTAGGGTCGATTCATAATAGCACGAAGATGAAACGGAAACAATAAATCATAAGATTTACATATATTGATTTTCAATCACTTGGGAAGGTGCCTTACGATCTTCCTGTTTACTATCCATTCTCATTCTTTGGCGATTGTGAATTGGCCCTTATATTTCTCTTATTTCAGAGAAATGCTGAATTTAGACGATGTCCCCTTAGGAAACATTAATTTTTGGTCTCGTAATCTTACGATGCATATTTTTTTCTAGTTATTTTGAATATATAATAAAGTAGAAGCCTTGGTGATCAATAATTTCATTAATATTTTCTTTTAAAATAACGATAATGTATTTTATTAAATAAAAATGATTTGAAAATAATTAATAAATTATTTCCACATTTAGCTCTGTGACTATTGACTTACTTACGTAAGTACGTTAAACAAATGCACATTAAAACAACTACTTCCCAGGCAAATACCCAAATAATTTATTAATTATTTTCAAATCATTTTTATTTAATATATTTAAATAACTGTGACCAAGTGGAATGAATACTTGTTTTCTATTTATGATAATGTATTTTGTTGACTTTCAAATGGCGTTTATATGTGTTCAGATTTATAAGGAACAAACGTTTTTTCTTATGTGATCGTATTTTCATTCGACACACTTTTCATTAATGTACATTATATTCAAAACGTTGCGCTTATTAAATAAGACGAAGAATCATCAACAAAATCTGTAAATATTCGCAGATGTAATCGTTTTACTTTATTTATGAACATTAAAAAAAATCTCAAGACCATTAAAATTTATAAAATACATTCCATTACTGTCTATTAATGAAGCAGTGCGATTAAACTGCTTGTTGGTAGATGCAACAAGATTATATTTAGACTCCACTTAATGTAGTGTGGTTTTTTAATAAGGCTGGTAATATATATTTTTTTGATTGAATAAAAAAAATGTGATAGAGCACTGTGATATAGTAATATAAAAGTACGCTTTATATTATTAGTATTAATCGAATTTGGGAAAGAATGTAAGATATTTGTTGATCATTTTAGGCCGATTAATAAAAATTTTTAGTTTTTAAAAACCTATTTCTGGTTTTTAATTTTTTTTTAATCGTTATAGTGTAGAACTAAAAAGAATAATCGATATTTATTAAAGGAAATTAATCTTGTAATTTAATAAATTAACATTAGTTCTGTAACTCGATACTCGAAAGGGTATAAGGATTATATGATAATATATATCGAGCGTATAACAAAAATCGACGACGAAACGACAAAGTTGGCGTTGGAAGTCTCGAGTCATGTCTGTACTAAGATCACACGCATGAAATGCTGATTGCGGTCAACATGACAACCAGTACATTACACGTGCGTGTGTGATTTTAGTTCAGACATGACTTTAGATTTCCAATGCCAACCTCATCGTCGATTTTTGTTATACTCGATATAATATTAATTCAGTAAATAGAGTAATTAATAATGATTAATAATTTATTTTATTTAGTCTTATATAACATTTTTATATGTGCCTCTCTACTTCTCAGTGTGAAGTGAACATAATAATGATGTTGTATAATTTGGGTATTTACCAGGAAAGTAGTTGTTTAAAAAGATATATGTGTTCCTTTAGTATTCAGTCCGTAAGTCCATAATTGCAGAGCAATTGAAAGAAAATGTTCGTTTATTAACAAATTATTAATCAAGTTGATTCTTGTGTTTTAAATTTGAATTAAACCAAATTAACATTTAAATCTTTAAACTTTTTTTACTTCATTTGTATAATTATTGATAGAGTCTTACTCCGAATGGTAGACAAGGCAAATGATTATATATATAATTATTGATGAATGAGTATTTATTAATAAAATCATTAGTCTAATTTATTTAGGGCCTGGTCTTTTAATAGTTTTTAAAAAAATTGCACATGATATAAATTTGCAGAACTCTATTAAAAAAAAACCTAAATACTCTTAGATACCCACTTTATATATTCGGGGCTATTAAGTATGGGAAATGTTAAGTTTAAAGTGATGCCACAAAATGTAAAATAAAGAAGAAAAAAACAAAGTACTTTAAAGGAGAAAAGTTTTCGATTATATGGTACCTTCAACACAAACATTTATAGGATTTAGCTAATTAATTAATTTGGCTCGTTATAAAAGAAAACAATCGAGTGTTTTGTTTTGTATCAATTCCTTTTAAGTAATATCTACATAATTATTTACACACGTCTACAAATAAATTAACTAAACCACTCAATTTCTCTTTGTATTGTCCAGAGGCTCGTACCCCTCCTTCTCGATTTTGTGCTTGTATTGAAGGTAGCTCCGTTTCCTGTCGAAATGTTTCACCCACTGGTTCGAACAGGACGTCTCGAACATTTTCCTGAGTTCTTGGCACGGCCCGTCGCTTACTGCATCGTTTATTTTGTGCTTGTCCAAACACTCCCAGTAGGTGTCCCTTGCGCCCCAGCACTTTGTGCGTTCCTCTTTATTTGGGAATGACATTGTTTCCTGCTAAAAGTAATTAACATTTATTGATGACGGTTTAGGTAATGTGTTGAATAAATATAAAGCATGAATATAAAGGATTATTTCCCGATGTATAATAAAACTATATATGTACAGGGTCCTGCATCACACGGGAGCGTCTACGATAGCTCAGTTACTAATTAAGTTAGGACTTTAAAATTTTGGAAAGACCCAAGTAATCTTAGGACGTACTTCAGGAAATTATTTTTGATTATACAGGGCGTCCCAAAAAAGAGTTACGGCATGATGATATTTTTTTTAAATTGCTTGATAAATATTTTTTTCATTATTTTAGTGCCTTTTATGATTGCATACATGCCCCTAAAGTTTTATTGAAATCGGTTCAGTAATACCAACCAAAAAAATAAAAAAAGTAGAAAAAAATGGTTTTGCGCCGTTGGTTTAAAAAATTAAATAGGAACTTATGTATAAAATTATACAGGGAACTTGTTAAATAAGGTCTAATAATCCTAACAGTCAAATTTTATTGATATGAATTATACAGGGTGTCCAAAATTTAGTGTCAAACTTTTCAAACTTAAATGTATTTTATTTTTCTTATTTTAAATTGGAACCCATGTGGATAATGAAACAAAATTAATCTAATCTAATTAATATTGTTTTATTTCTGAACAGTTTTTACTTAAAATGCTGAGGGTTTGTTTTCAATTTTGGTTTGTGATTCTGAAACAAAAATTTTACGACTGCGATTTAAGGACGTAGCATTTGTTTAAAAAATTAATAAAAAATTAAATATGAACGTATGTATAAAATTATACAGAGTACTTGTTAAATAAGGTCTAATAATCCTAACAGTCAAATTTTATTGATATGAATTATACAAGGTGTCCAAAATTTAGTGTCAAACTTAAATGTATTTTATTTTTCTTATTTTAAATTGGAACCCCTGTATATTTTTACATCATTCTATGCAGAATTAAAAAACAAACATTTTTCTTCCTATCAACCCTACCTCAAATCCTAATAGATTAAAATTTATTTGCAAGAAACTGTTTTTTTCAACTATTTCAATAGCCATTTTGTTGTATAAAAATCGAAGGTTGTGTTTAAAAACATTTTTTGACATTGTAAACTTCAACTGTCAAAGTGACATGAGTCTACATTAGCTTTAGTAATATTAAATTATAAATAATTATTTGCTTAAGCTTTTCATAAACAATATTTTTTTGGCAACGAATTCAATCGAGATCTTAAAGGAATGATTCTCAAATTTCTAGAATACGGAAAGAAAACATTTTCACTTCCAACTATACAAGAAAACATGCAGCAAACAATCAAAGACGTATTTCAAAATATTTCACCCGAAGTATTACAAAGACTGTCAAGGTAATTTCATGTTCGTCTTCATTTGTGCCTCCAAAACAATTGAAGATATGTCAAATATAAGTTGTATGTAATTCATTCTAGAAATATTTTTCTTCGATCCTTTTAATATTACAATTAAAACTATGTTTTATACAAAGCCACCTCACACTGAGAAGTAGAGAGGAACATATAATGATGTTATATAAGACTAAATAAATAAATAAATTTATACAAAGCTTAATACTTTCATAATGTGTAATGTAGACAAATTTTTGTGAAACGTTTGAAACTGTATAACGATAGTTTCAAACGTTTCACAAAAATTAAAAAATAATTGTAATTAGATGACATGTCTGTCAACAGAATGTTTTTTCACAGCAAACTTCGATTTTTATTCATCAAAATGTCTAATGAAATGGCCGAAAAAAACAGTTTTTTGTCAATAACTTTTAATCTGTTAGAAATTGAGATAGGGTTGTTAGGAAGAAAAATATTTGTTTTTTTAATTCTGCATGGACCGATATAAAAATATACAGGGGTTCCAATTTAAAATAAAGAAAATAAAATACATTCAAGTTTGAAATGTTTGACACTAAATTTTGGACACCCTGTATAATTCATATAAATAAAATTTGACTGTTAGGATTGTTAGACTTTATTTAACAAGTACCTTGTAAAGTAAATAAATTAGGATCTTGTGAATAAAATTATTTATTCACAAGATCCTAATTTATTTTTTATTAATTTTTTAAACCAATGGCACAAATATAATTATTTATACTTTTTAATTTTTTTGGATGGTATTACTGAACCGATTTCAATAAAATTTTAGGGGTATGTAGGCAATCATAAAAGGCACCAAAATAATGAATAAAATATATATCAAGCAATTTAAAAAACTATATCATCATACCGTAACTCTTTTTTGGAACACCCTGTATAATAAAAAATATTTTCCTGAAATACGTCTTAGGACCCAAGTAAAGTTTCCAAAATTTCAAATCCCTAACTTAATTAGTAACTGAGCTATCGAAGACGGGAGCTGTGATGCAGGACCCTGTATAATCAGTATTCCTCTTTTACTAAATGGTGTCGGGCTTAAAAAATATATTTATTTATTATATAACATCGTTATATGTGCCTCTCTACTTCTCAGTGTGAGGTGATATAAAAATATATATTCGGGGCTATTCTGTAAGAGGAGTATTATTCTTAACATGTACGTTACCTTTTATAATCACAGTCTAACAATCTTTTATTATAAATATATCGAAACTGTTCAAAAATTAAGTGTGCCCCATTGGTAGTTTTGTTAAAAGTAAATCTTTTTATTTTCGGATGTGAGAGGGGAAATGCAGTTACGGACGATTCTAAAAAAAACTCTGAGCAGTGTCTTTTTGGAGCGAGTTTTCAATCGCTGAATTTCCCTGTCTACCCACTAAAAAATATATATATTTAACATCTTTATTGACAATTAACGTTACATTTTACAATGTGTAGTATATATGTTTACAATATTTATAGAATTATTTCAATTTGTCATGAAACTGTCATTGTCAAATGGCTATCGACCCGGGACTAAAAAATATTTAATCTGGATTTAATTATTTTAAATTGTGGCATTTTTTAGGAAGCTAAGCAAAAAAAGAAATTCATTAATTTGCAGCATTGATATCAAAATTTAATCAATAATTGTTAACATATGTATTATTTTTATTTAATTTGAATTATTTTAATATAACAAACATCTTTATTTTCATACAATGATTACAAAATATATCATAAAATTTATTATTTAGAATCACCTCACACTGAAAAGTAGAGAGGCACATGTAACGATGTTATATATATATATATATATATATATTATTTAGAAAATCGCCATTGACCAGCGGTCTTTTAGCCATTCTTTGTCCATTTATTGTCAAAGTTTTAACTGTTACGATTGCCAACGTTCTAGGCACCATCTGAACGATATGATGAATTTGTGAATTATCAAAGTAGAACACTTGAATTTTGCAGCAACATTAGGATCGCAGGTTTGAATTGTAATTTTTCTGTATAAATTTAATTATACAAATAATATTTTGAATGAATAAATGATCGTACTAAATAAAAAAACATAAAAAAGTTATATCAATGTTAATGAAATATGTTCAACAAGAATTCATCTAGAGTATGGATAACTAGTGATGGCCATTTGGTTTTTTTTTTAGTGGACGAAATGGCGATTCTCGGTCGTCTACTTTGTAGACGATGCCACATGAAATTAGGAAATATTTATATATTTATTATGATTCACATCAATGTTACTTTAACATTTACTGCTGACGCAACATTATTTATAAACATTCCGTTCAGCAGTCGTCTACTGGAAATATTTTCATATTTAATTTTTTTTTTCAAATGAAATAATATATTTTGAGTGTAACAAATAATTCTAATAAAAGTGTAAATAAGTGAGGTAAATAACAAAAGAATAATTGTTGAGGCTTCTACTTTGTCATTCAATTTTAATAAATGAAACACTTTTTACTTTGTATAACTCGGATTGTTTTATTGTTGACTATAGTTTCGACAACCTTAATGTATTCATTATCAAAACAATCCGAGTAGGAAACTATAGTCAACAATAAAACAATCCAAGTTATACAAAGGAAGTAAAAAGTGTTTCATTTATTAAAATTCAGTAAAGAATGATTCATTTTCTAGTAGAAATAAGAAAAATTAATAGTTTTGTGTTGTTTTTTTTTTTCACAACTTGACTCGAAAGTCTGGAGTTAAGTTGAAAAAAAAAAAAATAAGTGTAAACCCCTGAAAACAACTAAAAAACATTCCTACGTCTATCAGTCATCATTAAAAACACCCCTTTATTGGGGCTTTTCGAACATAACATAAAAATTGAAGCGGTGAGGGGTCTTGTTCTAGGTTTTCACCGAAATATTAAAACTAAGCTGTGCAATGGCATTGTATTATATGTTATATTGTAATATTCATTTATAAATATTATTATATAAACAATATTTTTGTAGGTTATGTTAATGTAATTTATTAAAAACTAAAATTATTTTCTATAAATACTTACACGAAACTATTTACCTATTTAAAAAATCACTATTGAAATTCGAACCATTCAAAATAAACCAATAGTTTATCAATATTCTCCACTCCCTTCGTTCTCACGTTAAATTCTTCATCGCTGTTGGTAACCTACAAATTTTTATAGGTTAAGTGTCGGTGGTGTGTGATCACTGCAAGAACGTTTATTTAGATATAATTATGTCGCTGCAGGTGCTAAAAAGTGTGCAGCAGTTAAATATAAAGTTCGGCGGATTGTTGATCACGCAGATTCATACCAGCTCAGCGCAACAAGCCTGGGTGAAGAATGATGGCCCAAAAAAGTGGCTACGGTACAACAAAGTCATTTACCCACCGCAGGGGATGGATGAGGAGCCCAGACCAGCGGTGAGTGATTAATAATTGTTTAATAAAAAGGTTTTTGTGTGTGTTTTATACGATATTTAAAAGGGTGTAAGGATACGAAAATAAGAAGTGTGTGTTGTTTCTATTAAATTATTATTAGTTTATATTTGATATTCAGGGACATTCTGTAAGGAAAATGTTAAGTTTAACAAGTACATTATTTTTATCATCATAGTCTAAGCAACTTTTGTAACAGATATGTATTCATAGAATGCAAATTTATTAATAACGTACAAGTTAAACGTAACATTTCTCATAGGGAATAGCCCAGATTTACTGCCCTTAAATTTAAGATAATTGGAGCTATTCTGTGAAGGAAACATTAAGTTTAACGTGTTATTTTTTATTTATAATTACTTAATATATTTCCACATTCTTACTTTATTTTCATCACAGTCGAAGCAGCTTTTATAATAAATATTTACAGGGTGTTTTAAGTGTGCACCATTGCTATCTTTGTTATTAATTGAGCGTGTAATTCAAATTTGAAATAAAATGTAAATGTGGAAATAATTTACTGATTATTTTCAAATAATTTTTATGTAATTTATTTAAATAACTGTGATCAAATGAATAAATACAAGAGTATTTATTTATATAAATTTATATAAAATGTACAGGGTTCCATTTAAAATAACAAAGTTTGAATATATTTCTAGTATTACTTTCTAGTAATTGTAACAGAATAATAATATCTTGGTAAAATTGAAATATTCCATATTGTTTTTAATTAAATATTTACAATTTTCAATTCCAAAGCTATAACCATCGATAATATATATACAGAGTAGCCCATTTTAATTCATCCAGTGGAATATCTTGACAAATATGCATTATGCATATGAGTGGGATATTGATGCTGTAAAAAATATTCACTGCGACTTCTCGGGGAGTGGCAGAGGTGGTTAACTTTGGAATTTAAAAAAATAACTCGCCCGATAAAATTCTTGAGCATTTTTGTATTTACTTCTTGGTTCTAATCTAATAAATTAATTTCAGTTCGTTTGTCATCAAAGGACGAACATAAAATACAGTCCGTGGAAGATGTGGTACATAGCCTCCTTAGTTAGAGGTATGTCTGTAGATGAAGCCATTAAACAGCTGAAATTTGTTACGAAGAAGGGGGCCAAAGATGTCCGGGAGACGATCGAGGAAGCCAGGGAATTGGCGGTTAAGGAACACAATGTTGAATTTCGTACAAATTTATGGGTTGGTAAGTGAGAAAATTAACATATCTTTAATTTTGTTCTCTTTGGTAAGACATGTTCACACATATTTAGGTTTTGGAATAAATTCACTTAGTTTTATTTTATATTACATATAATCCAACGTGTAAATATAAAAAGAAGAAAGGAGTAAACCAAGTTTTAATTTATTGATATAAAACACTTCACATAAACTCAAACAAATTTATAGCGACTTATAATTTCTTGACTTGATAATGGTATTATACTGAAACTAGTCAAACAATGAATATTTTATTTGTAATTTATTTATTTAGTTTTACATAACGTCGTTATATGTGCCTCTCTACTTTTCTGTGAGGTGTTGTCTGTAATTATAGTAATAAAAAAAATCAATGATAATGTTTCAGAAATAGAAATTTAATTACATTCATCGATCATGTTGTACTTTTTTTTTGTAGCTGAGTCAATGGTAGGAAAAGGTAAGGTTATAAAAGGTGTCCGAAGACATGCCCGTGTCCGTCACGGTATAGTAGAGTATTTCCACTGCCACTACTTTGTGCGCCTTGAGGAAGGAAAACCACCGAAGAACTATTACTTGAATACACCAAAGGAACCCAAAGAACAGTTGGAAGATTGGTTGGCTCAGATGAGGAAAAGGAAAATCACGAGTTCGTTGTAAATATTCATTTTGTGTATGTAATAATTATTAGGGACGAAATATAAAATACATGTTTATAAATTACTGTGTTTTATTATTAATCTTAACAAACAATACATCGAACGTATGTTGTGTGTCGATATAGATACAGTTGAAAAGGTCGAAGCTTACAACTTTAGCTTGGTCCTACGCCAATGACGCCTCTTAGCGTTATATCTGAAAATAATTTAAAAAATTATATTTTTATTCAGACAATACAATATTTATAAATACGTTTTATAAAAAAACATTTTTACATATTTATTCACTTATACATACAATAACAACTAAATTCTCAATTTCACTGTTTGTTTTCAATTCAAAATAAAAAAATAAATAAAACATTGATTAACATTTTAGTAAACAATAAGTAACAAAATGCAATTGTGTCCTTAAAGTTTGTCATCTTTTCATTTTTTTGTTTTAGTCAACTATTTTATCAGTTTTCGATTAGTCGGTTATTTTAGACGACCGATTACTTTCGATTAATTGGATATTCTAATCATTTCGATTAGTTGGTTATTTCAACCGACCGATTATTTTCGATTAATCAATTAGTTTCGATTAATTTCGGTTATTTTAGCCAACCGATTATTTTTAATTAATTGACGGATAAGTCGATTAATCGAATATTTTGAACTTCGATTAATCGATTAGCGCCGAAGTCAAAATTGCCAGCCTTAATCCATACTAATAGTTAGGTATTTATCCCAAATTGAGTATTAATTCTCAGATGTCAAAATGTATAAAGTAGTCAATATAATCCAAGATATTTTTATAAACTTTTCCATTCTACCATTAGGTATAATGAGAATAATACAAGATTATGATGTGAACAATCCTTGGATTCACTAATATTTGCAAATCTGTTGAAGTCATGCCTTATGGCTAGTTTAAATTATTAATTATATAAATCTATATATCTATGATAACATTGATTTTGTTAGTTAAGTATTTCATTTACTATTAACAACAAATGTAAATAACATTATCAGGGGTCTGTCAGTCTATTATTATAATAGCTCCGATGGGTGAAATTAATTCCACAAAGTACTACTAGTGTGTGGTTTTTGATAAAAAAAAACAATTTTAATTATGATTTTTTATATTTGGCATTTTATTATTAAATAATTTAAAAACGTTATGACCTTTTCAAACCATAGTTTCATGCCATGGTCGCAGTGATGGGGCTAAAATTTAATTATTGCTTCTTTTATCAACTTAATTTATTATTTAATCAAATATATCAATTTAACAACACTTAAACAAACCTAAAATACACACAAATTCATGAAATGTCAAAGATTATAAAAAAAACATACTATTTGATTTTATTATTTTTCTTAGCAAATTAATTGAAAATAGACAAACATATTTTGTCAATGAATTTAGAGAATGTCATGTGCGATTTTGGCTAATAACATAAACTTCATAAATATGTTGAGTTAATTGTTTTTCAATAGAAAAAGTAATATATTTGAAATATATTTGCATTAATTAAAAAAAATGAAGTAAATATTACTATTTATTATATAACCGAATTTAATATGACTATTAACAGTTACTATTGGTTTGCTAATGACGCATTAATGCTGTCGAAACTTTAGTCACTAAATAAATTTCAGTTATACAAAGTTAAAAAGTATTTCCATTAATCAAATAACAATGTATTACTAATTAAAAGTCTTAAAAATTTAAATTAAAGGTTTTTTTTGTTTGATACAAGAAAATAGAAGAACGGGGGAAGAAAAACCTATGGTCTATAACCCATAACAGACTACTAATACAATTGTACATATTGTTATAATAAATTTTGTTGTCATATTATCTGAATAAATTTGTTTGTATAGAAGGACAGGTGATATTCTGGGCTCATACATATGTTCTATTATATATATACTTCCACTAAATACTTATATAAGATTAATAACGCTTTTTTGGTATGAAATATAAATATATAACTTCATTTTATTATAAACACAAAACTGGAAGCACTAACAACTGTTGACGGCATTCATGATTTCCACTAGTCAGTGTGTTTCTGTTGAATGTGACCAATAAAATTTAATAAAACTCTAAGTACTAATTCATTGTAGCGTTAATTATGCAGCCAATAATACTTAACAAGGGTCTAAATATGAATTTATTGCAGCATTAATTCAATTAAACAGTTTACACCAAAATTCAAAACATAACCTCTACTACTCCTTTGTTTAGGTTATGTCCTTCGCGACTTGTTTTTTTCTGTTTCAATCTCTAATAAATTTTTCGATATTTTCAAAATCAACTTTAAAATACAAAATAAATAAGAAGTTACTCACCTAATTGTGTTGCCTGTCCTCATTCTGACCCATTGGGGGATCGGCCTGTTTTGTTTCAGCTTCTTGGCCAATTTGCGCTTTATGATAAATGTCTTGTGTGCAGACTGAAACACGAAAATATTTATCAATTCAAGTCCGCAGATTAATGCAGGATCGTTTAATTCAAATGGATTTGTTTTTAATATAAGGATGATTTGGAAAATTGCGGATTTACACTCACCATCGTGACGTTCACGGAAAACACACGAGAAAGAAAGAATTTGACAATCGCAAGAGAGTCAAGGGAACGCCGGTTTCAGCGCATGCGTGGTTTTTATTTTAATGATTGATTTTAAAAAATATTTAAATTATAACAATTTAATTTAAAATGTTTCATAGATTTCGTTATTTTTGAAAGTGCCTGAATTGCTTCTACGAAATACATTATTTAATTTTTTAAAAATAATTTGGGTCGACTATAGGCAACTCAATATACACCAATTACCAGTGGCGTAGCAACAATAGAATGTTTTCATAGATGTATCAATATGTAAATCTATTTTTAATTCAATAAATTTGAATGAAATTTTAATTCATCGTTTATCAATTAATAATTTCATTAAACAAAATATATTAATGCATTGGATTAAAATATTATATAGATAAGATACAATATAATTATTCTAATATATCCTTTCCAATCTTCATTAATATTGGCGCGTTATTATCCTAGACACAAACCAATCTACAAAATGGTTTGAAAGTGGATTTTTTTAAAATTTGATTGGAATATGCAGTGCCTACTAAATATACAGGCCGGAAGCCGCCGTAATGTTCCAGATGCACACCTTCTTTTATTACAGCTCTGCAACAATGACGTTTTCATGTATTTATGACTTTAGTTGAGTTTATTAATGGCATTTTGATATAAAATAACAACAGTTAAATGTAATATGAAACCTATCAGTGAGTTTATTATGACTTTAAAATGATTGTTTATGATTTGTTGTGGTAGAGCCACAATAAATCATAAACAATCAATGACGTTTTGATTTATTAATTACTTAAACGAGTTTATTAATTCAAAATAATAGCAGTCAAGTGAAATTTGACTATATGACGTCTGTTATTGGGTATACTAATACCACAAACTATATTTTCGCCTATGCTAATATTAAGTTGACTGTAAATTCGTCGTAGGTAAGCCCAAGTTTTGACGTATTCATGATTTTAGACGAGTTTATTGATACAAAATAATGATAGTGGCATCTGTCAGAGAGGTTACTAATTCTATTTTCTTTTGAAAAAGTAAGTGTATGCAAATTGAAGAAATAATTTTCATGTCAAATAATACTTTCATATTTTGTATTGTATTATATGATTGGAGTAAATGAAAATAAAATGTGTTTATAAAATAAACTGCATTAGTATTTACAAGTTGTATATTTTGTTTACATAAAAATCTCTTGTATCCAGTTTTACAGTACTCAATTAATCACCAGTATTATATAATAACAAAATATATATCGCCGCGAGCATTCTCAGAAGTTAAATCAAAACATTTCTTTAATCAATCAATTCGATTATAAATGATACACTTTTTTACATTATGTTACACTACATGGTGTTTATTAATAATTTGTATATCCATCGAAAAATTACTTGTGTAACAAAAGACTATGTACAAAAAAGAAACAAGGTTCCGAGAAACCAGTCACCGGACAAAAATACACGGTGGAATGTCGCTCAACTGAAAAAAAAAAAACAATAAAATAAATATTTTTAAAAGGTAATTTCTAAATGCTAGAAACGCTTCATCATGCACTGAAAATGTTCCGCAAGTCGGGCACCACATCCTTCTTTTCCGTCTTTTGGGGAAATGCCAAACGGGGTAAGTCCTGGATTTTCACTTCTTTCTTGAATAGCTGTCCAACGCTGCGTCCAATTAACTAAGAAATAAATTGAAATTAATTAACATATATTCTATTTGAATTCTTATTGAGATGGAATGTGTGGGGTTGTAAATTATAAAATTAAATAATTATTATTCCTTTCTTTACCCCTACACCACCATTATGGTAGATTGGGATTTTAGATTATATATTATTCCTTTCTTTAATATTTTATTGATTCGACAAATTTGGTAGTATGTGAAATATGAATATAGAGAGAAATAATGATGGAAGTCAGGGAACTGCAGCTTTATAGTACTTTCTTAAAGCGGCAAATCATTCATTTTTTCTTATTGGTGGTTATTCCAAAAAAAATTTTCAAATAGAAGTGAATATAGCCATATAAATCAGAATAAAGTATTTGAAATTCGTTCATTCGGGTAACATTAGGGGGTTTTACACTGTATGCTAAACATTTCCTGTCTACAAATAGTGAAATAGAGAACTGAACAACAAATCGGGTCAATTCTCAATTGCCATAGAATGTATTATATACAGGAAGTCTGTAAAGCCCCTTTCCGGACGATTGTGAATAGATACACTAAATCTTATGATTGATGTTTCCCAGTTATCGCTCCTGGGCGATTGTGAATCAGCCATTTATATCTTTATAAATGTAAATGAAGCGTACTTGGTTAGTTTCATAAATTAATATGGAAAATTTTTCATCAATTTAATACTTGGTTGAATTTAACTACATTTCATGAAGTGTTACATGAAAAAATTATTGAAGATATGGAATAACAATTATTTAATTTAAAGAAAATATTCTTTTGATTCATAATAATTTTAAGATAAAGCAAGCGCCATCTATTCTTTAATTTCATGCGATATCATCAATGATTCCTGTCTACAAGGTAGACAATCAAGAATCTCTGTATCATCCAGTAAAGTTAGGCGAACTTGTCCTGTTTATGAAAACAGGAAACGAAGTTTATTAATAAATGGAAGACGACGCAAGCGCCATCTTTTGCCTAATTTCATATGGCATTGTCAACGATTCGGAAGAAGTTTATTAAATTTGATTGTTTTTTTTTTTACTTACAGGAGCAGTGATTTTTTTAAATAAGTCTTTCTTGACCTTCTCTACTTTATTGCCCTTGCTCGTCTGTCCTGAAATCCTTTCATCCAATTTTTGTAAGTCTACTGGGTTCACACCGGGGATCTGCTGCATGACAGCATACACTTCCTGAAAACTCGGTCTAAGCATCTCATACATTTGTGCTCCCAAGGTCAACAACGACCCTTGATTACTCTCGTGCTGCCCGTGAAGATTAAGGCCATTCAAAACAGCAGCCATTATATGTGCAGCCATTTCTCCATTTAAGGAATTATCAGCGATTAAAAGGCGAATAATTGGCCCAGTCAAATAAGTCGCTTTCAAGGAAGCGTTACTGTCTATCCATGATAATGCTCCAAGGACTGTGAGTACTAAGGATTGGCACGTTTTTTCTGAACGCAGGAGAATCGTTCCCAGATCCGAAATCACCTCGTTGGTCATGCTGTTGCGTGTAGAGGGCGTCGGTGGGGAGTCCATGCTGTGGTCTTCCGTTTCCATCGTGTCCGGTGTTGATTCAGGGGTCAGGCTGCCGCCTACTAATGCGACTTTTAGGAAATCGATATACTCCCTGGTTAATGCACGAGTTAAAATATCTTCTAGGACTTCCTGAGTATCGGCGTTGTCATCTTGTGCTTCTTTGCCACGCAGCTCATTTACTAGCTGCCATTTATTGTGCAGTCTTGCCACCACTTGAAATATTTGATAATAATTATTGTTGGTAGTTCATATTATAATAATAAATATTAATAAAATATTAAAAATCTATCAATAAAATGAAATAAAAATACACATAACTATATCCAGAGTCTAATTGCTAATAAATAATTTTACTGTTTTTTTTTGTTATGTCTATTCTACACCCACAAAAATTCTTGTAGAACGTTTTCTATATATAAAAAAATGTTACTCTGCATTGCACAGCAAAGCATTGTAGCGAAAATTTCTCCTTTGTGCATGTGCTCTGTACAAAATAACCTACAAATGACGTTTTCTTCCAAAATAATTGATAACTGTCAAAATAAATTATGAGTAAAAACTTCTGTCAGCAACTGCTATTGTTTATTATTTTTAAGAACAAAATCTTAAAAACATGTACAACAACAGGCATTATTTTAATGGTTAAAATTAGATAAGTGGCTGACAAAAAACGATAGCATATGAAATCTTCTGCATGTCTTCCCGGGTTTTTTTCCCTTCCAGAGCAAAAAAAAAACACCTTGAATGGAATAACTTTAAATAAATTCTTCACTAGATTTACGAAATTAGCCCATTCTCATGAATTATTTTTGTTTTAGTCGATAATTTAAAGTTAAGGCCCAGGAATGAGAACGGAAATAGAATTCATATGTGTATTGATTCACAATCGTTCGAGAAGGGGTCTTTCTTTATACAATCCATTTTCATTCTCGTTCCCGAGTGATTATGAAACAGCCTTTATTCAATTAAATGTGGATTTTTATTTTATTAGTATATTTTTAATAATTTATTTATACTTATTATAATTTAATTAGGCTATTATTACTTACTTATTGGAGCAATGTGTGCCATAATTGGTAGAACAACAACTTCATAAAATGGTTGCGGGCAAGAATAGACGAAGGATTTTAGAAAAACTCGCATTATGGGCCTCAATCTATAATCCGGAATATACTGAAATATATGTAGGTTAAATATTTGTTACTATATCTGTAAAAAAAAAACTTACTTGTAAACATGCAAGTACACTAGTCACGATTGCTGGACCCAAATCGGGGAGAGTATATAGATCTCTACCCAAACTCAACCCAACAGAACCCATCAAATGATAGCAGCTTTCGTGTAATCCGCTAAGGAAACGTTGCATGCGTTCAAGAGGTGTTTGATTGACTTGAACATCATTTAACTCTGCACTGTGACCAACCAATCCAAGTAAATTTGCGCGATCGACTTCCATCATAGACAAACAACCCACATATGCTTCGTTGATTCTACTTTGAGCTTCCGGGGTGAATAATTCATTGAAAATCCTTATTAATGATAAAACATAAGGTAGTAAGGGAACTACATGTGGAGCTGCTGGGTTTCTGCAAACAGGATTACCCGACTCCGTCATGGCTACAACGAATCCACCTCGAGTCGCTCTTTCAGGGTCATCAGGCCAGTTACACCTTTTAACAGCACCTAGCAGCAAGTTAACGCTAAACACTAAATTGCTCCGATTTTTCCCATATGGGTCCTCTTCACTAGGAGCTCGGTTCAAACCAACAAATTCCATGAATTCGATAGCCCCTTTGAAAGCACCTGTATTTGCAATGGAAACCCACTGGGTGTTCGCATCATGCATGATCTCTCTTACGAATGTGCTTTGCCTTTCATAATCACAGAAATGGTTCGATATCAACAGAAGAGCTTCTTGTAGTGTGACGCGTTCCAACATGCTGAGTTGAGCGGGGCCGTCATGACGTGAGAGATTTTCAACGGTGACACGAATTTGATCGAAAACTGGGAGTAAGAGTAAGGGATATTTGTTGCCTATTTTGACCATCAGTGATGCGGCGTGTCTGCGAACATTTTTGACAGCCCGGGAGCGGGTATCTTTGCTTTGACCAGGAGGTGAGAAGACTAGTGCTGAGAAGATCTTTTCAAGAACTTGTGGTAGGAGCTGAGCCCCTGATATGGCAACGGGGTTAACTGAAACAAAAAAAAAATTATATTTCAAAATCTTTACCAATGTGAATTCAATTTGCAATGAGTAGATAATATGAAAGAAAAAATTGAAAAACTATTACTTTGATATGAATATTAAAAACACTTGATTTATTTATAAAGTGTTCTTTATTGAAACCAACATGTTTTTCAATTCATTGAACATTGCTCTATTTATTTATTTAATCGGCTCTATGTATAATTAAAAAAGGCAATTAATTGCAATCATATATTCAAGCAGTGATGGACAAAATCGTTTATTTTAATAATTGAAAATTTACATTCAAATAATATAAATAATCGATTTATTCAAACATTTCATAATTTGAATGGTCATGATTCGAATGCTAATTAGGGTAACAATCTGAATGTAATATGAGTTGAACTTCAATTACACTTTTAATTTTTATTATTTCAATATTAATTTTATTAAAAATCTGATGAATAATTAGAAAGATACCTCTAGCGTCATCTATTGCCTAATTTTAAGTGACATCGTCAACAATGGATAAATAAATATTAATAAATGTAAAAAATACTGAATCATCACAATTTGATTGCCCATTTGTATCTTCCTTTCAGTATTATTTAATAAAATTAAATATTGAAATTGTCTTTTGAAAATCATTATGATTTTGAATGAGTATTCAAATCATAATCAATTTTCTATGGTTTAATGTAATAATTTATCACATGAATTTTATTTTTTTCTAACTAAACTGAGCAAATTATTGAAGAGACTAAAAATATTGAACATTTATTCAAACAGTATTTTTTAAAAAATTGTGTCCAAATGAATATTATATGAAAATATTTAAATGAAATTTATATTTTGAAAGTATACTTACCATCAAGTGATGCTATTCAAATTAATTCAAATGTTGTGCTATTTTATCATATTAAACCTTAGTAAATGTAATGATTGAAGCATTCAATTGTTATTAATACATTAAATAATATTTTGTTTAAGTTTGAGGATAAATTCCGGCTTAATGGTTTATTTTTGTATATAGATAAGTTCAGTTGTATCATCATATTTTTGTTCAAGGAATTTGAGGTTAAGCCATTTCCCAATATCAACTCTGTATATTAGATATGTATTCAATATTTAAAATAAAAATAATATTTACTTTTATTGGTAAATACTTACTAGCGGGGGCCATTTGTCCTGAAGACATGCTAAGAAATACAAATAGTGCTGAAATGCAGGTAAGGAGTGTAGAAAGTATCAATGGATCAACTGGCTGATACACCAAACACATCTGTAACAACCTTAATCCAGCAGGAATTGAAGGTCGTTCCTGAGCCTGCAAGACCCGACTCAGAACACTTTCCAAACAAGTAGCAACTGCCTCCCACTCCAAATGCATCGGATCTGTCAGCGTTAAACCGAAAGTCGTATTCTGCACTTGGAGACACTTCGCCAGCCACTGCTCTACATAACCAAACGTCACCAGCGGAGCTATAACAGTAGCCTGCCTGAAACTGTCCAGAAAATCTGATCGACACCTATAAAAATACGACGAATACTCTTCTTCACTGTCGAACTCGAGCTGGCAATAGGAGGCGGTGTCGTTCGGGTTGGTTGGGGGATTTTTGCTCGACGGATAATTGACCTTGACGATTTTCGGGGCAGTACATTGGATCCACTGTGGCATGTAGGATAAGAAGACGGCATCTCTGGAGATGTGTTCGTGCTTCATCATACTGCCCCAAATTGGATTGGCAAAATGAGACAGGGTCAGGCTCGGATGCGCAGAGAAACAGAGGATAGCGTCCAGAAAAGCATTGAAGTTGACCGGCCTACTCAAGCCCTCTTTACCCCACAAGGAACATAGTTGTGAGCCCAAACCAGAAAGTACCTTTAAAGAAAAGAAACAGTATAATATTGCTTTAGAAATTTACTTTGTAAATAAAATATTTTTTAAAATTGTTATAAAAAAAATAGCTATTACTTTTTATTTTTGACAATATTTATTTAACATCGTTTGGTCATAGTAGACCACTTATGTAAAATATTATTATATATGCAGTGTTCTGTATTTCACCTCTTGTCTTTAATAGCTCAGTTATTAATTAAGTTATGATTTTGAAATTTTGGAAACTTTACTTGGATTCTGGATGTACTTCAGAAAAACATATTTGATTATACAGGGTGTCAATAAATTTATGTTAACAGGTTGAGCATCATGGCTATTTGGCAACATTTTTTCCTTGGGCCAAACTAGAAAAACAGCGATGGACACCAATGTCCGATAATAATGTCTTCAGTCAAACATTATTTTTCTTATAAAGTTAGAGCAATCTGTAGCCAATGTTCAATAATACGAGGCTGTAGTGGAGTCATAAACATAGTAGATTCGATATATTTGAATACATGTATATTCAATATTTAGTTACCATTGATTTTTTAAAATTTTGAAATTGTCATTTTATTCGTCTTATAAAACTACACTTCTTTCCCCATTTAACTGTTTTTCTATGTAATAGTTTACGAGATCCCCATAGAAAACATTGAAAAAACTCACCCTGTATAGTCTAGCTAATGAATGCTCAAATAATAGTTATGGAATATGCATTTGCCATTGCAAACTGATAAAGACCAGAACTTATATGATGAACACTCATATAACTTCTTATTCTAAAATAAATAGTAATCATTTGAAGCCAAGTCAGGACTTGTGAATTTGCCAGAGAGATGGCAGGTCATTGAACAAAATGGAAATAGTTGTTTTATGTATTCTATTATATATATTAGTTAATTTAATATTTTTATTTTTGCCAAAACATCATTGTTTACGCACTGATTGAATCGATTTCTGAAGTTTCGCACCACTCTCTGAAATATGTCCATGGGTATGTTTATCTTCACGTGAATTAGGGTCTGCGGTCGATCGTTGTAAATGATAAAATTCAAATAACCCTATAAGAAAAAATCACATGGAGTCCTATCTGGAGAGCGTGCCTGCCAAGGGAGATGAGGAGGCTAGAAAAGTGTTCCCTCAACAATTCGAGGCCTGCTATATGGGCCGTGGCTCCGTCTTGTTGAAACCACACAACCCTAATGTACTTTTCTTCCAGATGTGGAAGGAAAAATTCTTTGATCATCTCCCTGTATCGAGCTGCATTCACCATGACAGGGTGCTCATTTTCACAAAATAAATAAGAAACAATAATCCCGACTGACGAAATTGTGCACCAAACAGTAACACACTCACAATGAAAAAAGGTTTGGTGAAGTTGATGTGGACTTTCTCATGACATAAAGGAGAGCTTCAAATGGAGTTTGGTAGGCCACAAAATCATGCACAACAGCCAGTTCAATATTCCTCTCCTCATACATACAATGAGGAGTTCGGTCAGAAAGCCTCAGAGCAATCACATGTTTGTGAGCAGAATGGCAGGGACTGCAAAAATGTCTGTCTCACTCTCGACATTTTCTGGTGACCTGGCCGTTTTTACAGCTCCTAATCTGCATTAACAACGCTGCCAGTCTCCTGAAATGTGGTAATCTACGAAAGAATTGAATTACGGCCGGGGATTAGACTGTGAAGAGGAATATTGAAGTGCGCTCGAAAGGCATGTTGGGTGATGACAATGGAGTGGAAATTACTAAGGTATGCCTCGACAGTGAACGCTTGATGCTTTCGTCCAAAGCATGAACAAGAATGGTTGTGGGGGAACAAAATTGAGGACCTACTCTGTTAGACCCATTCCCTCGCAGCTCTCTACCTTCACCCCTTGCCGTATTTTACAACAAATAATTTTATTTGCCACACCTTGTACACATAAATGAATGTTATGTGGTAATCGCTCATTTCCATATAAACAAAATATTATTATAAAATTTCAATAAGTCTATGAATAATTTGCATGAATCATGCCTTAATTTACAAACAGATTGATTATGTTGGATTTATGAAACCTCTCATTTAAAAATATTTATTTTATAAAAACATGGTAAATGAATATCTATGAATAAAAAATTACTATTTTTTTTTGCTCACACATGGGTATTGGTTTAACCATATAACCCAGTAACCTTTGTATATTCGTAATTTCCAATTTGGGGGACAATCACACAGTTCATACAAAGACCAGCCCAATCCTGGAATCGAACTAGCCTGACGCTTAACCTGCTCGCCACTGAGGCAGACAAAATTACTCTTAATAATATTTTTTATTTAGCTATATTTAGCAAAATTATTTGCTTCAAGCATCCCATTACATTAGTAAAATCTGATAGCACTTTTTTTTTTTGTAAATCCAACCATATAATATGATTATTACAGATAAAAATGAGACAACGCCTAGATATTAAGGCATTAGTCACCGTGGAAGTTCTGCCCAGGATGAGACTTATCTAATGAAGAGTTCTCGTTCCCAGAGTCCATGGGTGTTAGTGATTATCTTCGATTTAGAATTAGTTAAAATTATATAAATTTGTGATGTTGGCTTAATAGCTGAGTAGCCATGGCCAGTTTATGTGTTCAACATTTCATTATTCATATACTATCTTTATTAAAAACAAAATATATATATACCTGAATTAACTTCTTTTTAAATAAATAATGTTGTTCATCTAAACTAGTTGTAGGAATTTTAGCGGCAGACAATAGACACTGAATGGCATCGTTGTTGAACAGTATCAGCAAAGGTTTCCTCTCCTCGATTTTACCTTTACGATTGACAATCTGTAATATTTTAAACAATTAATTATTATTGATTTAAATTACAATTTTAATACATACTTGCGACAAACATTCAGCAGCGGGACACTGAAACGAATGGTCGTTGAGCAACAAGCACAAAATCTGCAGCAATCTCCCATTATGTGCCATGATGTGCGACATCGAAACCCATTCAACGAAACCGGTCAAAGTCAATAAAACAACCTGTACAACTCTCCCATGAGCCGTCGCCTTAACCTGGTTCCCTGACTCGCCACAAGCCCTAAACTGGCTAACATGTAATTCGATTAGCCTCAAGAAGAAATCGAAAATTATTGCCATGTTTGTAGTTAAGGCTTGATAAATGTCTTTCCGTCGCTGGTTCGATTCCAGAGTTTGCAAGAGGGCAACGTCCTCGACCAACCGGAGGAACACCATGAGCACAAGCTCGGTTTGAAGCTCCCCGCAAGCGCAAGCCTCGGACAGTTCTGCTAAAAGCCCGGGCCACTGCTGCGGCCATTCTCTTTTCACCATTTCCACAACCACACGGCTGAGAGCATCCTTCATGTGAGGCTCCTCTCCGATTCCGCCCGCAGCCAATAATTTCATCGCATTTTCCTATAATTTGAAAAATAATAAATTAATTAAAAAAAAATTAACAAAAATTAATTAAAAAAGTAATTAACAAATTATTGCCCGAAAAGTAGTAGTTTTAAAGTGCATTTGTTTAAAGTACTTACGTAATGTAAGTCAAAATGTCACAGAGCTGAATGTGGAAATAATTTATTATTTTCAAATCATTTTTATTTAATTCATTTAAATAACTGTGACCAAGTGAATAAATATTCTTTTCTATTTATATTTAAATTATTATCTCTTCAGCTACTGTGATATTTTTGACTTACGTTACGTAAGTACTTTAAAATTATTGTACAATGAACTCTTGCTGTTGCATAACAATAATATATTGTATAATGCAACAATTTTTTTTGATTCAAAAATATTTAATGCAAAGAAAAACTGAACAAAAAAGGGAATAATTTGTTAAGTATTTTCAAATTCTTTTTTTATTTAATTTATGTAAATAACACGTGAATAAATCCTTTCTACTATTATGAAAAATAATAATTCATTACATTATTTTTGTTATCTTAAATATGTTTTACACACATAAGAATTCTTGCAAAAATTCATAATATATATTATCAAAAACACTTTATACCCTTTTAGGGCAATAGGTAACAAAGTGCCGGAATTGTACATATAGCATAAAAATAAACAAGTGAAGGAAGGAATACAAAGTGTTTCATTTTTAATTTCTATAATCGTTCAACCCAAATAGGTACGGCTTTGTGCATAGTATTCATTCATTTTTTTAATTATATGAATCTCTGCACGTAACAAAAAAACTCATTGATCAAAGAAAAATCATGCAAAGGAAAATATTCTTCACATTTAATTATAGCAAAACTTTTATATATAATTCTCGGAATTCTTTTTTGTGAGAATTGTTGATGTGTAAAAACGGCCTTTAAAAATAAATTCTTACTTTGATGAAAACTTTTTCTTGTTGGGAAATTTGCGTCCACCGATATTTGACGGTGTGCTCCATCAGCTGCAGACCAAAGTGTCTTGAAACAATCGAATGCTGCAGCCCAGCTGCCAGATATAGACCGGCTTCCGCACATAACGGTGAAGTCTCCTTGAAGCTTTCACATGCGTTGTAGGCCTTCATTCGGTCCGTGTGGGAGGCAGTCGGAGTCATTGTCAACTCCACTGCTCTGGCTAAATCTGCCGCAATGGCAGCTACGTCTGGGCCCGCCATCCCTCAAGTTTAATTAATTCTGAATTTAAAAATACCCAATAATTAAAATAATTTATAAGAAAACAGTAAATACATATTTAAAATATAAATTTCGCATTATATTATTATAAAATTAATAGTAATACATGTTTTTTTATGTTTAAATGTGTCTTTTCCTTTATATGTGTTGACTCGTATATGATCCTGCAATCCTAAACACCAATACTGTATTATTATAATTATTAAAGATGGGCAAAGTTGATATTTTTTGTTTAGCAAAATAAAATATGACAATTTTCTTAATGTTACTCTTATTGTACTATATGATTGAGAACTTTTATCCCCAAGAACGCTTTGATTTAATTTTTTATTTTACTTTTTGTTGGAACTTATTCACTTTTATCAAATAAAATTATTCAATTTGTTAGAATAACATAACCTATAGTATGTGGTTACTTTTATTTATTTTTATTTCATAGCACTCTAGAGGAGAAAAGTTCTCGATCATATGATATTAATATTATTAAATGTCCCCTATTTATCAATAGAAATTATAATAATAAATATGAATAAATTATTATTACCGATGTTGAAATATTAAAAATGTTCTTTCCTTCTTAATCTTATCCTCTTTTACCTGTACTGGGTGTCGAGGATTAGAAATGTTTATTATATCAATATAGATAGAAATTATTTACAAAACTAAACTAATTAATATGATGATTAATAATTTAAAATAATTTTGCCAATCGGCTATTAACCATTGGTCTTTTTGCTACATATTTATTAATGAAATATTT
This sequence comes from Philonthus spinipes, assembly GCA_963082785.1. Taxonomy (NCBI): domain Eukaryota; kingdom Metazoa; phylum Arthropoda; class Insecta; order Coleoptera; family Staphylinidae; genus Philonthus; species Philonthus spinipes. The sequence goes on along the minus strand of OY720299.1, from coordinate 25,847,139 downwards.
CTAAATAAACAATTTTAAGTTGCTAAAGTTAATATATATTAATCTGTAGGTAGAAAGATCGATGGTCGATAGCCATTTTCTAAATACAACATATAAAACTTTAACATGAATGGTGTAGAAGCTGAAATTTGTGGGATGTATCGAGTATAAGATGGGGCTGCCTCACACATATGATGAATACACCCAAGTAATGAATAGCCTCAACTTATTAGCTTTAAAGTATAGCAGAGTTAATGCTGATCTATGCCTCTTATATCGCATTATAAATGGAAACATTAAACCTCCAGAGCTATTGACTACAATTAATATTCATGTACCTATAAGGAACACCAGAGTAAACACATTTTTTTACTTGGACTATCATCGCACTGCATCGGGATCAAAGAACACCATGACCAAATTGTTGCAGCTTGGTAATAAGTTTAATAAATTTTATTGGTTTGATTTGTTTAATACATCTTATAGCACATTTAAATTCGGACTAAAATGTTACTCCAAAGTGTAATGTATTTTAACTTGCATGTTTTTTATGTTAATAATGTATAATTGAATCTTGCAGTTACTGTTATTATTATAATTTTTTTTTGTATTATGCAAATGACGTTGCCATTAATAATCATTTATTTATTTATATAATACAAATTTTATTGCTAATTTACTTTGTGTAAAATTGTCTGCAGAAATAAAGATGTATATGTACTATCCGCAACGGGAATTTTTATGTTTAATGTGTACATTAATTAATTATTTCACATTTTATGAAAGTTGCTTAGACTGTGATGATGAAAATAACGCATACGTTAAACTTACCATTTCCTTTACAGAACAGCCCTGATAATCTTTATTTCTGCAGACAAATGGCTATCGACTAACAAGAAATTAGTTTTTATTTATTAACTCTAGCTACTTAAAATTGCTCATTCGATTACTGAAATTACTCCAATAATATATATAATTTTATTTGCCACACTGACGTAGGTCTGTAAGTCTGAAATGCTCTTTCTGTGAGTTATAATTTGCTGAAAAACATAAGAATAAATTATTGGTTCCGCTTGTCTAATAATAAATTAATTATAAATAAACTTACATTAATATACATTTAAAAGTATGTGATATAAATAGTTATAAATTAATACAAAATATTTTATTTATTATTCACTGGATATTAATAAATAAAGGGCGGAAATATCAACGGTCGATAGACAATTGGTAGAAGATTTTATTTTTATGTTATTTATTTATTTTATTTATATACAAACATCTTTATTCAGACAGCAGAATTACAATTCTTTACAAATATTTATATTTTCAAAACATATTGATGGGTTAGTAGTCTGTCGTGGGCTATTGACCGGAGGTCTTTCTGCCCTTATTAATTTATTATTATTACTTTGTTAAAAACCAATCTGCCAATAAAGATTTATATATATAATAAATGAAGCAGATTTCAAATAAAAATATTATAAGTTGCAATGTTAATACAGGAATGACAGATTTAGTTATTTAATATTATTATTGTGAATAATAAATAAAATAGATTTCAAAATATTGCAATAATATACTATTAGTTGCAATATTAATGCGGGAATGACATAATTAGTTATTTAAATAGTAGTGTGGGATTTTTGTCAACTTGTAATTACACAAGTTTCCAATTAATTTACAACCCAAGATTATGATCTTACAAACACCTTCATAAACCGAGACACCCTTGAAACAAAACTTCACTCCGTAACACCCTAACCTACATTAAACCAGCCAACGCGAACCCGAAAAACCGACGAATCTCGCGAACCCACATCCTAAAAACACTTTAACCACCACCTAAACACATTTTCACCCTCAGAATACAGATTTTTGCAGCGATTCACACACATGACATAAAAACAAAACAGCATGGCAAACACATCAAGCGCATTTTTCGGGCGGTGCACGTTGCACAATTGGGAAATTCCGCGACGCTCTCGCGTCGCGCTGTGTATAGTTGTTGTACTTACTCTAATTAATCACTTATTTTACACCATATGATTGGGATTTGGGAAAATTCGGGGTGAAAATTCTTGTGGCGGTTGCCGGCTATCGGGGCGACATCTTGGAATGATATTTGAAGGCAGCTGTTTTTTTTTCTAGGGGAATTTAAAAAGTCACTAAATTCGCCCCAGGCAAGATAACTTACTGGCTTGCATTTTGGGTTGCATATAATGCGACATTGATTCGAGTTTTTTTAATTTCAAAATTAAAAACGATTTATAATTGATGGTTGAGGCTATTACTTTGCGATATATTTTTAACTAATGTAAAAAGAGATAGGTTTAAAAATAAAACACTTTGCTCGTCTTCGACACCCGAAAGGATACAAGAAGAAAGTTTATAATAATAATCTCTTTTTACATTAGTTAAAAACGATTTCTTAAAATTGCCATTTATATTGTGAATGAATGTGATTTAAGTAATTAATCGGGGCTATTCCGTACAAAAATGTTAGGTTTAACTTGTAAGTTATTAATTATCTTCACAATCTATGTAAATATATATCTATTACAAAAGCTACTTAGACTGTGATGATAATTATAACGTACACGTTAAACTTAATATTTATCTTACAGAATAGCCCCGAATATAAAATAAGGCGGGAAGACCTGTGGTCTTTTGGACTTAAGTATATCAATTAATATTAGTTAACTTAATTGTTAAAACAAATTAGTTTTAACTTTGAAAATAATCGTAACGAATCGAAACACGTATCGAGCAACTAAAAATAAAAATATGGCACAAAACAAGTGATTATGAAAATTTGGTTCCATCAAGAAAGTAGCAGAACAAAGATCGAATATACAAAAAAATAGTTTATAAAATTTACCTCTATAGTTTTTATTACAGACATGATTTAAATGAAAGCCAAACAAATTTTTATCTAAATCGTGTCAGTAATAAAAAATATTCTATACTATTTGGCATTTTATATTCGGGGCTATTCCGTAAAGAAAATTTCACATTCTATGAATATATATCTATTACAAAAGCTGCTTAGACTGTGATGATATTTATATCGTACATGTTAAACCTAAAATATGCAATTTATAAGCCATTGCATATATTATTTAAGTTAAATTTGTGATGTGATATTTATAGCTTAATTTCGTGCTATTATATAAAATCTAACGTAATCTTAATTAAATTTACCTTGACATTTTTTTTCTCTTTTCTGTGAGGCTTATACAGTCATAGAAAATTAAATAAATTCAATTTTATTTATGTATTGATTTATAAAATTTAGCATATTGTTAATTTTTACAGTATTTTAAAAGTAGCGCCCTTTTTTGTCGATTAAAGTGCCAAGCAGTTCAAGCATTTTTGCATAGATGGCGTAATTAAATTAATTTGTGGAATATGACGAATTGGGCTATAGAATTTCGTTTGCATACGACTTCCACTTCTTAAAATATGTCCCAATTATTCTAATATAACTAAGAGACACTTTCCAACATTCATTTATATTCGCGCTTTATTATCATAGACACAAACTAATCTATAAAATGGTTTGAAACCTGACTCTTTTTAGTTTAATTCCCCCCTAAATTATTTTGATTGGGAAACAAGGTAATAATTAACAATTTATAAGCCATTGCATATTTTATTTAATTTAAATTTGTGTTGTGATATTTATAGCTCAATTTCATATTATTATAACAAATCTAACGTAATTTTAATTAAATTTACCTCGACACTTTTTTCTCTTTTCTGTGAGGCTTATACAGTCATAGAAAATTAAATAATTTAAATTTTATTTATGTATTGAATTATAAAATTTAGCATATTGTTAATTATTATAGTATTTTGACTGTCGGATAATATTTGAAATTGGGAAACACGGCTATAGTTGTCCACTTGAGCACTGGAGGCGCTGAAGTCTCAAGTGGAAAATTTAAAATACTGTATTTTTGGGTTTTTACAATGATTTATTTATTATTAGTGTCTTTTGTCGCCCTATAAAGTATATTTCTTAAACATTTATACTTTTAATTAGATATTAAAGATGTTCTAAATAAGGATTAGTTTGCTATATTTCAATTTGATTGATGTAAATCATATGAATTGTTTTTGACTGTTTTTTTTTGTATTCGTCAGAAGTTTATTCACTTTCTCTTATAGAACTACAACTGGTAAGTTATTATTTGCAGTTTAAAATACGTTTGCTTATTAATTTCTATGAATTGTATATTTTTGAAAGAATATACATAACTTAAAATTATGAACCAATCGAGCAATAATTAATTATTAAATATGATTTATTTCCCATATTCTCAAAATATATTTTCGGTATATAAATCTTCAATTTTTATTATATAGTTTACGCTTTTTACAATATTTTCTATCAGAAAAAAAAAATGTATTTAACATAGACGTTTTTGAAGAAATATTTATATTCATATTTTTCTAGATTCTTTAAGGAAAGGCGTTCATAAAATTATCCAGCTGAGAGATATCAATTAATTCAAATAATAACTGTTGTTAATATGTTTTAATTAATATATGAATGTAATAACAGGTTAAATGATACTTTTATAAGTTTAATATATTTTACTTAAAAATATTGTTGTTTTTATATGTTATTTTTTCAGGTAATTTTATTAATTGCAATTTCTTATTTGCATGATCTACTGATATTTTTTTCTGTAAAATAGCACATTTATAAAAAAAACTTTTATATCAATAATTTGAAGTAAAATAGTGAACAAAAAATTATAAATAGAAAAATGCTTAAAAGTCCCACCATTTAAAAAACCTTATAAAGGTTTGAAACTTGGGAAATAGTTGTCTACTTGAGCACTGGATGGCGCTGCGCGCGTTTCCCGCTAAATATATGGATCTGGCCCTCTTATGATTTGAGCATTGAAGGCGATGCAGTCTCAAGTAAAAAATTTAAAATACATTCATTTTAAGTTTTTGCAATGGTTTATTAAATATTCGCAAGTTTTGCCACATTTTAAACGTTACTTCAAATATTAGTCCCCAAAAATTAATTATAATAAAACGGCATGCTATAATTAATCTTTTGTGTCAGATTAGAATTTTCGTTGTTTTTATTGTGGGCTGTTGTCACCATTTTCTTGACGGATGAATCTTATTTTCTGAAGAAAAATGGTTTTAGAAACAAAAGTTGAGAATGATTCTATTATCTTGTTAAATATTAAATATTAAGAAATTGACTCAACAGAAAAGATATATTTAAGATTTTAATTATTTATTATAATTATATATATATAAATTCCTATGTGCATTAAATATCTAAGATATTTGTTGGTGAGTACGTGAAGTTTCTTGATATAATGTAGTAATATTTTATTCCTTTCTTCACTTTTTTATTTTTATAACTATATGTACATTTTTGTTTGTGCTTGAAATGTAAGATTGTAAAAACCACAGGTTAAGTGAGGAATATATTCAGAATAATGTATTTTAATTTGTTTTATTCATATTTATTATTATGATATAAATGTATTTTATTTGAGGCATTGCTTTATAACATTTATTATTCGCTTACTTAGTGATGATTTTTTAAATAATAGGTTGTTACGAAATATATAATGTAAGTGTTCTTTTTTAACAAAATGTAATAGGGCATTTCATAAGGAGTAAATTTGAGTCAAACATAAATAAATACTTTTTCACCGTAAGAAAATATTGATTTTTCATTTAACATAAATTATTATTTTTTTAATTAACTACAATTTCAATACAATTACAAATATATATATATATTCAATAAACCTTTTTACCCATATGGGTGTAGGGTTACAATTACAAACATAATAAATAAAAAAAACGATAACAATGTAATAAAACACAAGATTTTTCAGTTTGGTAATGTTTTATTTTGAAAATGAAACATACACGAGAGTTTTGTATATTTTTTTTTTAGATTTTTTTTCCATACCAATCCCTTAATAACATTTCTTTTAACCATCGCTTTAAGAAATCTGACCCCGAGGTGGCAGTTTTAAGTTTTCCATTCAATACAAAAAACACTGATATTATTTCGGTGGAATGACGAGACACGCTTTTTTTTCATATATTCGAGAGTATTTTTTTCGCACATTAGAAAAATAAAACTGTCCAACAGAGAGCACAGTCGTGCATACACATCAGATTTATAAAAATATATTTACATTATACCAACTTAAAAACAAATAATTAACAACAATTAAAAATTAATTGATTTACAATCCACTTGAACAATTTTTTTTGTGTGATTATTTTAGGTTTTTTTTTCTTAAATATTGTGTGTGTGGGGTGTGTTTTGTGTGTTAATTTTTAGTGTAGATAATGAAGTAAATAAATTGGAAACGTAAAATACGCTAGCTGGGAGGGAATTCAACGAAAAAAATTGGGTTTTGGGATTAAATAAAGTTGCTGAAGAGATTAATGATGTGATAAAATTAAATTAAATAACCAGTCAGGCCGCATACGGGTGTTTGTAGATTCCACCATTTTTTTGTTGCTTTTTCGTGTTTGTGTTTTTGTTTAGTAGACAGCAGCTGAAAAAAAAAATTAACATTTCGAATTAGAAATATCTTTAAAGTTTCACCTAAACACTGTTCCTAATATTGATTTATTTTTAATATGTATACAAAAATTAAACACAATCTAAGTGATGGATTTGAATTCAAAAGACAATTTCTCGATTTTCTGTAAGTTGGCTGTGGTGGCAATTCCAAAATTAAATTAACCTTAAATTCTATGCCTAATATCGACTCAATTATGCCCCATTATGTGCGAGCATTGAAAGTTCAACCATTTCTCCGCGAGATGGCAGATTAGAACGGGTTAGTATTTTCAAAAATTCTATCCCATTTCATTCAATAAGTACGCATTTTATAAAATAAAGTAACAAAAAAAAATATTGAACGCCAAAGTAAAGTTACCCCTAAAGGCTATTTTTTTATGTTTACCTTTATTTTATGGTATTATTTAATTAATTCAAATTATACCTCAATGTACATTGGATTTTCTACAATTCATAGATATAAATATAATTTCAAAGGAATAACAATTTAATTTAAATACAAAGCAGATTGATAACAAACTATTGTTATACCAGAAAATAATTCATTTTGTCATAGTTGTTGTTTTTTGTGTCGTTTACCGAGAAGCGAACAGCGTTTTTCTGTCCGCGTCGCTTGATGCAACCTTCGTTTCCTTGCTATATTATATATAATTCATTTAAAAAATACTATTGTTTTTGAATTCCAATCCTTTAGATATTAACCTGTTATGCTATCTGTATATAATGTTTATATAATTATTATAAAATAGCTCTTTACGATCATTAAAACAACTACAACGACCAACGTTTCTAATCATTCTACTAATTTTGGTGCATTCTTTTAGATTCTACTCATGCGTATAACATGCGACAGTATTAAAACTAATAGTTATCTCTAATCTAATTATAATTACTTACTATTTAATTATTGTTTTCTATCTAATAATTGATATAGAAAAGTTAGTTACAATTTTAATAAATTAATTTATTTCTTTAATCCGGTTCTCATTAATCACTTGATGAAACATGATTACAATATTAATAGGTTGAAAAATACACTTGATTTGTTTTGCTACTTAATTTATTTCATCCGACTAGTTTCGACTCTCGTCATTACCAAGAAGGAGTGATGACGTCATTATCAAGAAGGAATGATAATGACGAAAGTCGAAACTAGTCGGAGGAAATAAATTAAGTATTGAAACAAATCAAGTGCATTTTTCAACCTATTAATATTAATTTATTTCTTTTAAGTTTAAGTTTATATGGTTCTTTAATGATTACTGAGGCACTTAATTTTTGAAAATCCATGCTAACTTTAATAAATAAATAAAATATTTTTGATTTTCAACTATTTTGTATTTACTATGACTACAATTGTTTCTTCACCTAAAGAAGCTTCAGTGTAATGAAACAATTTATTTATTTATTTATTAATCAACGGAAATCTCCTTTGTACATAATATATAATATACTTGAAAAAAAACATAAACTGGAAAAAATAAATGAATAGAGTGTTAACAAAAATAACTACAAGAAATAGTTAAATTGTAGTGAGAGTAAATACTGAATAGTTGAAAATCAAAAATAATTTATTTAATTGGACATAAAGACCTCTCATCGATAGTCCAGACAAACACCTTCATGTATTGTAATGAAATAAGAATGCAAATAAGACGCTAAAACAAAAATGTGATTTAAAAAATGATTTATTTAGATTTACATATAATCTATTTGAGTTGAATAAATTTGAATTTATGTTATATTGTTAAAATTAGCTGAATAAAGATATGTGTGCATATATATATATATATATATATAATTTATTTATTAATCTATATGGTACTTAATATGTTTAAGAATTTCTAGCTTGAAGTTATATTCAGAAAAAATAGCTACAGTTTTCAGAAGATAACCGAAATGAAAGACTTCCTTACAATACCTTCGTGATATTTTTTTCTCTATTAATAAATAATACATTATTATCATTAGTGAAAAATAATAATTTAATATTTATAAAATAATAATAATGTAATTGTAATGTCTTAATTAAATTTCAATTAATTATTCGATGTTGTCGAAAATCCATATTCACTTTTGTATAAATTAATTTTTAAGAAAATTATTTGATTTTTCTAAATTGTGTTTATTTGCAACACTACAATTGTTTCACAAGACATTAATAATTATCATTTGTGAATTTACGGAAACAAACGCAAACATTGTTCGCGTCATTACAATTTGAAACCGTGGCTCGTAAGTTTCGCTCGATTTAATTAATTTAATTCAATTTGTTTCTTTTAATTTAATTTGATTTGATTTTCATCTAAATTGAATTAATTTGGTTTGATTTAATGTAAATCGATTTAGTTTGATTTGATTTAATATAATTGATTTAATTCAATCTAACATGTTTAAATTGTGTAAGGCAGAGCTGTACTGACGAGGGATAGATCCCGAAACACGTCTGCTGCACGTGTTTCGGGATCATATCCCTCCCATGACCTTATATTGAGTAACGTTTTTTGTTGTTGTTTTCATTGAATTTTTCTCGGATCAATAAAAAAGCGGGTATACATTATGCAATTAAATGTCTGGCGGGGTATTTGCCCGAGAAGTAGTTGTTTTAATTGTTATTATTCTGTATAAAGGTGATTTACCGTAAATAAATGAATTGAATTGAAATATGCATTTGCTTAAAGTACTTACGTAACATAAGTCAAAATGTCACAGAGCTAAATGTGGAAATAATTTATTAATTATTTTCAAACCATTTTTATTTAGATTAAATAACTAACTAAACATCTTTATTCAAATGTGTATATGTGGGGCAGAAAGACCTCAGGTCGATAGCCCGGACAGACAAACACAATATTTATTCTTGTTAAGTAAATATAAATGTATATATAAGCTTATGTAATGTTCTCTGAATAAAGATGTTTGTATATATGTGTGTACAATCATGTATTGAATTAGAATTACATTATGTACATAAATTGGCTATCGACCGGAGGTCTTTTAGCCTATTTAGATTATTGTATAATCAATATTTGTATATCTAGTTATGAAGATATCCATAACTACGTTTTTTGTGAAACAATTGTAGTGTTAAAAGCAGTGATGGGCAAAATCAATTATTTCAATAATTGAAATAATTTGGTAATTAAATGACAATAAATTAATTCTATAAGATGTGTGCTTAAAAACGTAAATGTAGTTATTATAATTAATATTTCCATAATTAATTGAGAAATTTTCAAATAAAATTTTCTTTATTCTTTTTAGTTTTGAAATAAATCGATTTTTAAAAAAATCGATCACTAGTAAAAAGCAAACACAATTTTGAAAATCCAACAATTTTCTTTAAAATTAAACAAAATATATATAACAACAACTGAATGCCACGTTTATCGATGAATTAACATTTAAACTAGGAACTAGGAAATAATTTGCAGATTTAAGCATGAAGACATCCATGAATTTATTTAAAAAATTATTATTTAATAGTTTGCAAAATATTGACTATTTTTTGTTGTTATTTTTGTAAATTAAAATTTCTTCTTTTTGTTTGTTTTGCTTTTAACTTGATTTATTGAATATCTAGGAGTTGCGTTGAGATTGATCGTAAGTTGGGACAATTTGATTCACCATTTGGATTTGGACGGTTTTGTGTATTTGTTTGGTCTTATCTGTTTATCTTTTTTGCCACTTTATACCACTTATTATTATATTATCGTTTACCTTATATTTAATAATTGTATATTTATTTTTAATTTAATTTAGTCATGAAGATATCCATAACTTTACGTTTAACAATCGTAGTATAAAAAATAAACACAATTTTGAAAATCTAATAATTTTTTTTAAAATACCCAAACGTAAATTATTTATTTCATACTCAATAGTTTTTAGACCTGACGTAAAATATTGACTATTAAATAATCAATGGTTTTAATATTTAGACATTGCTAGTTCATATTGTATAAAATAAATATGAATAGATTATTAAAAATCAACCAATAAAACACAGACTAGATTGAATAACTTTAAATTCTCGACTAGTTTCGGGTTATTAGCCCATTTTATAGATTAACAACTGAATGCCTCATTTATTAATCAATTAACATTTAATTAAGATTATAATTTGCAGATCTACCCATGAAGACATCCATGACTTAATTTAAAAATGATTATTTAATAGCCAATAGTAAACGAAATTAAATATTGTAAATTTAATATTGTTCTAATTGATTGGTTGATATTGTATTGTATAACTTCTGTGTATAACTTCACGCTAGTTAAAAATTACTTAAATTAAAAATTATATATATATATATATTGAGTGACCCTTTCTACTTTTACAGGTAGAAATTTAATTTGAATTATATTTACTGAGAATAAAAAATACATTTTTAAAGTAGTGAACCCACTACTTTAAAAAAGTATTTTTTATTTTCAGTAAATAATTAAAAAAGAACACTTAATTTGAATTGTATTTACTGAAAACAGTAAATTCAATTCAAATTAAGTGTTTTTTTTAATCCAAGTAATTGATTTTAATCTACATAGAGATTATCTATAAAATTATATGATGTCGTTATTTAATGAAATTAAACGCATTTTTTTAAAAATTGAATTTATGCAAATGAGTATTAGGAACAGTGTTAAACACATATATATTTTAATAAACAAACATTTTTAATTGTAGATTATTCAAAGCAAACGAGAGATGAAGGCCCATTGATACAAAAAAAAGTAGAAAAGACAGCCATTTCTACAAAACAACACCAAAAATGATGGGGTTTTCGGTGGGGAGGACTGGGTGGAGTTTCCAAAACATACGAGATAAAAAATTACAGAGAGAGTACAAAAAAAAGTCCAGGGGTACTTACCTTTCTGGAAAAAGACGAGTTAGTGGGATTCGTTTTTTTTGGCTTTAATTTGCTTGCGCGCTCGATTATAGTAGCTGGTTACGTAATCTCGTTAAAGTCGGTGAAAAAAATAATGTTTCAAATCGGATTGTTTGTCAGAGTTTCATAATCTCACGTTGTGGAATTACATACAGGGTGTTTAGAGAAAATGAATAAAAATTGTAATTGTAAATAATAAAATGTACAGACATCGACACTCAATAAAAAAAGAGGATAAGATTAAGAAAGAAAGAAAATGTACAGAGTGGTGCATTTCGATGGTGCCACATATGGAATATTTTTTATTTTAAGAGATATTTAAAAATATTTAAAAATAGTGCCACATATGGATTTTTTTTATTTTAAGAGATATTTAAAAATATTTAAAAATAGTGCCACATATGGAATATTTTTTTAATTAAAGAGATATCTAAAAATCGTTTCCGCGGCCTTATGCCAATTTTTAATGATAAAAATAATAGCCTAGAAAAATATCTATCTTTAACCATTTCCGGGTTGCAACCGGAAGTTGACGACGAGTCATTTTTCGATGGTGATATATGTTCCTTATCTATTTTTCAATTACTGCTTTAAGTTCGTTTCGAGTATGCATTAAATTTTTAGAGATGCAATTGCAAACTACGGCGCACGACTCTCTCTTTTTCTCTCTATATATATAGAGAGGTTTTTTTTATCAGTATACATTAGACAAACTGTATACCTACAAAAAAAAACCAAGTCAAACGCATTGAACTGATAAATGTGCGTATGTTTAGTTGCCTATAACACACAACTAAACGTCAAACGCTAAACTTCAAATTGTGTGAAATATTTGATCGAAAATGTATATAAATGAAGAAAAAATCGAATTTCAAGCGTGTATTACAATTCCAACAGTACTAGAGGAGGATTAGACATGTTTTCAATGAATCTTTGGAAGATTGTATGTTTCGTTCTCTTTATTCTATTGAAAAACTCAACAAAATAAATCATGACTAACACCAACCGCCACAAGCAATTTCCTTTTTTTTATCAAAAATACGTCACTTATAATTATGGAGAAATTACAGGTAAAAAATATTAAGAGGTTTTATTAAGACAATTTGAAAGAAAAGTAACAGTGAAGAACAATAAACTTGAAATAAATAATTAGAATAAGTGCTAGAAATGACCACCAGAAACTGCAAGACAGTAACTCAAACGATCGCGAAAATTCTTCCACATTGTGCATTTCGATATTGTCATAAATAGAAATAGAAAATTGTTTAATTGTTTTTTGAATTATCCTAGTTGAAGGAATCGATCGTTCAGGTTGCGTATTATAGGCAACTAAACACACGCATCAATGTGTTTGACTTGGGTATTTTACATGTATACATAGAGGAAATGTATACTGTTAAAAAAAAATCGGCGTTGAATTGTAAAGCGAGCCATAGGGATTTACATGTAAAATTTGAAATGTGTTAATATTGGCTCCTATAATTATTTGACAGGGTCTATTTAGATTAATTTTGAAGCTTCTTAAGCTGAATGATTTGGTATTCGATAATTTTTGAAAAGTATTTACCGAGAAAATTGATTTTTTTTAAATAAAGTTTTGCCATGATGAAAGTTGTTCCATTTTTTTAAGTGACAGTTAACTGTTAAATTTAAATTTACAACGAAACCATGTATTCTACACAAGAAAAAGTGTTTATAATAAAATCGTTTTACTCAGACAGTATATATTCTTTATTCATTTTTCCTTGGCATGAACTTGGATCGGTAAAACGCCTCAGATTTTTCGGACGGAAAATTTTACTTGTATGCAATCATTGTTGATCACTCTGTATTTGCTAGGCACGTTATATGTGTGATTTTTTTTTTCATTTTCGTATGCAAAAATTAATAGTCCGTTTTGAATTTATTGAGCATAGCAGCTGGTTTAAATAATAATATTATTTTTAAGCATTTTATCCATTTTCTTGTTACCCTGTATATATAAACTACATAGCAAAGATTTTGCATAACTTCATCTTGTTAATATTATATGATAATTAAATTAAAAAAAACAATGAATGGACAATTGGGCATTTAAAGTGTTTTTTTTTAGTTAGCAATATTTTAAATGTTAAAAACATAAATCACATTTTTGTAATCATTACTCTTGATAAAATTGTAAACAGCGAATTGATCAATTTATGAAAAAAAAAGAAAACAAGTGTTTATTATATGTTTTAATAAAAACGCTGATTCACTTTGTTTGTATAACTTTAATTTTAGTGACTATAGTTTCAACAATTTTCACTTGTCATTATCAATTATCTAAGAGTCTTAGTTAGATAATATATATATATATATATATATATATATATATATATAGATATAATCTAAAATCCCCATCTACCATAATAGTGGTGTAGGGGTAGTTAGATAATGACAAGTGAAAATTGTTGAAACTGTAGTCACTAAAATAAAATTGAAGTTATACAAACAAAGTGAGTCAGCGTTTTTATTAAAACTTAAAACAATGTATAACGAAGTAGAAGCCTCTATTATCAATAATTTGTTTATTATATGTTCATATAACTAGCACTTCGATCGAGAACTTTGAAGAATTTGATATCGAATTCCATACTAAAATGTAATGGGTTTACTATACTTGGAATACATTTCAGTCCTATATTTCAATTAGTCTGTATTGTAATAAAAACACTAATGGATGTTTATAAAAAATTTAGAGTGTAAGTTTCGACAAACTTAGCTTGTCATTTTATCAATCATGGAGTCATTATAATGACATGTTTTATAATGGCAATGAATGAATCAAACATAAAACAATGACATGTTTTATAATGGCAATAAATGAATGTTTGATTCATTTATCATGATTATAATGACTCCATGATTGATAATAACAAGCTAAATTTGTCGAAACTGCAATCGCATAAAATAAACAAATGCTTGATAATGACAGAATTATATACAGGGTGGCGCAAGATTCCGATGAAGTCCAATATCTCAGTTATTTAGAAATTTACAAAAAAAATATTACTGACATAATTTGTAGCTACTGTAAAACTTCACTTTTTAAAATTAGTTTCATATATACAGGGTGTCTAATAATCACGTGACGTATCAAACATATGATTTTTTAAATGGAATGCTATATTTTTTATGTCGATTTTAGATTCTACGCTTAAAATTAATCATTTTTGATATAATTGGGTCAATTTTTAATATTTTAAAAGTTATAAACAATTTAATGTTGAAATCAATGGAAGTTTACGGCCTTATTTTTGAAAATTGAAAAACGATGTAAACTTTCTGTTAACGCAATTTAATTGAAAAAAAAAATGCTTAATAATATTAAGAATAATCGTTTGTTACCATAAAGCAAATGTTGTGTACAGGGTGAAACAATACGCAAAATGATTTTTTTTTCTTTTTTCGCTTAAATGGAACACCCCATATATTTTTTTAAACTATTTCGATAAAAAATTGGTTGTTCGTTAATTTTTGTATAATAAACTATACCCCCATCTGTTACCGTTTTTTAACAATTTCAATTCATAGTACAAAATCATAAGTTTCGCTTATAATCTATAATTTAAGTAGGCTATAATTAAAACAAATGCAATTCATAATCGTTTTCTGACATTTAATAACATACTTACTTCCTAACCTAAATGGATACACAAATTAAAATCGATATTTAAAGGCGTATACAAAATGTAAAGAAAATAGTTGCTCGACGCTTATTTAGCGAGTTATAATGATTATTGGGACACATTTTTTTAAGAAAAACATTGCAGAATGTTTGAATGCAATTAAAAAAAATGATGTGAATGCGTGAAATAAATACATAAAAATGTTAATATTAACAAAATATAATGATATTTTATTAAGTAAGTATTTTATTATTTTACTTGTATCTATTTTCGGTTTTTCTGTCAACATGAATTGTTTAAATAAATCAATTTAAGAAGCATATAAAAATATTTTAAATATTTTTTGAATAATAACCAAAAAATATAGTTGTTGTTAGTTTTTAACAATTAAATTAATCATTTATAGAAGAAGTATGTTTAACTACACCAGTGTTACAAAATATAATGTAAAATGTACTTTACTTATTAAATATGATATTAAGCGTAACTTTCACAACTAAATAAATTAGTTATTTTGGCGCGGCCTACTTTGGTTAAAAATTCTATACCAAATTTATATTTGAGATTAAATTTCTCAAAAACAGTAAACGGTAGCTATTTAATATGTTATATAAAAAATGAAGACTGATCAATTTTCTATTAAAATAGCATAAAAAATATAGGGTGTCCCATTTAAGTAAAAAGAGAAAAAAATAATTTTGCGTATTGCTTCAACTTGTATATAAAAATTTGTTTTAAGAGAAAAAAAAAAAGAGTATTTCTTTTATTATTAAGTATTTTTGCATTTATATGGTGTTGACAAATTGTTTATTTAATTTTTCATTATTGAAATATTATGCTCTAAACATCTATTGATTTCAACATTAATTTGTTTATAACTTTTAAAATATGAAAAATTGATCTATTAAATCTTATATAAATCTTATATAAAAAAAGATTATTTTTAAACGTAAAATCGAAAATCTTCATAAAAAATATATCATTCCATTAAAAAAAAACATGTTTGATACGTCACGTAATTATTGAATACCCTGTACAAATGAAACTAATTTTAAAATGTTTGACAGTAACTACTAATAATGTAAGTAACATTTTTTGTATATTTCTTAATAACTGAGATATTGGACTTCATCGGAATCTTGCGCCACCCTGTATATACAATCATCTTTATTGAGGTATTTATACATTGTTAAAAACAATACAATTTATTTTTATTATTTATAAAATGGCTATTTTTGCAGTAATGACAGAATTATTTTTATGATTTATTTGAATCCTTATTGAAAAGCCCTTACCTACATGTAAATTCTTACTAAACTTACTTATTCTGTGCAGAGAGAGTTTCAGAATTTACCTTACAGCAAGGAAATTGTTAAAGATCTTTAAAATACCCAATTATGATTGAAAATCAATTTTTTACCTTAACTGACAAGATGATTTTTTTAAATCTTTTTCCTTTCTACCGTTAGGTGTGAGAAGATGATTTTTATGTTAATAAATTAAGTTCAATTTGAATATAATTAATCCGAATTTGTAAAATCCAATTAGATGATTCATGTGTTGAAAGCGAAGCTTTTGAGGTATTATAATGAAATCAAAAATATATTTACTCCAAATCTTATTTTCAAAAAAATCAAAATCAGAGAACTTTTCTCTTGGGAGGAGTAAAAATCTGCTGTCCCGCTATAAAAAAATGTAAAAGGGCTGTTTAATGTGTTGATGATGGTGATATATATTTTTTTCTGTTTCATTTATGTGATTATGATGTATGCGTATGTGTTGGTGTGTTGTGTTTTTGTACTTACAGAAGGGACGGATGGGATGTTTATCCCAGAGATAAGTCCTCTTCACCGGCGAGAGATAAGAGTCTCTCAACCAAAAGGGTGACCTGCCCCAGCTACTATAAGGGCGGTAAGGGCGGAGGGAGGGCCAGTGGTACCACCAGGGGTCGCGGGTTATGGCGGACATTGGGAGGTAGGGCGAGGGGTTGATCAGGTCGTCGTAAATGCTCTTACTTGGGCGGAAACCACCAAGGGAGAAAATTGGTTGACCGGCGTAATTGTAGCCGACTTCAGATGGACGTGGGCCCCATTCACCAGGCTGAAACAAGAATAACAAAAAAATTTAAAAATAATTTCAGACATTTAGAAATTTTGCTTATTATTAATTTCAATTGCTTTTTTAACACATTAAGGCCTTAATATAATGATTTGTATAGATCTATACATATATCTTACCCTACACCCATGTGGGTAGAAAGGGGTCATTGAATATATATATATATATATATATATATATATCTCAGGATATAAATTAAAGTAAGGAATCAATTTATCAAAAAGTC
Organism: Philonthus spinipes; assembly: GCA_963082785.1. Lineage (NCBI taxonomy): Eukaryota > Metazoa > Arthropoda > Insecta > Coleoptera > Staphylinidae > Philonthus > Philonthus spinipes. The sequence continues at coordinate 25,829,688 of OY720299.1, read as the reverse complement.
ATATTTATTATATTTTTAACAAATATTGTAATGAGCCTTCAAATTATTTAATATAATATACGATAACTCTTTGTCGAGACTGCTAATTTTTGAAACTTCATATTTATTTTGTTTTCAAAATATAAATTTGTAATATTGTAATTTATAACACATGTTTTGATAAAAGAAGATTCCGTAATAAATGAATTAAATTAAATTTTTCTTTTTTTTCGTGACAATTGTTTTGAAAAGAATTATAATTTAATTTTCTAGCTTTGTGAAACCCTCTGGAGGTATCAAATTGAATTTCAGTGTACAATACCGAGTTTCTGGGGGTGTTATTCAAACCCTCCGTTTTCAGAATATGGAAAAACAAAAAGGAGTTTTTAAGTTATTTTCAATTGTATGTAAAAAAACACGATTTTCTGTACAATTTTCTGTGTTTTTAAAAAAATACAAAAATTCGTAATTGATTTTTTTTGCAGAGTGGCTTCGTGAAACTTTGTGGTGATGTCATCCAAATCCTTCCCTTTCAGACTATGTAAAAACAAGAAACACTCCATCGACGGTTTTTGAGTTATTTTCAATTTTAAAATTATCAATAATAAATCAATTTTATGCGAAAAACACGAATTTCGGTCGAAAAATCTGTGTGTTGGAAATAAAAAAAAATTATAATTTATTTTCTTTGCGGGGTGCCTTCGTGAAACTTTGTAGGGATGTTACTCAAACCTTACTCTTTCAGAATATATAAAAAGCAAAAAATTCCCAATTGATAGTTTTTGAGTTATTATCAATTTTATGCGAAAAACACGAATTTCGGTTGAAATGCCTGTGTGTTGGAAAGACAAAAATTCATAACTTATTTTCTTTGCGGGGTGCCTTCGTGAAACTTTGTAGGGATGTTACTCAAACCTTACTCTTTCAGAATATATGAAAAGCAAAAAAATTCCTATTGATAGTTTTTGAGTTATTTTCAATTTTATGCGAAAAATACGAATTTCGGTCGAAATGTCTGTGTGTTGGAAATAGAAAAATTCATAATTAATTTTCTTTGCGGGGTACCTTCGTGAAACTTTGTAGGGATGTTACTCAAACCTTACTCTTTCAGAATATATAAAAAGCAAAAAATACCCCATTGATAGTTTTTGACTTATTTTCAATTTTATGCGAAAACACATGAATTTCATTCTAATATTTTGTGAGCATAAAATTTCAAAAAAATCATATTTTTTATATGAGTGATAGTTTTCTGAAATGTTGTAGGGATTTTATTAAAAACTTCTCTTTTTAGGATATGTAAAAAAAAAAAACATTTTATCGACTGATTTGAGTTATTTTCATTTTTATGCGGAAGAACAAAAAAATCAAGTTTAGTTTTTAGATAGTGGGGAATACATTTTTTTGCGGGGTGGGTTCATGAAACGTTAGGGGATATTATTTAAACCTTCCCTATTTAGAATATGCAAAAAAAACCTATCCACCTCACACTGAGAAGTGTAGAGTAACATATAACGATGTTATATATAAAAAAACCCATCGATTTTTGAGTGATTTTTAATTTCAATGCGAAAAACATGAATTTAAATCTAATTTTTGTATGATTGTGAATTATATTTTTTAAAAACTTTTATTGATATTTTTTAATTTAATGTACTCATGGCTGTGCTAATATCCTTGAATCAATCCAAGAATTATGAATCCTGAATTCGCGAATATTTTTGTTGAATCGAAGAATTGTATATAATCGTATCGACAATTTTATACATTTTATTAAGAGTAATTAAATATAAAGTATACCTTGACTGGGGTTGGTGAGAGAGACCTGGGCCAGAAGTGGTTGAGACGGTCCAAAAGGTTGAGACGGTCCAAAGAGTCCAACCAGTCCTTGTGGGGGTCGTACTCTGGCTTGGGCGGCTGCGGTCTCTTGCTGTGCACCAAGTACAAGGGGTAACGGCTGAAGGGGTAGGTGGTGAAGAAAATACCGGGTTCCCTCTTCATCACGCGGTCAACATGATCCCTCCAGGCTTGGTCGGCATCGAAAGGCTTCGACTTGGTAATGTGGAAAACTAAACGGCAAAAACTCACGTCAGCCATAATGAAATACGAAAAATGAAATGAACGGAGAAACGCGTAAAAAAAAGATACCAAATAGAAACAAAAATGAAAAGAAAAAAGATCACAAAACATCGACTCACGAGAAGGTAATCGTGAATGAGAGAAAACAATTTACAGTCCACTAGGGGTCGATTTTCAGTGGTACAGGTTTTTACATGCAGTTTTTTTCTCGTATTTAAAAAAAAGAAATTTCGTACTGATGTTTCGATATTGTAGAAAAGTTTTATTGATTCGAGCGTGCAAGCGTTTGGAGTTATCGTATAATAATATAAGCGTTAGAGTAGTTTTAAATAAATAAAATTTAAATGTCCTAATGAACAACAAAATTTAAATACTCATTTAAATATTTCGCACTCATTACAGGTGGTTTTCTTTTACTTATTTACTCATAAATAACATTTTTAATTTTTTTTATATTCTTTTAATTAAAACACTATTAACCTTTCTTCACAAATTTATTGTTTACTAGATCTATATTTCGGTCACAAAACGACCATTATCAAATGGTTTATTTAAAAGTTATCATCTTCACGTAACTCGCACAATTTCATTTATTATATTCGTCTTTTAAAAAAATATACTTTCAGTTATTGTTATTATTATGTATTGGTCTTCGATTTTAATCAGTATTGGGATTTTACATCCGAACAATAAAATTTTTAATAAAAAAAACTTAATTTCATTATGTCATTTTATATAAATTGGGTTGCCTATATTACTAGCTTTGTAATAAAATTTTATAATGAATATATGCAACCCAATTTACATTACAACATACAATAAATAATCGCCGTGATTGTGTCAAATGCAATATATCAGCAATGCATTTTAATAGGTAAAATAAATCAACATAATTATTATAATTATATAAGTCTCAATCAATACAAAATATTTTTTTCATCAAATGATTAAAATCATTATTATTAGAATAAAATAATGATTTTAATAAATATTATTGGTAGATTTTTACTAATTTATTTATTATTACAATTTGAATATTGGTGGTTTTAAATATTATTTATATTAAGTTATTCATTAGGGACACAAATAAATAAATCATTTAAATAATTAGCCTACAAAAGAGTAATAAATATTATCAATAGGTTAGTTATGAGATGATAATTGTTAATATTTAACTAAGAAGCGTTTATGTTTTTTTGTAAAAATATCTATTTTTACAGCGCTCGACACAAAAAAATGTAATAAAAATACTAAAAAATATGAAGGAGACGAATTCTTACCTTTTATCAAAGATCCCTCACAAAAATCAATCTATAAAAAATAAAAAAAAATCCCTCGTGTTAAAACACTAGGGGAGAGAGAGCCAAAAAATATTCGGGAACTCTTTAAAAAAGTAAATAATAAAAAAATAACGTAGGGGTGGTTATACAAATAATTATGAATTATAATATATAAATTTTACATATAAAATATTGTTGTAAATAAAAAAAATTTCCCGTGCGTTAAAATACAAAAATGTTCGGAAACTTAAAAAAACAATATAAAATAAATAATAATAAAAAAAACTTCGGGGGTACAAATAATGTGGAGATAAAAATCTATATAAATATTTCATATAAAATATTATTGTAATATATCGATTATTAAAAAAATGGTAATGAGTTTAGATGAATGATCATTTAGAATTTTATTTTTATTTATACGGATTCAATCTGTAATTTGATGGCGAAACAATAAAAAATAGAACCTTTCAAACATTCGACAATCACTAGATTTGTTTTTACAATAAATTTATTAATAAGTAATAATAAGTGTAATTTATTTTAATTTGTATAATTTATATTTTGTTGTTTGACAGTAAATATATAACAACCCGTCAAACATTTACTTCTAAACAACAAAACCTATAATTAATATAATTCTACTAAACTTAACAACAATTATTATTAAATTAAATAAAAATGATTTGAAAATAATTAATAAATTATTTCCACATTTAGCTCTGTGACATTTTCACTTACGTTGCGTAAGAACTTTAAACGAATGCACATTAAAACAACTACTTCCCGAGTAAATACTCCGCCGGGCAATGAACTACATAATGTACACCTGCTGTTGCATAAAAAATATTGTACCATGCAACATTTTTTTTGATACGAAAAAAATTCAATGCAAAAAAAAAAACGTCAAAAATGGTTGCAATATTTTATTGATATGCAACAGCAAGTGTACATTATGTAGTTCAATGTCCGGCGGGGTATTTGCCCGGGAAGTAGTTGTTTTAATGTGCATTTGTTTAACGTACTTACAGAATGTAAGTGAAAATGTCACGGAGCTAAATGTGGAAATAATTTATTTATTAATTTCAAATCATTTTTATTTAATTCATTAAATTCATTAAATATCTGTAATCAAGTGAATAAATACGCTTTTCTATTAATAATTGTTACTATTTACTTCTGTCTTAGGATTGTATCTGGTAGTATAATAAACATATAGAAATATTTCATTTTATTCTATGATATATTTAGAAATTATTTTACTATTATTATTGTTATTTATTTATATTCTCAGTAAACAGAGTGGTTTATATATATTTGTATAGGTTAATCTTAATTATTGTAAATATTTTCTCATTGTAGACAGTGTTGAAACAATCTGGGTTATTCCATATAGGAAACGTTAAGTTTAACGTGTTCGTTATTTAATTAATTAATTATTTTCAAATTCATTTTATTTAATATATTTAAATAACTGTGACCAAGTGAATAAATCTTTTTTTCTATTACAGTTATTCAATCTAACTTTACTTGAATAACAGTATAATAATAACAATAAAATAGTAATATATCATAGAATAAGAAATTCTTCTCTATGTTTATTTTATGATTTTTTTAGCTGATATCCCTGGTGGAACTAGACTGTTATAAAAAACAAAATGAAATTATTAATAAATGGATTATTTAATTAAAATTAACAATAATAAATCTTAAAAATTTACCATATCATAATGTTAGAGCAGTAAAAAATCTTTATTGAGAGTTGTTCACTAAAGTGATACATAAAAAATTACACAAAAGTAAAATAATATAACCTAACATAGATGTTACAACTGTTAACTGATTTAGCACTCCTATGTTTCCTTTGACGATCCTTTTGTAATGACCAAGGACATATTATTGATATTTATCATAGTGTAGTAATGATATTAAAGCAATAAGAAATTTGTGGAGATAGATAGATGTTCACTAAAGTAATACAAAAATGAAAAAAAGTAAAATAATTTAACTTAATATGGCTGAAACAAGTGTCAACTTATTTAGCACCTTTATTTTTTCTTTGAGAATTCTTTTATAATGACTATGGACACACTATTGATATTTATCATAGTTTAGTAATTACGTTAGAGCAGTGGCAAATCTATATTGACAGTTGTTCACTAATTTAATGTATAAATATAAAATACACAAAAGTAAAATAATATAACCTAATATAGGTGATATAACAGTCAATTGATTTAGCACCTCTATGTTTCCTTTGAGAATCCCTTTATCATTGTTTATAGTCACGAAAAAGCTATCTACAAAATCCTTTGACGATCCTCATCATTCCCATAGTCATGGCAAAATAATCCTCAAAATCTACACCAGAATATGGAAATTGTTTGAGCTCCAAACCATTCCTTTGAGGATCATCATTTTTATTTTATTTTAGTCTAAGTATGGTCAAAATATACTCCAAGATGTGAAAAATGTTTAAGCTCCGAACTATTCCTTTAAGGTTCCGTTTATAATTCCCATAGTCATGACAAAATAATACTCAAAATCTACTCCAGAATGTGAACATTGTTTAAACTCCCAACCAATCCTTTGAGGACCATTTTATCATTTCCATAGTTATGACATTTATATCCTCCAAATCTACACCAGAATATGAACATTCTTTAAGCTGCGAATCATTCTGCTTTAATTATATTAAATTACGTAGAATTTATTTGATTTAAACAATCCTATGATTATAAAATCTTTTATAACACATGGAAGTTTTGTGTTGATGAGATGTTATTTAATTTTCAATAAAAATGCTATCCTTTCTTTTACTTTTTTATGCTCGCTAAATATATTACGAAAACGAATTCTTAGAAACCTACATTCAATTAATACGGCGTATAAATTTTTGATTGAAAATATTACAATTTACAAATCTTAAAATTTATGAATTGATGATAATTAAAAAAAAAAAATAGAGCACATAACGAACTCATGTCAATATTTAGAAGATTTACAATAATTATCTAACACACTCACAGTATTTACAAAAATGTTTAGAAATTTTATTCATGTCGATTAAAAATGTTACAATTTTGAAATATTAAAATTTATGAATAAAAAATATTATATAATGAACTCATGTTTCGAACATTTTTTTAATAAACTCGTATCAAAATTTACAAAAATGTTCATTGTTTTATTCGTTTTGATTGATTACAATATCTTTAATGTGTATCTTTTGCGTAATTTATAAGTGGCATTGTCCACAATTTTGGTCTGCAAGGTAAACGACCCTATTCTTGGTCCGTTCCGTCCACTAAAAAGCTTGACCTGTTTATAAGACTAGGAAACCAAATTCACTTAATAAAATTTCAACCACCATTCACCAGTTATCCATACGCTAGATAAATGGTGGTTAATCATTTTATTAAATCTTTAATGTGTGTTTACTTTTAAAATTAATCGAAGTGGATAAAAACATTGAAAATATTGTTTAATTTGTGTTTAATATTGAAATCAATTGAAATGGAGAAATCGATTGACTCCAATATTAAATTCAAATTTTTTTATAATTTATTTCCTCAAAACCATAAATTACATAGTTTAAATATTTTCAATATTCTATTTTTTTATTTCGATTGACTCGAACGTTTCAAGATTTCAATAATAATCCAGTATTAATACAAAGTAAAAAAAAAGATATTTAATATTTTTCTCTATTTCGATTGATTCTAATATTAAACATATATTAAAGATCAATTAAAATGAATAAAAAATGCTCGACATTTTTGTAAATGTTGATACGAGTTTATTAAGCAATCCTCTTTTAAATGTCATCAATTCATAAATTTCTGTAGCCTTTTAATTTTCTTATTTATTTATATAATGGGGATTTTATTTCATTCCACATAGCTTTATGTTTCATTTAAAATAACGCATTGGAGGAATATTTTGTGTGAAATTTCGTTTAAATCAGTAATAGTCACAAAAATTAAATAATTGCTAAAGGGCAGAAAAACTCATGATTACGCCCTTTTTTTGTAATATTTATTGAGTCTACAAAATTTGTGTATTTTTTTTAAATCCATCTCTACAGCAAATATAAAAACAGATTATTTATTAATTTTTAATACTATTGAAGATAAAAACTTCGTTTCTCAAAAATATTTATTGGATATAAAAAATAGTACTAGAAAAGAAAGCATTTTTTTATTAAAAAAGTTAATCCTATACTTATTTAAACAATTATCTTATATTTTTTGCGTAAGCCACTCATCACACATTTCAAATATCCAAACACCCCGCGCGCTGTTTCGCCATCTAATCACAGAAGAAAAAAAAAACAAAACAAAAAAATAATAAAGAGTAGGGGATGTGAAAGCAAAAAAAGTGATCAATCGCCCTGGCAAATGCTGGAGTTATTCAGAAGCTTGATGATTGGTGTGATTCTGTTTGGTTTTAGTTAGACGTTAGTTCAAAAAAATTATATTAAACGAAACAAATAAAAATAAAAATATAAAGCATCGACCTTCTAGCTCAAGCGTTTGCCGGGGCAACCGTCCGGCCGTCTTTAGATTTTTCCAAAATTTCTGATTTTTTTATTCTTACACTCATATATAAACAATTATTATTTACATGTTAAGTTAAAAACCTACGTTTTGTTACATCATCTTTTTTGTTCTGATATTTATATAATTATAGAAAAAAAAGTGTGCGTGTTATTTGTTTTAGTTGCGCTTTCTACTGATTTTTTTGTGTGTTTTTTTTTTATTCCGAGTACCGATTTCGAGCAAAGGGTTCGCCCGTAGTCACCATCAATCATTTATATGAGTGTTGCTGTTGTTCTGGAGGTGGTACCTTTTGTTTCCTTTTCAGTAGATTCGGAAGCCTTAAGAGTTATGTTTAATTGTGTGTGACATAAATTGAGACACGTTTGTTAAATATTTTTTTTTGTTTTTAGTGGGATTTGTTGCTGTTGTTGATGGTATCCAGGTCTGGTATTTTTGTTTAGCGTCTGGACGACTTACCAGGTCTGTACCTATCGAGGGAGCCGTAGTTGTGGGGGAAGATTGGGCGTGGTGAGTAGCCGTAGGTGTCACGGTGGAGGGGGTCGTATCTGTAGCCGGGGACGTTGATCCTCTCGGCGGCGTGGATGGGGTCGTCGTAGATCGACTTGCCGTAGGGCCACGTGGAGCTGAACTCGGGGTAGTCGGAGATTGGCCTGAAGATACTGGTCGGGGTCCTACTGTCGTTGGCTCTGATATCTTCAGAACCTATAATTACAACAATTGTTACGATTTATTATAATATACATTTTTAAACACATTTTTATTAAAGTAATTTTAGATTAAGAAACCCGTGGTGAAACATATTTAATTAATTAATTAATTTAATTAATATTTAATTAAAACACTTGGTTTGAAACAAACCAAGTGTTTTAATCAAAGTCTATTATCTTTATTCAGATAATTTTTGATACAATTTAATAATAATAATAGTTTATTACATAAATTGTACAAAAATCATTAATATTTTGAATAAGAATAAATACATAAAAATACATACATGAAATAGTGAACACAAGTACGCCCGAAAATATTAAAATAACGTTTAAAAATAACATGAATACGCCAAATGTAGTCATATATTTAAATGTCGACGGTCTTTCTGCCATTAAGAAAAATATTTTATTAAATTAATAAAATTGTTTAATTTATATATAGCCCGGCGCTTCCACCATTTATCACCCAAAAGATATATACAAAAAATATATAGAAAATAAATAAAGTAATTATTAACATTTAGTGTTAGTCTGTCTGGTCTATCGACCGACGGTCTTTCTGCCATTAAGAAAATTATTTTATTGAATTAATAAAATTGTTTAATTTATATATAGCCCGGCGCTTCCACCATTTATCACCCAAAAGATATATACAAAAATATATAGAAAATAAATAATGAAAGTTACAAACTAAATAAACCTCTGGTCTTTCCTTCTGGTATTTCATTTGTTTATGTCCTTCGTGAACAAGTATAATAACTAACTAAATTGTTTTCTTGAATTAATTTCTCATTTGGTGAAATATGTTTTAACAAATAAGTAAAAACACGTGAAACAAACCACGTGTTTAATTTTTATCTAATAAATTGTTTTTATTACGACGGTACAAAAACGAGGGTTACAAAAAGTGCAATGCTCCATAACTTAGAGCATTTCATTTTTTGTTTTTAACAATTCATTTAATTAACATTCTGCATTTTTGTTGCAAAAGAATTATTAATAATTTGTTTTTACCCGGCGCATTCACCAATTTTGAACACTATAGAAAAATTTAATTTAATTTAATTCATTTATTTACGGAAATCTCCTTTCTACAAAAACTGTAAACATTTACATAAATCATCATAAATAATAATACACAAATAAGTCAACTATTCAACATAAACTTTGAACATCTTTATCCCAAGTGATTTTACAATTCAAAATTAAGAGTGGTCAGGTAATCTCAGGGGTACATTACAAAATAGAAAATAAATAAATATTGAATAAATAAACATATATATATATATATATACAATAATCAAACAATATATTAATAATAATAGATAAATATAAAATCTATAAACTTATTTCCTAAAACAATGATTATAACCTGAATCATTGTTTTTAAAATAAATTTACAGATTTTGATCAAAATTGGTAAATTCGCCGGGTAAAATTAAATTATTAATGATGAATTAATCATATAATTGAATTATGAAACGATTTTTTCTTCTTTACAATACTTTAATTGTTTTATCCTTTAGATATGTATTTCGAATACTATGCCCTCATTATCAATAATGATGAAATTGTAATATCTGGGAAAAGGATAATAATTTCAGTCATAACCCGGCGCTTCCACCATTTATTTAAACATTAAATAATTATATTTTATTAATGATAAAACTGTAATGTGTATGAAGCGGGCAATAATTTCAGTAAAAACCCGGCGCTGCCTACATATATTTCAATAAGAGTTATATGAAATTTAAAAAAAACGAGGGTTTAAATTATGGAGCATTGCATTTTTGCTTTCAACAATTAATGGACCGTTCGTTGCTCACTCAAGAGATATTTTTATTGCGCTGCATTTTACATGTTTTCCTTCCAAAAATATTATTAATAATTTGTTTTTACCCGGCGCATCCACCAATTTTGAATAATACAGAAAAATCTATAAACTTATTTTCTGAAATAATGATCCGAATCATTGATTTAAAAAAATTATTTACATGTGTTGTTCAAAAACGGTGAATGCGACGAATAAATTATTAATGATGGATCAATTGTTTGTTTATTTATTTATTTATTTAGTGTTAATAGAATAATCTTTACACAGGTTAAAAAAGTTATAATATGAGTAAGATAATATTAAATAATACACGGAAATATAAAATACTAAATAAAATAAGACGAAGACGTTTAATTGAGTTATGAAATGAAAAACGTTTTATTCCGTACTTCACTTTTGCTCTCATTCCTTAGATGTGTATTTCGAATGCTAAGCCCTCATTAACAAAAACTAATGATGAAACAGTAATGTGTAACTGTAAAGGGGGCAATAATTCCAGTGATAACCCAGCGCTTCCACCAAATATTTAGATAAATTAAATAATTATATTTAACGATGATTTTAGTGGTGAAACTGCAATGTGTACGAAGAGGGTATCAGAAATGACCCGGCTCTTCCACCATTTGTTTAATGAGAGAAATAATAAAAATCGAAGGTTTAAGTCATGGAGCGTCCGTTGCAAACCCAAGAGATATTTACATTGTGCCGTATTCAGAATTATAGAATTCTTGCAAAAGTATTATTAATAATTTGTTTTTACTCAACCAATACTATTGTTTCCATAATAATTTTTCAAATAGCTTTTGTTTTGTTGATTAAATTGAGATACTGCGATAATTTGTAATATCGTTTTTCTTGCAAATTTGCATATTCCCGTAATGTAAGTTCGTTTCTATAGTGTGGAAAATGAACACAAATTTAAAGAAAGCTCAGATAATTTGCAAGCGCACTGAAATAGAGTAAGTACATCTTTTTTAAGTTCGAAAAGCCGTTTGAACCTGCACCCCATCATCTAGGTTTTTAATTGCATCAATAAATCCAGCATAGATAATTTTGTACGACACACCGTGTTGCGGAACATTCACGAGCAGCCACGGGGACAGGGGAGAGACGAAAACCCAAAAAAATGACGGGTGCTCGGAATTAAAAAAAAAATCATGCCTCCCTTAATTAGATCGATTTTAACATAAATTTGACGTGGTATTAATAGGAAAAGGATTTATTCACTTGGTCACGGTTATTTCAATTTACTTTATTAACGGAATCTCCATTTCCAAATTACAATTATAATTACATATTAAACATTTTATAAGAAAAGTGTGACGCTCTAAAAAGATTACAAAACATATGTATAATAATTTAAATAAATAAAATTAAAGAATTTGAAAATAATTAATTTCAATTTACTTTATTAACGAAATCTCCATTTCCAAATTAATTGGTCTTATTGAAAAATGTATACAGATTATCATGGTTTCAATTAAAATTTGAGCCTTTTGTCCGAAAAAGATTTGAAACTTTCCAAATTTGAAAAAAAAAAACATTTATAAATTGATAATTACAGAAAAATTAATATTGCTATCACTTTAAAAGATACTTAAAAAAAACTTGTTTTAATGTTTAAATGTCTGTATAATAAGATTGTTTAAATTTTGAGTTTTATTTTTCGTGGCTTTTTAGTGAACTTCGAAAACCTTTGTTTGGGTTGTTGTCTTGTAACTATATACCGTTGGGAAGAAAATTGCAAATATTTTTACACATTCACTGCTGCTTTCGCTAATTATCTTTACCAAATTATACGAATTCATAGAATGTATGTTACCTTTAAGGGATCTGACGTAGGATTGCCAGAACTTGGCCTTCTTCGAGGCCGTCTCGTTCCGGCCGATCATCTCGAGGTGGCTCTTGAACATCCTGCTGCTGTCTTATGTCTCGTTCGTCTCTAAATACAAAAAGAACAAACATTAAAAACTATTCTTTATAAAATATTTATTTTCTTGTATTTATAATATGGTAAGAATAAATGGTTGTTTTCCTTTAAATTGTAATATATGTAAATGTTATAAAAAGGTGATTACCGTAATAAAGTTAATATTATTAAAAAAAATGATTAAAATGTAATGATAGGCTGAAAACCGATTATTTTTTCTATTCACATATAAGAATTTATATTCTTTATTACAAAAATGAATTATTTTTTATAAATAAAGATACAGACATGTAACAGTATATTATTTCTTTTTCTTTAAATAACGAATATTTTTATTTTTGTTATATTTGTTATATAAAATGGTCACAAACCAGAATCCTGTTTAAATATAAATGTAAAAAACGTATGAAATAAATATGAATAAATTATTAAACCAATAAAACACAGATTAGAATTTAAAATTCTTTTTAAATTCTCTTGAAAATGGGCTAATAACCCGAAACTACTCGAGAATTTGAAGTTATTTAATCTAATCTGCGTTTTATTTGTTGATTTTTAATAATTTATTCATATTTATTTCATACAATGTGAACTACCAATGTCTAAATATTAAAACCATTAATTATAAAAAACGTGTTTATTATATATTAGTCGATCTTCTTATATTTTTCCACCAATATAATATATATTTTTGATGTAATTAATCTATAATTACTATTTTTTTCTATTCAGAACACCACATCTAGTGTTCTGAATAGAAATAAATGTACCAAAAGTTCTCTTTCTTATAGTTTTAACGATATACTTGCACGAACAATCTTTTCTCAGTCGTTAACGACTTGGTCAAAAAATTATCTAATAATACTGGGCTTTTAGACCATTTAGCACAAATTGTTAACGTCAACATAATAACTTTCAAACGCTCTTTTTTAAATAAATCAATTTAAACAGAACTCAAAAGAAAATTTAATTTTGTTAAATAGTATGGAAATTGATATATTTTTCAGAATTGTCACAGCGCAATGTATATAAAACAGTATAATATATATATATATATATATATATAATATATTCAATGACCTCTTTCTACCCACATGGGTGTAGGGTATAAAACAGTAATAAATAATAATAAATTATTATTTTCTCCCGATGTGTAGTATTTGCATTTGGTGATTTTAAAGCAATCTATATTTATATACAAAAAAATATGACAATGGTGATGTAAAAAATCCCATAAAAAATGTAGAAATAAATAATGCAATTATTAATTTCATGTGTCAGATTTGTTTAATTTGTCCTGTTTTGTATCACTACTCGCTTCACAATGTAATATTATTTAGGAATATCTGAATTTAATGTATTCACTTAATATTTGTATTTCTGTTGGTAAATAAATTTATTATTTATTTTATGAACTAATGCGGACCATCCTTAGCGATCATGAGAATATGCAACGACAAGAAAAAGACAGACTAGTCTGGTGGATATCCATTTATTAAAATTGTAATATAATATATGTATTGTAAATAATATTTAATTTTGTAAATTTACACGATCACCTCACACTGAGAAGTAGAGAGGTTACGATGTTACATAAGACTAAATAAATAAATAAAAATTTACACGAATAAAGAAATGCAATTAAATTAGATCAAAAAATTACTAATTAGGTTTATGGGTTTTGTGCTAAATGGTCTAAAAGCCCAGTATTATTAGATAATTATTTTTTCAACCAAGCCGTTAACAACGGAGAAAAGATTGTTCGTGCAAGTATATCGTTAAAACTATAAGAAAGAGAACTTTTGGTCCATTTATTTCTATTCAGAACAAATAATAAAAAACAAGGGTGTTGGAAATTAGTTTAATATAAAAATAAAAAGGTCATTGAACTGTTGGCAACAATAAGCAATCGCAATATAGTAATATTTCAATATAAAAATTATGTACTATTTGTAAATAAAACAACGGTTTTATTTATTGTAGATACTGTTATAATAATTTTTTTATGAAACTTTAAAAAACAGTTGTTTTATTTACAAATAGTATATTGTGGAGTTTCAACAAGTAAAAGCCTCAACATCGATTATTAAAAAAAATATGTTTGTAATAATAATTTTCACTAATATCCACTCTTTGTATTCTCACCAAACTCCAATAACCAAATAATCCATTACATAACCCATCGAACATACTTCTATATGACAAAACTAACATAATCCCAAATTTCCAACGATTAACCCAAATAGCCCATTTTTTTTGTTAAATGGTATGGATTTTTTTTCCATCAATCCTACAATCAGAGACATCGCAAAACCATTATTCCTGAAATTAAACCCTAATATTCCTTCCAAATTCCAATCTTCATAATCTACTATACATGAATTCATTTCATCTTATTTGAACGACTGACAAACTAACGACATAAGACAAGGACTGGTGGCTGAAGGACCTATGGTTGATAGCCATTTAACCATTAATGAATCATTTATGAAAAATTAAATTGAAATTTATATATAAAATTCTTCGGCAATCCACGGCAAATTTAAAGCGCCATTACACCGCCAACGTTTGTGTAGTCAGGGAAGCTTGTGAAAACACCGATATCCTCTTTTTAAAGACCAACACCCCTTTTAAAGCAAAAAATGGCCTTCCACATCAAAAGCAAGGAAGAATTCGTCACCAAGCTCGCTGATGCCGGCGACAAGCTCATCATTGTGCCCATGCGAGATGATTGCACCCAAATTGGAGGAACTGGCCGAAAATTCACCAGATATCATCGTGTTGAAGGTCGACGAAGATGATTGCGAAGAAATCGCGATGGAGTACAACATTACCTCCATGCCTACCTTCATCTTCATCAAGAACTCACAAACGATAACGACATTCAGCGGTGTGAATTTCGACAAGCTGGAGTCGACAATGGAAGCAAACTTGTAAAACTCCGTACTGGGTACAGAAAGAAAAGAATAATAGATTGCACAGCGAGCACTTAAGATTTTCATATTCGGGTGAAACAAAAAAAAACAACAACAACAAATAGGACCGTCATTGTTTTCATAAACAGGACAAGTTCGATTTCCTTTAGTGGACGAAACGATGATTCTCGGTCGTCTACCTTGTAGACCAAAATCGTTGACGATGCCACTTGAAATTAGGCAAAAGGTGGCGCTTGCGTCGTCTTTAATTCATTATAAATAGGACCGTGTTTACAGCGTAAGTCATACTTTCACAGGCGGATATTCGTTTTTAATTCGAAGTGTTCTTTTTTATGTTAGATTACAATATTTCCCATGCGGTATATAGTTCAAATTATTTGGTTACACCGAGCTAAAATATTTGGTGATATAAATATATATGTGAATGTTATAAAGCGATGCCTTCAATAAAAATTTATTAAAAAATAAATGTATCTTTATTGTAAAAGTTATTCATTTATAATAGAGATAACTACACCCCTATAGTTATCTCCATATTATCTTTATATATCATGAATTCATTTAATTAATTAATAACAGGAATTTAATGCTTTACAATAGTATCGGCTGCAGAAATCTTGAATATTGTACATTGTATCTTATCTTGAATATATATATATAGAAAAGAATATGAATTTATAAAACATGTATAAATCAATAATGATGCTGCTTTCTATTCAATTTCTGCAGCCGATACTATTGTAAAGCATTAAATTCCTGTTAAATTAATTAAATTAATTCATGAGATATAACGATAAAATGGAGATAACTACAGCCCCAGTCTCTATTATAAATGAATAACTTTTAAAAAGAAAATTCTTATGTAATAACTTTTATAATTATACGCTAAGCCAATATGCTTACTAAGTATATTCTCAAAAATTATAGAAAAACTTCAGATTTTTTGCTTTTTTTACAGGTAAATCATATATTTAAATGAGCAAAATTAATGAATTAAATTATCAACATATATACAATGTAAAAACACTTTTTTATGTAATTTTTAGCAATATGTCTTAATGGTACATTCCACAAGTATGTATTTAATTCAGAAGGGAACTGCAATCGAGAGGCGTTTGACGTTTATTTGGATGTCTGTGATAACAACGACAATATTCTATAAAACGGGGAGGCTCGATGATGGTGCACTGTATATGTATATATTACTAATCTTTTAAATTTGTTTTATATGAATTTTTATACATTGTCAGTTTTTTTTTTCAGAATTAAGGCATAACACTAATTGTAAAGATACCGATTTTGTAATTCTATTTAAATAATAAATTACATCTTAAGCTATTTTCTATCAAATGAATCTGACCACACTTTCATGAATACATTTTTATAAATACATTTGATTTATTAACAGGAAATTAATATAGATTTCGTTGAAACAAATTATACGTAAAACATTAGTACTGCTTAAGACAGAAACTTTGTACCAACACTATTATACGTAAAACATTGGTACTGCTTAAGATAGAAACTTTGTACCAATACTATTCTTATTATGTACTAATATTTTGCGAAACCAAATATCTTGTGGTAAATGACGTTATATGCTGATTACACTGCTGTTATTGCTTAGATGAAGCAAACACTAAAACCTTTTGGGTTCTCATAGAAAAACAGTTAGAAGCAGTTTCCAAAACCATGTCACGAAATATTTCTTGACATGAAGGAGGCAAATTAAAAAAATAAAATCGGAGGAAGGTGCTTCCTCTGTAGAAATAAGCATAAACTATGGAAAAACCTAATACCGAAAAAAGGCTAGGAAAGCTTATAATAAATATTAATGAAACAGAAATACTCTCTCTGCCAAATGTTAACTCAAAATATAACCTTATAGTATTATAATTTATTCATTCTAGCATAATAACTGTGCCTCATGAGAAATATTTTATTTTTATTGTAAATTCACTTATTAAAAAATATTTATGAATTTTGTTTATTGGCCTAATTAATATTGATAATTTTCAATTTTTTTTCCGAATAATATACTTTTATTTTAGTTTAAGTAGTGTTGTGAAGGTATGAATCTTGTTTCTAATGGTTTCCAAGACGATTAGTAAGACACACGCAGTCTTTGCCGGAGGAGTTATTTTTTTATGAATTTAGGTATGAATCTTGTTTCTAATGGTTTCCAAGACGATTAGTAAGACACACGCAGTCTTTGCCGGAGGAGTTATTTTTTTATGAATTTAGGTATGAATCTTGTTTCTAATGGTTTCCAAGACGATTAGTAAGACACACGCAGTCTTTGCTGGAGGTGTTATTTTCTTTTATGATTTAGTGTAAAAAATGAAGCGTTCAACTTTTATCTAGTAAGGTGTTCTAATTTTGTGTATTCACCTAATTTGAGCTGATTGTTATTTTTTTATTTTCTTTCCGCACTTTTCATGAATCTATCTGAATATTTCGCTATATAGATATTGTGGAAATTACTAATTTGTATTACATTAATGATTTCATCAGTGGATGATATTTTATTATAGATTGAAGTATTTTTAAAATATTTATTTGATAAACAAATCTATATGCCGGCCCATATTAGATTATAGTCCTATCCTCTTTACTCAAATCAAACCATCTACTCTTTACCATTTAAAGGTTGCCGAAAGTTCCTCCTTACGAATCCTTACCAAACTTCGACACCCCAATAACCCCCTCCACAATCCCTCGTACGAAAACCTCTACCAATCCACCCAAAAACCTTTCCCAAAAAATCGCAAACAACTCTTACACGAAATCCCTTCTCAATAAATTCTGTATTCCTCTAAATCCAAACATCCTTACCAAATATTCACACTCTAGTCTCACCATTCATCAATACGAACCAAGACAGTTCAGCTAGCTAGCACAGATATTTCTAAATTCACATCACCATAAATTCATGACAGGGCAGAAAGACCTTAGGTCGATAGCACAGGAAAGACTAACACCTTCATACAAACTTATAATTGAATTATATAACTGTATATTATATAAAGTTATTGTCTGAATAAAGATGTATATATATTTATTTGATAACATAAATTTATTTTAATAATTACTTTTTATATTTATATATCGTTTTACTAAACCACAGCCTTTATGTTACACTTGTGTTTATATAAGTTACATGAAGATGATAAATATAAAGAAAAAATCCAAAATGTACATTTAGTAATCCTAATTAAAGATATATAGAGAGAGAAACAGCGAATACAACTTGTCTTTCTTTATGCAAACTTAAGTGTTAATATAATTAATGGTTTTAATATTGAGACATTTGTAGTTCATATTGTATGAAATAAATATGAATAAATTATTAAAAATCAACCAATAAAACACAGATTAGATTGATTAACTTTAAATTCTCGACTAGTTTCGGGTTATTAGCCCATTTTCAAGAGAATTTAAAATAATCTATGTTTTATTGGTTGATTTATTCATATTTATTTCATTAAGTGTTAATATTTACAGGTAGTTTCTGTTATTGTTTTTTATTTTCAATACGTAGAATAAATTTATATAGTTCTCATTCTGAAGTTTATTGTTTTAATAATAAAAATGTCTATTTGCACGGAATATATATTATTATTGAATTAAATTTGAATTTGTAAGTAAAATTTCTTCCAAAATTATTTTAATTGAATCATTGGTTACATTATAGAAATAGCGACGTGAATCATCCTCTTATATGAGTCTGACTAATTTCGCAAATATTTTCAAATTAATCTAGAACATTTATTTTCGGTCAGTTTGTTTACCTCGTTAATTTTATGTTTGCTCAAATTCCCGTTTAATTTGTCATCAGCGAAATTATTCAGCCGGATGTTCGAGATTCAAAATTTCAGCCAGATTTTCGAATTTTCGTCTTTGTCTGTCTCGGATATTTGAATATACAATATTTACTAAATACAGAATTTTTGAATTGTATTTCACTAATCGTCAAATGGAAATGAATTGATGGGGATAATTATTTGAGATAAAGGGAAACATGTTTGATATATAATGCAATTCAAATCACTGTAAATTAAGTTAATGAAATAATTGTATAATATATTAAATAAAAATGATTTGAAAATAATTAATAAATTATTTCCACATTTAGCTCTGTGACTTTTTACTAAGTAAGTATGTTAAACAAATGCACATTAAAACAACTACTTCCCGGGCAAATACCCATGCCGGAAATTGAATTACATAATGTACACCTGCTGTTGCACATCAATAAAATATTGCATAATGCAACAAATTTTGATCTGAGAAAATAATATACTTGTTTAACTTTGTTTAATTATGTTAATAATAATAATAGAAACAAAAAATGTAAATAATAACAAAAATCTTACAACCAACAATTTAATGAATTAAGAATATTTTGAATCATCAGGACAAATAATACAATACAATATGACATAAATAATTACAATACCTGCATGTTCGTCTGTAGGGCCCTCATCCAATGCGGTTGCGGTTTAGTAAAAATGGAAATAATCGTTTGAAAAAAGAGCTATTCTTTTAGATTTAATAATATGAATATGTATTTACATTTTTTATCTACCAAGTATAAAGTATCAGTCTGAATAAAAAATAAATCGATAATTTTCGTGAATTACGTCAATTTACTAGTTCAAGTTAGAAAGGAAAATTGTAAGATATAATGAAATTAATAAGTCATGTCTGCTAAGTTATATGAATGCAGAATTTAGTGAAATCCTTTAAATTTCCCTTACACAAGTTTTTATTAGCAAAAATTTAATTTGAAATTTGCTATAAATTTGATCAATTTTCATTGTTTTTAATAATTGTTTTTCAAACAAACTAAACATTAAAATAATTTTTAATTCATCTGATGAAATTCCTGCTTATTTTAAGATTACTTTAATGTATAAAACAATATTGTTCATTGACCACAACAGCAATCTAACTCGAATTAGTGATCGCCAATATTTATAGAGCTACCTCTTTCGTCTAAACCGCATCCTTAAGTCTTTCTGTCATGCCATGAATTTATGATAATATCAAAGAGAAAAAATATGCTTTGACATTATCATATAAATTCATGACAGGACAGAAAGCCTTAACTAATTAATTAAATTGATATACCTTTTAAATTATATTTATATTTATGAATTGAAGAAATTGCAATATGTACAACATTGAGACATAATTTAAATTATTAAAAATAATTGGATCACCTCACACTGAGAAGTAGGGAGGCACATATAACGATGTTATATAAGACTAAATAAATAACAAAAAAATAATTGGAAAAGAAACAACAATATATAATTAATTTAATTTATGTATATTGAAATTTCTTCAATTCATAGAAAGACTTAACTTTGGTTGAGAGCCCAGACAGTGTATTGTAATTATTTATATTAAATTGTTTTGTATTATTTGTATAATCTCCCTAAAGATGTGTGTATATGTAGGAACATATATTCTTCTATTAAAGTGAGACTTTAACACAATAAATTTAATAATATATCAATATAATAAAATTACACAGCCTACTGAATTTTTAAAGTTATTACTGCATATTTTTTATAATATCACATTTAATTAAGAATAAATATAATCTTCACAAAATGAGATATTTATGATTGGGTTATGCAAAAATTAACCTTTCAGTTGTTAAAAATTTGTGCTAACATAATTTCAAAAACAAAAAAAAAAGATATTTCCATCATTAATTACTTCTCGAAACTATTAGAAATTTATTCATTCTCATTAATTTCTCTTTAACTGTCAATCAATTTGATTATCAAACAGACAAAAAAAAATCAACATTGCTTACGTAACCGTAACAATTAGAGTGCGCGCGGTTCTTTTTCGGACGTTGGAGGTCTTGACGTACTATTTTCGTCGGCAAGTCTGATCCCGTGGGATTCCGCCAGAAATACGTACCGGGATACTAAAAACGGTCACCGCTCGATTATTTCAAAAAGTGGATCAGCTGTACGCGCTGGTGGCTGTGTACATATGTGTGTCATGTGTTCATTCTTGGGCCTCAGGTGTTGTACGTGCGTGTATGTGTGTGTGTGTGTGTGTGGTTGGTCGGTGGTGGGAGATTTGGCTCGGATGTGGTGACCTTAGCCAAATTTCAGACGAGATATTTAGGTTTCATAATAAATTACCTCATCGCGAAAAATCAACCCGTTGTTTTGAGATAATGGGAGTGGAATGATTTTAGTATGGATTGGCAGAGAGTTGTTTGTTATTTCAATCGATGGAGTTATTGATTGACCAATTTGTGAGAATTGGCTCCGTCGGATTTTTAACTATATAGTCGGGTTATAATTAAGTTATTAGAATTTAAAACTGATTGAGCCATTATAGTTGGCTATGGAAATGTTATTGAGAAACATTGTCACTTTGGATATGCATTTTACGACTTTTCACTATTATTATACATAATAGTTTCATAATGATAGAATAATCAATGAATTTTTAATCAATCTACTCAATTTTACATTTACATGCTATTGGGTTTCAACAGTCGTACGAATAGCTGTGTCTAACATTTTTATATTTACTCCTATTCCGAAAGACATTTTTTTGTTGTCCCAATCAGGTTGATTGTTTCCATTTTTGTCTCTTTTTACCTGAACCACTTCGGACTTCGACAATAGTCGTACGAATTTATTTACAATAAAAGCGGATAAAAGCAGATTTTACCAATCTGTTTAAAATTCTTCAAAGATTTATTTATCCTCCGCTTTTATTGTAAATAAATTCGTAATGAAGGCACTTAACTTTGTTTGTATAACTGAAATTTATATAGTGACTATAGTTTCGACGTCTTTAATAATAATAACAGCCAGTTTGATAATGACGTGTTGAAAGTATGGTTATTAAACAAATTTCAGTTATACACAGTTAACAATATTTTCATTAATTAAATAACGATGTATAAAGAAGTAGAAGTCTTATAATTAATGAATAAATTAGTAATCCATCTTCTTATTTAAATTAAGTAAATGTATTTTACTGCATTTGATCTGATTAATCAAAATAATAATAAGAACTACAAAGAAAATAATTGCCTATTTATTTATTTATCAATGAAAATATCCTTTGTACCAAATATACAATATTTGTATAAATTAACGAAAAAAGAAGTGTTCATTAGTTGTTAATAAATACGTTTTTTTATAAAACTTTCAATCACACAGTATACATACTATTTAATTGAAAATTGAGGAAACTGTGTAATTAAAAGGAGCATTTTTTTTAATTTCGACGTATTTGAGGTTAAAATCTTCTAATAATAATAATAATAATTTATTACGGAATCAACTTTTTATAAAAACAATACAATATATATATATATACAGGGAGGTTTTTTTATCAGTATACATTAGGGGAAGTATATACCTGCAAAAATGCGAGTCAAACGCATTGAACCGATTAATGTGTGTATGTTTAGTTGATTATTTGACATATGTGTGTTCAGTTGCGTGTTATATGCAACCAAACACACATACATCAATGCGTTTGACTCGCCTATTTTGCAGGTATACATAGGGGAAATGTATACCGATAAAAAAAGCTCTCTGTATATATATATATATATATATCAGTGTTACAATCAATCAATGTATATGCAAGTACAAAATCAAAGTAATTTCTTAAGTTGACGCTTAAATGTAATGAACGAACTCCCAAATATATCAAATTTAATATCACAGTTGAGTAGGTTAATACATCTTATTATTCTATTCAATGGACTGTTAAGTGAATAACTTTGCTTACAGGGACGTATATATAAATATATATATTTAAAAATCCAAGACTTAAAATTTGTTATGATATTTTTAGTAAATTTAAAATGAAACATTAATACTATATTAATGAGTTTCAACTGTTTTAATTAAATTAAATAAAAATGAAAATAATTAATAATTTCACATTTAATGAAATGTTCAGCCTTCATTCATCTACCGTATGGATAAGTAGTGATGGCCATTTTGGTTTTTCGAACCTCATCAGACTAGTGTGTTCCATGTGCAATGCCTTGATGAAGGCGGCTGAACGGAAATTGTGTTGGGGTTATATACCCGATATTAATCATAATAATTTAAAGACGACTTAAGCGCCACCTGCAAGGTAGACCCAAATCGTTGACAATGCCAAAAGGTGGCGCTTACGTCGTCTTTAAGTTATTATAATTAATATAATAGTCAATAGTCACAGAGCTAAATGTGGAAATAATTTATTAATTGTTTTCAAATCATTTTTATTTAATATAATTAATAATTTATTTTTATTCAACAGTTTTATTTAATCATTACAATTGTTTCGCTATGCCGTTTCTTCTCGTAAAGATTGTTTAATTACCCACTTAATTTAATTATTGATTAAGAATATATCGCGTTTCTTAATAATAACTGATATAAATGTTAAAAAATTCATATATATATATATATACAAAAATCTTTATTCAGACAATATGACAATAAAATTTATTATAACAATATGTACAATTGTGTTAGTAGTCTGTCATGGCCTATCGACCATAGGTTTTTCTGCCTTGTTAAAACATATTTTTATAAGTTATTATAAATGTTAAAAGACATTTATGTCAGTTCTTATTAAGAAACTCGATATGTTCTTAATCAATAATTACTTTGGATTAAATTAATAATTTCTTTAAACCTATACTACATTAGTTTAATTATTCATATTTTCTATAATTTAATTGCATTATTTTTCTGTTTTTTTTTCATAATATTTTTAGATTTCATTGTCCCGTTTCTTTATTCCTCTTATTTTTCATCACTGCTCAGTTTTGTTACTTCCAAGAAAAAGTCAATTGGATTGAATTTTATTGATAATTTTCAATATTTTTTATTATCTAATTTTAACGTAAATTATTGCAAAAGTGTGAATTATTTCCGTTTTTATCCCAAATAAATGGTGAATGCGCCGGAGCATCGATGCATAATTTTATATATATATATATAACATCTTTATTTCTGTAGACAATTTTATATACAATAAATTAACAATATAATTCTTATAAAATGTTATACGTTGTCCTTAGAAAACGGCTATCGACCATCGGTCTTTCTGCCTGCATAATTTTATTTTTTCAAGATTTGTATTAATAATTTATCTGCCTTTTTAACGCGTTGTGATTTATTTAATTCTGCCACAGTTCTGTTTTAAATGAAGAAAAATGGAATTTAACATATGCCAGGTCATCATTCAAAGCAGAACTGTGGCAGAATTAAATAACAAAATCATTTTATTTCGATAAATAACATAATTTGTTTAAAATAAAACAGATATGATTCACGCATTTGCAGTTATTTAATTTTATTATAACTCAATATTATAACCAATAATATATGTTGAATTTTAAAACTTTTTTAAAACTTATTTTACTGTTTATCTTTCCACTTTGTTGTAGATAAATAAAAAGCAAACACTTTTTTTATTTTAATATATAAGATAACATTATAATAATATTAAACATCAAGTTTGAAAACTGTTTTTAATCATTCTGCAGTTTTCATTTCGTTAAATTATTTTATAAACTAATACCTTTATCTTTGGTTATGTGTTTTATACTGATAAACATTATTATTCCATTCAAACTTCCACTTCGTTTTACAATGTTGATCATAATTAAAAACAATACGTGTTTTAATTCTTTAATTTTGTCGGCGTTAACTTGATGGTACATTTTCATTATAGTATATATATATATATATATATATATAATCTTATATCCTTCTACCACATATTGGTGTAGGATATATAGTATATAAAGAAAACAAAATTACTTTTTTATACCACTTAGATTTTTTATATTATTATTTTTTATTGATCACTATTATTTTAAAATGATTACCGTGTAATCGAAACTAGTCACGATTAATAAAAAAATCCAAGTGGTATAAAAAAGTAATTTTGTTTTCTTTAAATACAATATGTGTTTTAATTTAAGATTATTATTCATCAAAACAATTCAATTTGTTGAATAATTGTATTTAATTTATCTCTGGTGGAAAATACAGTTTTATTTAAACTTTTTAACATTTTTTTTTAACAAATATTATATAGCAATATCTTTCTTAATCTTATCCTTTTATACCTGTATTGGGAGTCGAGGTTATATAGCAATATAATTATCATAATATATGTAATTAAATTCTGCTTTAATTAATTTCATTATAAACCAAAATTGTTAACATAATTTATTCGAGCAGTTTCGAACTACGATGATTTATTAATTCATTTTATTCTTATTATTATTATTTATCTTAAGTCCTTATACCCTTTCGGGTGTCGGTCTTATTTAATACTTATTAATCATAAATATTGTTTAAGAAGAGGAACTATATTTAGTTATTAGAAAACTTCTAAAACTTAGCAAATTGCATTCACATCTCACGACAGGATAATCGACAAAAAGATTATGACGTCGTTCTTTTATATTTTAATATTGGCCACAAATCAGTCAATATAATCCATGAAACTCACATGTTAGAAATAAGTATTTATTATGATTTAATCAGAATGTTCCTGTTATAAATAACAATTAAAGCGGATAAATCGTAAACTTGAAAATTATTTTAGAGATATTGCCGGTATTTATTTATTTCTACTAACTTTTTTTATGAAAACTGACAATCGGTGTTATTTCGTATATCCTAGGTTATCGACCAGAGGTCTTTCTGGTTAATTTTATATATATACATCTTTACTCAGACTATACAGATAATTTTAACAATACAAATAATTATAATACATGTAGGTCTCAGTCTGTCTGGGCTATCGACCAGAGTTCTTTCTGCCCTTATGGTTAATTTTATTTTATTAATTTTATGTGGAAAATACAATGTTATTTAAACTTTTTGAATAATTATTAAAAAAAATGGCTGAAAGACCGATGGTCGATAGCCATATAGTAAGAAGATTATATAAAATGTATTGTATTGTATTATACTTAATGTAAATTCTACAAAAAAGATTATATATTAAACAAATTATTATATAATTGTCACTCAACAACCCTTGTACCCTGTTTTTGATAATATATATATATATATTATATAATTGTTTAACAAAATATAAAGTATAATTCAATAAATAAAAAATATTAGTATAATTTAATCGGGAAGTTTCAACAGTCGAAGATTTTGTTGTGTTTTCTATTCTTACTCTCATTAAGGATATTGTTGAGTAAAATAATAAATATTTTGATATTCTTCATTAATTAAATAAATCAAACATGTAAATTATTAATTATTTGTTTGCGTCAATTAACGATTTTTTTGACATATATTTTTACTTTCACCGGACCTCTGTCCATGGGAAAGTATTTTAATCTTAAAAATTATCGATACTTTCCTTTGGACCTGTGTGCAAAGGAAAGTATTTTGATCGTGAAAATGATCGACTCCGAAATTCTCCATCAAAATGAATAACTTTAAATTCTCGACTAGTTTCGGGTTATCAGGGCATTTTCAAGAGAATTAAAAAAATTGATTGATTGAATTAATTATTAATTAATGAAAAAAAAAGGAGGAATTAATTAGAATATTTCCAAAAATATTCTAATTAATTGAATATTTCCAAAAATATTCTAATTAATTGCTCCTTTTTTCATTGAAACATTTGTCTATAAAATAATGAGATATAATATTGGTCATTCCATTTAAAAAAAATATTTATGATGTTTTTAAGTAGGCACAGAAATGTTGACACTTTTGAAATACGTATTGTCAAGATTGACAGATGTTAATTTTTTAATTCTAGATGAATCTATTACTAACAATTCAAGATGTCGCTGGTCTATCTATCTTGTTTTTACTAGAAGTTATAGGTATTTTTCGAAACGTCAATTTCAGGTTAAAATTTGACAAATATTCTTTTATCTCAAAAACTTTAACAGTTATGAAAAAATAAATCTATATGACTGGGTAGGCTATTTAACGGAAAATTAAAAAAAAATAGGGTGTTCTAACTATTAGTTAGTTAGAACACCCTATTTATTCAAATGTGTATATGTATGTACAATAATATACAAAAATTAGAATTATATTCTGTAGATGAATCGGCTATCGACCAGAGGTCTTTCAGCCTAGGGTGTTCTATTCAAAATAACAAAGTTGATAGCTATTTCCATTATAACCGGAAGTGAAAGAAAGTCAAAATGTATTCGGTCGCATTCAATCGTTTTATTTTTTCAAATTTTTCCCCGAAAACTTTTAATGGCCGTTATTCGTGACCCACCCTGTATACATAAAGCAAATTTTTTTTTCTTCTGCATTATATTTAAAGCATGTTCTAAAAAGCATTAAATTTTTCAATACCCCAAAAAATGTTTAATAACAAAGATAGAAACAGTTTAACACGACTGTTTTCCAAACTGCACAAAAATAATAGCATTTTCATTTTTTTTCTCAATCACTTCTATCAAACTGCTTTATTTTAGTTTAACCAAAATTTATTAATACAAAATTTCAGTAAATCAAAAATGATTGCGTTCGTTAAATTAAAAACGCTCTTAGTGTACAGACAGAGCAATTCCAATATATAAAACTAATTAATATTTAGACATTGGTAGTTCATATTGTATGAAATAAATATGAATAAATTATTAAAAATCAACCAATAAAACACAGATTAGATTGAATAACTTTAAAATTTGTTTTATAAAACAAATAAGATTTTAAATTTGTTTTATAAAACAAATTTTAAATTCTCTTGAAATTGTGCTAATAACACGAAACTAGTCGAGAATTTAAAGTTATTCAATCTAATCTGTGTTTTATTGGTTGATTTTTAATAACTTATTCATATTTATTTCATAAAACTAATTAATAAAAAATATTTGCACCAAACTAAAAACGATCTTTGTATACAGAACACTAATTGTTCATACATAATTGCTAAATCAACGTTGCGTGAACGTTTCTACTCGGAAAAAAAGTCTATTACGAAATCGCCCGCTCTCGCATCCTATCCGGCGAGAGGTTGGTGTCGAATTTAGCCGGGTTTCGAACAAAAAAATGCCAAAATACGGCCGTGACGTGCGCTCGGCCAGTCCGGGCTCAACAAATAGGGCAACCGTCCAGAAATAGAATCATCCTATTATAGATCGGCCTCCCAGATCCACACAAACACGTCCAAGCAGAAAAAAATATACGATGGGATCACTTGAAACCTTCCCCCGCAAACAACGCACACGCAAAAGATATTTTCTCAAAAACAAAATTGTAATCAATGAATTACGATGTAGTTACAGTCGCAACCATCTTGATGATAAAATGGAATTATTTATTTAAACGCATACGCAATAGATATTTTCTCGAAATATAAAAAATAGAATTATAATCATTGAATTGAAAATATTTTGATGCGTATTATTTTTATTTTGTATTTTGTCGTAATTTGTGATTAATAATTTGCCTTTTTTTATACATATGTTTTGTAATCTTTTTAGAGCGTCACACTTTTTTTATAAAATTTTTAATATGTAATTATAATTGTAATTTGGAAATGGAGATTCCGTTAATAAAGTAAATTGAAATTGAATTACTATTTTAAACGCACACACACGCAATAGATATTTTCTCGAAAAAAAAATAAAATAGATTTATAATTGTATAAAATAAATATGAATAAAATATTAAAAATCAAAACACAGATTAGACTGAATAACTTTAAATTCTCGACTAGTTTCGGGTTATTAGCCCATTTTCAAGAGGATTTAAAGTTATAATCATTGAATTACAATAAATAAATTTACGAATCTTTATAGGAACGGAAATGCTGTTTGAAATAAAAGTTCTAAAAATTATTCAAGTTTCAATATTTTTAAACCATCGCATGTATTTATTTTTTATTTATTTTATTTATTTATTATTATTTTTTTAATACCAGTAGAATATTATAAGCGAAGCAACCTTAATATAATTAATTTAAGAATTAAAGATAAAAAACTAATCTTTATTTCTTAAATTAATTACATACAGGTTTCTGGTTTGCTTCGCTTAAAATATTCTATTGATATTAACAAACAAAAAATACATGTGACGGCTTAAAAGTATTGCGTCATTCTTTGGAACTTTTATTTTAAAATGCACACACTTAATCCTTATCGATAGGATAATGGGGATTAGGATTATAAATATTTCTAAATGCATTTCCATTTTATTCTTAAATTCAATGCGTTTCATTCATATCAGAATAATTATTGTGAATAATGTTTTATAAATTATTAATTGTTCATATTCTTGTAATAATTATCGATTTCTTATTTACAAAACAAAGTTATGGATTATTTAAGCTATGATATTATTATTAATAAATAGATTAATAATAATGTCAAAACTTCAGACTTTACAGATTTATTTATTATATATATATATATATATATATATATATATATTTATTAACCCCGACACCAATTGGTAAAAGGGGACATCGATTATATATATATATATATATATATATATATATATTATTTTATTATTATTCAAAAAAATCTAGACGTAATTTCATTACTTTTTCCTTCTATATTTATTATATCAGCAGGAATTGAACTTGTAAGCTGCAAATTAATTATTACGACGTTTATTTTATTTAATATTTTTATTAATCAACCCTTAGATAGATCTATCTAAGGGTTGATTAATATGAGACTACAGTGGAAATGGCCGATTTGATTCGTTGGAAATTATAGTGTTAATTTTTTTCGTACTTATTTAATTAATTTAAGCCTTTGCTTTAATGTATTTGTTACTAAAGCAAATTTACGTTTTTTTTTTCTTCTTCATAATAATAATTAAAAAGTGGAAGTGTTCAATTAAAAAATTCTCACCCCTTTTATTACGAAAAAGTAGAAATTGAAATTGAAGATGAAATCAACTTATTTAATTATTCAAAAAAAAAAAAAATAGTATAGGTTGAATCAATTAAGACTAAGTGCGTGAATATAGGATAAATGTAAAGATCATACGTAACTGTATTTTTTAAACACTTTTCAAATACATTGCAATAATTAAAACAATTTTAAGTGTAAACTATTTAAAATGTAGAAGAGAGAAAAAAATATTTTCTTTAATTAATATTATGAATATTTTTTTCAACTAGCATATAGTAGATTTCTAATCATGCATTTGGTGAATTCTTTCTTAACATTGAGGCTTTAATTAATCTCAGTCGAGAAAGAAAAATCTTCTTTATGTTGGCTGTGTAGACTTTATTTATCATGACGAGTTTTCTTGATATAATATTTATATTTTATTTATTTCTTTATTTAAATAAAATTGGTGGTCCTTTCTCCTACTCATTCTTCTATCGAACTAAATATATTTCAGAAACTGTTTCCATCTTCAGTAGTTGAAATAGTTCAATAAAAAATAAGTACGAGAAAGGACAACCATTTTTGTTTAAATAAGAAAGATTTAAAAAAAATATAATTAAGAATATTTTTCATGGCTAGCACATAGAAAATTTATAAATAATGCTTTTACGTCAATTGTGTCTTCGCGTTGCAGCTTTAATTGATCTTAATCAAGAAATGAAATAAAATATATTCTTTTTAAATTAAAATTTCGAACATTTTTCACAGGATTTATAAATTACGCATTTGCTACAATTGTTTCTCATAGAAAATTTATAAATCCCACTTTTACTACAATTGTTTCTTCAAATTTATTGAATAACTTTAAATTCTCGGCTAGATTCGGGTTATTAGCCCATTTTTAAGAGAATTTAAAATTTTAAATTCTCTTGAAAATTCAAAATTTTCTTGAAAATTCTCTTGAAAATGGGTTAATAACCCGAAACTAGTCGAGAATTTAAAGATATTCAATCTAATCTGTGTTTTATTGGTTGATTTTAATAACCACATGGGTTTTTATTCACCATTCTCAGTCGTATTTCACGATTTTCACCATTCTGTTATTTTTTAAAAAATGATTTATTTATAAAATAAATATGAATAGATTATTCAAATCAATATTCATTTGAATAATATTTTCATATTTATTTTATAAAAAAATTATTAAAAAAAAAAAAAAATTAAGAATATTATTTCACAACTAGCACACAAAGAATTTATAAATTATGCATTTACTTCAATTGTTTTCATAGAAAATTTATAAATTCTACATTTACTTCAATTGTTTCTACACATTGCAGCTATAATTGATCTCAATCAAGAAATAAAAAAAAAACATTTTTTTAAATTAAAATTAAGAATATTTTTTTTTTACAACTAGCACATAGAAGATTTATAGATCATGCATTTGCTTCTTCAATTGTTTCTCCACTTTGCGACTTTAATTGATATCAGTCAAATTACATAAATGATTTTTTTTTTCAAAAAGATAAATGTTGTAATTTGTTTATAATCACCACTGAATTTATTTAAACTGCATGAAATCCCATTTATTTCCCGAAATAATTTTAAAACTACTCACACAATCACGTTACGCAACAAGTGATCAAATCCCGCACACGCAATCCGCAAATCGGTTTCAGCTTCCCGTTAACATAAATAAAAAAAAGTCAGGAAAACATCCACTTATACTTACCCCAGACCACAATTGCAACCACACAAGAAATAATCTTATTATTATTTTTTTTAAACAGAATTGAATTTATATATATATAATTTTTTTTAAATAGGTACTAACCTATGCGTGTTTTTAATGCGAGTCGTAAGCGGCGACTGGTGAGTTCGGTACTAAGTTGCTCGGCGTCGGGACGCTGTCCAAGAGGCGTCGCGGCGCTAGACGGGGGGGCAGTGTGTCGTCACGCGGAGGCGTCGCTCTTTTGTTTATAACGCCATTCATGGGTTGCATATTGTAAGGATTATTATATTTTTTTTTTGCGAAACGTTGCACGCGCTCTTTTTTTTTCGTTTTCGTATGTGGCTTTTTCTTCGCCGTCGAGTGACGAGTTTTCTATTTTTGAAATTTGCAATCACTGATAGCGGGCAGCGGTCGTGCGCAGCGGAGCGCGTATTTTTGGACGGCGCGAGCTTCGCGCATTATTGATGGGTCGAACCTTGAAAAAGTTTCAGATGACCATAAGCAATATCGCGATCAAGAAAAAGAAGAAATAAAAAATAATGATTTTTGTAAAATGCTGCTCTAAAAATAATTGAAAACAATTTTATGACTCCAATGAAAATAATAGATTTTTTTTTCGAATATGAAAATAATAGATGTTTTCGAATCCAATCATGACGATTCGAAAAAGTTTTCCAATTGTCTTAATTTCATTGACTTTTATTACTTTAAGCTCCATTTTTAAATGATAGTTTTAATTAGCGATGGAACCATTTGAAACAAAAATTTAAAATAATCGATATTTTTGAATCGAATCAGGACGTTGCGCAAACTTTTTCGAATCATATAAATTTGACAAAATATTCATTTTTATGACTCTGAGGTCCAGTTTTTAAATAATAGTTTAAATTGATGATCGGACTATTTGAAAGAAAATAATCGATATTTTCGATTATAAAAATAATTGATGTTTTCAAATCGAATCATAACGATTCGGAAATGTTTTCGAATTATGTCAATCCGGCAAAGTATTTATTTTTATGAATCTGAGGTCCAGATTTTATTTTATAGTTTTATCTAGAGATGAGACCATTCGAATGAAAATAATTGTTTTTTTTTTAATTATAAAAATAATCGATGCTTTTGAATCGAATCATGATGATGTATAAATTCCTGTATTGCTTCTTATTTGGCCAGTAAGTCTGCCCGTTTATGTCCAATAATTGTTAGGTTCTTGGATATCTATACTAACTGATTTTTACTGTTGTCGCATTGTTAGATTCTTGAATATCTATACTAACTGGTGTGTCCAAACTTTGTATGCAAGCCATACCAGCCAGAATTGTACTATTGGGGAGGCTTCTAGCACTGCCTAACTGTCTGATATAACAATAATTGGTCCCTTTTTGAGTCCTGATGTTATTGTGTAATGCACATAAGTTTTTTTTGACTGAAAGATGAAGTCATGTCGCCCTAGAACAATCGCAAATTGTTTGTTTTATTTACTGCTCATTTTTGTATATTTGTCCTCAGATAGTGCAAAATTTTTATATCGCCCCAGAGCAACCGAAAATTGTTTGCCGTAATTACTGCCTCCATAAATCAACCATCACCATCTTTCTACTCTATTCAGTGCCCTCTGCATCAAATTTGATACAGTACAAGACTGGGAATCTTTTCGTTTATTCTAGTCGGATCATTTGCATACCTCAAAACATAAATGTCTTTGTTTTCGTTTTCGTTTTCGAGAATAAGTAGGAGGACGTCTATGACAACGCACCACCTCACACAGAACCGACGAGATAACACCTCCCTGCGAGCACCTGACTGCAACTTTTGCTTCTGCTGCTTTTCTATGTAGGGTAATATTACAGCATTCTGCTCACTCATTTCCGTAACTACGGGTTAATCCCTCCTTTTTTTTTCATTGATGTTGCTATGAAGTGGATAGTTGTGTTGTCAAATGCCCTTTCAATATCCAGAAAGGCCCTCATTGTATAGTCTGAATGCTAGCTAATGGATTGCCAGTTCACTTGATGTTGCCGCTTGTTGTTGCCGGTGAGTATATGCTACTAGTTTTTCTAGTAGTTCTAAAATGACTAATGATAAGTTGATCAGTCTGGCCCTTTCTTTATTTACAAATCCCAAAATTCCAAACGTAATGTTTTTGCAATATATGGTCCTTTCGCATCTGATTGCTAGCTAATGGATTAGGACTCCTTCTAGTATGTGCCTGTCTACTAGTATTTCTATTAGTTTTGAAATGACTGATGGCAAGCTGATCGGTTTGGCTTGGACGTATAAAGTGCGTGCTGGGTTGGATATAAATACCACCCTAAGAATTCGCCAGAATTCGAATATACGAAATGGTAAAACTGGCTCTAAGTATGACACACAATTTAATAAATGAGTTTGTTTATAATTTAGACATTAGGCAACACTGCCACGCTAATTTTTAGTGGCGCGGTATTCTCGAGCACCACCTTGTTTATTTTCAGTCCGGTTTACGTAATAGAGGAATTGTTCATATGTTTTATTAATATTAATAATTAATGAGCAGCTATATATGAAATAACTGTATAATTTAGCCAATTATGAGTGAAATTAATAAACGCCTAATATTTAACACGAATTTATATTGTATGGAAAAACTATTTAATATAATGATATAGCATTGATTGAGGGAGTTTTGTTATGAACAAGTAATTTGTTAGAAGATTATAATTGATGAATAAAAATCGAAAACAGATTAAGAAAGCCACGGGATTTACATTCCTCACATTTCTAAAAAAATGGGCAAAGTAGTACAGTTTAATGAACCGAATGTTGATGTTGGTTCAGGATTTTGCGGTTTCATCCTCTCCCTTGACATCAGCTTCTCCTTGGGTATGTTTCGCCTAGACGTCCCTGCCCTCTGGGAGATCATCTTTCTCTTCTGGTGTCATTTAGCCTCCCCTGAAGGCTAAATACGAAAAGTGCGTTTGCCGTAATACCTGCAAGGTCTCTTCTACCGAGTCTGTATATTTCTCACTTTTGGCCAGTAGTGAGTCGATGCTTCCAGCATAATCTTTACTGAATTATGCTGGGAACAGAGAGCAGATGTTCCTAGCATAATCTTTACTGAAAATCTTGAGTAGACAGGAACACTCTCAGATATAGAGTCAGGGTTTTCGGCACTCTTCTGGAGTCCTAAAGGTGTGCTGTCACTTGACTCGTTTTGACATCCCTAACGAGCCGGATGTTGAAGTTGCTAGAGGGTTTTGCGGTTGCGTTTTCTATCTTTACATTTGCTTCCCTTAAGATAGGTTTCGCCTGCCCTCTGGGAGATCATACCTTATCTTTCTCTTCTAAAGTCGCTTAGCCACCACAGATCGCTGTTTAGGTCTACCAGAAGCGGATGCAGCGGTACCAGAAGAAGTAAGGTTCTCCGAGGAACACTAAATAGGTTCCGTTTTCGTTTTTTTTTTCCGTAAACCAGAGCGAGTCAAAATAAATTACAATATGTAGTATAATTTTTTATACAATTGTATATAGAACAAGAATTGTATAGTGCTGAAAATATCGGCAAGCGGCCTTTATTCTAAGGATTTCTTTTATTTGAGGATTATTATTATAGTATATTGTAGTTATTCTAAGGATTTCATTTATTTGAAGATTATTATTATAGTTTCCATTATTAATTAATATGGATTATTTATCTATATTTTATTTTTATTTTAGAAAATTATCCTTAACTCTTGAATACGTTTTGTAATTGGGATGATTTTTATTTGATTGTAAAGTAATAAATTGGATGGGTAATAATAATAATTATTTAATTTACCCAACAGAAAGAACAGGACAAAATCAAAAATAATTACAGTAGACCTAAGTAATTAAGTAACAAAATTATTGATAATAGTAGAACATGACATATAAAAGTAAAACACAAACTCATCACTATTGTAATGATATACTGATAATACAATAAATAAACATAGAAACATAAGATAAAATAATACATAATAATATTAATTAAGTTGACATTCTAAATTTAAGTACATTGTAATAAATTTTAAATAAGAGATAATGATTATAAAATTATTAATAAATATTATAAAATGATGAATATACTTACAAAGAGATTCTAATTAGAAAATATATCACAATCACTTATTGTTAATATTTTGTTTGCATTTTCTATTATGAAATGTATTACAGAGACCTGCAAACCCAAAAGGGTGTCTTAAGATCGGGAGCTATGAGTAGCTATATGGATGTTAATTTTGTAGAGTTAATATAGCGAATCTAACATATTTTCTTATGTATAATTTTAACTAGTGTCAAAGCGCTACTTCATTTTCTCCTATAATCAAGGCTAGAATCATTATTGAATAAAAGGAGTTCATTTTGATTAATATTTACTGGAAGATATGTACCAGTTTTTAATTTGTATAAATATTTAAGATATCGCTTCTGTATATTTTCTATGTTTTTTTATTGTAACAATCATAAGAAGAGTGTCAAATAATAGTCCTGATCTTACTAGAGAGTAGTAAAGTTTACTAACAACATTAGGAATCCAGAAATCGTTACAGTTGAACCAATGAAGATGTCAACCGCAGTTTTCGGCGAAATATTTGTAACAAAATCCAACGGACCTCGACCCAATAACCAGAAGAAACCAGACTGGATGAGTCATAGTATTAGAGAGAGTCATAGCCTGGAAAATAATTTTATAAATTCGTGTGGCAGTTTTTATAGAATTGCCTTAATATCTGCATGTTAAACTATGAAGGTATTTAGTTCTGGCAAATGTTTTATGATAGATGTATGCCTTTTTTTAAGTGATTTGAGTCGATAATCATAGACTCAATATATTTGTTGTTAAGAACGGAGAATATGTTTTTGACAACACCCTAAATATAATCGCAAAATTGCTCCTAATAGAAAAAATGACAAAAAACATAGTAATAGCACAGACAAAATATGTTTGTCTGTAGTAATAGTTTCATTGAAAGTTTAATATAGATTACCACGTAGTAACAGTCAAAACCATCGTGTATTCTAGTTCTAATAGTTTTGCGATTATATTTAAGGAGTTGGGATTTGTATAGATTTATTTTGATAAAACAAATATGTCAGGTTTTTTCTACTATTCAGTTATCGACAGTGGGCTAATTTAAGAAGTACAAAAGTTACAGTAGCTAAGGAGATTAATTATTTAATTGAATAAATTAATTATTTTCAAATCTCTCTTTGATTTTATTTAAATAACCTTGATTTAAATTGTTTATTTACTCATGGAAAAAATCCATTTTACATAATATAATAGAGTAATACAATTTCAACATATAATTATATATAAATGAATACATATCTACGAATATGACAATTTAGATTATCTCTTGTATTGTAATAATAATTATTTTTATGTTCAATAAAAAAGATAATTACACAATTTATTATAAATATAATATAATAAAAAAATCCTATCTAGTCGCTTTTTCAATTTGAAAGGAATTAACATAACCAATCCAATAGAACTCAGACAGAAATCACCCTCCGCATTGTGCATCCCAGACATCAGCATTGTCGGCGAACTCCCGGCCGATAGTTAACTTGAAAAGTTTGCGGCATTTAAGGAAAAACTTCGCAATCAGAGAAGTCATCAAACTAGAGCACTGCTTCAAGCCGGAACGTTGCGCCGTTTCCTCCCCGTCCCCATGCGGGGTCGCCCGGTTCTTTTGATACGGAACGGGGAAAAGTCCGGAGCGGAGAGTCCGGAAGCCGAATCCGGGCATTATTCGATGTTTACTGCTCGCTTCCGGTTTCGGGGGCACTCGTGCATACAAAGGATGCGTTGACATTCATCACAATGCTCCTCAGTCTCAGCCCCGTGGACATGTGTTTTTGGGGGGTGGCGCGGACCCGAGGGACGCGCTCATATTTTCATGTTAATTTATATTTATCGAACGATTATTCATTTTGATGTATTGTTAAGGATGAAATCGTTTCGTGCTGTGAGCAATGCATGAAACGTATGTGGAAATGGATTTTTATATAACTAGACATTGTGTCTTTAAAAGATTAGCTATACACTAAAATTCTCTCCGTTTATATATATACATACTATCGCTGCTAGTAATGCCTCTCTTCTTCAGTATTTCGTTGAACTAACGATATTATTCTTCAATACTTTTTATTTATAGCTTTCCTCATATTCTGTCATGTATTCCATATGTTTTAATGTGACGCCATATGTTTTCCCAGCTATTTCAATTCTAGATTTTATTCTGCCTTTTCTCTTTCATTAAGTATTCACGTTTCGCTTCTAAATGCCAGTACTGTCCTATATAAAAATTTGCAAGATTATTATTTGACTTGTGGGGCTGTGGTGGCACTTGGATCTAAAGATCTTTTGTGTCTCCACTTACGAAAAATAATTTTAATTTAATTTATTACCTCGCAGGATATACCTATCCTTTTAAAGTTCCCTAAAAGGTGTTTAATTTTGAAATATATTAGTTCGCCAAGAGTGGGGAAGTAGTTTCCCAAGAACCTTTGTCTTACACGAGCTAAAGACTCGCACTAGGAGATGTATAACTGTCTCACTTTCCACAAAACAGAATCTACACATTTGATCAGCGACTAACCCATGATTTTCAGGTGGCCCCTAACTGGGACATGTCCTGTTAGAATTCCTGTTAATAGTTTGATGTCTTTCTTGTTGAGTAGCCAGAAATCCCTATTGGAAATGGAGTATGACCACGCAGTGAGGAGTTTTGCTGTCTTAGCTCCTCTATACTCCTTCCAAAAGCGTTTTTTCTCTCTAGCCTCAATGTCCCTTATTTCTGCCTTTAGGAATTGTTTGGCAAGGAGACAGATCGGTTTAGGGCGTATTGGAACAAGCTCAGCCCTTTTTTTTCGCATTTTTTATTGCCCTCTATTCCCTTAAGCTCTGGCACCCATATTAGGCTTAATCTGTTGCTTTTTGTCAGTT
Organism: Philonthus spinipes; assembly: GCA_963082785.1. NCBI lineage: Eukaryota > Metazoa > Arthropoda > Insecta > Coleoptera > Staphylinidae > Philonthus > Philonthus spinipes. The sequence continues at coordinate 25,790,825 of OY720299.1, read as the reverse complement.
GCATGGGAGAGTTATGGCACTCCAGAAACAGGCCTGAATTTTTCGCCGGATTCTGAAGAGCCATAAGTGCAGCCTTGCTGTTACTAGCTACATTGATGTTTGCCTCTTTATGTCCCTTCATTAGGAGATGTCTGGAACATAGTAGAATTGCCATGATTTCTTAAATTAAATTAAATTAAAGTTAACCTTAAATTAAAGTTTTTATTACAAAATCAAGGAATAAAAAACGAGGTACTTTGTGTATGATCTTAATCGAAAAGACCGAAGCCCATGTCCTCATCTTCATCCTCGGATTCTTCTTTCTTGGCCTCCTTCTTTTCTTCAGCTGCGGCAGCAGCTGGAGCGGCAGAGGCGGCGGCAGCACCACCACCACCGACTGGCATCGAGCTCAACTTCTCACGGCCTTGGAAGATGGTGCAGCCAGATCCCAGCGCCATGTAGATCTCAGTCCTTGGACCACTGATTCCTAAGCCCGCCATTCCATTTCTTAAGGACCTGTCAGTATACCATACCAGAGATCCCCATACCTGTGTGATTGCCTCCGGACCAGACATCCCTTTCAGGCATCATGATCTTGTACCCATTTTCTTCAAATGGGTCATCCCTGGGAAGACCAATTAAATAAGGAGCTTTGATTAGAATGCTTAAATGACCTATCAGTTTTTCTTTCCTGAAGTTGATACTTTTGTGGATTCTTAAAGTTTCTTCCAGAGCTCTTTGCAAGTGTATGTGCAGATTACGTCTAGTATCACCTCCATCGCCACTGTTGGAGTCGTCCTCATTGCCCCCGTAATACACAAACATGCCAGACTTTGAATCTTGTTTAAGATTTGAGTACATGTTTTTTGCTGAGTTTTCATCCACCAGATGGACGCTGCATAAGTGACAGTGGATCTCACTATCGTCTCATACATCCACCTGGTCATTTTAGGATTGAGTCCTCAGGTCTTTCCTAGTAGTTGTCTACAGGTGTATAAGCCTGTAAGAGCTTTTTCCTTGACGTGCAGCAATTGTCTATTCCAAGTAAGTTTTTGATCTAGATAAATTGCCAGATACTTAACTTCCTTGGATAGTTGTAGCTCTATCCCTCCCTAGATTGTTCTTATCTAGCTTCCTCTTCCTGGTGAAGGGATCTACGATCTTTTTGTGGGTATTGATGCCCAGGTTTTTGTTCTTACATCATTTAGCAACAGTATCAACTTACCAGTTACTATTAGCACTACGTCATCGGTAGAGATGCGATTTGGGACATGCGTGCGATCGACAGGGCGCAACGTCTGTTAAAGTTGGAGCATTCACATTTGTCGTCCGCAATTCTCTCACCGAAATGTGACAAGTTCTTGTTGTTTTTGCGCGAAATCTATGCGTATGCATGGATCGGCCGCGTTTTCGGTGCGTATATTCATAAATGTATCGATTAAGCCGATCGTGGAAGTCTCAGTTTGTTTATGGAAATACGAATGTGTTTGTATACATAATATTTTTCCTCAATTAAAATAACGCATACTCGCGCTATGGCAATGCACCGAAAACACTGCCGATTATGGAACATACGAAATGTGACAAATGCATGCGCATGAATTTGGCGCAAAAATAACATAAACTTCTTACATTTCGGTGATTTGCTCTTAATGTTCTGTATAATTTATTTTCTTCTCACGGAAGCAGTGATCGAAAAACCGTTGAAGGCCCGGGACAGGGTAGGAGAAAGCTGTCATACGCCGCACCAGCTTGGGTCGAAGCCATGTAGGTAAGAAGAAATGCCAGCCTAATCTAAAGAGCATAAAGAACAGGGGCCCCAAGAAATAGCAAGTTATATCGGACAGTTTTCACGGAAACAGCGACCAAAGAGTGAGTGCCTTTTGCGATGCATATAGGGACACGGAGATTTTGGAAAAAGCGGAGGTAAGAAGCGCGTAGAGGTCATAGCGCTCTAGCGTAGGGGTTTAGGAAGACCCAGAACGGTAAGAACACCCGAATATCTAGCAAGAGTAAGAGAAGCTATCAAACGGTCACCTACGCGCTCTGCCCGGAAGCATGCATTGCTGATCGTTCTCTAAGATGGATATTGCATGAAGACTCATTCCACCCCTACAAGATGATGCTTGTTCAAAAGTTAGTCCCCCCTGATTATGAAAACCGCATGAATCGCTCTCAAGAAATGTTAAATCGGATCCATGCGAGGTCAATTTTTCAGTAGTGACGAGACCCACTTCCATCTCTGTGGAGGGGTGAATAAACAAAATTTTCGATACTGGGCTGTAAATAACCCAAAGTAACATCACGACAGAATACTTCCCAAAAGTCGCCGTGTGGTGTGCGATTTCCAAATTTGGGATGATTGGGCTTTATTTTTTTGAAGAGGATGGACGAACCGTAACTGTGACTGCTCAACATTATGCTTTCATGTTAGATTTTTTTTTCAACCATTCGAAGAACTGATAGAGGAAGCACATCTGGGAGACATCTGGTTTCAGGTACGGCTACGGCGCATACTGCTCGAGTTTCAATGACGAAAGTGCGACAGGTGTTCCCTTGGCGCCTTGTTTCTCTGAGAAGTGATATGGAGGGGCCCGCACGCTCCCCTGATTTGAGCATTTGCAACTTCTTCCTGTGGGGCTACCTGAAGAAAAAGGTTTTTAGGCATCAACCTCGCACCTTGGAAGAACTCAGGGATCGAAGGAAATTGCCGCTATACCCATCGAGATGTACCGAAATGCGGCCGAAAATTTCAGAAATCACCTTCATCAAAGTATCGCTGCTGGGGGTCATCATCTTTTTGATGGACTTTATGCATAGAACGGCATGATGTACCGGTTAAGATAAAATAAACCCCATTTCCTTAAATTGCGCCGTTTTTTTTCTTCAATAGCCCTTCAAAACTACACTGTCTGTTTTGACGCACCCTGTACAAGTATGGCCTCAGAGGAAGCATGAGGAAGAGACGTACCACCTGACTCAGATTTCCGGAATGCGGGTGCTTCCGACCTGCACCAGATTAGCAGAGGCAGCACAATTTGCAGAGCGGAAGATGACACGGCGAAACATACGCTATGGGACAAGGGTCTTTTCGAAGGTACCTGTTCCGGATCAGGAAGAGTGGCAGCACATTTTGCCTCCAGTGTGGAACGGAAGATGACACGGTTAAGAATACGTTGGACGAAATATCGTTGGTCTCAAGAATGCTGGAGACGGAGGAATTTTGGAAAGTAGTATGCTGCTTTTCTAGGAAAGTTCTGATGACAAAAGACGCGGATGAGAATAAGATACCGCTCCGCATCTGAAGTAGTACCTGACGGCGATTCCGGGTGCGAATTGTGCGAAAGAGTTTCAGCCAACCCAGCACTCCTCGTCGGTTAGAGCCAAGACAAAAAATCCTATTCTCTTGTGCAAAAAAGGTATTCTGGGCCTCCACAATTTTCTTTTCTGTTATTTGTCTTATCCACTTTTCAATAATTTTCTGAAATATTTTATTAAGAGTTCCGATTATACATGAATCTATAATTATTGTATTCTGTTTTGTCTCCAGCTTTATAAATAGGTATTATCATCCACACTTCCCAATTTTTGGTACTTTGTATTCTTTCCACATTCTGTTAAGCAGTTTTTTCCATGTGGCCATATATTTTGACCATTTCAGCTATTATTTTGTCTATTCCCTTTGTTATACTATTTTGTAGTCCTGTCATTGCTTCTTCTACTTCTTCTTCTGTTATATCATATTGTGCTGCATCTATCTCTTCTTATATTCTGTCATCTTACTCTCGGTTTGATTCATAGTCTTTAGCAATTCTTGGAATTGTGTTTTCCATCATTTTATTATTTCTTCATTAGTTGTTAGTATTCTACCCATTTTATCTTTTATAACTATATTATGTTTATTGAAAAAAGGAATACAATAAATAAACGTTCTTTAACAAAAAATATAAATGTTTCCTTGCCGCAAGCGCTATCGACCATAAGTCTTTCTGCCCGGGGTTTGATATGGAATTACGTTTGATTCGATATTAATTTATCTTTTATTTTCATGTATTCGTTTTTTGTTATTCCTTAGGTTCTTCAGAGTTTTATAAAATATCGTCTGATTGTCCTTGGAATAATCTTCCATTCTGTTTCTAAATTCTTCCCATGTTCTTTGTTTTTCGGTTAATATTATCATATTTGTTTTTGGTTATCTTTTTTTTGTAATCATAATAATATAGCTACAAAGCAGCTATGATAATTATAAAAGATAACAAATCAAAGCAAGAAGTCCTTGTACTTAAGTATTTTTGTCATGTTCTTTTCTTAATTTTGATTTCTTTCCTTTATATCTATCGTCTACCATAGTGTATATTTCTTATATTTGTTCTGTTTATTTATCCCACATTCTCGTTTGGCTGCTTCTGTTATTATTGTTTTTATTTATTCCTATTTTTGTCCATAGTTTTTTTTTTATAATTTTGATAATCCGTATATTTATCTGTTAATTTTTAGATTAAAATAAAATATAAAAAGATGGAAGACACACTTTTTTTTAACAAAAGAAAACAAAGAATTTATATAAAAATGATTCGTTTTTTATTTTATTAATAAAAGTAAGGTTTGGCAATTATAAATAAAAGATGATATCGATTATGAAATATGTCAATCTCTTTTTGGCAAAATGGGTTGTTTATTTCGTTAATCACGTTACAGATTTTGAGTTTCTTGTTTTTTTTTTTTTTTTTTTTTTTGCAGAGTAAATGTATATATATGCACGTATCTGCAGATATATTACGTAACTTTTATTTTATTAAAAAAAATATATTTTTTTGTTTTGTTTTTTGTATTAAATATTTTCGATTCAAAAATTGTTGCATTATACAATTGTTATGCAACAGCAAATGTCTATTATTAGACATTTGTTAAAGTACGTATGTAACATAAGTCATAATGTCACAGTAGCGAAAGAGAAAATAATTTATTAATTAATTATTTTCAAATTCTTTTATTTAAGATATTTCACATATTATCAATAAATACATTATCCACTGTATTATCAACGCAATTCAATATTTTTTGGAGTAAATTTAAAACACAATGGATAACGCAATAAACACTTTATTATTTATATTATCAACGTAATTTAATATTTTTTGGGCAGAAGGACTGACAGTCGATAACCATTTTCTGATATGTTTATCAACCATGATTGTAAATATTAAATGTAAAAATTCTATGTACAACTTCAGAAATAAAAATGTGTATATGTATAATATTTTTGAATTAAATTGAATTTATAATATTCACATTTTTTTTACTAAATTATTTAATTATTATTTCATATTCAGTTCTGAAAATTCATTGCCGCGTAAAATATCTGCAATTATATTTCTAATAATATTTAAACATTGGTAGTTCGCTTTTTAATAATAAATTATGAAAAACTTACCAATAAATCCATTAAAATAAGAATCACATATATAAAAAAATCTAATACGTATCCACTCGCATCCGCCCGGGCCAGGTACAACAATCTTCTTATCTCAAGAATGCGAGCAATCGCTAGTTTTTTTCTTCTTTTTTTTGTGATAATTGCTCTCGGAGATTTTAATCCAGTTGACCGAAAACCGTAGGTATGTTCACTATTCTGCTTCAATTTTCAACGTTTGAAATTATTGATGAACAATAACGCGATTTATTTTACAAGTTGTAATTAATGTGTTAATTTATGTATGCCCTCGAGGATTTTGATTCACCAGGAATGGACTTCCGGCTATTTCAAGGTATGTTAAGTACTGTAATATATATATATATATATATATAGAAAATCTTTATTTCTGAGAGATATATTAAAATACATTACAATATTTACAACATTACAATCATAAACATCTAGTTAAGCCTCAGAAAATGGCTATCGATTATCGGTCTTTCTGCCTACTATATTATATTAAAGCGGGAAGAAATATGTTTCTTATAGTGCAAAAATCATCATTTTTTCAATTGTAATTTGCGATTTACTGCCGTTTAAATTAATAAAAACCATGTCAATGCATTAGAAACATGTTTAAGTTTTCTAATGCATTGAGATGGATTTTATTAATTTAAACGTAGGGCTATGTTCAATCAAATAAAAACCACACTGTAGAATCTGAACCCTACTACTTCTTAAATATGAATACTACTACTTATTAATTTTTCAAGATAGTTTTCATTAAAAAAAATCATAATCGAAACTACAGATAATCGCCACTTTTTATACATAATCTTTTCTCAGACAACTTTTAGTGTTCTTTTTCAGATATTTCAACATATATTAAATTAACTATGCGATATTAACTTAACTACAAATTCAATCTCTAAGAATAGCCCGGAATGTAAGCTTTTAAAATTACATTTAGTGTGTTTGAAATTTAACAATCATTAAGATTACTGCCGAATTAGCTGCACTAAATGAATTTCACCTTAATTTCTACGGCATTCCTATTAAAACAGATGGTATACAAATGATGATTTATTAATACGCTGCTTTAAAAGCTTTTTGATAGTTATTTTTGTATTAGGGATATGAAAAGAGTGTATTAATAGACATGTAGCTTATACGTGGAGGTCATAAAAGTATGTTATTGATAATCAATCATCGTTTTCTTGACATTAATATAATATCGTTGTTTTTTCTTCTTCATGGAAATTTATTTATGATAATGCAAACAAACTTTTATTTTAGGAATTAAGGTAATGCAATGCTAAAGAAAATAAATATTGTTTAACAGTTTCAATATAACATAAAAAAATATGTCCGATACTTTTATTACTTGCTAAAACATTCTTAATATTTTATTGGATTTTTAAACCAAAATACTAGCTATATTTTTTTAGATCAATATATACTTTTAAAAATATTATTATATATTTAGCAATTTAGCAAACGAATTAAACAAATTATTATCAGTATCAATTTTACACACGAAACTGAAACTAACGGCCGTCTTCCATTTTTAGACCTTTAAATTATTAGAAACAATAAGAAACTAAATTTTAATATTTATAGAAAATCAACACACACCTTTAATTATATACATTGAAGCTCTTTTTGTAATATAAAACATACATTTTCAATTTTTAACAGCATGATTTTTCGAACAATGAATTTACCAATTACAGATCAAAATAGAAATGAGGAATTTAAATTAATTCTAGATGTTGCAAATTTTCTAAATTATGATGTTTCAATAATTAAAAAAGTTAATTAACAAACAAAAAATGAAATATTTAATTAATCATATTACAAAATTAGAAAAAATCAATGAAACAAATACAAATAAAAAAATTGTTAAAATTATTCATGAACCTAAATTAAATTATAGATTAATTAAATTAATAAACCTAAAACCAGCATTTTATTCTAAAATTAAGACAAAATTTTTATTAGGAAATATATTTAACAAAATTAATGATTTAAAAAAAGTGGCATTTATTCAGCTCAGTGCTGTAACTGTGAGAAATTATATATTGGATAAACAAAAAGAAATTTAAAAACAAGATACAAAGAACACATTTATTATTCAAAAATAAACAACAGAGAAAAATCCGCAATTGCTAACCACATAATAACATTTGGACATAAATTTTCGTAAACAATTTAAAAATTTTAAAAATGTCAAATTATCCAAAACTAAATATGTTAGAAGCAATTGAGATGTATAAAAATTCTAGTAAACTTTTAAATTTTGACTTAACTCCGTTAAATAACAATTTATTAAAATTAATTGATTTAATTCAATAAATTACCTTTATCTGATTTTTTTTAATAACACATCACATTTGTATATTAAATTTTGTTTACATGTTTATTTATTTATTTGTCAATTTTACATTAAACTATTGAAAAAGAGCACGTTGTGCTTGAAATGTACATATAGTGATGAAAATAAAAAAAAGTGAAGAAAGGAATAAAATATTATTACATTAAATCTATTATGATGAAAAATTACAAAAGCTCGTAAAATTATTAAATACTCCAGCTTTGTTAATAGACGTAATATTTCCTTTTAATCTAATAATTTCAGGAATATTGAAGTCGCCAAATATTATCGTGGATTTTGTAAAATCTATTTGTGTAGTTAATTCTTCAAATATGCTTTCGTAAATATTTGCATATTTATTGACGATTTCAGGTTTTTGAGTTCTACAGCCACACATTCAATAGGTATACAATCAGAAAATCAAAGTCACATTTTACGTGTTATAAACGTGTCATTTGCAGCTATAAGAACTCCACCAGCAGTTTTATTACAGCATTATTGGGTAAATACTAAATCGTCGAAGCTTTAACTTGGTTATATATGTTAATTTCGCAATAATAATAATAATAACTTTATTGAAATATCCATTTTATATAATACATAGCAATACAATCATAGACTTATTATACTAAATATAATATATATATATATGTATACACATATCTACAAATAAGGCAAGTTAGAAAGAACAACAAAGATTTATGTGCTTAAGATCAGAAACATAGAATACAATTTAATAAAAAGATCGAAATTATGACAATGAACAACGATTTTTTGCCTTTTTTCTATAACAAGGCTTTATATTATGTAATTGCAGATTCAACAAACTTGTCATATCACAGATCTTGAGCTTGTAGTAATTTTTCTAATTGTCTGTAAAAAATAGTTCACGTTAATAAAATTATTATAATTATATTTTAGTTATTAATTTTGATTAAATGTTTTTATTTTCGTAAAACCTTGTCGAATTGAAATTCGACTGTGATAATGACACAAATAAAAATAAACGAAAACGAAATAAATGGCCGTTTTCACACCGTTTCCCCACTTGCCAATACAAACTTTCCGAATTTTTGGAGTAACGTGAGATTCGTGCAACTCTAAAAATATTTTGGCAACGTTCGCGCTCTATAAAATTCAATTCGTTCCTTCGCGCGTACGTTTCACTTATACAAACAATTTCTTTAATAATAACAATCAAAATATAGAACAAAAAACATTTTTATTAATAAAAAGCTCATTATTATAAATTATACAATAACATCTTTTGGAACATCAGGCTATGATATAAATCATGTTGAAAATGTATTAATTCGGCTAGATTAAATTCGCTTTAAATTTGATTTCGAAATTACATGTTTTAATTCCCTTCGTTTAGAGACACTTTTTTTAAATATATTACTGATATCAATTCAAATTTTTCGTTGAAGGACGAATATTCGTGTCCACCGCAAATTCCTCCATCTAAGACCTCTTCAGAGAACGTCTATTTTAAAAAAAATATTTATCTTATCATAGAATTGTTGACAAAAGTACAAATACAAACCTACTGTATATATATCGAGCGTATAACAAAAATCGACGACGAAGTTGGCGTTGGAAGTCTCGAGTCATGTCTGTACTAAGATCACACGCGTGAAATGCTAGTTGCGGTCAACATGACAATACGCGTGCGCGTGTGATTTTAGTTCAGACATGACTTTAGATTTCCAATGCCAACTTCGTCGTCGATTTTTGTTATACGCTCGATATGTATATTTACAATAATAATTTTGGATTTTATTTCCTCCACATCTAAGAAGGAGGAAATAAAATCCAAAAAATAAGTAAAAACATCGATTATCGCTGTGGTTAAATACATGAGAATAAACAGGTATTAAAATACAAAAACAACTAACGAAATTAAAGAAATAACAGGCCCCGACTTCAATGACGATTATACAGATCTGGATACAATTGCCGAAATATTTGCTACTTAAATAGGTCACAATTATACATGACATAAATTTTGTTCATAGATTTTCAAAATATGTTGAAAAATAGCAAAGGATTATGCTAAGCGTAAAAACGAAATATCCTGGTCATAAAGAGTCGCTATGCAAATGGTGGGATGAGAAAGGTAAGTGTGCTACGAGCTGCTAAAACCTAATGAAAATGTCTATCAATGTCAGTTGAACAAATTGAATGAGGTAAAGTGCAAAAAAGACCAGCAATAGCAACAGACGCAGAGTTAGTCATCCTCTTGCATAACAACGTTCGGGCACACTTTGCAAGAATTGTGAAGGATGCACTATTGCAGTTGAAATAAGAAATTCTGCAGTACCCAGCGCATCCACCAGATGCAGATCTCAAGAATCAGAAGGCGTTATTATGATTGCCATTTATTTCGATTAATGCAGCATGGCTTAGGTTAGGTTAGGTTCGAGTGGCAGCAGCCTCAGGACTGCTCACTTAGGCCCACTTAGGCCCATTGTGTTACCACAAGTAGAAGGTTTTTCCTCCTAAACAACCCAATTTGAGCACCTAATGAACCTGTTCAGATCGTTCACCCTTATAGGTGAAAGATCCGCCAGTTCATTTGCGTAGTGCAGACCGAGGTACTTGAGTCTTTTCCCCTCGAGGGCAGGACATTGTCCTAGATAGTGGAGTACTGTTTCTTCCTCCTCCTCATCTAGGCATTCTCTGCAAAAATCATTATGTTTGAGACTCATCTTTTGTGCATGTCTACCTAGAAGACAGTGGCCTGTGATTATGCCCACCGTCTTCCTTATATCGATTCTGCTGAGTGCAGTTAATCTTTTGCTGTTTTCCGTATCACACATAGGCCATAACTGCCTTGTTGTGTGATACGTGTCCTCATCTCTCCACCTTCGGTTAACCAATGACATCATTTGGTCCCTTAATAATTTCTATGCAGCATGGCTTGGTTGGCTTACAGTTTCGAAATGCTGAAGAAGTACGAAAATGGATCAATGATTTGGTCGCTGCTAAACCAACATTGTTCTTTCACATGTTGCAAGATATATAATAATAATAATCCTTTGAACACAATTAAATTACAAGTAGTGTAGAAATACAAATACTTAATGTAACTAAGAAACATTAACAAGAATTAAATTAACAATAAAACAATAATTAGCGAAAGAAATTGAAATGTAAACACAAACCTTCCCATTACTTACGTCTAGGTCCAGAGAGGTAATAGGTTAGGCTTAATTCGGCTATAGTGGACCATACGCATTAATTAGATATCCGTCTAAAGCACTGTTATTCTTTATTGAATGGGCTGACTACGTTCAATCTTGGGCATGTGTGCGAAAGAGAGGGTCGTATTATCTGAAGTGACGACTGATTTATTTATTTTCATTTTAGAAGAATATTCACCGCCTTACCACACGCTTGTTCATTCAATTGAAATATTGGGCTCACCAATGAATTCACTAATCGTGTATTTTTATTTTAAATTTGAAAATAACTTTACTTATTACAAAGTTACAAATGCAAAAAGGACAATTGATTATAGTAACTGTCAATTAAAAAGACAATTTTCAATTAATATTCAAATAATAGCGAATTGTTCAATTAAATGTACATGTTATAATAACTTCACCTTCTAAGCGTAACAGTGGCGTATTTATTGATATGATATTGATATATTGTTATATAAGTACTACCCCCTTACTAACCGACATTTCTAAATACGCCACTAATGCTGAATAAAAACATTTAATTAAATTTAACATTTCTTAGAAAACTGACCTGGCTATTATTTTAGTATATTTTTTATGACTAAGGAACATTAAGATAATTAATTTCACTAATTGAAAAATGTCTGTAAGGAAAATGTTAAGTTTAACGTTTATGTTATACATAGAATGTGACGATAATTAATAATATAATAATAATATATACGTTATATACGTTAAATTTAAATAATAGCCCCAATTAAAATATAAGTTGAATAAAAATGATTTGAAAATAATTAATAAATTATTTCTACATTTAGCTCTGTGACATTTTGACTTACGTACGTACTTTAAACAAATGCATGTTAAAACAACTACTTCCCGGGCAAATACCCCGCCAGACATTCAATTACATAATTTACACTTGCTGTTGCATATCAATAACATCATGCAACATATTTTGGTCAAGAAAAATTCAATGCAAAGAACAAAAAAGAACGATACTTCATTTAAGGCCATTTGCAGACACGTATTTAGGAATATATCGCTCTGACTTATACAATTTAAAGATGTTAAATTAAATTAATTAAATTAAATAAACTATATTTTATCAAATTAAATCGATTATCATTTATTTTAGATTAAACTAAATCAAATGGAATTAAATCCGAATTATCAAAATATAAATTCCTATAAATAACATAACATTTTCATTCATTAGTCCAATTTACTGATACAAATATTTCATTTGAAAGTTAACCTTATTTGTGATTTAGAATCTAAAAAAATAATCAAATATAAGGTGTTCTATTAGAAAAAATATGACTATGATAAGCCATGCTCTTATGTGAGACCCTGTATAAAATGTGTTTCTGATGGTCCTACATACTCCTGTGAAAACGCATTTTTTTAAATAAACCGTAAAGCTGTTCGGTGCGCACGCTGAGACACCCTGTATATAAAAAGTGTGCCGTTTTCCTGGAATAGATATTAACTTTGTTATTTTAATGGAACATCCTATTTTTATAAATTATCTATACATCATATTTTTGATTAGTCGTTGTTGCAGAAAAAAAAATGTTGAAATTGGCGTTTCGAAAATTTTTACGATCAAAATGCTTTCTCTTGGACGGACCCCTGTATAAACAGTAAAAATTAAAGAAATTGAAATCAAATGCCAAATAAATACTATTTTCTATTTAAATTAACGTTATAGAATAACTATCATCTGAAGTTTTAATTGTTACTATACTATAAAACATTATTGTTTGTTTTTACTGTTATTTCTCTGTATCCATGGCCCGCTATTACTAAGTTTTAAAATGTCTTAAATAGTATTAAATGTGAAATATTTTGGAAATTATATGTTAAGCATATATAAGATAAGCATATAGCCATATATATAAAAAAGTCTTCTTATAAGAAGATAAGAAAAAAATGGTGATGTGTCCATCGTGGTACTTTCCCCGGTGAATACGGTCAAATAAGTTTCTGATTGAAAATTTAATAGGAAAGCAAAATGATTAATAGAAAAAATTGATTGTTGTCTTTTAAAGTTAAAGCCGAGTATTTACAAGAATATTATGAATAAGTGTGTTATTACCTTACAATGGGTTAAAATCATTTCTCCACACTGTTCTTCATTTTTTCAAACTGGAAGCGTTTGCGAATGTGCTGAATATGACAGCACTTTGACGTTTTATTTGTCATTAAAATAATTATTTCAATAATTAAAATCTCTAAGGGAATTTATCAGGTAAACGAAATTCCGCTTATAAAATGAAAACCGGAGGTCCTACAATAAAAAGTTTTATAACAGAAATTATTTATTTTCCAAGATCTAAAACTTTTATTTGAAACATTTTTCTATCCGAATTAAAAAATGAAAAATTGCTAAGAGTAAAGTCGCAATTAATGAGTTTTGATTCTAACCAAAAGCTTTTCAGATCATTCCACTGTTATATAAAGCTTAGATATAAAGTTTGGGCTTAATCTATTTAGCGCTATCGCGGAAACACACAGGCATACACACAGACATTTTTTAAAAGTCGATGGAATATATTTGTTGAAATTGGCGGTTCGAAAAATTTCGCGATCACAATACTTTCCCTTGGACAGGGGCCGGGGGAAAGTAAAAATCTAAAAGTTTTGACAGTTGCAGTGGTGTAGTAAAAAATCATTACTTTTGTGTTTTTTTGAGAATTTTTCTATGTATAGAAAGATAATACCATACTATTCAATAATAACTTTAAATATGAAATACTTCAGTATTCATTAGACTTTTTAATAATGAATTAAATAGTTGGAAATTCAAAACGATATAAATGTAATTAAATTTCGAAAATTATTCAAATGAGTTTATCTCAAATGTACTTTTACCGATTATACCTAAATAAGCCCTAGTTGGTATTTTGGTATTCCAAGAAGTGCAAATCAGTAATCGTGCAACAAAGTTCAGTGTCCATCCCCTGCAAAGAAATCGGGTTATAAAACAACAGTTCCCCCTGTCTCTCCTTCGATGAACGAAAGGATAATATAGCCCTATTATTTTTGGTACAATTTGGAAAGTTATTTTTATCAAGTTGTAAGTCAGTTAATCTTACAATTTATTTTAATTTGCACAAGTTGTTACAAATTGATAATTCGATTTTAAAAGTATTTTTTGACATATCTAATTGATTGTCTTTTAGTATATAACAAAAAATTACCAATTTTATATAACCTAAGCCATTGCAATATAAAAATGTGTATTTTATTGTAAGTTCTATTGATTTTATCCAAAATATTTGATTTGAATTTCCAGACATATGTTTAAACGGCTTCGTGAGATGTTACCTTTTGATTATCACACCATCTCTGAATTTTTAATTAAATAAACTGTACCGATACTTAATAAATATAAAACTGAACGTTTTTTTTTCTTTTTACATTAACATTTACTATCAAATTGTCTTACATCACTTAGCCAATATTTAAACAATTTACATTTGAACAAGCAAACTAAGTGAACTTCTTCCACGTTTTAAAATATCAGTCCCATGCCTATTTCAATTTCAATTTACTTTATTAACGGAATCTCCATTTCCAAATTACAATTATAATTACATATTAAAAATTTTATAAGAAAAGTGTGACGCTCTAAAAAGATTATAAAACATATGTATAAAAAAAGGGCAAATTACCAATCACAAATTACGACAAAATACAAAATAAAAATAATACGCATCAAAATATTTATTTATCAATCCCAAACAGTTCATTGTGAAAACAAAATTAAAAAAAGTTTTTTCAAGTTGAAATTATAGGGAATTTATTTGTAAAATGTTATATAATTATGTTATTACTTTCTCCACAATATTTTTTGTCAATATACCAAAATTATATAATATTACAATAACATAATATTTACCATTCTAAATTATCTCAAATGTGAAATAAAAAAAAACAGACTGTATAATTTATAGCAGTGATGGGCGTTAACGAATGATTTAATAATCGAATGATCGGTACTTGAATGATGTTGATAATTGACTGATCATTGAAATGGTTAATTGAATGATTAGTAGATTATTAAAATGATTTTAATTATTGATCTTCTATTGTTTACTTTTTTGGAATTTCAAATCGCTTACTTTTTTCTACCTTAATTCATACATTTTCTGCGTTTATAATTTGATGTTACTCTAATCAACTTTACAAACTTATAACTGAAATTAAAGTTATAAAAAAATTCTGCATGTAAATTTCTTATTGAACATTGAAACTTTAATCCGTGTATATATTTGTAATATGTGTACATAAAATTATGAATAACTTTGTGATTTTCAAAAAAAAAGTGTGTTTATTTTTCACAGCAATTGTTTGATGAATTATTATTCATACATTACGAACTAGAAAGGTGTTTCATATAACCATTTAAATGATCATTCAAATCATAATAATAGATTATTAAATAATAGAATAATAATAATCAATTATTCTCAGCGAAGTCGGTCCATCACTAATTAATATTACACATACTATTTATGTTTGAACAATTTTTATAATTTTTTATTTTTATAAATTAAATAAATAAATATTATATTTGACGGGTGGACTTTTAAAATTAGTTTGTTTTATTGTTTTTATTTTTGTTATAAACAACAATAAATAAAATATCTAACCGTCAATCGCTCCGTAAATTAATTTTAGATAATACGTAAAATAACGGATTTAAAATATATGCACTATTAAACGAGTATTGCGTACCCAGGACTCTTAAATTGTATAACCAATTCTATAATTAAAAGAACAAAAAAAACGTATACATTGGCAACTTAAATTATCCATCGATATAAGATGGGTAAAAATTGTAAGAAATAATAGAAAATATATCGATTAATATATACAGTATAAAAAAACATTTATTTAGAAAAATGATTTTCTAAATAAATGTTTTTTTTTGAAGTGAATAAAATGATTAACATTAAGATACCAACAATTCAATTATTGAAATCATCCATATCTACCCATCATTACATGAAATAAAAATTTTGATTTTATTTGTTTAAACTTGCATTTGTTGTCACCCCAATTAACACCAATTTGCTGAACCAACCCTCACTTCCTACTGTCTTTTCCTTAAACACACACGACTTTCTCGCCTGTTATTATTTTTATTTTTTCGGGTGGCATCAACACGTGACCTATCGGTTGACCCTTGTTGACACAATAAACACGGACGGTGTTAAAAGGGCCGCAAACACGGCGTACGCTCCACGCACGTCAATCAGGAAGGAAAAAAGGGTGCGCGGGGGTGCGCCCAAAATTGTTTGCTATCAATTAACGCACCGTCGAAAACACAACATTTCCCACAAGGCTCGTCGCGCTGTTTTTTTTTTTCGGGTCAGCTATTTTCATTCTTGATTCCCAATTCCCGCATTTGCGAAAACTGTTCTAATTTTAACGGCGGCCGACAAATCCTTCGTTTGTTATTTTTCTGTTAGCGATAGTTTTGCGCGTGTGTTACAAGTTTTCGCGACAGGAGAAAGGAAAAATAAATTAGAGGAAATAGGTCGTGTGAGAGATATGTTTTTTTATCTCGCCTATAATCAAACATTGCGTCGATTTTACGCAAAAGATAATTTCTTGGAACGGAGAAAAATAAGGGAAAAACTTATTCCAAAGAGAAAACAGAACCGTTCACGTACAAATTAATAAAAATGGTTATATATTAAAAAAAATGTATTCAAACGAGAAAAGACTTGATAATTTTTAGAAAATATCAAGCATGTTTTTTTAATAGAAATGCTTTTTAAAAATCTACAATACTGTGTCCTGCAACAGTGCGTCGGGCTTTCCTAGCGCCTTTCCCGTGAAAAAAACAAAAAAAAAATGTTTCGAACAAAAAATTATTAATTTAAAAATCTTTATGGCGTAAAATTATTTTCAAATATACAGGGTGTCCCAATTTTGCGGTATAACAAAAATATTTTTTTTTTTAATGAAACACCCTGTATTTAATTGTTTAAATTTGAGTTATGTGAAGTTAGTTAATCACAATTAAAACACTTTTTATTCCTCACTTCACTTTTATTTTTTATATACGTTAGATGTACATTTCGAGTGCCAAGCACTCATTATCAATAACTAATGGCCTGTATTTATTCTAATGACATTTTTCAACCTCTACATTGTTGTCCATTTAGTTCTAGAGGTTGCCGGAATTGTATATATACTTTGAAAATATTTTGCAAATCCATTAACAATATCGACAGGATTATTTAAGATTTTCATATAATATATTACCTGGAAAACTTGTTATTTTTATTTAAATATGACCAAATTTTTTTAGGTTGACTTATTATATTCTGACCAATATTACACAAATAAGTTTTGTAAACAATTTTAATCATACGATGTATGCCAGCTTTTTGCCTCTTTAATCTTACATGCAAGTAATCAAATCGATGCCTCTTATAATGTTTTAATGTATGTTTCTTAATTCGGATAGCTTTAATGACGGCGCTGCTAAACCATTCAGGAATTTCTTTCGACTAAACGGTCTTATCACATGTACATCATTGAAAACATTGTTAATATTATTGTATAATTGGGTGCATGCATCATTAGGATTATCACATGTTAGTAAAAAATTCAAATCTATTAAATCTATGTATTTGGTTTGAGTTACGTGAAGAGATAAATATAATTAAATAATTTAAACACTAACACTTTCTTCACTAAAAACATTTATTTACGCTAAATGTACATTTCGAGCACTACGTGCTCATTATCAAATCATTAAATCTAATCTAGATTAATGATTAAACAGGTTCGCTTTCTTAAAATTATATGCAGGACTATTTGAGATACTAGAAAAATGCTCGGTAACTATTTCTACATTACAACTTAATGCAGGATGGTGAGAATCCTCGTTAACAAGAGGAGTGTCCTTGTTGACAAAAAATGATAAACCGGAAGATACAATTATTAGATCCAAAATTTTGTATTTATATTAACAATTTTATTTTGTTGATTAAAATTATTAAACTGAACAAAATTTATATACTTTGTGATGCATGGATGTAGACCTACCCCTGATGTCATATAAGTATTTAAATATGGTAAATTGAAATAACCACAAATTAAAACATGATGTGATGTATTAATATTGCACTCTATCTGTTCAAAAATATGTTCGTGATCACACACTGTGCATGATGGAGGGATATATACACAAATTAAATATATTACCTAATTTTACAATTAATAACTTAAATGTCATATTAGATGAAGAAAATACGAGGGTAGATTCATAGACATTATTCATTGACGACATTGTCTGTCATTTCTAAATACATTATAATGATCGGGGAATAGTTCTGTATTATATATACCATCACGCAACCAGGTTTCAGTAAAAAAAGTCAAAATTACTACACTTAACATTAATATAAAGTTCATTTGTTTTTGAACATAACCCGCGCATATTTTGATAAAATAAAGTAAATTTATAGTGTTGGGAAGTGATCAGTTTTCCGGCACAATTCTTGGAACATCATTAATGAATATTGTTAATGAAAAGAAAAGAAAGTCACGGAGGAAATAATGTATTAATTATTTTCAAATCATTTTTATTTAATCGTTAATGAACTTTACTTTTAAATTAACTTCGCCATTATCCAGTCTTCTCTTCAATTCATTGTGTACTCTCTTCTCATACTCAATCTGTCGTGGTGTTATATCACTTTTTATTATTATATGCTTCATTGATGCAATATTGCGAAGTTTGGAAGAGTTCTTCAAAACCTTCTTAATATCCATTGAGTTGCTGAAGCATACTTTAATAGGTCTAGCACGATTTCCGGATTTTATTCCTATTCTAAATGCATTGATGGGAGTGATGTTCGTATCCACAATATTATCCAATATTTCACTAATAATTTCAACATCATTTCTGACTCCTTTGAATTAAAGACAATCACTGAATTGGCCCGTCTCTGCCTTTGATAAATTTCCTTCGACATTATTTTAGTGAAATCCGAAGAGTTAACACTCTTTACACTCTCTAATGATTTGCATTTGTCAAATAAAATACTCATTGATTTTTTTAAAGTCATTTTCCATGCGCAATTCTTGAAATTCTTTGATCAATTCCTTCATTTCGTTATGTTTGATGCGTAACCGTTCACATTCACTAGATAAACTATTAACCGACAATTGTAAGCTCTTAGTTATATTAAGTAATTCTTCTAAAGTTGAATTCGTATCATAAGAATGGAGATTAATCCAGGACGACAGATTTACCACAGGTCTTACAGATTGTTTATTTTGTTACTGGCCTTCCACAAGCTCCAATACATGGGGGACTGATCGTTAACTTGCTTATCAGGCATAATATTGTCTAAGTTAATAAAAGTAACGTAAATCAAAAAGGATGATGAAACTGGAACATACTATTCACACCAAAGTGCTTTTTATGGTGACTAACTTTCATTAAACACAGAGGATAAGTAAGCAACGGTAAGGGAACAACATAAGAAAAGAAAGGTAAAATTAAAATGATTAGAATATACCTAATTCACCTTTAATATGTTTATATAGGCTGAAAGACCTCCGGTCGATAGCCGATTCATCTACAGAATATAATTCTATTTTTTTGTATATTATTGTACATACATATACACATTTTAATAAAGATGGTTAGTTAGTTTTATTTATATTCGGCAACACTGGGAATGAATTAGAAAATATGAATGAAATAAAATAGAATCAATGAATACAAAATAGATATCAAATCAATTAGTGTTATTGACTGTGATTAAATATAAGTCCATAGACGTTAAATTATCCTCAAAACGTGACCTTCACAATGTTAGGCGAATGTTGTGGAAATTTTATGCTAATTAAAATCAACAAATTATCAATTAAATAAATGTTGATTCCTATCAAGGTTCACTCACCACGTGACTGGTTACCTCCGACCCACTTAAATAAATCGAAAGATCGAAAGAGCAGCAGCATGCACACACCGACACCGTGTCAAAAGTAACGTTAATTTTAATTGGTTATTTTATATGAAATTCATGGCTAATGCAATTTAAATATGCGAAATTTTTCAAATTTAATAAAGTGAAATACAAAACCATACGAGCCGAAATACGAAATCGATGTTTGGCTACTTTGTCGATGGGAATACCCCGATTTTTGTATTTTTTTTATAGAATTAGGTGTGAACGTGTATGCTATGCACGAAAATGAAGTTCGTTTTAATAGGAAACTTACGGTTTTTCCGCAAATTGCATTCAAAGTTGCAATTTTGAGGTTATCAGTGTTCGTAATTTCGGCAAAATAAGCATATTTCGGATGTAATTTGCGTCAATGGTGAAACTTTCTCCAATAATTCGAAATAATTAATAACGATTATAGTAGTATTTTCATCTTTACGGCCAATAACACGATATTAAATTTACTTCAAATTTGACGTCTATTGACGTTTATTTAAAATAATCGATATTTAATTTTAGATTTTTTTAATAAATTACAGCCATTTTAAATCTTGGTATTGAATATAGATGGCGCTAATTTAATCCAGTAGCTATGATTACACGAATTGTAATACATATATATATTTTACTCTTTTTTTTTTGTTGGGAACGAATTGTAATATTATAATAATTTAAACATGCATGTGAACTAATTAACAAAACGGCGGCAAATTTAAATTTTCGTCATACATAATTGTATTTATTTCATTTTTTATCACTATAAAAATGTTTTATTTATATTTAACAAAATTACTTATAATTAAAAATGTTTTGTGGGATCTACATTACCAACCGAGTAACAGATATTTTAAACAGTTTTTGTTTCATATTTGTTATTTGTTGTGTACATTGATATTTTCTCTTGTTGCACAATTTTTCGTTTTGAAGTGGTTTTTGAGCGTAATTACCATTATCGGAGAAATTTAAATCAGTACTCTTTAGTGCTAGTTACTGTGTATTTGTTAATTCAAAGTAAGTATATAAAAATAAATTATATTTCAATTATATTTTAATATCGTTAGAATTCAAAGCAAATTAAATGAATTTATTATTCATTAACAATTATCCAATTGATTATTTTTTCTAACACTTTCAGTAATAAAATGTGGAATAAGAGAGCGTTTTTGGAGAATTTTGGGGATAATGAAAGTGCATTCCGGTGGTGTCAGGCTAATGGCTTATTACCACGAGAAAAAAAAAAATGCACAAGACATAGAACCCCTATGAATTATAACGCTTCTCAATCTGGACTAGGTGTTTTCCGTTGCAACAAAGGAAAACATAATTTTAATGTTAGTGTTGCAAAAGGAACTTGATTTGAGGGAGCAAAACTTTCATTGCAGAAAGTGTTCAGGTATTAATTTAATATAATTGATAATAGCATATAAATTTAAATTAATAATATTTTTACAGCATAATGTTTTCGTTCAGTGAAGACGACTCATATGAAAAATGTATGAGTGAGGCAAAGCTACCAGGAGAAGAGGAATGCTTGTCTAGTCATACAATCTGCGATTGGTAATACAATATAAAATAGTTTTACAAGTTGAATATTAAACCATATTAATTGTTTCTTAAGGTACAACTTTTGTCGCGAGGTTGTGATTGATAATTTTTTAATCAGTCAACAAAACCGTGGCAAAATTGGTGGTCCGGGAAAGATTGTACAAATCGACGAATCAAAGTTTGGAAAGAGAAAATACAATCGAGGAAGACAAGTTGAAGGTCACTGGGTTCTGGGTATGATAGAGGATGGATCAGAAGACTTCCGGATGGTTGTTTGTCCGGAAAATTTGAGAAATGCGGAGACACTCATTCCTATCATTAGAGAACATGTTTTAGAAGGAACAGAAATTAGAACGGATATGTGGCGAGCATATAATGGGCTTGAAGAGCATGGATACCAGCACAAAATTATTAACCACAGCGATCCCAATCATCCATTTGTGTCTGAGAGCGGAATCAATACACAGCGGATCGAATCTTGTTGGAGACCCGCAAAGGATTGGTTCCGTACAAGAAGAATTCCCGACAACAGGTTTGTTGAAGTACTCGTTGAATATCAGTGAAAACGAGAGTGTCTGAAAAATGGGATAGACAAGTTCTCCAGTCTACTCGATTCAGTACGTCTGGCTTATCCTCTTTGGTAAGGAAACAAATTTAATTCAATTAAATAAATATAAATAAATATAAATATGTAATTATAATTTATTTTATTATCATTGTACACCTACAATATGTTAATGATAATAATTCTAATTTATTTATCATAATCTATATTCTTAGGATTATTCTGTAGTAAAACATATATTATTTTTTTCAGATTTTGTAATTATTAATTGATTAATAATTAGAGTTTCCAACGTCGATCTTTTTGTCACTGCAAAATGAAGTATACGACAGTTTTCTTAATGTTTTATTTTATAATATTAATATTGGGAAGTGTCACTTATTTATTAATAAACTAAAATGTATTGTTCTTTATTTACTACTAGCATCTATAATTTTCTATTGCAAGTTCCAAACAAAAGGTATTTCCACGCCATTTTACTTTAAAAGAAAGACAACAAAACCTTCTTCTACTTCATCTCCTACACTGCCTTATATCCATTGGGCCCCAAAATATTTTCAGTATCAAAATAAAATGAGTACATTAAAACAAAACCTGTAGTAATTAAAAAAAAATTAATCACCTACTTCTTTAAATAAATAAAGGAAGCCAAGTACTGCTTCCTTTATATACTGCCTTATTGAACTTATAAATACTGCGCATGCTTCCATCTCATATTATTTTGAAAAGGAGGAAATTATCTAAACCTCTTAAACTGCCTAGTATTTGCTGGAGCCTGAAAAATTTTTGGGTTTAAGGAGGAATATTTTAAATTTTGCGCGCGCAAAATTTAAAATATTCCTCCTTAAACCCAAAAATTTTTCGGCGTGAAAAAAAAAAAAAAATAACAGTAAAAGAAAACTTGTAGTAGTAATTAAAAAAAAAATATTAACCTATGTTAATTACAAATCAGCTTTCTTTATTTACAGCTGTTTAAACTTATAAAGGCTCGGACTCCTTCCATCATGCCATTACATATTTCTTTGAAAAGAACAATTTTTACACCGCTTCATATTCGTTGTTTGATTTTCTTCGTCGATAAAAAACAACATATTTATTTTGTTTTAATAAAAAATACTATAAAAATGAAATTATAGACCTGAATATTATTTTATACAAAGAATTATTGTCTGCGATAACATTATACAGTACTTATACCAACTAGAAAAGACTTCTTTATAATCATTGAAATAAATAACCTACACTAAATAATCAAATTATCATTCAACCAAAAATTGTATTGATTGTATTGACAAAATAACTGATTTATCCAAATAAGGTGTTTGTTAGATGATATAAATAAATATTCAATTGAAAGTAATCAAATTGCAAATCACAAGACTAGAATTATTACTTAGTTTATAAAATTGTGATGAAAAAAACTACATGGACAAACATTTGATATATATGAATTTATTTATTTAAATGAGAATTCATTTATTTCATTAAAGATTTTCTTAAATGAATTAATGTTTAATAATTATTCAAAGTATTTAATTGTAAAATTATATGCGGTTTAATAGTAGCAAATAAAAAGTTACGATATCTGCATTTATGAAAGTAAATAATATTGTTATGTAAAGAAATAACAATTTTTTTATTTAACCTAAAATCGTCATAAAATATTTTCGAACCATTAACATTTTATTCTAGGTGCCCAATATAATCTCCAATTCTGATAAAATTAGCGCCATCTATATTCAATATAAAAATTTAAAATAGCTGTAATTTATTAAAGAATCTAAAATTAAATATCGATTATTTTAAATAAACGTCAATAGACGTCAAATTTGAAGTAAATTTAATATCGTGTTATTAGCCGTAAAGATGAAAATACCAATATAATTGTTATTAATTATTTCGAATTGTTGGAGAAAGTTTCACCATCGACGCAAATTACATCCGTTTTGTGCTTATTTTGCCTAAATTACGAACACTGATAACCTCAAAATTGCAACTTTGAATGCGATTTGCGGAAAAACCGTAAGTTTCCTGATAAAACGAACTTCATTTTCGGGTATAGCATACACGTTTACACCTACTTCAAAAAAAAAAATCAAAAATCGGGGTATTCTCATCTACATCGTTACCCGATGTTTTAATTCACTTATTTTATTCAATGAAATAACTTTACTTTTCATCGAACCTGGAAAAGGCGTTCGACCGAGTGAGAAGAGAAGACATATGGAAAGTGTTAGAAAATAGAAGAATAGACAGGAGGACCATAGAAGTAGTTAAAGCTATGTACAACAACATAGTTAGAACAAACAATGAAGAGTCTAGAGAGTTCGTGACAAAGATAGATGTAAAACAAGGGTATATTATGAGTCCGCTACTATTTACATTGATACTAGATGAAGCTATAAAGGAAGCAAATAAGGAAATAAAGACGTTAAAATTGGGATACTGGAAAATGGAAGAAACACACATAACGGATATGATGTTTGCAGATGAAATGGCGATAGTGGCAGAGACAGAGAAAGACCTACAACATAACAGAAATACTCGACAAGGCATTAACAAAAATAAATATGAAGATAAATATAGACAAAACCAAAACAATGATAATAGCTAGAGAAAACAAATTACATACAATAAAATTGCACGGAAAGCAGATCGAACAGGTAGAAAATTACAAGTATTTAGGAACAATAATAGAAAATAATGGGAAGATAGACAAAGGGATAAATGATAGACTGGGAAAAATATTTAATATGATGAAGACAACGTTCTTTGGAAGGAAAGAAATAACTAAAAACATAAAAGTGGAAAGAGTAAAAAAGGTTATAAGACCTACAATAATATATAGCAGTTGTAATAGTTTCAACTGGGGTGTATGCAGAATTTATTTTTCGATAAAATTTATTAAAAAGTAATAATTAAATAAGGGAAATTATCCACACATTGTATCGTTGCTGCGGCAATTTTGTTTGTTTATATTTTATACAATTTAATTGATTCAGATTCTGACGGGTAAGTCCCGCACGCGCTTGACCCCAAATTTAGGCGAAATCAACAATTAAGTTAAAACTGTTTATTTTTATACAATTTAATATGTTAATATTCTGACGGGGAAATCCCGCACGTGTCTGGCCTCAATTTTCGTAAACTTGACATAATGCATAAAGAACTTACTATTGTAAAAGATAAATGTTGAGATTTCAGACGGGGAAGTCCCGCACGTGTTTGAACCCAAATTTATGCAGAATTGGAAAATAAGAGAGAATTGAATGCGTGAGAACGAGTGTGAGCTTGCAAAAATGGAATAGCGTTCATGACCATATATGGTCAGGACGAAAAGTTGCAAATAAGTCAAAATTGTGTGAACGAGAAATGGTGAGAGAAAATCGGGGAGTTCGACGGGATTCGTGAACGGGGATGGACGTGAAATTAAGTAATCGGGTTTTTGAAGATTAATTAAATAATAATTACGGGTAGAAGGGACGCGGAAAGTACTCGCGGTCGTGCGTAGATTAAAAAAGAGCCGGAAATAATAAGAGAATTAAAAGTAGAGAATTGGTTGCGGGCACGTGTGCTATGAATTAATTCAATAATAAATTTGTGAAAATGGGTCAAACAACTGCAGAGGTATCGCTCAAGTCTGAAATCAAGTAAGTTCAAATTTTATTCAAAGAAATCAAAAGTTTTAATTGATATAAGGTGATTATTTAAAGCAATGATTTTTCACAATAATTAATGTTTCACTTTGGGGCCTGAAAAAATTGAAATAATATATAGTTAATATTAAGTTAATCACCAAAATTTAATAATAAATTCAAAAGTCATGTGCATAAAGCATAAAGTAAAAATATATAAAAAGGGACTACGATTTAAATCAACAAGGGATAATTAATTCAGTTCTGTTTTTGTAAAGTTGATATTTTATTTGTTAATTGGTTATACAAAATCTACCATAATCAAAACCGTTTAAATGCTACCAACATTCAATACAGCTTTTAAACTTGTTATCTTTCTCCTCTCAAATTTAAACACTTTAGTGACCAAATTCCTCTCACTGAAGAACAATTACATTCTTTTCACTGGAATAAATGTTATCCAAGACAGTAACGAATATGATAATTTGACTAGTCGTTAGAGGCAATCATTCTTTCGATAAATTGCGTCAGAAACTTTAATCCAAGCTAAGAAAGCTTTCTCTTTCATTCTCTAGCTCTATATAACAAATAAATCGTTATAGTATCATTATCTATCTGATGATAAGTACGTATGTACTGTGATAAAATTTCACCCCTATATCTATTTAATATCTGAATTGAGTTTTTAATCTTAAACTTTTCACTCTCTCGAAAGATATATATAACTATATTATGAATTAATTACTTACGAAATGTAAGTCAAAATTTGATCTACGAATTAATACGAATAATACTAATTCTCAAACAGAAAATGTAAATAACACAAACTCGAACGAACAATACTTATTCTCAGATCAATTTCATAAAAAATGAATTACACGTTGTTAAATAACAACAAAAATCACAATAACCCGCAAACGTTTTAAGATAAAGCACAACTCGAACGAATAACCACAAACTCGAACGATTATAATGTGCATATTCTTGAAACAACACATAAAACCAATTAAAAGTAAAACACAATTCATAAAATGAATTACACGTTGTTAAATAACAACAAAAATCACAATAACCCGCAAACGTTTTAAGATAAAGCACAACTCGAACGAATAACCACAAACTCGAACGATTATAATGTGCATATTCTTGAAACAACACATAAAACACGCAAACGTTTTAAGATAAAGCACAACTCGAACGAATAACCACAAACTCGAACGATTATAATGTGCATATTCTTGAAACAACACATAAAACCCGAAAACGTTTTAAGATAAAGCACAACTCGAACGAATAACCACAAACTCGAACGATTATAATGTGCATATTCTTGAAACAACACATAAAACCCGAAAACGTTTTAAGATAAAGCACAACTCGAACGAATAACCACAAACTCGAACGATTATAATGTGCATATTCTTGAAACAACACATAAAACCCGCAAACGTTTTAAGATAAAGCACAACTCGAACGAATAACCACAAACTCGAACGATTATAATGTGCATATTCTTGAAACGACACATAAAACACGCAAACGTTTTAAGATAAAGCACAACTCGAACGAATAACCACAAACTCGAACGATTATAATGTGCATATTCTTGAAACAACACATAAAACCCGCAAACGTTTTAAGATAAAGCACAACTCGAACGAATAACCACAAACTCGAACAATTATAATGTGCATATTCTTGAAACAACACATAAAACACGCAAACGTTTTAAGATAAAGCACAACTCGAACGAATAACCACAAACTCGAACGATTATAATGTGCATATTCTTGAAACAACACATAAAACCCGAAAACGTTTTAAGATAAAGCACAACTCGAACGAATAACCACAAACTCGAACGATTATAATGTGCATATTCTTGAAACAACACATAAAACACGCAAACGTTTTAAGATAAAGCACAACTCGAACGAATAACCACAAACTCGAACGATTATAATGTGCATATTCTTGAAACAACACATAAAACACGCAAACGTTTTAAGATAAAGCACAACTCGAACGAATAACCACAAACTCGAACGATTATAATGTGCATATTCTTGAAACAACACATAAAACCCGCAAACGTTTTAAGATAAAGCACAACTCGAACGAATAACCACAAACTCGAACGATTATAATGTGCATATTCTTGAAACAACACATAAAACCCGCAAACGTTTTAAGATAAAGCACAACTCGAACGAATAACCACAAACTCGAACAATTATAATGTGCATATTCTTGAAACAACACATATAACACGCAAACGTTTTAAGATAAAGCACAACTCGAACGAATAACCACAAACTCGAACGATTATAATGTGCATATTCTTGAAACAACACATAAAACCCGAAAACGTTTTAAGATAAAGCACAACTCGAACGAATAACCACAAACTCGAACGATTATAATGTGCATATTCTTGAAACAACACATAAAACCCGAAAACGTTTTAAGATAAAGCACAACTCGAACGAATAACCACAACTCGAACGATTATAATGTACCTACTCTTAAAACCACACATAAAACAATTAAAAGCAAAACACAATTTATAAAAATGAATTGAACATTGTTGAAGGACAACAAAATTCACTACTATCCACAAAATATTCTAAGATGAAGCACACCTCGAACGATTATAATGTGCTATTCCTAGAACTACACATATTATAAATAACCCTATGAAATAACGATTCTGAGAAAAAGTAAAATCATAAATCACAAAAAATCGAAAAAAATCAAAGATGTTGTTCCAGCCGACCTATCATACACATAAAAATACTGATAGGGAGTATCTGGGCAGATCTGCGATAATCACATAAATCGAAATAAATCAAAGATGTTGTTCCAGCCGACCTATCATACACATAAAAATACTGATAGGGAGTGTCTGGGCAGATCTGCGATAATCACATAAATCGAAATAAATCAAAGATGTTGTTCCAGCCGACCTATCATACACATAAAAATACTGATAGGGAGTGTCTGGACAAATCTGCGATAATCACATAAATCAAAATCACATCAAAGATGTCGTTCCCACCGACCTATTGCACACAGAACCGCAAGGACAATTACCGCAATTGCAATAGGGAGAGTAGGGCCGATCTGAGATGAAACACATAAACCAAAATCACATCAAAGATGTCGTTCCCACCGACCTATTGCACACAGAACCGCAAGGACAATTACCGCAATTGCAATAGGGAGAGTAGGGCCGATCTGAGATGAAACACATAAACCAAAATCACATCAAAGATGTCGTTCCCACCGACCTATTGCACACAGAACCGCAAGTACAATTACCGCAATTGCAATAGGGAGAGTAGGGCCGATCTGAGATGAAACACATAAACCAAAATCACATCAAAGATGTCGTTCCCACCGACCTATTGCACACAGAACCGCAAGGACAATTACCGCAATTGCAATAGGGAGAGTAGGGCCGATCTGAGATGAAACACATAAACCAAAATCACATCAAAGATGTCGTTCCCACCGACCTATTGCACACAGAACCGCAAGTACAATTACAGCAATTGCAATAGGGAGAGTAGGGCCGATCTGCGATGAAAACACAATCTGAGAATAAAGTAATTTCATATAATCACAGAAAATTTCCAAATAGTCATGCCCCGAGGCGGTTCAGTTTTAGTGGGTTTTTTCCGTCCTCTCGAAGCAAATGCGGGGCAGAAGCGCGTAGTCCCACACATTTTTTTTTTGAGTTTTCAGTCAAAATGCACATGACAAGCAAATTAAAATATGACAAAATAAGGCGCACACATATTTATGAAATTCAATGAATGTAATCATTTATTAATATCTGAAAATGCCTTATTAAAATTAAATTAGTGCTGCTTGCCGTAAAACTCACTTAATGTCTTTTATTTCTTGTCCACAAGTCACCCTTTTAATTTACAGGTGAAAGCACGGTAAGTACCGATAATGCATGTTGACATAAATAACGGGCCTGTTAAATAATTAAGGGTTACTACATAATCACAACAAAACAACGTTATTGAAATTTCAATTGTAAATTTTAATAATATCGGGGGTCGAACTATTTCACAGTGAAACATGGACCATGACGGAAAAACACAAAACGAAAATTAATGCAATAGACATGAGATTCTTAACGAAAATTGAAAATAAGACTAGACGAGATAGAATAAGGAAAGAGACATACAGGCAAAACTTACAGATAGGACCTATTAATGATACCATTGTTGAAGGACATGTGTGCCGCATGAAAGAATATAGAACAGCAAGAAGAAGTTCTGCACCTGAAGAAGCAACAACGTTGCGAAACAATTATCGTGAAATACACAAAAAATAGTTGAAAATCATTAAGTGTTTTATTTTAAATCAGCAAGAAGAATATATGAAACAAGAGCGCAAGGAAGAAATTACCGGGGAAGACCGAGAAAAAACATGGAATGACATAATTAGAGAAGAAGCAGAAAAAAAGGACATAGACTGGAAGGACATTAAACAATTAACCAAGGACAGAAAGACATGGAGAGAAAAATATAGAAACAGATACTAAACAAAAACTCCTTACACCTAACGGTAGAACTGAAAAAAAGTTATGTGTTTCATCGAAGCAGAAATTATATTGGTATACTTCCAAAGATAATGCCATCAATAAGAAATGAAAAATCGAGGAATTGTCTATCTGCTAAATATTATATATATATTATCAAAAAACCCTTTATACCCCTAAGAGTGTAGGGTTTAAATATTATATAATGACAAGTAAATACAATGGAGACATAAGTATAAATTATTATTATTACAGAATTACGCAGTTATTTTAGAATGACTTTTTTAGAAGGATAATTCATTCAAAATTTTAATACTAGCTTTTTTTTTTCGAAAAACTCTAAAATAACTGCGTAATTCTGTAATAACAATTTACGTCATGAATTATGACCCCGTTGTATTTACTTGTCAGTAATAATATTTTCTTTAATCTGGCTTCTTTATAATGTGTTCCGTCGCACATAACGAAAACAATATTTATATGGTCATAATTCACGCCGGTGACATCAGACGTGTAAAAATGTCCAAAAATAATAACACTTGTTAGTCGCAACGGTCGCTGCCAAAATATTTTCACATCTGACGGTGAAAATGTGCACACGTGTACAAATATGAATCGAATTTTTGGATATTGTGCGCGCGAGAGTGCATATTTCTATTTTCAGTAAGGACTGCGAACTAATATGGATATTAATAGAGCGTATAAAAAATTGAGTTGTCGCCGCCCAACTTTATTCAATAATTCAATTGATATGTTTAAAAATGAAAGTATATAATTTTAAATTATACAGTGTTTTTCAAGTATTTATTGAATACCCACATCTTTATTCAGATTATACAGATAATACAAAATAATATAACATGAATAATTAAAATACATGCAGGTGTTAGTCTGTTTGGGGTATGGACCAGAGGTCTTTCTGCCCCTATTTCATTTTATTATAATTGTTTCGCTACACTGTTTTTTTAAGTGAAGAATTTGAAATAATGTTTCATAGAAGTGATCAAACTTTTGATGAACTGAAAATGAAAAAAAATGCCTTAATGCTTCGGCATAACAGAAGTTTTTGTGTATTAAATGCTTGTAGCTCGGTTATGATACTGTTTTGGGTATATTCATTAGACATTTTTGACTTGGAATCACCCCAGCACATACTCCCAAGCTATGGCAGTCACGTATTTATCTGTAACCCTTTTTAGCTAACATAATGTATAACTAAAATTTTAATATTGTAAATGAGTAATGATAAAGTTACAAACAATGTAATAATGGAAAATATCTGTAAATGTAATAATTGAATTGAATTTCTTCCAAAATGTTACTTATGATAACACATGCAAAATATACAAACATTTAGGTATAGTCGTAAAACGGATCGCAAAATTATTTCTGGATGGCAATAACGGATTAATACCCGACTAATTTTATAAATCTCCAAACAATTGTGCCAAGCACAATAAAAGCCAGCTGCTCCATTTAATAACATCCCGTTCTATTCCCGGCGAAAAGAAAAAAAAAAGTGCAGGATGCAACACTATTTCACACCGTGATGTCTTGATCCCCGAGCCACCCTTTACGCGCTGCTACCCCCCTTTTATGCACGTCGATATTTACCTTAGTTCCGCTCCGTCGTCAGAGGCGGGTTTTTCCGTCCTTCCTTCCGGTTTCGAGCCAATGGGGATCCGGTCGCCATGGTTACACGGGGTCGTTCGCACGACCGATTAGCGCCCTGACTTATGGCCAGACGCTCCCTGTATACTTCATTGGGCCCGATCATGTTGATGCCGGGGATTTAGGTAGCCCGGATAAGGGATTGTGCGGATAAAGGATGATAATTTCGCTTATTGATTCCATTCCGGGAATCGGTGCACACACACGGAACAGTGAGTTTATCATTTAATGTTTGGAACAAAAAGGAAATGTTGTAAACATAACATAAAAATTGAAATATTAGAAAAGAAAATATAACACGATAAATATATCTTTATGAAGACAAATACAATAAACATTTAAAACATTTATCAATATTTGAACTGATACACTTATAAGAATATATATTGTGACGCATACATATTTTTTGGTTCAAATAAGTAATTGAATGAAAGATTAAAATGAAATTAAAATGAACCTTTAGGTTTTTTAATTTAACCCAAAAATTAAAAAAACCTAATGGTTAATTTTAATTTTTAAATAAGTAATTGAATGAATGATTAAAATAAAATTAAAATTAACCTTTAGGTTTTTTTAATTTAGCCCAAAAATTAAAAAAAACCTAAAGGTTAATTTTAATTTTATTTTAATCTTTCATTCAATTACTTATTTGAATCAAAAAATATGTATATGAAGTTGCTTGAAAATTCCCGACATAGGCTAGCTATGGCATGGGGAGGGTTCCGATTTTTTTTTTTTTTGCGCCAAGTAGTCTTCCAAATTTTGCCCCGCCAAGAATTGACGCGAAGGAAAACTATTAAACCTAGATGTTCCATTCAAATAGAAAGCTCATAATAATCAATTACAAAAGAACAATTAAATAGTTTGCTTTATTAACGTTTGAATAATTACAACTAAATGATACTGCTTAAAAGTTATGATATTTTCTTTAAAGTTTAATTAGGTGACACAAAATTTATTAGAGTCGCTATTTCCAATAATACGAAAATTTCGGTATTTAAAAATTAAATTTGAATTATTAAATTCGGTGGTTATACCAATTGAGATTGTACAATCCGAGCGTATACAAGTCAATTAAATTAACAAATAATCGTCGGATTAGCACACTACGAACACTTAATATTTTAGCAACAATTAATTTTATTAATTAATAATATTCTATTCTAGAATTAAAATATTTCAGCATACAAAGATTGGCAACGTGGTCACCGTAATTACTTAATTATTCACCTTCGCGAATATTTTTCTTGCAAAAAAAAAACAACAATACTAATATGACTTCATCGTAAAAATCACAAAACACACAACTTGACGTAAATTAAGTAATTGGCGCTTAATTATTTTTAAACACGAATGATAAAATCGCGTATTATGAAAAAATAAATAAATAAATAAATGGAAAAATCTGGCCTCTTTATTTATCCGGATGTGTCCTCTGATGGAAAAGGTTTCCGAATGGTGTCACGGGATTTTTAAAATTTTGAAAACGGAATCATGGGTAAACGTGCGTGAAATGAACAAATCCGAAGTCAAAATCTGTAGGAAACTTACCGTTTGGTCACAATTCGCATTTAAAGTCACAGTTTTGAGGTTATAATTGATCCGATTTTCGACTAAATAAGCACATTGCGAGTATAAATCGTACACATGATGAAATAATCTTCTAATTTATGACGAAAGTTAACAAATTTGTTGCGATTTCTTCATTTACTCAGCCAAAATCACGATTTTAATTTTATACAGAAAATGACGTTTATATAAAAAAATCAATATATATTTTAGATCCATTTGTAAATAACAGATATTTTAATTTATGATATCAAAAATAGATGGCGCCACCGCTCTGCTAAATCGAATGTATTTTGTACAATATAATAAAAAAATAATACAGAATTATTCATCGACTATTATAAATAATACATACATATTTAATTAATGATTTTTTAATGAAAATATTGGATAGATATGTACAACTTACGATCTTTTGCACGTTTTATCGACTTAGGTTAGGTTAGGTTAGGTTAGGTTAGGTTAGGTTAGGTTATGACATATTTTCAGGAGAATTTAATTTATTTAAATTTCTATGTTTATACAATAATTTTATAGAAAAAGATACATTGATTTGTGGGGCAGGCAAAATAATTACTGTCCTAGCATTCGCTAATAAGGTAAAAAATAAAACTACTAAAAAACGTCCTCAAGATCATTATTGAATTATTTTGCTAAAATAAATCAGAATAATTAATTATAAATAAATTGAACTACTGAAAATTAATGTAATATGTAAATAAATTTTAAATTAAATTGAAACTAAAAATTAAATACGGTTTAATAATGGAATACTTTATTCCACGTCGGAAAGTTGTGTTAATAACAAATTATAGAGTTTATAAATACTTGACTTATTAACCTTTTCAGTTTTATCTGTTCTCTTATAGAAGATATTACATAATTTATTATTACTTTTAATATAAATAGAAAACAGTATTCATTCACTTGGTCATTACCACTTGGTAAATTGAATTAATTTGGTTTAATCTAATTTAAATTGATTTAGTTTAATTTGATTTAATATAACTGATTTAATTGTGCTGATTGTATTTGAGTTAATTTAATTGATTTATTTTAACATCTTTAAATTATGTAAGGCATAGCTGTACTGACGAGGGATAGATCCCGAAACACGTGTCTGCAGATGGCCTTATATTATGTAACGTTCCTTTTGTTGTTTTTACATAAAATTTTTCTCGGATCAAAAATTTTGTTGCATTATTCAATATTTGTTGATATGCAGCAGCAGGTGTACATTATGTAATTCAATGTCCGGCGTGGGTATTTGCCCGGGAAGTAGTTGTTTTAATGTGCATTTGTTTAACGTACTTACGTAGGTAAGTCTATAGTCACAGAGATAAATGTGAAAATAATTTATTAATTATTTTCAAATCATTTTTATTTAATATATTACTTTTAAGTTCCACTTTATAGTTATTTTTCTAAATATGTTTTTTTTCTTTCAAAAATTGCTCTAAAATAATTTAAATGTAATTCACATTTAAAGGTGACGCTTGCATCGTCTTTAATTTATTATAATTTAAACGTATATATTTTCTATTGTCTTTTTTAATTTCCTTTTAAATTTTAAAAAGTGCTTTCTTTCAAAATCTTGAGAATGATGGTTAGTGAGATTTTTCCACCTTTTTAGCAAACGCTGGGACAAAATTATTTTGCGGAATCATTGTACCTTTGTTTATTAAAAATTATATTATAAGCATATAAAATTAAATAAATTTTGAATTTTCCGAAATTAGTACAAAATTTCAAGTTATTTAATTTAATCTGTGTTTTCATTTATTTTATTAGTAAATTTTGAATATTCTATTCTTATTTATTACTTTCTTTCATTAAAATTAGGCTATCTTTTGTATTTATATTGAGCCCGTAATGAAAAATCTGTATTCTTATTATTTTTGCATCTTACACTTCCTAGTTTTATTTAATTAAAATAAGTGAAAGTACTTTCCTGAACTTTTTTCGCTATAATATAATTATTTTTAAAATATATTTCTCTAAAATTATATTAACCAGCCCCCAGTAAATTTAAGCATAGAATGTTGTGTATAATACCGCGACTGTTGGATGATTATTGAAATATCGATTAGCGAAATAATCAATATAAACACCTTCAAACAACGAAACGCAGAAAAATCTTTATCGGCAATCTTGACGCACAGAACATAATTTCGACAATGGCCAACGGCGGAAGATGTACTCGAACACTCGCGCATACTCAATTGTGTCCAGAAGATGACTTAAGACGACAATGATCGCGCGCGCTCTTTAATTTAAATTTAATTTTTGGGCGTTCAAAATTGTGAACGTCACAATATATACGAGCTCTAACAACTATATATTGGGACAAAATCGAATGCATATAAAATTCATGTATTGGACAGTTTATTTTTTTTCTAGTTTTTTTTTTAATTTAATAGTATATAACTAGTTAATTAGCAACACGAAAACCAAATTATTATTCTATCACCTCTAATTTACAAGAAAAATATTCATTTTTTTTGGCAACTAAATATTGGAACATTGCACGAATTTTATTGCTAAAAAGGAGTAGCATCGCCCTTATATTTTATGGCAGCTTGAATTCGACTAGGCGTTGACTTAACTAAGGAACTGCACGTTTCAGGAGAAATTTCATTCCAAATATGCTCTATTTTGGCTCAGGTAATGTCCGTTGCGGGTTGTTCCTCAATGTTTGTTTCCTCTTAAGCCAAACCACTTTTTTGGTTACAATAGGAAAAGGATTTATTCACTTGGTCACAGTTATTTAAATAAATTAAATAAAAGAATTTTAAAATAATTAATTAATAAATTATTTGTCACAGACATTAGAATTTGGTTGTACAATTTATCATAACCTTGCATAAATAGCATATATTTTGCGCAGTATTTGGAAGCTTAAATAATTTTTCCAGTAAATAATGTTCTTAATGTTAAAAAATCCAAATAGCAAATTGTTAAATTAATTAAAAGAAAATTATCTTGTAAAACCAGTTGCTGGGGAATTTATCGCTCAATTTCCTCTTTCGGTGTATCGCGTGTAATTTGTGCACGGGCAGCTAATCGGATTAGCAATTACCTGGTTAGGGCGAGGAGTGTATCCCATCAAATTAGAAGGCAGGTGAAAAAGGGTGAATCACTACTGTCTTCTAAATCAGCTGCCCACCCCCTGGAACGGAACGCCGAACGCGGCTCTTTTCACCCCCGTCGACGTCGCCATTATCGGCTATTAAGGGAGCATCTGCCGCGTTTCACATTGTTTTCGACTCATCACGCACCACGGTATTCTTTTGCTTTTTTTTATATACGTACTAAGTTCACGAATGTGCGTGAATCGCTCGTACCAGTTACAATTTAACACATAAATTATACGATTATGATATTATGGAATAATAAGGAGGGAGAGAAAAGTTGGATTAGTTTAGAGTAAATTGACTCAAGTAAAAATAAATAAATAAATAACAATGCCTATGAGTGCAAACTATAATTTGAATATCAAATAATTACTAACGGCGAAGTTATTTTTTACAATTATTCAATTTATCCCGGAATAAAATAAACCGAGGAACAAGAATCACTTGGTTTGTTTCACTGACCTTAGGTCGAAACTAGTCGGAGTAAAAATAAAAAATCAGTAAAACAAATTAAGTGTTTTAATCAAAGTCTATTAATTAAATATGTTTCACCACGGGTTAAGTGAGAAATTAATTCAAAAAAGAATCACTTTTATTTAAAATAGCATAAAAAATGGTGATGTGTCCATCATGGCACTTTCCCCGGTGAATACGGTCAAATAAGTTTCTGATAGAAAATTTAATAGGGAAGCAAAATGATTAATAGAAAAAAGTGATTGTTATCTTTTAAAGTTAAACCCGAGTATTTAGAAGAATATTGTAATTAAGTGTGTTATTTCTTACCTTACAATAGGTTAAAATTATTCCTCCACACTCTTCTTCATTTTTGCAAACTGGAGGCGTTTGCGAATGATAAGTTGAATTTGACGGCACTTTGACGTTTTATTTGTCATTAAAATAATTATTTCAATAATTAAAATCTCTAAGGGAATTAATCAGATAAATGCTTATAAAATGAAAACCGGAGGTCCTACAATAAAAGTTTTATAACAGAAATTATTTATTTTCCAAGATCTAAAACTTTTATTTGAAACATTTTTCTATCCGAATTAAAAAATGAAAAATTGCTAAGAGTAAAGTTGCACTTAATGAATTTTGATTCTAACCAAAAGCTTTTCAGATCATTCCACTGTTATATAAAGCTTAGATATAAAGTTTGGGCTTAATCCATTTAGCCGTTTATGCGCTATCGCGGAAACACACAGACACACAGACACACAGACACACAGACACACAGACACACACACAGACATTTTTCAAAACTCGATGGAATGGACTCAGGGGACCTCAAAACGTGCATATTTGTTGAAATTGGCGGTTCGAAAATTTTCACGATCACAATACTTTCCCTTGGACAGGGGTCCGGGGAAAGTAAAAATATCTGAAATGTTAATAATAATTAAAATATTTGTTAAAGTTATCTTTTTTTACATAGAAAAGAACACATCCTTTAAATTTATTGACTGAAAACGATAATCACTAAAAAAGTATAACTCCTAAACAACGCCAAAAAATACATCTTTGATTAGATTGTTAATAACTGAGGCTTCAACTTTCATACATTGTTTATCAATTGAATAAAATACTTTAAACTTTATTTGAGTAACACAAAAATTGTATTTATTGTGACTATAGTTTCAAACTAAAAGCTCGATAATGACAAGTGTAAATTGTTGAAATTATAGTCACAATAAATTCAATTTTTTTGTTATACAAGTTTAAATAATAACAAATGCGCAATGCCTTGATGAAGGCTGCTGAACGGAAATTGTGTTGGGGTTATATACCCGATATTAATCATAATAAATGAAAGACGACGCAAGCGCCACCTTTTGCCTAATTTCAAGTGGCATCGTCAACGATTTGGGTCTACAAGGTAGACGACCGAGAATCATTGTTTGTCCTGTTTATGAAAACAAGGAAAACACAATTCAAACAGGACAAGTTCGCCTTTCTTTAGTGGACGAAACAATGATTCTCGGTCGTCTACCTTGTAGACCCAAATCGTGGACGATGCCACTTGAAATTAGGCAAAAGGTGGCGATTGCGTCGTTTTTAATTTATTATGATTAATATCGATATAACTCCAACGCAATTTCCGTTCAGCCGCCTTCATCAAGGCATTGCGCATGGAACACACTAGTCTGATGAGTACAGACTATAACAGACAGTAAGCTCTGTGTAAAATTTTGAACGCTAAAAGTAGCCCTTTCTCTCTTCCACATAATTATCTCTTTCACTCAACATAGCATTTCCGAGTTCCAGGTGGCGCTGTGCAAAGTAAAACATCTTCATAGATGTAGTATGTATACAGGGTCCTGCAACAGTGCGTCGGGCTTTCCTAGCGCCTTTCCTGTGAAAAAAAAAACAAAAAAATGTTTCGTATAAAAAGTTATTGATTTAAAAATCTTTATGGCGTAAAATTATTTTCAAACATACAGGGTGTCCCAATTTTGCGGTATAACAAAAATATTTGTATTTTTAATGGAATACCCTGTATTTATTCAACTTTTCTAATGATATTTTTCAACCTCTACATTGTTGTCCATTTAGTTTTTTATTATGTCACAGTGTTGTCAATTTACAATTTTTTTCTCCGAGTATCACGCATAAGCAAGCTCAACTTTAAAAATTCGTAGCGACCTCGTTTTTTTTTTTGAAGGTAAGAATAAGTTTTAGCAAATATCTCAGTGTAGTTAATAAGTAACGTTTTATTAATGAGCAATTTAAATTTAGTAATACAGGGTGTTCAGAGAAACATGCCAAACTTTGCAAATTTCAAAGCGGTATAACCCATTTTTTTTTAATGGAATGCTCCCTATTTTATGTCATTATTCGATAGGTCTTTTTCTTCTCTTCAATTTGATGGGGCATATCTTATATCTAAACCCCATAGTTGTTGAGATATTCAATATTTTTCACAAAAGTATCCATTTAATTACATTTCTATGCACTCTAGTAGGCCATGCTGAGACGAAACAACTGTCAAAATGTAAGTAAATGTCAATGTGAGATGAATAAATACAGATACTACTTTAAAATTATTAATACAAAAGAGAAACGATACCACAGTAAATGTTCAAAATGTTTTCCATTTTCATTTAGGCACAAATTAATTCGCTGCTGAAAAGACCTATTCACTCTTCCTAACATTTCAGGTGAAATACTTGCAAAAGCATTAACAATTCGTTGCTGCATATTCATTGGGGTTGTTGGTGCTTCCTTATAAACAATCTCTTTTACATATCCCCACAAGAAAAAAATTTTTTTTGTTAGATCCGGAGATCTAGCAGGCCATCTAGTGGGTCCATTCCTACCAATCCATTGGTTGGGGAAAATACCATCAAGAAATGTCCTCACATCTCGCGAGAAGTGCGCAGGTGCCCCGTCTTGTTGAAACCACATCAAATTGAAGAGAAGAAAAAGACCTATCGAATAATGACATAAAATAGGGAGAATTCCATTTAAAAAATGGGTTATACCGCTTTGAAATTTGCAAAGTTTGGCATGTTTTTCTGAACACCCTGTATTTCTAAATTTAAATTGCTCATTAATAAAACGTTGCTTATTAACCACACTGAGATATTTGCTAAAAGTTATTCTTACCTTCAAAAAACGAGGTCGCTACGATTTTTTAAAGTTTAGCTTGCTTATACATGATACTTGAAGAAAAAAATGTAAATTGGCAACACTGTAACATAATAAAAAACTAAATGGACAACAATGTAGAGGTTGAAAATGTTATTAGAAAAGTTGAATAAATACAGGGTGTTCCATTAAAAAAAACAAATATTTTTGTTATACCGCAAAATTGGGACACCCTGTATGTTTGAAAAAAAATTTACGCCATAAAGATTTTTAAATCGAAACATTTTTTTGTTTTTTTTTTCACGGGAAAGGGGCTAGGAAAGCCCGACACACTGTTGCAGGACCCTGTACAACATTAAATATTTTGAGCAGGATGCTACTTCATAAATAATTATATTCTAATACTGCTTTGGAATAACTAAGGTTACCCTATAACCATTATTATTTAGTATTTTTAACTTAACATTTGTGGTACAGCTGTTGTAAAGATATTTCTTTTTCTTGCACCTATCACTCAGAGTTCTTTCAATCAACAATAAAATAAAGCATAAGAATTATTATAAGTTTCTACTCACCATAGCCACTATAAAATGATAAAATACACTTCCGCTAATGAGATATTGAATTGAATTAGTTACAGATAATAATTTAAAATGTAAAGCGAAAAAGTCGACAGAGAGAAAATTAAAATAATTGCAGCATATTATTTTAATTTTCATTCGTTATTAAAATTAAAATAATTGAGCATATTATTTTAATTTTCTCTCTGCCGACTTTTTCGCTTTATATTTTAAATAATCGCTATTTACCCTTTTGTAGTACCATGCTTCATTTGAAAAATGAAAATTACAAATTCGTTGTTGTCTCGAGAGCCGTACAACGGAAACTCCAAGTGCTTCGAAGTTTCTTCTGATTTTTTGGGAAAGATGGGAAAGAGAATAATTTTCTTACTCCAGTGTTTCCACGATCACAAATTACACACGAATTAGCCGTATTTTTAAATTAATTTTAGAAAATGGCGAAACGAACAAATGTCAAAAATTGAATGAATTAACAATCACAGACTATATGATTCCTTCTAGTACAATAAATTTTATGTTTCAATGTTGGTAAAGAACAAAATGATAGAAAAGCAGATGTGCAATCTTTGTTTCAACGATTAATGCTAACGCCACCTAGGGCACGGGTACGATGAAAATATCGAGCGTAAAACGAAAATCGACGACGAAGTTGGCGTTGGAAGTCTCGAGTCATGTCTGTATTAAGATCACACGCGTGAAATGCTGGTTGAGGTTAAACAGTGACAACTGACTTGTCAACATGACAATCAGTACTTTACGCGTGCGTGTGTGATTGTAGTTCAGACATGATTTTAGATTTCAAATGCCAACTTCGTCGTCGATTTTTGTTATACGCTCGATATAAAGCGTATATGATCAATGAGAAAGATAAAGAAAGAATAATATCAGAAAGGGACTGATTTTAGCGGACAGATTTCGTATGAAGCTAGCCCGGCCTGCTGATGAGGTTCGAAAAACCGAAATGGCCATCACTAGTTATCCATACGCTAGATGAATGCTGGCTGAACGTTTCATTAAATGTAAAGTTTAAAGAGTTTTATTAAATTGAGCTTTGATTAGAATAAAGTAAATTAAGAAATTACTTTGAAATTTTAACTAAAAAAAAAATTGATCAATAGTCTGTCTTTCTTCAAAAAATATATTTTGAAAATACCTATCACACTCTCGGATCAAAGATTGTTGCATTATGCAATATTTGATTCATATGCAACAACAGGTGTGCATTATGTCTGGCGGGGTATTTGCCCGGGAAGTAGTTGTTTTAATGTGCATTTGTTTAACGTACCTCCTTGAAGTATGTCAAAATGTCACAGAGCTAAATGTGGAAATAATTTATTAATTATTTTTCAAATTATTTTTATTTAATTTATTTAAATAACTGTGACCAAGTGAATAAATACTCTTTTCTATTTATAACTATCACACTGTTTCTCATAAGCTGACGTCTTTCTTTAGCGCCATTTCAAAAGGGGTTTAGAAGCCGATTTCTGTTGGTCCCAAAAATTACATTTTAATAACCTACAGAAATGCGCCAACAATTGTTTCTTAAAAACGTAGACAAGGTTGATGAAA
This sequence comes from Philonthus spinipes, assembly GCA_963082785.1. NCBI lineage: Eukaryota > Metazoa > Arthropoda > Insecta > Coleoptera > Staphylinidae > Philonthus > Philonthus spinipes. The sequence continues at coordinate 25,748,463 of OY720299.1, read as the reverse complement.
ATCGTATTACGATTAGTCTTTTTTGTGAAACTCTCGAAAACCAATAAATTCTGGACAATACTTACAATTAAAATGACTCGAGGCTTACCCTCTGAATTTATAGAAATTTAGTTGTTGACTGAAAAAAAAGTAGAATATATAAAAAAATTGCCAGTAAATAAAATTGGAGTAAAAAAAATAAACCGAAATGAATTAACTCGTTTTCTGGTTTTCCGGGGTAGATAAACTTGATGAAATAAATCCACAAAAACCCCGCCCGGATTTTACATAAATTGCGGCCTTTGATAAACGCGAACGACAAAAGGGAAATATGCTTATAGATTACTTCCGATTCCGGAATCCCCGGGGTTTAACTCGCAGAGACAGCTCCATCTCCAAATTGTAAAATCGATTTCGCGCCGGGGAAGAAAAAATAACTCCATATACGCGTCGGTGTAATTAGGAGGGGTTAACATATCACAGCTTCGGGATATTTGGGCAGATGGCGGCGCGATAAGATAGGGCAATGGACTGGACGTGACTCGCGTTTAGCGCCGGATGGGTCATCTATCATAATGGTCGCAAAAGGGGAAGCATATTGTAGATTCACCACGGGGTCGAAGGACCAAAAACCACTGGACTCGAAACCGCGATAACGCGCTATCATCTATTTTATTGCAGATGTTTTCGGACGTTTACAGCACAACATAATCATAACGCACGGATAAATGAACTTATTGATTTAATAAGAAAATATCATGGTTTTATCTATATTTTCTTTCAATCCAAAATATATAATATATAGTACTGTAGTAGTAATGTACTTTCAATATTCTAAAAAATAACACTTGATTTATAATATTCATATCGTAGTGGCCATTATAACAGCAACCTTTAAATATTATTTATCTACGACCACTATAGTAAATGCTAGATTACGAACAACGCATAAACTAAGTAACTAAGCGAGTCTTTACGAACTGTCGTGCGTAAAGAGTAAAAATCGTACAGCGTGGACATTTGCAATTAACTTTACGCACATGCTGTCGTAATTATTGTAGTTAGATCTAATTAGCCGCGGTCACATCAAATTGACAATTTTCGAAATTGCAACTGTCGTACGTATTAATAAAGGTAATGTTTAATAAAATATGTCATTTATCAACTAATTCTTTTGAATTTAAGCTTTAAGATGGCTAGCAACAGTGAGGAAAAGATGTGTAAGCCACCTGAAATCAGCGAACAAGCCAAAACTGCCACAAACGATCTGTTACTTGTGTACCAAAGATTCATGGACTGGAGGCTTAGAAATAAAGTAAAATCATTGTCTGAAAACGTAATGTTGGCGTAATTTAATGAATTGTCAAAGCAAATGAAACCGTCGTCACTTTGGGCTATGTATTCCATGCTACGAACAACCATCAATATTCAACATAATACGAACATTGCAAGTTACGCAAAACTTTTGGAACTGTTGAAGAGAAAATCTGATGGTTTTAGAAGTAAAAAATCAAAAACGCTCAATCTAGAAGAAATTAACCAATTTCTGAAAAACGCACCAGACAGCGAACATTTGTTGTCAAAGGTAAATCGATGACATTTTTTTAAGCTATAAAAATGTACATGCATATTTTATTATAGGTGATTCTAATATTTGGTATTAGTGGTGCTTGTAGAAAACAGGAACTGCGAAACATAAAAATTGAAGACATAGAAGACACTGGAAAATTACTGATAATCAAAATCCTAGATTCTAAGACAAAAACCCAACGTTCCTTCATTGTGTCTGAAAAATGGTACGGTACGTGCAAGAAATACATAAATTTACGTCCATCAGAAGAGAGTACAAAAAGTTTGCCATTTTTTCTAAATTACAAATACAAAAAATGTACCAAACAATGTGTTGGGATAAATAAGTTTGGTGCTGTACCAAGTAAAATTGCAGAATTTATGGGTTTGGCGAATCCGAAACAATACACTGGCCACTGTTTTAGGCGCTCGTCGGCCACCATTCTTGTAGATGCTGGAGGTGATTTGCTCGCACTGAAGATGCATGGTGGTTGGCGCTCGTCTGCAGTGGCTGAAAGCTATGTTGCGGTTAAGATTTCAAGTGCTATTTGTGATGGTGAAGCAAAATCAAATGAAACCACCGGCAGAGACGTTAATATGGCTTCATCCTCTAGGACCAATATGTTCCATGACTACACAGTGGCGGAATCTTCTGTAACGTCTAATCTTAACAATAATGTCACTATGGCCCCATCTAATACCCCACCAGTTTTTCATAATTGCAATGTAACCATCAATAATTATTATCACAAACTATAAATAAAAATGTTTTTTTATATATTTAATAAAGTTTAATTAAATGTGGTTGTAGATAAAGTATAGTACACAACTCGAGTTGTAAGGTAATTACGAACTTGAGGAATTATGCATCTCACCGCTTCACGGCTCATTGCACAAACGTTCCTCTTCGTGCGTAAAATGCTACTTACAACTCTTGTTGTGTAATATACTATAAAAAGCTAAGAAGGAGTAATTAATATCAAATGTTAGTTTTATATATACCTGATTATTAGTGATCAGTTTTTGTGGTAGAAATATAATTAAATTATTAAAATAAAGAAAATTGTTATAAAACAAAAAGGAATATTTTTGTTTATAACTTTGTTATATTATTTCATGTTTGAAATAAATAATAATCTGAATATTTGTTGTTAATTAAATTCTTGTTAATGTTTTTAGTTACATTATGTATTTTTATTTATACACAATTTGAATCATGATTATGTTCAAAGGATTATACTTTAAATAGAAAAGAGTATTCATTCACTTGATCACAGTTATTTGATTGATTTAATTTCGCTGAGTGTAGTTGAATTGATTTAATTGATTTATTTTAACATATTTAAATTATGTAAGGTATAGCTGTACTGACGAGAAATAGATCCTGAAACACGTGTCTGCAGATAGCCTTATATTAAGTAACGTTCCTGTATTTACAATAAATTTTTCTCGGATCAAAATTTGTTGCATTGTGTAATATTTTATTGATATGCAACAGCAGGTGTACATTATGTAATTCAATGTCCGGCGTGGGTATTTGCCCGGGAAGTAGTTGTATTAATGTCCATTTGTTTAACGTACGTAGCGTAAGTTAAAAGTCACAGAGCTAAATGTGGAAATAATTTATTGATTATACTCTAATAAATATTTATTATTATTATTATTATTTGTAATGTCAAAGCATAGGCCGGAGCTATCCACTGAATATATCAAGATTCAGTTGATATTGTGTGTGACTGTTGGTGTGATGTTGTTTCGTTATCCCCAAGAATTTCCTAATTATGCAATAGGTGTTGAGTATTACAGCCCTTTGTAATTTTATGTAGGTATACTTTGGCAGGTTTAGTAATTCAAAGCTTTTATGCAAATTTTTAGGAATTACTCCTGTTGCCGATAATATAATTGGCACAATAATTACATTTTCCACCATCCATAACTGCTTGCCATCATCATATTGCCAGCTCATCATATTTGCTGATTTTCTCCGCATGTATGTTTTGTAAATTATGTGTATTTGGGACCCCAATATCAATTAAACAAGATTATTTGTTTACTTTGTCAATTAATATAATATAATATAATATAATATAATATAATATAATATAATATAATATAATATAATATAATATAATATAATATAATATAATATAATATAATATAATATAATATAATATAATATAATATAATATAATATAATATAATATAATATAATATAATATAATATAATATCAGGTTTGTTATTGTGTAATACATTTTATGTGCGTTGTTTTCAAGTAGGGCCTCTGGAGTGTATTCATAATAAGGCTGTGTTATTGTGATAAGCTTGTGTTTATATGCTAATTTTTGGTATATGATGTTAACAATTTGGTCATGTCTATATTTATAGTTCGATTGTGTAATAATAGGATACTCCGAGATTACGTTTTGTATTGTTTCAGGCTTAGTGTGGCACTTATGACACAAGTCACTTTTTAAATAGCATCTTTTATTATATGTTTCCTGTAATTTCTTGTACGAATAACCTGCTCTTGAATGGCAATCATGAATCCTTCAGATTCTGGATGGAGCCCTGAGGTTGTTAGCCAAGCGTGTGACGCTTCTTTGTGGGGTTGATCAACTTCATAGGGGTACCTTCCACGAAGGGCCTTTTTCCTTCAGGTTAGGTTAGCATTGTCTATTCTTCTTTCAATATTTATTTCTCGCAAATTTAATGGCGTGTAGTTGTTATCAGCCAAGATAATAGCTTTGTCAAGCTGTGATGTATCTTGTTTAGTATGGAAGTATACCCTTAAATTATCTACAATTCTATTATATAAATATTCTATATTGATTAGCCCACGTCCTCCCTCTTTTCCCGGAATTATTAGACGCTGTGTAGCTGATTTAGAGCGATGGTCTCCATTTCTTGTAAGAGTTGTGTCTTTAAATTTTGTAAATCTGTATTTGTGCATCTTATCAATGAGTATGTAAGAACTGGGATAGCGTAGGTGTTGATTGCTTTAAACATACATTTAGCAGTAAGTTGGGTGCTCAGTAATTGACTGATTTTTGTGATTAGTGTATTTTGAAGTCAATATATTGTTTTTAAGTTTTTGTTTTATCTCTTTGTGTGTAATGCCTCGCGTGTGTTCAAATCAGATATTTACGAGGGGCGTTTGAAAAGTCCGCGCAAAAATAAAAACTACTAACGTATTTGGGGTAAATATTTTTTATTTTTCAACAGTCTCCTTTTAGGTTTATACGCTTCGTCCAACGATGTTCCAGTTTGTTAATCCCTTCCGAATAATAGGATTTGTCCATGTCTGCAAAATATCTATTAGTGTCTGCAATCACCTCCTCGTTTGAATGAAATCTTTGTCCCGCTAGCCATTTCTTCAAATTGGGGAACAAATAGTAGTCCGAGGAAGCCATGTCTGGAGAATAGGGGAATGTGAAACGAGTTGGAATCCTATTCCTATAACTGCTGAGGTGTGTGCTGGTGCGTTGTAGTGATGGAAAATGACTTTCTTGTGGGCCAATCGCGGGAGTTTTTCTTGCAGCTTGGGTTTCAAACGGTCCAATAACGATGAATTATATTTACCTGTAATAGTTTTACCCTTTTCCAGATAGCCGATGAGGATTATCTCTTACGAATCCCAAAAGACAGTCACTATAACCTCTCCGGCCGAAGGAACGGTCTTTTTGGTGCAGATTCCCCCTTGGTAACCCATTGTTTAGATTGTTGTTTGGTCTCAGGAGTATAATAATGTATCCATATTTCATCCACAGTGACGAAACGATGCTTAAAGTGCCCCGGATTCTTCTGGAACAGCTGCAAACCATCCTGGCAACACTTCACACGATTCCGTTTTTCGCCAACCGTGAGCAATCGCGGCACCCATTTTGCGGATAGTTTTCTCATGCCCAAATGTTTTTTTCAAAATATTGTGTATCCGTTCAGTCGAAATGCCCACAGCACTAGCAATCTCTTCTGTCATCCATCACCATATCATGAATTTTATCAATGATTCCTGGAGTTGTAGCCTCCACAGGCCGTCCAGAACGTTCCGCGTCACTTGTGCCCATATGGCCAGACCGAAAGTTTTGAAACCACTTATAAACGGTTCTAATCGAAGGTGAAGAGTCACCATAATGCTTTTAAAGCTTCTCTTTAGCCTCCTGAGGCGTTTTGCCTTTCATAAAGTAATGTTTAATTACCACATGAAATTATTTTTCGTCTATTTCCTAAAAATCAATCGACTTCCTTAATTTACATGAATGCCAAACACAAAGAAATAAACCAAAATGGCTGAAACTTGGTGTGCGTTCATTCAAGGGATGATACTAACCAAACATGACCTCGATACGCGCCGGACTTTGCACGGACTTTTCAAACCACCCTCGTATATGTCTGTGTGGTGTTATTGTGCTTAATGGCGAAACTATACTGTGTACTGTTTAATATATGTGATAATGGATTTAGTGCCAAGCAAAACGATAGTGGACTTAAAAAAGTTTCCCTGGAATGTACCTCTTCGTATATATATTTGTTGCGTTGTAATCTCATGATTATTTATCTTTATATTAAGTCTGAAGTTCCATGTAGACATTGCGTGTTGTAGAAATGACAAAATCGTTGGTTGTATTTTATATAATGTCAAAACTAGTATTAACCAACTATGAGGAGCCAAGTGACATGCTTTTTAATGGTCAATAAAAGCTGCACACATCTTTCTGGTCTTATGTCGAGTCTGTTCCATGCATCTATTAATAGCTGTTCTTTACAGCTTTATGCTCCTGTGCGACAGCGCTTTTGCTGTTCGGCTATTATATTATCGTAGTGTCTGTATATATTATTAGTAATAAGGCGTGTAAATATTTATATATATTGTAGGTAAGCAACAAAAATTAAGCCTATATATTTTGTTAGATCCTGTGTCTGGTGATTTTGCAATCAGATACGTCATTCCTTCTGTGAGGAACAGAGACATCTCCTCCGGGTGTAGTATAAAATTTTATTATTATCATTATTATTTGTAGGTTCACGCATTACGGGTTATTTGTTTGTGGCGAGCATTGGCCAAGTGTTTGTATGGATTTGTCGAGTCTAATCCATTTGTAAGAATTTCCTAACTATCAGAATGATGGCTTTTTGCATCTATTTGTGTTTTAAGGTGGTAAGTTTATGGCGTTTAATTACTTTAAATGTTTACTTGATGTTATGCCAGTTGCAGAGGTTTAATTGATACAAAAGAGCTACATAACTACCAAATAATGAAACAGGCAAACGTGGATGTAATACTACAATGGGTATTATGTGGCTTTGACACAACTAGTGTCAGATGGTGGTTGCTCTGGGTCTGACTGCCTGTTTAAATCCAGTGGCTTATATTTTTTATCAGCTTTTGATATGGTTATATGTATTGCTGAGTTTTGTTTATTTGGTTGTTATGTAGCTCTTTTATATCAATTAAACCTCTTTCTCCTTCCGATCTCGGTATTGTTATACACTCTAGATATGCCTTTGGGTGATGCTCTGTAATAAGTCAGCTTGGTTTTGTTAAGCTTATTCACTTCCTCAAGGTCGGAGTTGGTCCATTTGATGATTTCAAAGGAGTAGGTTTATATGGGTATTGCAAATGTATTAATAGCTTTAAATAAGTTCCCTGAGTTCAGTCTAGTTTTAAGGATAAGATTCAATCTATTTGTGTATTTTGTTTTCAGTTTTTGTTTAATTGTACTGTGGCATATTTGTATGTTTTGGTCAAATCCTAATTTATTATTATTATTATCACTAATTTCCCTGATGTATTCCAAAAAAGTGTGTCACCACGTAAATATATGAGTTTTATAAGTTTATAGCACGAATAAGGATTTACTATTAGAACTTTTTAGAGAGGGCTATCAAAAATTGTAAGCACAAAAAGTTAAAAGAAGTCTGTATATTTCTTTTTTTTGTTATTTTTTTGTTGGCTTCAATTATTCAATGCATTCTATGATTTACAATTGATGTTAATAAAAAGTGTGCACTACTACGTTAATGTATGAATATTATAAATATTACAACTATTTATATAGGGTTAAAAAGTACAAAAGCTCTATGTGCTTTTGTGCTTGCAATTTTGCTTGCAAGATTTAGAAGAAGATTAGAAGAAGTCTAATTTTTTTTTTGTGTTTTTAATGTAACCACATTTAAAATCTTCACAACTATGTGGCTAAAATTATTCGTTTATTAATATTTCATTTATTGAAGAAATTTAATGTTTTATTAAGTTAAACTTTTTAGGTTCAATACATTTCAAAATGTTACTTTCACCGAGATCTAAGGATAAGAAAATGTCCTTGAGTTTATTAATACACTTTTACGCCAATGAGCCATCTTGTTTTATAATTAGAACGCGCGATTTCGTAATTCCTAAAAGTAGAGCAATTCCTTTAAGTAATTCCCAAACTAATTTCTACAATATTCTACAAAACAATCGAGGCTGCTACGCTGTTTGTTATCCGAATGTAATGGTAACAAAAAAAGTATTCTTTGACTTAAATAAATTTAGAAAAAAAAAACGAACAATATCTATTGACTTGAATTTTCACTTAATTTGTGATGAAATATTATTAAATAATTAAAACAACAAATTTAAGAAACGGGAATCGTATATATATATTAATTTAAGTAAAATAAACTGGGCTACTTAATTATCGTATAATATTTTAATAATAATAATAATAAATGTTTATTTACGGCATGTTATGTTATCACCTTTGCTTACCATTGCATTATTAATATTTGTATAATTGCATTTCTTTTACGCATATAAATAGCAAATAATCATTTAAGAAGTTCAGACTTAAATACCGTATATTTGAGTCTGAACTTAAATGTGTTTGCTCTATCGTTACAATTTGTATTTCATGTTAGTGCTTACAGGTACAGTAAAACATTCGTTCAACTACCTTCATCCATATATCTTGGAACACACTAGTCTGATGAGATCCGATAGACCGAAATTTAGCACAATTTGTCAAAACAAGATAAGAATGGTGATTGAACAAACTGTTTTAGTTAAATGTGTGTTCATTATGTAATTTAATGTCTGGCGGGGTATTTGCCCGGGAAGTAGTTGTTTTAATGTGCATTTGTTTTAACGTAACGTAAGTCAAATTATTACAGTAGCTATGGAGGGAATAAAATATTAATTATTTTCAAATTATTTTTATTTAATTTATTGTTAATTTACAAAAATTGCTGTGATTCTTTCGACAGAAAGTTGAAAATAGAGAATAAGCATTTACGTCTACAGATTCAATTTTCACATCGTTCATCCAATATTAGATTTTCACAAAATAATTCAATTAAATTAATTTTAGTTGGCAATGATTGCTTTTGTATTATTTATACTGTTTATTTTCCTGGTTCTTGGTTTTTATTTCCGTTTTATTCGTTTATTCAAGTTCTAAAAAAAAAAAAAAATATTCACTTGATTCCAACTGTTCAGGAATCACTATGGGGTGATTGTACACTAAGATGTATGTGTATTATTTATTGGTATGGGTAGAAAGGCTACTGGCCGATATCCATTTATCAAAAATAAAAAAAATGTACTAATTATTGTATTATTTTAAACCATTGTATAAATGTATGATAATAAAGATATTTACTACTACTTATTGGTATGGTTCCTGTTTTGTTTCCACCTTGTGAGCAAATGCTGGGACCGAAATTATTTTGATTGTCCCACAATTAAATTAAAATAAAAATTAAAAAATCAATATTTCTATTCATGTAAATATCAATAGAAATTTTAATAAAACAAATTTTAAATTCTCTTGAAAATAGGCTAATAACCCGAAAATAGTCGAGAATTTAAAGTTAATCAATCTAATCTGTGTTTTTTGGTTGATTTTTAATAATTTATTTCATATAATATAAACTATTAATTATAATTCAATTAAATTTATTATATATTGAAAATCTTTATTTCTGAATATTACATTATATAATTTTATAATACATATAAATACAATCATTTACATTTATTTAATGTATTTAAATAACTGTGATCAAGTGAATGAATACTCTTTTCTATTTATATTAATAGCCAGCGAGGCATTTATTCAAATCCGAACCGAGAGAAGTTTTTTGTGAATTTGCGATAACAACAATACAAGAACGCACGTCCTCTCTACCCGTCATTACTATCACAGCGCGCGGCAGGTGAGGGTTTAATTAATTTGATTCAATTCTTTTCGTTTAATTTTATTCGGTTTTGATTTAAATTGAATTAATTTGGTTTAATTTAATTTAAATTGATTTAGTTTAATTTTATTCAATATAATTGATTTAATTTTGCTGATTGTATTTGAATTAATTTAATTGATTTATTTTAACATCTTAAATTATGTAAGGCATAGCTGTACTGACGAGGGATAGATCCCGAAACACATGTCTGCAGATAGCCTTATATTTAGTAACGTTCCTTTTCTTGTTTTTACATTAAATTTTTCTCGGATCAAAAATTTGTTGCATTATGCAATATTTTATTGATGTGCAACAGCAAGTGTACATTATGCAATTCAATGTCCGGCGTGGGTATTTGTCCGGGAAGTAGTTGTTTTAATGTGCATTTGTTTAACGTACTTACGTAACGTAAGTCATAAGTCACAGAGCAAAATGTGAAAATAATTTATGAATTATTTTCAAATCATTTTTATTTAATGTATTTAAATAACTGTTATCAAGTGAATGAATACTCTTTTCTATTTATATTTACACATTGTTAGATCTCAGAAAATGGCTATCGACCGTCGGTCTTTCTGCCTACATTTTTATTATTACTCCGCATTGATTATTTTTTGTATTATTTATATTGTGTATTATTCTAGTTCCTATTTTTCTTGGTTTGTTTCTTTGTTCAAGATCCAATTGGATCAGTAGTGTAGAATGATCGTACGTTAAGATGAAATAGAGAAAAATGCTTAATTGTTTTTATATTATTTATACAATTTATATACTTATTTATTGTTCTAGCACCTGCTTATTTCCTGATTTGTTCAAGTAATACAAAAATGATTTACTTTGTTTCCAACTGGATTCTTGATTACTATGATAGATAGGAGCTTCATTTACAGGAACCCATGATTTATTTGATTTTTTAAGTCAAAAGTTGCAGCCAAGGGTAAAATAATTATTTTGTCAATTGTTATAAATTAATTGTTTTAAAAATTCTTTTTATTGATTTCATTATATTCCTTAGGCCTCTTGGAATTAATAAATTCCACTTTAGAGGTGTTTATGTTAATAGATTCAAGGTTATTCTGTAAATGCAAATGCGTATATATTTGTACTATCTTAAGCCAGTCGTATTTGTTAAGGGGTGACGAAACTTTTTAGGAAATAATCTTAAATGTTCATAATTTCGAATTCCGCAATAAAAAACGATTTCCTCAGGATTGATGATTGACGGTCATTATCAAGTCACTTCATGAAGACCGTCAAACGTTGAAATTTAGATATATAATAAATAACTTGTGGTAAAAAACATAGTAAGTGTTTTATTCAGTGATTTTATTGAAAATATTTTATTTGGTTCTCATTAATCACTTTATGGAACATAATTACAATATTCAATATTAATATATGAAAAATAGTCTGGATTTATTTAATTAAAATACGTTTATTTTCTCAGACTTCTTACAACTTTCATAGGAAATAAACAAATAACAATCCAAGAATATTTTTCAAATATTAATATGATGTAATAATTGGAAAGATAGCATAATTGCTCAATTTTAGTGGCATCATCAATAAGTTCTATTTATAAGGTAGACAAAACGTTGTTTCGTCCACTAAAGGAAGGCGAACTTGTCCTTTTTATGAGAACAGGAAACGAAGGTCATTTAATAAAAATAAAACATTCTCGATCGTCTACCATGTAGACCCAAATTATTGAAGGGATGCCACGTGAAATGAGGCAACACATGCTATCTTTTCAATTATTGTGATTCATATCAGGTTATTTAATCACAACATAAGATCCGTTCAACCGCACATGGAACACACTGGTCAGATGAGCTCCGAAAGATGCCTATCACCAGTATGCTAGGTGAATGGTGATTGAAAATTTTATTGAATTAATAATATATTATGTTCATTTATATTTAAAAAAATCGTTAATAAGCAATAAATTGATAAATACACATTTTATGCAATCAAATTCACATTTAAGCCCAAACCGATTAGAACAGCTTCTTATTATTAAAAATAATTTTTAAAACTTCTCATTAAAAATTGTTTTTTTTTTAGACTAAGAAAATGTTAAAGTAAAACCGACCATTAATTTATATAATTTTTATAGAATATTTAGTGATATTGATAGATTTTTAATAATTCATTCATTTTTTTAAACTAATAAAAACAATTGTAATCACTTCTGCAAATATGCATTGCGAAAGAGGTATTTTCTGTCTCCTAAAAAATAATTACTTTTTCTATGCAAATAAAATTATTAAAAAAAATAATTCGACTAGTGTTAAAATGTATCATAAAATATTTATTCTTTTTTTTATATACATATACACATTTCTATTCAGACTATACAGATAATACAAAACAATAGTCTGTCTGAGCTATCGACTAGAGGTCTTTCTGTCCTCATATTTATTATTCTTATAATATGAACTAAATAATATGTTTAAAGTTTAGAAATATAAATCATATTATAAAATTAATTAAAACACTTGAAACCATACCATTTTTAATGAGTACCGATGTATAGTAAATTTTGCAGTAATTACAGTGTTTATATATATTTTATTTCAACTTTTCAAAATGTAGAATAAAATTAATTTTATAACATGAAAATTAAATTAACAATAATGTTCATGTTACATGAACATTTAAAATTTAATTGGATTATTAATTACAAAAAATTAAAAACAAAATATATGAATTGAATTTTAAGTATATAGTAAATACCGTAGCAATTAATAATCCAATTAAATTTAATTTATTTTTTTTAATTACAATTTCGTACCAAATAATTTTCTTTCGACACATCAAGGAGGTTTTGAATTGATCTCTCTGTACTATGAATAGATGGAAAAATAATAATATTTGAATTGGAATGTCGGGCGAGCAGAAGTGTTATTACGAAGGTGTAAAGAGCGATAAATCAAGCTGTGGGCCTGAGAATTTTGTAAGCGCGAATCGCAATTAGGCCACTGCTCGAAAATAGCCGGGAAAGCCTGGTTTTCTCATTTTGTAACGGTTGTTTTGTCAAAAATTTCAATGTCTCCAACGGCCGCGTTATTTCTAGCCTGATTGCATTGCATGTTAATTTTCGGACATGTTTAATACACCTTATCATAATACGACACGTAAATTCTAATTTAAAATATATATATATATATATATATATATATATATATATATATAAATAGATAATTAGGGCAGAAATACCTCTGGTCGATAGCCATGTAGGTGTTACATGTATTGTAATTATTTATGTTATATATATTTCATCTTTATTGTAGAATTTACATTAAGTATAATACAATATAATACATTTTATATAATATTCTTACTAAATACTACTACTACTACTAGGCTTCTCGATCTATGGTTAAAATCAAAGTGTATTTATATTATTTTGTTAAAATTATCTGTATAGTCTCTATAGTAATTATAGCAGTAAAATAAATCTTTGAAATAATAATAAAAAAAATATTAAGTGCTATGAAAGTAATTTAAATAATAGTATATTATTCAACAAGCGTTTAAAGAATGTTATTAATCATGTTATTAATTAATCACTTAAAATTTAAATGTAAATTCTGTATTTCTAGTATAGCTTACGTAATGAAAATTGAGTTTATATATAAAGTCTAGCAATTTCATTGTGTATCGTTTAAATCTAATAAAGGCACCTTTTGAAATCAACAAAGGCGTAAACCAAAATACCGAAAACGCCATGTTTGTGTGTGTGTGTGTGCGAGAAAACAGCATTTCCGGTAGATGTAATATCGTGAAATCTGCGTGAAATGCTAGGGGCGGTCTTATTCACGCTCAATTGCCCTCCGCATACAATTGCAAATAAACCAGAATGTGATTTACCCCCGAACGTATTAGCCCTCTCTCCTCTGCTGTGTGTCAGTTACAACCCCCCTCAGGTATAAGGTGGTGTGGTGTGTATAAGGGTGTCTGAGCCTGAATGCGTCAATTTGTCCCGGCCGACCGTTTTTCGCGGCTAATCCCCCTATGTGCTGTCGATCAAGATTTTCACACTCTCAATATAGTTTTTTTTTCCGCCATTGTGCCCGAGGAGTTTGTGTTTATTGGAAAAGGACTGCCTACAAACAAACGTTCCCTTTTGCGCGCACACACGTCCTCCACGCAAACACGGAAATCTTTCAATGAAAATCATTCGGCTGTATTGACAAGTTTGTTATTTTATTATTTTCAGTTTATTTATCCAGACTTGAAAGGTATTTTTTTTAAATCACAACAAACTTGTTATTTTAGAATATATTCAACTCAAAGATGTTAAAAAGCTTTGCTAATAGTTTCTAGAATTTAAAAATCTTCAGGATTGGTATACATTCTTAAAAAAAATACGACAAAATACAATGACTCGAATGAAAGAATGTATTATAAATAAAATTAAACATTCGGGGTTATTCCGTACGTGCAACGTAAAATTTAACGTAATGAGCATATTAAATTTAACGTTTCACTTTATTTTAATTTCTTTATCATCACATTCTAATATAATTTGCTTCTTTAAGTTACGTAGGTACTTTAAAAAGAACAAACACCTATTGAAATAACTTCTTCTCAGGCAAATATCCCGCCAGGCATTGAACTATACAATGAATGTTAATATATTAATTGTGCAGTTCAATGTAATAATAATTAATTAAGTTGAATAAAAATAATTGAATAACTTAGGTTTCATGAAAAAATGCTTAATAATATTAGGAATAATCGTTTGATTATTGTAACGTTCAGCTTGAAGCGGACTCTCTTGTATCAGCAGACAATTATCATAACACAATAAAGCAAATGTTGTGTACAGGGTGAAACAATACGCAAAATGATTTTTTCTTTTTTCACTTAAATGGAACACCCTATATTTCTTACACTATTTCGATAGAAAATTGGTTGCTCTTTAATTGTTGTATAATAAAGTATACCCCTATCTGTCACCGTTTTTTTTTTTTTAACAATTTCAATCGAAAGTACAAAATTATAAGTTTCGCTTATAATCTATAATTTAAGTAGGCTATAATTAAAACAAATGCAATTAATAATCGTTTTCTGACATTTAATAACATACCTAACCTAAGAGGATATTCAAAAGACAATCGATATTTAAAGGCGCATGCAAAATATAAAGAAAATAATTGCTCGACGATTATTTAGCGAGTTATAATGGTTATTATTAAGAAAAAAATTGTAAAATGTTTGAATGCTATTGAATTAAAAAAAAAAATGATGTGACTGCATCAAATAAATACATAAAAATGTTAATACTAACAAAATATAATGATATAAGTATTTTATTATTTCACTAAATATATATTTTCGGTTTTTCAGTCAACATGAATTGTTTAAATAAATCAATTTAAATTTTAAATTTAAATTTTATTTTAAATATTTTTCAAATAATAACCAAAAAATATAGTTGTTAGTTTTTAACAATTAAATTAATCATTTATTGAAGAAGTATGTTTAACTGCACCAGTGTTACAAAATATAACGTAAAATGTACTTTACTTACTAAATATGATATTCCCCTAATTGATCTCTTAATTTGTAAGTTGAACGTTAATCAAACTAGTATTTATTTAATTATTATTTATATTCCACCTGACTTATCTTCAACTGTAATTAAACAATTCTTTGATCTTTTAATTCAAATTCAATTTAATAACTCTCCTGTTATTTTTGCTGGTGATTTTAATTGTCCACCATTACCAGTAGGAAATATGAACGATAAAGCATTAGTTATCTCTAATGCGTGCATTTTTTTAGGATTGCATCAATTTAAAAATACAAATAATTGTTCTAATAATATACTGGATCTAATATACTCTAATATAGATTGTAACGTTCAGCTTGAAGCGGACTCTCTGGTATCAGTAGACAATTATCATCCTGCACTTGTAATATCTTTGAACTGTAATAATAGTATGTTAGCAATCAACGAAAATATCACAAAATTTAACTTTAAAAAGGGCGATTATTTCAGTTTATATGTTTCTTTAGGATCGATTGACTGGAACTTTCTTCTTGAATATTCAGATGTTGATCTTGCACTTGATGCATTCTACAGTATTATTAACAGCGCTTTATGTGAATTTATTCCAAAAAACAAAGTTTGTGCCGAAACGTAAATACCCTCCGGGGTTTACTTGTGAAATTATTAAACTCATTAAAGAAAAATCTCGCGTTCATAAGCTCAGAAATAATGATGTACACTCTCAATTACAATTTAAAAAACTTCATCAAATCTAAAATCAAGGCGGCATATAGTAACTACTTTTTTAACTACTGAACGTGATCTAACTACGGATCCTAGGAGATTTTGTTAACTCTAAGAAATCTAGTTTATCTAGAATCCCAGCTGAGGTTGTTTATGGTGACAAATTGTTTAGTACTCCAGATGATTTTTCTAATGGATTTTCAGATTACTTTAAATCAGTTTTTTTTTTCCACCAGTATCCAATAACATTACCTCGGATCTTCACAAACCATCCCTGTTTTTCCTTCTCTAAAATTTCTTCTGAAACTGTCCTGAAATACCTAAAGTTGCTTTCTAATAAACTTTAATCTGGACCTGATAATTTACCAGCGTTTCTATTAAAAGATTGTGCATCTATTCTTTGCTATCCACTATCGATTATTTTATGAATAAGAAAATCAAAATTTCCATATAAACTAAAAATAGCATCAATTTGCCATATTCCCAAAGGTACAACAAATCAACGAAATATATCTAACTATCGTCCAATCGCTATATTATCTCATATTGGGAAAGTATTTGAAAAAACCCTCTATTTCCAAATATTTAGCCATGTCGCACCATACTTATCTACTAATCAGCATGGATTTATTCCTGGGCGCTCCACTACAACTAATCTAGCTGTTATTACTCATGATATCTCTAGAACTTTGGACTCTTCTGGACAAATTGATATTATCTATACTGATATGACAAAAGCATTTGACAAAGTTGACCACAATTTACTTAGGTAACTTTGGTTTCTGTTCGAGTGCTCTACTCTTGATAGCTTCCTATTTGATTAAACGTGAAACATATGTGTCAGTCAACAATTTCAAGTCTAAGACATACTTTCCTACCTCTGGTGTTCCTGAAGGCTCAATATTAGGCCCATTGCTGTTTAATTTGTTTATTAATGACTTATCAGAACTTCTAACTTGTAAACACCTATTCTATGCGGATGACTTGAAAATATACGCTAATATTTCATCACTTTCTGATTGCCAAGAGTTGCAATATCAAATTGTTACAATTGCTAATTGGTGTAATACCAATAATCTTACACTTAATAGTCTCAAGTGCAAATTTATGTCCTTTATACAGAACAATAGATCTTACAGGTCGCAGTTCACATGAGGCTAACTTACGTCTCACTAGCCCCGTACAACCTATAACCTATGTCCTTTATAAATAAACATTGTGCGTTTCAATATAATTACAACGTTTCTGACTGCACAATCGAGCGTGTAAGCATTTTTAAAGATTTGGGTGTTGTATTTGATGATAAGTTTACATTTAATCCCCACGTGCAACAGCTAGTTGGGGAATCCTTCAGGGCGTTAGGTTTTATTCATCGTAATTCTCTAAATTTTAACGATCCCAATGCGCTAAAATCCTTTATTTAACGTTTTTGTCCGTTCTAAGTTGGAATATGCTTCTTTAATCTGCATTCGCACTTTTCCGAACCAAGTTACGGGAAGTTTGATAAAATATTATTATCTTCACACCCAATTTCAAATAGAGTTAATTGAGGTCAGCGTAAATTTCTTAAATACTTATATTTTAAAGTAGAGGGAATTTACCCCGAACGCAGCTTTAATCATTCATTATTGCTGCACAAATTCAACGTGGATTCACTTGAACATGGACGTAAAAAATCAAGTATAATATTTTTATATAAACTTCTTAACAATTATATTGACTGGCCGGATTTACTAAAACTTATAGATTTGCATACTCAAACTTTCAATTCTAGAAATAAGGTTATTTTTCGTGTTGAATGTAATAAAACTGTATACGGCTCTAAATCCCCTGTAGGTATTATTTGTAACATCTGTAATCAATTGCCCGCAAACGTTGATATATTCTGTGATCTTCCTTCGTTATTCTATGTTAACGTAAGTCTGCTATTCTTTATATTTTAATGTATTTATTTTATTATGTTTTTAAAATTAATTTGTATTCATCAATTTTTATTTACATAATTGTCTTGTTATTGGGAACATTTCCTGTGGGGCAATAAATATTATTATTATTATTATTATTACTATTATTATTAAGCGTAACTTTCACAACTAAATAAATTAGTTGTTCTAGCGGCCTATTTTGGTTAAAAATTCTATACCAAATTTGTATTTTAGATTAAATATCTCAAAAACAATAAACGGTAGATATTTAATATATTATATACAAAATAAAGAGTGATCAATTTTATATTAAAATAGCATAAAAATGTAGGGTGTTCCATTTAAGTAAAAAGAGAAAAAATAATTTTGCGTATTGCTTCACCTTGTATATAAAATTTTGTTTTAAGAGACAAAAAAAGAGTATTTCTTTTATTATCAAGAATTTTTGGCTTTGTATGGCGCTGACAGAATGTTTTTTCATTTTTCATTATTGAAATATTAGGCTCTAAACATCTATCGATTTCAACATTCATTTGTTTATAACTTTTAAAATATGAAAAATTTACCTATTAAATCTTATATAAAAAATGATTATTTTTAAACGTAGAATCGAAAATCTTCATAAAAAATATATTATTCCATTAAAAAAAAAAAACATATGGTTGATTATTGAACATCCTGTACATATGAAACTAATTTTAAAATGTGAAGTTTGACAGTAGCTACTAATAATGTAAGTAATTTTTTGTATATTTCTTAATAACTGAGATATTGAACATCATCGGAATCTTGCACCATCCTATATATATATATATATATACAGAGAGGTTATTTTATCAGTATACATTAGGAGAAGTGTATACTTGCAAAAAACGCGAGTCAAACGCATTGAACGGATTAATGTGTGTATGTTTAGTTGACTATTTGGCATATGTGTGTTCAGTTGCGTGTTATAGGCAACTAAACACACATACATTAATGCATTTGACTCGCGTATTTTGCAGGTATACATAGGGGAAATGTAACTGATGAAAAAGCTCTCTGTATATATATATATATATATATATATATATATATATATATATATAATCTTTATTGACAAACGTAATACAACACCTACGTATAACTTAAAATAATACAATACATGCTGTAAGAGTTTACCAATTGGTCTTTCCGCCTGAAATTAATTATTTTTTAATTACTTTTATTTGATTCAAATTAAATAACTGTGACCAAATGAATAGATACTCTTTTTCTATTATCGATTTATTATATTGAAATATTTAGCTTTAATTAAGAAGGGAGCTTTCGTTATTTTTACATCAATTTTCGATTCCTTCATTTTATTTTTATTTTTCAAAGATAAATATAGAAAATAAAATATAATTGTTGTTTATTTTTACTTACATATATTGAAAATCCTCATTAATTTTATTTAATATTAAGCAACGACACTATCTGTCGAATAGATGTATCTTTATATCTGGTGTTGGTGTTTAATTTGCAGTTACAATAGAGGGTGCGACTAAACAGTGTCATTTATGTATTGGTGTCCATTCAATTGCATCATTGAAGTCATCGCAGCGATAAATCTCCTGCGTGCGCGCCGAGGGAATTGCACATATGGGATTACAACTCATTTGGGGGGTGATGTCGAACTGGTGTAAACGCCAATTGCCCTTCTAATAACGCGGGGTGTCGGGATTTAAACGATCCGCAATGCTTAATTACATGTTTCTGTGAGAAAGAATTTTGTTATTATTGTATGCTATAAACGATATATATAACTTAAGTTACTTGTTGGGTGATTTGTGTTTTTAAAAAGGACACAAATCTTTATTGGGTACAAATTACAAATCAACGTCGTGTTTGAATACAGATTACAGATTTTTTAAATTCTAAATGGTTATCAGATATAACTTGATTAGGAATACCATGATGTGTAAAAAATTTAATTAAATTATTTGCAACTTCAATTGCTTGATGCGAATTCATTTTATACAATTGCGCATATTTCGTAAATGAATCTACTATTGAAAGATATTTAACTTTTTCTAAAGTCACTGAATCAATATGAATTATTTCAAATGGTTTACTAGCTGTGGGTGTAATATTAAATTTTGGTTTTACAGGGTATCTATCATATTTACTGGAAAGACATACATGACAACTATTAATATATTCCTGAATTGTTTTCCTCATATCAGGCCAATAATATTTCCTTTTGATTTCTAAATCAATTTCATTAATTCCTCTATGATTTTTATTGTCGTGATAAGTTTGAATAATTTCTAAAATAGAAAAATCATTCTCAACATCCTTTAATAATTTATTACATTTAATAAATTTAATTTGAGAGTTTTTAAAATACTTTTGCATAGTCGCACAAAATTTTTCATATACATCGTTTTCAAAATTTAAACTATATTGAACGTTTGGTATTATATATTCTTTAATAATTTTAATTAAATCATTCTCAAAATCATTAATAGATAATTGTATAAAGAGTCTCATTTTCTTTTTATTAAAATTATTGGTATATTAAATATAGGGTCTTCAAAATTTGAATGAACAGTTTCTCCAATTTTATAGCTATTTGTTAATTCAGTCTGAGGTGGTTCAACTACTAATGAACTATTTTCTTCATTATTTAATAAATCTTCCTGGAAATTCTTAATATAATAATCATACGCATTCTCATCATTTGCATTAATTTCAACACGAGATAAAGCATCAGCATTTTTATTTAAACAACCTTTTTTATAAATAATTTTATAATTATATTCTGACAATTTCAATTTCCATCTAATTAGCTTTGAATTTGGTTCTTTTAATGTCAGAAGCCATTGTAATGGTTTATGGTCACAAACTATTTGAAATTCTCTTCCAAATAAATAAGGCCTAAAATATTTTACAGCCCAAACAATTGCTAAAAGTTCCTTTTCTATAGTTGAATAATTACATTCGGAATTATTTAAAGTTCTACTGGCATACGCTATAGGAAGATCTGATCCAATTTTCCCTTGTGATAATACTGCTCCAATTGCTACGTTACTAGCATCAGTTGTTAATACAAAAGGTTTTGCAAAATCTGGGTATTGAAGTAATGGTTCATTGCTAAGAATATGTTTACATGTGTTAAAACAATTTTTATATTCATTATTATTAATATCAATAATAGCATTCTTTTTTAAACACTTAGTGAGAGGTTTAGTGAGCGAAGCAAAATTTTTAATAAATTTCCTATAATATCCTAACAATCCTAAAAAACCTTTAATTTCTTTAGTAGTTTTTGGAATGGGATAATTTAATATTGATTTAACTTTATCTGGATTTGGTTTAACTCCAGAAGGTGTTACAATATGTCCGAGATATGCTACTTCTTTTCTTAAAAATTCGGATTTATCAATTTTTATTTTAAAGTTTGAATTTCTAAGTCTCTCAAAAACATTTTTTAAGCTTTCTAAATGTTCTTGTAAACTTGTACTGAAGACAATTATGTCATCCATATAAACTAAACATTTTTCATTTTGAATTCCTCGAAGAATATTATCCATTACTCTCTGAAATGTTGCCGGTGCATTTTTTAATCCAAAAGGCATTCTTAAAAACTCATAATGACCATTCTCAGTATTGAAAGCAGTTTTTTGTATATCACGTTCATCAATCTCTATCTGGTGGAAACCAGATGCTAAATCTAAAGTAGTAAAATATTGACATTTACCTAACTTATCAAGTAAATCTGTTATATTTGGTAATGGGTATCTGTCTCCTATGGTTTTTTCATTTAATTTTCTATAATCTATTACTAATCTCCATTTTTGTTTACCTGAAGCATCTAGCTTTTTTGGAACAATCCAAATTGGTGATGACCAAGGACTAAATGATTGTCTAATTATCTTTTGGTCTAACATTTTATCAATTTGTTTTTTAACTTCCTGTTTATGGATTTCTGGATATCTATAATTTTTTGTATAAACAGGTATTTCATCACTTATATATATATATATACAATCTCACAAATTAGAAATATTTATTTTTTGTTTTTCACGCTTTTTTTCAATTAAAAATTATGAGGTATAAATATTTCTGGATTTATCCAATATTGTTATATGTTTGAAATATTTTAAAATTCATTCTTTTTATAATTCCTTTGTTTACTATAATAACATACATATATAAATAAATATAATTATATATCTATACAGCAGTAGAGTTTGGCGATGCCGGGTCGTATTTCCTCTTCCTTACCTCCGGATTTGTGGGCAAGAATTCCCATCTCGGATTAGCGCTATTTTTGTTCTGTGTGCTCTTTCTATTTTATCGAGCAAGTTATTTATTTATCAGTTTTATAGTTTTATAGGGTATTGTTTAATGTCATATGTTTTATTTTTAGTTTAAACGGAGTGAATTTTATTTTTTTTTATATGGTTATCTACTTTATTAGATTTTTCAATTTCAATTTCACTTTATTAACGGAATCTCCGTTTCCAAATTACATATTAAAAATTTTATAAGACAAGTGTGACGCACTAAAAACATTACAAAACATATGTATAAAAAAGGTAATTTACCAGTCACAAATTACGACAACATACATAATAAAAATAATACGCATCACAATTATTTATCCCAAACAGTACATAGTGAAAACAATATGCAACCGGCTTATTCCTATCTTCAAGTGATAATAAATAAATAATATTCTTGCATTATTTTTGATGTAAGCATTATTGTGTGTTTCTTGGATGTGAATTTTTCCGTTCTAATGTCCCATTTTCTTCTTGTGGGATAGTTGTGAAGGTGTTTGTGTATGTTTATTTGTATATTTGATTTTATTAGGTCGTTTTTTATTTTGTGTATCAATTTTATTAGATTTTTAATACTCTGTTGATGTCCGTTTGTCTAATTTGCATATTATTTTTAATATTTTATATTGCTGTGTTTGTAATCTGTTGATGTTCTTTTTTATCGTATCTCCTCAGATATTATTAAGGTAGATATTTTTTGATAAGAACAAAGCGTGATATATTTGTTTTCTATTTTCTTCGGATATATAATTTCTAAATTTCGAAAGCGCTGTTATTATTTCCTTTTATTAAATTGTCTTGTATGTACAGTCCAAGATATTTGACAGTTTGGACTTGTTGTATTTGTATTCCATTTAATTTTATGTTAATATTATTGAAAATCATGTATTCTGATTTTTTTTCATTTATTGTTTTCTTTTAATATTTTAACGGTTATTTTGTGAAATTTTCTTTAAAGTGGATTATAATATTATCTATTTCTTATCTATTTCTTCTTCTGTTAGTTATTTTTATGTGCATATCTTCGGAATGTCTTCTTGTTATTGTTATTATTTTGGGTATGGTCGTTTTTTGTTTTGTATGTTTTAAATCGGGTTTAATCAGACTTGGAAATAAATAACACAATGTTTATTTATTTATTTAGAATACACTTAACACATTTATTTACAACATACTATATATTCACTCTTTAGTTATAACGCGATGTTGAGCACTCGTGACTTGGACTGACTGACTGCAGCGCCGCTAGCGTGCGCGCTTATATAGCGTGCGTGTTTATGGAACTTTCCGGAACTTTCGATGACGCCGCGTTTACCGTCGCGCGCTCTGTAGAACATTCTAGAGCGATATTTCCAGTTTCTTCTCTCACTTTCGTTATAATATGTCTTTTGCATAGTTTGTTTCTTGTATAAATTTCCTTATTTATTGTTTTTCTTGTCATTTTTTAGTTTGTAAGTTTTATCGTTCTTTTATAAAATGTTTTCGATAGTTATTAAAGATTTGTTATGTCGTTAGTATCATCGGTTTTTAATTCATCATTCTCTTTCGTATTTTACGATTTTCACCATTCTATAGAAGTTAGTATCAATCGTATTTATTTCTCGTGATATTTTTTGTATAATCAACTTTCGCAATATTCGTATATCGGTTTGGGCTAATTTTTGTATTTGTGTTATTATTGCACAATGGTCAGACATATTTGATTCCTCTATTTTTATTTGTTTTATAAAGTCTTTTTTATTTGTCCATTATTGAGTTGTTTCCATTGGTGTTTGTTCTTGTGTAAGTTTTTTTGGGATATTTTATTTATTACATTGTTATGAAATCGGGTTTAATCAGACTCGGAAATAAGCAAAACAATGTCTATTTATTTATTTAGAGTACAATTAACACATTTATTTACACCACACGGACACTATTTATTTATAACGCGATGTTGAGTACTCGGACGTTCGTGATTGACTCGGACTGACTGACCGCAGCGCCGCTAGCGCGCGCGCTTATATAACGTGCTTGTTTCTCGAACTTTCCGAAACTTTCGATGACGCCGCGTTTACCGTCGCGCGCTCTGTAGAACATTCTAGAGTGTTATTTCCAGTTTCTTCTTTCACTTTCGTTACAATATCATAGTTTTTTTCTCTTAAAGTATTTTGTATTCTTTGGTTATATTGTTTCGAACTAATAGATTTATGTTTGTATCTCCGATTATTAATATTGTGTAAGAATATGTCTCCATGGTTAGCATATTTTATTTATATCGGTGTGATTGTAAATGTCTTCATTCCTTGTTCAAAAGTATTTGAATTTATATTATCTTCTTAGCTTTATAAAATAATACATTTTTCAGTTCTGTAAGTTGTTCATTGATGTAAATTTCGTTTTGTGGGCCTTTTAATTCGCATTATTCTGTTTTTAAAGTTTCTGTAGTCTATTATTCTTCGTTCTAGATAGTTTGTTCTTATTTAAATGGAAAGGAGTCCAATTTTTTCATCTTTTCTGTAAGCGTGTATTATTTCTCTAAGTTTTATTTTTAAGGTTTTTTTTTGTTTTCGCTCATTTCGACTAGATTTCCGTTTTTATTTTGTTGTTCTTCCACGCCGACAATTATTATATTGTTTTAAATTTTTTCATTTTCGGATTTTTCCAGATGAGATTCAACCCAATGCATACTTTCATCTATTTCTTGATTTTTCTCCTTGTTGCTTTCAAACAGCTGTTTTAGTTTCCAGTTCTCTCTTTTCTCTTTTCTTCAAATTTTTCATTTTAGTAACTTATTGATACCTGGAGTTCTTTTATAGTTTCCAAGAGTATTTTGTTTGTTACTTCTTCATCTTTGTCACTTTTCACTTTTTCTTTCTGTGATGCCTCAGTTTCTGGCGAGCCTTTCAATATAAATGCGTAAGGAATAGTTTTCATTTTTGTAGAGGTTATGTAATAATTAGTAAGCGGGTGTTCCTTGATAATGGTCAATGATAAAAACTAGTCGGAATAAATAAACATATTAAGTGAAATAAACCAAGTGTTTTATTATGTATTTTTGAACCCTCAAAAATGTTTCACCAAGTGTTACGTGAGAAATTAATCAAATTATTGAAAGATGGAATTTATTTTCTTGCCCAGAAATTGTACTTGATTACAACTCTCATATGGGTGGAGTAGATTGTAGCTCGTCTCTTCTGGTGTATATTGGAAACAGCCTTCGTAAACTCATATGTCGTTAACAGCCAATATTCACTTCTTGAGTTGCCAAAGGTCTGATGATATATTCAAAGAAATTTACCCAACATAATCATTCTGAGCGTCAGCTTCCACCGACTTCAACTCCTACAAATAAAAAAAAGTTGCACTATCGTATTCTGTCTCAAAAGACCTTAGATTGACAAATAGGGGCTCACATTTTGTAGAATATGTCTTAAATCGAGGACGTTATGAAGTTTGTGCCAAAAATATCATTCAACTATACCTTATTGAAAGTGCACTACTTGTAAGCTTTTTTGTGTTGCAATTAAAAAAAAATATATATATATTTTGTTGTTGATTTCCATGAAATAAATTCAATATATATAATTACTTTTTTTATTAATTGTTTATATAGGCAAAGTAATTTTTTACATTTATTTTCTTGTAACCCTTCAGTCACTTTCCAGAATTATGTTATCTTCTGCGGAACCTGTCAAAATTTTTAATTTTTTAAAAAGTTAAAGTTTTAAAAGTTAACTAATTAAAAGTTCAATTATTTATATAATTTATGAAGAAAATTAATAAAAACATATTTTTAGTCTTATTTCACGTAAATAAATCGAAAGAAATAGTAATAATAATAATTTTCAACAACAACAACAACAAAAAAACTCCAAAGAAAACTTTCATAATCTTGTCAACAAGGGGTTAAATTAAATAGCTATCGCCAAATGAAAAGATAATCAATTGGAAAGAACGCCTAATTTTATTAAATGTATAAATATTCCCTTTCTATTACTATTACCTTTAACTAGTAAGTTTATTGTTTATGTCAAATTGACTCAACTAGAAAGTAATTGCGTTATTTTGGAAATAAATAAATATTATAATTACTATTTTCATTTCATACAGAAATATTTTTAAATAATTACATATTTGAAAAAGGATTTATTTACTTGGTCTCAGTTATTTAAATAAATTAAATAAAAAAATAAAAATAATTAATTTATTATTTTAAAATTATTTTTATTTAATTTAATTACATATTCATCACATTAAACCATATAAAATCAAAACCACCCCATAATGGCATTATTAACTTCTTTTTTTTTAATAAAGTGATAAGCCGTTTGTTATCAATCAAAACCCTCTGGTTGCGCCCCTTATGATTTCACGTTCAAAATTCGAACCAGCCCCGCGCCGACCGACTGGAAAGTTTCAAAATTGAAATTTAAATGGGTTTAAAGCGGCCGCTGCAGTTCGCAGCAGATTATTACGCTGCAGGCAATATGCTAAAAGACCGTGGGGGGTGAAATTGAGCGCGGCATAAAAAAAGAACGAGAGATTTTACAGCTGCTTGTTTTATATCGTTTCGAGGGGGCGAGGGTCGTTAAATGTATTGCCCTCGCATGTATTACACTAAGTAAGCTATTGATACAAATTTGATTCTCGTTGTTTTTTTTTTGTTTGCTTGTTAGATACAAACATATTGAGAATTTTTTTATTAGAAATATGTATTTTTATTTATTTTCGATTAATTTTCAGATATAAATTAATATAGTGACGTAAAATTATTATTAATAATAATAATAGTCTTTATTTTTTACAACACAATTGATATATAATGGTAAATATACAAACTTAAAACAAATCTTTGTAGAAAACCCTTAGGCGGAGATCAGAAAAATGCTTCCAGAAGCATATCTGCTTTTATCTCAACCTAATTTAATAGAAAATAATACATCTTATGGCAAAGTATATAAATATTATTTTTATATTGCTATTGCAATTCAGATTACATATAATAGTATAGCTGAAGTAGTATCTGAGAATTTCAATGTTTTAATATATTAGAAATGATTAACAATTTTATAGCTTTTTTAAATGCTCGTAATGATTGAATTTTATACTCGGTCGGAATATTGAATTCAAGTTTTTTGTTTATTAATTGTCTTCCGAACTGTTGTTATATGGAATAGCCTTGATTTTTACCACGTATGTCTTACGTTTGGACGTCACAATACATTCACATTACACCGGTGCCTACTAAATATACAGGTTGGAGTGGGGAAATCGAAATCTCGGAGTCCAAGCGAGAGAATTCATCCGTCTACAAACCATCGTGACGGAAGCATCTTCCGTTCACAATCATTTCTTTACTTAATTTGTAATGTTATTTTCATCTAAATAAAATAATCTTAATTATTGACCGTAAGTCATTATTTTTTTAATAGAAAATTTAAATATTTATCATTATGACTGTATGCAAAAATAATTTTTACAGTTTAACCTGTTTGCATTAGAGCAATGCGCTACAAAAAAACTGACATGTTTCTAGTCAACCAGACATATTTTACCGGTAAATATTAAATTATTTCATCCATAATATTAATTAAAACAATAATTTATTTTATGAAAAATTTCTTGATTAGATAATCAAAAATTTATAAATCTTTCTTATCAAAATATTCAATAATTCTATAATTAAATATATTATTTTATTTAGTCTTATTTAACACCGTTATATGTTCCTCTCTACTTCTCAGTGTGAGGTGAATTAAATATATACAGTGTGTCTACGGATTGAGTGCACATAAGGTGTAAATGGCATTTTTTTAGATTTATATTAAATAACACTATTTAGTCTTTCCAAGTCTATTGTAATATCGCTACAATTGTTTCACCACACTGTGGCTTCTTCAGACGAAGAAATGACTTTTTTTAGAGTTAGTCAAAGTAGGCTGTTTATGATGGTCGCACGTCATATTTCGTCATTTCACTTTAAAAATCCTCAGTTATTATTTTCCAAGACATTTACAGCCTGTTAATAGTCAGTCTCCCAATATCTAGTTGTGTGATATACGATCTATCTAAAAATAATGCAACAATCACACCACAACATTTTGACAACATTTTGAATATTGGCAATGTTTAAAATGTTGCTTTTTTTTTTCATTCAATTCCTTATCTGAATGAAATAATTACCCGAACATCCCTCGCACGCGTTAAACCGCCACGGAATTCATAATCGTTTGATCAGAAAACCGCCCGATACGATAATAAAAGTCACACGAACAATGGTCGCTCATGTATGCATATGAGGGTGGGATCCCGTAATAAAGTTTGACAAGAAAATCCCCGCAGGGGCACTAATATCGTATACGCCCGGGGGTCGGTTATTGAATATCACGTCTGATCCACTTAGTGAAGTCGCCTAAAGTGCCCTAATTACACCCCGTGGACGACGTCTTTATTCACTTTATAACCGCCTCGCCCCCACGGAGATCACGTGCTAAAGGGATTTATCTCCCGCTTTATTAAACGCCCGGGATTTATTCCGCACTCAAATCAATCACGATTAACACTTTATTAGACGAGAGGAAAGTGCGAGGCGATGCGTTAAGCGACTTTTAAAACGGAATATGCAAGTAATATTCTCCGTGATTTATCTAGATTAAACTTCAATATTTGCATATACAAAATAATATAATAATAATAATAATATTCTCTGTTGTCCACGGAGAAAACCATAATCAGACAAAAATACGAGGTGTATAAAATACCATATTATTTACACTATACGAAACGGAGTATAGTAGCCAAAGTAAACCACTTTTTAAATTTTTGATTTCTGGGATTATATAAGAGCTTTCTAAAATTATTTTCGTGTTATATATACAGTGATATATTTTGGCCACAATACTACGTTTCGGATAGCGTGAATAAGCCGGTATAAACATACATCAAAATATATTGCAGGAATAACAAAAATACATAAAAACAAACAAAACAGAAAAAATACAATGATACAAAGCTAGTAATGTTATTTTTGAGAGCTTTAATATGATCAGAAAATACACTGGACTTGCAACAAACAAATATCCATTGTGTAATCCAAATTTCAACGTGGTATATGCTCGTGAAGTAGTTGTTTCAACAGATATTTATCAAAAAAAATTACAGTGTAAGTAATTTTTGCGATTGGTCGAATTTTATTAATCATTGTCAGAAATTTTTCCTGTTTAATTTCATTGTAATTTAAGAGTGTTCGTCACGAATTGGCCTTGAAGCTCTCTTATGGGATTTGTTAACAACTGTGCACATTCTTACAGAGTTTATTAAGAGAGATAATGACATGATTTTTTTTATGCGTGATCTTGTGTTATTTGACTATTAGTTGCATAAATTTAAAATTTTATAATTATTTTCGTTTTTGTTGTAAAAAATTAATACGAAACGTTCTATTTCAACTAATTTTCCCAATTTTATTACAAAATTCGGTGAATATAATGAATGCATGACATTTTTATTGCTTTTAAAACAACACCATTAATAATCGAGCGCGCTCGGCCAATTCGTGACAAACACTCTTAATATTCTTATCTACACTAAAGAAAAACACTATGTCCTTTAGTGTATATAATAATATTAAATGTGTAGTAAGTAATAATTAATGTACAATAAGTAGATAAGACCAATATATAAATAAATAGGTGTTAAGAGTAATTTGAGGTAGTCTTAAGATATATTTGACGCGAATTTCGTTTTGCCTGTAAATATGACACATTTTTCAAAATAAAGATCTTTTATATTCTAAAAAAGAAAAAGAAATAAACTGGTACTGTTGCAGTTCTAACCTGCAAGTCCAAATTAAGTTTGCCTGGAGATGCCAATCTTATCTTCGGGTGAAAATAATTGCAATATTCTAAAGGTTTTAAGGGGATCACTATATGCTCCGCTATTATTCTCTTCTTTCTATTACCCCAGGTTGTTTTTTTAGGCAAGTATTCGCTTATTGAGGAAATTACAAATTAATATTAGCCGATAATAGGAAATTTTGAATCTCCTTACTACATCCAGCAAACCATTCCATCCAACGGAGTTAAAGGTATTATCCAACATTGAAAGGAGCACGATGTTTTAGCAAGAGACCATCGAATCTGAAGATCTGGTGGGCTAAGAATGGATCCCCCGCTGTTATTCTCTACATCTCGATTGTTTGGCAGGCACGTATTCGCTCATTGAGGAAATTACCAATTATTACTGGCTGATAATTGGAGATTTTGTATCTCTTTAGTGCATGTGGTACATCACTCCACCCGATTGAGTTAAAGGTATTCCTAACATCCAAGGTTAGAAGGAGCACAATGATTCAGAAGAAGTGATTACCCTTTTCAGCTTTCATTACATTTTTATCCAAGCATTTGACTACGCATAACTAAAAAAAAAAGACTTCACAACTCGGACTAATTGAACGTTCTCTGCGGAAACCCATTTGTGGATCAGGGATGTTACCCAGCTCTTGTGCTTTCAGGAATTGTGGCTATGTAATCCTTTCCAAAAATTTATCTGCAGTATCCTATATACAGAGCGGACGATATGATGTTAGTACTGAGGGGTATCTTTTGCCTTTATTTATCAGCATATGGTGTGCACTTTTCTTGTGGGAGAGGTTTGATCCCAGGACAGGACTTGCATATGTCCCACTATCAAGTTTAGTTTTTATCCCTATCGTTTTGAGTCTCTCCGCTGTGAGACTCTTCCATGACATCTAGGTCATTTGGAGGCGAGCAGAGTAGTGTTTCCATAGCCGCTGTAGGCGTTGTCCTGAATACCCCGTTGTGTACATGCAGGCAGCCTTTTTATATAATCGAGCTTGGAATTTGTTGTCCTGGGCCACCATACTATGGCCTCGTATTCTAGCATCGGTCTTATTATTCTAGTGTTGATTTATTTTAGCCATGTGGTACCTATTTATCTTTTATATTGTTGATTTGCTTTCTCCGTTTTGTTTTGCCCAATTTTGCTTTCAGTCCAGCAGGATTCCGAGGTAGGATTTCGCTAGGGTTAATCAGGTTTTGAATAGTTCAGGTAGTATGATTGCATCAGTTTGTGTTTCCTGTGTGAATAGTACGACCACCGTTTTTGTAGTTTTGGCTGTATGTGTGTTTGAACTACAGCAGTCGTCCACTATTTTTAGTGCTTCACGCATTTTGATGAATAGGAAATTCATTCCATCGAGTAATATGGCTAAGTTATCTGCATAACCTTGGTTATTCAGTTTTACTACCAGTTCGTTGACTAGTAGTGACCATAGAAGAGGCGACAGTACTCCATTCTGTGGGTATTCTCTGGTGACTTGTCTGTTATTCTTGCCTGTTGTTGTCTGTTCTTTAACAGGTTACTTATTCAGCTGTTGAGCTAATTATTGATTTTAGCTACATCCAGTGATGTACTACTTATTGGACTTATGCTGGGCTGAATATAGATTTGCCTCTCTTCAGTTTCTAGTGATTTGTTCTTTACGCCTAAATTTATGGTAGGCATTTCTTAATTTACTTATTTCCTGTATCCACCAATAAGCCGACTTTTTGTGCTTTGGTATTTTAAGAGGTATCACTGCATCGAAAGTATTCGGATTTTTTTAAGTTTAATAACACCCAGTGCATACGGATTTTATTAGTGGTCGTGAGAGCCTTTTCTGAGTCTAGGGAAAATAACAAGGGAAATGAAACAAAGATTGGATACAAATAATTATAAATGGGGAATCATGTAAATGGGATAAATATAATTTTAAATTGAGTGATGAAGCAAACAAAAGTAAATATATAAAATGTAAAAACTAAATACATACTAAAAAAAAACGTATATCTACTACTTCACAAATCCAACAAATAGTCATGAAATATGGTAAATTTTTTAAAATGGATCTACAAACGTTTTGTTATATTCCTATTTTTTTCGAGATAGCTCGGGGAAAACATTTATGTAATATAATTCGGTTTGACCTTCTTCGCAGATTTCGACATAATTAATTAAAATTTGTTAAAATTGTAAACTGGATATGTTTAGTTCAAAATCTTATATTGACATTAGACTAATTAATTATAGAACTTGGTCACAATTATTTAAATAAATTAAATAAAAATGATTTGAAAATAATTAATACATTATTCTCACATTTAGCTCTATGACTTTTGACTTACGTATAGTTGAATTAATTTAATTGATTTATTTTAACATCTTTAAGTTATGTACGGCAGAGCTGTACTGACGAGGGATAGATCACGCAACACGTGACTGCAAAAACTTGTTGCATTATGCAATATTTTATTGATATGCAGCAGCAGGTGCACATTATGTAAGTCAAAAGTCACAGAGCTAAATGTGGAAATAATTTATTAATTATTTTCAAATCGTAATTATGTTTATCTCATAACGGTTTCAAATTTCATGCATTTTTACTAGTGTTTCTGCATACATTGATCTATATATATATATATACCGTTTCTTTTAGTGGTTTCAAATCAAAACAATTTTTATTGACATCATGTGTATGACAAGGTTTTAATTCAGTTAATTCAGTATATACAAGGTGTACATAAAATGAGTGAAAACCTTCAGGTAACTCATTTCATTAATTAATTTTTAATAGAAAATCCAAATAAAAAAATATTGCATGGTTCTTCATTGAGGCTTACGAGCTCTTCGGAATTTTAAATATGTGACTATAAATTAGTATTATTTTTTAAATATTTTGTAAAGAATCAATAGCATTAACAATCAATTAGACACGTGTATAATTCCATTGATGTAAATGATTAATAAATCGGATATTCTTACAATTTTATAACTTCATCAGAAGCATTCTTTTAATGAAAATAGATCTGGCAACGACGCACGTTCGTTTGTTTGCAACACCTCGAGCAGAAGATGTAGCAGTTATAACAGGATAAACGCAAGGTAGATCGAGTGACACATATATACATATGTGTAAAGGTATGCTGAACTAGCGCCTCGCATAGTTTCAACGCCCCCCTTGCTTCTCACCTCCCTTTCGGTCATTCAGACCTCGTGACGTAGACGAATTCGAATATTTTCGCGCGTACACGGGCGAAAACAAGCATAACCTATTTGCACATTGCGTGCTTTCTACTTCTTTGTTTATGCCCGTTCATTGTTTCATTATTTAGTTATACTTTGGTCTTTCAGCGACCATGCGAAAAGTAAATTTGATAATTGTTATCACCGGGCGTAATACATTAATTTGTTTGTCTGCGGGACATTACATATTTTTGTATTACTTTATTACTTTGATCCACAATATTTTAAAATGTTGCACTCTTTAGGTTTTTACACAAACAAATGCATACTATGGTAACTGAGTAAAAAATGGTAATAGCTAAATTCATTACTACACTGTATTATTATAAAAAAACATAATACATTTTTTTAAGTATTGAAATGGTCACATCGTGAAATATGCATTTGCAATCAATAAATTTTATGAAGGAAGAAGACTCAATCTTTAATTTACTAGTACAATTTTATTTGTACGCAATAAATACAACTTAAGTATCGACTTTTGAGGTTATTGTTTATTATAATTTTATTACGATACAAATATTAAACAATTTAATTAATATTAGTATTTTTTATTTTAGTAATAAATATAATAAAATAAAACGAAAATTAATTATATTAATATAATCTAAGGCCGTATTTTAGTTTAGTCGATAGCGACTCAAACCGAAGATGGAGCGATTCTAAACAACGGTTGATAGAGAGAAAACTCCGTTTCGATATCGTTTAATTTATTATTCGATAGCTATTTTAATCATATTTAAGGCGTGCGCAGTGAATTACTGTGACGTCATGAGATCTCCCATTACATTTCCCCCACTCTCAAATTTTCTATTCCATCTATCCTTTATACATATACTCAAGCGTCGTTGGGATAAACGCACACTTGTTTGATCCAGCGTTGCCAAATGTATAGTTCTTTTAAGTGGCCCGTGAGGCTTAAGGAAGGACCGTGTGACTTATTTTCGTTAATATTTTTATCTAAAAATTAGTCAAAGAGTCACGCTACCTAAAGCTTTTCACTCATTTTGTGTACACCTTGTATACATATTAAAAATAAATTGAAAAATGATAGGTGCGAGCACTTTTACTTTTCAATTTATTTTTTAGTAGGTCTATATATTAAATCAGAGTGGAAGTGAATAGATACAGACATGATAAAAAAAAACAAGAAATCCACGCAACAATTACAATAATTCCAATAGGGAAAAATAACAAGGGAAATGAAACAACGATTGGATACAAATAATTATAAATGGGGAATCATGGAAATGGGATAAATATAATTTTAAATTGAGAGATTAAGCAAACAAAAGTAAATATATAAAATGTAAAAACTAAATACATACTAAAAAAAACGTATATTTACTACTTTACAAATCCAACAAATAATCATGAAATATAGTAAATTAAAAAGAATGTAACTAATGCTAACTAAACAAGTAGATCAAAAAATATAGCACACCACTCCACCTAACGGAGTTAAAGGTATTCCTATTATCCAAGTTTGAAAGGAGCATGATGTTTTAGCAAGAAGCCATCGATATAGATCTGGTGGGCTCAGAATGGATCCCCCGCTGTTATTCTCTACATTCTCTTATTGTTTGGCAAGCGCTCATTAAGGAAATACGTAACTAATTCTATAAAATATTAAAAATATATACTAAAAGAATAGTTTTTAATAATAATATTTAATATTTATTTATTTTCAAAATTATTGCGTACTTTATTAATACTTCGAAAATAAAAATTTAATATTACCCTTTGTTTTTCTTTTCCTATGTGTGTATATTAAACCTTTTTACCGTGGTATACCTGTTTGTTTTAAAGTCGCCTTGAACTACCCCTTGGCGTGATGAGTACCCTATGTTAATCCTCTAGATTTAGTTATAAATTATAAATCTTTCGTTAGTGGCTGATTGGAGAAAATCCTATGCCAAAAAAAAAAAAATATATTTATTTACGGTAATATATCACCATTTACATATGTTACATCTCAAAAATATAATACAAGTACGTCCAAAACATATACAAATGCAATCAAACCATCAAGGAATGTTTCGTAAACTGGATTTATATTCTGAATACGAGCCTTTAAATATGTCGAACAACAATACTCATTGGCATGGCGCATCATTTGTGACAATGAATTGTAAAAGATTGATGTACTAGAAACGTATAGTACAACATTAAGATTTTACAATTCATTGTCACGAATGATGTGTCATGCCAATGAGTATTGTGAATATACCTGGTTCATCTTGAAGAGTTGGATGGTGCGAGATTGTTGATTTGGTATGCCAAGTCCAAATTCTTGCAGCAGTGTTGGCGAGTCAAGTAGTCTATTCAAGATTCGATATATAAAATATAAATCAGCTACGTGTCTTCGGAGTTCGAAAGATTTTATGCTGAATGTATTCATTATACGAGAATAGTTATCTGAGATATGTTGCATTCCACTTTTAAACTCCATACATCTAAGGAATTTCTTTTGAACTTGTTTAAGAATATTGATATTCATTATAGTATATGGATTCCAAATAGTAGAAGCGTATTCTATATGACATCGCAAGAGTGCACAATATAGCATCTTTAAGAAAATTTTGTCCACTTGGTCACTGTTGCTTAGATAAAAAGAAATTTGAAAACATTTAATTTACACAATTGAATAATTAATTACTTTCTCTTTAACCATTATAAATTTTTGACTTAGATTATGTACTTTAAAAATATACACAGGTGGCAAGTTTCCATGCCACCTGATATATAAGAGGAATATAATGAAAATAAGAAGAACTAACACATTTCTTTCTTTCTTTCTTAATCTTATCCTCTTTTACCCGTATTGGGTGTCGAGGTTACATATTAATTTAATAAACCCAAATTAGATATACCAACAATTACTGAAACAGAAAAGGACAAGGCGAACTAAAATTAAATTTTGCAAAAATGTTTATTATTAAGGGCACGGAGCAAGAAAATCACGCATATGAGGGTGTTGAATGCATCATTAATAAAAATATAACATGATTTAGTAATAAGTAATATCACAATTATAGCAGCCTTCTTTTTATTCAGGACTATCACTCTCATTCGGATGGATCATCATCCTGAATAAAAAGATACGTTTTGGGAAGATATAAATATGATTATATTATAGCGTTCATAATGAAAGGAACAAATTCGTTTAATATATATTGTGTTCCATTTGAAAAATGTACTTATTTATTTATGAGATACCCTGTATATAAAATGTATAGCGAAAAAGATGCGTATTTGAAAATATTAATCGACTTGCCTGAGTGTTCTTCTCAAAAAGAATCACCAAATTTATTTCTTTTTTGTGAACGCACTATATAATAACAGTGCGTTCACAAAAAAGGAACACAGACATACAGAAAGAATACTTGCACGAGAAATGATATTAAATAAGACAAACATAAAAAACATGTGAATATTACATATATTCTAAATGACAGATATTCTTTTTCATTAATTTAGTTAACACTATTTAAATAAAAATAGTTGTCTTTTCTCCTACTTATTTTTAAACTAAATATATTTCAGAAACTATGTTTCCATCTGAAGTGAAGTTTAAATAAATAATAGGTTGTTATAGTATTTAAAATGCAATAGTGATAATATTAATATATTTAAAAATCATGTTGTCTATAAACTAATATATATAAAATTATAAATAATGTGCTAAAATTTACGAAGTAATAAGATCTAACTAACTGCTTTTTCAGTTACCGGTGACTGACACTAAAGTATTCCGAAGGGGCTACGTCAGTTACCGATGACTGAGTACCTACATTAATCTTATTTTTTTGTCTAGAAAGAGAATCAAAATGAATTAAATAAGCAAATTCTTATTCATTTTATGAAATAAAACTTAGAAAAATAAAACTTTTTTGATATTTTACAAAAAAACGTATTGGCAGCCAATACAAGTGTTAAATAACTGGCCACGTGAATGAATATTCTTTTTTATTTATAAAATAAACCAGAAGAGTTTATTTAAAAAAAAGTGTTTTATCAGTAATTCTTTTTATATACACACATCTTTATTCAGACTATACAGATAATTTTAACAATATAACATTAATAATTACAATACATGTAGGGTGTTAATCTGTCTGGGCTATAGACCAGAATTGAGCAGAAGAACCTCTCCTTTATGCACAATTCTTTTTAATTTTATAACTTTTATTATTTTTTTTATTTAAGAAAAATATATGTTTATATAAGGAAAATGTATGTATGTATTATAAAAAGATAATAGTTATTTGGTTAGTATTACATTAGTGATAAAAAAAATGCTTTTGATAGAAAACGATCCACACGAACGATCAATCAAAAAGGGGTCCACATTCACGCAACGGCGTAAATGCGGCGATTCCTTTTCTTCCCGGCGTGTATAAAAGTTGTAAAGTCGGAAATCAATAGGAGTCCGTATTGTGCGATTAGACAATTCCGGCGGGGGCCATTTGACGTCCGCGCGACTTTCAGGGGGCGGAACCCGAATGGCGCAAAAGGGCCTGACAATGGTGGTACACGTGTATGCAACATCCCCGTCCCCATCCGCGTCGCCGGCGTCGTCCCCCAGGTGGATACGTGCACGCAACACACCGCAAATATTGATTTTTCGCCCCGTCCTTTCTCGGCTCCTTTCAAGGAGCACCGGCATAATGGGCCAGGGGTTCCTTCCTGTTTAAAACTTGTTAAATTTCGGTTAGAAAGGAACTCGGCTATTGTGCAATTTCGTTGGCGGACGACCGACCGACCGGAAAATCTCTCACCAAATTTGTCAGATTCGTGATAAATTGTATATGGATCAAAGGAAATAAATGTTTCAAATAGCTATCCAAGGAGGCCTTTACTTTCTTGTTAACACTATTATTAAAAAAATATATTTTTCCTATTTTACCTTTTTTTCTTCTTCTTATACCAAATTTGGAATTTCGTCTATGATAATCATTTCGATAAATGTTTAACAATAACAATGTTTATTTCCAGTGCAAGAGATTACATATACAAATATAATTTATATATACAACAAATCATGATGGTTTGATAGTATTGGGAATTATTGTATGCTTTCAGTATTTTGTATTTTTTTCACGCTTGTATTCAGTACGTAGAGAATAACTAGAAAATAGTAATTATTAAATTAGTTGCAATATATTTAAAAAATGTAGAAGTTGGTGACGAATTTCGTCACCTCTGCTATCACTCGAATTAAAAAAATACCACTAATATATGATATTTTATACGCTTCAACTACTCTCTTGAAAATCGAAAAATAAATACAATTTTGAATTGTCCTGAAATTGGGTTAATAAATCAAAACTAATATACAATGTAAAGTTATTTATTTTAATATTAATAATAACAATAATACATTATTACGTTTTGGAAGAAGAGGCTGCAGAGATCTTTAATAATTATTTCATAGACATTCCTGTTAAGTTAAGCCAACAATTGGATAGTGCATCTATTGATACAGATTTCATCTGCAAAGCAAACAATAACTCTATATTATTGTTTCCTATAACTGAAAAAGAAATCATAGATATAACTATGAAAATCAACAACAGTTACAGCACAAATATCAATGAACTCACATCAAATGTAATAAAAAATGCCATTATTCTACTAGCCACACCATTAAAATATTTTATAAACCAACTATTTGAAACAGGTGTATTTCCCACTTGCTTAAAAATAGCTAAAGTTTTATTTATTTATTGACGGAATCTCCTTTTACACAGATCTACAAAGATTAATTACATATATAAATGTAATAAAATATACAATAAATTAAAAGAACAACCTAAATCTAAATAAAAAGTTAAACCATTGTTTTAAAAAGGTGCACGTAATAAAATAGAAAATTTCAGATCTATTTGTATTTTGCCGATATTTTCAAAAATATTGGAACAAGCTGTAAACCTAGGGTTAAATGACTTTCTTACCGAAAATAAAATAATAACAGATATGCAACACGGTTTTCAAAAACAAAAGAATACAGATACTGCTTTAATTGCAGCTCCCAGTAATATTAGAAAAACTCTATATGGGCTCGAATGCTCAATGGGCTTTGCTATAGATTTGACTAGGGCATTCGATACGGTTAAAGAGTATGCTTTTATTTAAACTTGAAAGATATGGTGTTAGAAATGTGTGTACAATTACTTCAATCATATCTTAGTTCAAGAGTGCAATCAGTATCATATGGCAATGTAATCTCAACACCACTGCCTGTTGAAATAGGTATTCCTTAGGGCTCTACTTTAGGGCCCAATTTATTTAATATCTTCATAAATGATATTGTAAATTGTAAATTTCAATCAAATAGTATGGTGCTGTATGCTGATGATACGACGGCTATCAGTGGTTAAAGAGTCGACCAAGTCATAGTTGAAACGCAAAATACCTACTTGCAACTGAAGATATAGTGTCAAAAAAATAAATTAAATCTAACTTCAGATAAGACATGCTGTGTCTTATTTCGAAACAGCAGATCTAACCTGGAGGCACAAACTAATTTTCTATTGGATGGTCAAAATATAGAAATACAAACCATGATGAAGATCTTGGGACTTACTATCGATTTTAAACTAAGCTGGTAACAGCATGTTGAAACTCTAGTAGTAAAACTGAGTCGAATATGCTTTCTCATTAAATCTTTAGATAAAAAGTGCTCCAAACACATAACATTGACTGCATATTATGCCTATTTTCATTCAAATATGTATTATGGAATAATTCAATGTCGGCGATGTAAAAAATTATTTTTTCAACGTCTGTTCGTAATTCAAAAACGTGTCGTTAGAACACCTAGAGACACGTGTCATAAAGATTTCATGAATTGAGGCATTTTAACATTAGCTTCAACGTATATAAATGAAGTAGCCATATTTGTTCATCGAAACATGTATATCTTTCCGTCAGCAGAACGAACACAATTACCTCACAAGAAATAAATATCAGCTTCAACCACCGACTCATAAATCAATCCTATTTGAAATTTACAATGATTATAAGATTTATACATGTTTGCCTGATGAGATTAAGGACAGTACGTCCTTATTAATTTTCAAACAAAAACTTAAAAGTTACTTGCTTGAAAAAAGTTTGTACACAATTGAAGAATTTTTTGTTTAAGTTTAGTTAATTTACACCCATAGGCGGAATTGTGACGTTTTATTTTTGAATGTACATATTGTTGACTAATACTGTATGTAATTACAAATTGAAATAAACTATATTATTATTATTAGTAGTATTATTATAACTTTAAACAAATACAAATAGTCTCTCTTTTTATTTATTAATAAATGAATAATAATGAATAAATTATTAAACATGTAAAAATGTTTAATAATTTATTCATTTTTGTTATGATATTACAAACTGCCAATATTTGAATATTAATAATTTTAATAAAATAAAAATAATTAATTCAAAGAACTTGCATCAAATGGATTTTCGTAACATGAATAAAACTCATAACTTCTGTTTGGGCCGTAAAACCATACTTTTTCTCATCTTATATCGATAAATCAAACTTTAATTGATATTTATAAGTATTTTTTTCTTAGTACTATTTATAAAGGCAAAGATTTTAAAACTTGAAAAATAATTTTATTTAATTAAAAATAATCAAAATTTCTGTTTGGATAATGAAATCATTAATTTCTTTTCAGATATTGATAAAGCAAATTATGGTTGCTAATTTAAAGCATTTTTTTATGGTAACTTTGTAAGACTTAAAAAATGACACAGCGTTAACCACAGGTTGCACTACTTTTATGTAAATAATCACATCTGTTTTATTTGGATCACGAAACCGTACTTTTTCTTATCAGGTATCGATAAAGCATAATATACTTCATAATTTTAAGCAATTTGTTTGTCATACCACTCTTAAATGAAAACAATGTAAGACTTTAAAAATGATATAGTGCTAACCACAGATTGCACGATCTTTATAAAAATAATCATACTTCTGTTTGGATCAAGAAACCATTGTTTTGAATACATTTGTTTCATTATTTTGCTGTCTATTATCCAAAGTTACGTCTCAATTCAAAAATGTCTTGCTTATTAACATCGGTGTCCTAATTGCTTGGACTTTTTCTGGGAACTAATCTATCACATATCTTATTAATTCTTTTACACTTACCTCTTTCTTCAATTCTGCCAATGAATCTTCCCACATGCCCTTATACCTTATCTTGACATTTGCTCATTACAAATTCGAACCTTCCCCCGCCATTTATTTCAAGAGTAAGAGAAAAGAGTTTGTTACATCTTCGTTTCACGAACTCATCATGATTTCAAAAAGTGTAATTTTTTTATTAGAACTTTTTTTGAGATAATCGCAGTATTGCATTTCGACAGTTCATTGCGCCCCCTACCGGAAGAGTTACGATCTTGAAAATTATTTTCAGCATTTTCTTATGGTCACTTTTATTAACGTTTTTTTTAAGCTCTAGGACTCATAGTTCCCGAGATATAGCCGGTGACCTTTCTTATTTGAACATCCGGTAGAAAATTTAAATAACATTCTCTTTAAAAATCTGTTGAAATATACAGGATATTCTATTTGAATTAAGAAGGGTACTTCCGATTATACCAGAAGTATATTATTAACAAGAAAATGTACATCAGAAGCATTTTGTCCTATCACAATTACCTGTAAAATTTCAAAGATATCGTCCGTTTAGTTTTAAAGATATGTACTAAGTTTCATATTTTATCCCAAACCAGTATATATAATCGTTTGCTTTGTCCATCTGTTGGTGTAAGACTTCTCTTTTTTTGCTTATACGTGTCTGCTCTATACACAAATTTGATCCATTCCTTTTTTGACCAATTGTCCAGCTGTGTTTCACTGTACGTCTTTTTTCTTCAGAATCGTGCCTATTTGATGCCTATAAGATTCATACTTTATTTATTATTATTAATTCTTTATTTACGGAAAATCACCTTTTTACAATTTATGACAATCTGTAATTACAAAATACAACAATATATTCAATTGATTTGATAATTTAATTGAATTTTAGTGAAATTAACTAAAATTATCTTAATTTAATATCAATTTAAGTTTAAATGAATACAGTTTAATTCACCTATAGCAGTAAAAACTCTAGCGCTTTATTTTAAATTGCTTGAAATTTTATAGATAATTTTGATACCCGGCGCATTCACCAATTAATCGGATTAATCTGAGCCAAAGTAATTTTAAGGTGATAATGAAACTGAAAATTACACGAATTTAATGTAACCGTTCCTAGTTTAGAAAATTTGTACGTGATTTTTTTTAATTTATACAATACGAGTTATATTTAAGATTTTAAAAATACTATGTTTGTATAAAAATCTGGGTTTTGTTCACATTTCTAAATCTTTATGACATCTGTCTTTATAACATTTGTAAGAAAAATAGGAAAATTATATTCTTTTTAACTTGACGCCACCTAGCGGTGACTGAATTACTTATATATATATGATTATGTGGCTTAAGTGTGAAAAAATACAATTAAGTCCTCTGTTAGGAAAAAAAAAACGAAATTACTTTCCGAACAACTCAATAATATAAATTGAATAAAAAATATGAAAATATTTAATAAAGTATTTTCTCTATAGCTACTCTGACATTTTGACTTATGTTACATAAGTACTTTAAACAAATGTCCAAGAATGGACATTTGCTGTTGCATAACAATAACATATTATATAATGCAACAATTTTTGAATCGAAGATATTTAATGCAAAAAAAAAACAGAACAAAAAAATAAAATTTACGTAATATAATGCTATCTGCAGACCCGTGTACTTATGTAACCTAAGACAAAATGTCTTAATTATTTTCAAATTCTTTTTATTTAATTTATTTAAATAACTATCATCAAGTGGATTTATTAACTTTTTTTCTATTAGCTCAATAAATTTCTAAAGCGTAATAAAAGAAAAAGTGTTTGTATTTAAATCATGAATTTCAATTTATAATCACTACAATTACGAGCGACAAATTCCAGTATGCGTAAACATTCTTAATTAATTTACTAATTGTTTTTCTTTCTGCATTAAATATAAAGTGGGTATTTATCATACAATTGCAATCAATCAAGATTATTTTAAGTTCATCTTCAAAGTGGCGTTCTTTAAAAAATAACTGCATTTTATATTATTACCATCTTTTACAACATTAAGTTCTCCAACTTTGATGAGATAAATTTATAAATTGTTATAAAGAGTGGGCATATTTAGGATTAATGTTAGGATGTTTTTGATATAGGGGCTATGTGAGCATTGCTGGCGAAATTTAAAAAAAAGGATTTGATTCTAATTATATGATAAATATCCACTTTAACTTGAAATCACACGATGACAAATTGATTGCAATTAGCAATACCTTTCAGTGCTAACCCAAATAGGTGTTCTTTGATGTACCCAAACAGATATGATGAGCATTTCCCACGCGCAAACAAACACCGAATTCCCATTAGCGATGTGTGCAAACGGGCCAGCGTAACTGGAAGCAACAAACCATAAATCAAGTATAACATGCGAGCAACCCTTTTTTTGCTGTTGTTGTTGCTACTACCGCTCCATTGTTGTGCCTCGCAAGGGTGGCGTGGCGAGCTTTATATATAAATCAGTTGCGGAAACCGCTTCCATAAAAATAATAAGCCCGGGTAATTGCTAATTGCCGAATGGAAAGATGATCTGTGTCGCGCTTGCATTATCGGCAGGCGGCCCGGCGCTTCCACTTCCGGCTCTTCCGGTTCCTCCGCTTCCGGCCGCCCGTCCGAACAAGATTTAACACTCACACGCGCTTTTTCCTATCCGACCACCGCACGCAATCTATTCATTTCTCCCTTTTCCTCCCCCCGAGCGACGCGCGTATGTACAGTGATGATTTATAAAAATAGATTGATATAAATGATAGATGTTTGG
Source organism: Philonthus spinipes (assembly GCA_963082785.1). Taxonomy (NCBI): domain Eukaryota; kingdom Metazoa; phylum Arthropoda; class Insecta; order Coleoptera; family Staphylinidae; genus Philonthus; species Philonthus spinipes. The sequence continues at coordinate 25,704,200 of OY720299.1, read as the reverse complement.
GTTTTTATTCTATTTTCGTTTGATGGTGTGTTTACAGCAGGTATCAATCATTCGAATTCAACCTGGTTTTGTTATTGCAGTAAAACGCGTTGCTAAAACGAAAACTTATTTAAACAAACAACATTAATGCGCTGTTTGATTAAATAAGTTTTTATTGAAAGCTTTTTAAAAGCAACTTAAAACACCTAAGCAAAAATTTTGATAAAAAATAGCATTGGGCAAAATCGAGTACTAATATTACTCGATTTTCTAAATGAGCAATTTTAAATTAATACAATCAATAAGTAATAATAAATTGATGTTTTTTTTTTTATATTAAATAGGGAACAGTCACTGATAGTAATAGAATGTGTTGCATTAATAAAATTTACTAAGTATATGTACATTTTATTAATGCAACACATTCTATTAGTATCAGTAACTATTCCCTATTTAATGAAAAACATCAATAAAATATTGCATAATACAACAAATTTTGATCCGAGAAAAAAATAATACAAAAAGAACAAAACGAACGTTGTATTTAATTTTTCTCGGATCAAAATTTGTTGCATTATGCAATATTTTATTGATATGCAACAGCAGGTGTACATTATGTAATTCAATGTTCGGCGTGGGTATTTGCCCGGGAAGTGGTTGTTTTAATGTACATTTGTTTAACGTACTTACGTAACGTAAGTCAAAAGTCACAAAGCTAAATGTGAGAATAATTTATTAATTGTTTTCAAAACATTTTTATTTGATTTATTTAAATAACTGTGACCAAGAGAATGAATACTCTTTTCTATTTATATCAATTTATTATTACTAATTGACTTAATTAATTTTACAGTAACAAAATAGATCGAAAAGATCGATTTTGCCCATATTTTATAAAAATTGTGTATATAAGAGTCTCATGGTAGTTTCATAAAGATATAAAATGTCAGATTAACTTGACATTTTTTATCTTAATGAAACTATCACGAAGATAAATTCATGAAGGTAGTATTCAAATAAATTCTTTATATTTTGCTATTTAATAATGATCGAATTAATGCTTCACTGATATAAGGAGTCTAGAACACGAAGTGTAAAGGACGGTATTCTAAAATAATGTTGGATAATTATTATATATCGAGTCAGGTTTTTTGGTACTTCAACTTGTTAAATAATTCGAATTATTGGCTACTGCTATAGTCAGGTTTTCATATCTCAGAATTGAGTTTTTTTAACGAAATACATTTATTTATTTTACAATAAAATTAAACGCCCAACACCCGTAAGGGTACAAGTGTTTTTGATAATATATATATATATATATATATATATATATATAATAATAATAATAATAAATGTCTTTATTTCATCAACAATTGTAGAATAGAAATATAAATAATTAAGAGTAGGCGAAGTTCTGGCAGGCTAACGTCCATCGCTGCTCTTCCACTTAACCTACTATAAATGAAAAAAAGTATTAATAATCAATTATCTTTGAAATATCGGGCGAATTACAATTTGTGTAGTATTTTATAAACGGTTCGAGTCAGTTACTTTAAAGCTCAGAATGCAATATAAAAGTACGTATGGATGATTTGAAATGGTTCAAATTGAGAGATTTCAGGTGTATTGAATAATTTATAAATGTTATAGGTAAATGATGAGTACGAAAATGTATGACCTTAAAATATAATGTATAGCAATGTAGAGGTCTTCTATTAGCCATATTTAACCAATTTATTTCAGGCAATTTATGTGAAATGTGGTCAAATTTACGAATTCCAAATATGAGTCGAATACAAGAGTTTTGCACCTCCTGTATACGCTCTGTTGTTATTTTGTCTAGACATGCACTATAGACTACATCGGAAAAGTTGAAGTGGCTCAACACTAAGGTATCACACAACATACGTTTAATGTTGGTATTCAGAAGATTGCGGTTGACATAAATCATTTTCAAATTGTGATAAGCACGAGAAATACACTTGCTTATATGTAACTTAAAGCGCAAATCCGAGTCAATAATAAGGCCCAAATTCCGAACGGAGTCAGCAAAAGGAATAACGACATTTATCTACTTTTACCTTTAGAAGAGTCTTGGCCTCCTCCAGTTTATTTTTAGGTCCAAACAAGATTGTAGTTGTTTTCTTTGGATTCATGATTAGTGAATGTCTATTAGATATTTGTAACAAATTTGACAGGTTCGAGTTTATGCTATCACTTGCTGCTGTGATATCTTCAAACTTAAAGGAGTAAAGCAATTGTGTGTCATCTGCATACAAGTTACTTGTACAAAATTTTAGCACATCTGTTAATGATGATGTATATATTGAGAATAAAATAGGTCCCAATATAGAACCCTGTGGTACACCTACTAACGGGGTAGCAAAGTCGGAGGTCATACTATCAATTTTGACTTGTTTCCTATTACCAATAAAACTAGCCAATAATCTGATGGCACTCGAACTAAGTCCAATGTGCTTTAGTTTAGCTAATAGTACCTTATCATTGATCGTGTCAAAGGCTTTACTGTAATCTACTAAAATTAAGCAAGTTATTAATCCTTTATCTGTGGCAGTAATAATATCATCTGTAACATTTAATAGTGTGGTAGCGCAACTATAGTTAGGCCTAAAGCCACATTGATGATAAGGAAGGATATTATTGGATTCTATAAAATTAGTAAGATGTTCCTTAATAACAAGTTCCATAACCTTGGACAGAACGGGAAGAATACTGATTGGCCTGAGATCCTTTAGATCGTGAGGATTTTCTATTTTAGGGATAAGGGTAATAATAGCTAACTTCCAAGCAGATGGAAATACAGATTGCTCTAAACAGCAATTAATAATATGAGTGATGTAAGGAACTATATAAGGACAACACATTTTAATCATATCTATAGTTAGACCATCTGATCCGGTAGCATTAGAAGTAATTTTTGACAATAAAGTAGCAATTGTGACAGTATTTACTGCTGAAAAAACAAGTTTAGTTTTAATGTTGGGGTAAGATGAATCATTGTAATAATTAATTAGGTCATCATTATCGGGTGAATTGATTGAATTGACAAAAAACGAGTTCGCAGAGTTAGGGTCTTTTAAATGATCAGGGATAGTTTTGGCATTTTGTTTAAGTAAATGATTAGCTTTTAAACATTTCCAAATAGATCTTTTTTTTCTTATTTATTACAGAATTTAAATGAGCCCTTTTCTCACGATTTATTGCGGAGTTGACAAAATTTCGCCACTGCTTATATATGTCAAAGTCATTAGGCGAATTCGATGATTTAAAATTCTTATATGCCTGATCACGAGTAAACATCATATGCCTAATTGCATTAGTTAACCAAGGAGCGATTTTTTTAGTTATTCGGGAGGTTATTAACGGTGCGTGGTAATTGAAAAGTGCTAATAAACTATCGTTTAGAAAATATACTTTATCATCAATATTATTTAAATAAATTAAATTCGGAATTTGTAAAGCTTCTAGATCATGTTGAAAATTAACTATATCAATATTATGTAGTTTACGATATGTAACAAATTTTTCAGATTTTACACTGTTAAAATGAAGTCGACAGTAGATTAAGTCGTGATCAGCTATATTGTGTAATTTGATGACACCAACTTCTTTGATGTCACTTTTGTTAGATACAATTATAAGATCAATTATTGACTTGGAGTATGCGGTAGTCCGCGTTGGCCTAATGATCTGATGAAATTCTTATGCGTCCAGAAAATCAATAAAACGTCGTAACGTATTTCGTTTCAGAAGTGAAGCAATGTTTCGGTAACCGCGATAATATTATATGAATTAGAAGTTACGTGAGCTTTAAAGTTACTGAAATTACAAATTAAAGATCATAAATTTGGATTAAAGTAGTACTAATGAAAATAAAACAAATTATAGCTATTTGTTCTAAGGTATCTTAGTCTTTCTTTGTAAGTAATTCTTCTATATGCGCATCTCCAAATATTTTATGTTTGTAGTCTTTTCCATTAAGCGTAATCTTTCCATATATAGAGCCATTATATGACCAAGCGTTGTTATTTCCTAGTTTATCCCGTGCGAATTTTAATAATTTATATCTTGAAGGTAATAAGTCCTCGGTTATGACAGTTCCGGATTTTTTTAGTAGAAAACGATTCTTCAATAGTAAATTCACCGATTCACGACGAGTCAATAGTCAACGATTGTGGTACGCGGTTTAGACGCATTTCTTCCAACACGATAACAGCTTGTGATATTTATTTCCTCTTTTATGCATAATTTATTTTTAAAGAGATTATGTAATGTCATTGTTAAGTTTTCATTAGGTTTCTCGGAGAGGCCTATTATTCTTATATTATTATTCCGGGCTGACTACTCCAACTGATCGACTCGCCTTTGTAGTGATATATTCTCTTTTTTTAATTCCGATATTTTTGCTTCGAAATTATCGCATTGCACTTTGAAATCAGCACTAACCTTGCTCATCATCTTATCAATAACACTGGATAGAAATCCATTGGAGTCGAAGATTTCGGACACGGTTTCCTTGACGATTGATTTGATGTCTATTATCTGCTCTCTTGTGAATGGCACCTTGATACAATTCATACAATCAAAAGATGTATTCATTTAGAAGCGGTGTGGTAATTTGCAATAAATAAATTTACTTATAACCAATAAAAATAACTTTAAAGGCAGAGCACACAAATTCACGACTACTCGCACGACATACGTGTTTTTTTTAAATATATATATAAAATTAAACAAGGGAATTTGTTTCTGTCAATGATCAGTAAAATTCGATCAACCCTTTTTTTCTAACTGCAAAAATTATTTTTATTATAAGTTTTTGACTAACATCTATTGAAACAAATACTTCCCGCCGAATATTGGATTTTATAATAGACATTTGTTTATTTATTTTTTCAATTTGACTAAACTAAATAATCTCATCGACAACTTCCTAAACTATTGTTTAGGATTTTGTTATTGTTGATCTATTGATCCCTTTAAATTAAAATACGCAAGTCCTTCTCCAAAACCTTTATTCCCGAACAAGGTCTACCCCAAGGTTCTCTCTTATCACCGCTCCTCTATAATTTACTAGTACACGACATATACCGCTCTGATCCCAAACAAATCGACAAACTGCTTATCCTCTCTTTTATGCCGATGATACAGTATTAATATCACACGCTCCTATCCTTCTTAAAGCCCTCAGCACTCTCCAATGGCTGATCGACACTTTACAAATATGGTTTGCGAAATAGCGCATTTCAATTAATTCAAACAAGTCTCAACTTTTAATTCCTTTTCACCGACCCCGCAATTCTCCTTTTTCGATCAAATCTCTATTCCATTTAGTTCTCATTTAAAAATTAGTCAAAAATACTACATCGAATGTTTCGATACTATCATCACCTGATATATATATTTTTTTATTATTTCAGACAATTGCATAACTGAAAGTGAGTCGATTTAATAAAATAGAAAAAATAAACAAAAACAAACAAATCTATATTTCATTTAGTGGTCATTTAAAAATAGGTCGACGTGTGTTTATTAGGATTAAATATATAAAATTCGTAACAGAGTCAAGGACGACGGGACTCGCGCGAGTTTTAAATAAGTTCGCCTGCGCCTCGGTTTCAAGAAGCTTTCGAGATGATTCAAAAGTGAAATTGGTCTGTCCGGCCGGTTGCAAAACACATTAAAAATAAACCGCGCTCGTCCAATATTAAAATCAGCATTAATTGGGGATCGTAAAAAAAAATAATGAAAAAGTTAAATAAAAATGATGATAAATAAATTATTCTCACATTTAGCTCTGTGACTTTTGACTTACAATACGTACGTTTAACAAATGGACATTAATACAACTACCTCCCGGGCAAATACCCACGTTGGACATTGAATGTTGTTTTAATGTGCATTTGTTTAACGTACTTACGTAACGTAAGTCAAAAGTCACAGAGCTAAATGTGAGAATAATTTATTAATTATTTTCAAATCATTTTTATTTAATTTATTTAAATAACTGAGACCAAGTAAATAAATATATATATATTCAATGACCCTTTCTACCCATATGGGTGTAGGGTTGACCAAGTGAATAAATACACTTTTCTATTTATATTGAAAAAGTTATTGAAAATTAATAAAATTATTGAATTTAAAATAAGGAAAAATATATTTTCATGAAATATTATAAATAATAATTTACACTATAGTTTAAAAAGCCAGAATAAATCCCTCGAGAGGGAATATCTTTTAATACCCGATTTTATTTTCCCCGGCGTCCATTAAATTCCGTCTGGAGTATCAGGGCCGAAAACTCGGACACAATTCTTATTTATTTTTCCGTTTCCTTCGTTTTACTATGCCCTAATCCCGCTTAATTTCCATCCGGTCTCCCCGTTTCTTTCACTCGTGTGTGAGTGGCCCCGAAAAACCCACCCCACTTTGTTCGCTGCCTTTTTTATTCCTCTCTCTCTATTTATTCCTCCTATTTTTCTTTTTTTTTTCATCGACGTGGACTTTTCATTGTTGGCCTCCTCCTCTTTTTTTATATGTGATATTATGTCTGAGGGTCGATACTCAGTCACGATAACGTTTTGTCCGAATGGACCATAAATCAGGCTATTTAGCTAATGTTGCTGAAGTATTATCTCCGCTCGTGAATACGTTGACGTCTCTTTCGAACCGCGCGGGCGTGTTGTGCTTTTTTTTCCCGAAAATTGGATAAAATAAAAATGTGTATTGATGGGATTGATAGGGTGGAGATTGGTTTTTGTTATTGCGATTCGTTTTAATGTTGGGGGATGGCAGAAATGAAACATATGATTTAATCCACTCGGTCAAATTGGTAGCGAAAACAGGACAATTATTTTAGCTTGGGGAGTAAGCAAATAAAGAAAACATAGAAATATAATGAATATTAATTTATAATGTAAAACAAAAGTGATTTTTTAACTGTTTTACTTATGCGTGAATGCCAAACATTCTTTATCAATAAGACAAATTGTATCATAGATATATCTACACATATTAAAATGTCAAGTTACAGATAATCAGTATTTTTATCAATCTCCTTATAGCAATAATAAATTACAGATTAAATAAAACAGCAATTAGCTAACGGCAAAAAGTCTTTCTGCCAGGTTTTAATAAATTAAATAATTATTTAAGATTGCGGTTTAGTAGAAAGAGATAGCTATATAGGAAAGTAGAAATAATTGTTTGAAAAAAGATTTAATAATATGTAAATGCAAAAAATATCAGCTTAAAGTAAAAAAAGAACAGCTAATTTTCGCGTACTACGCCAATTTACTAGTCCATGTTAGAAAAAAATGTAAGATAAAATGAAACTAATATGTAATGACTGCGAAGTTATTTTCTTTTTTTTCTTATAAATAAATACTTAAATATCTTTTTATTAAGACGAGTAATAATACCCTCAAGAATATTATTTGAATGAATGTTCAATTTGGAGTGCTTTTTTTCTATCTATTTATAAATTTCGACAATTTGCACAGTTTAGTCGTAAAAAAATAAAATTAAAATTAATCTCTTCTATTTATTTGGTAAAATGCGAATCTAGTTTATTTTTCTGCATTAGGTTTTTCCATAGTTTATGCTTATTTCTACAGAAGAACCACCTTCCTCCGATTTCAATTTTTGAATTTGCCTCCTTCATGTCAAGAAATATTTCTTGGTATGGTTTTAGAGACTGCTTCTTTTTTTGTAATAAATGTAATAAAGATAAAATGTAATAATAATAATAATTTATTTCTCAACAAGCAGAGCCTAATTACAGAGAAATATAATGTAATGTATGATATGATATTTCAATTGATTTGAAGTGCAAATATAGTTGTAATGAATGACATGAATAAATTAATGAAGACATATAGGGACATTCACACACATACGTAGCTCACAAACATGCATACATCGAATTAACGATACATTTTTTTGTATATACTCTTTGGCATTAATTTTTGTATATTTGCCTTGTTCTTCAAGTCTTTCGGCAACTTATTATATTGTATAACTCCTTCTACTACTATTCCTTGCTTCAGCATATTGGTTGTATTTTGCATTACATGTATATCGCCTTTCCTTCTAGTCAAATATTTATGTTTATTTTTCTTCAGTCTTACATTAGATTTACTTGCACCTATCATAATCGCATGTATGCATTTTTTCTTTCTTTCGAAGGTATTTTTTTGTCTAATATTAAATTCATTTATCAATTTATATAGCGCACGCGTTGGTGTTTTTCTTTCTAAATTGTAAATTAGTTTAATGCACTTATTTTGCTGCCTTTGAATCGTATTGATATTTTCATCGGATGTTCCACCCTATATTGCACATAGGTAATTAATTTTTTAAGTGAAAAATGTATTATATATGCATCTTCGAGCACTTTTAGGCAGATATGTTCTTGATCTGTAGAGAGCGCCTGTTGCAGCACTAGTTTTTTTGTTTTAGCTTTTCAATGTGTTTATCCCATTTGAAATTGTCCGCAATCGTTAGTTCCAGATAAACAGATTCGCTTGTTTTGGTTATAATATTGTTATTTATTTTTAGTTCTATTGCAATTTGGTTTTTATTTTTTTGTGAAATTACCATATAGTTTGTTTTTGTTTCGTTGATGGTTAGGTAATTATTACAAAACCAAGTTGAGAGAGTTTGAAGGTCGAAGTTTTTTATTTTTATTTAATTTTTATTTACGGAATTCACCATTTTACAATTAATGTTTACAACTAAAACAATATAAATTTCATGTAATCAGAAAGAATTATAAACGAGATAACAAATGAATTACAAGAAAATAATAATTACTATAACAAAATACAATAAAATCAAAAAATCCGATATTAACATAATGATGCAAGTATTGACTTTTTCATAACGTGGGACAATTATTCTATAGCAAATGTAGCATTAATGTTGCTTTAACAGTAAAACGTACACACACACACACACACACACACACATGTACATCCGTACACTTACAAATAAACAAAGTGTATACAATTAGCAAAGACTGTATCACGGTTGTAAATTAAAATTTAAAAATATACGTAGTTGCTAAAATTGTAAAATCAAACGCATAAAAACTGTCACGGCTAAAGCAAACATTTCACAGTTAAGGGTGTCATTTATAGTAGATGGTATATAAAATATCACAGATGCACTAACACTTATAGAAGATAGTATATAAAAAATATCACAGATAATTTATAACTAGCATAAATATGGCATATAACAAACTAGCATACACTATCACTATTGCACACTAAAATATTACCTATGAAATAAATATGATATAAGACAAACTAACACCGTATAACCACAAACAACATTAAAGCAATATATTTAATATGTAATGATAAAACTTGTTTTAAAACAAAAATTTGACATCAATCTTTACCGTTTACCATTTACTTGATGATATTAGATATATTAATGCGCATTAATCGGCTCTTAGATTTAGCCAGTGAAGGTGTGAACAATAAAAAATCATTGCTACTAGATAGTAGGTTTGCGTAACGCATCATACGATCTATAGGATTAAACATTCCATAGTTCGTCGAGTGAAATGTCAATCTAAACAATGATCTCTGCCTGGATTGAGCATTCTTGGTATGTTGAAGTTCAACATCTCCACTAGCTCCATACAGTTCAGGAACCCATTTACTAATTTAAATAAAAATAAAATATCTAAAAGCTTTCTCCTTACAGCTAACGATTGTAGATTTGATCTTAAGAAAATTTGAGAATTACTGAAGATTGTATTAGGACCCTCCAGTTTAAACTGCATTAGCTTTAGAAATTTGCTCTGTACCATTTCAATTTGTCTAATTGCAGTAATAGTGTATTGAGCCCATACGGACTACCCATATTCTAAATGAGGTCGCACAAGTGCCAAGTACAACCTCCTTACAGTACTCGGACTAAAGTCCCCAGCAAACTTTCTAATAAAACCCAAAATTCATAAGCTTATTACAAATTAGTGATATGTGTTTCGAAAAACTAAGGTTTGATGAAAAGAGAATACCCAAATCTTTTATTTCAGTAACCCTCTCTAGTTTATGATCACTAATATAGTATTCAAAGTTCATAGTTTTTCGCCTACAAAATGAGATAAAAATACATTTTTTCATATTTAAGTATGGCTGATTTGCTTCACATCATGTCTCTACATTATGCAGATCCTACTGCAATGCAAAGTGATCATTGACTGTACCTATATTTCGAAACATTTTCAAATCATCAGCGCACAGGAGAAAGTTACTAGATTTAATGACAGAACTAATATCATTTACAAACAGCGAAAACAAAATAGGCCCACAATGCGAGCCCTGGGGCATGCCCGATGACACCCTAATCAGTTTTAATTGATAAGAACCAATCCGAACTAGTTGGGTCCTATCTTCGAGAAAGCTCTTAAACCAGGAAATTACATTTGTACCAATTCCCATTAGTTCAAGTTTTTGTAATAAAATTGAATGCTGTACCCTGTCAAACGCCTTGGAAAAGTCCATATAAATAGAGTCAACTTGTGACCCTTTTTCCAAGGCCGTTGACAAAAAGGACTGATACACTAAGAGGTTTGTAATAGTAGATTTCTCATGCATGAAACCATGTTGCTGGCTACCAATTGCATTTACGGACGCCCATATGAGTTGTTGTGTTATTAGGTTATTTAGCATTTTGGGTAACACGGATTGGATTGAAATTCCCCTGTAATTTGATACATCAGACGTGCACCCACTTTAGAAAATTGGTACAATATAACTACACTTCCAACTATTTGGAAATGTATTTTGTAGATAGGTTTGCAGGAAATATTCGGGTACACCATCAGGTCCCGCACTACAGGAATCAGACAAAGAACACATAAGATTAAAAATTTCAGTCAAAGCAACATTAAAATTGGAAAGAGAAATTAGCTCAATTAAATTATCAATTATAATTAGCACAATTATGTTTCACATACACGCTTGAAAAATGATCGGCAAAAAGATCAACACAATCAGTGCTATTATTTCCAGTTTTGGTTCCTCGCCTTCATCCGACTTATCCCACGCAGCATCAGGAAGGTTATAGTCTCCACAAAAAATAAATTCACACTCTTGATGTTCTTTGCAAATTCTGTCAATCTCATCGGCATGAGAAATGTAGACAGAATTATCGGCTGAGGGTGGAACATACGTCGCTGCAATTATGTATCTGTCGCCAACCTTTACAAATTATTGCTCAATATCATTACTAGATGGGACCAACTGACTACATAGGTTCTTTCTAACCGCAATTAGAGCTCCCCCACTTCGGCTTTTTATACTGTTATGGCTTGAGCGGTCAGTTCTAAAAATTACGTAATTATGAAAACCCAGTTCAGCATCAAATATATTATTATCGAGCCAGATTTCTACAAAAATAATGACGTCATATATACACAAGTTCACATTTAACTTAAGAGTTTTAGTTTTTCCTTTTATGCCACCCACATTATGAAAATATAGATCTAGTTTTTTTTTTCTGGTTAATCGATTTTACTATAGTTGGATGTCCGTTGTTATATTTTATAGTCAGGTCATGTTCTCCTTGCCGCTTTTCTAAATCATTCCTCAGCTGCTTTAAATGATTTTGCTGACTTTTAGTTAAATCGTTGTTAAAAATAACACTACCAGTATCAGTTGCTCGTACTACTTTCAAAATATCAATAGCTTCCTTTTGCGATGAGAATATCACTTTTACTGGGCGGGGACGTGGACCCGGTTTGCCTATCCGTAGAATTTTCAAAGGTTCAAATTTTACTTCAGAGTCAATTCAAGAATTAAGGGACTTCTTATCCTCTTCTATTCTTACCTTAATGGGGCCTGTAGATTCAGGTAAATTAATATCATAATATTTTAATAGTCTTTTTAGATTTTTGCTCTTTTTTTGATCATTTTGCGTATATGTGTAGTTCGTCTTCAATATCTAGTTCAAATATATCGTTGATATAAGTTATTAATAGAGTCGGCGATAGAACTCCTCCTTGCGGTAAACCATATTCTGTTTGAAGATTGTCACTATATGAATTGTTCCCTCTAGTTTGTTGTTTTTTTTATTTTCTAGATAGCTTTTCATTAAAAGACCTGCTTTTCCTCTGATACTCAGTTTTTCGAGTTTTTCTATTAGAGTCTTTTTGCATATTGTGTCAATTGTCTTTTTCGAATCAACTAGCACTAATATGACAAATTTGTGTTCATGGACAACGTCCATGCAGGCTGTGCACTAATATGACATAATTGTGTTCATGGATTTTTTGTTGAATATCGCAGACAACGTCTATGCAGGCTGTGGTAGTTCCCAATTGTTTTTTATATGCATACTGTCTTTTAATTAAATAATATTATATATTATTTGTACAGATATGTTGTTGTAGATTGATCAGTATTATATTTTCCAATATCTTAGCGAAGCAAGAAGAAAGTGCTATAGGTCTATAATTTTCTGGCAAGTTATCGTCGCCTTTTTTAAATATAGGTAGGATAACGACCTCCTTTAATACGTTCGGGAACGTCGAGGTGTGGAAGGATTCGTTGACAAGTTTTGTTATTATTGGTATGATCCCTTCTCCTAGTTCGATTCACAATTTATTTGTTATTCGATCTTTGAATATTCCTTTAAATTATTTATTATTTGTTTTATTTCTTCATCTCTGAGAGAAGTAAATATCAGATTTGAGTCTATACATTTCGTAAGGGTATTTGTTAATTTATTTTGCATTTTTTTGTTTTTGTATACATGCTAGGTCCTTTCCAATAGTAGCATAGTAAAAGTTAATCTCGATCGCGATGTTTTTTTTTCATTGTGTATAATATTGCCAGTAGTATCTTTTATTTGAGTAATGTAATTTGTCGACTTTTTTTATTTGCTCATAATGGTATTTATTTCGTGCCATGTTTTTTTAGCCTTTCCTTCTACATTTTTACTTTTTTGTCATAATATTGTTTTTTTTTCTATTACTTATTGCTATAAACGTTTCCCTTTTTTGATTAAAATACATCTCCTTAAGATAATTGTTTTGTGGACTGTTCTTATATCTTATGTAATACTTATTTCCTTTTTTAATACCATTTACATGTTAACCCATTCATTGTTTTGTTTTCGTTGAAAAGATATGTAATTGGTTTCACCTTCCAGTAGACCTGTAATCAGTATAATTAAGTCGCTAAATGTTTTCATTTGCGTTTTATCAAATTTATTATTATTATCATAATTTATTTTAATTTTATGTACAGTTTCATATTTTCCAGGCGACACTATCGTTTTGCAACTTGTTATAACAGCTGAATGATCTGAAAATGTAACTGTGTGTACCGAAGTATTTAACATATCATTGCTATTTGTGATTACATGATCAAGGATTACCGATTCTCGGGTAGTATTGTAACTGTCAATTTTATTAATTATTTTATATCCGTTTTCATTGACTATATGTTTATACGCTTGTGTTGTTCTGTTTTGTTGAAGTAAATTAATATTGAAATCACTCATAATAATTTGATTACTATATACAATCATCTTTATTCAGACAACATCATTACATAATTGTATATATACATTTATATTTAAATAAGAAAACAAATATCGTGTTAGTCTGTCCGGGCTATCGGCCTGGGGTCTTTCTGCCCTTTTGATTACTATTTTGTTTCATCTAGTACAGAGTAAAGATATTTATCTTCGATATGCGGTGGCTTATATATTACAGCAATATACCTCTTTGTGATTTTAATATATATTTGAATTTTTTTTCATTGGTAGTTTTGTTAAAAATGGTTTTAAAATATAAACATTTTTATATAGATTGAAATACTCCCACCTCTTGAGTGTCTATAATTATGAATTGAATTGTAATAATTTAAATGGTAGTAATCAGTTTCGTTTTGGTACAGCCATATTTCTGTGTGTGCAATGATGTTTAAGTCATCGTATAATTTTGGGAGAATTTTAATTTCATTAAATTTATTCCTAATATATAGAATTCCTCAATATAAGAAGCAAAAAATATGTATCCATTTTTAGTTGTCTTCGTTTATTTTATAGTGATATTATAAATGTATGAAAGGGCAGTTGGTGTACTTCATGTTAATTTGTTTAGCTCATCTTGATTTCTAATGTGAATAATTTTCGATTTCTCTTCTTTTTGTACACAGATTTTCCCATTTGTTATCCAAACAAATTTATATCCTTCCTTTTTATAGTATCGTGCGTTATAGAACAATTTACTTAAATATGTTGTAAGGTGTTCATTAAAATATATACAAACATATCTATTCAGACAGCAGAATTACAATTCTTTACAAATATTTATATTTACAATACATATTGATGGATTAGTAGTCTGTCATGGGCTATCGACCGGAGGTCTTTCTGCCCTGATTAATATATATTGCATTGTTTTCTGTTTAAATTGCAGTCCTTTACTTTTATCGATTTTATTTGCTTTCTTTTTTTAGACATAATCTCTGATTTGTGGTATCTTAAATTCGACAATGATTAGGCCTTCATTTTCTCCATTTCGATATACGTCAACTCTATAATCATTTTATAGTTTATGCCTTCTAGATTTTTTTTTAGTTATATCTCTCACATCTTCTTCCTCATCTTGTTTCGGGATTCTATTTAAATTTATATATTTATTTAAGCTTTATTGCTCCAGTTCCCCACAGCGTCCTTCCATTTTAGTTAGTTTTTAGTATTACATTTTCTTTTTTGAAATCTTTTAATATGGATGGAGCTCTTCATTTTGTTTCATACTTTCATCGAACTTATCCGACGTGAATTGACCACTGCCTTTTAACTTTTTAAATTCTTCTATAAGATCTTTAATGTTTTTAATGTCATTTTCCGGTTCATTATTGCTATGCTCTTTATGTTTTTTAGGAGGCATTTTATTCTTAATTTATTTTAAATTATAGCCTACCTTAAACGTTAATGAAGATATGTAAATATAAATAAATAATATGCGTAGTTCTAGGAATAGGAGTTGGAAATGTGGATAAAATAAAAAAAGAGTAAGATAAAAAAAAGAAAAAAAAAAAAAAAGACGTGGATACTCGTTTCACACTACAGTATCCATTCTAGTGACTAACATGATACATACATAATGGTTAGACAACGGAGGAATAAACATAAGAGAACAATAGGATACTTTTGGTAATAAGTTAAAATATACTTAATTTTTCATAAATTATAAATAAAATTTTAATAAGTTTTAATATACTTAATTTTTCATAAATTATAAATAAATTGAATTGAATTAATTGAATGTAGAATTTAGTGAAATCCTTTAAATTTTCGTTAAATAAGTTTTAATTAGCAAAAATATAATTTAAAATTTGCTATAAATTTGATCAATTTTCACAGTTTTTTCAAAATTGTTTTTTTACATAAACTAATGATTAAAATAATTTTTAATTCATCTCATAAAATTCCTGCTTCTTTTATGATTACTTTAATGTACAATACAACATTGTCTATCAACCAGAACATCAATGTAACACGAATTAGTGATTGCCAATATTTATATAGCTATCTCTTTCGTATAAACCGCACTCCTAATGTTAGGTGAATTATAAGATGAATTGTGGGGCGATAATTTATGATTTATGCATGGTGATAATTTAATATTAATTGAAACAAGCTTTTTTTCTCTTTATTAACGGCAAACGCCAATTTTACCAAAAAATCATATAAAATAATACAATAAACATAAATACAATACAATATCAAAATTAATATAATTTCTTATATAATTATGCTTTGCGGAGGGATTTCGGAATTTTAAATTAATATTAGGATTGAAATATTTTATTTAATCGTGAATAGTATATAGCAAAAATCTAATAAATAGAGTAGAAATTTCAATGTACAACATTGAGGTATAGTTTAAATTAATTAAGTATAAAGTGGAAAAGAAACACAGATGAATAACAGATGGGATTTGAACCCATGTCCCCCGAATTTAAATTATACCTCAGTGAAATTTCAGTGTACAACATGTTCACTGATATTTCTACAATTCATAGATATAAATATAATTTAAAAGGAATATCAATTAAATTCTTGAAAATGGGCTAATAACCCGAAACTAGTCGAAAATTTAAAGTTATTCAATCTAATCTGTGTTTTATTGATTGATTTTTAATAATTTATTCATATTTATTTCATAAATTTAATTAATTAGAAATAGATATTATTGAGTTTTTGAGTTATTGATAATTAATGTTCCTGTATCAATAACTCAATAATATCTATTTCTAAGTCGTCTCGTTTCCATGTAAGGTGCATTGACTTTTAAGAATCAAACAAAATTCACGATAACACGACAAAATATGTATCAGATAAAAAAAAAACTTGTTTTCTGTTTGACTCCAAAATAAATTTATCTCGGGCGATTTAATTAAAGTGCGCCTGTACCTCTCTTTATCATCAAAATCCCGGACTAACAAACAACAACAAAAAAATTAATCAAACAATCGTTACGCAACGCGCCATAAAATATTATTGTTAATAAAGCAAGGAAAAAAAACGGCGTGCGGTAAAGGAGAACGATGGGGATATTAAAGGGGAGGGCCGTAAAAAAATGGCCAATAAGTGGCGAAGCTGGCGTGCTGACAACAAAGACCATTATTAGAGACGGTAATTCTTCATTAAGGTCGGGGTGTTGAATAAGTCGTTAGCCGACGAAAGCTCCTTCTTTTCGCTTTTTTTTTGCTAATTGAGAGTCGGTGATTACATCCTACTTCATTATTTACGCATTGTTGATCTTTCCTGATTTAATTAAGATATTTGTTTGCTATCTCAATTTTGGCAATTACTAAATATATTAACATTTATTTGCATTAAAATAATGCATACACTCTTCATAACAATTTAAAACGAAAATAATAGTAAACTTAAAAATTTAACAACGGAAAAATTAGTAATAATTTAATTTGTGAAACAGATAAAACGTTCTTTATTTATACATTTTGTACATATTTTGTCTAAGATAAGAATGCACAGTATAGGGATTTAAAAAAAAACATCACCTCGGAGATGAAACATCGTATAAAAAATGAAGACGGAATTTTTAAGAGCTTAAAAAGTGACAATGACAAAGTACCATTCGTTAACTTTCAAAATAAATACAATAATAGCAAATTCAAGAATCCGAGGCAGAAAGACCTCCGGTCGATAGCCCATGACAGACTACTAACCCATTAATATGTATTGTAAATATAAATATTTGTAAAGAATTGTAATCCTACTGTCTAAATAAAGATGTTTGTATATCAAGAATCCGAAAATTTGTATTATTTTATACTTCGAAAACGATAAACACTCATCTCTTATTTCTCGAGGTTGACTAATTCATATCGCCCCCTTTTCATTTTCATTGTATTCCTAATTTAAATTTAAAGTAAAGTGTAAATAATAAAGAAGTTATTATTACAATTTTATTGCCTTATATAAAATCAATAAACACAGTTTTATTCGGTCACTCTTAAATAAAATAGGAAAAGAATGTACATTTTTTGCTATTTTTTTAAGAAGAAATAAGTGAAATAATTAACTAAGATCATTGACGTGTATCTAAAAACAGGAAAAAAAGTTTTCATTTTTAAACTGGAATCTCAAAGGTTGACAGTTAAAATTTGAAAAAATAAATGACGGTTTTCAATTTTTTTTATTGTTTTTCTTGAATAGTTTTCTCATTTATCACTTGGTGAAACATTATTATAATAAATTAGGATGATTTAATTTTAGGAAGAATAAAACACTTCGTTTGTTTCACAATTTAGTGAAACAAACCTTTTGTTTTATTTTTCTTAAAATTAAATCATCCTAATTTATATTTTTATTATATTATTGTTTTATTCTACCTTTTCAATGGATGGATTTCTGTTAAGGCTTGAATATCTGGCTTTATGTTTGTCAAGTTCAGGTGCAAGTCCTCCTTTTAGACAAATATCCGAATCATTTCTTTCTTTTGTGATGAGCTGGAGAACAGAACTAAATCTTTTTTCAATTAAATGTGTTGACGTGAACTAAATGAGGAGTAGTTCAGTTGTTCCCCATAGTTGTGGATAAGTGTTCATAAGCTTCAACCAGGCTAACTCGTGACCACTCTGCTTGAAAACGATTTTCCTCCTAAGATGAAGAAACTCCGCCTGCAAAGATTTATCAAGTTTATCCACAGCTTCAAACGAGAATGGATCTAGATTCGGAATTTGCAACATGGTCAAGTTTTCAAATATCATGATTCCATGTGACTTTTATAAAGTGTTCAGTGTCAAATAATGAGAGTCCTGACCCCTCAGAAGACAAAATGATAATTTTTGTGACCTTGATCAAGGTTTAGCATTTTGTCTTCTGGGTGGTCAGGACTTTCATTATCTGAAACACTTTTTAGGGTCGGAAACTGAATCAGCTCTTTACGGCCAATATTTAACTTGTAAATATCTAACTTAGCGATGAACGATGAAATAATACCTTTGATGTTGCAAGGTTAATCTTATTTACTTAAAGCAGTACCTACTGAAAGATAAATACAATATATATATATATATATATACAGCTTCAAGGAAATAAAATTAACCTTGCAAGATCAAAGGTATTATTTTATCGTTCATCGCTAAGTTAGATATTGACAAGTGTTAAATATTGGCCGTAAAGAGAATCAGCTCTTTACGGCGAATATTTAATATTTTCCGACCCTAAAATTCTTGCATACAAATATATATATATATATATATTTGTATGCATGAATTTATATCATAATTTAATTTGTGCTATAATTGGGTTAACGTGTTGAACAATAAAGATATTATTATTATTACAAGTTACTTGTCTAATAGAAGTCAATGTGTTCAGGAAATTTAATTAAAAATAAATAAGAGAAACAAACTAAATATTTAAAATATCCCGAATTATTTTTATTATTTGTGAATGATATTAATATGAGTATTAAATTTAATAAGTTTCTTCTGTATACAGATGATTTGAAATTATTTAGAGAATTAATTCAGAATAATTTAATTGAAATTAAAACACTTAGTGTGTTTCACTTATTTATGTTTTAAGTTAATTAAATTATCCTGAATTAATTAAAAAAATGTTTCTTTCTTCCTTTCTTAATCTTATCCTCTTTTACCCGTATTGGGTGTCGAGGTTTGGTTCTATCGCTTATAAAATTGTATCCACTCGTTTCTATTCATTGATAGTTCCATTGCCTGTGCCCAACTCATCCCTTTTTGTTTTAGTACTTTCTTAATTGTATCATTCCATGTCTCTTGTGGTCTTCCTCTTGTTCTCTTTCCATTTGCTCTTGCCTCCCACACTTGCTTCACTTGTCTCCTCTCGCTCATTCTATTTATGTGTCCAAACCACCTTAGTTGTCCCTCTTCTATTTTCTTCTGTGTAGATATGCTTCCTAAATTTTTCCTTATGTCTGTCTCTCTTTGTAACTCCTTCCACTCTTCTCAGGTATTTCATTTCTGACGCCTGTACCTTGGATTTTTGTCTTATGTTCATTACCCATGCTTCCGTACGTCAGTATTGGCATGTATATTGTTCTAAAGACTATCATTTTTGTTTTTTTCGATACTTCTCTCTTATTTATGAAAGATCTTTTTAGAGCACTATACATTCTCCCCGCTGTCAAAACTCTATTGTTGATATCGCTGTCGTACTTTCCCTGGCTGTCTATTATTGATCCCAGATATTTAAATTCCTGTACTTGTTCCAGTTTTTCTCCATTTACTTGTATGTTCATTATCTTGTTCTCCTTGGATATTGCCATTACTTTAATCTTGTCTTTGTTTATTTTCAGATTTCTTTTGTTTAGGGCCTCTTGCCAAATTTTTACATTCTCATTGAGATGTTTTTCCGTTCCTGCGAATATTACAATGTCATCTGCAAATGCACACTCCTTTATTTCTATCTTACTCATATTTTTAAATCCAATTGTAATTCCTTTCGTTCTTGATTTTGTTTCATTTATTATGTCGTCCATGAGCGATATAAATAGCAGTGGGCTTAAAATTCCTCCCTGTCTTACCCCGTGGTTTGTCCTGAATTCTCCCGACTTCCTATTTGCGGTTCGTATGTAGTTCCTTGTTTCCTTGTACATTGACTGTATTGCCTCTATTAGTTCTTCTCCTACACCTTTTTCCTCTAGTCCCTTCCATACTTCCTCTCGTGGTATGCTATCAAACGCTTTTTCTAGGTCTATGAAGCATAGATGTCCCTCCTTATTGTACTCTCGTGTTTTTCTGTTATTTGTCGTATCGTGAAGATTTGATCTTGTGCACTATGTCCCGGTCTGAACCCACTCTGGGAATCCAATAGCTTGCTTTCTATTTTCCCTCTTAGATTCATCTCAACGATTCGCTCATACACTTTCCTTGGTACACTGAGTAGTGATATTCCTCTGTAATTACTGCATTGTCTGCTCTCTCCTTTCTTATGTACTGGAATGATTACCGCTACTTCCCAGTCTTTGGGTATTTTTTTCTGTTTCCATGCTCTTCTAAAGATCTCTAATAGTAGTTGTTGTCCTTTTTGTCCCATATATTTTATTTCTTCGGGAGTTATTCCATCATGTCCTGCCGCCTTTCCTATCTTGATGTTTTTTATTGCTTTTATTAATTCTGTTTCAGTTATTATTTCACCATTTATTTTTTCTAATTTTCTTTTATTCCATATATCTTCTCCTGTTTCTTGTTCCGGTCCCGTTGTTCTTCCATCTTCCCCTCTTAGTAGCTCTTTAAAGTGCTCTTTCCATCTGGCCATTATTTCCTCTTCTTCCGTAAGTATCTCGCCTTTTTTTGTCCTTTAGTTGTTTCAGTTGGTTTTTCTTTTCTGTTCTTAGAATTTTTAGCACTTTAAAGAATAGTTTCTGGTTTTCTCGGCAATTTTCTTCCATCTTTTCTCCAAATTCTTCCCATGATTTTGATTTGGCACTTTGTATTTCTTCTTTTGCTTTCTTCCTCTGTTTTCTGTATAGCTCACAATTCTGTTCCGTTCCTGTTTGCAGATGTTTCCATATTTCTTTCTTTTTTGCCACTTCTTCTTTTGATTCCACCATTTTGTTTGTTTTCTACCTATTGCTGAATATGTTGCCCCACATGCTTCTTTTGCTGCCGTTCTTATTATGTTTTTAAACTTTTCCCATAGTTGCTCCATATCAACTTCTTGCATGTTAGTCTCATTTTTGCATCCTATTTCCACTAGTCTTTAAAAAAATGTTTCACTACGGTTTAAAAGAGAAATTAATTAAGCATATTATTTAAAGAAGTTAGATCATTCGAATATCAGAAATTGCTTCAATTAGACTTGAACAGTGCTGCTGAAGGATGCGTTTTTATATATACAATCTGCACTTAAATTTAAAAACAAATGTTACCAGATATAATTTTATAGTAGTGCCAGTATAACGTTTTTATATAATATTAATAATAATCTCTTAACATTTGCAATATAAATTACAGACTTGGGAGTCTTGATCATTTCGAAACTTGAAAACAACGTATGTAATTTATTAGTTGTATATTTAGTTTGAGTATAACGTGAAGTGATGTAACTTGAATAAAAACACTTGCTTAATTCCTTACTTCACAATTTTTATTTAACGGAAAATATAAAAATTGTGAAGTAAGGAATTAACCAAGTGTTTTTATATTAAATAAAAATGATTTGAAAACAATTAACAAATTATTTTCACATTTAGCTCTGTGACTATTGACTTACCTACGTAAGTACGTTAAACAAATGCACATTAAAACAACTACTTCCCAGGCAAATACCCACGCTGGACATTGAATTACATAATGTACACCTGCTGTTGCACATCAATTATGTAATTCAATGTCCGGCGTGGGTATTTGCCCGGGAAGTAGTTGTTTTAATGTGCATTTGTTTAACGTACTTACGTAGGTAAGTCAATAGTCCCAGAGCTAAATGTGAAAATAATTTGTTAATTGTTTTCAAATCATTTTTATTTAATATATTTAAATAACTGTGACCAAGTGAATGAATACTGTTTTCTATTTATCAAGTGTTTTTTTTTTTCAAATATGTAATTTATCTTTGAAAATGTTGGGATTTTTTTAATATATTTACATTGGATTTTAGTGTAACCGCCTTGAAAATTGTATATATTGCACTCGCGCGGTCGCATATTGAATATGCGTCTGTAGTGTGGTCACCATTCGCACTAACTTTCATTCAGCGACTAGAATCTGATCAAAGTCGATTTTTAAGACTTATTTACTATAAACTGGGTGAGGAGATTATCAACTTCGGCCACAGTTTCATGTTAAGTCAGCTCAATTTTCAATCTCTATGTCACAGGAGAGTTTTGCTAAATTTATATTTTCTACATAATTAATGGATTCATTAATATCCAATAATTAATTAGTATGTTAAGTTTTAATGTTCCACGAAGGGTTAGTTGTAGATACAAGACGTTATTTCGTTTGGCCTTTCACCCTATGCAAATAAACTAGAAAATAAAACCCATTTTAAATTATTTACTTCTACTTAATTGCTTAATGGGTATGATTATTTTAAATTGTGTATTTAATTAATTATACAATTTACTATTAGTATAGAGTGCTCTCGCTAATTATTGATTTATTGTTAATTGTATTCTTGTCAATGTTTGTTAGTTACATTAATTATTTGTATTTTTACAATATTTGTAAAATAATTCTATTCAAAGGATTTTCCGTTAATAAAGATTTATTATATACAGGGTGGCGCAAGATTCCCATGAAGTCAAATATCTCAGTCATTTAGAAATTTACAAAAAAATATTACTGACATAATTTGTAGCTACTGTAAAACTTCACATTTTAAAATTAGTTTATTATATACAAGGTGTCCAATAATCACATGACGTATCAAACATATGATTTTTTAAATGGAATGCTGTATTTTTTATGTCGATTTTAGATTCTACGCTTAAAATTAATTATTTCTGACATAAGGTATATTAGGTCAATTTTTAATATTTTAAATAGATAGATTGCTCAATTTTACCATACAAACGTTTGATAGTATTTACCGGTGAATTATAGTAAACGTTAATAAAGCTTCTATAGCAGATAAAGGTGGTTGGATGTCTGCTAGCTACTCTCGGCAGATTAAGTTTAATTAATTTTAGCAGATTAGGGTCGTCTATTGTACAATGCACGATTTCGTATAAACATTTTAAGAGACTCGCATTTCATTTAGTATATAATGGCTTAAGCAAAGAGAGTAGTACGAGACGTTAAAATCTGGATAGGAACGGAATTTTTTTATAAAACAAAAATTTTACAAATATTTTTTAAACTCATTCTAAAAGTTGAATATGAACTGATAGTCATGTATGAGTGGAAACCAACAAAAATAATAAGATTTTTTTATTAACTAATTCGATTAATAATTATATCAAATCACCAAAACTAAAAAAAAATATAAAATTTCCTGTAGCTGATTAAATAATGGGCAATGGAACATGTCTGTAATATTTACATCACCCGCATAAAAAAAAAATTCGATTAATATTTCCTTTCGTTCGAAATTTGTTTTTGTGAAACACAAAACATAAACCAAACCCGATAATCTATCGATCGAGTTATGAACCTCGAACGGCTATTAAGTGATACGTATGTCCGATATCTGACACGTGACCGTCAGACCATTATGAATGATGACTACTTTATATAATGCATGTTATGTACTCCTAATGGACACGTGACTCCGCACACACCATCAAACATCGAACATCCCGGAAAAAAAAACAGGAGGAACAATTGATTCGCGCACGTGACTTACACGGTTAACTGATACAGTTCCGCATTAACCAGAAATAATAGAATGATGGGCAAAACATGCAATCGTATAGTTAGAGTTAATTAAAAAAATATTTGTAATCACAATAGGTGTTTATAATTATATAATAAGATTTTTAACTAAAAAGGAAATTATAATGAAATTAAGCAAGGGAAATTTCTGGCAATGATCAATTATATTCGATGAATCCAACTGCAAAAAAATACGTACACTGTAAGCTTTACAAACATCTATTGAAACAACTACTTCCCGAGCATTTACCCCACAGGACATTGGATTACACAATAGATATTTGTTGTAGTACTAGTAGTACTACTGCGAATTGCAGCGGTTTTAGTCAAAATTATTTAATGACAAGAAACAACAAATAATTGTTACAAGGCTAGCTGTACTGATGAGGGATGAAATCCCGAAACACGTGTCTACAAATATCCTTGTTTTCTCTTTATTTCTTTTTTTCTGTATATATGGTAATTGGGATTTAGACCCCTACCTAAATCCCAATTACCATAAATACAGAAAAAAAAAGAAATAAATACGGTGTATTAAGGATACACATTCAAATAATTTGGTGGCTGAGTTTTTAAATTTAGGGATGATGTTGTGCAACCAATTGCTTGAGTAACTAATAACTATTGTCGTTGCGTGCGAATCGCTCAGCCAGGAATCGAAGTCTTTTATCTATTGGTTATGAATTTTATTTTTTGTTAGTTTCACCATTAAATTTAATTTAAAGGTGAAACTAACTAACCACGTGTTTCATCCAAGAGTTAACATTTATTGATTTTAAATAGTCGTGAAAAGGAACATAATTTTTCGGCGTCATTATTAACTCGGCGAATTTTACGTTCGTAATCCAGAAATTTATGTGTAATAATTGGAGTGCGTATATTAAATTCTCCTCGGGCCTTGTAACGTTTTACTCCGCTTTTGTTGCGGCCCTTGATGGCGTTAAGGGTGAGTTTAGGGCACGGCGGACGGGCCTAATGAAAATAAACGACCCGGCAAAGACTTTATAAAGCCGACTCTCGCAACACGTTAATTCACTCAGACGGAGACAACACAATAGAAAAATATATATGTGCATGAAGCAGCATGCTCCTGCAATTATTATTTTATATACAGGTCGTCGTTTTGTATTAATTCTGATGATAAATGAAAAATAATGTCATTTTATTGCAAATAAAATTGTTGTTAGTTCACATTAAAAAAAAAAAACGTAAAGTCCAACGTACAAACAAACACTTTCATTTTAGTCTATATACTTAATCATAATAAATTAAAGACGACGCAAGCGCCATCTTTTGCCTAATTTCAAGTGGCATCGTCAACGATTTGGGTCTACAAGGTAGACGACAGAGAATTGAAGAAATTGTTTCGTCCACTGAAGGAAGGCGAACTTGTCCTGTTTATGAAAGAAAAGGAAAACGAAATTCATATTTAATGAGTGGACGAAAATCGTTGACGATTTCACTTGAAATTAGGCAAAAGATAGCGCTTGCGTCGTCTTTAATTTATTATGATTAATATCGGGTATATAACCATAACACTATTTCTGTTCAGCCGCCTTCATCAAGGCATTGCACATAGAACACACTAGTCTGATGAGGTTCGAAAAACCGAAATGGCCATCACTAGTTATCCATACGCTAGATGAACAGGGGCCTGCAACTCTCGAGCTGAACTCCAGTCAGGCGGCAACTTAAAGACAAAATATATGAGATGTTCCATGTTGTAGATTGGTAGCACTGATCCAAAATAGTTTTCTATGATATTTTCAATATATTATATTGGTAGCACTGATCTTACACGTTGTCATGTGACGTGGTTTATGTTGTCCATTTTGGTTTTGTGTTTGATAGGTAGTTTGTCTATGTTTGTTAGCGTTGATAAAATTTTGTGAAAAATGCCATCGAAGTGTTGCGTTCCTGGATGTAGAAGTCTTAAGGGCATTAAACAATACAGTTTTCCCAATGATTTGGAGGTAAGTACCTTTATTCTTTAATCAATGCAATAATCCCCTTCATTTTCTCAGAAAAATGTTAATTTTAACGTATATGTTGAAATCACCTTCTAAGTGTAATAAATATCCATGCCATTTGCAATAAGCCACCTGATCGGAATGCAAACTCAGTTTGACAAAATTGACTATGATCGATCTTCCCCATGGCCCTTTCTTACAGAATCGGTCCGAATAAGGCCGTAGGCAAGAGTGATAGGGGGTTTAAATCCCACCCTCGAAATTTTCAAAATTTTCAATTTTTGTATGTAAGAGCACCAAATATATTTTTACCAAACATCCTCATATTTTTTTCTGACTGCTGAATTTTAATTACAGATTCGTATTAAATGGATGGTAGCAATTAGTCGAGAGGACCTTTTTTAAAAAAAAATGTGCAAAAATAAGGGGTGCATACAGAGTATGCACTTTTCATTTCAGTGAAAATCAAAAGTTTACAGATTGTAATAATAGGTCAACACTGAAATATCAAGCGGTTCCATCACAACATCTACCACTCCGTTCCACTGCTGATGCAGCAGCTGTAGTGGAGTCGTCGTCCTCTACACATGTAGATCATACACAGGATGAACCATCAGTTTTATCAGATATAGCA
This sequence comes from Philonthus spinipes, assembly GCA_963082785.1. Classification (NCBI taxonomy): domain Eukaryota; kingdom Metazoa; phylum Arthropoda; class Insecta; order Coleoptera; family Staphylinidae; genus Philonthus; species Philonthus spinipes. Next base: position 25,677,723 of record OY720299.1, on the reverse strand, counting down.
GTACATTCTCCTGAGGCAGCTGGACCACCATCAACTTCGTGGGCTAAATGTATTCCTGATGACATTATACAGTCGACTTCTAATCAGGGCACATTAGATGTAATAGTACACTCTCCGGAGGCAGCTGGAGTACCATCAACTTCATGGGCTACATCTACTTCTGATGACATCATACAGCCGACTTCTAATCAAACGATTCTGAAGAAATTATTAAAAAGAAAAAGATGTCTTGCCCCCAAACCCTGCAAAGAAAGCCAAGTCTTCACGATTATTTAAAACTAAAAAAAAAAAGATTCAACTTATTAAAGGCGGAAAATAAAGAATTAAAATCAAAACTTAATTTGCTGCAAGATACAAAATTTAACATAAATAATGACTGCACGCTGAACCAAGATACCAAAACCTTTTTTACATCACAGGTGACACAGCAAGGTAAATGTGCCAGGGGCAGAAGGTATTCTTTGAAGGAGAAAGTTGCTGGGCTTTCATTAATGAAGCAAAGCAAAAAAGCATATAGATTTCTTAGAAAGCAATGGGCATTACCATCTCTACGAACATTGGATGAATTACAGTCTAGAATCCCCTTTCCCAGTGGAATTAACAAAAATTTCATTGCATCTATTGACAAAATTGTTAGGCAAAGAAAAGGAGCATTTAGCAAATACTGTTGCCTGGCTTTTGATGAAGTTTCGTTGGAAGCAGGTTTGTTATTTGATGTGAAGAAAGGTGAATTTCTTGGCTTCAAGGATTGTGGTAGTGGAAAGAGTTCGCTACCCATGCTATGGTATTTATGACCATTGGTATAATTATAGAAGAATTGTTTGCAGTTGGTTTACGTGTCGTTGCCACAGTTTGTGACCAGGAATCTACCAACAATGCAGCTCTAAGAATACTCAAAGAAGAGACGAAAATTCAATTAATTTATAATTCTAAAGATGGTACCAATACATGTATGCTACCACATGTGCCCATAGAGTGCGTAGTAAAAATAGAATAAATAAGATGAAAGTTAGCTGTGCTGCAAAAATTTTCTCAGAGAAAGTGTCAGCAGCCCTTCGTGCTTACACATCTTTTGAGGATGTACAACAAAGCCAAACAATGAAAGGAACGGCTGCACTATGCTCATTTATGGACACATTATTTGATTCTGTAAATGGAAATGAAGTTGATCCTCCTTTCAGCAAACCATTCAGATGTGGTTTGTCGAACAAATCCCCGCATTTGGCCTCTTGGACCGATGCAAAAAAAACATTATCCTCGATGAAATTCAAAATTCGTGATGATAAGACGATGGTTCCACCTTCAGTGAAAAATTGAATCGCAACTCTGAATGGTTTGGAATACCTGTGGAGAAAATTAGCAGCCAAGGAATTTAAAGTTCCCCCACTCAGGCGATTAAATCAAGATCCAACATGCCAAATGTTTGGTGCGTCATTAAAATCAATTGTTTTGGGAAAAATGGCTTCTTCTGCACAATCAACAAATTGTGAAGATGACAACTTAGGTATGCTTGATGTCATTGAATCATTAATTGACAATGAAAAACGTAATGTTTCATGTAAATTCATTGTAGAGGAAGATGAAGAAGAAATGCTCAGAATAAGTGAAACATTTTCTGATATGACGCAAAACACGCATGCCTATATAAGTGGTTATATAGTGAAAAGTCTGTTGAAAACGTGTCGTGACTGCTTGACTAAATAAATAGGAATTATTAGCTCCTGAAAATAGCAATACTAAATCTTTTACTTTTATTGCAGAGAGAGAGTACAAGGAGAACGTTTTAGTCAGACTAAATGTTAGGCTCGTGGAACTCTTTAATAGCTCACGAGCCTGGTGTATATGAAAGTCTCAGATCAGTTCTCCTTGAAAATTGCAACTCTATTTTTACATGTAAGGAACATGATATATTTTTGCTCTTTATAAGAAAATAATCCACTTTTCATATTTACATGTGGATGAAGAATGTCAACAAAATATTAAAAGGCAATAATACAGTGCCAATCAATGATGTCATTAAACAAAGGCTCACATAAAATTCTTAAAAAAGAAAAGAGTTAGAAGGCACACAGTATAAGTTATTATTTGCCACTTAATTGTGCTGTTTTGGTAGTTAAAAAAAATGTTTTTTTTTATTTTTTTTTTGTTCTTAAAACGTGTTGTTTCATTGAAACTGTTTAAAACAATTTAAATAGAAACATGTTTAAAACAAAACCGTTTAAAACACAAAATTTGTTTTTAAACATGTTTAAAACACTGTTTTAAAACAAAGTGTAAGAACCCTGCTTAAAACTAGTTTACCTTAAGCTCAAATTTCCATCATGTTTTACAAACATTTTCTTTATTATTTTAATTATGTACATGAATATGTTTAAAGTTCTCACTAAATAAAAAAAACATGACTGGGACATTCCACCCATATTTAAAATACAGCCCTGGAGTCCCGGAATAAACAAAATTTTAGTTACGCAATTATAATCTTAACTCGGCAATATTATCGAATATTTTTAATAAATTGTACCTAATATGTGTGAAATAATTCTATTATTTTATTTGTACAAATAGTGTAATAAAAAGATTTTATTCATAATTCATCTTTTTTTTTAAATTAAAATACCAAATTTTAAATTTCTCGCTGTATTTTTGTTTGCTTCATCGAGGCGCCCTCTATCGCCACACACAAAAGTAACAATTTTAAATTTCCCACGTTTTTCATTGTTTGGGGTAGCAGTGGCGACACCGGCGACGTGAGTGCAGTACTATGTAGCAATCTGTCAACTGAGAGTCGCACATCTAAGGTAGTTTGTCTATGCTAGATGAATGCTGGCTGAACATTTCATTAAATATATACTTTATGTTTGTAAAAATGTAATTGTCTCAATAAAGATAAGAATAAAGAAGTTATTTTACGTTATAACGTAAAGTTAATATCAATAACCAAGAATTGGCGAAAATTGTTGTTAATTATTGTTAAGTATTCAATTACATCTTATGGATACATCTTGTGCGGGTTGATGATAGCGCGGTAAGATACCATTCATTAGAGATTCTATAATACATAATCTAAGCAGGCAAAAGAGTTAAAAACAAATTCATTGAGCTGTTGGCAGCTGATCCAAAATCCAACTCAGAGCTGAATACCGTTCACTACAGAACATACCTAAAAATGCAGTTAAGATCATAAACAATACAAATGAAAGAAGTACGAGATTAAATACTTGAAATGCATTGACAAATCAAAATTATATTAACAAAATTTATTTTTTAATTTACTTACTAATCAATGCATCATTCTAATATTGTTTTTTTTTTAAGTTCACAATTTATCAATGGTAAATATGACAAATTATCCACATACAACATATACATATTGAACATCTGGAGACAATTTCAATTATTCTCATGATTATTTACATGCGGCATTCGTGAGGTTGTTGATTTTTTTCCTAACGGCATTATTTTCTCGAAACGGAAAATTGTTTGTTCGATAATTCCGGCGGATCTCCTTACGCCGATCCTCGATATAAAATATGATTTTGTTTTCGTATCGTATGCATAAATCGGTGGATTGTGGATCGTGGATAATCCGACGAATGCATGTATTCAATTATCCGTGTCACGGGAAATCACCCAAGTTTTCCCCTTCGAATCGGAGGTATAGAAAAACCATCCGCGCAAAAAAATAAGTGACTGATTATTGGGATTGCTTGGGAAAATTAATTTTAATATATATATATATAATCTAAAATCCCCATCTACCATAGTTAATTTTAATAAAAGAAGTAAATACGCATATGTACAGGGTGAGTCGTCGAAATGCCTGTTTTTCGATATCTCCTTATCGCTGAATTTATACTTCAGCATTAATTCAAATGTGTACAGGCAGAAATACCGACGGTCGTTAGCCATTTTCTGAGGCTTAACTAGATGTTTATGATTATAATGCTTTAAATATTGTGATGTAATTTATTGTATCTCTCAGAAATAAAGATTTTCCATATATATTTAAATGTGTTCGCCTACTGAAGGTGCATAATGTAAAATTATATACACGGTGTCATGTTTTTCCGGATTTCAAATCAACTTTAGAATTTTAAATGGAACACCCTACATGTTATCCGGCCTCTCGATTACCAAAACCGTATTAATTACTGTCCCGGAATATTTAGTGAGTGCGTTTGACAATATGAAGCTTTTAATTTGTTGGTTATGTGAAAGGAAATATGATATTAATAAAATAATTCAATTAACCTAATTTTATCTTTTATGATTCATCATTTCGCAAATTTAAGTACCATTTAAAATTAATTGATTTATCGGCGGTTATTTCTGATATTTCATAAGCGTATCTTCTATATCGCGTAGATCTTTAGAATTGTATACTTTCTTTTTTGTTTTTGTTCATCAATGTATATGAATTATTGTGGAATTGTAGAATTAGTTACTATAATTTATATGTTATTTACTTTAAATTTTTTATTATGAATTTTGTAAAATGGCATTGCCGTAAATAAATAAACTTATTTTTGTATAATAGTTACTGATTAAATAAGAAATACTTGCGTTCTTGTATTTTTTTTTTTCACGATCTGCTTATTGGTGTGTTTATATTTTGAGAAAGTTTCAAATTAAATTGATTCATATGTCACTTTGACAATTAATTGCCAACATCTCAGAAATTCAGTGATAAAAATCCCCTGCTGTTGAAACAGGACTACAACTGTTCGCCACAATCGTAATTTAGTCACATTAAAAAAATATATACTTTTATGTTTTTTATAGAGATGGGCGAAGTCGATCTTTTTGTTACTAGAAAATTAAGTATATTTATGCAATAATGTTTTTATTTTGAGAAATAAACGGCCTAAAATTTTCAATGTTTTTACATGAATAATTAAAATACTAACACTTTCTTCACTAAAAAGTGAAGAAACTGTTTTAATTATTCAATTATATTCATCTCTTCACGTAACTGAAATCAAATACATAATGTTTTTACTTATGTAATTTTAATAATGTTATTTGTAATTAAAATAAACTAATAAATTTTAAAAAAATGTTGGCATAACATCAAGTTTAATCATCAATATATTCAATTTGCTGTATTTATTTGTAACGATTTTCTTTTCGAGCGCAATTACACCGACGTGGATTTATGTGCTCGGGTCCCGCGTGTCCGCAGATGAATGAAAATTTTCGAACAGAATAAATGATTCGTGGGATCCCGTACCGCTATCAATTATGTATTAAGGGCCGCCGTAATCTGCAATCCGGAAAACCGGAAGCGGGACTCGGAAACGAGTCGATGGCAGGACGTACCCCCGCCGTCAATGACAATTGACGGTCGCGCACATAAATATAAATCCACCCTCTCAAAAATCGGCATCGGAGAGGATGGATGCGTGCACGCCGGGGACCCAAATTAATGAATGATAATTTTATTTATGTCGGAACGACAGAGAGATCTTCCGCGGAGATGGATTGATGTTGCGATTATAGGGTTGTTAAGTTTGATTTTATTTACATACACGATATACATCAAGATAAGGATTAATTACTTTTAATTATGCTTTACGAGATTGATCGATGATGATTTATTGTTACTATTATCATGAAAATAATTATTATTACCCATTTTGTGTAATTTTATTTTAAGCAATCCAAACCTCAAATTAAAATAATAATATACATGTTTTTGTTTATTTAACGTTCACTTTAATTTTATTTTGCCACTTTTATTAAACTTTTATAAAACCTCGACACCCAATACGAATAAAAGATGATAAGATTAAGAAAGAATTAACCTTTTATAGTGACTATAGTTTCAACTACAAGCTACTCACTACTAATCTGAGTAGTTAAAATTATGTGTAGATTGTTTTTATAATTAGTAAACGCCATTCATATTTCAGCCGTTTGGCTTTTCATCTTTATCAAAGAAAAACTGAATAATGTAAAAATATACCGAATTTTCTTTTTGTTGACTTCCATTTTTAACACCATATAACTCACAATAAAAAACATCAAAGTATTTTTTTAGTGCAAAATCTTACCTAGCCAATGAGCATACATTTAAAATTATTTGATGGATACTTTACAAAATATCGATCACTACAGCCATGTACAAAAAAATTAATGCATTTCTTTTTCCCGACCTAATATAATTTTTTTGATTATGTTATTTTATTTTTTATTTTTATTTTTAAATAATACAATCACGGAAAAATACATTTCCTATACAAGATTGTATATCACTTAAAACTAACTTAACTAAATTAACAAAAGAACGCAAAAGTAAAATAATAATTATGAACCGTGGAGTATATCTATTATAGAGTTAAATCATATTTTGGAATTTATCATATTGAAAATATCAAGAGCGGGATCTACTGAAAGTAATTTGTTGTACGTATCACACATTGAAAATATAGACGATTTAACCATAACAATTATTTTTGGAATAGGAAGTTGAAAAATCTATTATGTCTTAAACTAAGGGGAACGTGAAATTGAATCTGAGCAACAATCTCTGGACAATAAATCGAATAATTTAATAATTTGTGAAGTGCAGTAATAAGGTTTCAGAGATTGCAATTTAAAAACTTTTAATAGCGATTCATAGCTTATAGTATCGTCTGGATAGAGTCCTGACTTCTTAAAATATTTATTTATTTTTATTTATTTAATTATTAACAAAAATAGATAATACAATATATAAGTAAATATAATGTAATACAAACACAATACTATTAATACTAAGAAGTACATACAAATTAACGTATAATTTAATACCGCACAAATCGAACACTAGTACATCAAATTAAATTGACTGCGCAAGACGGAACTTAAATGAGCTAATAGTATCTCCAAAGAAATGCGTGACATGGGACTATGAATGCCGTACGTGGTTCTATAGTGCCCAATATGTAGAAGATCATTTGATCTTAAAGCTCGGCCCGGGACATTGATTTTGATCATGTTTAGCAGATATTCACAGCTAATCATCTCATTAAGTAAATGAGATGTCCATTAACTTTCTGCGACTATGCAGTTCCACAAGCCCAACATATTGACATGATTGCTGGGGAGTAAGATATATACCAACAATTCTTAATTTATATGCTAAGACCTTAGAAAATTTGTGTTGTACAGACTCCAACCTGTCCACATGAGTTCTATAGAGTGGTGACCATATAAGGCAACAGTATTCCAGGTGTGATCTGACTAGTGCATTGTATAAAATGACTAGAGCACGTATGTTACTAAAAATCTGCTGTAGATCGTTTTATAAACCCAAGCATTTTATTTGCCTTGTTTATAATATGATCAATATGTAACTTGTAGGACAGTTTAGAGTCCAATAACATCCCAAGGTCCCAAATATTATTTACTCTACAAAGAGTAATATCATCCAATATGTAATTGTAATATGTTGGCACTTTACAGCGTGAAAATGGCATAAACTGGCATTTACTTATATTCAATGACATATCATTAGACGTGCACCAGTCCTGAATTAACAACAGATTATGTTGTAGAATAGAGCAATTATGCATGTTGTTGATTTGAAGGAAAATCTTTAAGTCATCCGCGAATAATAAGTGAGGGTAAGTGAGTGCATTAGATAAATCATTTATTAATATCGAAAACAGAAGTGGTCCTAGATGTGAACCTTGAGGAACCCCTGATGATGCCCATATTATGTTAGACATGAATCCATTAAAATATAAATACTTAACTAGCTGGTTTTGAATGGATTCTATTAAATAAGCGTATTTCGCATAAGAAGAATTCCAAACACAACATTCATATTCGACCCTAAATCGGACGTAAGCAAAGTATATCGATCGGTACCTTCAAATAATTTTGAGTTACGAAAAATGAATCCTAAGAAACGATTGGCTGAAGACACTATACCATAGAAAACCTAAATAGAAGAGCAACTCTCCTCTAAAAAGGACACTTATAACGATTGTATACATTAGAACGTTTTTTTGATACCAACCTACAAACATTAAAAGAATACATTGTAAGCAGTTCTACCAACATCGAAATATTTTGTTAGCGGGAAAATTAAAATCTGAAAGGAAATACTCGGACATTAAGTATAAATAGCAAAAAAAAATAAATAAAATGCATTTATTATATAAATATTAAATTAATCAAAAATCATCCATAAAGAACTCTTAATTTTTAATAACATAAAATATTAACATTTTTTAAACAATTTAAAAAATAACAAATATAATTATGATGAACAAGACATTTTTTCATTTTTTTTTTAATTATGCTAGAATTATATTTTACACATAGCACATGGAAAATGTCCACCACAGGTCCATTTTATTGTTTGGATATTTTCACTTCTAAGTAGACTCATGTTCTCGATTAAATATTAACACTACACATTAACAACACACTTTACACTGTCGATATTTGAAAATACAAAGAAATATTTGGTCTCGATAACATTTTCACCATGATTTTGGCGGTTATTAAAGAAATATACGGCTATCTTTTAAGTGCAAATGGCCACAGAACAACGTAAACGGCCATATTGAGCTACAGCACGTAATCGCTTTGAGGTTGATGCCAACTTTGAAAAATATATTAAATTTCCTGTTTCAATGTTGGCAACATTTTACGTTCTAATATATACAAACGGAGATTTGAGTGAGGTTCTCGTCAAAAAGTATACCAAGATCTTTAAAATTGGTTCACTCTTGACAATATGACGCCATTTATGTTATAATTGTATGTCGTAGATGATTTATTTCGCGAAAAGTACATCACTTTGCATATATCCGTATAAGTTATTGGAACTGCACCAAAAATTTATAATATCAATATTGTGTTGTAAGGACAGACAGTCGGCAATTGAATTTATTGATTGAAGAATTTTCATATCATCCGCAAATAATAAGCAATCGACATCCAACCTCTCAACTATATCGTTTATAAAGCAGTTAAAAAGCAATGGACTTAACACTGATCCCTGAGGAACACCAGACGATGAAAACAAAAAATTAAAATTATAGCCCATATATTCTACTAATAGTGGTCTTTTATGTAGGTAGCTTTTTATTAAGTTTCAGAGTGACAATGAATACTCAAAGTTAAATAGTTTAGACAATAATATGTTATGGTCCAACCTGTCAAAGGCCTTAGAGATATTAGTAAACACATCAACTTGAACTTGGCGATCAAGATTGATAACTGCTGCGTATAGAGCATAAGGTTACTAAGCGTTGATCGCTTTGGTCTAAAGCCGTGTTGATTATCAACAAAATTCAATGAAATAAATATCAATATAATATTAAAAATCAACCAATAATAGAATTTAAAATTCTCTTGAAAATGGGCTAATCACCCGAAACTAGTCAAGAATTTAAAGTTATTCAATCTAATCTGTGTTTTATTGGTTGATTTTTAATAATTTATTCATATTTATTTCATACAATATGAACTACCAATGTCTACATATTAAAACCATTAACCAAATTCAAGTTTACAAATGCGTTAATACGATTACGCAACACAATTTCAAAACACTTTGATAAGTTGTAAATGATTGCTATTTGTTTATAATTAATAATTAGGTTCCCATCACCTGACTTGTAAATTGTTATTATGCAAGTTTTTTCCATATATCTGGAAAAACACTTTGTTTTAAACATAAGTTAAATATATGTTTTAAAGGTAATAAGTAACGATAGTCTTTTAAGATGAGTACTGGCAGATTATCTAGCCCAGAGCATAATTTATTGTCCTATTTATTAAGGGCTTCTTCAATATCTGGTTTATCGAAACCCAATTTTTGTAAAGTATTGTTATGTACTAATTTTGTATAAGAGGAAGAAGAATCTGTGGCTGACTCGAAAGATTTGGAAAAATTTACTGCAAAACTATTGACAATATCTTGTGCCGATGTTATGTCCTGGCCCTCAAAACTCATGGTCTGTGGTATTGCATAATTATTTTTTATTGTATTAATAAAGTTCCAGTTTTTTTGGTGTTTTCTAACAGATTTCTCGCAATCTTTAAAAAAACGCTGAGAAGTCGTGTTTGGTTATTATCCTCACTTGCCTCCGGAGATTGGAGAGTGTAATTTAAAAAAAATTGGGATAGTGGATATTTTTTTGCCAATTTAAAGTATGTTTTCTTCTCTTTTATTTTACATCTTGAGTGTAATTTAAAAAAAATTGGGATAGTGGATATTTTTTTGCCAATTTAAAGTATGTTTTCTTCTCTTTTATTTTACATCTTAGTTTTATAGAGAACTATATGGGATACTTTTTAATGGTTTGCGAGTGAAGGGAACACAGACTTTAAATGAAGAGTGCAGTTTTTCATAAAAAAAGCATACAAGCATTGTGATATTGGTACAAGACATTACCTCATCCCATTCTGTTTGAAATTAATTCATATAATCTTACAAAATTAGCTTTTTTTAAATTAAATGATTTAAAATTAAAATTTGGTAGAAATAAATTATTAGTAAATGGCTTTTGTACGCTAAAATTATATATATATCTACGATTGTATTTTTCATGTGCTTTATGGAACATTTTAAATTACTAAATACCAGGTCAAGAATTCTAAGGTGATGGTTGTGGATCGAATTATTATTAGCCAAAAGAAAAAAAAACTCAATACACCTTTAAAAAAACTCAATACACCTTTTGAGGGTTTTTGAACAATTATCATCAGAATCGATTATATAATTATTTAAATTAAAATCCCCAAGCATAATAGTGGCACTGTCAAGTAGAAATGGCAAACTATCTAACACATTAACAAACTGCGTTAGTTGATCAAGGCTAATTGGCGGCCTAAAATCATTACTTACTTGAAACTTTATTAATAAACACTTTTTGAATTACATTTATTATAATCTTCTTTATGTTGGTTGTGGAGACTTTTAATTATTTACATAAAAATGGCTGACCTTTCTCGTACTTATTTTATATTGAACTAAATATATTTCGGAAACTATGTTTCCATCTTCAGTTGAATAAAAATAAGTAGGAAGAAAGACAATATTTTTTATTAAAATAATCTATATTTTCATATTAGTGCTTTGCAAAATGTAATAATATTAGTAATCGAGTATTGCTAAATGTGTAATTTTAAATATTTAAAACGAAATAAGTGATTTAAAATTTATGTTTATTAATAAATGGGAAGTTATTCTTGATATTTTTATACTATGTAACATTCTTAAATATACTTAATATACTTAATATACTTAATTTAGCAGTAATAAAAGATCGACTTTACCCATCACTATATGAATTAGTATAATGTAGTAATATTTTATTCCTTTCTTCACTTTTTTTTATTTTTATCACTATATGTACATTTCAAACATAACGTGCTTTTTTTCAATAGTTTTATGTAAAATTGACTAATAAATAAATAAACATGTAAACAAAAAGGTAATTTATTGAATTAAATCAATTAATTTTAATAAATTGTTATTTAACGGAGTTAAGTCATAATTCAAAAGTTTACTAGAATTTTTATACATCTCAATTGCTTCTAACATATTTAGTTTTGGAGAATTTGACATTTTCAAAATGTTTAAATTGTTTAACGAAAATTTATGTCCAAATGTTATTAGGTGGTTATCAATTGCAGATTTTTCTCTGTTGTTTATATGAATTAGTGATGGGTAAAACTATGCTATATATAGCATAGTAGTATTTATTTTAATAAGTAATAATAATAGAAAGTTTTTTTTAAGAATTGAATTTATTGTTAAATAATATCTAACAATATCTCAAATTGTTGTACATAAACCTACTTAACATCTAAAAATAAACGAATAAATCCTCAAAATTCACAAAAATATATTTCTTGGGTGTTCCATTTCTTTTCATATTTTTTTAATACTTTTTATTTCTTATTCTTTGCGTAAGACTTACCTGAATCCGCTAAAAAAAATATATATCATTTAACCCCGGCGTGATAATGCTTTTATTATCGCGACGGACCTTCTCGGTTTATTTCCTGCCCCTTTTCCATTCAATTGTAGTAATGAATTGTTGCGGACTGGCGGCGACAGACTGTCTGCTTTGGAAGATTTTCCCCCAATTCCAAAAACGGATTACGAACTTTTTTAATCTCGTTTGGTCTACGGCCCGGAGTTAGACACCCAACGTGGTGCGAAATCGATTCACGCTCCTTTATTGAAAGGCAATTGAGCGTACGTTAAGTCGTACGTTCGTTGTAAAGGCTACTATTAAATCCAATTACAAAAAAAGAATATTACAGAAATGAAAATAACAACCTATCATTGAAATTGCGTATTTTGTCGGTGCGAGACTATGACGGGGTATTTCCAGGAAAACAGAAAACAGAACAGAAAATGCATTTCAAAAGTCGGAAAACAATAATGCAACGAATGTAAGTTAATCACATGACCACAATTATTTCCGTCATGGAAAATTTAATAGAAAAGATAAAATGATTGATTGAAAAAATAGATGGTTGTCTTTTAAAGTTAAAGCCGAGTACTTGGAAGGATTTTATAATTTATTGTGTTATTTCTTACCTTAAAATGACTTGATAATATTTCTCCACATCTTTTTTAAATATTTTTAAACTGAAGGCGTTTGACGGCACTTTGACGTTTTATTTGTCATTAAAATAATTATTTCCTTAATTAAAGTCTACAGCCCACATAAAAATAATTGCTTATTTCTAAGGGAATTTATCAGGTAAACGAAATTCTTCCGTTTATAAAATGAAAACCGAAGATCCTACAATAAAAGTTTTATAACAGAAATTATTTATTTTCCAAGATTTACAACTTTTATTTGAAACATTGGATGAATCCTATTTTATGGGAGTCGCTCTAAAAAATTTGTAAAAAATAATGGGGCTATTTTTATCAATGTAAACATCAAAATAAAAAGAAAGCGCGGAAAATAAGTTTAATTAAGATTAAGTCGAATCTTAAAATGTATATTTATAAATTACGATTTTTGACGTTTAACGGGATTATATTAGATGCACAGAATACATTTTTTCTTGAGGAATTTTTAATAAATCTTTACACAATCACCAGTCATACGTCATTTAATATCAATTTTACACTACTTTTGATTGTTCACTACCGAATTTCCACAATTAAAGCTATTTTGTAAAAAAAATCTTTTACAAAATAATAACCAAAAATGTTAACATTTTAGTCGGGTAGTCCAATTGTTGGAAGGGTTTGCACTGTTTAAGAGTTCGAGATGTTCCAACAATTCAGATTGTTCAAACATCAATCATTGTTTCAACTTCATGAACACTCTTATTTAGTGGGCCAACATAATTAGTAACAAGTTATTGTCTTACAATAAAATAAATGTTAAAAACTTATACAATTATTCAGGAGCTCAAAGGAGGTAGAACAATTATTTTTCAGGGGTCCAATTATATTAAGATTCTATAAATAGTACTAAGTGGAAATAATGGCTTCATATAGATTAAGAAAGAATATATAAATAGAAAAGAGTATTCATTCACTTGGTCACAGTTATTTAAATATATTAAATAAAAATGATTTGAAAATAATTAATAAATTATTTTATTATTTTTACATTAAATTTTTCTCGGATAAAAATTTGTTGCATTATGCAATATTTTATTGATGTGCAACAGCAGGTGTACATTATGCAATTCAATGTCCGGCGTGGGTATTTGCCCGGGAAGTAGTTGTTTTAATGTGCATTTGTTTAACGTACTTACGTAGCGTAAGTCAAAAGTCACAGAGCTAAATGTGAAAATAATTTATCAATTATTTTCAAATTTTTATTTAATATAAGAAAGAATAGTTTCACATTTCAAATGTTCTGTATGAATAAAAGATCGCATTTTATAGCATAAAGCAGACAATCCGAGGCTCGGCCTGTATTGGTCATATATTTATATAACATGTTGTTATTTAAATATTATGTGAAATCATTTGTAATAATAATTTTTAATAGGGGATAACTAATAGTAAGAGAGAGCCAGTCAATGATGATAGTGATTCGCTCAGATTACATATATAATTTCTATTATGCTAATTAAAAACAATGGCTTTTGATTTTTAAGGTATAACTAATAATACTTTAATAGAATAATTGTACAGTATTTAGTTGTTTTTCATTTAATCAAAATCACTAGGTACATTTGAAAATGTTACGTTTTGATGTACTCAAGTTTGATTTACTGGGTTTAATTCTGAAATTTAATTTTTCAAATACATAGTATTTAAAACTTACAATATGACTTTTTTTTATTTGGTATAGATACAGGCATTATAATTGCATCAATTAGAAGGTTCTTTTTATCCCAAAAAACATATATTATTTGTTTTTATTATTCTTAATACAGTAAAATTTAAACACAGTAAAGAATTTATTTATTAATAAGAGGTAACTAATGGTAATAATATATTTTTTTAACTAAAATAGCTTCAGTCATACAGAGAATGTAAATATTTTTTAGCATTAAGCAAACCCACATCGGAATCTTTTAATGATGATAGGAATGCGCTTAGTTTACAGAAGAAAACTTTCTATTCTGTTAATTAAAAACAATGCCATGAGTTTTGATTTTTAAGATTTAACTAATAACATTACTTCATTTCTTAGAACTTACAATATTTTTTTAACCTAGCCTAGATTGTAGGCATTACATCAATTATGAGATAAACTGTAATCTCAAAAATTTTCAAAAAAATATTCATTTTTGTAGGCATTACATTAATTATGAGATAACTCTTCTAATCACAAACATTTGTATTGTATAATATTCATTTCTATTACTTTTAATAAAATAAATTAAAAAACAATATTAATTTTCTATTAAAATCGCCATCTATTTTTTTCCAGCCGCAATTAACATTTTACGTTCGGTAACGCGTCTAACCTAAAATATTGGAAAAAATACGTCTTATTATTTATTATTGAATCAAATGCAACGGGCAGATTTGTGTAAATAATAAATAGAAGCTTTAGTTTAATACAAACTTTTCTCTCGAAATTTAAAATATTGTTGAAAAATACTACATGAAGTTAAGTATAATGAAGCACTTCAAAAGTGAATTGTAACTAAACGGTAAGTTTCCTAAAGAAATGGACTTCAGATTTATCATTTTCTCGCAAAACTCGATATGGTAACGCAATAAAATCATTAAAAATTGCTTTTACTTATTCTGGATGTCCCAATACAACCTCGTTAAACATAAAAAATCCTAATTTTTAATTGTAAATTTTAAGTAAACAGTAAGTATAATCTTAATAAAACTTTATTTCCGCGCGTTATTTTTAGCAGATTTTAAAGACTAAATATACTAAAAATAAACATTAAATATATGATAATACTTCTTTAAACCAAGTTTTAATCGTATCCCGTAAACTAGGATTTACTAGAAACATTTTTATATCCGAATTAAAAAAATGGTGATGTGTCCATCACGGTACTTTCCCCGGTGAATTCGGTCAAATAAGTTTCTGATTGAAAATTTAATAGAAAAGTAAAAATTTTTGATTGAAAAATGGATTGTTTTTTTTTTAATTTAAAACCGAGTATTTGGAAGGATTTTATAATTTATTGTGTTATTTCTTACCTTACAATGACTTGATAACATTTCTCCACATCCGTTTTAAATATTTTTAAACTGGATGCGTTTGCGAATGTGTTGAATATGACGGCACTTTGATATTTTACTTGTCATTAATAATAATAATAATTAACTTTATTAACGGAAATTCACCATTTAACAAAACAATATATATAAATATTATACCAAAACATATTAAATAATATTATAATTAATTATCGTGTGTATAATTAACAGTAAAAATAAAACAATATTACATAATACTTCTAACAAAAATTATATAAATTAGCAGCAAAAAATGCAAATACAAATATTACAGCAGATCCCAAGTGGTTCATAGTACATACAAATGTAAAGTAAAACTAAATCAAACCAACTATGTAGCTAATGTTTAACGGAAATCTCAGTGTTACTGACAGATTAAATTAACCTTAAATAGAATAATAATATAGAAATAAAACAAAACTATAAAATTACATATATAAATTACACACATACAACATACGAATCACAGATAATTACGGATAAGGTAAAGTGGATATGCAATAGCATTTTATCACAGACTGGGAATGTAAATAGAAAATGAAATACCAAACAAAGCAATAAAAATAAAAAAAAAAAAAACAAATATATTTAAAATATCATTAATTGAACGAAAATCCCGCAAATTAACGGATTGTATATATATATACATATATATATGTGTACGCATACAAGTATCACAGAAGAAATCACAGAAAAAGTTCAAATGCTTATGCAAATTATCACAAAAATAGTACACATATTTCTATATATATATACACACACACACACATGCATACATACACACACATACATGATAACAAATAAAATAACGAAAAGAGGGAAAATTAACATATTAAAATGAATAAATTAAATATATATATACATTCCTAAATGTTGCAAGATATGTTGTCCAATTGATGCGACTAAGACGAGTTTTAAAGAGTGAAAAAGAATGAAGGAATAAGTCAAAATTATCATTTTTATTCAATTCATTTGCTAGGCGCATCAAACGGCTCATAGGACTGTACATTCCGTAAGAAGTGGGATGAAAGGCGATTCGGAATAAAGGTTTATATCGAGACTGTGTGCACCTTGGAATATTAAAAGTAAGCTTTTCAACCAACTCCCCACAATCCATCATACCGTTGACCATGTGATATAAAAATGATATATCTAGAAACTTTCTTCTATCTGCGAGTGACCTCATATTTAGTTGGGATAACATTCCCCTATGACTAAAATTAAAACTACTGCCACCCAACCGAAAATGCATATAATTTAAAAATTTACTTTGTACTCTTTCCAATTGTTGAGTTGAATTTAAGTTATACGGTGTCCAAACCACGGATGCATATTCAATATGTGGACGGACCAAAGAAACATAAAGTTTCTTAATTGTATCAACTTTAAAATCTGATGCAAATCTATTGACAAATCCCAATACCCTTAAAGCCTTATTGGATATTTGAGAAATATGTTTCGAAAAATTTAATTTGGTTGTAAATAAAACGCCCAAATCCTTTATAGACGAATTATAGGTAAGTTTATTCCCGTCCAACGTATAATTGTAATTGGAAACCGTTCCTCTGGAAAATGAAATGAATACACATTTTTTCAAATTCAACTCCAATTCATTGAATTTGCACCATAATGAAACCTTATTCAAATCCTCTTGGAGTTGCATTTGATCATAAGTGGAAGTAATTGTTTTAAATATCTTCAAATCATCAGCATATAGAAGAAAGTTGCTATTTACAATGTCGGAGCTAATATCATTTATAAATAATAGGAATAAGATAGGACCGCAATGTGAACCCTGTGGTACCCCTGAAGTTGCGTTAATAACACTTGATAAGCAACCGCCGATACGCACGTATTGCGTTCTATCGTTTAAGTAGCTTGTCATCCATTTTGTGATATTGGTACCAAAACCCATCAATTCTAACTTCCTAATCAAAACAGGATGCTGAACTCGATCAAATGCTTTAGAAAAGTCTGTATAAATAGAATCAACTTGTAAACCCTTCTCCAAAGCATCTGTTAAATGGGTTTGGTACAAAACTAAATTTGTAGTAGTGGATCTGCCCTTCATAAAACCGTGTTGTTCCTTTATAATGCCATTCTTGCATACTCTTGATAATTGCTGAGAAACAAGTAAATCCAAAAGTTTCGGAATCACAGATTGAATTGATACTCCACGATAGTTGTCAATGTTTTCTCTAGCCCCATTTTTAAAAATTGGAACAATATAACTAATCTTCCACGATTTAGGGACTACCCCAGATGACAAAGAAGTTTTAAAGAGTGCATGTATCGGTTTACATAAAGAATATACGCAACGTTTTATAAAGAAGGCAGGGATACCATCTGGGCCGGATTTGCATGATTCAGGTAAACATGTTATGGCATTAAATACATCTTCTATGGTAACAGTGAGACTGCATACGTCAAACAATGCCTTCCCACTATAAACAGGAGGTAAATTGATATTTTGTCTCTCATAAACATTAGCAAAATGTTTTGCAAATAAATTTACGGATTTCTGAACATTGTTACTTAATTCACAATTAAGGTGCATTATCTTAGGGTAACCTGACGTTTTTCGGCAACTATCAACATGTTTCCAAAATAATTTGGAATTATTGTTAATTTCATTTTCAATTTTATCAATATGTTTGCGATACAATGTATCGCTTAATTCTTTACATTGCCTTCTAATTTTTTTAAATATTTCATAATAGAACAAAGAGCCAAGTCTCTTATATTTGGAATGAGCATTTTTTTTCAGTTTTATTAATTTAATTAATTCACCATTGAACCACTTGGGATAGGTAGATGACCTTAAATAAATAACAGGAACAAACATTTCGAACACAGAAAACAATATATTATTAAATATTAACACGTTATCATCAATGCTGTGTTTGAACAAGTTGTCCCACTTTACACTGGCTAGATATTCATTGATAGCATTATAGTCTGCATTTTTAAAATTATAGACCCATTCTACATTCTCATCACTAAATTCCACTGAAGACATCGGAACATCCAATGAATAGGGTTCATGATGAACACTAGCATTGCTTAATTTATCAGAGGCAACATTCACTTTTATATTACTAATGTTTGAAAAGAATAGATCTAAGAAAACACCTCTGCTATTCGGAATAGAGTTTATTTGCCGAAGGTGGAGGATGCTAAGCGAATTAGCCAAAACATCCGCAGGATACGAATTATTATCATTCGCTAATATATCCTCTTCTGTACCCCAAGCAGCATGGGGAATATTGTAATCACCACAGAGAATCAGGTCACATCCAATATTTCCTTCGCCTATCCTTTCTAACTCCTTAGCATGAGAAATATATAAAGCAATACTTGAAGAGGGTGGGATGTAAGTAGAGCCAATAATTAATTTATTCATTATTTTCACAAACATTTGTTCTACATCATCACTCGTCTTCAGCATCACACTTTCGAAATTATTTCTTACGGCAATGAGCACTCCTCCTCCCTTAGATTTATTACTGCTATGTTTTGATCTATCAGCCCTGTATATAGTAAAATTTGTAAAACCGAGCTCCTTGTTAGATATTGTATCATCCAGCCAGGTTTCTACAAGTACAATGATATCAAAGACGCTTACATTAACATTAGACATAAACAGTTTTAATTTACTTTTAATGCCACCTACATTCTGATAATATACATCTAGTTTTTTTTCTTAGCTGCTGATTTTATAATTGATGGATGACCATTAGTGAATTTAATAGTTAAATCGGTTTCTCCGTTCAATTTTCTTCGATTTAATTCCTCCCTTAACTTTTTTATATAATTTCTTTGCATCGGAGTCATGTCGTTATTAAATCGAACATTCCCTGTATCGGTAGCCCTCGTAACTCTTAGAATATTAATGGCTTCTTTTTTATGAGCAAAAATTAATTTTAGAGGTCTCGGTTTATTATTCGGTTTGCCCAAACGTATTGCCTTGATTGGTTCTAATACCACCATTGGATCAATTATTGATTTTAAGGATACAATGTCATCCTCCGTCCTATGATCCTGGGAGCTTGAAGATTCGGGCAAATTAAAGACTATCACATTTCGTGACCGTAATTGTCTCTCCTCAATCTCATTAACTGCATCTACCTCGTTTAATTTTTCAGAAAGTGAACATGTGTTTTCGAAATTACTTTTACTATTATTTGCTGCAGCAGCAGATTCCAAATTAATTATTCTTTCCTCAAGTGACTTCATGTCCTTTTTTATATCACTTAAAGCGCCATTTAATTCTGCTCTAAAAAGTGGCATAAATTCATCCATAAATAATGATCTTATCATAACTGCTAGCGAAGTATTAGAAACTGCCTCTTGAGCCGAAGAAGAAGAATAAGAAATCCGATGTCCAGTCGAAGTGCGAGCAGAGCCATCTCTCTTGTGGATTTCTGAACTTGAATTCTCATTGCAATAATCACACAACCAGCGGTCTCCATCCGTCTTCTCCAATTCCGCAATGTAATAAGCGACGTCACTTATTGACAATTGGTCAAGACAATCTACATGATAACGCACTCGACATTTTCCGCATTTTAGTGTTTTAGAACGAGGACCCAAATTAATCGCACAACTCCCACACGTTGCCGGCATAATGAAATAAATATAAGAACACTGGCAACGATGTTAATAGTACTCTATTAAATATTGTCTTATTATTATAAAATAAGTGGCTCCAGCGGATCGAACCCAGGATCACTGCGTAAGCAGCAGGCACCTTACCACTGCGCTAAATGTTTCCAATGATCAGATTAATTACTAATTAATAACGATCATTAAAAATGAAAATTGCAAATAGAACTGTGCGGGAATTAATGTTTTTGTTTGAGGTTAAGTCTCTAACACAAATAATTACTCAGTTATTTGTACACTATGAAACTACTGATCACTGAACGTATTATATACACATGAACACAGCGCTGTTAATAATCTATTAGATACAAATAATATTTTTTAAGTCCGCAAAAAACTGGTTTAATACTGATTTTAAGAACACACGATGTGGAACATAACCTGAAATTTTTTACTTATTAATTATTAAACTATTATTATTAAACTTAAAATAATTATTTCAATAATTAAAGTCTCCATTGCCAGCATAAAAATGGTGATGTGTCCATCATGATAATTTCCTCAGTGAATACGGTCAAATAAGTTTCTGATTGAAAATTTAACAGGAAAGCAAAATGATTAATAGAAAAAATTTATTATTGTCTTTTAAAGTTAAAGCCGAGTATTTAGAAGAATATTATAATTAAGTGTGTTATTTCTTACCTTACAATGTGTTGAAATCATTTATCCACACTCTTCTTCATTTTTTTAAACTATGCGAATGTGCTGAATATGACGGCACTTTGACGTTTTATTTGTCATTAAAATAATTATTTCAATAATTAAAATCTCTAAGGGAATTTATCAGGTAAACGAAATTCCGCTTATAAAATGAAAACCGGAGGTCCTACAATAAAAGTTTTATAACAGAAATTATTTATTTTCCAAGATCTAAAACTTTTATTTGAAACATTTTTCTATCCGAATTAAAAAATGAAAATTTGCTAAGAGTAAAGTTACACTTAATCAGTTTTGATTCGAACCAAAAGCTTTTCAGATCATTCTACTGTTATATAAAGCTTAGATATAAAGTTTGGGCTTAATCCATTTAGCCGTTTAGGTGCTATTGCGGAAACACACAGACACACAGACACACACAAACATTTTTCAAAACCCGATGGAATGGACTCAGGGGACCTCAATATTTCTATTTCTATTTCTTGAAATTGGCGGTTCGAAAATTTTCACGATCACAATACTTTCCCTTGGACAGGGGTCCGGGGAAAGTAAAAATGAAAATAAAATGTTGTTTTAAATTAAATTAAATAAAATGAAGCAAAGATGATTTACACATCATCAGTTATTTAATTACAATGAAATTTAACAAGGAAAATTTCTGGCAGGTCGAAAAAGGGATTGATTGAATTTTATTGATCATTGGGAGAATTTTTCCTTGTTTAATTTCATTGTAAAATGCATTCGTTATAATTTGCACGGAGTCATGTAATAATAATAATAATAATCTTTATATCCAACGATATAACCAATTACAGGAAAATAATACAAATTATTACAAATGTGTAATGTTCTGTAAGATTGTGGAGACTGTTCGTAATTGTTTTATTAGTTCTAGGTTTGTGGGATTTGAGGTAAATTTGTGAGAAAGGAAGGAAAGTCTTTCTTTGAAGGGAGTGATATTGGTGAGATCATATAGAAATGAATCTGATGGATTATATAAAGGATTCTGGGGGCATCTGATTTTAATTAGCACTCTGAGGGCTGATTTTGAATAATATTAATTGGTTGCAGGGCGTATATTAAATAAATAATTTATTACATTCACACAAAAGTTCTCCTAAATTTATCAAACCATCACATAGCAACTGCATCCTTTCAAAAAAATCCACATTACCAACTTCTCCACCCTCTGCTTTCGCAAAATTCCACGCATATCTTCTTTGTCAACAACCCCCTATTATTGCGTATTCCAACTCAAGAAAACACATTTGTTTTTCTTAAGGGCGTGACGAGTCGCTCTTGAAATTAGCGACAAATCGTCGTTCTTCGCCGTTTTGATTTCATTCATGCTTTTCGATATTTACGGGCAAAACGGTCACATGTTTGTAAAGTGGCGGTCACGCCTATGAGCGAATATTTTGTCCCTCGAGTTTCATTCATGAATACGCCGGTGCTTCATTCAAGGAGCGAACGCCGTTCACGTGGGTGGGCACAAAAGGTATTGTGATTTGTTTGGAGTTGTGGTTTCGGAAAGGTGGAGAACGGAATTGTTGAGCTTTTGAGTTTTGTTGTGAGTTGCTATAATTGGATTGAATCACATACAATTAATTAGAACGCAGCAAATGAATTTTTAAATTAAATTTCAGATGAAACAAATTCAAAACAGAATGTTGCGATAAGTAAAGAATAATTAGTCGAGAATTTTTAGTTATTTAATTTAAGGGCGCGGTTTAGTAGAAAGAAATGACTATATAATTATTAGCAGTCACTAATTCGTGTTATATTCATGTCCTAGTCCTAGTCATGAATTAAACAAGCCCAAGGTCTTTCAGTCTTAAATTTAATATTCAACCTGTATTGATTATAACTGAAATTATTTTTGCAATATATAAATATATTGTGGCTCCATTGTAGTTGTTGAACAGTTCATTTAATATAAATATATTTGTGGTGTTTCGTTTAAATGAATTTCATGGTGTTCGTGGAATGAATTGCGTGTATTCGCAGATCGATACTTTCGGATTTCATTCCAGGAGGGAGATTGAGAATTAAACTTTCAACCGCAAACACGACCGAGCTTTGCTGTGGTCGGTAGCCGCGAATTAGCGCAGTGGTTTTAATTGTAAATTTCCGTTTACACTGAATTAATCCTGTTTAAAGGCAGTGAATGTAATTTTCTTAATTTATTAACTTACTGACATTTTATTTTATTTTAATCAAAATATGACAAATTATAACCAGCGTGCTGCAGCTTTTTAGTCCCAGGCAAAGGTCGTGGATATAAATTAATAATAATTTGAAAAAATCTAAATAAAAATGGTGATGTGTCCATCATGGCACTTTCCCCGGTGAATACGGTCAAATAAGTTTCTGATAGAAAATTTAACAGGAAAGCAAAATGATTAATAGAAAAAATTGATTGTTATCTTTTAAAGTTAAACCCGAGTATTTAGAAGAATATTGTAATTAAGTGTGTTATTTCTTACCTTACAATAGGTTAAAATCATTCCTCCACACTCTTCTTCATTTTTGCAAACTGGAGGCGATTGCGAATGATAAGTTGAATTTGACGGCACTTTGACGTTTTATTTGTCATTAAAATAATTATTTCAATAATTAAAATCTCTAAGGGAATTTATCAGATAAATGCTTATAAAATGAAAACCGGAGGTCCTACAATAAAAGTTTTATAACAGAAATTATTTATTTTCCAAGATCTAAAACTTTTATTTGAAACATTTTTCTATCCGAATTAAAAAATGAAAAATTGCTAAGAGTAAAGTTGCACTTAATGAGTTTTGTTTCTAACCAAAAGCTTTTCAGATCATTCCACTGTTATATAAAGCTTAGATATAACGTTTGGGCTTAATCCATTTAGCCGTTTAGGCGCTATCGCGGAAACACACAGACACACAGACACACACACAGACACACACACAGACATTTTTCAAAACTCGATGGAATGGACTCAGGGGACCTCAAAACGTGCATATTTGTTGAAATTGGCGGTTCGAAAATTTTCACGATCACAATACTTTCCCTTGGACAGGGGTCCGGGGAAAGTAAAAAATATAACGCCCATTTGGTTTAATAAAAAACTAACATTGACCATCCCTGATGAAACTATTTCTTGCTAATAAAATAATCTTTAACTAAACAATTATACAAAAAATATTAAATGACTCATAATCAAAATACATAAGTTAAGGAATATTAATTAAAAATAATATTAATTTATTAATAAAATATTTGATAACAATTGGTAATTCTTAAAAAAAACGACATCCTCACAATATTTTTCACATTTTTAATAATATAATTAATTTAATTAAGAATGTTATTATTTTATACGATAACGTATAATTAAATTAATCATATTCTAAAAAAAAACGTTCATTCAAATCTAATTGAAGATAGAATACAACAAAAATAATCATAAATATGACCATTTATTATAAGTATATCAAATAATTCAATTTCGCTCAAATTCTTAATTTAAATAAAATGATTTTTTTAATAATAAATTAATACGTAAATTAATTAACTTTTTGTTTTTTACATCAATTAAGAGGGATCGATACAATCATTTGAGTTTTTCAGGGGCATCGGGGACGGGGACCAGGTAGAGCGAAGGCAGAACCGTACCGCGAATTCACAGCCAATAAAAACGCATTTAATAAAGTGTGCATTCAAGATATTTTTTGTAATAATATTGACTACATGTTACATTTTATAATAACCGAAGATTTGTGCTTCGAAAAATATTTAAAAGGTATATTTGTAAATAAATGTGAAATTAAATATATTTTTTTTTGTTCATATATATAGCCATATATTCCTTATGGAAAAAAGGATTTTCGATGTTAATATCTTTACATTTTAAAATTATCTGCTTTGTTTTAAACTATAAATTTCCTTTCATAGAATAAATATTTCTGATTTTAAAGTTAGAGGGAAGTTATATTATTTGTTCCGGTATTCAATAAAATGAAGAAAACATCCAATTTTCAGTTATTTTTTTGTCTATTTTTAAGGAAAATGTCTTAACAATTAATAGAAAATTGTATTTAATACGTAATTGCTGGATGATGATAAAGTATTGCATACTTTTTTAAAAATATAATTCTTGATAAATATTCTGTATAACCCCATTACTAAATTTGACCTATATTATGTAATTTCGGCATTCATGATAATTTGATCAAATGAGAAAAATAATATTTCAAATCAAATTGAACAAAAAATGTTTTAAATAATCAACCAAATTTTAAAAATAAGACACACATTTTAAGTTTACTACGATTAGAAATTGAAGTCAACTAATACAGATTAAAATTTAGTTAAAACAATTGTTTAGATTTGCGCGAGCATTGGTTTAAAAAATTAATAAAAAAATTAAATAGGAACTTGTGAATAAAATTATACAAGATTCTTGATAAATAAGATCTAATGATAAAATTTTATTAATATGAATTTTACACGGTGTCCAAAATTAAATATCAATTTTTTAAAATTTGAAGGTAATTTATTTGTATTATATTAAATTGGAATCACTGTATATTTTTAAATTATGGGAACCCATTTTTTGATTTTTCGACTATTTCAATAGGGATTTTGATGAATAAAAATCGAAGGTGCTTTGGAAAACATTCTGTTGGCAGACATGTCTTCTAATTAAAATTATTATAATGAATGTTTTAAATGTTTCATAAATTTTTGTCCAAATCACACATTCTGAAAGTATTAAACTTTGTATAAACATAGTTTTAGTTATAACATTAAAAGTATAGAAGAAAAATATTTCTAAAATAAATGACATACTAGAACTTATATTTGGCAATGTGATTCAATTGTTTTGGAGGTGCAAATAAAGAGGAACATGAAATTACTTTTGTAATAGGTCGGTTATAATATTTTGAAATATGTCTTTGACTTTTTGCTACATCTTTTCTTGTGTGTTTTGAGGTGAAAATGAGTTCTTTCCGTATTCTAGAAACACGAAAATCATTTATAATAGCTCAGCTCGATTGAATTTGTTGTCAAAAAAATATTTATTATAAAGAGCTTAAGCGAACAATTATTTATAATTTTAATATTACTAAAGCTAACGTAGACTCATGTCATTGACAGTTGAAGTTTACAATGTCAAAAAAATATTGTTCAAAGAAACCTTCTATTTTCATTTATTAAATTTACTATTAAAGAAACAGTTTCTTGCAAATCACTTTTAATTAATTAGGAATAGATGTCTTAGACTTTATTTAATATGTATCTTGTATAATTTCATTCCTATTTTATTTTTTATTATTTTTGTATTACTAAACCGATTTCAATAAAATTGTAGGTGTTTGTAGGTAATCAGAATAAACACCTAAACAATGAATAAAATTTATACCACCAATTAAAAAAAAAAAAAACAAAAACATCATCATGCTGTAATTATTTTTGGGACACTCTGTATAATAGAAAATATTTTCCTAAATTACGTTCTAGGATCCAAGTAAAGTTTCCAAATTTTGAATGTATATTTTTAAAATATCTATTCGAATCGCCGCGATCCTATTACGTAATTTAAAAACTTATTATTTTTCTAACGGAGAAATTTAGTCATTTTCATTCGAATGTTACATTACTACCTGTAACAATATTTTTCTAAATTTGTTTCCATTCGCTTGAGTTTCTTAAATTTTATGAGAAATTAATTATTTTGATAAATCTAAAATTTCAATTTCATGTAATAGCAACAGCTTTTTTTTTCAAATCGTGTACATAGTAGTATGTTGCTACTTTAATTTGTAATTTCAAAGTATGTATTTTCATATTTGGTTATATATTTAGAGATGGATAATCGATCACTTGAAAGAAATATAGGTCGGATTGAAAAGGTCGATCTTCAAAGCTAGATTTTTTTCTCTGCGTTTATTTCGGTACGATCGTTTCTATTTCTCAAAAATTAATTTAAAAAGGCATATATCTTGCTATATATTTTTCTCTGGTTTAAGAAAATAAATAATTAGTATAATATACTAATAATAACAGAATTGTTATTATACGGCTTGTTTCTTTCAATGCATTTTTTTAAATTAATTTATTAAATTTGATTCCCAAATTGAATATTCATTATGAATGCCAGTTTTTGTATAAATTTGTATATAATGTATATATTTAACAACAACGTCGAATAGTTTTATAATTATTAATAAAACCATATTTTTCACTACCTTATAAAGGATCGAAATTATATTTTTTGCGAATAGATATATTTTGTAAATATCACATTATTCATATTATCCCACCAGAATAACGTTTACTTTCTCTCTATTCCATCTCTTTCCCTCCTGGGTCGTATTTCACGAGCGCTCCACTGTGGCAGCACTTTACAGACGATTTATGCGTGCCAAGATATCTATATTAATTACTAACCAAAATTCAATATTTTTACATGTTTGTATTCAGAAAAATTATTACTAAAAAACGCTGGATTTACTTTTTTTATAACATTAAAAATACAATTTCCAAAATAGATATTGAAGTTATGTTGGTGATTAAAAGAAATCTAAATATAGGGAATGTTTCTAAATAATACCTATAGCGATTTTCCGAAAAAAAAAAAATAATTATTTTAAACCGTATTTGAGATATTTTGTCACAACGTTACCACGCATTTTCTTATGGAGTATTTTTCGTACGGATCCCTCTTAAATAAGCATTTTGGAATATTTAATTAACAATTCACCAATAAACTCAACATTAATCTAAATAATTTCCGTGAGATTGAATTCCAATTTAAAAATCTTTATAGAATTAATTATTATTAATAATTATAGATTATAAGAATTAATTGAACAAAAAATAATATTACTCAAGTATTTTTGCGTCAAATAATGTGAATTTACCTAATCTTGACACTAATAAAAATTAATATATTTATTCATTTATTAACGAAATCTCCTTTTTAAATACACACAAAAATAATCAACAATATAAATAAAAACATATACATTCGCATAAGCTAACCCTCAGTAACATTTAAATATAACGTCTAACAATATAAACAGAGTATCATAAATACAAATCACTTAATTTGTTTGCCATTACAATAAATATACAATGAATTAAAATAAAACAACATAGATATACTATTCTATGCCAGATAAGCTAACACGTTTTAAAAAACATTTAAAACATTGATATAAAATTATAAATAAATCTAAATTATATATTGAGACTAACTTATTAGCATATCGCGTAAGCGTCAAGAAGAATTACTATAATTAGTAGAATGATACGGTAATCTGAATAGTGGCTTAGATCTACTATTTGCAGTTTGTTTGCAGTCCTCCAATTAGTTCTGAACAATCATGAAAACCATTGACCAGTCCATGAAGTCAAGCAATTTCCTTCTGTTCTGCAGTGATTCTAAGTTAAGAGCCACCAACATTGATCTGTGGCTAAATGACCTAATATCTTCGCCAGTTCTATGGTGCACTGATTTAAAAAGTCGACTTGGTTTTCCGCTTTTCCAGCATTTCAATCTGTTGATTCTCTGGAATTATTATTATTATTTTTCAGGGAAAACAGCTATCTCGAAACGCAAACATTTTCTATTTTTCCAGCAGCTTCCAATCTCCAACCACGGACTCCACAGCAGTACTTCCCAACTTCTTCTTCCACATGAAGAAATTTATATGCACAAAATGGCCTGCACCGCACAATAAATTAGTAAAAAAGAAAAGAAAAAACAACTGTTTTACGGAAAAGGCTTCCTTCAACAGATTCCAATCTCTAACATTGAAATCCATAGCAGTCCTTCCTAGCTTAGTAAATTCCCAGACTTTCCAAAAATTCTTCTACACGAAGAAATTTATTCTGCACAAAATGGCCTGCATTGTCCAATTAATTAGTAAAATAAATACAATCCGATTTTCGGAAAAGAAGTTTAAATTATTACCTATAGATCTTGAATGGTTTAATGAGAAAATAAATAGCTTAATTTTATTATTTTCACGGTGATCACATAGATACAGCCAGGCGTAAAATATTATTACACGCAAGAAAATGAATTCCAAATTTCCTAAAATTAATCTTTTTGGCATTAAAAAAAAAAACACCATTGCCAATACTTATTAATAGAGTTAATTAATTAATTTAATAAATATCAGAATCCACTTAAAAACAAGACGGATGATAATAATAGATGATTTAATAATAAATTGAACTGATTAATTGTTGATAAGAAGAAGGAAACAAATGCGAAATTCCGAGGCCATTCAAATACAAATATTGTGTCAAATGAACAGGCTGGAAAGATCAAGATGCTGCCGGAATTACAGGGAGGATAGAACGGGTGAAATATTTTTTTTTTTTAGGAGGATACAGGAAGCATGACAGATTAGCGCAAATGAAAGCATGATATGTAATGAAAGAAAAATGGGGTAAGAGGGAATGTGAAGTGTAGTTTGGGGATGCGGAATCACAGGGAGGATTCCGGGTACAAGATATCAGAATAGCAGAGAGAATGACAGAGAGAGAAATGTATGTGGTATTTCTATACTTGAAAGCTGCGTATGATTCGGTACCGAGAGATAGGTTGAAGAGGAGAGGAGTGAGTGAGGTAATAGTGGAATGGGTGAAAGGAATGTATGAGGAAAAATGGGGAAGAACAAGAGTAGATGAAAGAATATCTGATGAGTTCAAAGTATGGATGGGAGTGAGACAGGGATGCCCGCTATTGTTTAACATATACAGGGTGCGACAAAACAGACAGTGCAGTTTTGAACGCCTAGAACATCCCATGTGGTGAGGGTACCTACCTGGGAGGGATGTCATTGTGCCGGGGGAGTTGTGCCGTCAGGACTTAATGCGTAAAACGATTAAGATAAATTAAACCCCATTTATTTAAATTGCGCCGTTTTTTTAATAGCCCTTCAAAACTGCACTGTCTGTTTTGCAGTACTCTGTTTATCCAATACCAATAAAGATCTTCTTATATATATAGATATAAATTATTAATTCCTTATACCACCTATTGTGGCGTCAGATGTACTTAGATTTACTGTTTGATGAACTTCTTCCATGTTGTTCTTCTTTTTACTATTATTAAAAAAATATACCTCGACACCCAATACGGATAAAAGAAGATAAGATTAAGAAAGAAAGAAAAAAATATTGATTCCCTGTTTGTGTATTACTTTAGAATGAGGTACCGCGTTGTATCGGGATTGTTTACGAACTAGAATCGGATGAAGTGTCGACGTTATGATTCTGGAGACGCTCGTCGAACGATTTCATTTTTTTCCATGTTTACAAATTCACCGAGAACATTCACTATTAATGGCTGCCAAACAAATATTAAACGACGTAGCGTTGCCAAACTTCGAATTTAAGCTTTATAAGGTTGGTACAGAAAATACTTGTCTTATTTTCAAACAGCTACAATCATCTATATAACCGACCAGATACTTCTAGGACTACCCTCGTAGATGGTTCACTTATCATGTGGTGAAACAATTTGAATTAAAAATTAATTAGAATTAAACACGCAAAGACGAAACTAGTCGGAAGAAAATAAACAAATTTCTTAAACATATCCAAGCGTTTTATTCTAGATAATTTTTAATTAAATATAATTCCAACTAACAGCATTCAATCATTAAATATCTAGACCATCTAAAAACACCTCCAACTAAAAGCATTTTCCCATTCATGTCCACGCCTTAATTTCTCGACAAACTGCATTTGTGTTAAAAATTTATTACGTTTTCTTTACCTTCTTCGTTTTCAATTTGTATTTAATACAACTCGGCAGATGTTGCAGTCGCTTCACTTGCAGCCACGCTTTTCCACTTTGAAGAGGGACAATGAAAATTTTCTGGCCCGTGGTTTTCGGACACGCTTTTGTCCGATTGCGGGCGATACACCTGGAGCACAATTAGCTCTTCGAGGCAGCCACACACGGAGTCTTTATCTATCGATCTCTTCCTATTTCCGATTTATTCTTGAAGCGTCCCGCTGTGATATTTACCACACAGTCCCATTGAGTAAGTAATTGAGGGTTTAAACGGTGGGTTATTCATAAGATTGATTGGATTTTAATATATAAATAAAAATAAAGTCACGCTCATGTGATCTAGAGTTTATTAAGAATTGTGATAAAAGATATCCAAGTCAAAAATTAATAAAATATTTTTAATATTGTATAAAGGTGTTAGTCTGTCCTGGGCTATCGACCTGAGGTCTTCCTGCCAAAAAAATATAATTTTCACAAATCTGTTGCATATTCTCGGATCAAAATTTGTTGCATTATGCAATATTTTATTGATATGCATCAGCAGATGTACGTTACGTAATTAAATTTAAAATTACTTATCGTGCCTGTGTGTGAATTTGAGTGCGAATTTTCATTGATTTATCATGGATATACTGTGAATTAAATACAGTGTTTAATATCATCGGATGCATAATTTTTGGCCTGTATAATTGAACAATTCAGATAAGTAAAAAAATTGTTAATAACTCAAATGTTTAGATTTAATTATGTTTTCAATGAAAGAAATGTGGGCACATCACGCAGAATTCGAGGTCAGCCTGCAGTTTTTCTTGCGTTAATTTTTTGCGGCATTTAAAACTGGCCTGTGTTCGATTTATTTATTTATTTGCTGTCAATTAGAAATTCGAATTTATTTGAATTAATTCATTTAAGGAATTTATTTGATTATATTAATTTACATTTGTTTTATTGTGTTAACCTTCCGTGGCCTACCTGTTTGTTTTTGTCAGTCACTCTGATCGGCCCCTGAGTGTGAAAAGTGTAATCGTTTACCACCTACCTAGCTTTGTTCCTTCATTCCTAATTTCTAAATTTTAAATTACACCACGATTTCTAATAAACAGGATACTTATAAAACTAAATCATCGACTGATCAATTATGTATTGATAAATGTGGAAAAATGGTAGCTAATAAAACGACTTGCCCCAATTGTAATATGTATTGTCATCCTTCATGCTTAGCTAATCACTCATGCGAGAACGAACAATTGAAAGATCTTATGTCGATCGTGAAGGAATTACAAAGTTCGATTAAATCACTTTCTAAGAAATGTGATCAATTGAGCAATGAAAATTCTGAAATTAAACTGATAATATCTGAAATGACTGGTTTGAAACACGAGAATACGAGGTTAAACACTGCAGTGGATCAATTATTAAATAAAATTCAAGAATTGGAAGTAAAATTGGATTCCTCGAATCAAATGAATGACGCGAGTGTGGGAACAACTGACTGTACATCGTCTAATTCTGCGGTATTAAATAAAATTCAAGAGTTAGAAGTAAAATTGGACTCATCGAATCAACTCAATAATGCAAGTTTAGGAACAACCGAGTGTACATCATCTAATGTTATAAATGAGATGAATGATAGAGCGTCCAGAATGTGTAATATTATATTATATAATGTTGCCGAGTCGTCTTCGTCCGATATTAAAACTCGAATTGAACATGATAAAGCGACAGCCAATCAGATTTTGCAAACATCGTCTGATGTTAAGATGGATTTTAAAACTCTTAGGTTAGGAAAACAAACGCCTCGACCATTAAAACTCATATTTGATAACCAACCTATTGCTTTGAATATTTAAAAAAATGTTGCTCCAGTTACTAATAAAAATTTTGTAATAAAAATTAAACCAGATCTTACAAGAATGCAACGCGAATATTTAAAATAACTATACACAGAGCTAGAGGTTAAGAAAGAGAAAGTTGAAGATGATTTGGTTATTCGGTATATAAATAATTATCCACGAATAACTAAAAAGAAGAAGACGCTCACTCCTGCCAATGCGACCCCCTCGAATCTTTCTACAAAAAACTGAAGTTATATTGCCATAATGTAGGTGGACTACGAACAAAAATCAACGATTTTATGCATGCGGTTAATTTATGTTACTACGATGTTATCATTGTTGTAGAAACCTGATTGAATTCTAATATTTATGACAATAAATTTCGTTTAAAAAATTATACAATTTTTAGAACTGATCGATCAATCCTAACCAGTGATAAAAAACGCGGCGGAGGCATATTAATTGCGGTGCGAAACTGTATATTGTCACAGCTTATTTCTGTTGAAGCAACATGTGTTGAACAATGTTTTATCTTATTAAGTATAGGTTCTAATAAATTAGTAGTAGGCGGGGCTTACATACCCCCTAACTCTCCTTTTGAAAAATATGAAGCTCATGCGAAAACGATTGAATCTTTATCTGATACTTATATCGATACAGATTTTTTTTATTTTTGGGGATTATAACCTTCCTCATATCCAATGGACATTAACCGAATCGAATCATATCAATGAATCTTTTGGACCTGTGTTTTACTTCCATATCTCAGGTAAAAATTCAATTGGCATCTGATAATATTTGTAGCAATTCTATTCATCATAGTGGTTATGAATTCTGCGTAGATTTTGAATCTGCTATAAATATTTAAAATATTTAAATTACATCGAGACAGTGTTTGATTTTAAGAATGCTGATTACTGTCAAATTAATTATGCTTTATGTTCAGTGGATTGGAATAACTTATTAATTGGTACTAGTATTGATAGTATAGTAGACTGCTTTTATGATATAATATATGATGTAATTAATTGTTATGTCCCTTTGAAACAAATAAAATCAACAACATATCCCAAATGGTTCAATAAAACTTTAATATCTTTAGTTAAACAAAAGAAAAATGCACATGCCATTTATAGGAACAGCAATAGCTCTAATAATTATGGTATTTACAAACAACTTCGGGATAGGTGCTCTAGCTTAAGCAAAACATTGTATAATTCATATTGTCAGCGTATTCAATACGAATATACGTCGAAATTACCGAAATGTTTGGAAATTTATCAATGATGCTAAAGGTGTGCAGGGAATCCCGTCCACTGTTAGTTTTAAGGACATCGTATTCGCTAAAGACGATGACATTGTAAATGCATTTGCTCAATATTTTGCTGATATATACACGTGCCCGACTAATGACCATATTTATACATTTGAGACATCCAAATCAGTAATACCTGACAAGTTACAAATTTCATTAGAAGAAGTCTTCAACGCAATAGTCTCACTTGATGGTAGTTTAATTTGTGGGCCTGATGGCATACCCGGTGACTTCCTATATAATTGCGTTTGTTCAGTGTCGAAACCTTTGCACTTATTGTATTCTGCATCTCTCAAACTTGGCTGTGTCCCTAAAAATTGGAAGTTTAGTTATATTACCCCAATTTTCAAGAACGGCGATAGAAATAAAGTCGAAAACTATCGTGAAGTTGCAATTCAATCTGCAATCCCAAAAATGTTTGATATGTTGATTACCAAACAAATTGTATATATGACTAAACATTTATTTAACGTTGCACAACATGGTTTCATTAAAGGTAAGTCTACCACAACTAATTTATTAGAATTCCAATATTTTTTACACAATGCCTTTGAATCACATATTCAGGTTGATGCGGTTTACACTGATTTTGCGAAGGCATTTGATAGGGTACAACACGCTATACTTTTTACCAAATTACATGCTTATGGATTCCATGACTCAACTATCAAATGGATTATTAGTTTCTTGACTGAACGTCGTCAAGCAGTTAGGATTAATAATTTCATATCTTCCACTATTCAGGTAACATCCGGTGTGCCCCAGGGCTCACATATCGGTCCGGTATTATTTCTTATTTTTATTGATGATATCTGCAGCTGTTTTCTGCACTCTAGTTATCTGTTATTTGCTGATGATCTCAAAGTGTACTCCTGTATTAATGATATATCGAATTGTTTCAATTTGCAAATAGACCTGAACAATTTATATGATTGGTGTGTACAAAATCAGCTGCTTCTCAACACTAAGAAATGTAAATCCATTACATTTTCTAAACGAATAAGCACGATAGAATTCACATACAACATCAATCATGACAATCTGGAAAAAGTGTCGGTTATGCGTGATTTGGGTGTCTTGATGGATTCTAAACTGTCATTTGCAGCGCACATCTCCCAAATATTTAATAAAGCCATCAAACTACTGGGATTTTTATTAAGACATTGTAAACATTTTAATTTGGAAACATTGAGAGCAATTTATTGTGGATTGGTCAAATCTAATTTGGAATATTGTACTTCAATATGGTCACCCTACTATAAAAAATATTCATACCAGGTTGAATCTGTCCAAAAGAAATTTTGTAGATACGTTTCATTCAAACTCAATTTGCTATTTACGAATTATGAATTGGTATGTAGCTATTTAAATATAGAACAATTGGAGGTACGTAGAAAAAAGTTTGATCTGTTTTTGTTGCATAACATAATATCCGGTCATACTTCAACAGATCTGCTTCAATATTTACATTTCCACATTCCTACTAGATCATCAAGACAAAAAAACATTTTCAGAATACAGACCGCGTCTTCGATTTATAAATACCACAGTCCTATATACCGCTGCATGAGATTGGCCAATCAAATGAATAATCAGGATAAATTTGATTTATTTGGAACGTCATATTGTACATTTAAGAATATTATAAATAAAATCACGGGCAGTACATTGAATAATTCTAATTGATTATTTATATTTAGGTTTATTTAGTTTAAGTTAGAATAAGTTATATATATGTTTTCTTATATATTTTTTTATTATCCAATTTATAATTTGTTATTATTTTATAAAAAAACGGTGTTATCCGTTAAATAAATAAATAAATAAATATGCGGCGGGGTATTTGTCCGGGAAGTAGTTATTTTAATGTACATTTGTTTAACGTACTTACGTAACGTAAGATAAAATGTCATAGAGATAAATGTGGAAATAATTTATTATTTATTTTCAAATAATTTTTATTTAATATATTTAAATAACTGTGACCAAGTGAATAAATATTCTTTTCTATTTAAATTCAATTTATATTTCAAAATATAATAAAATGTCCAAATAAGAAACGTCACAGGCTATATCTCAGGAATATAAGTCCTAGAGATCTCAAGTAAAAAAAATCTTATTCAAATCGGCCACGAAAATATAAAGTAAGTAATGTTCAAATTTGTAACTCTTCTGGTAGGTGGCCGCAATGAACAGCAAAAAACAAAATACTAAAATTATCTCAAAAAAAATCTAACAACGCTATTCTAAAAGAACACTTTTTGAAACTACTCTTTAAATTATTTTATTTAATAAGATAAGTTCTTTCGTATGACTTGGAACCATCCGTAAAGAGCCAGACGTCACTTCTTTGCACAATATTACCATCTACTCATTCGGGATAATATAATTGTATTAATTTATTTATTTTGATATGAGTGTAAATAATTGTATTATATAAAAAGTTTATATCCGTAAGTAAATTATTATTATTTAATTTTGTAACATTAATTTTCAATATACATCCAATACGTCATATTGTTTGCAATGGCGTTAGTTAAATTTAATTTTTGAAGTCGACCTTTACACCGTTAATCTGATAACATGTAAATTATAAAAAACTTTCCAGCAACAGGCAATTAATCAATCGATCAAATCAGTGTTTGCACAAAATGGTGTACCTTTTACATAGATACGATCATTGTGATAAAAATGTATACCGTCAGGTTGATAAATTAATTAAACAGAGTCCAAAGATAAGGGGCAAAAAAGAACGCGCATTTATACGACTAATAAAAATTGTATCATATTTTAAAAAAAATATATGGTTATTCAAACGTCATATTTTTGATATTGAATCTTCATTGAAAATGAGATTTGTTGTGGAAATCCCCGGTTTAAAACGGAAATGCGATATTAAATGTAATTTCAAATCGATATGATAATATTATTTATTAATGGAAATGCATAATGAGAATGATAAGTATGAATCATGCATGATACTGTTAGATTACTTTTAAACATTAATAAACCATTAATAATGCGATATTCTAAAAAAAGTCATAATTAAAAAAATGCGACATTCCAAAAATTCATAATTAAAATAAATAATAAATTACATATATTAAGAATACTACACCGGGTGGTGCATCGGACGACGGGATTTCAATGTATTTTTTTAAATTCTCATTTATTTACTTCCCACGTCATTTTATCAAAAAATCATAGGATAGGTTTTTTGTGAGGATAAAAAAACTGAGTCTAATACACCCATTTAAAATATTTATTTATTATCTAAATTCGAGATACATATTATTTAAAAATTACAATTTAAAAAAAATAATATATCGTGCCTTAGAAAAATAATAACGTCGCGCTTACAACTGACATTTTTAATTATCTCTATTGACATAAAATAGTAAAAGCAATATTACCTACCATGTTAAAAGAACTTTTAAAATCAAATTATGTATTCAATTGACAAAAAAATAGAAATGGTGAAATGGTTTTACGGAAGAAACAGTTCTCGAGAAGTAAGTGCAATGTTTAGTGTAAAATACCCAGATCGAAATATTCCTGATCACACAACAGTTAGTAGATTTGTTAAAAAGTTTGAAAATACTGGTACACTAATTGATCATTGCAATTGTCATAAAGAAATTGGACGTCCTCAAGTAGAAATGTTGTGGTCACTGCGACAGAAAATTCAACATTGAGTTTAAGACAAATATCTGCAAACGTTGGCGTACACCACTCCACAGTTTTGCGTATTTTGAAAGCAAACAAGTTTCACTGCTACAAATACCAGTGTCTCCAAGAACTTCTCGAAAAATATATGTTTAAAAGAAGTGCGTTTTGTTACGAAATAATGGAAAAGGTAAACGATGATCGTGACTTTCTTAAAAATATTTGTTTTACGCACATTTACTCTGCATAACGAACCCAATGTGCAAAATGTTAGAATGTGGGCTACACAAAATCCACATAAAGTGATTAACACAAAAGCACAGTATCCTGTAAAAGTCAAGGTTTGGGCTGGAACTTTAGGACAACACATTATAGGACCATTTTCTATCGATGGAAACTTGACAGGAGAAAGTTTTCTGGAATTGTTAATTGAAAAAATAGCGCTAACAATAACAGAAGTGGCTCAAGAAGACCAACAAATATGGTTTCAAATGGATGGCTGTCCTGCGCACAACAACCGCATTGTGCGTGAATTTTTAAACGACAGTTTTAATCGAAAAATAATTGGACCTAATTACGATATTCAGTGGCCTCCTCGTTCGCCTGACCTTTCTTCTAACGACTATTATCTATGGGGACACTTTAAATCCAAAATTTATAATGGAATACCATTCAATAATGTGGAGGATCTTAAAAATGCCATTTGTGCCGAGTATGGAAGAATAACTCGCTACCAGTTAACAAATGTTAGACG
This sequence comes from Philonthus spinipes, assembly GCA_963082785.1. Taxonomy (NCBI): domain Eukaryota; kingdom Metazoa; phylum Arthropoda; class Insecta; order Coleoptera; family Staphylinidae; genus Philonthus; species Philonthus spinipes. The sequence goes on along the minus strand of OY720299.1, from coordinate 25,639,395 downwards.
TGAATTTTATAATCGATTGGGATCTTGCCAAACTGCTGAAGGAAATGTATTCGAACACTTGATATAGTTTTTTTATTCTTTCTTGTTTTGACTTCGGAATCTAATTCATAGTTATTTTTTATTTTGGTGTTAATTAAACGATTATTCAGTTTTTAATATACATAATGAGTTTTATTAACTGTCTTTAAAATCTATAAAATAAAACTATTAAGAAATATTTTTGTATACTCTACATAAAAACTGTTATTGGTTTTACGATAAAAGCACAAGGGGAGTAAATAATTGATATTTAAATAGTAAATAAATGAGAATTTAGAAAAATACATTGAAATCCCTATGGTGCGTCGTCCGATGTACCACCCGGTATACTCCTTACTTTATGTAAATTATTAATAATGCAATATTACCAAAAAAGTTATAATTTAAATAAAAACAATAAATAATAATTGGAATTTCCAAAAAAAAAAAAATCAAAATTAAAATACGATTTTCTAATAAGGTTATAATTAAAAAATAATAATAATGCAATATTAAAAAAATCATAATTAAAAGTAATAAATTATTATTAAAGCAATATTTCAAAAAAGTCATGATAAAAAAAATATATTGTATAAATGCCAATAGGAGTTGTGGTGTTTTAAGAAGTGGGGGGGATGGAGGGGCACATTTTAATACACTTAAACCACTCTCTTAATTTTCACGATGCTTTTATTACTAACTAAACTGTTCGAAGTACAGATATCAACTGCGCAAAATTAATACACGGAATAAAAAAGGAATTATTTTACAATATAAAAATAGATAAAATAACATTTTCATTAGGCTGAAAGACCTCCGGTCGATAGCCGATTCATTATCTACAGAATATAATTCTAATTTTTGTATATTATTGTACATACATATACACATTTGAATAAAGATGGTTAGTTAGTTAACATTTTCATTATAAATTATTCGAGACTATTCTGTAAGGAAAATGTTATGTTTAACGTGTACGTTATATTTTATCACCACAGTCTGAGCACTTTTTTAAATAGATAAATATGTGAATAGAAAATAAAAATACTTGTCCTTTCTCCTACTTATTTTTTATTTCACTAGATATATTTCGGAAACTATGTTTCCATCTTCAGTAGTTGAAGTTTTTATAAATATAAATATGTTGTTATGGTATACAACGCAATATTGATAAAATTAAAATATTTAAAAATCATGTTAACTATAAACTAATCTAAATATAATTATATATAATGTGCTAAAATTTATGAATTAATAATATCTAAAAGGGGATTATTTAATGAACTAGTATCGAAATTTAAAAGATTATCTATGTGTTTTTTCATTTCAATAGACTCCAACATGTTTAATTATGATTCACGTGAAAATTTAAGAAGTTTAACATTTTCAATCGAAAATTTATGTCCCGTATTTATTGAATGAAAAGCTACAGAGCAGATTTTTCAGAATTAAAGTTTTTAATATGGTAATTATGTTCTCTAAATTTAGTTAAAACACTTCTAGTGGTTTGACCTACATATAATTTTGTACAATTGCTACATTTTATTGAATAAATACCAGAATTTTCTAAAGGATTATTTTTCAAAAAGGTGTTGCCTAATAACATTTATAATTTTGTGTTTGAATATGGTGCAGGTATTAAATTGAATTTTTTAATAATATTATTTAATTTGAAATTTATACATGGATTATATAACATTTTTGAATAATTTTTACTTGAATTTTGTTCATAAAGCGGTGTTAAAGTTGTAGTGTTTTTGATTTAAAATTTGTTTTTAAATTTATTAATTATTTTTGTTATTATATTTGATTCAAAATTTAATATTTTGGCTATATTATATATTAAATTAATTTCTGCTTTTCCATTTTCTTCTGTGATTGGATGAAAAATGGCTCGATAAATCATTGAATTAAATGCTGCTAATTTATGCTTATACTGTGTGTTAGAATCTGAATCAATGTAATTAAAAGTGTGAGTTGGTTTTCTGTATATGTTAAATTCTAATTTTGAATAATTTCTAATAATTAAAAGATCTAGAAAGGGTACTGTTCCATTCATTTCAAGTTCGTATATAAAATTGATATTTTTATTAATAGTACTAATTTCGTGAATAAATTGGTCAATTTTAAAATTCTCGTTAATGATAGCGAAAATATCGTCTACATACCTGTACTATATTCTTGGGAATTTAATTATTTTTGATTTCGCTAAATTTTCTAAATTATTCATAAATAAATTTGCCAAAAGAGGAGACAAAGGATTTCCCATAGCTGTTCCGAATGTTTGTTTAAAAAAAATGCCATTAAATTCGAAGGTGTTACATTCCATAAATAATTTAGTCAAATCTACGTAAATTTTGATTTTATTTTCAGGGACTAAATTTTCGATTAAAAATGTTTCTAAAAATATTAAAGTTTCATCAATTGGTATGCTCGGAAATAGTGATTGAACGTCAAAAGAAATAATTTTTTCATCAGAATTTAAAGTTACTTTTGAAAGTTTATTTATTAAATCGAAAGAATTTTTAATTGAAAAATTATTTATAATTTTGAAATTCTTTAACTAAGAATTTGGCAATTTTGTAAGTTGGTGAATTAATATTTGAAACTATTGGTCGGAATGTATTACCTGGTTTATGAATTTTTGGTAAACCATATAATTTTGGAAGAATTGGATTATTGACTTTGATTTTGTCAATTAATTTTTTTATCAAGGAAACATGTTGAAGTTTTCAAAAAATCATTAATTTTAGCACAGTATAATTTTATTGGATTCTTCCTTTGTTCCACATATGGTCCATTTTTCAACATCTCTTCAATTTGTTCAACATATTTTGATTTGTCCAATATGACGATGGAATTTCCTTTGTCCACTTTAAGGTAAAAAACATTCTTCTCCTTAAGACTCCGTATTAATTTTGCTTCCTCCATAATTCGCTCGTTTATCCTTCCTTTCTTCTGTATGCATTTCTTTAAAATTTCCTTTACGTTGTTCTTAAACGCAATTGATTCCTCACTATTTAATTTATCGGATGCTAGGTCTAAATCATTTATTATTTTTTCTACTGGGATCTTTTTTGGTAAAATCGAATATTTGAATCCTTTCTTTAATAAATCAATTTCTTTTTCATTAAATATACTATAGGATTTGTTATGTACTAAAATTTGGGTTAAATTTTCTAATTCCTTATGATCCTTTGTAATTGCTTCTTCTTTTCTTTTAATTAAAGAATCAAGTTTATTTTTTAAAGTATTTGTTTTCTTTTTTAATTTCGTCTTTATTACATCATTTATTTCTAAAAGTTTTTTATCTCATATTATTGGCGAAATATTATTGGATAATTTTAATTGCAATTCGTAAGCCTTAACTTCCAAAATATTTCTTTTTTGATGAAGAAATGAAATTTCATTTTTAATAATTTTAATTTTAAATTCTTTAATTTATCTTTTTTATTATTAAATCTTCCTACTTTAACTTTTGTAAATTTTGGGAATACTTTTTTCCTTATGCATTCTTGGAGAAAATATATGTCACCTCCAATAAGTCTCATTTTTGTTAAATATTTAAAGAATCTGTTATATTCTGTTGACCACAATATAATAATCTTCTTTATGTTGGTTGTTGGTTGTGGAGACTTTAATTATTTAAATAAAAATAAAAATACTTGTCCTTTCTCCTACTTATTTTTTATTTCACTAGATATATTTCGGAAACTATGAAATAAAAAATAAGTAGGAGAAAGGACAAGTATTTTTATTTAAATAATTAAAGTCTCCACAACCAACATAAAGAAGATGTGAATAGAATATGAATTAATTTAATTGAACTAACATTTTCCGTACGGAATAGCCCCGATTATTTGAACCATCAAATAAAGCTGATCATTATGGCCAAGATATGCTTATAAGGATGAATAAGAATAACTGATAATCCTCATGAAGAGTTTTATAAACAGATATTTTTTCTTATTCTTTATTTTCGTTTTTTATAAAAGATCATTCACGTTAATTTCATACAATCACACTCAATTCCACATTGAAGCGAAAACGTTAACACCTTTGAATCCGAATATTCCGGGGAATAAAACAAACAAACCGAAGGAGGAGTAAAAAAAGGAGTCCGGTTAAATCCATCGCGCTCAAATGAAAAGCCAAACCCGCTCGCGTCCATATCAATCATTCGACACTAATGACTTTCCGTCCGTATTGGCGTCCGTGTGTGGTCATTCTATTCAGGCCGAAAAACCATTCGAAACCGTTTAGCGCGAACCCTTTCACGCCGCTGACACTTTACGTATATCCTCCCATTATGCGCCAGAAATTACGCCCGACAAAAGGCGCTTTTATGCCAAACAGAAAGCCGTCATCAACGAACTAGAGACTCCCAAATGTGACATTAATTATGCCTTGTTTTGTGACCGTTAGCTGGCTTTACGGAGCTGCGAGGTCGATTTGGATGTAAGGAACATTTTTGACGGGGATATAATGTAATTATATAAGCGTATATATCATCAGTCTAAAAATAAACGTAATTTATGTTTATAAATCCATCGTATACAGTAAGTTTCTTTTGAGGAATCAACTACTGGATTGTTGCTAATAAAATTATGCATTTATTCCCATAAACAGATTACAATTATGTTTAAATAAATTAAATAAAAATGATTTGAAAGTTATAGTTGTTTTAATGTGCATTTGTTTAACCTACTTACATAACGTAAGTCAAAAATCACAGAGCTAAATGTGGAAATAATTTATTAATTATTTTCAAATCATTTTTATTTAATTTATTTAAATAACTGTGACCAAGACAATTCTATTTACAATTATGTTTACTCAAAAATTTGCATTCTGGATGTAATTTGTAATATTAATATAGCAAAATTAAAATAGAATAATAAACCATAATAATTGTCATCGTCAACGATTTGGTTCTACAAAGTAGACGACAGAGAATCGCTGTTTCGTCCGCTAAATGAAGTCAAACTTGTCCTATTTATGATAACAGGAAACGAAATTCATTATACAAATCTTCAAACACCATTTATCTAGCCAATTAATCATATGCTACATGAATAGTGGTTGAATATTTTATTAAAGAGAATAACAAATAAATTATTTTCCTTGAAATTAAGAGTAATGAATACCATGCCTAAATTTTAAACACATCTTTTTTTTGGTAAATATTTCATATTTTGAAAAAGAAAATATCACGTCTGTATTTTGAATGATAATACGAAGGACCTACATAGTTTCATCATCATCATCAAGCCGTTCAATCCGCAAAGCATTTTGGATGTAGCGTATCCTTTAATCTATTTTCTGAGGTCTATTTTTTCCTGTTTCTGCATGCTTTTTTCTAGTTTCTAACTCCCATTGCAGGTGCGCCTTCTTCTCTATCCTTCTGCCAGCTTTTCCTTGGTCTTCCTCTTCTTTGTTTCAGTGGGTTCCATTGTATTATTCGTTTAATCACATCGGTGTTTTTTCTTCTTATAATGTGGCCTGCCCACTTCTGTCGTTGTGTCTTATTATGGTTTCTTCTAGTGATGGGCAAGATCGATCATTTCAAAGATCGATCAATCATTGATCGATCAGTTGAAGTATCGAGCCGCTCGAGCTGATCAGAAAGATCGAGCCGATCGTAAAAGATCGAGTCGATCGCAAGGATCGAGCCGATCGTAAAGATCGAGCCGAACGCAAGGATCGAGCCGATCGTAAAGATCGAGCCGATCGAACTGATCAGAAAGATCGGTCCGATAGCGCTGATCAGAAGGATCAAACAGATCGAGTCGATTAAGTTGATCATAAAACCCTTAAAATCCATGGATCTTAGAAAACTACGCTGTGAAACGTATTTGGAAAATTACATCCCCTCTCCAAAATCACCCCTAGAAAATTATTCCTTGAAAATCATATACAATCATCCACCGCAAAAAGCACTCCCCAAAAAATTACTCACACTCTTACTAAAATGTAATTGTTATTCATATTAAAACGTATCTGAAAAATCACAACCCTTCTTTAAAATTACCTCTTCGAAAAACCACCGCTGTAAAATTATTCTTTTAAAATCAAATTAATCCACCTCCGCACAGATAAATTATCCGTATAAAGCACATTAAAAAAATTACACATCTTAAAAACATAAAGAAATCAGCAAGGCCGCAAAATATGTGGATGTTGACAAATCGTCAATTACGCTCTCTTAATGAAAGTGAATTAAGATTATCGCTTTTACTACAATAATTGCTAGAAGAAATTTACCTAGACAGATCGATTCGCTCAATCATTGCTCGAGCCGATCAAAAAAAAATCGAGTCGATCAAAAAGATCGAGCCGATCAAAGTGATCGAGCAGATCAAAAATATCGAGCCGATCAAAAATATCGAGCCGCTCGAGCCAAAAAGATCGAGCCGCTCATGAAGATCGAGCGGCTCGATCACCTGCAAGGATCGAGCAAACGATCATTTTTGATCGATCTTGCCCATCACTAGTTTCTTCTTTCAGTTTGTCTTCAATTTCTTTCATCATTCCTTCGAGTGTCAAGTTGGGTTGCGGATATTGTGTCGCTTTGTTTTATTCCTTTGTTTCAAATGCTACGCTTGTGATTCCTTGAAATTTTACTTTGGCCCTGGTACTTTTTAGTGTCAGTGCTATCATTATTTTCAGTTTTGTTGGTATTCCTAACAGGTCCAATTCTTCTATCAGTTTTCTTCTCTTTATTGTATCGAAAGCGCATTTTAAATCAACAAAGATTAAATGTATTTCCTTGTCATATTTTCTAAATTTCCTTATTATCTGGTTTACATGTATTTATTTATTTAATATTAAACGAATAAGTTATAATAAAGTAAAATAAAATAAATGAGGCAGAAAGACCGATGGTCGATAGCCATTTTCTGAGGCTTAACTAGATGTTTATATGTTTAATTAATTTCTCACTTAACCCGTGGCGAAACATGTTTGAATTAATTCTGGATAATTTCCTCCCTGAAGATGACCAATGGTCGAAACTAGTTGGAGAAAGTATAAATAAGTGAAACAAACCAAGTGTTTTAATTTCAATTAAATCATCCTGAATTAGATGTTTATGATTGTAATGTTATAAATATTGTAATGTAATTTAATGTATCTCTCAGAAATAAAGATTTTCTATATATATATATATATATATATATATATAAAATAAATGAAAGACAACGCAAGCGCCATCTCTCGCCTAATTTCATGTGGCATCGTCAAAGATTCGAGTTTATATAAAATAAAAGTTAAAGTTGCACTCAGGATATTATCCATTGATATAAAAACTAAGTCAGTTAGTAAATCGTTTTTAAAATTTAGAAAAAAAATTTTGTGCTTTGGAAGGGGAAAATATATTTACAGACGCTGTGTCGGACTCTTCCCAGATTTTGTCCGGGAAACTATCGACAAAAAACCCCTCGCACTTTACCGGCGTTCGTGAAACAAAAATGTTACCGACATTTTTTTCTTACTCTTGAAATAAAGGGTGGGGAAGGTAAAAATTTATAAAGAGCAAATGTTAAATAACTCTTTTGTTTTTTAACCGATCTTAATGATTTTAATGTCATACGAAATAACTTATCATGCTGATTAAAATTATTGGCAACAATCAGAAAAATAATTAACTTTATCGCCGCTAGGTGGCGCCAACTTAAAGTATATATATAATTTTCCCATTTTTCTTAAAAATTTTAAATGGAATGATATATTTGATTTATTTCTTAATGTTAGTAGAAAGAGGATTAAAAAGTGAAAACCGGAAGTCTATATCTATATCTTATCACAAGTTATAATTAATAGAATTTTTAGAATTAAAAATTATTAATGTTAATTTTAAGGATTTTATGTGTTAATTTAAAATAAACGAAATTTTATATTAAATAACAAAATTAAATTATTTTGTCACCGGTGAGGGCGCTTTTAAATTTTAATAATAATTTTCTCATTTTTTTACAATAAAGAAATATTTCTTATAATACAGGTGAAAAGAGTATTAAAACCAAATGGAAAAACATTTTCAATGCCAAATTTATATCAAAATTGTGTCTTTCAAATTGTCAAATAATACCACCGTCATATTTAATACAATCACATAATTTTATACAATTCAATAAGCAGCAACATCCACTCTAGCAATAGCAGTATATCTGTTACTAAAGTTTTTGCATTTCAGATCCAAAAAAATATGTCTTTCCTCGTTCAGGGCCTCGATTAATAAAAAATATTTTTTAATTTGCCCCAAAAATAAAAATTTGAAACCAAAAAAAAAATAAGCAATCTCATCTATTCACCTCTCAAGAAAGAGTATGTCCAAATAATTTAGCACGCTTTAGAAAATGCCTCCTGGTGGTGATAAACTAATTCAATATTGTTGTTTTTGTTATAAATTTTATTAACCTCAAAAATTATCCAATGATATTTGAAAATTTTAATTTGAAATTTTCTTATATATATAACTTATGATAGAATAAAGGTATTGAGATGCAGTTTTCACCAAATTTCTTACATTTTCACTTTCACTTTCTATTGATGCTAAGAAAAATATATCATTCCACAAGAAAAATGGAAAAATTATATTCTTTTTAACTTGGCGCCACCTAGCGGCGACTGAATTACTTATTTTTATGATTGCTGTCAATTGTTTTAAACAGTATGATTAATTCCAAAAATTCTTTTAATTATAACTTGTGATAGGATTTAGATATAGACTTCCGGTTTTCACTAAATTTCTTACTTTTTAATCCTCTTTCTCCTAACATTAAGAAAAATATACCATTTAAATTATTTAAGAAAATAGGAAACTTATCTATACTTTAAGTTCTCGCCATCTAGCGGCCATGGAGTATAGTTATTTTTCTGATTGATTTTTTCTAATTTTGATCAGCATGATGAGTTCTTTCGTATGAAATTAAAATCATTAAGATCGGTTAAAAAACAAAAGAGTTATTTGACATTTGATCTTTATAAATTCTAACGTTCCCCCACTCTTTATTTAAAGAGTAAGAGAAAATTTTCTGTAACATTTTTGTTTTATAAACTCATCATGATTTCAAAATATGTAGTTTTATGATGCCTTTATTTGAACTTTTTTGAGATAATCGCATAATTATTTTTCGACTGTTCATTGCGCCCCCTACTGGAAGAGATACGAACTTGAAATATATTTCCAACATTTTCTCATGGTCACTTTTATTAACATATTTTTTATTTGAAAGCTCTAGGAGTCTTAGTTCCTGAGATATAGCCGGTGACCTTTCTTATCTGGACACCCTGTACATACACGTACCTAACCTGGAATAAATAATATTTAAAACCTAAACCTAACCTAAAACTAAAATAAGTTTAAAACTTAAACCTAATATCACAGATGACATCGAGGTTGTTAGTGATACTGAGAAATCCTAATTAAATAATAATAATAATCTTTATTGTCGAACAAATATACCATAAAAGGACAGATATCAGGAAAAAAAATATACAAATCAATTAATTAATAACTAAAAATGGTTCAATAACTACTGTAAGTATAATAAGATGAATATTCATGCTTATTTCTCACCAATGCAACATACAGTGTAATATAAACATCTGGATTCTGAAAATATTCAGCATTACACTTTATGAAGCCAAGAGTTTCATCACCAATACAACTTACAGTGTTATATAATCATTTGGATACTGAAAATGTTTAGCATTGTGCATTACGAAGCCAAGAGTCTTTGCAGCTGATTTAGTGGTATGACTAATATGATGACTTCAACCGATTGTAGAGATACATTGAAGACGTTTTTAGAGATCGGTACATTTAGTCATATTGAGATGTAAGTTATTACGATTTGACCAGTTTGACATTAAGTCTACATTTTCCTGTAGACCGAATCTTCAAGAGTGGAGATTTTAGAATATTTTTCTATACCAGTATATGTTAAACATTTACAGTTTACCAACACAAGTAGGTCATTTATAAATAAAACAAATAGAAGTGGAGCAAGGTTGGACCCTTGAGGCACACCAGATGTATACATTAGATAAATAGCCATTAAAATATATAAAGTTTTTGCGATTACAAAGGTTTTATTCAATACGTTTTAGTATTTAACATAAACATAAATATTTTTTAGAAATAATTTGCTAAAACGTATTGAATTCTACCTTTGTAGTCGCAAAAATTTTATATATTTTAATATTTTGCTTAATTTTTAAATTAATACATTTTAGCCAAGCGCAACTGAAATCTGTATAAATAACATCTAACTAACCGCGTTCTGGTACCTGGTATGTATTATAGCTAAATCAGGCAAGATTAATTGTTGTTGAACAGCCAGACATAAAACCATGCTGCGACTCAGATATTAGGCGACGTATACTGGAAAAATATTTTGATATGTAATACAATTTCAAGTACTTTTTCAAAGTTATTTGGGATAAAAATTGATCTATAGTTCTTAATGTCATATTTATCGCCTTCCGTATCGATGGGACAAACACGACAAATCTCCTTTAAAATATTTGTCCAACCTATCAGTAAAAATAATTCTGTTTTCCAGATAATATGGAAGATTTGTCGTGTTTGTCCCATCGATACGGATTGTATATCTACAATCTCCAATCTTAATTTTATTCGGTTTTGATTTAAATTGAATTAATTTGGTTTAATTTAATTTAAATTGATTTAGTTTAATTTGATTTAATATAATTGATTTAATTTTGCTGATTGTATTTGAATTAATTTAATTGATTTATTTCATCTTTAAATTATGTAAGGCATAGCTGTACTGACGAGGGCTAGGTCCCGAAACACGTGTCTGCAGATGGCCTTACATTAAGTAACGTTCCTTTTGTTGTTTTTACATTAAATTTTTCTCGGATCAAAAATTTGTTGCATTATGCAATATTTTATTGATATGCAACAGCAGGTGTACATTATGTAATTCAATATCCGGCGTGGGTATTTGTCCAGGAAGTAGTTGTTTTAGTGTGCATTTGTTTAACGTACTTACGTAACGTAAGTCAAAAGTCACAGAGCTAAATATAGAAATAATTTATTAATTATTTTCAAATCATTTTTATTTAATATATTGTATTATACATTAAAGGAATCTTAAAATAAACAGGAATTAAACATTATTTTTATGTTTAGTTTGTGTGAAAAGCAATTATGAAAAACAATGAAAATTGATCAAATTTATAGCAAATTTCAAATTATATTTTTGCTAATAAAAACGTGTGCAATGAAAATTTAAAGGATTTCACTAAATTCTTCATTCAAATAACTAAGCAGACATGACCTATTAATTTCATTATATCTTACAATTTTCTTTTCTAACTTGAACTAGTAAGTTGACGTAATACACGAAAATTAAGGATTTATTTTTTATTTAGACTGATACTTTATACTTGGTAGATAAAAAATGTAAATACATATTCACATTATTAAATCGAAAAGAATGGCTCTTTTTTCAAACGATTATTTCTATTTTACTATATATCTATCTCTTTCTACGAAACCGCCACCTTAACCAATTCTGATTAAAACTGTTATTGTCTACGGTTACGGTTTTGTAGGAGGTGTGCATAAATCCACACGCATGTATAAGCCACGTTAGGCCCCTAATGCTTCCTCCTTTTCGGATAACCAAAAATCACTCCTCAGCACAGCTAGTCCATAATTTGTGCCATTTCTGGACATTCTTCGCCCAGACTTGATCCAGCAGAAAATCCGTACTAGATAGTATCCAAAAATATGCTCCGCGATTTCCTCCTCCAAGCAGCACCATCTCCAGTTTGACGATTCTGCAATATCAAATCTATAAAGGTGCGCTCTGAGTCTGCAGTCTCCTGTCAGGATGGCGGTAATTCGCTTTAAGTTTGCTCTAGACAGTTGCAGGTATTGATTCACTGAACTTTCATTCTGATACGATGGGGTTTTCTTGCAACCTATTACGTCATTCCATTTACTTCTAAATTTCTTTAGAGTATTGGCATGTGACATTTCATATAGCCTTAAAGGTAGACGCGCCAGTGTGTCGGGCGTGTATCATTGCTGTTTCATTATTTTCAGTTTCATTTAAACCAAGTTATTTTTCCATTTATCTTTTTCACCTAGTCCATCATTTTACATTTAATTAAGTTATTTTTCTGTTTATCTTTTTCACCTAGTCCATCAATTTTTTTCTATGTATCCGGGTCGTCTTATTAGATGTAATTTTTTGGATTTCAGTTCTTAAAGACTTATTTTCTTCTTCTAAAAAATTTCAATCTCTCAGTTATTGTTATAATTTCAGAATTGACAGCCGATAATAATTAATTTTTAAAGTTTAAAAATTGACGATTTAAAATTGAAATTATTGTCATTTGATAAATGTAACAAGCATTCAACTCAGTCAGAAAATTTCACACCAATCACGCAACCTATTTAATTAATAAAAACTATCAAACACAATATAATTACGTAATAACCATTACTTTTCAAGTATACCACAATAAAATGCATTTTTGTTTGAAGTGCTGTAGTATAAAATGCACTCGAAGGAATACTCACCGTGGAGTGCGGATTCACGCACTCGTTTTATGGCACTTGATTAATCGGAAAACAGCCAGCCTGCTTCCTGTTAAAACTCCAAATCTCCACTCAAATAGACAATTATGCCACTGGCGCAATCTAATTATCTTGCCAATTGCGACGCACTCCAATGTAAATCTCTCTTGTTAATGCAATCCACGAGATAACAATAAATGCACATAATATGTACATCTATCAGTTGTGTATTTTTATTTTGTAGAAATGTAATCCCTAGCTTTTGTGTTAATTAATGATATCGATTTGGTAATAGGTGTATAATAATAATAAATAAATTATGTTGATTAGTTAATCGAATTTAATAAATGAAACCAATATCATTACACAAGTTACAGATTGCGTCTAAGTCATTTTGTAGAATAACACAATCGGCATCACTTTCAATTCTTCCGAAAATCTTTAAGTTATCAGCATATAGTAGGTATGTCGATTTGATTGAGTTGCATATATCATTAACGAAAAGTGAAAATAATAGCGGGCCAAGATTGAAACCTTGCGGAACACCAGAGTGGGCTATAAAGCTAAAGGATTTAACACCCTCATGCTCTACTATTTGCGATCTATCAACTAGATAAGATGAAATTACATTAATTATGTTGTTATTAATATTATATTCACGCAATTTATTAATTAATATACTATGATTCATACGATCAAACACTTTAGACATATCTGTGTAAATAACATCAGTTTGGCAACCATCATCTAAGTTAGTGGATATATACTGAGTGATGTTTAACAGGTTGCACACAGTAGATCTCTTTGTTAAAAATTGGTGTTGTGACAATTTGATACGTAAATTCCAAGTGATATGTTCAGGCAAAATACTTTGAATTACTTTTGAAAAATTGGAAAGTATCGATATTGGTTTATAGTTCTCAATTTATTTGCTCTCTCTCTCAAGGATCGACGAATGACTGCACATCTGCAGCCCACCACCAAGAAACCCCATCCGGGTTAGCATCCTTCACTGATCGCGCGATTGACGGTACTCAACGGAGTTCGGTAGTGGACTTCAGGAGGTGGTGGTGCAGCAGAAGCGGTCATACGGTCTCTAAATTAATGGTATCACCATCTATAGGGAAATTTCGGTTTCATACATCTACACCTGCTAAAAATTACCCACTCCCCCCATTACTAGTATATTCTATTTCCATGTCTTAAGTGTAATTTATTAACAAAGATAAGAAAGCGAAAACCTTGTTAGAGGAATGGCCCTTCTAGAAACTACAGTCAGTAGATGGGGATGCAGTGGAACTGAGCTCACATCGTTGATGCTAATGCAGCAAACGCTATTTTGGATCTGGCTTTAAAAGATGCAACTGACGACGTGTTTACACTTCTAAGCTATGAATGCCTCTGACGCGATATGGTGCTAACAGTCAGAGCCAGAGGAGGCGTTGTAGTACTCGTGAAAAAGGAACTCCCATGCCGGGAAATTCTAATTCAAACCTACAATCGTATTCAGCATCTATTATTGCTCACCTCCTGTAGCATGTACTTACCAGATGGTAATTAGCAAATAGATCAAGTCAATGATCTATTAAATTGATATTGCATGAAAACCTATGTAAGGTAATTTAAAGGAAAGACACTATATATATTCAGGACTAATGCTTACAATACAATACAAAACTATTATAAAATATCATACAGTACATACCAGTTCGGAACTGGCTATCGACCAGAGGTCTTTCTGACAATTTTTGTATTGGAGGAAAATTTTAGTGAAATGTGTTCAAGGCGGTCTTTAATATTTGGGATATTTGTTTTTTGGTAAAGGAGTGTGTTTGAGGGATTATTAGGATGTCAAATTTTAGTAAGTACTCTAAGTTAAGGTGTAGGATGGCTGCGTATTCGAGCATTTAGGCAGCTTGTAAACATGAGTGGCTGTTTTTATTGATATACCTTGATGTCTGTAGGTTAAAGCTCTGAAATAACTGACCCTGCTCTTTACGGAAGACATAAGGGATTGGGTGTGTGTAGAAAATGAGAGCTTTGTGTCAAATATAATACCGAGGTATTTACATGTTAGATGTTATGCGTGCGATGGTAAGGAATGAGGAATTTGGTTTTGTTAGGAATAATGGTGATTCTGTGTACTTATCGTTCAGCCCGTGTAGAGTACTTAATGCTCTCTGAAGGGTGGGTGCGTGGGAAATAAGAGCAGTGTCATCTGCATATAGGAGAGGGTATGTGGAATGGTTAATATAGTGAGAGTTCCTGTGATAAAGATCGATTTCAAAAATATTATATAGGAGAGGAGAGAGGGGGGATAATTGAGGTAGGCCTTGTTGCGAGAAGAAAGGACGGGAAAAGGAGTTACAGATTCTTACTTGAAGGATTCTGTTTGAAAGGAGATTATCTAAGGTTTTAATGATAACATGAGGAATACCAAGTTGATTACATTTAAAGAGGAGTCATCGGTGCTATACGGAGTCGTAAGTTTTTTGTACATCTAAGAAAACTACGGCTGTTTTGTTACCTTCGAGGTAAGCGGTTTGAATGTTGAATGTAAGGATGTACAAGGGGAGGGATGTTTAATAAATCCGAATTGGCAAGGGGGGATTTGGTCTTCAATTTTAGCCAGGATTTTAGTTTGGATGATGGATTCGAAAAGTTTACCAAGGACCGGAAGGAGAGTGATGGGACGATAACTGGATACTTCTACGTAATTATTTCCAGGTTTATGTAGGCATGTTGTAATTCCCTTTTTCCATTCTGTGGGGACTGACTGAGATTGCAAGTTGAAGTTGAAGATACGGATTATGTAATCGTGAATAGGTTTGGGTAGGGATTTGAGGATTGATCTAGGAAATCCATTATACCCAGAAGATGTGTTTTTTTTCCTTTATGAAGATTTGTGTAGTATTCTTCCTGATTTATATCATTCCCGAGAATGAATGTAGTGGGAAGGGTGGCAAAGGAGGAATACCAGAAATTTACTTCATCAAACTTATCATTGTCGCTCTCTAAATATGTTCTCTCAAAATGGTCTGCAAACGTGTCAGCTATTATTTTGTCATCAGTGATTTTAACTGGGTTTTACTGGATCTTGTATTTGTTGTAAATAGTTACATTTTCTATATTTACTAAGTTTTTTCACTTCATTCCAAAACTGTTTACCTTGCAATTCGTTGATGTTGCTGCACGTTGCTATCCAAAGGTTCGATTTGAATTCTCAAATTAGCTTATAAATGTCTTTAGATAGTTTGTTAAATTTTTGTTTTAGGAGCTGATCTTCAGTTATCTTTATGTCTCTATATAGTTGAGGTTTGAATTTAATGAGCCGTAATACGTATTTGGGGAGGGGATACTTGAAAGGCTTTTTGGTGTATGTAGGAGTATGTGTTTTGACTCATTGGGTTAGTGAGTTTAGGAATGAGGAAATTATCTCGGGATTAATATTATGGTTATTTTTAATGAATTTATTTAGTTCTTCAGATACCTGATTGATGTCAGTTTTTGTGATGATATAGGATTCTATCGGGAATAGGGATTGGTGGGAAGGGGGAGGTACATGCTATAGAAAATTCAATGGATAAATGGTCTGACCCGAAGTGTACAAGAATACATCTCTAGTGGAGGGTTGGTTATTTGACATGATAAAGGAGGGGTCGGTTTTAATGCGGATAAAGTTTGAGTTGGATATAAAGGAAGAAAGCTGTTTAGATTTTGATTTGTTTATGTTAAAGTCACCAATTAAAATGACGTGGTTATAAAGCAAAAATGTGGAACGCCTCACGACTTTGCGTGTCATCCTTGCGCAGGGGCCATGCTAATCTTCTCTGTATCGTTCCAATTTTAGTATATGTACCGCCGAAGCGAGTATCACTTGGTAACAGATTAAATTATATTCCGACTAGTTTGGGTTTGTTAGATCAATTTCAAAGCAATTTACAGATATTGTCTAGGTATATATACAAATATTTATATTTCAGGTAATAAGTCAAAATTGAGGAATTCCAAATCTCTTTGTAATTTTTAATATCAATTTACTACTGAAATAGAAATGAACAATAGCTTAAAATTCCTTCACATAACTATTGCCAATAATAACCAAGTGCCAGATGAGAATTTAATTTAAAAAATACGTGTAAAGCTATTAATACAGCAAGATTTAATGTTTAATAATTGATTGGAGAAAGTTGCATATAAGATGGAATATGACTTACGTAATTAATTAATATTTTTGTCTTGATAAGAGCTTCAACCCTTCGAGACATAACCCTACAGTTTCAGGAAGGAATTACTTCCAATTACCAAACTGCTTTGCTCCACTAGAAGGATCATCTGGAAATCCCTCTATACATATTGACGGAAGTAAACCTATAGTACAATTTACCGCTTACAGCTAGAGAACTTGAAACGGTACTTAGTCGATTTCGCGTCTCTTCGCCTGGGCCTAATAATAAACCATACACAATGCTGCGTAACCTACCTGAAAACTTTCGGGTGGTGATGCTTCTGGCATTATCCAATGCCATCTGTCAAACCGGTATGTTCCCCGAGTCATGGCGAGAAGCCTTTGTCATCCCGCTTATCAAGCAGAGCGAAGACTCCTGTCAACCTGTGAGTTACAGACTGATTTCTCTAACGTGCGGTATGAGTAAGGTGATCATTTTTTTACATCCTGATGAATTTTGTAAAAGAAGTACTTATTAGTATTGTACAACTTTTTATTAACAAACGAGGACATAATAACACTGTATACTAAATTAATAATAAATATGTAGGTAGAATGAATGTAACGTCTAATCATATGTCTTGTATTTCTGGAGGAGCAAATCTGTTTCAAAATATCAGGTCTAGTTTTCAAATAAGAATACAGTTCATTATATGACTTGTTGATGTTGGTTTTGGTAATCAAAATTGCTTTCAAAACTGCGACACTTAAATGTGTCCATATTTTATTCATTATGGGAAAACTCTATCAACGGGTGCGCTACTTCCAGGTAGACATAAAACGTACTCAATAATTATACGAGTTTTCGTACAATTAAGATAGTTAGCACGAACCGCTCCATTCAGCGGTCTTCTGCAGCAACGTACTCAGCATTCCAGTTTGTTATTTTTGCATCTGTTATATAGTTAGAAATAAGTGAATAATATTTATTATATTTATATAATACATATAAATATCATAAATTAAAGACGACGCAAGCGCCATCTTTTGCCTAATTTCAAGTGGTATCGTAAATGATTTGGGTCTACAAGGTAGACGACTGAGAATATTTGTATTGTCCATTAAATGTGACTTTCATTTTATGTTTTCAGTAACAAGACAAGTTTGCCTTCCTTTAGTGGACGAAACAATGATTCTCGGTCGTCTACCTTGTAGACCCAAATCGTCGACGATACCACTTGAAATTATGCAAAAGATGGCGCTTGCGTCGTCTTTAATTTATTATGATTAATATCGGGTATATAACCACAACAAAATTTCCATTCATCAAGGCATTGCACATAACACACACTAGTCTGATGAGGTTCGAAAAACCGAAATGGCCATCACTAGTTATCCATACGCTAGATGAATGCTGGCTGAACATTTCATTACATATAAATATTTTGAAAGATTGTACTATGTATCGATCCATCATCGTCTGACTCACTATTAACGAGGTCTCATAAAATTTTGCGTAATATAAAAAAATGACGAACACATAAGAAATAAAACACAGATTAATTTTCATAACTGACTCTTTTTATTATCATCATTGTCTGCATTATTATTTTTTTTCTGAATAAATTAACTGTACACAATAGGACAAAATGACAACGTTTCGGTGTGCTGCTTGTTTGTTTCATCTTCACTCACAAATCATTCGCGCGGGGGTTTTACAATATCTACACGTTTAAATAGAACTCTTCTAAGCTTAAAATACTGACTGACAAGTTTCTTTACAATACATTATTTTTCTCCCAAAAAAAAGAAAAAAAAAACATTAACACTATGTACACAGAAGAGGAATAGAGGAAAAATATTTACACTTCGACACCAAATAAAACAAAAAGAAAAACAAAAATAAAGAAATAATCGACAAAAATATTATTACACGAGGAAAATAAAATTTTGTGTATGCGTGTGTATGTGTGTGTGCGTGTGTATGTGTGTGTGCGTGTGCCAGCGTGCGTTTTGTAAGCTGAGGTGATAAGGATTGTTATATCACAAAATTAGATAAGTGCTGATTATTAATTCAATATCTATATCATTTTGATTAAATTTATAAAAAATAATTTCAAGTGTATACAAAAAATATTTTGAGTGAATTTTAATTCATTAAAAATTTAATGAAATCAATAATTTAATAAAATGTTTAACCGTCGTCTTCCATTTATTAAAATTAATAATTACTGAAATTTAATCACTAATACTTGAAATTAAATAATATGTATATTTTTGAAGACTTATTATTTTATTTTTCAAATTGCCTTTTCCTGATCAATTATACACTATGACTCATCTAATATTTGATGAAACAATGTTAATACTAGGGATGGGCAAAATCGATTATTTTAATAAACGAACAACTATATTCGAATGATATAAATCGAATCACGATTGTTTTAATAATCGAACATCTATATTCGAATGATATAAATCGAATCACGATTCGAGTAAATCGAGTATTTATTCATTAAAATATTGATATAAATACTCGATTTACTCGAATCGTGATTCGATTTATATAATTCGAATGGTGATGTTCGATTATTAAAATAATCGTGATTCGATTAACTCGAATTGTGATTCGAGTAAATCGAATTGTAATTGATAGATAATTCGAATACTCATTGGAATCGTCATAATTCGAATGTTGATTTCAATGGCCATGATTCCAATACTCATTCAAATGTTAATTCGAATGCTAATTATGGTAAAAATATGTATTTTTATTAACAAGGTTTATTATTTCTATGATGAAAAATATTAATAATGTAAAAAAAACGTCGAATCGTTATAATTTCCGCATTTTTACGAATCGGCTTGATTTGAATGCGTATTCGAATAATAATGATTCGGCTACAATTTGGAATTCTCATGATTCGATCGTATTAGTAATTGAAAAAGTCGATTATCTACATTCGAATAAAATTTTACATCAAATTGTATTGACGCAATTTCATTTTGTATATTTTTGTAAATAAGGATTGTTTTCATACTTTTAATTTTAAAATTTGAAATATTTTTATTTTCCTGATAGAAAATATTAATAATGTTAAAAAAACGTTGAATCATCATAATTTTAACGAACATACGAATCACCTAATGCATATTCGAATTGGCATGACTCGAATATATATTCGAATCATAACTATTCGACTATATATTCAAATTGTGATGATTCGAAAACTATTATTTTTAAAGGTGTAAAAAAAGATTACAATGATGATGATTCGAATGAGCATTCATCACAATTCAAATATGTATTCGAACCGTTATGATGCGATTCTAAAACTACAATTTCTTTTATAATCGAAAAAAAATTAATAATCATTACGATGGCTCGAGTGAGTATTCGAATCATGACATTTCAAATTATCATTTCAAATTATAACAATTGGAATTGTCATTTAGAATCATAACATTTCGAAACATAAAAATTCGAATCATAACGATTCGACTCTATATTCGAATTTTGATGATTCGAAAACTTCAATTATTTTTAAAGGCGCGAAAAACAATTATCATGACGATGGTTCGAATAAGCATTCATCACAATTCGAACATTTTCTCTAATCATTATGATTCGAATCGAAAACTACGATTTTTTTGTTATAATTTAAAAAAAATCATTAATCATTATAATGGTACGAATGAGTATTCGAATCATGACATTTCAAATTATCATTTCGAATCATAACAATGGGAATTGTCAGTTTGAATCATAACAATTGGAATTGTCATTTTTAATCATAACAATTGGAATTGTCATTTTGAATCATAACAAATTGGAATTATCATTTCAAATTATAACAATTGGAATTGTCATAACATTTCGAATTGTCATTTCGAAACATAAAGATTCGAATCATAACGTTTCGACTATATAATCGAATTGTGATGATTCGAAAACTTCAATTATTTTTAAATACGCGAAAAAATTATTATCATGATGATGATTCGAATGAGCATTCATCACAATTCGTAAATGTATTCGAATCGTTATGATTCGATTCGAAAGCTACTATTTCTTTTATAAGCGAAAGAAAATCGATAATCATTACAATGGTTGGAATGAGACAATTCGTAAATGTATTCGAATCGTTATGATTCGATTCGAAACCTCTTATTTCTTTTATAATCGAAAGAAAATCGAGAATCATTGCAATGGTTGGAATGAGTATTCGAATCATAATAATTAGAATGCAAAGCGAATAACATCAGAATATTTCTACAATTCGTTGTATTATGTAAATAAAAATAAATAAATAAATAAATATTTTAAGAGTGATAAAAATTTCGATTATTTTTATTACGATACTTCCAATGAGTATTCCAAACTTAACAATTCAAATTTTCATTTCGAATCATAACAATTCGAATACATATTCTAATGGTGATAAAATGTTCGATTATTTTTATATTCCAAAAAATAGATAATTATTACGATGCTTCGAATTATTATTCGAATCGTTATGATTCGAAATTGTTACGATTCGAAATGACAATTTGAATTGTTAAGATTCGAATGCTTATTCGAATCGTTATGATTTTTTCGTTAATAAAAATTATCAAAGTTTTCGAATCTAATCATGATAATTCGCATCGTTATGATTCGAATTATCATTATTCGTTATCATATTGTTATGATTCGAATAATCATGATTCGAATTTTTATGAATTTTTTCGTTAATAAAAACTATCAAAGTTTTTGAATCGAATTCATGATAATTCGAATCATAACGATTCGAATTATCATGATTCGTTATCATATCGTAATGATTCGAATTATCATGATTCGATTCGAATCGTTATGATTTTTTCGTTAATAAAAATTATGAAAGATTTCGAATCGAATCATGATAATTCGCATCGTTAGGATTCGAATTATCATGATTCGAATTTTTATGATTTTTTCGTTAATAAAAACTGTCAAAGTTTTTGAATCGAATCATGATAATTCGAATCGTTATGATTCGAATTTTCATGATTCGTTATCATATCGTAATGATTCGAATTATCATGATTCGATTCGAATCTTTATGATTTTTTCGTTAATAAAAATTATCAAAGTTTTCGAATCGAATCATGATAATTCGCATCGTTATGATTCGAAATATCATGATTCGACTCGAAAACTTTGATATTTTTTTTTAACAAAAAAATCGATTATTTTCATTCGAATGGCCTCATCACTAGTTAACACTGTATGTCATGTCTATTTTATTTCTGATTTGAAATAATTGTTACAAAATAATCTACAATGTTTATTTTTTTAAATTATTTAAAATGTGTATTATTTTGTAATATTACAATATTATTTAATTTTTAATTCACTAAAAAAACACAAACACACGCATACCTACCCAAAATTCAAATTAAAAACTAAATAACAACATAACATTCAATTTTTTTTAAAAATCACAAGTTGCACTATTTTATATAAAATCTCTCTTATATATATATTTAATATATACTCTCTCTCTCTTTCTCTCATTTTTTTTTTGTTTACTCTCTCAAATATTTTGTTCTCACTTTCGCGATTGAAGGTAATCGATATTTACACGCAACAAATATTTAGTACTCTCGTTTTTCTTTGACTCCCCTTTCCTTCCCTACCACCAGCCCCTGGGGGGCTGGCCGTGCATCAGGGGGTGCGCGTATGAGGGCATCACCATGTGAGTGCCGGGGATTTGCAGGTTGTGTTCGCCGGGTTTGGGGCCGCCGCCTAGGCAGGGTTTCCCATCGCGGACCAGGACCGGCACCGCAACCCTTCGCGGGGACGGCATGTGGCTGCTGTTCTGCTGTTCGTGCAGGCCCTTTTCGTGTTGCGCCCTTTTGGTCTTATACCTGAAACAATTAAAGAGATGTTTATTAATTTTTGTGTCACAACTGATTGTCACAATAAGTTTGTTGGATACATGAACTAATGCAACAATATGTAAAAAGTTTTTGCACTAACAGCAATATAAACTTATTTCCTAAAAGTAGATAAAAAATTGCATATAATAAATAAATAATAGCAACTCGATGCTGTCGTTTGTAACGTTTTTTTTTTTGTTATTTAAATTAAATATTCTCGAATCAAAAATTATTGCATTATTCAATCAGTTTTCGTGCAACAGCCAATGTCTTTTATGTAGTTTGATGCCTGGCGGGGTATTTTTCCAGAAAAAAGTTGTTTATGGGACTTGTGAACTTCAAATGGAAATTTTTCCAATTACTGAAAACAGCAAATAATCAAAATCCGTTAGAAATCCAAGAAATCATGGATACCATAATCGGTATCGATCTGAATACGACGGAATCTTGGGTGATCGCCATGAAAGGCAAGCAGACGAATGTTATTGAAAATTTAAATCTACAATTTGCAACCCAGGTGTTCCACAAGGATCTAACATATCATCTCTGTTGAATAATTTAGTTCAACCACCATGAATCGTTTGGATAATTGAATTAAATTTGAAGATTTTAGGGCGCTTCGACAACATTGGTCATCTGCGCAGCAAACACATTAAAGATAAAAATATGTTTGGATAATTGATTTCCTTAATAATGATATTGAAACTGTTTTTCATTGCAATTTTAATTAAATGAAAAGTTAAGAATTTGAAAATAATAATAATTGCGCGCCACGAAATAAAAGACTAACTTTTGGAATATAAACTACCAGCTATTTCGATTTTGTAATATCTTCAGTTGACAGAAATTTATTTTTTTCTATGACATTTACGAAGCTTAACTTGGACGCTTGAAAACGTACTTTCAAAGTGCAGAGTCTTCTACTCAAACGATGATAAATTCACGAAACCAATTTTTGGATCAATTTACGAAATTAATACGCGAAACTGAATAAAACAATAAGTTCTCTTCCAGCATATACTTATTAGTATTACTAATACATATATGTCTTCCAGTGAGCTCAGTTAAAAATATATATGCTGTTGCTCAGAATGTGCGTGAACACCCATTAACGCCAATTCCACATCGTTTTCAGGAACTAAATATTTCTCGCGCTTCTCTGAGGAGTATTTGTTTTATGCAAATACACCTCGGATTCAAGGAGTACAAAATCCAAGAAATTATCTGACCATCCGATGCGTTTTCATCGGCCCAATGGGCTAAAGATCATTGGACTATTGATAGGTAAAGTCCATTTAATTTAAGAATTTGATTAAAAATAATTAGGGGTGTTAATTTTTTTAAATAAAAAAATATGAACCTCACCCTTATTTTTATAAAAAAAAATCGGGATGGGTACATATTTTTTTTAATTCTTTTATTTTTATTAAGAAATCATGAAATTTCATAAAAAAGCTAACATTTTGTCAAAAATCATTTTTAATGAAATAAATCGTGTTTTCCAATGAAACTCAAAGACTGTGACATACGATAATTTTGTTAATAAACAAAATGTGACTATTAAGCTACATCAACGACTAGTTGTGATTTTTGGTACGGCGGTATCGTTGGGCTCTTTCTATTTGAAAATGTGTTGACAACCGTTATCGTCAATAGCGAACGTTAGCACGTCATGCTAAAGTAAATGTTGTTTTCAAAATTTAAAGAATATAACATGGATAACAATTGGTTTCAACAGGATAGGGCCACTTGTCACATAGCCAACGTGACCATCAATCTTTTGCAGAATGTTTTTGGAAGTCGAATACAGTTGTTATGATATTTGATCCAGCAGCATTGTAAAATAACAGTTACTCTCAATAGCGAGCGTAGCTACGTCATACTAAATGGATTGTTGCTTTGAAAAATTGAAGAGTATGATATGGATAACAATTGGTTTCAACAAAACGGGGCCACTTGTCACACAGCCAATGTGACTATTGATCATTTGTAGAATATTTTTTATTCGATTTTCAAAAGCATTTTGTAAAAGGAAATATTGTGATTCGTATTTTAAAAATATTTCTCAAAAGCAAATGTTTTTGATTCGATTTTCAAAAACATTCCACAAAAGATCGATAATCGCATTGGCTGTATGACAATGGTTAACATATTATTTCAACAGGACGAGGCCAGTTGTCACATAGCCATCGTGACTATCGATCTTAGTAGAATTATAGAATATTTTTGATTAGATTTTAAGAAACATTTCGTAAAAAGAAATATTTTTGATTCGAATTTTAAAAACATTCCGTTAAAGATCTCATTGGCTGTGTGACAGCCTCGCTGCGTAATATGTCTAATATTAGGTTTCAACAGGACGGGGCTAGTTGTCACATAGCGATATTCTTTGTAGAACATATTTGATTCGATTTTCAGAAATATTTCGTAAATTGAAATTTTTTGATTCGAATTTCAGAAATATTCTGCAGAGGGGAATGTTTTTGATTCAATTTTTAAAAACTTTTCCTAGAAGGAAATACCTTTGATTTAACTTTTAAAAACATTCTCTAGAAGGAAATATTTTTGATTCGATTTTTAAAAACATTCCGCAAAAGATCGATACTCACGTTGGCTGTGTAACAGGTAGCCCTGTCATATAGAAACCTAATTTTATTCACGTCATTTTTAATTTTAAAGTTTAAAATTGTTCTTTTCTTTTTGAATAAAGCCAAAATATCGTATTACGCTAACCGTCTAAAGACGATTAATGGCTTGGAGTACGAAAACAAAGTTACCATGTCGTGATTTAACTCCGTTAGATTTTTTTGTACATGTTGTCTTTAAGGATACATTATGCTAAACCAACCAGAGCAAATGATACATTGTAGCGCGTAAACGAAGTAACCATGTCATCTTGAAGCTGTTATTTGAATCCTTTGGATTTTTTTGTGTGTTATCCTTAAGGATGCCTTGCAATACGATAAGTGTTACGATAACCACCATGCGATTACAATACTCACTATCGAAAAAGTATTAAAAAATTGCTGCTTGATAACATTATACATACCTATGATTTTGGAACCAAATCTTCACTTGCGTCGGCGTCAGCCTTATGATCGAAGCTAGGTGTTCCCGTTCCGGCGCCGAGAGGTACCTCTGCTGCCGAAACCGCCTCTCCAACTCGTAGGTCTGGGCTTTCGAGAACAACACCCGCCGTTTCCGCTTCTTGTGCCCGTTGCTGCTCTGCTGCTGGTTCCTGTCGTCTTCATCGTCGATTTCCTCGTCGCCGGTATGGGTTCCCGGGTCGCTCTGGGTGCCGGCACCGGGAGTCTCGGGCGCCGTGTTCGACTGTTCCGATATCGACGGACTGGTACTGTCGGGACTCAGCTGTTGATTATGTTGTGCTATATCTGAAAATAAAAACAAGAGATTGTAATATTTGAAGAAAGAAGAAAATATATATAACACCGAATGCCCTTATTAATGCACTAAATCGTTAAATAGCTATTTATAAAAAATATTTTTTTTATCCCAGATGTATACTCCAAATTAATTAACTAAACCATTTGTGGCATTTTAATAATTTAGAAATAGTGTTTGACAAGGTAATTAGTTTCGGGAGACTTTTAGAAAGAGAAATGTACCGACTAAACTTATAAGTATAACAAAAAAATTCTTTGCGGTTTTATTGGGTAGCCAAATAACGTAGCATTGGACTTATTACTCCCGCTTGTCTCTAACCTCTTCCTCCTTGCTTGGAATGTAACTGAAGTAATATTTTTAGTAGTGATATAGTTAGTATTTTCCCTGTACTAACATAAAAGTCTCTAAGACTTACATACTATACAAAAATAGTTCCTATTACTTTTATTATTTTAATTTTCTTTATTGATTATAATATTATTATATTCGTGAAAATTGTGAACTTTTCACCAGTGTTGATGATTTTATGGATTTTATAAAATACTTATTATATTTTACATTTATTTTATTTAAATGTTTTTGAGGAGATTTGAAAATTGTATCTCTATATAAAAAATATATATATATAAAAAAACATAAAGATTATGAATAATGAAATTTTTTGGATGGTAAATAAGAAATTAATAATTATTTAATAATATTAAGTCCGCCGTATATTGAATAAATAAATAATAAGATTTATTTAATGCTCAATAATTAGATTTGAAAATTGTATCTCTATATATAAATATATATATATATATATAATATATATATATATATAAAAAAGGCAGAAAGCCTCTGGTCGATAGCCATTTAACAATTAATTAATTTTTGTGTGATATTCATAATCAATGTTTATTCCCTTATTGTAAACTTAATTGTTAATAAAGATTGTTATATATATAAAAAAACATAAAGATTATGAATAATGGCATTTTTTGGATGGTAAATAAGAAATTAATAATTATTTAATAATATTAAGTCCGCCGTATATTGAATAAATAAATAATAGGATTTATTTAATGCTCAATAATTAACTATTTGATAAATAGTACCATCTCTTGCCTAATTTAGAAATTATATCATCAACAATTTGAGTCTACGTTGTAGAAGCCGTTTTCATCCACTAAAAGGAAGGCAAACTTGTCCTGTGTATTAATACATAATTAAAATAAATCATAAAAACATCAGCAAATCATTTTATATTCATGAATTTTAATTTATCGAAATTGTGAAATATCGACGAGCGTTTTTTTTTTTGTGGGTAGCAAAATAACGCGATGCTATTAATCTTCGCGTGAAACGACGGTTAATTTCCCTTTATTCCCTTCGATCAATCAATAAATCACCCTCCCTTTTAGCGTCCCTAATGACTTAAGGGATGGATCAATTTGTCCACCTGTCCAGGTTCATAAATCGCGTTCGATGCGCGTAACTGATAACGAGACAAATTAGACCCGAAAGGAAATTCAATAGCGAATATATTGATTTTGAAAAAAAAAAATAATAATAAAAATAAAGTTGGAAATAGTAACTCCACGATATTTGATTGTTTTATTATAATAATTTAGAAATTATTACTAAAAAAACGATGGAAATGTCAAATCAAATAAAACACTATATACTTTTTTCACTTTATGTTTATTTGGTGCAAATAAACATAAAAAAAATTCGATTAGAAAATCGATCATTATTAATGGATATATATATATATATCTAATTTCGATTTATATTTATATTTGGTGCAAATAAACATCCAGTGAAAAAAGTATACAGTGATTTGATATTTCCATCGTTTTTTTAGTAATAATTTCTAAATTCATGATATAAATATATATATAAACAAAAACGTAGCAATATTATATATATATATATATATAGAAAAAACCGTTATACCCGTTTCAATCTTAGGTCATTCTCAAGGTCGAAATTGGTCGGAGTAAAAATAAATAATCAGTGAAACAAACCAAGTGTTTTATTCAAAGTGTATTGATTATTTTTATTTTACAATTGTTATTATCGAAAAACGCAACATTTTTGCGTATCCGACTGAAGGGCGTGTTATTTTAACCGAAATAAGTAATAATCGAATCGAGAATTTTCTGGTGGATACGCCGGGTGTTGCAAGAAAGCTCACCTAAGACTCATTATTATGTATATTGTATTGAAACGAAGGTGTAGCGTGTTATTGTCATTCATCAATTTAATTAATTATTTTTTATCTATTACAACTGTTTCATTTACTTTACGTAAATACTTTAAAAATAAGACAAACTCATTAAAACAACTACTTCTCGGGTAAATGTCTGGCGGGGTAGACATTAAATTACAGAATAAATATTAGAAGGAATAGGTTCATTATTTGAAATGTATTATTATTTTTTTTTTATTTTTTATTTCGGTAAAATTGTTTATTATTTGAAATGTATTATTTTTTTTATTATTTTTTTATTTCGGTAAAATTGTTCATTATTTGAAATGTATTATTATTTTTTTTATTTTTTATTTTGGTAAAATTGTTCATTATTTGAAATGTATTATTTTTTTATTATTTTTTTATTTCGGTAAAATTGTTCATTATTTGAAATGTATTATTTTTTTTATTATTTTTTTATTTCGGTAAAATTGTTAATTATTTGAAATGTATTATTATTTTTTTTATTTTTTATTTCGGTAAAATTGTTCATTATTTGAAATGTATTATTATTTTTTTATTTTTTATTTCGGTAAAATTATTTTTAAATCATCATCCAGACAAATCCCTAAACAGCTCATCAATGAATTACCCCCAAACAACAGTATCATAACTGGTACATCGAGGGGGAACGAAAAGTTAAGTCCCCCATGCACGTATACATTCCATTTGCATTCAATTCCATCCCCCTGCTCGCACCCCGGATTCCGTTCTCACTTTCGAATGAGCGCGGTTGTTGTTGTTATAAACGAGAATTAAATCACCGTCGCGAATCCCTGGGCATTTATCGCCGCACAAAGAGGGGTGTGATTCTATTAGCAGAACAAAAAAGGGGCTCGCATTTAACCGCAGCCCGATTGGCGGAGGGTTCACGCCTCAAGACAGCTGTTTGCTCGAAAGCTCAAAGCTCGAAAGAGAGGTGTCAGCTGTCGTTGGTTCCGGGCGGCGGCGGATTCCCTCAACCGCCATTGCTCGCCGGCTTTATTATGTTGGTTTCGTCATTGTTGCCGAATATTGCGTTTGCTGGGTTTGAAATGGGCGGGAGGGTTGATGGGGTATAAATAGGAGATAACAACAAAAAAAATGGTTTGAAAATGCAGTTTGTAGGGTCATTTGGGTTAAAAACTGAAAAATGATTGGAATCAATTTTTTATTTTATCTGAAATCATGAACATGGAATTTCATAGCCTGTAAGATCTGGCATTTTTTTTATTAGAGATAGAACAATTTTTTCTTAAATATTTAATAAAACGCGAAGACGTTTTTTTATTGTTCCCTAAAATAAATAAAAAAGTCTATATGTGGCACAACCAAAATGCACCACCCTGTACAGCAGAAACCTTCGCTCTACGTCTAAATCACTAAATTAAAGAATAATAAGCAAAGAACACATATATACTGTATGTACAAAATGTGTTCAGATACACATTTAAAAAATCAGTCAGTCAAAAGTAAAATTGTGACATTATGTTAAAAAAATGTACCAGGAAAATATCATTCAATAGTTAAAACGTGACAAAATAATCGAGATATTATAGAAAATATTGTAATCTAAAATTTGACAATTAAACTTTAACCGACTTATTGCCTTTATGTGAAAAAAAAAAAAAACGTTGAAATTATGAATAATTCTAATATTACCTGAAAATTTGTGAAAAATGTCCGTATCTCGATCAATGTTTAAATAATGAGAAAAATTAAAAACGTCGAAATTTCGGTAAAATGTATGTCTAAATAATAAGGAACAAAAAATAACTTTTTATACTTTTATTGACAATTTTTATTTTTGTTTCATTCTAATTTTAGAAACAAAGTATCCACATTTCTTGTTGTGATTTAATCAAACTATACCATAAGTTACAGATTTGTCATAGAAAACAATATTATTATCATTTCATTTAGTAACAATCATTATAATTAGTTTTTTTAAATATTACAGAACTTTTTTTATTAATTATTATTTTTATGGTATGTTGACACGGAGACAAGCAAGGATTGTTCAGAAAAAAAAATATTATGTGGGACCCCATGAAATTGTTTCTTTATATAATTAATTAATTCCTGTAAAATTTGGGACCAATTAGTTAATCTTAACCCGGGCCCCACGAGGCTTAAAATCCAAAATTATTATACATGTAAAAACATTAAATTTCATTCTATAATAGATGTTATAATTTTTTAACTTTACAAGATCTCATAAAATTGTTTCTGTATATAAATAATTATTTCTTGTAAAATCTGGGACCAACTAATAAATTTTAACCCGTGCCCCACTTGGTTCAAAATCCAAAATTATCGCAAAAACTTTAAATTTCATTCATTAATAGATTTTATTATTTCATTTTTTAAATGTTTTTCTTATTCTTTATATAGAACAGTGTAATTCATATTTAGTTTATATTTTGTAAGATCATACTTATATAAAATATAAGAATATTGAATAATTAAACAGCATATATATATATATTTATATTTCATATTGCCTTCATGTGGCACGGGTTAAAGGTACCCAATCGATCTCAAATTTTGTCAGGCTTGTTATTTTGCTAATTTGAAGAGATTTGGGGCGGTCCTACTACATACATTAAGAAAAAAACTGTTTTTATTAAAAGTAATTATATTTATATATTCAGAACAAATGATCAAACAATAACAATACCCCCTCAGCTATAAATTAGGAATTATACTTTTAAAAAAATCTGTTTTATACTGACTTTATGATTCTTATAATATTGTAACACACTCATCTCGAAAACCCATAAAAGATGTTTCTGGCTATAATAATACCATTAATCAAGTAACACTCGCCCATTAGTAGTGCGTAATCGGATATGCGGTCGTTCTCGTCTCGATGCAGCCGAAAGAGAGATAGAAAAATTGGTTTTCGCTTATTTCTCGCAAGAAAATGTAAAATAGTCCGATAATTATTCCCTCATTGTGGGCAGACTAATAAATTTATTTTTATGATGCAAACCCTTTATTGTTCACAAAAGTCGAACCTAGGTCCCTATTACTTCAAAATTAAATATAAAAATGTTTAAACTGGTTAAATTTACGATCAAATTTGTATAAATATTGAGCATATTTAATGCATTTTCATAAATAATATATGAAGTTTTTTTTCAAAACTAAACAAATACGAACATTGATTCATCCTTTAGCATTCTCATACTGAAATTTCAATACAACAGTATTATTATTAGTGGTAACAACGGCGTGTGCCGTAAAGCACTATTTTATCTTCTTTTCTAGCGAGTGGTATGCCCTTAAAAGTGCAATTTAGATTTTTTCAAGATTTCAGCAGCCAGGAATCCCGAATACTTTTAATGGCCGTTATTCGTGGCCCACCCTGTATTTTAAAATGTTTAAATTGTTTTATTTGTATGAAAGTGAAATTTTCAACAGTTATCAGCCTGATCAGTCAATTTATTTACTAAAATAATTTAGCAAGTGCGAGGAAGGTAAAATGATATGTGAGATTATTAGTTAAAATGGACAGGGCGTAATATTCGTGAATGTGATCATAAATTTCGTAATTTAAATATAGTAGATATTCAAAACTAAACAATGTAATATGTCATTATCCTCCTGCCTGGTTTAATTTAATGCATAAGTTGAGATTATCTTCTTGGGGCTCAAGAATATTCCACAAAAATTATAATACATATATAGAGAAGAAACTTAATTCTGATAGGACTTTTTTTAATCGAATCATACATTCAACAAAATTGTATATTTTTGTGAAAAAAAACTTACTTAATTCGGTAGGTAGGGCCCAATGGCGGGCCGACGGCGGCGTCAGCAGGGTCTGCCCCGATGTCAGGTCCTGAGGATTCGGCGGATAGAGGGGTTCGGATGGCGATTCCAAGCCCTGCTGGGCCCTGTCGTTCAAGTCCAAAATATCACTGATTGCAAAACTGGCCGGTTGTCTTTGGTGAACGCCGGTGGACGCTTTCATGCTATCCAATAACCTGAAACCAACAAAACATATACGATAATGTTAAAATCATGATATTTTATAAAACAAAAGTAAAATATTTAATTGAAACACAGTTATATTCCTTTCTTCACTTTCACTTTCACAGGAATATAACTGTGTTTCAATTAAGTCATTTATGCCCGTTTGCACCGCCTTGTTTAAGTGCTAAGTAATCCTTAACTTATGACATTTGGTTTGCACCGCGCGCCCACGATGTCTAAGATCTCCTTAAATTTAAGCCGCCGATGTTGGCGGTTAAACCTTCACGTAACTCAAGTAACTATATTAAAAAAAGTAAAATAAACGATATTTTTTATAATTTCATTCTAGGCGAACTTTGTAATACATATTTATACAAAAAGACTGTGCCGTTAATTTATAATCATTATTTAAGCGAGTATTCAATCACAAATGTGTCATTAGATGCGTTTAGGACGAAATGTGTATGGTAGTGACGGACTAAATCGATTATTTCAATAATTGAATAAGAGATAATCGATTATTTTTAATAAATAAATATTTATTTAATCGACTGTATCGGTTTATTGCACAAAACTCAAAACCAGTTTTTATAATAAATATTTTCCACAGCTAATTGAAGTAATTTTTGTAATTTTAAAATTAATCTATTAATCAAATGGTCGATTTGCTCATCACTAGTGTATGCACACATTTATGATGGAAATGGTTTTTATTTGAAATAATACTTATTTTTATTATCTTCTATTGTGGAGGCTTCTACTTCGTTATACATGTTAAGAAGTGTTTTTGATTATCGAATTTTTATTGTACTTATTAATTGTTTTCATAAAATATTTATTTGAATATTAATGTAATAAGAAATTTTATTGTAGCTGTTTTATTCGCATAAATTTACTGTTGTAGGACCAAAATAACAAATTATCTAATTACATTCAATAAGTCAATGATTTAATCAAAGCCACCTTCATCTAGCGTATGGATAACTAGTAACGGTAGTAAATGCATTTACTATCAGTTTCATTTTAGTCAATTTAGAAAATCGTTAAGAAATATTTTAGGTACATTATAACTTTTCCAATAAATGTTATAATGTTGCATTCATTCATGAATGCAATATTATTATGACAACTTTATTGGAAAAGTTATAATATACCTAAAATATTTCATAACGATTTTCTAAATTGGCTAAAATGAAACTTGTGTGAATTGACTTACTAAAAATAATAACGCTCAAAAATGAAAACACGATATATTCATTTTTCTTCGCTGGTTTATAATTTACTAATAGTACATTTTATTTATATTAAATAAAAATGATTTGAAAATAATTAATAAATTATTTCCACATTTAGCTCTGTGTGGAAATAATTTATTAATTATTTTCAAATCATTTTTATTTAAATAACTGTGACCAAGTGAATAAATACTCTTTTCTATTTATTTGTACATTTTATTTTTGATTATTTTGTAACTGAAATACACATTTTCTGTCTTATATATTTTTTTTTTAAAATAACATGATGTATTCAATATTCTCTTTTGGTTTACAAGACAATAAATGTTAATTTTTTATTACTGTGTAATCGAAATTTTCATTTTGCGTCTTATAAACTAGCGAATAAAAGTGAAAACTTGTTTTTATTTTCCAGTTCTTTCTGTCTGCTAATAAAAAAAAAAAACAGATAAAAAGACGAAGATAAACTCGTTGGCAACATGAAATAATAGAAATTCATGATGTTATTAATTATAAGATGATTTAAATTTTGACTATTTATAAAGAAACGATACAGTGCATAAAATATTTAAGTTTTTTTGATAGCAAGAATATGAGTAATATCTACAGGGGATTTTTTTGTAGTTTAATTTCATCAATTCACACACCTATGATCAGATCAGATCATTGGATTGAGCAATCGACTCCGATTGTATTGTATAATATTAATGGGTTGAGATATTACAACAAAACTTTTTATAGGAAAAATATGTTTCAAAGTAGCAGCCTTTCCGATTCTAAATGTTGGTTTTATTTATAATTTTTATAATTTATATTTACATTTTTTATATTTATTTTGTATTAAAATTAAAACTTGACACGTAAACTCAAACATTGTAAATTAAAAATATTTAGATTATAAAGTAATTGCTGTAATAAAAACGAATTGAATGTGAAAAATTTCCATTGAATCATTCACCGAGGATGTGAAATAACCAACACCTTGAATAGGAAACACGTCTTTTCTTGTCCGAAAAACTAGAAGGCAGCAGAATAGAAAAAAGTCAAACTATCGGAACTAACGGATGTAAGCCCATCTTGCTGAATTGAATCCACCGGTTTTTATTGGCGACCCTCGGTATACAGGTGACAATAATATCCGTAATCCCCGAAAGTGAGGCGAAGTCACGTTCGGGCACAAGTGCACCCCCATAAAGTACCTGCAGCAGCGTCCGAGATCGTTTACAGGTTGGTCCCTCTTTTCGTCACCGAAAGGACGTGCGAAAATAATGGATTTACAACGGTGTCAATATTTCCAAAAAGGATTACGCCGCCCGCTGCGCCCGGGGCGACGGTTTATTGCTGTTTGGGGTTTCCCCGCAATTACCCGCAAACATTGATATCTTATTAGAAGGATCTGTACTATTATCTGGGGGTCGTAAACCAATTATCAAAATGTGCAGCAGTGGATTAAATCAAACTTTAATGTATTCTTTAAAATTGTAATAAATCCGTTCTTGAAATTAATTCAAATTAAAATTAAAACCCTCAGTTGATTTATAAGTTTTTGGTAATGAACATAATTCTATATAATTTTTGTTACTACAATTATTAATTAGTAAGAAGATTTAATATTGATTATATATTTATTTATTTACAGAAGTTCAATTACAATTATACAATATAAATTAATCTTATGGCTACTTATTCTAAAACTAATCCAAAATTAATTCATATTGAATCACAAAATTCACTGTTATTACAAAAAACTCAAACACTGGTAATTTGTAATTATTTAATCAAAGTACTAATTTCGGTAAAAAAATACGCAAACTGAAACTCAAATAGTGACAAATTGAAAAAATCAGCAACGATGTTGGACAATAATCGTTTTAATGTCGAAAGTATAAACATAATATTTTTTTTTATTTTCCCATTGAACACACTCCTGATGTTATTTAAATAATCTAAGTATATTAATTCCACTGTTAAAATTTCTTGCATTTACTATATGTGTTTATAGTAAATGCAAGAAATCGCCATTTTTATCATCGTATGTTGCCATGTTAGGTTAATTAAGACTGTTACTAAGGGCCGTTTTACACACACAAGAATTCTCACAGAAAGTTGTGCGAGAATTATATATAAAAGTTTTGCTATAATTATATATATAAAAATATTTTTCCTGTTTTATACAGCAAATAATTATTGTGGAAATAAGCAAAGCAGATTGTTTTTACAGTCGTCCAATACAAGCAGACGCGGCATTATGCAGTATGCTATTGCTTAACATTATTGGGAGACTGTTTTATATAATTCTTTTCTAGATTATTTTGAACATGTTCAATAAATTTCTCACGAGAATTCTCGCAAGAAATATATTATAAAAATCGCTGTAATGCACATGCGCAAACTTATAATATTTTTCTATATATAATTATATTATGAATTTATGCGAGAATTCTTGTGTGTGTAAAACGGCCCTTATAAGAGATTTCGTGCATTCCTATTTTTGTATTGTAAATATATTTTTTTGTATAAACTTATTTTTTCCTTTAAGTTTATTACTTATTGCAAATAGTGAAATTGCTTAGCACATATGAAACAAATAATTATTACATATAAAACATTTGTTCGGAGTTATTTTCTCATATAATCTTGAAGTGATTTTTTTAAATAATGATTGGACTAAACAATAAAAATTATTACGCAATTCAATATTTTTTTTTTTTTTTTTTTTTTAGTAAATTTATTATTAACCAAAAATTTTAATGAATTAAAAAACTTCGAAACTTTCAAATAGTTCTAGTAATCGCTACAATTGTTTTACCTGTAGAAGCTACTGAGTGGCGAAACAATTGTAGAGATTGCAATAAATATTTGAAGTTTCGAAAAGTTTTAATTCGGTAAATTTTTTAATAAATCTCCCAATTTTAAAAAATGTTGAGTTGCACAATAATTTCAGCAAATTTCCTTTGTGTCCGGCGAGGTATTTGCCCGGAAATAAGTGGATGCCTTATCAATCTTTATTTTCACTTCATGTTTATATAAGAAAAGAACACCGAACATATGTTTTGCATATCATAATTATTTGTTTTATATATGCAAGGTAATTTCACTATTTGCAACAAGTATTGTATTACTTCGCAAAATAATGATTTCAATAACCCAACATAATACAAAGAATCCATATTTGACTTGATGAGACTCCATAATACATTACTTGTAAATAAAACATAAAACGTTTCACATTTATTGTGGAGACACTGCTACAATTGTTTCGCCAACACAGTATTTAATCATCTACCTGAAGATGCCACTGCGTTAGCGAAACAATTGTAGCGATGTTATAAATAATATATACTATGAAATACTTTTAGTTTTGTCGAAGCAAAAAAAAGATAGCTATATATTTTTATATATATTTAATATTAATAAGGTTTTATTGGCCCATTTTGAGATTAAATGTACGAATTATATTTTGGATTTTATTTATTATTTATTAACCCTTAAGAATTAACGATTATTATACGATTATTATGCCAGAATAAAGGTTTTTATACAATAAATATATAATTTATTAGGAAATATTTCTATTATTGTAACAAAAAAAGGATGCAAAACATAAACAAATATATATTGTTAATTAAAGTTTGATTCTTTTTTAACCGAATATTTACATTTTCCTGTATAGCTATCTCTTCAGTAAAAAATAGTCTTCACGATTTATCAATGTAAATTTTCCAATAAATTCTACTTTGCAGTTTTTTTTTTGTCTGTAGCTATCTCGACCTACTAAACCTCAGCCTCAAGTAAAACCCTAAGCTTTTCTTCACTAGATATATTTTAATCCTAGATATGTTGGAAAATTTATATTGTTGTAGCAAAAAAGGGCGCGGAATAGAATTTATTAGGAAATTTATATTGTTGTGACAAAAAAAAGCGCAAAATATAATTTATTGGAAAATTTATATTGGGGTGCAAAATATAAAAAATGTGCAATTGGTTTTCATAAAACACGAAACTGTAATAATTCAAATACAATTTGAATGATTTAAAAATGTCCTTAAATTTGTAACTACTCAAGTACTTGCGATTAACATTCTATACATATGGTTGAATCCTAAGAATTAACCCCTTGGTAATGTAATATACACACATATTTTTTAAAATATTCACCCCTTATGTGCATATGGTAGTATTTTTTTTATATTCTAAGAAATTTGTGAATTAAAATTTCATTAATATAAACAAATCTCTTAGTTAAATAAAAAAATATGACTTTTATTTTTTTTTTTTGAAACAAACCTTATAGCGGCAGCAGATTGACACCAAGCCG
Source organism: Philonthus spinipes (assembly GCA_963082785.1). NCBI lineage: Eukaryota > Metazoa > Arthropoda > Insecta > Coleoptera > Staphylinidae > Philonthus > Philonthus spinipes. The sequence continues at coordinate 25,601,592 of OY720299.1, read as the reverse complement.
TGGGCAAAAGAGCCGGCGCCCACGGATGCAGCAAAAGCGGCGGCCACGCCAGGAACGGCGGTGGCGGCGGCGGAGGCGCCGTCGGAGGCATCGTCTCCACCTTGGGGGAAACGGCCTTCGGGTTATCACCTTCCTCAGCCACTTTTACTACCCTCACAGAACTTCACACACACAAAAAATAACAACAATCGAAATTCGAACGACTCGGAACTCCAAAAAATTCCGCACTGGGCGAACTTGAGGAGATCGGCGATTTTTAAGTGTCTCGACACGCGAATGCACTTGAGGCCTTCTGGAGCACCACTGAAGAGTGCTAAAGAGTGGTTCTTCACTCGATGGCACTCTCAGGCCCTCATTGATCCGCCAATGGGGAGCCGGTTCCGACGGGGTGGAGTTAGCAGGGCCAATGGGGTGAAAGCCTCGTAACGGTATCGACCGGTGGATGGGGTTTAGAATGTGAGTACCGGGTGGCATGAAAGGATTTTTGGAGAGCGCTCTTTTCCCATCAAGGACTTTACAATTAAATAAATGCACGCGGATTTCTTGAGTGCTGAATATGTCGGTGTGTATTAAGCGTCGAGTGGACATAAGGGGTGAATATTTTAAAAAAATATATGTGTATATTATATCACCAAGGGGTTAATTCTTTGGATTAAGCAAATACACAATCAAAAATATGCATAGCATGTTAATCACAACTAATTGAATAATTATAAATCTAGGAACATTTTCAAACATTAAAGTAAAATTTGCAGTTTCGTATTTTATAAAAAAAACAATTGCTTTTTTCTTTATAATTAATACATTTCACTTGAAATAAAATATATTTCCTATTAAAATCTTATGACATCTATTTTATAATATATATTTCCAAGATTATTATTTTATACTGTTACTAGCAGCCGGTAACCGTTTTCCAAACGAAATTTCGTTTTTTTTTAATATTCATCGTTGTCAAATCGCGACCAGAATGCAATGCGTCCCTAGTACTCAAAAAGTACTATACTCCGGCAGTTAGAAAAATGAAAAAAAAAATGTAACGCGTGGATGAAAAATAGACAGAATTTTCTAATCCACGCGAGTCACAATTTATATATATATATATATATATATATATAAGGATAATGATAAGGACTAGGGTACATACATACTTATGTTGTCCTTAAAATACAATCTCAATAGCAACGTTTTTTTATGGAAATAAACAAGTTTCATAAGTTACGGTTCATTATTTAAATATTTGGTACATTTTTCGTACGCTGTTTTAGACTTTATAGATAGTAAATTCCCGTCAATTATTTTTCTTTATTTATAATTTCTGTTGAAACGGTAATTTTTGTATTTGCCAAAATTGTGTTTAGCTTTATTTTTAATTATTTGTTGATACCGTTTCTACATCACCGTGCACGCTTTTAATAAAATCGCAGTAACATTAATACGCTCTCTAGCACGTTTTATAAACAAATAATATATATTTTTTTGAAATTAGGGTTTTTATTGCAAAATTAGTGTTGGAAAAAATCTTGAAGACAACACATGTTTTATTAGATTTAAAACACTAGACGACTTAATAACTATAAGATATCCCATCTGATCAATTTGTTAGCATAGAACATTATTTGGTAGTATCATTAGTCTTTAAATCGAACGTTATCATAAGAATACAACCGAAAATAAAAATAAAAAAGATAACTAAATGTTATGAACACAAATGATCGATAGCCCAGGCAGGCCAACACCTACATGTATTGTAATTATTTATGTTATATTGTTAAAATTATCTCTATAGTCTGAATAAAGATGTGTGTATAAATATAAAAATATCAATAGCCATATTTGTATACATATTTAACAACATTTAATTTGCTCATAAATATGCTTTGCTTTTTCTGTTCTATTTTCATAATAAATATTTCGTAGATTTTTGTATTCAACCAATATTCAATACATGTAGGTGCTATCTACCAGTTAAGTTTTTTGCCCTTGTATACTTATTTATTTATTTAGTCTTATATAATATCATTATACCGCAACACAATTATCCAACTAGGCATAAAAATCAGTTTCAGCAACCAGTTCATAAAACGACACAATTTGAAAAAGGAATCAGCTATAATGGCTACAAGATTTATAATTGTCTATCTCAAGCAATTTATTCATTTTCAAACAAAAGCTCAAATGTTTTTTGATCGAAAGATGTTTATATCCAATTGAAGATTTTTTTGTTTAACAGATGGGTTTAGGTTATTATCTTATTAATTAGTTATAAGTTACATTAATTAGAGGATACGACGTTTTTTATTTGAATTTTCATATTGTTAACTTTACTGTATGTATTTACAATTGAAAATAAACTTTATTATTATTATTATTTATTTATTTATTTATTTATTTATTTAACGGATGTCCATTTAAGTAGATATATACATGTCTTAATTATGTTCCCCTCTACTTCTCAGTGTGTGTTGTACTTATTTAACAACATTTAATTTTCATATTTTCTCATTTATAACTGAATTTTCATTATAAATGTGGAGTTTTGTATATTTATGTATTCAACCAATTTTCTTATTCTTGTAAATTTGTTCTAAAATGATAATTGTAAATTCACAAACTTATTCTTGAAAAAAATCTAAAAGCTTAATTGCTTTATATTAATTTAGAATCTTTGTTTAAATAATGACTTCAAGAAATCTAAAATAAGTCATTTTGTTTGAAAAATAAGACACTTGAAAATTATCAAAATCTGATGAATTGCGCAATCAGACCTTGAAAAATTAATAAAAAAATAAATAAATTTTGTAAAAGTGATTTTATTGTTTTATATTAATCTATAATCTTTGTTTAAACAATCAATTAAAGAATATTAAACCACCCCATTGGGAAAGAAAGGCCATTTGAAAATTGTCAAAATCGAATGAATTGCGCTATCAGAACGCTGCGCTTTGAAAATTTAATAAATAAATAAACACATTTTGTGAAAGTTCTTTTATTATTTTATATTCTCTATAATTTTTATTAAAACAACTAATTAAAGAAAAGAAAAAATAAGTCTTTTCGTTTGGAAAATAAGGCAGTTCGAAAATTGTCAAAATCGAGGGAATAACATGATCTTGAAAAAATAATACAAAAAATGTGAAAGTGTGTGTGAAAGTGATTTTATTATTTTAAACTAATCTAAACTCTTTATTAAAACAACTTATGAAAGAAAATCAGAAATAAGTCTTCTCGTTTGGAAAATAAGGCAATTTTTAAATTGTCAAAATCGAGAGAATAACGCGATCAGTTCGTCCGCCTTGAAATATTAATAAAAATAAATTAATTTGTGAAAGTGATTTTATTGCTTCATAATTTAGACTCATTGTATATACAATGACTTTAAAAAAATCGGGAAAAAAACCACCCCATTGAAAAAAAATTGATGGTGGAGGTGCCGGGAGTTATTGCAGGCTGTTCCAAAAAATCTCTAATTAATAGTAGTCTGTCATGGACTATCGACTTTGCTAATAAGCTGAACTGTCATGTGAATCAATGATAAATTGTTATTGAAGGGTGGTTATGCTTGGCCCTTCCAAGCATTACCACTCGCATTAAGGTTACGAGGGATGCAGAATTTTATAAGAAGGATAGATTGTGTGGGTTATTGGCAAATTTTATGGTAAGAAAAAATATACGCTGGGATATGGGAGTGATTTGGGAGGATTCATACAGGAATTCGTTGGAGGGATTATGGAGTGGATTATTAGGATGCCGAAGTATCGTAAGAGTTGTAAGGGAGGATCTTTCAGTTACCTGAAGATGATATATGGATGAGGATTTTATGTGATTAACGAGGATGGATCCGTAATCTAAAAGGGACCGGCAAATGGATTTGTAAATGTATGTGGCAGTTTTTGTTAATATTCCTTTCTGTTTATAAGTTAGGGATATAAAATGTTATTCTGAATTTTGGATTTAATCGAGAGGATATGGTTTGAAGAAGAGTTTAGAATTAAAATGGATACCTAGGTATATGCTGTGATGGAATGATCGAATTGAGGTATATTTAATGGTAATTATTGGGGAATGTGGTGTTATTTTATGGAAGGGGATAAAGAGTTTGGATTTGAAAGGGTTGATTTTTATACGCCATTTGAAACACAAGGATTGGATTGAGTCAAAGGAGGCTTGAAGGAATCGTTGGGCAATTTGAAGAGATTTGGCATGTGTGATTAAGGCGGTATTGTTCGCAAAGGATTAAAATGTGTAGGATTGAGGTGATGTATATTGTAGCAGAAAATGTTATGGGAAGAACGGAGATCCTTGAGGGACACCTTGTAGGATTGAAAATGAGCCGGATAGTATTTGGCGGATTCGTACCTGGTAGGATCTATTGGAGAGGAATTTATAAGTAAGGAAGATTAAATGCCGTGGGATGTTCAAGTTTTTGTAGAAGGCCAATATGCCAAACGGAATCGAAAGCTTTTTGGATATCGAAAAATAGGATCATTGATTTTTTACCTTCTAAGTATGTGGTGTGGATATTGCGGGTAAGAATGGAAATAGGGAGTGTGGTATGTATTTTTGGGGGGAGGAAATCGAATTGATAATCTAGGATAGGTTGTATAGATGCGTTTAGGATTTTAGTTTGATAAGGGATTCAAAAAGTTTTCAAAGAGTTATAGAGCGATAGTTTGAAGAAAAGGGTGAGATCACATTCGGGTTTTGGAATACAAACTATTATGCCCTTTTGTAATTGGGGAGGAAAATATTGATGGGATTAGCAGTAATTAAAAATAATCATTAACATTTTTAATTACTGCTAATCCCATCAATATTTTCCTCCCAGTGGTGGTGGTTTATTTTATCAGGAAGTTTTTTTAAGGAGAGATCTGGGAATGATGTCATAACCTGGAGAAGAATTTCTACCAGAATGTAGTATCGTAAAGTAGTCCGTCTCGTCTATTGAATCGTGAATTGGAGGAGGGATAGGATTTGTGTGGAAAGAATTGAACCAGTCGTTTCCTAAATTAAAACTGTGCGGAGCCTTCCATCTTTTTCGGGGTCTTTCTCTTGCTCTATTTTCGCTAGGTCACCATTGCGTCATTGATTTTGAGGTTCTGTCATCCTTCAAACGCATGAAATGTCCGAACCACCCTAACCTCTGTGCTTTCACAATATATTTCCGTTCCTCCTTATTCTCCATACTGTATTAACCCATATATTCTTCGTATGGTGCTCCTTTCACACAGTCTCAGGTCTTCCTTATCTCTCTTACATAGGGTCCATGTCTCCCCACCGTATATTATAATTGACCGTATTAATGTTTTGTAGACTTTCAGTTTTGCTTTTCAGCTTAGTAGCTTGGATCCAATAACTTCTTATTGGCAAAGTATGCTGTTTTGTTCTGTGAGTAATTTCCTCGCTCATCTTGTTTTATTTGGTAAGCTTCAACAATTGGTAGTTGAACTCTGCTACTTCCTCATGATTTTTGGATTTTACGTGGATTGGTCTTAGATCGGCTAATTGCACAATTGCGATTATACAGGGTGGTGCATTTTGTGGTGCCACATATGGAAAACTTTTCAAATGATCCAAATGCAACACCCTATCTAATTTTATAATCTATAATTTATATATAGAAAATCTTTATTTCTGATTAATTCTTAAATGACATCACAATATTTACATCACTACAATTTTTTTTTCCTTATTTCTGCGTTTCTCTCTGGTTCTTCTCGTTTTATTCAGTTGTCACGAATGCTAACGTTATTATTTAAGTTCTACAGATTTGATAAAATAAATTGATATTTTTTTAGTAAAGGGTGGGCATATTTCGGATTATTTTTAGGATTACGAGGGATACACAATAATATCAGCTATGTGTGGATTAGTGGCCAATTTTAATTAGAATTTCAAGTCTGTGTTTAATAGTGGGAATTTTGCATGTTTCATTAAGTGTTGTGAATAGGATGTATAATTTTTGTAAACATTTTAAAAGCCTGTACTCCATAATTTATATAAAAACACATTTTGTTAATTTAAAAAATGCGGAAATTTAAAGAACAACATGCATTTCTAAGTAGTTGTTAAAATTCCAATAGTGGTGTCCAAACCCGATAATAAATTATGAGTTATATTCCACAACACTCGTTAAAATCAAAACTACAAAAAGTTGGCAAGTATATCCGCAATGAATGTTATAGTGCGGGTTTTAAATAAATCAAATTTTATTTTATGACATGAAACGCCCTATTATTTTCGGGCAACTACACCAGAAGTATGTTCCAATTTCGTTTTACACCAAATTTTATTTTCGCTTTTAGAAAAATTAATTCCGTGTGAAACTAGCGGAAATTTGATGGCAAGTTAAATAAAAGCTTGTCGATTTTATAATTAAATTTATTACTTCTTTAATTATCATTGTCAATATTAACTTAAAATACATTTCATATTGTAGGCGCTATTTTTGAATTACCCGCCTGTGCGCGTCATCTAACGCCGCGGAAAGAAAATGTATTTTATGTTGGCTAGACTTATTAAATTTTAGGGGAACTACGTTCAGGTTGGAAAATCATGGAGAATAATTAGAAGATTAAGGTTACGTTACGTTATGTGTAATTGTTGTTAGCGATTATTAAAGTTTTAAACAAATTTCCAACCCCATGAAGAGGCCATCCCCAACTACAATATATACAAAGAGCTTTTTTATCACTAAACATTTCCCCTATTGATACCGATAAGAAACGCTAATCAAAAGTATTGTATGTTGTGCAATAAGTAACTAAACACACATGTCAAACGCTAAACTTCAAATTAAGTGAAATATTTAATCGAAAATGTATACAAATGAAAAAACACATCTCTCTGTTCTTTTCTCCTTATCATCTTCAAATAATTGTTGATTGTTTCCAAACGTATATAGTTTGCAATTATATAAGGCACAGCTGTACCGACGAGGGATCAAATCCCGAAACACGTGTCTGCAGATAGCCTTATATTTTATATTACGTAACTTTTTTTTTTCTTGTAGGTAAAACCAGTGCAACAATAATTTGAATGTATATAATTTATATTTATAAAATTTTATTATCGTGGAAAGGAAAGTACAACAAAAAAAGGTAAAGCGGTGCAATTTTCTTCTTTATTGAAAAACGAACTCGAAGTATCTGTAAAATGCAAAACACTTGTGTCTTCGTGTGGTCTTGATATATTCATAAGGCGTTCACAAAACATAAATTTTGTGCTTTTGTTTCCTCCGATTTAACGTTTTTAAATATTTTTATAACCTCGACACCCAATATGGATAAAATAGGATAAGATTAAGAAAGAAAAAAATATTTATATGATTTTATTACATTATAATAACGTATCATTGCACTTTTGGGCCTTTTTGATTTGTAAATTTCGCAATTCAGATCATTATCAAAGGGATTTGACTTTTTTTTATATGACCATATTTTTTATCTTAACAGTTTTCAACTCCCACAGTGTTCTCACTAAAATATCAATAATCAATAAAATTCGATCATTTCCCTTTTTTTTGTTTTATTGAAAGTCCATTGGTCGATAGTCAATTAAGAGATATAAAATATACATTTGATTTTGTAATTTCTTAATATTTATTTAGTAATTTTTTTCTGTATATATCTGTTAATAAAGAATATTATTATTATTTTATTGATCATTGCTAGAAATTTTTCCTTGTTTAATTTTATTGTAATTAAAATAACTGCTAAAGTGTGAATCACATCTGTTTATTTATAATTATTGTTGCATGAGTAAACTTTAATATTTAATTTAACCTAACACTACGTAAGTAGCAGTTAATTTTAATTCCCTACTAAATATAATGAAACTCAACCCTTGCAAATAACTCTCATGCGTTTTCCTTTCAACACATACTGTTGCGTTACCTTTCACAATAAAACGACATCCCCGAAACTCCCCCATTCCCAATTGCCGTCTTTTTTTACGGCCCGAGGGCGCACGCATATACAGGGTGTGTCGGAGGATATCGTTGTGTGAGGGTGTGTAGTGGTCATCAAGGCAGATGAGAGCCCTCATGCCTACCATAAGAGGAACCCTCAACCAATGGCGTCGCGACGCCCACGCGCGTCCTTAGAATGTGACGCACACGTGGCGGTGCACGTACGCGCACCGAGCGTGTCCCACATTGTGTCCCGGAAGGGAAAAAAGGGATGTAGGTTAAACTAAAATCGTTATTGTACATTAGCGTTTAAGGGTCGTTCCGTGAGGTGGGCGGTTTTTTTTATATATTCGTGATTGATCAAAATGCGGGTCGTTGTCACGTTTTTTTAGAATAGGGAGGGGTTGGATTCGTGAAGGTTTAATGTTTCTATTTAGGGTTTGTTATGATTATAAAATAATTATTACATTTATTGTGTGTATTTAATGTTCGCCTTTTATATTAATTTTAGTTTTACATTTAAAATATGTAGTGTTGGGCAAAATCGAATAATATTAGTTATCGAGTATTACTAAATGTGTCATTTTAAGTATTTAAAACGAATAAGTGATTTAAAATTTATGTTTATTAATAAATGTGAATTTATTCTTGATATTTTTATAATAAGTAACGTTTATAAAATTATAATATACTTAATTTAGCAGTAATAAAAGATCGACTTTACCCATCACTAATATAAAGCATGCCATTAAATTATTTGATTTGTAATGTGTAATTGTGTATTTTGTAATTTAATTTTAATAAATGAAACACTTTTACTTTGTTTGTATCCGAGTTATACAAACAAAGTAAAAAGTGTTTCATTTATTAAAATTGAATTACAATGTATAACAAAGTACAAGCCTCAACAATTAACAAGTTATTTTGTAATTTATGTAATTCTTAATTTGGCCTTAGGGGGGGCTGTTATCATCATACTTATTTTTCATAACAAGGACATAAACACGTGTTATAATATAACACAAAATAGCGAAATATTATATTATTAAACAAATAGTAAAAAATTTCGTATGGCTGTTTACTTTTTTTTCTTCATTTGTTTCCATAGCAATCTGAGATAGTTTCATAAAATTATTACAACTTTGCGAAAACGCACAAATATCAAACAAACTGTGTATATTTAGAATCTACGAAAAAAATCTACACCCTGTAATGTCATTTTTGACTATAGTCACAATAAAAAATGCAAGTTTAAGATTATAACTCAAAAACGACAAATAGTAAATAAAATGGCATTGTCAACGATTCTTTGTCGTCTACCTTGTAGACTCGAATCGTTGACGATGCCACATTAAATTAGGCGAAAGATGGCGCTTGCGTTGTCTTCCATTTATTATGATTAGTATCTAATACTACTTAAATAAACGTAGGTTTCTTCTGTTGTGCCGTAAATTTAGCAAACAACAAAATAACTAACACGATAAAGGTGATTTACCGTAAATAAATGAATTGAATTGACAAAAAAACAAACAAAACATACACCCTATATATTTGATTTATCCAACAGTGGTTCCAAGCAAATAAATAATTTCATTCTGAATCGTTGGGCTTAAATAATTTATTTCGCGTTTTGGCTTTAAAAGAAGATCATAATTGGATAATCGGGGCTATTCTGTAAGGAAAATGTTAACTTTAACGTGTGCGTTATATTTATCATCACAGTCTAAGTGTTTTTGTTTAATAGATATATATTTATATATACATAGAATGTGAATTAAATTAATAACGTAAACGCTATACTTAACATTAGCTATACAGAATAGCCCCCAATAACTGTACAATTGACATGAAATTTCTAGATGGCCTCTTAATGGTAAATTGCATAACACTAAAGTAATAATAACGTTAATTTGACGATGCAGAACCTTTTATCGGAATACAATATTGCTATTGATTTCACTTTCAAAATAAACATCAATTGTATAAATTATTATTATAAAATACAGCCGAGCGAATATGCTGCTGAGATTTTTCATGGTCAGTAATACTTTGTGTGAAATTGCTTCTAATGGAAACACCATTGACTCATGGTGTGGCAATATGCTTTGTTTAAAATTACTTTAAGATTACTTTAAGAGGTCGATGTCCAGTAGTTCGTTTCCCCAAGTGAAATATTTTTAGCGGTCTTTTATCGATGATATTTTCGATTATGCCTGATACGGTCGCTAAATCATCAGGTTTTGGTTGCTGTCATTATTAATGGAATAACATAGTCATGGCCTTACGATTTTTATTCCAGCCTATTTATGAGTAATGAAACTTCGAAAAACATCGCTTAGTTTCCGGATCCATTGAAAACGGTTCTTGAAGTTGAAATGGTCCAAATTTTAAAATAATGTATTCTGTAAGGCTGTCGCCAAAATTTCCTCTATCTGAAGAAGATATGTTATTAGGCAGACAGTAATAAAACAGTAAAATTAAATAATCCACTGGGAATTACACTTTTATATTGATGTTTGAAAAGGTTAAAATAAAAAAAGACCTTTATTGGCATATCCAATTTATATATACATATGCTAAAGTTTAAAATAATTCATCTCCATTTTTTATTTGACTTATAATATTATACATTTTAAATTCTAGTTTTTGACTGACGCACATTCAATCGATTCGGCGTAATATTATATAATGTTGAGACCTGTGTCATTCTGCAATATAAATTGTCCATTTTGCTGGGGCCCTAGGGTGTAAGCTTTAGTCTCGTCTGCCTTATTGTAGTTTTGCTATTTCCTTATAGTCCTGTATCATTGATACCGCGGTAGCTACGCCCCTGGCTGTATTATAAGTTTAACAGCTATTTATTTCTTTGGTTAAACCATTGTTAATGTTATTATTTATAATTTTCGTAAAAATCTTTGTGTATTATTAATTTTACAGTTTTTCGTTTAGGGATCAATTCGCTCTTTACGAGAAAATCAAATCGGAAAATATGTAACAAAATATGTTTCTTTTCTAAAAAAAAAAAAATGCTAAAAATTGATTAACGACCAAAGTTAGTTAAGTTCTCGCCACCGACTTTTCATATTGTACTACACAATTTTGTACTCTTGGGAAAATTATAACGTTTATCAAAATATTTTACATTTTACTACTACTACAATATCTTTATTCGAAGTTATTTGTTTTACATATATTTACAATATATTATGGTATATTTATTTTGCTTGCTTGATCAGGCTATCGACCTATGGTCTTTCCGCCATTTACATTTTATTTTATGTGAATTTTTATTTATTTATTTTTATGTGAATTATGATGTTTAACAAAATAAAATAGGCAATAAAAAACGAATAAATTAATAAATATTCTAAATTTTTTCTAAAACGTAAGTACGTATACATATTATTAAATGGTAGAGACTGACTCTTTTTCAAACGATTATTTCCACTTTATTGTACAGGGTGGCCCAAATTTAATGTTACTCTGGATTATTAAAAGAGATAGAAACAATTCGATGGCGCGAACTTGAGCTCTTTCTCTCAAAAAAAGTTAATGCAGAAAACAGGAATTAGCTAGTGTCTTTTGTTTTGAGTTATATTCCAAAATTCAATATTTTCCATTTTCAATTATTTGTTTTTTTTATTAATATCTCAATCATTTATTATTTTATCAAGTTTTATCAAGATAAGAATTGCATGTGCTTCAGGTACTTTTTTGAGGAGAATCTAATGCAATTTACAGATTTTTTCTATTTACATTAATAAAAGGGATACAGCACTAAGTTTTATATTTTCAAAATGGAAGTCATATTTGGCTGTTCTATTAATAAATTGGTTATATTTTTCCTTATTCATTGCAATTTATTGAGATTTATTATATTTTTATTAAATTTTAAATATTTTGCTTTACACCAATTCACTACAGCTCGAGGATGCGACTTTTATCTTTTCTAATAACCGAGATTACCTATAGTAACATCCAATTTGTACAGCTATCTCTTTCTACAACTAAATTTTTATTCAAATACAAATAGAAAAGAGTATTCATTCACTTGGTCACAGCTATTTAAATACATTAAATAAAATGATTTTTAATTAATTTTATTCAATTCTTTTCGTTTAATTTTATTCGGTTTTGATTTAAATTTAATTAATTTGGTTTAATTTAATTTGAATTGATTTAGTTTAATTTGATTTAATTTTGCTGATTGTATTTGAATTAATTTAGTTGATTTATTTTAACATCTTTAAATTATGTAAGACATAGCTGTCCTGATGAGGGATAGATCCCGAAACACGTGTCTGCAGATGGCCTTATACGTTCCTTTTGTTGTTTTTACATTGAATTTTTCTCGGATCAAAAATTTGTTGCATTATGCAATATTTTATTGATGTGCAACAACAGGTGTACATTATGTAATTCAATGTCCGGCGTGGGTATTTGCCCGGGAAGTAGTTGTTTTAATGTGCATTTGTTTAACGTACTTACGTAACGTAAGTCAAAACTCACAGAGCTAAATGTAAAAATAATTTATTAATTATTTTCAAATCATTTTATTTAATGTAAAATTTATTATCTAAGAAAGTAATACATTGCATTTAATCTAACATAATATAATAGATAAATATTTTTATAATATATTACCAAATAATGGCAATGAACTATCGTTGTTTTTTTTTTTTTTTGCTCATCTCTTCCTATTGAACCGGAAACTTTATAACATTCTTATATTTATTAATAGGTACTTCCATGAAGCATATGTATAATTTATTACATATATATAAATATCTTCATTTATGAATTTACAGCAATATATTCACATATTAATTGTATAATACATAATTAATGTATAATTTACAAATTGGCTATCGACGGAAGGTCTTTCAGCCAGGTAATTTATTATAATATAATAATAATATATTTATTGGTGTTAATGCTGGCAGCAGCTTACACAAGTCAACATGTTACAATAATTGAAATAATATATATATACAGTGTGTCCCCGAATGGTCTGTACAACGCTCTACCACATATTCTTTGAAACAAAATAAGACGATTTAACTAAACTTATCTCTATACAAAAGTGGTTTCTAAGCCATCTACGAGGCCTCAAAGATATTATTTATTTATTTTTTTTTTTTGTTCATTATTTTTCAAATATTTTTATTTTGAACTTAGGTAAGAAAACCTAATTTGGCACATTTAATTACATTGATACCATGCACTTTTGCGATATGTTTCTTTATCCTACGTTTAAAATAAGTGGTCAAACTAGGACCATCGACTTCTTAAGATACCTAAATCTTTTTATTCAACAGGTCAAATCATAAGGAATTTTTTTTTTTCAGCAAGATCATCCAATTTTACGTATTTTTTGTCTCTTATAAAATTTTGCTATTTTCCCTACAAAAAAATATTTTTATTTGTCAAAAAAAGTAATAAAATTATGAACAATATTTTGCTTCTTAAAACTATTAACAAAGTAGAAATAAAGATAGGTACCTAACAATAAACACAAATTTATTAGTTTCACAACAAATGTTCAAACTGATTGCCATTTTCAGCAATACAACAATTTTTTTTAGAATTGCATTTCTTTGTTGTTTTGACAAATAAAAATATTTTTTTGTGGGGAAAATAGCAACATTTTATAAGAGACAAAAAATACGTAAAATTTAATGATCTTGCAGAAAATTAAATGTGCCAAATTAGGTTTTCTTACCTAAGTCCAAAATAAAAATATTTGAAAAATAATGAAAAAAAATATATATATATCTTTGAGGCCTCGTAGATGGCTTAGGAACCACTTTTGAATAGAGATAAATTTAGTTAAATCGTCTTATTTTGTTTCAGAGAATATGTGGTAGAGCGTTTATAATAATTTAAAACAAAACTATCACATTTATGAACAATTATTTAAGTTAACATATCAAAATATTTAATAAAATCAAAACAGCAATAGAGATTAAAAATTATAAATATTAAAACATATTAAAATTAAAGGATAAAAACTCGTCCCAGCTATAAAATGCATTTTTCAGCAAGAATGATTTTATTTTAATTTTGAATTTGTTTTCTTTTTTTCTAAATTTTTAACAAATTGAGGTAAAGCGTTAAAAAATTGTATCCCAAAATAATTAGAACCATTTGATGATCTTTTTAGCCGCATAGTTTGTGGGCATACATTGTCTTTAAATCTGGTATCATGATCATGAATTAAGCTATGCGTTGTGTAATTGCTAAAATGCCTTTTGGTGTATATTAAACATTCCAGTATATATAAACATGGAACTGTTAATATACTAAGTTCAATAAATTTGGATTTGCAATCTTCCTTAAATCCGATTCCAGACAAAATTCTAACAGCACATCTCTGTAGACTAAACAAGCGGTAACTTATGCTGGAATGTCCCCATATGATGATTCCATACTGCAAATATGTCTGGAAGTAAGAAAAATATGCCATCCTCAACATTTGCGTTGGAAGATTATTGTACAAATTTCGTAATAAATACAGCGTTTTGTTAAGTTTTTTTGCTATAGAATCTCCCTGATCCATCAGTAGGCCAAGGAATTTAACATCGTTGATGCCTATACAATTATTTAATGTAAATGTTTTAATTATTGTTTTTTTCAACATTTAGGCATAACTTATTATAAAATTTGATTTAGAAATAATTGATACCAATTCAGTATTACTAAACCTAATTTTGTTTTGGAAACTATAATTTTTGAACCTCGTGTTATGATAACAATGGTTGTACGATGTGAAGAAAAAAATGGAAATCGCAAAAAAATTGTATATATATATTTTAAATTTATAGCGATAATTCATATTTGTTTTTTTTTTTATAAACGTTTATTCATCCTCAGATTTCGAACAATTGTAAATTTATTGCGTTTCGGTGTGGGAGCAATTCGGACCTGTTGAAATCTGCATTTCTCGGTACTGAGACAGTTTGACCGCACGGGCAGCTCAGGGGCGAGGTAAACAGTATCGGATTAGCGCTGAAAGGGGATTTGGAGGGATTACAGCAATTATGATGACAATCGCATTTAAAAGTGGAATTTCCGACGCTTTTTTATTTGAAGTCTCCCGAACGCTCGCCACTAATAGCACGGCATTATGGAAATTGTCAACAGTCGTTATAATTATCACCGGTTCAAAATTCAATACGAAATGCATTAACGGAAGCGAAATTTTATAATATCCGGTATTGTATTAAAAAATAAAGAGTTATTCAAGAATTATTTATTTATTTACGGAAATCTCCAATTTAGAAAGGTACAATATAAATAACGCATAAAATGTAAAACGAAGATAATTCACACTTTTGCATTTATTTAAATTACAATAAAATTAATTAATTTATAATCTTTATTTGCAATATGCTATACAACAACATAGAATAATATTTTAAAAATATAAATTTGTCCTTTATTTTCAAAACGCGCGCTTTTGCTGCTTCTTCAGGCGAAGAAAAAATAAATTATAAATTGTATGAAATAAATATGAATAAATAATATTTAATTTTTTTAATAATTTATTCATATTTATTTTATACAATATGAACTTTTAATTAAACACAATTTAAAATATAAATTTGTCCTTTATTTTTAAAACGCGCGCTTTTGCGGCTTCTTCAGGCGAAAAAAAAATAAATTATAAATTCTATGAAATAAATATGAATAAATTATTAAAAATCAACCAATATTTTAATATTTAATTTTTTTAAATAATTTATTCATATTTATTTCATACAATATGAACTTTTAATTAAACACAATTTAAAAATATAAATTTGTCCTTTATTTACAAAACGCGCGCTTCTGCGGCTTCTTCAGGCGAAGAAAAAAATATATAAATTGTATGAAATAAATATGAATTAATTATTATAAATCAACCAATATTTTAATATTTAATTTTTTTAAATAATTTATTCATATTTATTTCATACAATATGAACTTTTAATTAAACACAATTTAAAAATATAAATTTGTCCTTTATTTTCAAAACTCGCGCTTTTGCGGCTTCTTCAGGCGAAGAAAAAAATAATTATAAATTGTATGAAATAAATATGAATAAATTATTAAAAATCAACCAATATTTTTTTTAAAATAATTTATTCATATTTATTTCATACAATATGAACTACCAATGTCTAAATATTAAAACCATTAATTAAATTATAAATTATTCAAGAATATTTATTTTTATAGCTTTCTCACTCATCACTTGGTGAAATATTATAAACATATTGTTAAATATTTATTTGTCATACAGGTTGCCCATATATTTATTTATTTATTTATTTCTAATACAACCACAGAAATTTATTTTACAAAATTTCCTATTTCTATTGTATGCTATATATATATAAAAGAATCTTTATTGTCAGTACATTATACTTAAAAATGTGAAAGAAATTAACAATAAATATTATTATTTTATTTACCGACAATCGGCTATCGGCCAACAGCCTTTCTGTCAAAATTCGCGCATTTCATGGAGGTTTCTTATTGCTAGTTAAGGGAAGTGATGAATTGGAATAGGGTTTGTGAAGGATTTTTGAATTTAGGAATTATATTATCGTCTCTGGGGATGCAAAGTTGGGAGAGAATTGTGAAATTAGATTGTTTCCTGGAGAATTTTTTGGATATGTTGTGGAGGCGTTCGATAAAAGGGATAACTTCAGTTCGGTTGTAGAGGAGAGTATTAAATGGGTTTTAAAGTGGGTAGGGTGCCCATTATTCAATTATTAAAATATTCTTACAACAAAAGTTCTTAAAAGTTATCTCAGAATTACAAAATGTAAACATATGTAGGGTTTTTCTGTAGTACATTGGTCGTGACTGAATATTTATTTGTAATACAACCACAGAAACTAAGATTAAGACTTGTCATTATCAAACTAAAAGTTTTAGTTTGATAATGACAAGTGTAAATTGTTGAAACTATAGTCACTAAATATATAATTCTGTTATACAAACAAAGTTAAAAAAGTGTTTTATTATAATCTTACACAATGTATAACGAAGTAGAAGCCTCAGTGATCAGTAATTCACAGAAACTAATTTATAAAATTTCATATACAAAGTTTTATGCTGGTTAAATCTAAGAATAAACTAGATTACAAAAAAAGCAATTACAATTTAAATATTAAGAGGCGTGTAGTATTTTAATAATACGATTAAAAAATAATTTTGAATTACAAATATTAAATATATCATGATATGGAACGTCAGAAAGTAAGTTATTATAAATACTACACATCGAAAATATTAATAATCGTATTTGTTTTGGGAATTTGAGTGTGGAAAGTCTGTTTTGTCTAAGTGTATGTGGAATATGAAAATAAATTTGAGCTAAAGCAATGAAATTCATTTAACAATGCAATATAAGCAGAGAAAGCTTTCGATCCAGGTTACAACCTTACAAGAAAAACGGATACAATGTAATTTATAAATTAGAGTGCTATGGCATACTCTGTCGAAGGCCTTGGAGAAATCAGTATAGATAGCATCTACTTGATAATGACTCTCCAAGGCATTCAGCAGATAGTTTTGATAGACCATTAAGTTAGTAGTTGTAGATTTACCTGAGGAAAACCCATGCTGGCCATCAATAATTATATTTTTTAATTGCCATCCTAGTTGAACACTCACGATTCGATCTAACATTTTCGGAATGACCGATTGTATGCAAATACCGCGATAATTGGTAATATTTTCTCGATTGCCACATTTAAATATTGGGGTAATGAACCTTTTTTTTCCATGTGAGTGGGACATGTTGCTGATCCAAGGATAGTTTAAATAGTAAAGTTAAGGGATGACATATTGTGTATGCACATCTTTTTAGAATCAAATTAGGAATGCCATCAGGGCCACAAGATGTCTATGGTATTAACCTACTTATCTCCTCAAAAACATCGATAAAATCAACATTAAAGTTAAAGGAAGGATCGACGCACTGGTCTAATTGAAAAGAATTGTCTAATGTACAAGAGAAGGTTCGTTATAGACGCTAGAAAAATATACAGCAAATAGATCAACAGATGCTTGTACATTTGTGCTTTTATTGTCATTTAGAAATATATTCGATGGAATATCCTTTCTATTTTTATGTTCCTGAACAAATTTCCAGGAATTATTACTATTATAGCAAATTTTTGATTCAGTTTCGCGGATATAATTTATATATAATTCTTTATTTAATGAGTTACACCTTCGGCGCAATTCATTAAAGATTAGGTAATCCTCTGGACTCCTGGTTCTTTTAAATGTAGTATGGGCAATCCTTTCGTCCTTAATTAGATTAACTAACTCATAACTAAACCATTTTGGATATTTATTGCTATAGTGGATTTTCTTTTTAGGAACAAACGAATTTCTTGCGAAATATAATATAGAATAAAAGACATCCACAGCATCATTAATATCAACACACGATTTAAAATAATCAATCCAAATGTACAAGCAAATACCTTATTTATTTCCCAGTAATCCGCATTTTTGAAGTCGTAATAATATATATCATCATAAGAAAAATCATTGTTACTTACACAATTAATATGAAAGCTATAGGCAATGTGATGTTTTTTAATATCGCATAATACATCAGTCGCTTTTTTTTACGGTAATATTCAAATTATTGCTAAAAATTAAATCGAGAAACCTATTACTTTCGTTAGGAATAGAGTTAATTTGGCTAAGATTTAAGAAACTAAAACTGTCGATAAGTGCTCGAGCCCTCGGGGATGTCGTGGCGTTGACGCAAACACCAAAACCGTCGTTGTCCCAATTATCTGATGGCAAGTTATAGTCTCTACACAGTAGGAATTCTTCAAATCGGTAATTCTCAGCAACTTCTTCGACAGCCTGTGCATGTAATTCATATATTTCAACAGGCGACGAAGATACCCGAATAATTACCATATTTTTTTAGGTGTAGGTATTTAACAAGACGTTTTTGGACAGATTCGATTAAATTAGAATATTTAGTAAAATATAGATTCTACGGACAGCAATCGCATTCAAGTCAAGATCTCAGGTAAAATACTGTGTAAAATATTTAGTTTCGAAAAATAAATCCTAATGATTGGCAGACGATACTCATATTTTAATATGACTATTAAATATTAGTCTTTCATCAAAGCCATCAAGATCCTTAATCTACCCAACTCTAGACAATAAGCCTCCATTTATATCGAAGTTATAAAATATTAAATGTTTATTACGTGAAAAGAACATTCAGGGCTTTTCTAATATTAATACTTTCATATTCTATCAATATTTATTAGAGATTAATATTTTCGATTTTTTTGTTACTGTAAAATTTAATTACACAACAATTTTATTAATGCAACATATTCTATTAATATCAGTGGATTTTAGATTTTAATTTTGAGAATTGTAGTTGTTGTTATAGTTTTACGAATAATTCAACAATATTTCAAGAGTAGCCTATGTTTAATTTTTGTCTATATTTTACTATTTTATACTACATTAACTTTATTTGATGACTGCAAATTCTATATACATACTAATAATTATTTCTTGGATCTTGAAGGCATTTTCTTCGTGGTACATTTTCAATATTTGGAATACAGTATATAAGTGGTATAAAATTTGTATTAACGCAACATATTCTATTAATATCAGTAACAGTTCCATACTTATTGAAAAATATAAATTTATTGTTACTACCACAATATCTTTATTCAAAGTTATTACTTAACTTTAACTTTATTTTACGGAATTCTCCATTATAATTGATTACATTATACAATAATTTACATATTTGTATACATATATTTACAATAAATAATGGTATCTTTGTTTCTTTCTTGCTTGCTTCAACAGGCTATCGACCTATGGTCTTTCCGCCAATTTATTGTTTTTAATATAAAATTGCTCATTTAAAAATACTCGATTACTAATATTAATCGATTTTGCCCAACACTAATATTTATCTATTACAAGAGCTGCTTAGACTGTGGTAATATTAAATAACGTATACGTTATACTTAACATTTCCCTTGCACAATAGAACCGATTATCTTGAATTTGCTCCTATTTAAAAATAATTTGTTAGTTACGCACCATCTGTATGTTTTAGTTGGATTCGTTAATAATTGTTTTTGATAACGATTTATTCAGTATTCAGTAAATGAATATAATGTTTACGAAATTATTAAAATGAATATATATATATATATATATTCAGTATTCAGTAAATGGATATAATGTTTACGAAATTATTAAAATGAATATATATTCGTTTAATTAATTTTTCACTTAACCCGTGGTGAAACATTTTTGAATTAATTCAGGATGATTTAATTGAAATTAAAACACTTGGTTTGTTTCACTTATTTAATAAATGTTTTAATTTCAATTAAATCATCCTGAATATATATATTCAATGACCCTTTCTGCCCATATGGGTGTAGGGTTATTAAAATGAAAAATAATTTAAATTCAATAAAAAGTATGGTTATTAATATACATACTTTGAGCATATATAAAATATGTTTAAGCAAGCAAGAAAGGAACAAATATGCCATTATATATTGTAAATATATGTAAAACAAATAACTGAATAAAGGTATTGTAGTAGTATAAAAAGTATGTATATAAATAATGATGATTTTTATTAAATTTAAATTATTTTTTTCATTCAAAAAATTCCACACATATTATATCCATTTACTGCATAAACAGTAACCAAAAACAGACCGAGTATATTAATAGCGAAATAATTAATCCAAATAAAACGCGCTGCCAAAAAATATAAATCATATTTACACCGCGCGCTTGATTTTCTGCCAGCGCACATCATAATCGCTCCCCGATAAATCGTCCAATTTCCCAAAAATAATAAACCGAAAAAAAATGCGCGTTAAATCATAAATCACGCCCGTTGATATTTTCAACGCGGAGTTCGTCGAAATTAAGGGCGAAAGATTAAGACTGACACCGTCGTGGAGGGGCGCAAGCGTCCGAAGGGACCTTAATCCCTCTCTCCGAGAATGGGGATTAATGATTGGCCACTTTAAAGGACGGGAAATTCCGAATTTTCATTAAGGGGGATTCGACAATAAAACCCCCCGCGTCGGCGACGCAAAATTTCTGAAATCGCTCGAAAGGCCGTTAGGCGTGGAAATTTGCGAGTATGGTCAATAAAAGATTACTTACTGTGCAAGGTGGATTTTGGATTTAAATTTTGAGAATTATAGTTGTTTTTAGAGTTTTACGAATAATTTAACAATATTTCAAGAATAATTTTTCTTTAATTTTGTGCTACTAAATAATTATTAGAAATTAAGAAAACACTTTTACTTTATTTGCAGTCTGCAAATTCTATATGCATACTAATTATTTCTTGGATCTTAAAGGCATTCTTTGTGGTACATTTTCAATATTAGGAATAAAGTATACACTTATTTTTTAGACCGCTTATAAACATTATTTGCAGTCTGCAAATTTCATATGTATTAAAGTTTATAAGTGGTATAAAGGTATAAAAAAAGTAAACGTGTTTTCTTTACTGCTAATATTGAAACTGTACCACGAAGAATGCCTTTAAGATCCAAGAAATAATTAGTATCCCAAGAAACCCCAAGAAATAATTATTAGTTATAATGTCGATGACTTAATTTTGAATTATATATTTAAAGATTATTAAAAACAGAAAATGAATTATTATTAATAATACCATTTGAGTGAGAATTTTTCTATTCTATAGTGCTTTGATTTGTTTCTTTATTTTACATTATGTATGCACCAGTGAACAAAAATAAATAAAACGTCACATATGTCATTATTTATCAAAGCAAATTCTTCATTTTGTCGGAATAACATAACCTAAAATAAAAAAATTAAAGCACTCCGGAGGAGAAAACTTCTCGATTATATAGTGTTTGCTATTAATTATATATTTCTTATATCTTGAATACTTTTCTCTCTTAACACTTGAAATATTACATTAAATATATAAATAAAGAGCACTTTGTTTCTGTTTGTTTCAAAAACTTTTTTTTTTTTTACAAAAATAAACTTTAAAAATGTAAATCATAATAATATAATAAACAAATTCTTAATTTACGCAGTTTCACCTTTCTACAATGTAATATCATAATTTATATGAAAATGATTTAGTAACACAAAATTAAAGAAAGGTTATTCTTGAAATATTGTTGAGTTATTCTTAAAACTATAGTAACAACAATGCTAAAAATTTAAACAAACAAAAAAAAACATCTTGCACAATAAATAATCAAACTATTTTTTTAAACAAACGAAGTGTTTCATTAAAACACTTAGAAATCTTTTTTCAGTACCCGAAATATTTTACATTACAGTTTGAATTCAATTAAAATATAGTTTGAAAATAAATATTTAGTTAATCTATATTCTATATCCCATATATGATGAGCACTCTATATATATATATATATATATATATATATATATATATACAAGGTGTATAGAAAATGAGTGAAAAGCTTTAGGTAGCGTGACTCTTTGACTAATGTTTAGATAAAAATATTAACGAAAATAAGTCACACGGTCCTTCCTTAAGCCTCGCGGGCCACTTAAAAGAACTATACATTTGGCAACGCTGGATCAAACAAGTGTGCATTTATCTTGTTTATAACTGCTACATCATCCGCTGGAGGTGTTGCATACACCTTTTCTTTTACAAACGAGCGTGCGTCGTTGCCAGCCAGATCTATTTTCATTAAAAGAATGCTTCTGATGAAGTTATAAAATTGTAAAAATATCCGATTTATTAATCATTTACATCAATGGAATTATACACGTGTCTAATTGATTGTTAATGCTATTGATTTTTTACAAAATATTTAAAAAACAATACTAATTTATAGTCACATATTTAAAATTTCGAAGACCTCGTGAGTCTCAATGAGAAACCATACAACATTTTTTTATTTGGATTTTCTATTAAAAATTAATTAATGAATTGAGTTACCTGAAGGTTTTCTCTCATTTTCTGTACACCTTGTATATATATATATATTGTATATATAATCTTTATTTCCAAACTTTAAAAAACTTTAAAAATATTTAATAATAATAATAGTAAACAGTAGCCCAATTACAGCATAATACAATATAATTTTATAATTATAGTAATAACAATTAACAATTATAATTTACAATTCATATATTTAAATATATTGGTTATTTGACTCAATGTTTAAAAATCAACTATCCTTCTAGTTTATATCAAGAAAAAAACAATATTTATCAATATATATACTTCTAGCATATACAATTTAAATTATTTTCCATTTTAAAAATTCTGCATAAATAGTTTATCCATTTCAACTGCGTTTTATTCAGATTAATTATTTCGATATAATATCCTAGTGCTTGATTAAAACACTTAGAAAAGTTTTTTCAGTAACTGAAATATTTCACATTACAATTTGAATTGAATTAAAAGAATATAATTTGAAAATAAATAATTAATTAGTTATTCTCCTTCTATTGCTCTGCAATAATAATTCCGATATATAAAACTGGAGACAAAAGCAAACCTGAGAACTATAGACCCATAACCCTCTCATCAACCTTAAACAAAATCTTGGAAAAAGTGATTGATAATAGGATAATAGAACATCTAGATAAATACAACATTATCAATAAACAGCAATATGCCTTCCAAAAACAAACAGGTACAACATCACTAACCTATGAATTCATAAATGACATTAAAGATAATTTAGAAAAAAAGGAAACAACTGTAGCTATATTTATTGATATGAAAAAGGCATTTGATACCATCTCAAAAGAAAAATTAATTAAAAAAATTGAAGCATTACCTATATACTAAAAAGAAAACAAATCACACGAATTAATAATACATACAGTGAAACCATAGAAGCAAAATATGAAATCCCTCAAGGAGGTATACTACCACCAGCTTTATATATATTATACACAAATGACATATTTCAAATAAATCTCATAGGAAAATTATATTTACGCAGATGATACTTGTATCTTATATTCGGGAAAGACACACAACTAATGCAAGAAAATATAAAATCAGACATGAAAAAATCAGAAGTGTGGTACATCAAAAACACTCTCACAATAAACGAACACAAATCTAAATTTATACATTTCAACAAAACCAAAAATAGCCCACACTTCCAAATAAATATCAAAAACACACAAATTGAGGAAATAAAAACAATAAAATATCTTGGACTAAACATACAGAAAATCTAAAATGGGACACACATATCCAGAAACTTATAAAAAAAACAACTGTAAAACCATAGCTGCAGTAAGAAAAATCAACAATTATTTAACAAAAAGAATAAGAAAACAACTTTACAACAGCTTATTTGTTGCTAAGAACACATATCTAATAACTATATAGGGAAATACAACCAAAAAACTGCTACAACGGATACAAATACAACATAACAAAATACTAAAAATTCTTAATAAACTAAATAAAAGAACACCAACGGAAGAATTATACGAACAAACAGGTGAATTAAACATAAAAAAACTATTCACACTAAATAATATATTATTATTATATAAAATAGAAAACAAATACATAAAATTGATAATAAACAAACAGATACATAGCCACCAAACAAGAAGAAAATCAATGCTAAGAACCGAGAAATACGCAACACAAAAATACGCACAATATCTAACAACGACCACGATAAATCAATACAATGCACTACCAACATATATAAAAAACTTAAAATTAATTAACTTTAAATTTAAAATTAAAAACTTAATTCAAAAAATGAAATTAGGTAAATTGAATATGACACATCATTAAATAATCCAACAGACCATCCCCCAATACCATTAGCCCGGGCGGGAATTAATCCAGGAACTCGAGGTGAAGAAAGAGGGATGGAACCGCTGTACATAGTCGTAAATGTTTTATGTATATGTATTATATTTATGATTATTTTGATTTTCGGATAAACTTCTTGTTATCATTTAACTATACAATAGCAATGCCCAGGTATTTTTCTGGGAAGTAGTTGTATTTTAATTACACATACTTTGTAAGTCAATTAATTGCAGGGCAATTGAAAGAGAATAATTATTAATTATTTCAAAATTGTTTTAATTTACTTTGTTAGTAACCAGATGCACATTTTGGGAAAAAAAGTGACTATCATCAATGGTTTAATATTTGGTTACAAATAAAGTAGTGAAAGAAGATTTCAAAGTGTTTTTTTTTAATAACATTAATTTGTTTCCAAATGCACTCCCCAACAATTTGTTGCGAAAATTGCTTTCCATATTTAATTATTAAAATTAATTAAATCAATTATTTATTTATTTTGTAACTTAAAAATTATACATTTTATTTAAAAAATATTTCAATAAAATATTCTTAGAATTAATCTTAGAATTTAAAAAGTAAACTTGCGTTTTTATTTTTAATGGAACACCCTTTATATTTTTAAATTCTAAAATTAATTCTAAGAATATTTTACAGAAATATTTTTTTAATAAAATGCATAATTTTTAAGTTACAAAATAAATAAATAATTAATTTAATTAATTTTAATAATTATGGAAAGCAATTTTCGCAACAAATTGTTGGGGAGTGGATCTGGGAACAAATTAATGTATTATTCGAAAAATAAAAGGATATCATCTGAGATCATCAAAATTTAAATATACAGAGTGTTCAATTAATATACTATGAAAATTTGACAAGCTTCCCTTTTCAAGTGAAATACACTATACATTTTAACATTTTTTTAATTCTAAAAACTTTTATTAGGTTTTTTTTTTGCAGAATTCATAATTTTAAGTTTTTAGTTGAACTTAAGATCCCAATCATATACAAATAGACTAATTTCAACCAAATGGCTAAATTAATTTCTTTTATTATTTTATTTTATTATTTACTTTATATTTTTATTTGTTTAAATTTTATTTTTACATTTTCTTAGGTAAATTATTGTTTCCATTATGTAATTATATACCCGTAGATGTTAGTTTGTGAAGTCATAAGCAACACTGAATCAATCGTTGAACCGTTTGGGAATGCACTTATCTTACTTATTAATTATTAATAGTTTAGGAATACTTACCTGATTATATACAAATATGTAAATTATTGTATAATGTAATCAATTATAATGGAGAATTCCGTAAAATAAAGTTAAAGTTAAATAATGAATGAAATCAAAAATAAATGACAAGGTGTTAAACAGATTTAAAGTAAGCGATAAAACAAATGTAATCTTATGCATCTACAAATTACTTATAACTTAAAAACAATGCATTTTATATAAATAATTCCTACAAACAGTTATTAGAATAAATCTTAGAATTAAAAAGTGTGAAAACATACAAGGTGACCAGAAAAGGTGTGATAATCTTCGGGTAAAGTGGTTCATTGATTAATTTCAAGTAGAAAATTTAAGTATAAAAAACACTCACGAGGCCATTGATATAATAAAGATGTGACGAGAAATCAGTAATATTTTTGAAATATTTTGATTAAAATTAGTTCTATTAACATCCAGTTAAACATTGCAAATGTTTATATAATTATAAGTCGATTATTAATAGCAATAATTATACATAAAATGATTAAAACAAATTCTAGTCACAAATTTAGGATATTAATGGCCTCATAAAGCTTATTGAATAATTACTCAATATTTTTTGTGTTTTGTTTTATTTAATTTTTATTTTTTAATTTAATTTTTTATTTTAAAAACATTTTTTTTAGTTTTTTTTTTCTACTTAAAATTGATTAACGACCCACTTTAACTGAAGATTATCACACCATTTCTGGCTACCCTGTACCCTATACAGGGTGGCCATTGTACCATTTGAAAAACTAAACTTTGCTCAATAATCTAAGTAAATTGAACACGCTGTATATTAAAAATATACTGGGTGTCCACTCTCAATATCGATGAAGGAAATTAATATGAGTATTAAATTAAATAGATTTTTGAAGCGTAAACAATTCCTCAGTCTGTAACAACTACAAAGTGCATTCAAAACTATTTCGTCCCTTTCCTTTATGGGAAACAATGCGTAGTAAAGATTTTATAATTACTTAAAAAATAAATAAACCTCGACACCCAATACGGGTAAAAGGGAATAAGATTAAGAAATAAAGAAAAAATAAATAATTATTTTCTCAAATATGGATTTATTGAGTAATATTTTTCTTTTCACACAATATATATATATATATATATTTCTTTAAATTGAATTCTAATCAATGAAATAAATAAATATTTCAATCTGTTCGCATGTGAGCGAATGTGTGTATAACGTATCAGTATCAATATCAAACAAAAAATATTGCGTTATCTTTCCACAAGAATCGATTTGATAAGATGAAGGCCGGTTGACTGATTTACAATTTCTAATCATGTAATAAATACGTTGATAAAAATGAGAAGACATTTTAATGGGTTTCTGAATTATATTTTTTATAACAATCTCAACACCACAGATGGTATTATAGATATACACAGGTTAGTTAAAATTACCGAAACGCATTCTCAAATCGTAAAAAAATTCAAAAATAATTTCAAAATTAAAGCTTCTCGGACTTAAACAAGCTATCGTTTGAATACACATGGTGTTCAATTTACTTAGATAATTAGGTAAACATACTTTTTTTTAAATTCTAATATTAATTGTAGGAACTTTTTGTAGGAATCATTTTTCTACAAAATGCAGTATTTTTAAGCTATAAGCAATTGATATACGCATAATATTGTATTTGTTGTATTATTTACTTTCTGTTTAATGTTGTTGATTTTGTTCATTTTTAGCCATTTAATTGAAATAAGTCTATATATATGTAAGTGAGATATTTTTTTAAGTTCAAGAATCTATATAACAAACTGTGTAGGCTTTCACGGCCAGTATAATTAGAATTGTTGATTTCCGGGCCATTAGACCATGGTCTGTTGTAGTTTTAATCCAATTAAACTCCAATAGACCTCGGCTCAATAGCCTGGAAATCAAAAATTCTAAAAATCTATATAACTTAAAAGAATTCATAATTTTTATACGAATTCTACAAAAAAATAATTATTAATACTAATTATTAGAATTCATAATGTGATAATATATAGGGTGTTCCACTTGATAAGAGAAGTTTATCAATTTGTCATTGTAAATTGAACACCCCGTATATTTAAATTTGAAGATCTTCAGATGATATCCTCTAATTTTTCAAAAAACACATTAATTTGTTCCCAAAGATACTTCCTAACGATTTGTTAAGATTGGGTTCGATATTTAATACATAAAATTAATTAAATCAATTATTTATTTTATTTCTGCGAGAGCATCGAAAACACGTCGGAGCTATCTAGACTAAAATCAGTACTCTCACGGGATGCAAGACACCCGTCGGAATGCTAAAAAAGGAGAATGGCAGCCTCACTGGTAACCTCCGTCAAAGTCTAGAACTACCCTTACACACACACTTCCCGGGCTGTAATCCTGTTATTGCTGAAGTTATTGTTGATTATCTCTGGGACTGACTGGGGACTAGCCAATGAGATAATCACCCAACAAGACACTCGCCTAGCCATTAACAGATTTCCCCTTTCAAATCACCGGGTCCGGATGGTATCTTTCCTGCTCTACTCCAATGGGGACAGGAGTTACTACTGGAACGGTTGATAACAATTTTTCGGGCAAGCATAGTGCTTGCACATATTCTGATAACCTGGAAGCAGGCTAGAGTGACTTTTATTCCAAAGCCTGGGCGGCCGGATTATATGGCCTCCAAGGCGTACGACCGAAAACAATGTCCTCGTTTGTGCTAAAAACACTTGAAAGGATAGTTTAAAGCTAAATCAGAACTGCTCTCATTGAAAGACCATTCCAACTGACACAGCACGCCTATACCAAGGGTAGATCTACGGAATCCGCTTTACTAAACGTAGTCAACAGGATCGAGAGAACCCTGGACAGGCAGAGTTGGCACTAGGAGTTTTCGTGGACATTGAAGGGGCTTTCAATAAAACCACTACAACGAAGATAGAGCAGGCTCTCGTACGCAGTGGCATCCCTACCGGAATACGTGAGTGGATAGGAAGCCTACTGACAAACAGAAACATAACAGTATTATCGGAGCAGGATAAAAACCAATGCAATATTAACAGAGGCTGTCCACAAGGAGGGGTACTTTCACCTCTTCTATGGAACCTAGTTCTGGATAGCCTACTGCAAACGTTGCACAACAACGATTTTCACGTAACAGCGTACGCAGACGACCTTGCCTTAATCGTCAGCGGAAAATACGAAGAGGTGCTGCGTGATAGAATGCAAGCAGCCCTAAACATTATAGCCAACTGGTGCGAGGAACACTCCCTCTCTGTCTATCCGACGAAAACGGAGATGGTTATCTTCACCAGAAGGTATAAAGTGAAACGGAAGGCACCGAAACTCAAGGGCATGACGCTACAGTTCAGCAGCGAGGTGAAATACCTAGGTATTCTCGACAGTCACTGAACTGGAAAGCGCACCTGGAAAACAAAACTGAAAAATCGATCAGAGCCTTCTGACAATGCCGTAGAGCGATAGGCAAAACCTGGGGACTGAAACCAAAGGTAACTCTTTGGCTTTATACAACAATAATCAGACCCATGATGGTCTATGGAGTAGTGATATGGTGGGCTAGAACTAAAGTACAGACCGCCATAAAACTGCTCAGTACAGTACAAAGGACCGCCTGCCTATCGATAACGGGCGCAATGAACACAACGCCAACGTTAGCAATGGAAGTGATGCTATGCCTACCACCACTAGATTTATACGTGGAAACGACGGCGCTGGCAACCACCATTCGTCTAAAGGGTCATGGGATTTGGGAATTGGCCAACTGTGGAGAGGTAAGATGCGGCCTCTGGAGAGCTGTCTGTGAAGACATTCCTCTTCTTGAGGCTGGCACAGACCTATGCAGTCCTACTCTCGTAGCGGGAATGTCTTACGGTATAACCACCCTACCCACAAGTATAATGAAAGAGTCTGCGTCTAGAATATATACATATGCCTCGATTAAGGGAGAACGCTCAAGGATTGGAATCTATTCCAGGTCTTTGAGCATCTCAACGAAACTAGGCATGGGAAGATACAACGATATCAACCAGCTGGAGACAATGGGCATAACGCTTGCGGCTGAAATCATCTCCAATCGCAAAATAACGAACAAGAGGATACTGATACTCACGGACAGCAGACGGACGCTCCATTCTCTGAGGAACAGATTCACCTGCTCCAACACGATTAGGGAGTGTCACAGACAGCTGTCCAAGGCATCTCAGCATAATGAGATAGAGGTATCCTGGGTTAGAGGACACAGTTCTGACGGGGGCAACAGAAGGGCTGACATGCTGGCGAAGGCGGCGGCGAATCTGAACATTCAGTCCCCACAGCCGCTAGCACCTATTCCTCCTGCGACCCTCATCAAGCTAGTCCAAAAAAGAATGACGGAAAAATTCAGAGAAAGATGGGACGACGCAACTGACTGCGCTTTTGCAAAGGAAGCACTTCAGTATCCGAGCAAGTCTGCGGCAAGCAGATATCTCAGATTAGGCAGGACAAACCTAAGGAGGATAACAGCTATCCTCACAGGACACGGTAGACTCAACGCTCACCTAATCAGGCTGGGACTCTCAGAGACACCAGACCAGGCTGCGGGGAGGAAGACGAAACAGCAGGGCACTTACTCATAGAGTGTCCGGCGACCTGCGAGATAAGGGAAGCTATCATGGGTGAAAGATGGCCTAACATGGCCTACATAAGAGACCTGCCCGCCTCTGTGATACTGGATTACCTCCATGGGACAGTCTGGTTGTAGCAGAGGAGGGCGGGCCTGTAATTAAGGGAGGCTAGGGGCCTTTTAGGCCTATGCACAGTGCTTACAGCACACCTTCACACATACATACATACTTAAAAAATACAAATTTTATAGAAAAAAATATTTTTACATAATATTCTTAGAATTTCGTTGATTACTGAGGTACTTAGTTTTTCGAAAATCCATGATTTCTTTAATAAATGAATAAATAAAATTTTTGTATTTAATTACACTTACAATTGTTTCGCTACGCTGTAGCGACTTCAAGTGAAGAATGTTGATTCTTAGAATTATATAAAATAAATATGAATAGATTATTAAAAATCAAGCAATTTTATTATTATTCAATTTAATCTGTGTTAATTGTTTTATTGGTTGATTTTTAATAATCTATTCATATTTATTTTATACAATGTGAACTACCAATGTTTAAACATTAATTATATTCTTAGAATTAATTTTAGAATTCTAAAATGAGCCGTGGTTTATTAAAACTCGAACATGCTGTATATTCAAAATATATTTAAATGACAGCTTGTAAATACCTAGACATCCTCTTTGACCCTAAACTTACCTTTAACGACCATTCCACTATCCTAAAAGCCAAAGTTAAGTGTAGAGCGGCACATTTTAGAAGCTTAACCTATAAACAATAAGGAATTAGTACGAAAACAGCTGTACACATCTACAAAATGGTGTGTCGCCCTTTACTAGACTACGCAGCAATCCTTTACTACCACCCCAATCCAGTTACCTTGAAAAATATGCAAGTCGCCGAGAGATCAGCCCTTAGAGTGCTAGCCAAGATCAGACACCCCCAGAACCCTTTACATAATCCTTCAAATCCACTCCTATATAAGCTCACCAATATTGCTCCCACCAAAGAAAGACTTTCCTTCTTATCTCAAAAATTTGCCTCAAATCCCATAAACATAGAACTAATAAACTCCCTATGCATTCCACGTAACAAAACTATAAGTCCCAAACGTAAATTCCCCAGTCTAACCCTCCATGAATTCATCAATTAATTGAACATCATTCAAGACAGTTAAGTGACATACATATCCGACAGAGACTTTTGACTTAGACTGTTAACGATCATCACAAAATCCAGGCGAAAAGACCACCGGTCGATAGCCAATTGGCAAACTCTTACAGCATGTATTGTAATATTTTATGTTATATGTAGGTGTTGTAATACGTTTGTCAATAAAGATTATATATATAAAAGATGACAGCTTGTTTTTATCAAAAAAAAAATTTTTATTTATATTTTGAAATTTCTTGTCGTTTAAGAATTATCCGGTAATTTTAACTAACCCTGTAAATGATTATATATACAGGGTGTTTAATATCTTTAGAACTATTTGCTGGATCAATATGAACATTGGAACATGTATTTGACTAATTAATATTTATTTATGGCGATTATTTGTAGTATTAATAAAAAAATCTTAATAACACTATTTAAAACTATAAAACGCTTTGAAGGTACAGTTTACATAAAATCTTAGCCAAATTAAAAACTAAGGCGCTTTAGACGATCGAAACTTTAAAATTTATTCAAATATTTAAAGTGAAGTATTCTCAACTTCTAATAAATGAATATATTTTACTGATTGAAATCAAACACACATTATTAATAATATGACTGTAATTAATTCTCAATATAAAAAAATAATTTAACAATTTAACAACAAATATTAAAAAACAGTTAATAGCAATATCATTTCTGCAATTATTGACGTATCTTCTCAGAAGTGGAGTGCCTCATGCACTTTTATTGTTTTCATAAAATCAATAGAACTTACAGTTAAATACACATTTGTAAAATGTCAATGGCATGAGTTATAAATTAACTATAATTAAATGTTAATTGACAGTGACACAAAACAACCTTTCCGGAGGTGATTCAAGTGGCGTGCCTCGTGCACTTTTAATGTTGATTGCTAAATTTCTAAATTTATTTAATTTTTTTTTACTCAAAATATATTTTTGGCTTTTAAATAATCCCGTTTTGGTTAAAATGAATAAAAAAATTAGTAACAAATGTTTTCTAATTAAACACAATTTGCGAAACACTAAATTAGCAAAGAAAGGAAATCAAATAGTGTTTTATTAGTGGTCAAAACAAATAGTGATTAATAAATATTTTAATAAATACGTACGTGTATTGAACGTCATTTCTATAGTTATTCGGGTCATTGTGGTCAATTCCTGGTTGCATAGATAGCCTGAAAAGAAAAAAAAATAAATTGAAAATAAATTTACTACCATAATTGAATCAGTCATTTTGAAAAGGCATTTTCTACTAATTTTATCTTTTTTTTCAGATCCCACACTTCGGCCTGGCTAGTCATGTAATTCATTTGAATACAGGTAAAGCAATTTAACTTACAAAATCTACATTTATTAACAAAAAAGTATAATGATTAAGAAGATTTTGTGTTTTATAAACGTTTTGAAATTTTGAAATTGGCTCGGATTTCAAAATGAACGACCCTATTATTTGTGTGTTAAAGGTCCTAAACTACTTCATAAAGAATGTTATTAATTTAATTGCATGACAAATTTCGAGTATACCAAGGACGTAAAATTATATGTTTAGACTGTAAACATATAAAGAAAATTTTCCGCCGAAGTATTTTTCTTTATATGTTTATTTACAGTCTAAACATATAATTTTACGTTCTTGGTATACTCGAAATTTTTCATGCAATTAAATTAATAACATTATTTTATGTCATCTCAATTATCAACGCAGTTCAATTTGAAATTGGAAAATGATTCATGGATCGTGGAGATGTTCACTTCGTCGTACATTTTCAATTTATATCAAATATTAATCTTCCAAACGAACAAACCGATATTTTTGCCGCTCTTTAACACCCTTAAATAATCACAATTAAAAATAAAATACTCCTCGACACCCAATACGGGTAAAAGAGGATAAGATTAAGAAAGAAAGAAAAATTAAATACTTAAAAATCTATTAACAGAAAATTAAATTTCACCATAAAAAAGTCTCTGTAATAAATTCCTTCGATCTGTGTAATAAGTTACAAAATATTCCAATAGAGTCAGACGAATTTTTGGTTTCTTTTGATATAGAAACATTATATCCAGTATCCTCATAAGCGAAACAATTAAAATACTTAGAAACCTACTAACAGAAAATTCAATTCCACCAGAAAAAAAAAGTGAAGGAAGGAATAAAATGTGTTTTTCATTCTGATTAAAATATCTTCACATAACACAATTTAAACAACTAGCCCTTAAATAATATTGATCTGTATATCCGTTTTTTGTTATACTTCCCAAGAACACCCACACTGTCGAAACTTGAGTCGTAATAATATTTATGTGTGAATGTATGTATAATCATTGAGCGCGTTGCAGCGCTTTACGAAAACGGTGTCGCTAAACGGTACCGCTTTATGTGTGGTGCTGCAGCGCTTTATCAAACAGTAAAGCATATATTTTTTCCGATTGATCGCTTTTCAAGCCGTGCAGCTGTAAACAAAATCGCCATATTTTCTTGAGCGTCCTTAACATCGAAAGCGTATTCAGGGAACATCAAGCGCTTTGCTCTGTCTAAAATTTCCCTGAATGCGCCCATTATAAATGGTAAAAAAATAGTAATATTTTCATTAAAATTAAATATTTATATGAAGTGGGCAATAATTTGATTTATTTAAAGAGAAGAGTTTTTTTTTTAATTCTTTTAAAATCAAATTTTTTTAGGTGAAATATTTTGAGCTATATGTATAGTGAGGAAAACCTTATACAAATAACACAGTTTTAAATATGCCCATCATAAGACCGTGAAATAACTACAATTATTCCCAACAAATCCAAAACTATTTAACCTGTAAACAACTCCAGCGTCCACTTTTTCTGCTTCAACACCGCCCTCATTGTCGCGGAGCAATTTAAAATATCAATAGCTTGTACAATTTGCCCATCCACTGCTTTTTTCCTCTTCCTTTCGGAAAAAGGTCCGGTTGCATTATGATGCCGAGTCAGTTTTGTGTCTATAGAGGGTGGATATTGTGAGGAGCACTTCCGGCGCTGGGTGTAAAGAACCCCGCGGTTACCTGTGCACCCCCGACAATGGGGTAAATCGTCCGTGGTATCGTCCTTTCCGCCGGACATTACTACGATTTTTACTACGAGAAACTATCCCACTTTTCACACACCGTACACACAGTTGGATGAATGAACTATTCAGGAGCATTCAGAGAGTGATTTCATTGACTCGCTTTTTTTTCTGAAAAGTGTTGGAGTGAAACTGGTGTTGCAGAAAACCTTATAAGAATATTTTGATATATTTTTATTTAAAATATGTATATATATATAAATATCTTTATTTATGAATTTTGTACAATGAGTTGTGTGTTTACATTTTTATATATTTTATAATACTGTCGGTTATAATAAAGCAAAATTCACAAACTGGCTATCGACCAGAGGTCTTTCAGCCTTATTATTAATATTAAGCATCATCTAAGTTAATATTAATAACAAAATTATAATCTAAATTGAAGTATTCTTATAAGGTTTGCAGCAGCACGAAATTCATTTATATTATTACTAAAAGTCCGACGTGGTCCAGGAAATCTTCCATACAATGGTGAAAATCGTGAAATACGACAGAGAATGATAATAAAAAAACCCATGTGGTTAAAATTTTAGTCACGGAGTGTAAACTCTTTACTACTAAAAGTCTTTATAATTTTGTAAAATGAAGAAATAGCAGTAAATATCTTCATTTCTTCTTTATATACATAATAAAACATAAGTAGAATAATGTAGAAATTGTCTATTGCCCATAAATAATCTTTTTGCTCAAGATAACATACTTTAATTGAAAAATAAAAAATACACTTTAAAACTTTATCAACAAATCTTTATAATTTTATAATGTTTTTTGTTTAATAATAAATAAACCTAATTTATTTTTATACCTTTCAATCACCAATACTTGGTTTAACTTTTATTAAGTAAATAATTAAAATAAATTAGGTTATAAATCATAATAAATTAAAGACAACGCAAGCGCCATCTTTGCACATGGAACACACTAGTCTGATGAGTTATCCATACGCTATCATGAATGCTGGCTAAACATTTCATTAAATTAGGTTATATTTTATCGATATTTATTAATAATAGTTGTTGAGATTAGTTTGATTATTAAAATAACTTTTTTGTATACTTTTTTTAAATTTTGTTTCATTAAATACATTTTTTTTTACAAATTTTGTATTATTAGATTATTAATCCAGATGTACCGGGTGTCCTAATAAGAAAGGTAACAGGCTATATCTCAGAAACTATGAGTGCTGGAGCTTCCAAATAAAACAAATGTTAATAAAAGGTGAAAATGCTGGAAATAAATTTCAAGTACGTAACTCTTCCGGTAGGGGGCGCAATGAATAGTCGAAAAGTAATATTGCGATTACATCAAAAAAATGTTTAATAAAGACATCATAAAACTACACTTTTTGAAATCATGATAAGTTCGCGAAACAAAAATGTTACAGAAATGTTTTTCTTACTCTTGAAATAAAGGGTGGGGTAAGGTCAGAATTTATAATGAGCAAACTATTTTGTTTTTTAACCGATTTTAATGGTTTTAATGTCATAAGAAAGAACTTATCATGCTGATTAAAATTATTGGCAACAATCAGAAAAATAACTATCTTTATCGCTGCTAGGTGGCGCCAACTTAAAGTATAGATAATTTTCCCATTTTTCTTAAAAATTTCAAATGGAATGATATATTTTTCTTAATGAAAATTAAAAAGTAAGAAATTTAGTGAAAACCGGAAGTCTATATCTAAATCCTATCAGAAGTTATAATTATAAGAATTTTTAGAAATAAAAATTATTAATGTAAATTTTAAGAATTTTATGTGTTAATTTAAAATAAATGAAATTATAGCTAAAATAACAAAATTAAATTATTTTTTCACCGGTAGGGGGCGCTTTTTAATTTTAATAATAATTTTTATCATTTTTTTAAATAAAGATATATTTCTTATAATACAGGTGAATAGAGTATTAAAACTAAATGGAAAAACATTTTCAATGCCAAATTTATATCAAAATTTTGTCTTTCAAATTGTCAAATGACTCCACCGTCATATTTAATACAATCACATAATTGTATACAATTAAATAAGCAGCGACATCCACTCTAGCAATAGCAGTATATCTATTTCTGAAGTTTTTGCATTTCAGATCCAAAAAGAGGAAAGACATCCTCGTTCTGGTCCTGGATTGATAAAACAATATTTTTTAATTTTCCCCAAAAATAAAAATCTGAACATTCGGCAAATCGTGGTGACCAAAAAAAATAAGCATCCCCATCTATTCACCTCTCAAGAAAGAGTATATTCAAATAATTTAGCACGCTTTAGAAAATGCCCCCTGGTGTTGATAAACTAATTCAGTGTTGTTGTTTTTGTTATAAATTTTATTAACCTCAAAAAGTTTTCCAATGACATTTGAAATTTTCTTTTATATATAACTTGTGATAGAATAAAGGTATTGAGATGCGGTTTTCACCAAACTTCTTACAATTTCACGCACTTTCTATTGATACTAAGAAAAATATATCATTCCATTTGAAATTTGTAAGAAAAATGGAAAAATTATATTTCTTTTTAACTTGGCGCCACCTAGCGGCGACTGAATTACTTATTTTTATGATTGTTGTCAATTGTTTTAATCAGTATATGTTCTTTCGTATGAAATTAAAATTATTAAGATCGGTTAAAAGAACACCCTTTATTTCAAGAGTAAGACAAAAATTTCTGTAATATTTTTGTTTTATAAACTCATCATGATTTCAAAAAGAAACTACACTTTTTGAAATCATGATGAGTTTATAAATGATGCCTTTATTTGAATTTTTTTTTTAGATAATCGCAGAATTATTTTTTGACTGTTCATTTCGCCCCCTACTGGAAAAGATACGAACTTGAAATATATTTCCAACATTTTCTTATGGTCACTTATATTAACAAAGATAGAAAAAAAAAACAATATATGCTTCCAGGGATCAATTTTAGTGTTAATGTCATGTACCTTATCTTCAATTGTTTTCAAGTTATATGTCAAAAGTCAAAATTTGCCAATTTAGAAATATTAAGATAACGTCTTTATTTGAAAATATATCTACTTGCAGTAAAAACATTTTTAAGGCTTTTCTTTAGTAGAATACGCTGATGTTCTGATTTAAACAATCAACAATATACATTCAAAACAGTCTGTATTGTAATTTTAATTAACAGAAAAGAAATACCATATCCTTTAAAGTTTTTTTTGAGTTTCATGAAGAGTATACTCAATATAAATAATTAATTGAGTAAACTCAAAAAAAAAAACTTTGAGGGATATGTTATTTCTTATCTGTTAATTAAAATTACAATACAGACTGTTTCAAATGTATATTGTTGATTGTTTAAATCAGAACAACAGCGTATTCTACTAAAAAAATGCCTTAAGAAAAAAATATAGACTGTTTTAAATGTATATTTTGAATATGAACATAAGGGTGATCGGAGTGAGGACTCCTCACTTCTTGCTCTTGTTATTTTGTATATTCATCCTCTGTAAAATGCAAATTCGTTGTTTACCCACTCATTCATTCCTTCATTGATAATTGGTAGCGTACAATCTCGTTGCACTATCGCGCAGAGTTTTAGACAAAACGGGCCAAATTTTTGGATTCGAAATTTACCTGTCGTCCCACCTAATAAATCTGCTTATAGGGGGGCTCTAAACAGTAATACCTGTTGGTCTGGTAATGCGTGGGAAACCCCGAGGTTTGAGTTTATTGCGGGCGCAGGTGTGCGATTTCCACTTAAAGGTCGGTGTGATTAGGGCAAAAATTCGAAAATTTGTGCGCGTGCACGTTTCGACACTTTGCACCTCAAATAAAATGGGAGATTTTTCGACGGGCTTTTCGGCACTGGAATTAGCGAAAGCGCATTACCGGAATGCGATTCAATAGGTTTATGGATGTTTCTACAGATTTTTAATAATGGACTTTAAAATGAAATTTTATAAGGAATTTATGAAATAAGTGATTTGATTTCGTTTTTGCAGCGAATTTGATAAACACTTTTAGTTTTGTTTGTATAACAAAGTTAAAAGTGTTTTATCGTATTGAATTAACATGTATAAAGGATTAAATAAAAGAATTTGAAAATAATTAATTAATTATTATAAATAGAAAAGAGTGTTATTCATTCACTTGGTCACAGTTATTTAAATATATTAAATAAAAATGATTTGAAAATAATTAATAAGTTATTTCCACATTTAGCTCTGTAACATTTTGAATGTGGAAATAATTTATTAATTATTTTCAAATCATTTTTAATTAATATAATTAATTATTTCCTATAATTAATGGTTTCAATATGTAGACACTGGTAGTTCATATTGTATAATTTATTCATTCATATCTATGAATAAATTATTAAAAATCAACCAATAAAACACGGATTAAATTGAATAACTTTAAATTCTCGACTAGTTTCGGTTTATTAGCCCATTTTCAAGAGATGAAATTCCGAAACAGGTGTCTGCAGATAGCCTTTTATTTTTTGTTTTATTTTTTGCAATAAATATTTTGTTATTGTTATGCAAGCGCAAATGTACATTATCGAACATTTGTTAAAGTACTTATGTAACATAAGTCAAAATGTCATAGTAGCTAAATAGGAAAAAAATTATTAATTATTTTCAAATTCTTTTATTTAATCCGTTATATATGTCAATTCAATACGATAAAACATTTTTAACTTTGTAATACAAAACAAAACTAAACGTGTTTCAAATTCGCTGCAAATCTAATCGAAATCAAATCTTTTTATTTAATTTATTTAATTACTGTGATCAAGTGAATAAATCCTTTTTTTTTCTAGTATTATGTATAATCCTCCGCCTATAATATTCCTCCTTCATAATCCAATATTTCAACAACTGCTATATATATACTTGACAATGAGTCGCAATATAAGGATTTTTATGATTTTAAAATTTTTAATAGTAACCAAATTATCGACAGATCCTCTCAGTTAGCTTTATCCAAAATCAGACATCCTCAAAATCCATTAAAATCCTCATATTACGCATAATTAATTGTTGATACTTGTTTAATATTAATATGAAGGTAAAAAAATAATAAAATACTTTGCTTGTATCATGCACTTAAGTTTTTTTATTCCGTAACTAGTTTCGACTTAGTCATTATCAAACGGTCAATTAACGATTGATTGTAAAAGACTAAATTTTATTTGTTGTATACAAATTGTATATTTAAATTTGTACACAACAAATAAAATTCAATTGCATTTATCTTAAAGTTTCATTAAATGGTTAAAGTATCTACTTTTTTAAACGAGAAAGAAGACACTGTTATCTTCGAAAAAAAATTGTATATTTTATTTGAAAATGGATTATAGTTTACTACACAAATAGTGATTCAAAAAGATCTGATTGAATTAAAGCAATTAATGGTTTTAATATTTAGACATTGGTAGTTCATATTGCATGAAATAAATATGAATAAAACAAATTTTAAATTCTCTTGAAAATGGGCTAATAACCCGAAACTAGTCGAGAATTTAAAGTTATTCAAGCTAATCTGTTTTTTATTCGTTGATTTTTAATAGTTTATTCATATTTATTTCATGAATTAAAGTAGATTAAAAAATGTGTTAGGTGGTTTAACAAACGTTAAACATTCAGTAAATAATAATAATAAATTTTATTAACGGAAATTCACCATTTAACAAAAAAATATATAAATATTACACCCAAAAAAAAAACATATTAAATAATTCTTTAATTTTGTCGGCGTTAACTTGGTGGTAAATTTTCAATATAGTATATAAAGAAAACAAAATTACTTTTTTATACCACTTGGATTTTTTTATTAATCGTGACTAGTTTCGACTATACGGTAATCATCCCCAAACAATATTGTCTAGTCGAAACTAGTAACAATTAATAAAAAATCCAAGTGGTATAAAAAAGTAATTTTGTTTTCTTTATATACATATTAAATAATATTATAATTTTAAATGTGTGTATATAAAATATTTTACGTGATATTTAACAGTCGAATTTTGTTTGTATGAAGTGATTTTATTAATTAATTTGTATAAACAGTCTACATTTTGAAAAATGTAGTATTCTTTTTTACGTCTTACATAGTTGTTGAAATACTAAATGCAGGTCTAAGAATTCTTATTATTTTACTAATTGTTAAGGCTTCTACTTTGTTATACATAGTTATTCGATTAATGAAAACACTTTTTTAAACTTTGTTTGTATAACTGAAATTTATTTAGTGACTATAGATTCAACGTCATTAACGCGTCATTATCAAACTAACACTGTTAGTTTAATAAATTTCAGTTATGCAAACAAAGTTTAAAAAATTGTTTTCATTAATCGAATTCTTATTATGCTCTAAAATTTTTAGATATATTTTATCCAAAAAAATAATATAATTTACGATTAATTACAGTTTTGAAAATTATCACTGACATCAGTGATAAATAAATTAGAATTTTCAATAATTTCAAAACCTCTGATATTACTTAACTAAGAAGGACATTATCCTTCCCCGTAATCCAAACATTTCTCAAAATTTTAAACCCTTTGGTGTA
The DNA here is from genome assembly GCA_963082785.1 of Philonthus spinipes. Taxonomy (NCBI): domain Eukaryota; kingdom Metazoa; phylum Arthropoda; class Insecta; order Coleoptera; family Staphylinidae; genus Philonthus; species Philonthus spinipes. The sequence goes on along the minus strand of OY720299.1, from coordinate 25,560,109 downwards.
TCATAATAAATTAAAGACGACGCAAGCGCCACCTTTTGCCTAATTTCAAGTGGCATTGTCAACGATTTGGGTCTACAAGGTAGACGACCGAGAATCATTGTTTCGTATACTTTAAATATGACACCAGACACATGATTATATATATATACAATGATTCTCGGTCATATATATATATATATATATATTTATATATCTTTATTCAGACAAAAGATAATACAAAAGAATATAACATAAATAATTACAATACGTATAGGTATTAGTCTATTAGTCTATATGGGCTACGGACCAGAGGTGTTTCTGCCAGTCATGAATTTATATTAAGTCAAAGAAAAAATCTACGCTAGCTAGCTGAACTGTCCTGAGGATTCGCACAAATTAATTGATGAATAGTAATAGAAGGATATTTGTGTTTATGAAGAATAATAGGGTTACGGGGAAAAGAGAATTGTGTAAGAAGGGTTGGGTCATCAGGATTCTTTGCAATTTTTTTTTGCTTAAAGCTAATATATGCTGGGATATGGGTGCGATTTTTATGAGTATTTTATAATATTTATTAGTTTCACCGTTGCAAAATTTACATTTATTTAAATTGGCGCGTTGTACAATAGTTTTTCCATTTTTTCCGTCATTTTTTTTTGCTACTAGAACCTAATCAATCAACAATTTTACCTGAATAATGTCACACCATTATTATCCAACTTGTATATCCAACAAATTTCAAAACCTATTATGGTTGGATCGCTGTCAGTATTAATATTTGTGTTCAATTTTAAATTGCACTGCACTGGCAATTGAGATGACAGAAGGAATTAAATTAGCTTAATTTCGTAAAATGTTGTCTAGTTTCTAGTGATATGCTCAAATTAAAAAAAATGTTCAATTGTGAAAACTCAGAAAACACTTAACTTATAACAAATAATTTCAACACTGATATATTTACATAGAGCTTTTTTTATCAGTATTCATTTCTCCTGTGTATACCTATACGCGAGTCAAATGCATTAATGTATGTGTATTTAGTTGCCTATAACACGCAACTGAACACACATATGCCAAATAGTCAACTCAACATACACACATTAATCGGTTCAATGCATGGCTCGCATTTTTTGCAGGTATACACTTCGCCTAATGTATACTATAAAAAAACCTCTCTGTATATAATTTATTATTAAACAATTTCAACAAGTCAAACCGTTGAAATGCACAATAGTATTGGTATACAACAAAAACTAACGCTCAATTATGAAAGCTAAGAAAACACAATGTTTTCTCATTATTATTTCATGAGTACATTGATTAATGTCTCTTCATAAAGTTCTTCTAGAAAATGACTCCCTCTAAATATTGCTCCTCCTCATAAATCTCTCGCTATATTGTTTTGTAAACAGATAATATAGAAATATTATGTAATCCAATATCTGGCGGGGTATATGCTCGAGAAGTTAATGTTTCAATAGATCTTTGTGAAAAATTTACAGTGTAAGTAATTTTTGCAGTTGGAAAAAAGGGAATGTTCGATTTTTATTGATCATTGCCAGTAACTGTTCTTTGTTTAATTTTATTCTAAGTAAACGTACTTGGCAGGATTATATACGTCTGTGTTGTATAATACAAATTATTCGATTTCATTAATAAAACAATAAATTAAATAAAAAGAAATTTGAAAACAATAAATTTAAGAATTAATTAATTTATAGATAATTCAAGGAATAAATCAATTTCATTAATTAATGTTATTTTATCATATTTTTAGCAAAGATATTTAAATGCTGGGATTATGAGTTTACTACTTGATTTTTTTTATTGCACTACAAATATTTTCTTATTATAGAAAATATAGCTTTAAGGGTGCGGTTTAGACGAAAGAGATAGTTATATAAATATTGCCAATCACTAATTCGAGTTAGATTGCAGTTGTGATCAATGAACAATATTGTATTATACATTAAAGTAATCTTAAAATAAGCAGTAATTTCATCATATAAATTAAAAATTATTTTAATGTTTAGTTTGTGTGAAAAATAATTATAAAAATAATGAGAATTGATCAAATTTATAGCAAATTTCAAATTATATTTTTACTAATAAAAACTTGTGCAATAAAAATTTAAAGGATTTCACTGAGTTCTGCATTCAAATAACTTAGCAGACATGACCTATTAATTTCATTATATCTTACAATTTTCTTTTCTAACTTGAACTAGTAAATTAACGTAATACACGAAAATTAACGATTTATTTTTTATTTAGACTGATTCTTTATACTTGGTAGATAAAAAATTTAAATACATGTTCATATTATTAAATCCAAAAGAATGGCTCTTTTTTCAAACGATTATTTCCATTTTACTATATAACTATCTCTTTCTGCTAAACCGCAACCTTAAGTGATCAATTTGGTCAACTTCGTTATATGCAGTTAACCGATTTTTTAATACAAATATAACTGATATGGCGGAAAGACCTCTCTAATTGATAGCCAATTCCAGAACAAGATAATCATAAATTAAATTAAAATAGTTTCAAAATATTTATCAATCAATCATATTCCCTTTAACTTGTTAATTGTACATTGTAATTCAATTTTAATAAATGAAACACTTTTTTATTTTGTATAACTCGTTAGTTATACAAACAAAGTAAAAAAGTGTTTCATTTATTAAAAATGTTCCCTTTAGCCCTACATCCTCACGAGTATAAAGGTTGTTTTCTTTTTCAATGTTTTTTCTGTGTCGAAGATAATCATTTTTTTTGTGTATAATAACAAAAAAGAATAAAATTTAAAAAAATCTGATTCTGCTACTGTAACATTTTGACTTATGTTACGTAAGTAATGTACATTAAAACAACTACTGCTCGGGCAAATACCCCTCCAGACATTGAATTATATAAGGGACATTTGCTGCTGCACAGCAATAGCATATTGTATACTGCAACAATTTTGTTTGAATCGAAAAATATTTAATGCAGACTGAAAAACCTCCGCTCGATAGTCGATTCATTTACAAAATATAACTCTAATTTTATATATTATTGTACATATATAGACACATTTGAATAAAGATGGTTAGTTAGTTAGTTATTTAATGCAAAAAACAAACAAAAATGTTACGTGATATAAGGCCATCTACAGATACGTGTTTCGAGATCCATCTCTCGTCAGTACAGCTATGTCTGATTTAATTTAAAAGACTTTATTAAATTAATTAAATTAAGCGTACCATCCCGCGTAAGAAATCAAATGTAAATGATCGAGTTCTGAGACTCGGAGACTTTCTGCGTCGATGATAATGATGTTTTCTGTATAATAATAAAAACGAATAAAAAAAAATCTGATACTTGTGTGGAATAAAGATATATTATTATTATTATTATTTTATTTTTTTTGCTGTGGAAGGGGAAATCCAGTTACGGACGAAGTGTGGGATTCCTTCCAGTCGAGTGCTGACTGGTAGCCTACCCACTAAAACCCCTCCCACTTACCGGCGTCGACTGCCAGGGTCATTGGCCGGTCTCATTATTATTTCTTATATTTCTTACATAATTAAAACTTAAAAACTATGAACGTTTACAACAATTAAAATAGAGTTTTTAATAAGTTAGAAATACACTCAAACGACACAAAACACAATTCCAAAAAAAAAACAATGTCTTTCAAAAATACCACGAGTCAATGCTAGAAACCCTTTAATCTTCGTATACTGTATACCTAATTCTAATCGCCATGCTAACTCACCTATCATTAAAATGATGCGCTTCTACGATAAAATTCAGTACAATGTTGATACTTTCACATCTTTTCAGGAATTCAAGAGTAAGGCATATGAGTGTTTTATTATTTCTAATTTAAGGCTGGCAAAATTTATCGATTAAGTTGATTAATCGATTAAAAACATTTCGATTAATCGATTAAATTGTTTACTGGAAAAATTTTCTATCCGTTTTCGATTAACCGATTAGTTACGATTAATCTATTAGTCGATTAGTTTCGATTAGTCGGTTATTTTAGCCAACCGATTAGTTTCGATTAATTGGATATTCTAATCATTTCGATTAGTCGACTATTTTATCCGTTTTCGATTAGTCGGTTATTTCAGCCGACCGATTATTTTCGATTAATCAAGTAGTTTCGATTAGTTTCGATTAATTTCGGTTATTTTAGTCGACCGATTATTTTCGATTAATCAATTAGTTTCGATTAATCGATTAGTTTCGATTAATTTCGATTAGTCGGTTATTTTCAATTAATTGTCGGATAAGTCGATTAATCGAATATTTAGAACTTCGATTAATCGATTAGCGCCGAAGTCAAAAAAGTTAAGTGTTTTCTGTATATCACTTTTATATTATATTAAGTACAGTATTGTATAGTATAATACGGTATATAATTTGAGGTTGTTCTTTCATAGGCTATCGACCCGAGGTCTTTCTGCCATATATCAAATATTATTATTATTATTAAAAATATAATTCACTTCTTCTTCAATTATCTAGCTTTTAAAACAACCAATAACAATCTTCTCCTTTTACGATTCACACATAGACTCCGCGTTTGTAGTGCACATCTCCAAACACACTCTATTTACGACAAACACGATTATCAAAGTTTTGAGGAAGACGCCTCCCTTTGACGGTCCCGCGATATCTCTCATCGTCGAGGGCCCTTTTTGACACCTGTGCAGGTATTCCGGTCCCCGCCAGACATTCCGGAGCCGCCTTTTGAACGGACCACCCATTCAACCGGCCAACATCCGTTTACGGAGTTAAACTCACTCGAGAAAAAAATCCCTTTCGAGGGGTAATCGTTTCATTCAGCGCTAAATTGGCATTAGGAGGGGATTTTTGAATAAAAAAAAGAGTATATATATATATACATTCGGCAACTGCTTCAAGCGCACACGAACTCTTACAATTATTGTTGTTATTGGTGTGTACTTTTGTTGAGTAAACGTTTTAAAATGGGGAATTTTGTATGGAATGCAAGCTTAAATAGGGATTAAAATTTACTGCGACGATTTAAAAAAATATTTAAACTACAATTTAAAGCTGCGAAATAAATCTATCATTCTAATACTTATGAATCACAGTTATTAAAATAAATTAATTAAATTATGCTTCAATTCTAAAATATTATAAAAAAATAGATTGCTAATAATTTCATGAATGTTGAGGGTTCTCAACATTCATGAAATCATTAGAACACTGCAAGACAATTCAACTAGCTAGCATAGATACTTTTATCGCTGTACATTCTAGAAGCCGAAACTAGTCGGAATAAATTATAAAGTTAGTGAAACAAACCAAGTATTTTTTATTTCAAATTAATAAATCACCGTAAATTTAGACAGAGCAGAAAGATTCCAGATCGGTAGCTCGGACAGACTTTCACCATATTTTTGTCTTGTTGTGTAAATATAAATGTATCTAATGTTGTTGTCTGAATAAAGATATTTGTATATTTATATTGCAATTTCAAATATGTTAATAAATAATAGCTATAGGTAAAATTCCAGGTACGTGTTATTCACGTTTGTTATGGAATACCAAAGAAATCTAACCTTACAGGAAAGTCAATTTCTTTCAATCTGATTAACCCAGTTAATAATAGATCACTGGTTATAAATTATTCTAAATAATAAAGTTACCAACAAAAGTCATATTTATGATATTTATAACAAATATCACCTCACACTGAGAAGTAGAGAGGCACATATAACGATGTTATATAAGGCTAAATAAATAAATTTATAACAAATATAGTAGTCTGTTTTGTTTTATATATAGTAAACTTAAATGGTTTAGTATTTTTTCTAACATCTACGGGGACACTTTAGTTGATACTTAAACAGTTTTTTTCTTAATTTAACGCTCTAGGCGGTAATCGGTTAAATCAGAGCCATATTTTTTTTTAATTGTTTTTGAATGGTATGGAAAATATTCTTTTCAGAAACATTACAAATTTTATTCAGAGATTTCGATATCTTGAAAACTAGAACTAAAGATATTTTTGAATATCAACATCCATTGTTGATAATGTTGAATTTTCCATTGAATTATTTCTGAAAGATATTTATTTCAATTATATATATATATATATATATATATATAGTGGCTTTACCCCTTAAAGAGGTTTCCCGCTCCTTTAGGAGCTTTCTAGATCCTTATTTACAGGCGGATCTGTCTCCATATCTTATATTCTATTGCTTATATTCCTCCATAAATGTCTATCTCCTGTTTTTCTTTCCATTGTTTAATGCCAATGCCTTCTAGATCTTTTTCCACTTCTTTTAGCCAGGTGGTTCCCGGTCTTCCTCTTCTTTTTCTACCTCCTGGTGTCCATTCTAGTATAGAATAAATATTGCTCTTCGGTCCTGCCCTCCATATATGACCCAACCATTTTATCCTCTGTTGTTTTATATTTTGGACTCTGTTTTTTCCTATCGCTTCTTGCAACTCTTCGTTTATTCTTTTTCTGTGTTCATTTTCTGATATTCTTTTCGGGCCTAATATACTTCTTAATATTCTCTTTCTTGTATTTTTAGTTCTTTTTCTTGTTTTTGGTCATTGTTTCCGCTCTATAGATAGTTACTCATCTTATTAATGTCCTATACATTTTAATTTTTGTATTTCTGCTTAATATTTTATTTTTCTATAGTTTTTTATTTGCATAAAAGGCAAGATTTTTTTTATTTTCTGTACAAATAAACACGTTTTCGTCCTATTTATTTCGAATTTTCCTTATAGATTGTATTTTTTAGTCGATCTGGATTCGTGGCTTATATATTGAAACGGTTTCAAATTATCTTTTATAAAATATGTTAGAATGTTATAATTATTGATTATACTTTTGATATTAGTAATTAGCTATCAAAAACTAATTATATCAGCATTTTGATCAATTGTTGCTAAAATTGTTTATATTTTTTTACATTTTTTTGATTTACATACATTTTGAGTCATTTTGTTGATACAAAAATATATATTATGTTTTTTTATAATGTAAAGGAAGATATATATACTTTTGGCCAGAATTCTTCGAATATTTAATATAATTTAAATAATTGAAGATTGAAGAATTTAATCTTCAATTTGATGCTGATGCAATATTCGTTTAATTCTTCTCGTAGATTAATGGATAACTAAATTAATAATAATTAAATCTAGTACAAATTTAAAAAAATATATATTTGATTTGCAATCATAATTATCTGATATTGTTTACATATGTACTTAAAAATATATTTAAATTAATATTCAGGATATAAATTATTTATTAATACTGATATTTACAGGATCATCAAAAAGTTTTTCTTTGTCCTATCAATATGATTATTTGCTTCAAAATAATGCACTACAAGTGCTTTATATCATGAATTTATTTCAAGTGAATCGTTATAAAGCTAAATACCGATCAGATTCTAATCAATAACAAATGGAGAAAGTTAGCACAAAATATCCATAAACAAATAATGCTACGCTAGATTAGAATATCATGAGTCGAATTTCTTTTTAAAATAAGCTAAGCGTAGATTTATTTCTGAGAATGATTCAACCAATAATGAGACCGATATTAATTGAAAAAAAATATGAACATTTACATTTATATCGTTGATTGAAAAAATATTTTTGCAATCAACGATTTACATGAAACGATTAATTTTGTTTGAATATCAACAATTTCAAATTTATTATTTTGTATAATTAATATAAATCCTTTTTAAATTAAGCCAAAAGACAATAATATATCAATATTTAATGCAATGGAGAAATATTTAAATATTTATAAAGAGGCTTTTGCCACATACATTTTTGATATTTGCCTTATATTAAAAACTGCAACACAGGTTATTTACAATTTTAAATGGAAATTAGAGATTATAATCCTTATGAATTGATTTAATTTATAAATTATCATAAATTCGGATGCACTGTTCAAACTTTTTAAAATTAAATAAAAATAATTCAAAAATATTTTTAAATTATTTCGTCTTTTGCACTTACTCTTTATAATTATGTTTATTGACATTTTATTTTCATATTTAATAAAGGAATCAGAAATTTAAACATTTTTAATATTAAGATATACTTTAATTTTTTATAGGTGCCTTGGATAATCTATATAGTGCTCGTGTAAATAGTACAGTACAGCAATTACTCACTTGTGCAAATATTTTGAGGGACAAGAAAATTCGAAATAACAAATATAAATTATGATGTTTTTAAGTAGGCACTGAAATATTGACATTTTTGAAATCCCTATTATCAATATAGACAAATTTATTTATTTATTTATTCAACGGAGACACCTTTTTTTACAAAAATATTGAAAAAACTTAAACTTAATATTAACAAGGACATATTCGATATATATAGAAATTGACGAGCATTACAACTTAAATTTATTAGAAATCGATTCTACGCAGTAAAGATTTGAATATATTTATATTTGGAGCGAATCAAATTGTTAAGTGAATTCGTTTTTTTTTTTTAATTCTACACAGATGGATTTACTAATTACTATTCAAGATGTTGCTATTCATTACTATTCAAGATGTTGCAGGCCTGTCTTATTCTTATTAGAAGTTATAAATTTTTCAAAACATCTATTTTAGTTTAAAATTTGACAAATACATTTTAACTTTAAAACTGTCAGAAGTGGACATAAATCGATATGGGTGGGTGGTCAAATGAACGAGGAATCAAAAAAGAAAAATTAAAATGTAGGGTGTTCCATTTAAAATAACAAAGTTGATAGCCATTTCTGGTACAACCGAAAGTACACGAAAGTGAAAATCATGACAGCATTTTACGGGTCTATTTTTTTCTTTCTTTCTTAATCTTATCCTCTTTTACCCGTATTGGGTGTCGAGGTTGTCTATTTTTTTACTAGCTAAAAAAGTTGTTTTTGCATTTAAAACTATTTTTTATAAAAAAATGTTATTAAAATTAACTTTCATAAAAAATATTTATGATGGTAACATGGTGTCCGTTTTTTAATTTTTATTTTTTTTTTAATTCAATTTTTTATATTTAAAAAAACGCGTCATAGTGCACCCCGCAACTAAAAAATAGAAATATTAACGAAAACAGATTTTCAATATCTGTAATAATAATTAAAAAATCAACTTTATTTCAAAAGAAGGTGGTATCGCGCGCTCTTAAAACGGAAACGTATTGGGGACCGCAGCCTTAAACTAAAATGTTTTTTGATGAAATTGTGTGAGTTACGTGAATATAATGATAACTTTTAACCTTTCATCGCAAAATTATTGTTTACCAGATGTACATTTCGATCACAAAATGACCATTATCAATGGTTTTATATTAAACCACTTTTAGTGTGACCATTATCAATCGTTTTACACTAAACCTCTTTTAGTGTAAAACCATTGATAATGGTCACTTTGTGACCGAAATGTACATCCGGTAAACAATAAGTTAAATTTGTGAAGAAATGTTGAAAGTGTTTTAATTAAAAGTTAAAATTTTTCTCTTAGGAATTACTTGCAGAATGTTCACATAAAATTAACACACGTTAGGATTTCTTTACTTTTTAGGTTAACTTACGCATATCTATAATCCTCATCCATATTAATATAATCCGGAGGAATAATATGCCATGAATTATCGTAACAATCATCATAACCGCTCGCCATATTTCTTCCCACACGCACAAACAAACAAAAAAACAACAAGTCCTCACACGCACTTCTTTATTTTCCTCTCAATTATTTTATTGCGTTTTTTTTTTGCAAATCAGATCACTTACTATGAACAGATGCACGACACGACTGATCATTTAATTTCCCATCTATTTGAACAGCACGATACAGTTTTATTGATATCTGTCTATCAATTTCTGATAACGGGTAGCCAGGTGTTGATTGGCGCCTATAAATATATAAATACGGGATAAAGCAAATATATCATATCGCCTGCGTGTGTGCCAGCTACAGGTGACACCTTTACATCCTGTTTTGTATTAATTTAAGCCCGTCGTTTTATCTAGATTACCGGAATATGAGGAAAAATGTTGGATTTCAGAATACTTGCTGTGCGGTGTTGTTCATTAGTATAACTTTTAAATTGAAGAGCCAAATTTATGGTCAAAGAGTTATGGATGAAATTATTAATTTGTTCAATAATTTTTTGATTTCTTTTCATATATGATTTGAAAATAATTAATTAATAGCGAACGTCTCTACGCTTCAAATCATAAGGAACCCAATTATTAATTAATTATTTTCAAATCATATATGAAAAGAAATCAAAAAAACATTGAACAAATTAATACTTTCTTCCAGAATTCTTTGGCTATAAATTTTGCTCTTTAATTTAAACCCAAGTTTCTTGTTTTTTTTAATCATTCACAACGCATGCAATCACTTGGAAATGGCTTGGCGGGTAACTCCTAGTGCTGATAACGTCTCTTGGTTTTAAATCATAGTAACCCATGTTTCTTGTTTTTTAATCACTCACAACGCATGCAATCACTTGGAAATAGCTTGGTAGGTAACTCCTAGTGCTGAAGCAAGCTCTTTTTGCGTTTGGCACGGATGCTCATCGAGCAATTCAGTGTCTTTGAAGCGACGGAACCAATCACGGCACATTGCTTCACTTAGAGCAGCATCTCCGCAAACTTTTTGGAGTTCTCTATGCGCTTCAGCCGCCGTTTTCTTCGAATTAATTTATTATTTATTCATTTATTACCCAACAGAGACATCCAATAAAAGTGTAACATCAGTTTAAAAGTGTGTTAATTGGTATATATATTAGATAAATAAAATAATAACAAACAAAAATAAATTAGCCGCAATTATTCAATGAATGAAGAAAAGCAACACTTCCCGCAAATGAGGATTATTTAACACCAAATCAGATATTTTCACACAACAAAAAATATATGACGCTACAACAAAATCACTAATGTATCAAAGCTGTTTGTTCACCTTATGTCTAAGCTTGGTTCAGGACGTTTTGGTTGTATCACAATCGACCAGCACCTACTACTGGAGCCATCTCTTGAAAAACAGCGAGAACTTAGTCGCGCACCTATTATTATTATTATTTATTTATTTCTCAGTTTATACACTGGTTTCCTTTTTTTAAGAATTAACGGTATTATTACAAGTTTTGATTCTTAATTATTGTAAAAATCTTCTCACTGTAGATAGTGTTGCAAGAATACCTTGCCTTTTGTATTGTGTTGTGTATTTGATCGTGTAAATTTAATAGTTTTAAATTTTGGTGAAATGTTTTCGGTGTAATACCGGTTACCGAAATTATTATTATAAATACATTATAAAACAACAAAAATGCATTTAAAATTTATATTTTCATATCGGGTTTAGAAAACAACTAGTTTTTTTTTATGTATATCATTTTTATTCACTTTGTATAATTAATAAATCACACATTTTCTTGTAAACATGGTACAATTAGCATCACAGAGAATTCGAAAAAATCATCCACATTATTTTTTGTTCATTTAGTTTTCGGATTAATTATGTAAGCCTACGCTACTCTTGTTTTTTTTTTAATTCACTCAATTGCAACTCTACAAGACATTCAAAGCACCATTTTCTTTTTATATATATATTTAAATCCTCTGGTATATGAGTGTAACAAAAGATGTATTTTTAAGTTGAACCAATAATTGAATCAATATTCATTCCGAATAGTAAAAATTGTGATTAAAGGGGTGAAATATGTTCTGAAATAAGCTTCTTTTAATCAATAAAAAAAATATTTAAATGCGTACTTAAAATACTAGCATTATTTTGTTTTACTGTGTGTGTGTTGGTGTTAATAACCACTAAATTCATCTAAATTAGAACTAAATTTTTAACTAAATTATTAGAATTCATCTCCAACAGAAATTGATTATCAATAAATAATTAATTAAATAAAATTCACGTTCTTTCTCCTGCTTGATCTATTAAACTAGCTCTTGAAAAAAAAAAACTACTCTGGGTAATGCTGTAAAATTTCGCCTTTTAGAGCATTATCCAGAGTAGTTTTAGTTTAATAAAACAATACAAGAATAATAACCCACATGGCATAAACACGTCCAATATTGAATATTCCTTTTCGAATATCCGCGGATATCCATTGAACGTCCGATGGAGTAGCAATTTTCAAAATGTGCGGAATAAATATTCTATGGATATCCATAGGATATACTAAAATAAATATCCATATTTAATTCATAAAATGATATCCATTGAATATACTTTGATGAAAATTCATTAGAGAATGTACCGGGTGTCCAGATAAGAAAGGTCACCAGCTATATCTCAGGAACTATGAGTGCTAGAGCTTTCAAATTAAAAAAAATGTTGATAAAAGTGATCATAAGAAAAAGCTGGAAATAAATTTCAAGTACGTAACTCTTCCGGTAGAGGGCGCAATGAACAGTCGAAAAGTAATATTGCGATTACTTTACAACTATACTTTTTGAAATCATGATAAGTTCGTGAAACAAAAATGTTACAGAAATGTTTTTCTTACTCTTGAAATAAAGGGTGGGGGAAGGTCAGAATTTATAAAGAGCAAATGTCAAATAACTCTTTTGTTTTTTAGCCGATTTTAATGGTTTTAATGTCATGCGAAAGAACTTATCATACTGATTAAATTTATTGGCAACAATCAGAAAAATAACTAACTTTATCGCCGCTAAGTGGCGCCAACTTAAAATTTAGATTAATTTCCTATTTTTCTCAGAAATTTCAAATGGAATGACATATTTTTCTTAATGTTAGTAGAAAAAGGATTAAAAAGTAAGAAATTTAGTGAAAACCGGAAGTCTATATCTAAATCCTATCAGAAGTTATAATTAAAAAAAAAAATTATAATTAAAAATTATTAATGTAAATTTTAAAAATTTTATGTGTTAATTTAAAATAAATGAAATTATAACTAAAATAACAAAATTACATTATTTTGTCACCGGTAGGGGGCGCTTTTTAATTTTAATACTAATTTTCTAATTTTTTTAAATAAATAAATATTTCTTATAATACATGTGAAAAGAGTATTAATGCCAAATTTATATCAAAATTTTCAAATTGTCAAATGACTCCACCGTTATATTTAATACAATCACATAATTTTATACAATTAAGTAAGCAGCGACATCCACTCCAGCAATAGCAGTATATATATTGCTGAAGTTTTTGCATTTCAGATCCAAAAAAATATGTTTTTCCTCGTTCTGGGTCTGAATTGATAAAAAATATTTTTTTAATTTGCCCCTAAAATAAAAATCTGAACATTCGGCAAATCGTGGTGACCAAAAAAATAAGCGTCCCCATCTATTCACCTCTCAAGAAAGAGTATATTCTAATAATTTAGCACGCTTTAGAAAATGTTGATAAACTAATTCAGTTTTGTTGTTTTGTTATAAATTTTATTAACCTCAAAAAGTTTTCCAATGACATTTGAAATTTTTAATTTGAAATTTTCTTTTATATATAACTTGTGATAGAATAAAGGTATTAAGATGCGGTTTTCACTAAATTTCTTACAATTTCACGCACTTTCTATTGATACGAAGTAAAATATATCATTCCATTTAAAATCTGTTAGAAAAATGGAAAAATTATATTTTTTTAACTTGGCGCCACCTAGCGGCGACTGAATTACTTATTTTTATAATTGTTGTCAATTGTTTTAATCAGGATGATAAGTTCTTTTGTATGAAATTAAAATGATTAAGATCGGTTAAAAAACAAAAGAGTTATTTGATATTTGCTCTTTATAAATTTTGGCGTTCCCCCACCCTTTATTTCAAGAGTAAGGGAAACATTTCTGTAACATTTTAGTTTTATAAACTCATCATGATTTCAAAAAGTGTAGTTTTATAATGCCTTTATTTGAACTTTTTTGAAATAATCGCATAATTATTTTTCGACTATTCATTGCGTCCTCTACTGGAAGAGATACGAACTTGAAATATATTTCCAACATTTTCTCATGGTCACTTTTATTAACATATTTTTTATTTGAAAGTTCTAGAAGTCTTTGTTCCTGAGATATAGCCGGTGACCTTTCTTATCTGGACACCCGGTATATTCTATGTGCTCCACATATAATCGGCTTATGAATGAACATCGGGATGTTGATATTTTTAATGTTAAATCTGTGAAGGCATTCTTCAACTTGAATGTTAAGTATATTTCTTAGTTTAATTTTATTTTCCTTGTAATTTGAATTTACTGTCTTGTTTTGGTTTTCTTGTCAATAATAATAATTCTTTATTGACGGACGAGCCTTTTTACAATATATGATATAAATACAACAAATATAAAAAGTACAGATATTTTAATATTATTAATAACCCGACACCATATGGTGTGTATAAAAGGGGATACTGATTATATATATATATATAATATTAATAATAATTTAATTATTGTTGATTATTGTGTTTATTATGGAATTTTTTTAAATTTCAATCTGTAATTGGACCTTGTCCGTTGGTTGATTAAATAAATAAATAAACGTATTTGCACATTTGGGATAAATGGAGGATCTCCACTGGATATTTTGTGCTATGTGGGAAATGTTCTTATTTACCTAAATATCCTTAAATATAACCTATATGCTTAAATCAAATATTCAAAATCGAAACCCAGAACATATAAACTAATTTAATAATGATTAGAACATTTTTTAAACTATGGTTATTAAATAATTGACACAAACATATTTTTAAAATATTCTAAAGTTTATTTTTTAATATGACAATTCTTCATTGGCATATGAAGAATTGTCATATTAAAAAATAAACTTTAGAATATTTTAAAAATATGTTTGTGTCAATTATATTATATTATATTATATTATATTATATTATATTATATTATATTATATTATATTATATTATATTATATTATATTATATTATATTATATTATATTATATTATATTATATTATATTATATTATATTATATTATATTATATTATATTATATTATATTTAAAAAAAACTTTAGATGTAATGTTTCTTCAGATATTTTAAAAGTTTGTAATTTGCTTGTTTTCAAAAAACGTCATTTATTCATGTTTTAAACATGATTTTTACCTAAGATTTTTTTTTTATTGCGTTTATTTTCAGCCCAATTCAAACAGACCTTGTGAGAGAACTTCCAATGAAAATACGATTTTATTATTGTAATACAATCAAAGAATAATGTTGTAAATAAAAATACTTTTCAATTTGTATTTTACACTTATTAAAAGTTTGATACTTGATAGTCAAAACTATAGTAACTCAATTAAGGGGAGGTTCTGGAACTGACGCCGGAAATGGGTCAAGTTTGAGATTTTTTTCTCGTAATCGAATGAATCTTTGGCTTTATAAATATAAACTGCTAACGCCAACTTTACGTTTGAATCGAAGTGACGGTGGCGCTGCCATAGACCAAGTGCTAAGGCCAAGTACTAAATGAAAGCCATTTTACGGTGTGTGTAAGTTTATTGTGTTTAAATCTTATGAAACCAAAAATGTTCTAAGAATCGCCATGTTCTTAAAATATATTGCTTTGTGGAAGGCTGCAACTCGACTACAGAAGTATATGTCGATGTGACAGCGTGTTGAGGTTGTGTTTATGGTTAGGGTTCCGCCTGCAGTCGTTCACCGAAATCGATGTTAAAACTCCCCGTCGTGATCACAGATGGTGCAAGTGTCCCAAGACATCGAAGCCCCCATTCCGCGAAAATATTGTCAATTTACCAGGCTGAAAGATCACTGGTCGATAGCCAATTAACAGATATAAATTATACATTTGAGTTTGTTAATGTTTATTACTTATTTTGTATACTTTCTGTATATATCTGTTAATAAAGATTATTATTATTATTGTCAATTTAGCTACGAAAACATTTATGTTAGCATTGTTTTACATTCACATTGACCCATTCAAATTGTATAAGAAATAAATATATCCATGAAAACTCTATTGAATATCAATCTGTAGTTTTAACTGCAGCACTGAGCGCCCAAATTTCACTGAACGCACGAATTTTCAAGGTCGCCTTTTATACCGCTAGATGGCTTTAAAAGCGATCCAGTAGGCAAAAAATATATGCTTTGCCGCTTGTCTAAAACGCTGCAGTGCCACACAAATCGGTGTTCCCTCAACGCGACCATTCTGCTCACCAGTTTTTGAATTTCCCACCTTTTTGGTCACTGGGGCGGGGCTTAGCCGGGTTCCTACTTGAATACAAATATTGATCAGTGTTTACATGGGAAATGAAGGGGGACTAGCAGTCCATATTTATATAGTCAAAGGAATGAATATTTTGAAATGTGATTTTATCAGTTGAACTACAAATGTCCAGTTTTTAGAAAAAAAAAAACACATTCGAAATGGCGGCTTTAGTCTCTAGCAGGACACATACACACCGTGCTTAATTCTGCCCGGGGCTTTCCTCAGAACCATTTTTTAGCGTCAGGTCTAGAACCTTCGCATAAGTGTAAATTACAGTTATGCGAATTATTCTTAGACAGTTTTGTGTTGTAAGCATTCACTGTGTGGTACATGTTAAATTCACTTATGAATGAAATACTTTTTACTGGATATTTAGGGTAATAAAAAACACACTTAGTTTTTGTTTCACAGTAAGAAGAAACACTTTTTACTTATAATAAAATGTTTTTATTTTGTTTAAGGTAAAATTTAAGGTATTTTTGTTTAAGGTTTAAGGTAATACGTTCGACTACCTTCATGCAAGCAATACACATGGAACACACTGGTCTGATGAGGTTCCAAAAGGCCGTCACGTGTTATTCAAACGCTAGATGAATAGCAGTTGTACAATTTATTAAAAGTAAAAAGTGTGTTTTTATAAAACTATTTGAAATGTACTGCAAAGCAACGCCCACATTGCAAAACAGTCAAAGAATAATTCTAATGATATATCCCAAAATTACAAGGAATAAAATACAGACATACCCTTTAGATTTTAAAATATTTAAAAATCTGTGTGATTAAAAAAATTAAATAGTTTTCGGTGCTAGATTTGAATTTAATAATAAAGTGAACGCACACATAGCAAAACAATCAAAGAATAATTCTAATAATATATCCCTAAATTACAAGGACTAAAACACAGACAAGGGTCTAAAATATTTAAAAATCTGTATGATTAAAAAAATAATAATTTAAATTGTTTTCGGCGCTAGATTTGAATTCATTAATAACGCGAAGAATCTAGAGAGGCACAAACTGTTTTGTAAATTCTAAGCTATACACCCCTACAAATATCTTACATAGTTTCATTTATCACGTCTCAAATGATATTTTCGTGTATGTGTGTTGGTCCTGTTTGTGCAATACAAAAAAAATAACAAATGAGAAAAACAGTCGATTTATATAAATAAGCGGAAAAATAATAATAACAAATATGAAAACATTGCTCGGATTTAGAAAATAGATTTCACCGGTGAGAACGGTGGAACTAACCGAACGTTTAAAATTAGCAATATTATTCAATTAGTAGCAAATTATTGTAGAATATAACATAGTTTATACAATCAGTTTATATCGAACAATAAATGAGTTTTTACAACTGGTTAGTTCCACTGGTACCGTCTGCTGAACGCAACCATTATCAAAAATCTACCAATAAAATGAATAAAAACAATCGTTTTTTATAATTCATGCTTATATGTATTAAATTAAGGAATCATAATAAATTAAAGACGACGCAAGCGCCATCTTTTGCCTATTTTCAAGTGGCAAAAGTTGGCGATGTTAATCATCGGACAATAACTGAGTTTTTACGAAAGGTTAGTTCCAGATGGGACCGGTGGCATCTGCTGATTGCAACCATTATCCAAAATTTACCAATACAACATATGAAAACACTAAATTAAATTACTTTAGACTACAATGAAATTAAACAAGGAAAATTTCTGGCAATGATCAATAAAATTCGATCAATCCCTTTTTCCAACTGCAAAAAATTTTTATTGATCATTGCCAGAAATTTTCCTTGTTTAATTTCATTGTAATTTAAATAACTGCAAACGTGTGAATCATCTTTGTTTCATTTTATTTACTTTAGACTCTCAACTAGTAGGATGGTGTTAGATGAATTCATTAAAACCCTAGTAAATAGAAGATGGGAGAATGAAGACAAATGTTTCATAACCGAGACTCGATATAGCCAACAGCGAAAGACTGATAGCGTCAAGCAGAGTCAATATAAGGATGGCAGTAGGCACCACTATTAGCCACAGTCACCTAGGAAAACACAGGAAAGTCATGAAAATGATGCATCAAGATTTTTGTAGGAGCTGCAAAGACGAGGAGGAAGAATATTCTTTAGTAAGTAGCAAATAATTATAGAATATAACACTGTTTAAATTCCTGAAACAACATCTAAATTTTTACAACTGGGATCTTCAATACATCAAAAAACAGTTTAAATTGAATAACTTTACATTCTCAACTAGTTTTAAAGTTATTTAATTTAAACTGTATTTTTATTCGATGTAATGGTAGATTTTATTATAAATTCTCAATTAGTTTTAACGTTACTCAAAATGTTAATTTAATAAAATGTTTAACCTCCATTCATCTAGCGTATGGATAACTAGTGATTGCCATTCCCATATGCTGGATGAATGGTGGTTGAACATTTTATTGAATGCATTTCATTTCCTGTTCCCATAAACACCTTCCTTTAGTGGACGAAACAATGATTCTTGGTTGTCTACCTTGTAAACTCGAATCGTTGACGATGCCACATGAAATTAGATGAAAGATGGCACTTCCGTTGTCTTCCATTTATTATGTTTTATTGGTAGATTTTTGATAATTTGTTTATATTTGTTAATATAATATAAAATACCAATATTTAAATGTTAGAAATATTTATAATGGAAAAATAATAGGTAACTGAATATATCACATATATTTAATCCATAAAAAATAAAAATATATTTATATAATAATCTTCTTTCTTATAAATAAGAGTGACTCGATAATAATTAATAGCTGTTTGCACCACGGTTCGATTAACTTTAAACTGAAGTTGTATTTAATCCAACATATATGTAATCAAACAACTTTTTTGTTATTCAACAATTTAAGCACCTTTCGAAAAATGGATTATGACTTCTTACTGTTAATAATGTAAAAATAATTTTTAATACAAATGAATTTTAATAATATTTCATCAACATGAAAATAACGTTAAATGTTGTTACAGTGTTGCTAAAACGTTATTTGTTTGATTTTTTAATCAGTCATTAAATTTTCTTGAGAGGGGGGAGGTAGAGTTTATATATTTACAGCCCCCTAAATCCCCCCATTTATCTGCGTTACTGATTTTAACTAAATTTAGTGGAATAAAAACTAATAATTATTACTTAAAGCAATTATTATGGAGAAATCCTTAGAGGTGCAACCAACTATAAACTTATACAAAAAAAAAAAACATAAATTCACTCATATATAATAAAGCTGTGTAATATCGTGTATATGTATCCCCGAAAAGAATCACTTCGTAAAATGGGATGTGTATGTTTCATTCTTTGTTTTCGTTTCTTTTGACTAACTTATTTACTTTTTTCGTGACTAAGTATTTATGACTTGATTGTTGGTTCGTGGCTATCACTAGGCACGATGATATGATTCGGTGCTTTGTCGTCCTCGCTGGGCGTGATCTCTATGGTGCCGTAGGTCAGGAGAGGATCGCTGTCGTTCTGATAGAGGCCGCCAGAGGGCGCGCTCGACGCCTGGCGGTTGACCAGGTTCGACCATTCGTCCTCGCCTTTAGCCAGGGTATACATGCTCCTGCCCCTGATTCGTCTAGAAATTGAACTACCTGGAATTAATAGATATGGAGATTTTCAAATTGATGGACCTTGTTGTTCAATGGGGAAGATGGTTCGATTATTATTTTTTTTAAGAACTGTCAATTTCCTCTTTTATGTGCTTAACAATTTGTTTATCAAGTATTATCTTCAATTGTTTCAATTACCATCTTCAATTGCTTCAATTATTATCTTCAATTCTTTCAATGCTATGATGATAATAATTTATTTCTCAACAAGCAGAGCCTGGTTACACAGAAATATACATAAACTTAATTAAACATAGATTTACAGTATAAATGTGTACAGATTAATATGTTAGGAATACGCAGTCGCTAACATCAGACATAAACTGTTCTATAAAGGGTAAAAAAATGTTGACAAAGCATTGGATTTTGTGATAATTACGTACCATTTTATATAGGAGGGGGAACATGTAGAGAATAGTCTGGGCACATTAAAATTGATGTTAGACAGTAATTCAGAATTATCAGTGCAATTTTGAATTAATTTATGTAAGTCAATCGATCACGAACAATTGTTTCAATTATTATCTTCAATTGTTACAATTATTATCTTCAATTGTTTCAATTATCATCTTCAATCGTTTCAATTATCATATTCAATTATATCAATTATCATCTTTAATTGATTCAATTATCATCTTCAATTGTTTCAATTATTATTTTCAATTGGTATAATTATTGTTTTCAATTGTTTCAATTATCATCTTCAATGGTTTCAATTGAAGATAATACATAAATAATTGAATAGCTATACATTCGGGGCTAATCTGTAAGGGAAAAGTTCATTTTAAACAGGACTAGTGCTCACCTTCCTTTAGTGGACAAAACAATGATTCTCGGTCGTCTACCTTGAAGACCCAAATTGTTGACGATGCCACTTGAAATTAGGCAAAAAGTGGCGCTTGCATCGTCTTTAATTTATTATGAACGTTATTAAATAAATTCACATTCTATATATATATCTATTTAAAATGCAGCTTAGAATGTGTTGATATAAAATAACGTGCATGTTAAACTTAACATTTCCCTTACAGAATAGCCCTCATAAGCGGAATAATTATATTATTTAAATACAAATTATTGTAAGCACAATAAAATGAGTAGGATAAAAGTCTATGTTTCCATCTTCAGTAGTGTGTGAAGGTTTTAGAAATTAAATAAATCATGAAAAAATTACCAATACGAAATCCTACATCGTTTCAGGCACACAAAATTCATAGCCATATTTTATAACATAAACTATAATGTAAAATACTTAAAATAAAATACAAAAAAAGTCCCAAACCACCTTGAAACCTCCTCCTTCAAACATTATTAACACAAATAGGAAATTATAAAAGCAAATATAGGGTGTTTATTAATAATAAAAATGTGTTTCATGCACTAACTTTATTGCAAAAAAAAATACTTTTACATTTACATTGTGACTAGATAATTATCGCATGCAAAATTAATTCGAGCTTATAAACATGCTACATAACAATCAGTAATAATAATAAAGGAAAAAAGGTACATATTTATATACACAATTAATTATCTAACGTGGAATATATTAAATTATAATATTATTATCTGAAAATCATCACGCAAAGAAATTTTATCTTAGCCCTCTACATGTACTTATATAAATACTTCCTTAATTCAAGCAAATAAGAATCTTACATTGAAATTACATGAATAAAGATGTATATATAGGAATCTTTAAAAAAATCAATTTCAAACTAAAAATAAATACATGGCAGAAAGACCGACGGTCGAAAGCCATTTTCTGATTTTTAGCAATTTTTAGACGATTACATTTATATTATATATTATAAAATTATATAATGTAATACTCAACCCTGACACCAATTGGTAAAAGGTGACATCGATTATATATATATATATATATATATAATGTAATACTCAGAAATAAAGATTTTTCAATATATATAAATACATGGCAGAAAGACCAAGGGTCGATAGCCAATTGCAGAGAATCCTTAGAACATAAAGTATTTACTAACTTGCGTTTAAACAATATGGTATACAACTTCAGTCAATTTATAGCAAGAAATAATCTTACTCACTATAAATACATATTTGGAAAAAAAACTTAAACTTTTAAATTATATCTCCGTTTGCTAAGTGTTTAGTTTAAGGTCTTCTTAATTCTTAATGTAATTTGATGAGTTATGTTAAGAATTTAATTAGAAAATTTAGCACATAAAACGAAATTATTGGCATTTATTTTAATTTGTTATTTTGTGTTGTGTTAGGTTTTAATAGTTTGGCATTTGTGGTCCATTTACAACCTCAGTGCCGTTTTTCTTTTGTGATAATCTGTTTACGTTTTAATATGCTTTATGTTTTTATTTTATTATAGGTTTAAGTTTTGTTTAATTTATTTTAGGTTCTAGTTTTATTTTATTAATTTTTAGATTTTATTTATTTATTTTAGTCTAGTTTTTATGTTGATAAATAAAGCACTAATAACCTTTCTTTACACTTTATTTGATTTACCAAATGTACATGTCCGTGTCCGAACAGACTTGTTGTCCAAAATGTACATTTGATAAATCAAATTAATTTATCAATTTAATTTGATTTTCAAGTAACTCAATCAATCAATTTAGTTTTGGTGTAATTGTGCTCTTGGATCCAGTTTCAGGGCCTTTTTACAACCCGGGCACTGTCCCTACTGTGATTTTAGTTTTAAGGACCAATGGGCAATGCTTGGCATCACATTTAATGGGTTTCAAAAATTAATGTGGGTCAGAGCATATTATATAACTTGAGACTGGCTAATTACCTTGGCAGTCAAAGCCTGTAAAGTTGGAGGGGTTTTAGTGAGTAGGCTTCCAGTCAATGCTTCATTGGAAGAATATCCACACTCCGTCCATAACTGGATTTCCCTTACATAGCCCCCCAAAAAAAATTGTATTTATTCAGAATTATTCAACATGAAAATTTCAACCTCCTCACCCTACGAGAACCTCCTCAAAATAAGGGGGGGGGGGGTTCTTAATATTTATTAAATTAAAATATTAACTCTTGATGATCATTTCAGTCACAAAACAGCAATTTTTTTGTCAAATCTTGCTTTGAAGATCATAAAGAATTTTGTAATGATGGAAATATTGATATTCAACTAGTACACAACGAGTTAATTGAATTGTTGATTGAAAATTATATAGATGCGAAACGCATATGGAGAGAATATGTCATACCCCCTTTCACCCGCTTAGTTAAAGTGGGCATCGGCATGTGGTGACATCTAAAAATTTCGTGTAACTATTGAATTGAGAATACTGTAGTATTCTCTTGACATAACAAAGAAAATGAATGAAAGCTTGGATTACACACGAAAATAATCTTGACCTAACTTAAACACACAGCTTGAATTACACACACTAAATTCTTCAAATGTTCTTCAATTATTGACAATGTCACTTACAAATTAGGCAGAAGATGGCGTTGATGTTGGCAATAAAAGTAACCGCACGCTATAGGTTATGTTATTCTAACAAATTGAATTGATAAATAATGACACCAGTGACGTTTTATTTGTTTTTTTATTCACTGGTGCCAACAAAATGTAAAATAAAGAAAGAAATCAAAGCACTCTAGAGAAGAAAAGTTCTCAATCATATGGTATATACAATGTGATCAGAAAAGGTGTGATAATCTTTAAGTAGTATGATTCGTTGAATAAATTTGGATGAAATTCTAAATAAAAAATACTATATTCTTCCTTGTAACATCTCACGAGGCCGTTAAAATATTAAATGTGTCTCTCAATTAGTATTACTTCCTAAATATATTAGAAAAAAATCAACAGAACTCACAATCAATTACACATTTGTAAAATTTAAATGACAGGTGATAAATAAATTGGAAACTTTAACAAATTAATATTTTTTTAATAAAAATAGATCTGACAACTATGTTAAATTTCACTTCACTTTGACATGTACTTGTCATAATTTTTTTGTGTAAGTTCATCATACTTTCTGAAGATGTATTCATTCAACGAGTATGCAGATGATGGTTATCAATTCAAACATTTACTTTAATCTTTCATTTTTTTATGTATACTTCAAATATGACAATTTTCTAGATTTGTTAAATTTATTATTGTTATTAAATTAAACACTTCTTTGATTCACTGTTGCCAATATTAACATTTTTTTTAATTTTCTGCTTGAAATTATGCAATGAACCACATTACCTGAAGATAATCACACCTTTTCTAGCCACCTTGTATAACATTAATATGAAAAAAAAAAAACAAATACAATAATCTATATTTCCAATAAACCATCACATTTTTTATCATAAAAACAGTTTTAGTATTGGAATTCTGTTTTAAAATTCATGCAAATAAAGATAAAAATATCATTAAGTTTTACGCAGACCTTAAATAAAACAATGCAAGCAAACAGGAGATAATACACTAAAACAGCATGGTATGATTGAAAATCCTTTCAAATATTCAAATACATTTTCATATAATATAGCATTATAATGAAACCTTAAACTAAAACTTGTTAATTTTATAAACATTGTTACAATTTTCTGAAATATTTACTCGTAGCATGCAAATTTTACAAATAAACATTTTAAGAAACTATAAAAAAATGTTTACTTTAATTAAACAAAAATAAGGCGACGGAAATGTTTAATAAAGAATAGCCTTATCAATTAAGATACTTAAACTAATATCTTTCTTATTCGAGGAATTAGGATGATATTCATGCAAAAATTAGTTTTAAGCCATAGATACTAAAGCAGATGTGTACATAGCAGTGAATGAGATAATAAAGGCTATTCTGTAAAAGAATGTTAAGTTTAACGTGTATGTTATTTTTTGTCATCACAATCTAAGCAACTTTTGTAAAAAAACAGTGGTGCCCAGGCCTAAAATTAAAATTCCAAATTTTATACCGTTTTGTACAAAGTGCACGAAGTTTCATCCATTTTACCTATAATTATTGGAATTAAACTTCAACCACTGAAAAAATAAATTTACTTTTGAATTTTGAAATAGTAGATCTAGCAACATCACGTTATATGAACTCCTATGACGTAATCAAAATCATAAAGTGATTATCAGTAGATGGACCTACCTTATAAATAACCAATCTTGGCCAATTGTAACAAAAACTTCACTAATAAAAAAAACTAAATACCTGCCTAAATATTATCATGTCTCAGTATCTGTTCTGGAGAATGATTGTTTTCTTACTTGCAATGAGTTAACAATTAAATTAAATAAAAAGAATTTGAAAATAATTAATTAATAAATTATTTTCTCTTTTAATAATGTGACATTATGACTTATGTTACATTAGGTTCATTAGGTACTCTAAATAGGTTGTACAGGGGCAAGGATCTTTATCTCTATGGTATCTCTACGGGCCTAAGTGAACAGTCTCAAGGCCGTTGCTATTGAAACCTAACCAAACCTAACCTAGTTTACTATAAACTAAATTTCTGGTTAATTTTGATAAAAGTTAGTAATAAAATAAATACTTTGAAAAAAGTTCTTTTTGCTGAGAAAGGGGCGGCATGGGACCTAGGGTGGCCAAAACTGCAAATCCGCCTCGGTAATAGATATACATTTACATAGAATGTGAACTTAATTAATAATGTACATGTTAAACTTAACA
The DNA here is from genome assembly GCA_963082785.1 of Philonthus spinipes. Classification (NCBI taxonomy): domain Eukaryota; kingdom Metazoa; phylum Arthropoda; class Insecta; order Coleoptera; family Staphylinidae; genus Philonthus; species Philonthus spinipes. Next base: position 25,534,602 of record OY720299.1, on the reverse strand, counting down.
TTTCTTGTACGGAATAGCCTCGAATTCCAGTTTCCTTACACCAACATTAAGTTATTACATTCATAACTTATAATTAAAAAAATCACATTGAGATTCTAGGGTATCCAATGATTTTTAAAGCCCTTCACACTTAACTATCTGAAATTAAATTCTAATTTGTTGATGTCCCAATGTCGCTCGCAGATATTTATTTCACAATAAAAAAATACTTTTAGTTTTGTTTGTGGATTTTTGACATTAAAAAAATTACAAACTATGGGTGGATCGAGAATATTTTTTGATTTTTGTGAATGACAAAAGTCACAAAATTATTTCAGTTGAAATCTAAGTTTTCTCAACTGAAATATTTTAACTAAACAAATCAATTTTTTTTATTTAAATTAATTTCGTTTCCTGTTCTCGTAAACAGGACAAGTTCGCCCTCCTCTAGTAGATGAAACTACGATTCTCGGTTGTCTACCCCGTAGACATAATATTAGGCAACAGATGGCGCTTGTGTCGTCTTCCATTTATTAAAATTAAAAAAAAAAGTTGGACTATTTACTACCAGTTTTGTTTTTATTTTAATTTTATAGCCAGAATGCATGGACCTCGTTATCTGTTGGACACCCTTTAAATCTATTGATTAATACATTGGACCGAAATAATAAATAAAATGATTTATATTTCATGGCGGAAAGATCGTCGGTAGCCCAGGACTGACAAACCTTTATTTTAGTGTATATACTCAATGTTTGTAAAAATCTAATTGTTTGAATAAAGATATTTATATATATGATTTATCTTCTAAATTTTTTCAACAATTCAACATGAGAAAAATTAAGACAGTTTTTAAGAAACAACATATAAATCTAAAAATCTCACTTAAAATTCAATTTTTGCTTTTAAATCACGATGATTCACATCAAAATCATTTTTTTAAATCACAGTGATTTATATGAGAGCCAATGTGTTAAACAATTTAACAAATAATAAAAAAAATGTATAATAGCCATGCAATATCATTCTTAAATATTATTTATGCATTGAATTACTAGGTATTCATTCTTGTACTTCGTATGGTATTTCCTTATTCTTCGTGCAACAGTGGTGCAAAAACTTACCAACGATACCCAGATGCTCTGTGATGTCCCGTTGGACATCTGAGATGTCCCACATGGCCATGAAGGCCCGGCAACACGACTGAGACTGGTATCCAGGCCTCACGTACGGCTTATACGAGAAACTGTAGTGATGTGCAATGGCAGCGAGACACATTTCGATGCAAATTAAGAAGTTCTAAACAAAAAAAATCATAATATTTTTAAATGAAAAATAATAATAGGAAGAAATTATTTATTTATTTATTTAGTCTTATATAACATCGTTATATGTTCCTCTCTACTTCTCAGTGTGAGGTGAAGAAATAATTAATATCTTTTAAAGTAAATCATTTAATTTATTAAATTAAAAAAAAAATCGAGGGCAAAAAGACCTCAGGTCGATAGCCCGGACAGACTAACACAATATTTATTCTTGTTAAGTAAATGTAAATGTATGTATAAGCTTATGTAATGTTGTTGTCTGAATAAAGATATTTGTATATACAAGAATGTTGCCATCCAATCTCCAAGATTTTTAATCAATTATTTTTGTTAAATAAAATTAAAATATATATATTAAAATTAAAAAAAATGATGTTTGAAATTCTATATTGAATTATTTTTTATATTTTGTGAACTGTGATCGTGTGTGTGATCACAGTTCACAAAAAAAAATCACAGATTTTACTTACTTGTAATCTTGTCGAAATTCCCAAATCCTCCTCTGAGCTATTATCTGGTTTTGTTTTTATAATATCAGCATAAACCAACATAGCAATAAGTACTCCTTGGCTGTGAAAAGTTATAACAATATAATAATAATCATAAAAAAATTGGTTTCATAAAAGTTTTACTATGAAATTGTGAATATTTATTTATTTATTTAATCTTATATAACATTGTTATATGTTCCTCTCTACTTCTCAGTGTGAGGTGAAAGTGTGAATATAAAATGTATAAATTAAATCTTTTTGTACTTACAAAAATGAGAAGAATACAACTGCTTTGATGCACAAAAACTTAGGCAGCGGTCTCATTGGTTTCAGCTCGGCTAAGCTGGCCTTGTAGAACATCACCAAGCAGTACATAGCCATAAATTGGGATAAATTGTTTATTGCTACTAAATACGGGAAAGCCACATTTCCTCTGAAGACACCGTCTCCGTATACATCGTACACTTTACATATACTGAAATAAATAAACAATGGGAAATTCATATATTTTTACGACAAAAATTTTACAAAATAATCTCAACATAATTATTCTGTAAGGGAAATGATAAGTTTAACATGTACATTATTTTTTATCATCACAGTCTTTTGTAATAGATACATGTACATGGAATGTGAAGTTAATTAATAACATATATGTTAAATTTAACATTTGCTGTACAGAATTGGGAGCTATTCCATACAGAAAATATTAAGTGTGTTCAAAATGCTTTGTTAAAATGTTTAGTTGATTAAATATGGGACTACTGAAAACCCTTCATACACTCCTCAAAATCTAAATCTGACCGTTTAGTGCATTATGTCTTTCATAGGTATCATTGGACCATACTTCTTCAAATAAGAGAAGAATTTGGAGCTACAGTTATAGTGAATTACAGTTGATATTATGACATGTTGCAGAATTTATTTCGCACGAAAAATGAAAATTATCAAGCTAGTGCTCACACACATTCCCAAGATGCTCTCTATGCGAGAGAATTTTATTGCCAATGCAGTAATAAAAGATTCAATGTGCCCATCACTGATTAAATTACTATTAGATACTTTAACTCATTATGATTTCTGCTTGTTTGTATTATAAGTAATTAGTTTTCTATACCCAGTGTGTTTATTTACACTAAGTTTATTTACTTAAGATATTAACATAACTGATAAAAATGTATTTAAATAATTTGCTTTATACACAAGGGTTTGTGTTCAAAGCAAATAAAGTAAATAATATTGTGTATTATTATTATTTGCTGTGTAAGGAACATTATTTTCAAGGCAAATTATAAGAAATCTGCGCAATTCACATTATCTATAAAATTTGTTTATCAATGTAATTAAGTTATCCACTAGATAAAAAAATATTTGCAAATCAATACACAACAACACAAAAGCTTATAATTTCTATGAAAAATATAAATTCATAAAAGGAAAAATACATATTCTCTTTTCATATATATCTATAATTATTGCCATTTGATAATGACTACACTAAGTCGATATTAGTTACGGAATAAAAAATCCAGTGCATGATACAAGTAAAGTGTTTTATTAATTTTTTTTACCTTCATATTAATATAATTATTGCATTCTGTTTATTAAAATTAAGAAATTGTTTTGATTTAATTAATAAAAAATGAAAAAAAAAGTATATACTTACAATGCAATAGCTGTTGTTATAGGCCTCACAACTGTATACTGCAAAATTCCATGCTTGCAAATATGAACAAATTCTCTATATAAAAAAAAAAACAATAATTAAAAATTAAATCTTGTTTGTTAAATACCAAATAAATGTACCTTCCCATTTCCCATTCTGGCAAACAGCACAAAGGAAATATGTGCTTCACCTGGGGCTTCAGCTCCAAGCTCACTTCCAAATCCATTTCCATGTTCAAATAGTTCAGTAGAAACTTCATGAAATTGTATATAACGTAAGCCTCGTAACATTCTCTAGCACAGTCCACGTAAATCGCGTATTTGGGATAAATTAATCCTATCCACTAAAAATAAAATTAAATAAACATACATACATACAGGGTTATTCACACTATATGAAACATAGTGTTGTAACTAAAGTACACCACTTTTTAAAATGTTGATTTCTGGTATATATAAGGGCTACTTTCTAAATTATTTATTATTTTCATATTATATGGTATTTGGGACACGCTAAAACCATAAAAGAAATCAAAGTTGTGTTTTTTTTTAAATGAATATTATAGTATACCGGGTGGGTATACTATAATATTTTTAGATTCTATGTTCAAAATAACTGTAACTTTTATTAAGATTGTTAGTCTAAACCTAAAGGTTTTTTTTAAATAAATTTAATTTTGTTAAAATATAACATAATTTTAAAATTTCTAATATTTGAGATTTTATAAAAATAATACCCTTGAAATTCGATATGGACAAGTGGTGACGTGCACCCTGTGGTACTCAATGGTAATCGGGTGGTGGGCTATGAACCAGATCCTGAAGTTCCTGTTTTGCGTTTTAAGCCCATTCTCAAGATTTTTTTTTTTTTATTTTTTTTTTCTGGTAGATTCTTAATATTCTATTCATATTTATTATATTAATATTTAGTTATTAGAAATAAGATTCATACAAAAAATGAATTTTATAATAAAACATCATTAATATAATACTATTTTCCTTATTAATATTGTAATTTCAATGATTTATAATATATCATAGACATTTAAAAAAAATGGGAAAGTGATTAGTATTTTTCAAGGAATAAGTGTAAAGTAATTCTATACACAATTCACTGTTGCCTTTGTTTAATCATATTTTGAAATATAGAATTAATACCATATAATCGAGAACTTTTCTCCTTTAGAGTGATTTAATTTGTTTTTTTTTTATTTTAGATTTTGTTGGCAAAACACTAAAAAAATAAAATTATTTATCAACTCAAATCCTTAAATTTGTTAGAATAACATTATTTTTTTTGCAAACATTAATATAAATTCAAAGCACTCTAGAGAAGAAAAGTTCATATGGTATTTGATAAAATTAGAATTAAAGAAAATTTTCAATAATATATATTATATATCAAGATAGAAATTAAAATAAATAACTAATTAATACAATTTTCCTGTCAACTAAAAATCTAACAATAATATGATAAGAAATAAGTTTGGATATCCATTCATTAAATAACAATATAATAATTATATCGTATTTTTAGTAATAAAATAGGATTTCCTTCTTTATCTTTATAATTATTATATTGTTATTTAATGAATGGATATCCAAACTTAATAATAATAATAATAATAATTCTTTATTTGTCCAACAGGATGACCCAATCACAGAACAAAAATTTGAAGACAGGATATGAAGAAAAATACATATTAAGTGTATTAATAAATTATTTAAGTTATGTAAGTAATAAGTCTATAAATTTTTAATCACTATGTTGTACCTTTTCATTAATATTGTTGTGTTGATATATTCTGTATAAATAAACTTTAAATTTAATGTAAACATTATTTTTAACCTCGCAATCTAAGAATACATATAAATTATAAAACAAGCTTAGATTGTGATGATAAAGAATAATGTACACGTTAAATTTAGCATTTCACATAGCCCCAAATGTATGTTAATAGTTGTACATTTTATATCTTACTGTACAAAGGAGAAGTAAAAAAAATAATTATAAACAAGAATATAATAATAATATTTTATATGAGTAGTACAGTCAGCCTTCCACTGTGTTAAAACGGTGTATTGTGATTCTAAGTAATAGCATTTTAATAATACATTAACAAAGTATTTATAAAATTAATTTATAAATAACATTGGTGACTAATAAGGTGAAAGTAAATTACTCACGGCATTTATTGCATAAATAGGAACCATCCATAATATCCTGCAAAAATAAAAATAATTACCAATTCAACTTCGCAATCACACAGACGATAACAACGAAACAAACCTGATTATATGCTTCTGCAATTTGGGTTGATTATAATGTATAACGTGCAGGATAATCTCCCACAGCGATAACGGCACGGCGATCCAGGCGAAAATCCCAGCGATGAGGATCTCCTGGTCCCTCCGATTGAAACCGTTCTGTATGCTCTTGACGAGGAACAATGGGACAAACACCAGGGCAGCCAGGGCGTAGAGACAGATGGCCAACGGCCTGATCCACAGCCTCCATTTCGCCAGGCAACCTATACAACCGTCGAGCAACATCTCTACTACATTTTTCGGCGCACGGTTTTCAAAATAACGGCCCAAAACAAATTATCACATTCGTCACTAATCAAATATTTGAGCACTTTATACCCACTGACAGATAACAAAAGCGTAAACAGCTGATTGTCAAAACGTTCGCGTTGGGCATAATTATCATAAAGTATAATTTTAGAGTATGCAACTAAATATACACAAATATGCTATTACCATGATTTAAAGACATGTTACATGCAACCAAATTTACAGAAAGCCAATTTTAACATATAATAATAAAAAAATCTTATACGCAATTAACAAGAAAAATGTATATATATATATATATATATATATATATATATATATATGAAATGTTTTATGTTACTAACGTTAATTAATTAACAAAAATAAATATCTATGATCATGCACGAAGTAAGTTTTTTTAATAATATTGTACAAGAGTAAATTTGATTGTTAACAATCAAATTTACCTTCGTAAATTATATTAAATAATTATTTAATATAATTTTACATTGATAGTTCGTAATATAATAATAAATATAAATAAATTATTAAAAATATGGCTGAATTATAGATCTAATCGATAGCCATTTAAATTATAAAATAATATACTCTAAATTTATGTATATTATATAAATTCACAATAGGATAATTGTTAATTTTCAAAATTTATTAATAAAACAAAATACTACTACTAAATCTATATTATCTGAGAAAATAATACATTGATGGCTGAAAGACCGATGGTCGATATCCATTTTAGAAATAACAAAATAAACTATATTGTATTTAAAAATGTATATAAAAAAAAACTCAATAAAGATGATTGTATATATATAATACATTGCATATAATGTAACATAATAAAAATTTTCATAATTAAATAAAAATAATTTAAAAATAATTAATTAATAAATTATTGTCCCTTTATGACCAAGTGAATAAATTCTTTTTCTATTATTATAAATATTTGTATAATATATTCGCAATTAAGGGCTCTCGACCTAGGTCTTTCCGTTCTTAAAACAAAATATAAACGCATATTAAATTGCAAAGAATATTTTCGAGAAAATTTAAAATTCAAATAATAACAATAATCTTTATTTAGCAATATACAAAATATATTTTGCGTCATAAACTATAATAAAACAAATAATTATATATATTCGACGCTATTGGGTACGTAAAATCATAGAGTAAATTTCATATTACTTTTATTCCTCTGTGGTAAAATGTTAAATTTAACGTACGCGTTATTCTGTTATTATATTATAAATAACTTCACACACTATGTATATACATCTGTTACAAAAGTTGCTTCGATTGTGATGATAAATATTACTTACATCTTAAACTTAATATTTTACTTAGAAAATATCCCCGATTGTTTAACTTCACAATCTTAATATACTTAATATTCTCAATCATAAAACTCGCTTAGATTATTACGTTAAAGAATAACGTGTACGTTAAATTTAATATTTCATTTCCGGATTAATCCAGGTTCAGGGATATTCCGTACGTGAATATCTTTAAATAGATATTTTTATCGTACGAAATCTTTCATTTAAATTGAGAATTTACATGACAATTTGACAGTAACATATAATCGAAACGATCAATTTCGTTTTTTTTTTAAAATATAAATCTAATATTTGAAATATAATTGCACGCCACTGGAATATTTAGTGGAATTTAATGTTGTTTTATCAGTGTTGCCACTTTGTTTATCGGGTTGCCTATCATAGAAATATATATATTTATACAATTATTTTATATTCAGTATCAGCTTTATTATTATATTTAAATATTATTTTATTATCATTTCCTTAAATTATATGATAAGAATATTGAATTATTTATAAAATTATACTTTTCACATATTTTATACCTTGCGGAAATTGTAACCAACAAAATCCCACACCAGACATAAAGCATATTTGTCAGACAATTAAAACACAATAGTGATATTTCAGTCGTAATTATCAACAATAACAACAATCCGTTGATCAACAATCCGACCGGTTTCATGAAGTAAACCGCTGGAAACCCCCCAGCGTAAGGTAATCATGGGCTGTTGCTATAGTTTTTTCTGTAAGGACGATGGAACATCACAGGTAACCAACATTCGTTGTGTTTTTTTCGAAATGTACGGTTTTCCATTAATTTCCTTTCGTTTCGATTGATACAGAATGGTGAACCGAACGAGAGGACGCATCTGCTCGTGGATCCAGTATCGAATAGTATAATACCCATACAAAGGAATAACAGGTTAGGATGAAAGAGCGGTCGATGAGTAAGAGCGTTGGTGTAGCCTTGATTAAAATGTAAACAAGTGATAATTCTTGTTGAAATTCATAATGAATTCTTATTGTGTGATTTTGCGTTATGTAAGCTTTGGTTTATTGTTGAGGTCGGATGTCGCATGTTAAAATATAATCGAAAGCATTATTTTAAGTTGAAATACGTTTGAAATGAAGAAGAGAAACAATCAATTGAATGTAGGCTCAAATTAAATTATGGTTGTTACCAAATATTTTGTTGCAAATCAATCTATCATGAAGTATTGAAAATTTAATTGTAGCTTTAACCATCGTTAGTCCCACGGAGGAAAACAAATTGAAATATATTGCTAATTTCATAGCATTTTTTTTACAATGAAATTAAACAAGGAAAATTTCTGGCAATGATCAATAAAATTCGATCAATCCCTTTTTACAACTGCAAAAACTACTTACTGTTTTTGACAAATATTTATTGAAACAATTATTTCCCGTGGATATACCTCACCGCACATTGGATTACACAATAGATATATGTTGTTTAATGTCATCGTAATTTAAATAACTGCAAATGTGTGTGTTTTATTTAATTATTATTTTTATATATCACTAAAAAAATCAAATACAATATACAGGGTGAGTTTTTTTCGATGTTCTCTATGGGGATCTTGGAAACTATAAGAGATATAAAAACGGTTAAATGGGGAAAGAAGTGTAGTTTTATAAATATTGATTTCGTTGCTATAAACAACCGCAATTGTTTTACTTTTGTCTTTTTCATGGCTAACTATCTTATAAAACTACACTTCCTTCCCCATTTAACCGTTTTTCTATCTCTTATAGTTTCCGAGATCTCCATAGAGAACATCGAAAAAAACTCACCCTGTATATGGAACATAGTCACTCAATCAATTTTTTTTTTGTGAAATACTTTTTTAATAAAAAAAGAGTAATTATTCTTCTATTTTTTCATTATGTAATTTAAGTAAAACCATTAGTAATTTCTCAAAACTCATCACTAAAATCTTATTAAGAAGTAATTAAGGCTTTAAACACATAATTAATATGAAATATACTTCTTGGTATATTTTAAATACATTTATTTAAATGAAACAATCTGTGGGGTTTATTTGCATACAAATTTTTTGAATATTGTATTGAATTCAATAAAAAAAAGAAATGAAATGTATTTATATACTTTTTTGTTTAGTTTTTTTTTATTTATAATAAAAACGTATTCCATTCGAGTCAATGCATATGCATTTCAGTTTAATTTGTGTAGTCCAGCAGTCTACACAAACACCAGTTTTTCCTAAGTTTTGAGTCTTAATGCATTTTGTAAGTGCAGTAGTTTTGTAATTATGGAATTTTTTTACATGTGCCATTATGCCTTTCCTCAATCGAATACGGAGAGGTAAAGTTTATGCACATTTTAAAATTTTATTATATAAATATTTTTTTTTTGACCTGGGCCCTTATTCACTTTTTAAACAAGAAAAATTGATTTCAAAAAAATCGACATTTGACATTTTTTAAAATATCTAGTTACCCCTGACTTTTTTGAAAATCATACAAGTGGCTTTTTATTCAGCTGGTATTTCTGCACTCCCATTTAACCGTTCCTCCATCTCCTATAGTTTCCGAGATCTCCACAGAGAACACAAAAAAAAAAATTCACTCAAATTATAGAAAACATAAATAATTTAACATGGTATATGAATCAAGAGGCAAGATTCAGTAATGGGTGAATAAATACCTAATTGTTTTTCCAATCCTCAGCTTTATTAAGGGTAAATAATTATATGAATTATATATAGGCTCTACCCCTTGTAGGGGCTGTGCCACTCCTTTTGGAGCTTTCTGGATCAAACTTCTTAAGGCTGATCAAACCCCATTTTCTCTGCCAATATTCGTGTGCTTGTGTTTTCTATTCTTCATTTTTTCCTGCCAATTTCTTACGCCGATGCTCTTCAAATCCTGTGTAACTTCTTGTAGCCATATTGTTTTTGATCATAAATTACATGATGTATTTTTTTTCTGTAAATTACATTTACATTTACATAATATTGCACTACCATTATAATTGCAAGTCATATATAGTTATTTATCTAAGTGGAGCTTATACTTGTGTTGAAATTGTAGCAGATTTATTTTTTTTAAATATTATAAATATTAATCACATACATGTGTTTTCATGTTACTATAATTCAATAATTTCAGTGAGGACTATCTGAGTCAAGATTCAAACTCTGCACCCAAAAAGACTGACGAGCAATCTGCACTGAATAGAATTCTGCAAGAAACTGCAACGTAAGTTTTTGAGTTATAAAATGTTCTCGATCCTTAATAAAAGTTTTGTTTTTGTGTAGAAATGTTATAGACGTGGCCGCCTTAGATTCACACAACCTCCAGCAGCACGAGTATCTTGAACGGATGAAGATGTACACGATGCGCGTGCAGCAGGTGTGTGCCGCCTCTCGTTTGCCCTATAGGAACAAAATTGTCATACTGCAAGATATACCATCCGCAGAAAAGGTCTTGTCCAGTGATCCGATTAGCTTAGAAGATTACTCTTTTGTAAGTAAAAATTTTAATTTTCCAATAACAAAATACTGTCTGTTTACATGGATCATGAGATTTTAATTTCAAAAATTACTTAGATACGATAATTTTTTTAAACAACAAACACTGTGCCTTTAAAAACAATATATAGACAATTTTAATATTATTTTTTTCTAGAAAAAAAGTATTTTACAAAAAATTAGCTCAAAGGAATAAGTTCCGTGATTTTTCAATAAAATAATGAAAATCCCCAATATTTCCTGATTTTTTCCTCTGATATATCATGCAGAGGGAGAACTGAATTCATACTCAGGAAAATTCGCAAGACTAATTATTGATGGAAAAATATATATAAAAATATTGTATCTTAGTGTTGTACATTGAAATTTCTTCAATTCATAGATAAAAATATAATTTAATAGGAATATCAATTTAATTAATTAAATATTGATTAATTCTAAAATCTAATAGAAGTAACTCTTTAAAAACCAAATATATGTTCATATATTAAGTTACAGACGGTGATTTTTTTATATTCTGAGAAATTGTAGAAGAAAATTAAAAAAATAAAAAAGTAAAGGCTAGATCTTTTGAAAAATATCAAGATATCACTTTTGTACATTGATTTTTCAGAATTATTTGAAATATAGAAGAAGACATTGAAGCCAAAATTACAGAAAATGTTATTACATTTTAGTATAAACTTTTTTATTTTCAAAGCAATCATAGGGAGAATTCATGAACCTACTTTTTTTATTTTTTTAAGGAAGGATGATTGATAGGATAATTTTAAGGTTAGGAAGGGATGAAATGAGGACATTTTTTAGTGTAGATTCTCTTGATCAGCCACTATCGAAAATTTTGTATATATAAGTTATTTATCTATGATGAGGATAAGCATCACATCCACAGAGTTAAGACAAGTAGATATATCTCTTGCTCCTATTGGATTCGAACCCGAACTCCGTGACAGGTGAATTACCGAGACCCACAGCGACTAATTTTTTGTTTTTATTATACGTAAATTGTGTAAATATACACTCGGTGATGTTGAAACAAGCAGCAGCGTCCCTATCAAATTGCTTTTATCAGTAATGTGACTTCCTTATCAGGTTCATAATTATGTGTATTCCAAAACTCTGCTTTGCAATGTAAATTTATACAGTTTGTGATTACGTTTTGCAAAGATTAAAGGGAAAACCATTTGTCGAGTCCATACACTTATTAAGATAATTTTTAAAAAACAACAAACAGCTATTGAATTCAACTTTATCTAAATCTAAATTTATAATGGAAGTTGTAATTATTACAACTTCAATTTAAAAAAACCAGTAATATTTATATATATATATAAATATCTTTATTCCCAAAAGTAATCAACACATTTATAATCATAGAAAACCTAATTTATAATTTTACGGCTATCATCCAGAGGTTATTCAGCCATGAAATATTTAATTATGGTATAAAACTGATAATATTAAAAAGAATTTAAATATATATAAACATCTTTATTCCCAAAAGTAACCAACAAATTTATATTTTATACAGAATATTTAGAACCAACAATTTATATATACATACAATGTACTTCAGGGAAATGGCTATCGACCGGAGGTCTTTCAGCCTGAATTTAAATATTTTTATGAAAAATAATAGAAAATAGTATTTATTTTTCCTATTATTTTCTATTTTCAACATTATTAGCTTTACACCAAAAATAAATATTACACTTGGTCATTGTTATTTAAATTAGAAAATAATTAATTAATCATTCAATTGAGTAAATTATATTTTACATTTTTGAGATTTACATTGTAAAATTAATTTTAATTAAGATAGTTTATAAGTAAATCCTAATATTAAATAAAAATGATTTGAAAATAATTAACAAATTATTTTCACATTTAGCTCTGTGACTTATGACTTACGTTACGTAAATACGTTAAACAAATGCACATCAAAACAACTACTTCCCGGGCAAATACCCACGCCGGACATTGAATTACATAATGTACACATGCTGTTGCACATCAATAAAATCCTAATAGATTAAATAAAAAACAAAAAATAGAAAGCATGAAACAATTACTTGTACTTAAAATATTGACCATTGGACGTAACAATTTAGCAAATAAGAAGCCAAAACAAAAATGTGATTTAAAAAAATTGTGATTATATGTAAATCTATTTGAGTTGTATAAATTTGAATTTAATTAGTTTTCGGCATGCTGCCACAGATACAATCATTCTATTATTTTATAATTTTTTTTATATATATAATTCATAGGTGACATCAATAGTATCAAAAGCAGCGTTGGCCATTAAGGACATCAAAGTGGAACACAAGGAAGACCTCGTCGTTCCTTTCCGCATACCCTGATAACATCCCGACCCAGCCCGAACAAGTAGAAAGAAGAAGAAAAAAAGCGGTGATCATCCTACTCCTTTAAATAATTTTAATCTTAATTCGGTTTGATTTTGACGCCAATTTTCAATCTTGTATGTGATTCTTTGCTATAAACATCTGATTAATTAGCCTTACAAACGTGTAATGAAAACAACACAAACTGCAGCCCGTCTCTGAGATACAGATAAAAATAAAATACGATTATAAAAATGTCATTTTGTAAATTAAAATCACATTTTTTATTTTATCGTTATTAATTATTTTTTAAAATCTAATTTAGAGACGATCTGCAGTTTTTTTTTGTTTGGTTTAGGTTTAAATCGTGATTCATTTTTAAATTACACATGAAATTGTTTATAGTTTGGTTTATTTTATGTTAGTCAATATTTTATGTTTTATTTATGTGTCGAGAGGACTGCTGAAATGAGGTTTGAACTGTTTATATTCGTGGATTTGTGTGTTTCGCAGAAATGATATTTCTTATTCGATATATTTTCTGAAGAGGTTTTTTTATATATATTTAAATATAGGTTATACAACATTCAGCTAAAAGTCATTAAATACAACAACAAAATTAAATAGAAGCCTACATTTTATTTATAATGTTAAAAATTATTTTTTTTGCCTAATAATTAATTTTAGAAATTATAAATTCAATATAGGACTTCATTTTATATATTTTTGTGATTCTTGTATAAAAAATTCTTTATCACTATAAAATAAAAGTAACATTTTATTTATAATTATAAAATAAAATAATAAATTCACTTCTGTGAAGAAGCAATTCTTCGGAAATATACAGTGAGGATTTTATTTAATAAAAATTATTTGTATAAAAAAATAGTTATCACTGTAAAATAAAATATTTTATTTATAATTTTTAAAACACAATATACAGAGGGTTTTATTTCATAAAAAGTTTTTGTAAAAAAAAATGTTATCACTGTAAAATGAAAGCAAGATTTTATTTTAATTAGCAATTAAAATCAAATCATTAGTGAAATCTCATTAATTATGAAATAAGTTCAACAAAATTGAATGAAATAAAATCATTATTGTGTGTTTTTTTACTATTAAAAAAATATTAATTAATGTTCTTTTATATTCTAAGTATTTAATGGCTTTCATGTAAATATTAAAAGTCGTTAAGTCTCCAAAATCTACCACCACCTTAATGACATTATATGGACGATGTATTGTTGTAATAAGAGAAGTGTAGCACATGACAATTATTGTTTACATACTTTATTCGATTATAATTATTAAGGCTTATCTTTCAATTTGGTGAATATGAAATAATTTTTGTTAAGCATTAAAAAAATATATATATATTTACTATAAACTTATTCACATTGTTTAATTTATTTTTAACATAATTAACTTACCTGCAGATTATATAGGGGAAAAATAAAACAATATGAAATATAAAATGTTGCTTCAAGAACGGTATTAAGAATAAATAAATATATAATATAAATATTCTGAATAAATTTCTCACTTAACCTGTGGGGAAATACTTTTAATTAATGATAGAAAATTAAAGCACTTGGGCAGAAAGACGATAGCCATTTTCTGAGGCTTAACTAGAGGTTTATGATTGTAATGTAAATATTGTAATATAATTTAATGTATCTCTCAGAAATAAAAATTTTCTATATTTAAATGTAAATAAAATGAAACAAAGATGATTCACACATTTGCAGATATTTAAATTAAAATGAAATTAAACAAGGAACATTTCTAACAATGACACTTGTTTTTTTTATGTTCTACAAACAGAAACATAAAAAAAGTGTTTTAATTTTCTATCATTATATAATATAAAAAATATCAATTAAAGCTTATACTTCAAATTTAAAGTATTTCAAATGATATAATAATTTCAGCAAATACCAATTGAACAATAGATGGCGCTTGTGTTATTTTCTATTTACTATGATTATTAAAACTGTTTCCCTAGTGAGAATTTAATTTATTATATAAAATTATTTGTTATTATTTAATTTATTACCGATTCTCTGAATCAAAATTCTATATCCCTCCTTTTCATAAATTAACAGTTAAAAATATATTACAATTGAAATTACATAAATAATAATATTCATACAGTACGATTAGCCGGTGCAGTAGTAACTGGGGCGAACGTCGCTTGCGGTACATGGAAAAAGAACAGCATGAAACCCGCCGCTAGTAAGAAATGCAACCCCAAAATCCCCACCGAATAAAAAACTTTATGCTTCGACGCGTTCAGCGAATTCGAGAGCGTTATCAACAAAACCGCCCCCGACAAACAAGCCGCAGCAATGACCAAAGCCCACTGCAACCAACTAATCTGAATTGTCCATAAAATCGACGCTGGAATGTAAACGAACAACGAATACCCATAAATACAAATCAATTCCAATATATTATTCCCCCCGAGAGCCTCGTCGAAATCCTCCAAATCAGGATTTTTAGTCGATTTCAACAAACCCCACAAACACAACGGTACAATACTGACGTAAAGGAAAATGGTCGTCGCCGCGTAGGAGACTAAGTGAAAATCGTACTTCCAGTGGTACTGAGTGTTTACGTGCTGTAAATAATTGGCGATGTTGCCGCTTATTGCAATTGTGAATACCAATGTAACGGCTATCCAAAACGGACCATACAAATCCGGCTTTAGTTTAATCTCTGTGAGCAAAACGTTGTCTTTCTTGGGTATCATGGAGCCTAGGATTCGCATCTGGACATCTTTTGTGTCGACATCGAAAAACTGCTGGAAATAGGCTATCGACCAGAAAGATTTCGCTGTTGGTTTATCTAAAAATTAAAAAAAAAAAAACTGTTACGAATTAGATTGTAAAAATAAAAAGTTTTATTAAATATTAATATTTATATTTAATAAAATGTTCAGCCACCATTCATCTAGTGTATGGATAACTAGTGATGGACACTTCAGTTTTTCGAACCTCATCAGACTAGTTTGTTCCATGTGCAATGCCTTGATGAAGGTGGATGAATCTTGTATTGTACTATAAACTAAAAAAAATAATGAGAACGTATTAAAAGAAGGGCTTTTTGTCGCAAATGGTTCACAATTTAATGTATGTGCATACATAATTAGTCATGTAGATCCAAAACAAGTGGGAACGCAACAATCTCTAGCATCAAGACTGTAGATGCCATCATCTATTCATGTTTATTAACATTTTTGCGAACATATAATAGAGACTCTAAGATAAATAAGCTTGGTATCGTATTAATAATCAGTGCGTTCTAACTTTTTATTTATCGAAAAAACGTTCAAACTAATGTACCTGTATCATCCTCATCGCCCAACTTTGGCGAGTCCGCGTCTCCCCTCTCGAAACTGCTAAAGTTCTGTTTCGTGGGGGAAACATCTATGCTGATTTGGGCCCCCGCAAACGGATCCATACTCTTCGAGCTCATGTGCGTCGTGGGGTAATCTTGAAATGACAGCAATTCTTCCGTCGGAACCTCCTTTAATTCTGCCATCGTGTTTTCGTTTAAAAAAAGCAATCAAACAGGCGTATTTACTATTGCTTTTATTTGTTATTGATCAGTTTACACACAAATCAACATCGAAATCGTTCCAGATAAACGTAAACGTCAGAATTGATCATAGATGTACGATTTTAAGATGAATGAAATGAGAGGTTTTTAGTACGATGGAATTGTCAAGAAAGAGTGGGAATGATGGACGTATGTCTTAGCAGGTAAGAATTTTAAATACGTGTTCGTGGCATAAAAAATATTTTTGAAAATTATACCTACGGAAACAATTTGATTAAAATAATCCGGGCTATTTAGTAAGAACAATAATAATTTTAACGTGTTTGTAATTTTTATCATCACCCACTTTTAATATATATAGAGAGAGAGGGTGTGAATTTAATTAATAATATATACTTTAAAAGTAACACATCCTGTAGGAAATAACCCTCAATATTTTTTTTGCAATAAAAATAACAGTAAGTTTAAAATAAAATACAAATTTGTGGATAATAAAACAAATAATATAGACTATCTATTATTAAATATTTTCGGCAACTCAACATACATATACTATGTGTTCCAAAAATTGACTTATATGTAATCATTTTTATTTATGTATAATCGGAGACAAACCCGTACGGGAAATGTTAAATTTAACGTGAACGTTATTAATTAATTTCACATTCAATGAATATGTATCTATTATAAAACGCTGCTTAGACACTGTTGATAAAAATTAACGTATACGTTAAACTCAACATTTCTCTTACTGAATAGCACATATATAAATATTCTTTCCATTCCATTTCTATTCCATTGCAGATTGTTTTGAATGGAATTAAATTTAGTAGTTTTTGTTTATTTATTAATTTTAAAACAAAATAAATTTTCCAAATAGCACGCCACTGATGTATAGGTATTTTAAGTTGCATATATCGATTTAATTGTATATTAAGTTGCCTGTATCATCTATTCTGCCGTATATTAAATTGCCTATATCGATTCTACTGTATATTAAGTTGCCTATATCGATTCTATTGTATATTAAGTTGCAAATTTTGATTCAACTGTATATTAAGTTGCCTATATCGATTTAATTGTATATTAAGTTGCATATAATGAAATATAATATTATAGGCAACTGAATATACAATAGTAAAAAGGCAATTGTCATGTTATTTTAATTAAGAACCTTTACTGGTTAAAAATATTGAATATGTTTACTCAATTTCATAGCTCTAAATGTGCAAAATATTGTGTTAAAAGTATGCTACGAAATTCAAGCCTGTTTGAGGGATGTGAAAGCGACCGTGCAAGGGTTAATGTATTTTTAATTTGAATAACGTCATATCTCAAATAACAAAAAAGGACTTTAAAATTATTATAAGTAATAATGCTCCACATCGTTAAATCTTTTGGTTTTTGATTATTTGCTTAATTGCACTCTCAGCCTGGGACTTTATAGTTGTTAAACCGATAGGGTAATCAGTGAAAGGAAGAATGGATATCAAAAATCGTTTATTAAAAATATTTCAAACCTGACTCAGAAAACAATTGTTTCAATTTAAAAATTTTAAAATACCTCTCATATGGGAAGAGGTCAGAAATTTATTTTATTAGGAATAAATACTAATTTAAAATTGTGAATTTAATAAAATGTAATAACATTTATGAAGTTGTAATGCACTTAGCTTTTTTAAAGTCCACTCAGATTTTATATTTAAGAATAACAGTTTTTCGTATTAGGTAAATTAAATCACTTGTTATGTTTCATAATTTTATTTGCAGTCGACTGACGAATGTTTCGATCCGTTACGATCATTATCAAAGTTAAAACTCGATTCAATTGTATTTTAAGTTTTAACTTTGATAATGATCATAATGGATTGTATATTAAGTTTTAACTTTAATAATGATCGTAACGGATCGAAACATATGTCGGTCAATTGCAAATAAAATTAAGGGCCAAGTATTTTAATTTACATTATTTGAAAATCTAACTCCATCAAGAACTATCGAATATATTAAAAACATAAGTTTTTCGTGATTCGGAGATAAAATATGTGAAATATTCTTTTTTTTTCTCTATTCAGACAAATTCTAGTATAATAAATAATAATATAATAATAAACTTACTAATACTAATATTCTTTATTTCCTTAACGAAGTCTTACAATGGGAGCCAAAGAGGAGGAAACAGGGACGACCGAGAATAGGATGGCTGGAACAAGTAACAGAGGACTTAAGAAATGCCAGTGTCCACAATTGGAAAGAGAAGAAAACGGATAGGAAATTATGTAAAAAAATATGGGAGAAACTATAAAAAATGTATCGGAGACTGATCCACCTTAAGTTTTTAAGAGATCTAGAAAACTCAAAAAAGGTAGCCCAATCCCAAAGTGGGGTGTAGCGGCTATATATTGTATTATTTCCTTAACAGGCAAGAGTCTTAATACAAAGAAAAATCAGTATAAAATAAAGCGGGTGCTTCTATATAAACAAAAAACGAACTCAGAGAAAAATTACAATAGGAAAATAAATCATAATTAAAATACAATTATTTCATGGATTTAAATAAAACTAAAGATTATACAAGTAAGGCACAATTATAAGACAAACAATACGTATATATAATTAAATTAAACATTATTTTAATGACTTTATAAAATAAGATTGTATTTCACCAATTGATTAATGAGATAACAGTGATAGATATTTTAATTAAACACGTTTAAATTATCCAAAAGGCGTTTAATTAAAACAATTACAAACAGTTTTAGATTTATTTCTTTATCTCGGTAAGTGTTTATATTTTCTAAACAAATTTTAATCGTCGTCGAAGGTAAATGTTGCGGAGCTTTATCGAGTGAAATAGTTACACAATGGCGTTAACACCGTATAAATTATCGATAAAGAGAATAATAGAAGAGATATTGCCAATGAAGAAGGTCGATTATGATAAAATCTAATGGGCAGCGCTTTCACAGTGATTGAATTTAATCACTTAACGTTAAGTCGTTAATAAAACGTAATTTATATTTATTTCACTTGAAAATGTGATTAGAACAAGTACGCGCGAAATATCACGTAGACATGCCAATATTTAATGATTTTAATTTAAAATATTTTTTTTGGCGAAATTAAAATGCGTTTATTGAAGCAATGAATTATTTCTTAGATTTTTTGAAATGTTTCTAAGAACAGTTATATCTTAAGAAGTAATTATTGTTGTTGATCGTTCGATTTTGAAAATGTTTCTAAGAACAATTATATCTTAAGAAGTAAATACTGTCGTTGATCGTTCGATTTTGAAAAAAAAAAAGTTTGACAAAACGTCCTGAGTAAAAAAAGTGCCTGTCTTTGATTGGATGTAAAAATAGAAAATAAATATTAGGCTAAATCCAAACGATTAACAACTAGAAAAAATAGTTTAGAATATGAAACAAGAAGCTGCTGTCATATTGAATGAATACACGTTGAATTATCGCCGTCAACGATTTTGATGTTGTGGTTTCGAGATAATCGCCTTTAAAGATTTGAGATGTGTTTACTAGGGTCAGTCGAGACCCTAGTAAACACAACTTTATATAAAATAGAATGATTTCGGCAATTTGTATCCAATCAATATGAAACTTTTTAGGAAATAATTTTAAATATACACACTTTCGAATTCCGCGACAAATAAATAAAAAAGACATATATTTTTGAAACTATACAGGAAGGAAAAAATGAATAAATTAAGAGGTGATACCTACGCCTTAATTTATTCATTTCTTCTTTAATTATATAATTTATATTTTAAAACTCTTTGTTTTAAAAAATATGAAGATATTTAAATTATTTATATTAGAAAGACATACTTGTACTTAAAATGTTGATCGTTGGACACAACAATTTAACAGATAAGCGGTGAACAATAACAATAAATTTGATTTAAAATTGTAATTAAATGTAAATCTATTCTGAATTGAACACATTTTTTATTTAGATTTAAATATTTTACCATTTTTACTTCTTAAATCGCTTAACTATATTTACTTGAAAATTAAATTTTTAGTACAAGTATGTCTTTTTAATATAAATAATTGAAATATCTTCATATTTTTTAAAACACAGAGTTTTAAATCTATTACCTAAATATAGAAAATAGTATATGTTTTTTTTAGTTAGCTAAGCGTATAGTTGTGATGGGTATTCGGGTGCAGGAAAGTGCCCCCTATCCGAATTGAACAAAAAATAGATATGGTGTCATTTGGAAAAAAGTTGACTATCGTTACCTTGACAGTTGTTATCGTATTATCAATTTGGCGACACCATTAAATAGAGAATTTCTTGTCGTTTACAAATATATATGGTTTGTTATTGTTTACTACCAAAATAAAAAAGTTAGAAGGGGATGGAACATCAATCTGAATCACACTGTGTTTAGTGAGTGAACTGATCTAAGAATTATTCATTACAATTTTATAATTAATACTTTTTTATTTTAGTTTCGACACTCACCTGCGCCTTCTTTTAGAAACTTAGTCGTGACTTGAACAAACAATACTTCGATCACTGTTTATCCGAATGGAAAATATTTGTTTAAATTATCGCCAATTACACAAATATTGGTCGATCATGTGCCCCGAGAAATTGGCGTTAATTTTCGTGAAACAATCTCTCTTAATCGGGAAAAATATTGATAAACAATTAGCAACAGGTGACGACTTTGATGTGCTCATTTCGACGGCAGAAACTCGCTAATTTTCCCGCGGGACGTGTTAAATCAAACCACACACATTGCTGCGTCCTTTTCAATTATTGGCGCGCTTGACTTTTTTTTTCTTATTTTCACCGCTCATTCGTGTTTTTTTACTACGACGAAACGTGAGATTTTGAGTTGGAATGTGATGATAAGGAAATTCCTACATTGTCATCACACTCCAATTTTAAATCTTCTGACGTTTGTGTTGTCGGGTCTTGGATGTATTGTAGATTGTTTGTTGAGATTAATTAAATAAAATGTTTCAAAGTAAAGAATATGAAGTGTAACAACTTATCTTTAAAAGTTTAGAAAGTGACATATTTTTTTTTCATAATTTGATTTACAGATTATAATAAAACACTTTTTAAATTATTAATATGAAGGTGAAAAATTAATAAAAACTTTGTTTTTACTACGTATGGTAAATTTACCATTCGATAATGACTGTACTAAGTCGAAACTAGTTACGAAAATAATAATAATAATAATAATAATAATAATAATAATAATAATAATAATAATAATAATAATAATAATAATAATAATAATAATAATAATAATAATAATAATAATAATAATAATAAATAATTATCACAAAATAATGGTTTCAATAAACAATTACTTTTTAAATTTGTTTTTATAACAGAATTTTATATTTAGTG
The DNA here is from genome assembly GCA_963082785.1 of Philonthus spinipes. Classification (NCBI taxonomy): domain Eukaryota; kingdom Metazoa; phylum Arthropoda; class Insecta; order Coleoptera; family Staphylinidae; genus Philonthus; species Philonthus spinipes. Next base: position 25,512,428 of record OY720299.1, on the reverse strand, counting down.
ACTATAGTTTCAACAATTTACAATTGTCAAACTAAAAGTACTTTTAGTTTGATTCCGTATAGATAGATATAGAAAATTTTAAGTTTAACGTGTATGTTATTAAACAATCTTACATTCTATGTATATACAAGGTGTACAGTAAAGTGAAAACCTTCAGGTAACTCAATTCATTAATTAATTTTTAATAGAAAATCCAAATAAAAAAAATGTTGTATGGTTCTTCATTGGGGCTCACGAGGTCTTCGGAATTTTAAATATGTTACTATAAATTAGTATTGTTTTTTAAATATTTTGTAAAAAATCAATAGCATTAACAATCAATTAGACACGTGTATAATTCCATTGATGTAAATGATTAATAAATCGGATATTTTTACAATTTTATAACTTCATCAGAAGCATTCTTTTAATGAAAATAGATCTGGCAACGACGCACGCTCGTTTGTAAAAGAAAAGGTGTATGCAACACCTCCAGCGGATGATGAAGCAGTTATAAACAGGATAAATGCACACTTGTTTGATCCAGCGTTGCCAAATGTACAGTTCTTTTAAGTGGCCCGTGAGGCTTAAGGAAGGACCGTGTGACTTATTTTCGTTAATATTTTTATCTAAAAATTAGTCAAAGAGTCACGCTACCTAAAGCTTTTCACTCATTTTCTGTACACCTTGTATATCTATTACACGTTAAACTTAACATTTTTCCTACAGGACGGTTTGAGTAGTGGGTTTTGTGTAGAGGACGTTTTTATTTATGAAACTATTATTAAGTTAAAAAAATCCTAATGTATATTAAGATTTTCTAAACTAGATGAGACAAAATGTTCATAATAATAATAAATTTATTTCCCAACAGAAATACAGATTTTTCAATTACAGGGAAACATATAGATAAAAATATTAAGTAAATTTAGCAGCTGATTGCCTTTTTTATATCCCTAGTGATATTAATTGCAGACACAAACCACTATTTAGTTTATCTTTCCTACGCATAATTTACGAAATAAAAGATTCATTAATTAACAACTTCTTTAATTTGCAGATATATTATTCGAAGATTTACACGCTACGCAAATAAATTGAAAAAATAATTAATTTACACGTGGAATAAAAATATTTGTTCAAATAAACATTTTTTTGTATTTGCCTTTCTTATATTTCATATCTCTGCATTTATTGATGCGAGTGTTATTAATTTAATTGCACATGTAAAACATTATTCCAATGAGGTCAGAAAGATCGAAATGCCATCACCAGATATTCAAACGATAGATGAATGATGGTTTAACATTTTATTAAATTAATTATTTGTATATATTAAATAAAAATGATTTGAAAATAATTAATGAATTATTTTCACGTTAAACAAATGCACATTAAAACAACTACTTCCCGGGCAAATACCTACGCCGGACATTGAATTACATAATGTACACCTGCTGCTGCATATCAATAAAATATTGCATAATGCAACAAATTTTGATCCGAGAAAAATTTAACAACAAAAGGAACGTTACTTAATTTAAGACCATCTGCAGACACGTGATTCGGGATCTATTCCTCGTCAGTATAGCTATGCCTTACATAATTTAAAGATGTTAGAATAAATTAATTAAATTAATTCAAATACAATCAGCATTTTTTTTAATTTAATATATTTAAATAATTGTGATCAAGTGAATGAATAATACTCTTTTCTATATATATATATATATATATATATATATATATATATTTATTCAGACTATATAGATAATTTTAACAATATAACAATATAAATAATAACAATACATGTAGGTGTTAGTCTGTCTGGGCTATCGACCAGAGGTCTTTCTGTCCGCTCTTTTCTATTTATAATTATTGGTATTTTTTTAGTTGTATTTTGTAATTAATAGTTTTTGAATTTATAAACTTGGTCGTGACATGAACAAACAAACGTTACTTCGAGCACTGTTTATCCGATTGGAAAATATTTGTTCAAAATATTGCCAATTTTACAAATAATTGTCGATCATGTAGTTGATCAGTTGTTCAACATTTTATTAACTTAAGTATTTGTATTTGTCTAGTTGTATTTTGATTTTTCCAATAAATGTTTTTAATTAATTTGTTAATTAGTTGCATTAATGATATTGGTTAATAAACGAAATAGTCTAAACCAGACTTCTTCAATTTATAAACACAAATCTTGGTAAAAAGTCTTAAATACTTAAATCAGATTAGTAATCGGATTTTATATATTTAACATCTTTATTAACACACAGATGCACACATATATACTTATTATTATTATTATTATAATGTTTGAACCTAAAAATGGAAACATGAAATAAGGTAATGTAACTGTCACATTTCTGTCGAGCGTCAGTCATCAATGAGTGAAAAGGTGAAATGATAATATGTATTTGAAAAGTGTATTTGGTGGGATCGGATTTTATTTAGTGGGTTTTACCTGTCAATTATTATAAGAATTTATTTGTGTTTTTTTTTTCATTTCTATTATATTATTAATAGTAAGAAGTCATAAGCCAATCTCCCCCTCCCTTCTCAAAAATTATTTCTATATACGCGCCTGATTACTGTGCATTCAAAATATAAAACATTTGTTCCATTCTGTTTCCCTTATTGCTGATCTATTTTCCGACTACCAATTCCAAAATTTACAACAGATCCATTCAAACTCTACCTCCAAAATAATGTATAATATACAACCGCAATTGTTATACTTTTGTCTTTTTCATGGCTAACTATTATTTGGTGTATGGTAAAATTAAAAACGACTGTAATTTATTTTATTTTAAAAATAACTATGGCATATGTTATATCGGATTAAAGGGAAAAATAGCCCTTTTAATAAAGTCATAGCTAACTATTGTTTCCATTTAAAAAAAGGTAAGTTTATGTCATATCTCCCAAAATATGGGCGAATTTTTTTTTTGATTTTTTGTTATTAATCTGTGTAAAATTTTCTACAACTTTGTCCTTTACGATTTTTTTCTATCTATGATAATAATAGAGATATATTGATTTCAAAAAATTGACACATTTTACTTTTTTAAAAATATCTAGTTACCCTGGACTTTTTCAAATATTTTGAAAGTGTCATTTTATTCGTCTTATAAAACTACACTTCTTTCCCCATTTAACCGTTTTTCTATCTCTTATAGTTTCCGAGATCCCCATAGAGAACATAAAAAAACTCACCCTGTATAAGACATTTTATTTCAGAAACTCCAGCTCCGAACCAAAATATTATATCGCTTATTCCAATCAGTTGCAAAAAATATAACAGATCGACCCAAACAGTTCGGATCGAAAAGATCGATCTTTAAAGATCCAGCCGAGCATTTTTTCGGATTGTTTCAAATATTAATTTAAACAGGAATATTTCTTCCTATAAAATTAAATTTCTTGAATAAAGTGAACATTGTTAAAAAAACATAAAATAATATGGAATTTGTTTTCTATAAACTAATAATAGAAATTAATATAACATAATAATTATAACACCTACAATCTCACCATCGATGTATCCACTATTGATACATTCATCTCAATTTTCACCGAGGATTAAAAGACGGACATGACACATAAGACGGTGACTTTTGCTGAAAGACCTATGGTCGTTATTTTGTAAATAATAAAATAGATTGTATTGTATTTTCTTTCTTTCTTAATCTTATCCTCTTTTACCCGTATTGAGTGTCGAGTGTATTGTATTTTACCATGTATAAATACCTCAATAAAGATGATATGGCGCCCATAAGAAATATGATGATGGTCTAGAAGAAACGAAACATGCTATTACTAAAGTAAGTACGCCATCGATTAGACCATAAAATCCTATAAGAATGTCTTCATTGTTTTGAAATATTGCTTCAAATAACAAAGATATAAATAAAAAAAGAAAATCGCATTTTTTCTAAAAAACAAAGAAACTTAGCCCAGTTTTCTCAACGGAATATAAATCAGCATAAAATTCTGCAAAAGTGTCAAATTTAAACTTACCCTCTATTTCTTATAAACAAGATCCACATGGTGAGACTCGAATTTTAAACACCCTGTATATATATATATTAGTGAGATGGAGGAGGTGTTGAAAAAATGCAAAGCAGGCAGTTTTGTGATTGAGAAATCAGAAATGTTAGCGTATGCTGATGATGTTGTGTTACTTGCGAGTGAATGGAGTGAAATGAAAGATATGTTAGAAAGGATGGAAAAAAGAGGTAAATGTTAGAAAAACAAAGTGGATGTTATTTAGAAGGGAGAATTGATTGAGAGGGTCAAAGAATTTAAATACTTGCGATTTGTGTTAGGATGATACATTATTTTTATTTGATTTAAATATTAGAATGGCTGCCGGGGGAAAAAGGTTTTTGCTAGGGCATGGTGTGGTTCGGAAGAGCGGGGGAGGAAGGTATGGATGGGGTTGGCGTATGTTAGGTGTGTATTATGTGATGATGGGGAGGACACATGGAAGCACTTGGGGGAGCAATGTGTGGGGGTATGCAAGGAATGGATAGAAGGAGAGAGAAGAGTGGAGAGATGGATGAAAGAGGATGGTGCTAGGATAAAAATCTTGATGAAGTTGATGCGGGAGCGGGAGGCTAGAAGAAGGGAGGGAGGATTATGGTGATGTTAGGGCTGGGTTCTTGTGAATTTTTGAATTTTTGGTTGTGTTTTGTTAATTTAAGAGAATGCCAATAAAGGTCTTTTTTTTAGAATGTTATAACTACATTTTTTTTATCGAAATAGGTGTGCTGAGACAGTTTAAAAAAATTCGCTATTAGATTATAATTATATATTATAATTTATATTTATTAAAGTATAAATCCAAAATTATCAATCTTTGTAGCCAAGAAAACAGGAAATTTCAAAGTTTTTTTTAAATACATTATAAATGTTCAATGTTTCTACCGCTTCAGTTCGAATTAACCAAGACGTCAAAGCGTCTTATAATTAAATTAAAATTAATTAAATTTCAATTAACCAACTCTGCAAACTAGAATATCCATTAGCTGTTGGTTTAAGCAATTTCAACCGACTGGAAGTGTATGTAAAAAAACATAAGCCAACCGCGTGTGTCTTAGGATGATGTCAGAAGGTTTGAAGAATGTGTTGTTCGCAGTCTAAGTAAGTCTACCAATAGAGCTATAAAAGAACTTGGAATACCCAAAGCAACTGTATGAAAAGTTCTTAGACGACGTTTGCTGTACAAACCCTACCGATTACTACTTGTGCAGGCAAACCCTAATGGCAAAAAAAAACGTCTCGAATGATAAAGGATGTCGCATTCCTACAATTTTTAGCGAAGTAACCTTCAACCTCAGTGGAAAAGTCAATAGACATAATGTTCGTATATGGGGTTTGCAAAATCCGCATTCAATATAGCAACAAGAACTACTTTGAAATTTCTTCTTTTCGTGGCTACAAAGATTTGTAATTTTGGATTTGTATTGTAATAAATACGAATGTTTAAAAATTATTTATAATAACCCTTTATTATATAATAAGCGAAAGTAGAAAAGTCAGAATTCAGAATAAACATCTAAACGAGATTTTTTGGGCTGCTATTCTGTCATTAAAACTAGTATACATATCCTATCTTTAACTTTGTTCTCATTTATCACCTGGTAATTGTTTTATTGTTCGACTAGTTTCGGTGTAATGTCATTATAAAGAATGAAGTACTTCATACAATAAAACGAAACTATATATAAAACAAAATAAAGTGAATTTATACACTATTTCTAAATAAAACAACGTTTTTTTTTAAGTTTCACATATTCTGTATTCTAGAGAAACTGTTAGAATTAATCAATGTTTAATCATCTGTCTGATGATGCCATTGTGTTGAAATAATTGTAGCAGTGTCTCTACAATAAATACTTTTGTGAAACTTAAAAAAAAACGTTGTTTTATTTACAAATGGTATATTATGGAGATTCATTATATAAAAGTCTCAATAATCAATTAAGTGAATTTATAATAATCGATCAGAAAAGATCGATATTAAAAGAGCGTTCAGTAAGAATTATTCACAAACGAAATCGAATGGCTTGATCATTTTGATCGATCACTAAAAATACACAATTTTTAATTACGTATCTACGTAATTAAAATTGTAATTTAATTGTAATTAAAAAAAGCCTAATATATAATAATAAAGATATTGCTCAACAACCATTACAGGATAATTGTAGGAGAAGAAAATAAGAATACCGAATTTGTAATAATATTTGTCGGAAAGACCGATGGTCGATAGCCATTTTCTGAGGCTTAACTAGATGTTTATGATTGTAATGTTATAAATATTGTAATGTAATTTAATGTATCACTCAGAAATAAAGATTTTCTATATATAATAATAATTTTTATTTATGGAGTTCTATATTTCTTTAATGTAATAATAAATACTAACATAATAAAATACTATATATAGTATAACAAATATATATATAGTCTCTCTCTACACAAAGACAAAGAACATTTTAAAATGTTCGAGTTAGCGAATGATCTGGTGTTAAGTTGTGGCGATTTGTTAATATTAATGTTTTCTTTTTTTATAAATCTTTATTTTATATAATTTTCTGTATCTCATTTATTTTAGGTTTGGATGTGTAAATAATAAGCGTAAGCTTAATTGAAATCAATTGATTATCAACTCGTTTTGTTAATGAATTTCCTCCTCATAATAATATGTGTTAAATTATTATGTAATCCGCCATCATAATGACAATCGTTTTCTTATATCTTGATTATGATTATCCTGTTATCAATCCGAATTGCCTTTTACTTTTATTAATTGTCAATGATATAAAATAAATTGCTTTCGCAATGAAAGGAACCCATTCCATTAAACTTCTCGTGATGTATTTTTAAAAAACCGCTCGGACAGGCCAATTAGTATTTTTTAATTGCACATTCTTTGAGCTCTAAACGTTATATTCAGAGCATCCCATAAACAAATGGCTAAGTCGAATCTGTATTATATTGTTGTAAATGGACTTCCGTGAATAAATAAATATCTAGGTATAACCCTAAAAAAAGCTATTTCGAGTTTCTTTAATGAAACACTCTGTATATAGGAAGTATACATAAAAAATATTTAGAATTATTCGATAAACTGAAATATGCAATCATGTACATACACGTCAATTGCTTCTAACATGTTTATTTGTAAACAATTTGACGTTTTTAAAATGACTAAATTTTTTAAAGAAAATTTATGACAATATGTGATTATATGATTTGCAATTGCAGACAAAAATTTTCTTTAAATATTTTATAAATATTAAAAATATTTAATTCGTCACAATTAAACATGTTAGAATCAATTGAGATGTAGAGATATAACCATTCTCTAGAGACAACATCATAGGAATTGCATTGTTAATTTGCTCTCCAAAGTAGAGTATTGTGTGCGAAATAAAAGTTATTTATTTCGCAAACAATGTTCTACTACCACAAATAAAAAATATATGGAAATAAATGTGAATCTATGTTTATTAGTTTAAAATAGTAACAAAATTGCAAAGGAATGCATTGTTTAATAAAGTACACGTGGAATATATAACTACAAATATTTATTTCCATCATGTTTATTTATTATTTATTTCGTTTTATAAAACAATTCCAAATTCTTGTGGTAATTTAATTATTCTGTTATTAAGCTGTATTTGTGTGTAAATATTTCCTTTTTAAAATCGAAATGTGAATTAAGTGAATATTATGTGTAAAGCATTTCTCAAAAACATGTATAACTATTAAATTTTATGAAAAATTAAAGCAATAAAAATTGATTGATTGAGTTACGTGAAGATCAAATTAATTCGACGAATAAAGCACTATTTTTAGTGCTTTATTCGTCGAATTAATGAAAATATATAAGGAAATGAATATATTTTCATTGCCTTAATTTTTCATAAAATTTAATAGTTAGACATGTTTTGTAAAATACTTTACAACGTTTAGTCGACTTACCTTAGCTAATCCTTGACATTAATGTTTACTTTGCGAATTGTGTTACTTCTGAATTGTTCTCGTGATGTCCTCAGATTTGTTGTTACATTAATTAATGCATGGAAAAAGTACGGGATGTAATATTTGTAAAATTATAACAAGAACTATAGATATTAGAAAAATACATATTATTTCATGTAATATAAAATAATATGTATTTTTATATTATGTAACATGTATACTAATAAAGCAGTTTAGATACTATACAGGGTGATTCAGTTTGGTGTTCCACCCTTTCTAACTTTTTTATTTTGACAGTAAACTATAACAAATCATATATTTGTAAACCACAGGAAATTTTCTAATTAATCGTATCACCAAATTGATAATACGATGACAGCTGTCAAAGTAGCGATAGTCAACTTTTTTTTTTTGGCAAATGATACCATACCTATTTTTGTTCAATTCGGATAGGGGGCACTTTTTCTGCACCGAATATTCATCACAACTATACGCTTAGCTAACAAAAAAATCAATAAAATAAGAAAATATCCAAAACGGTTTGTTATAAAAAAAACGAAAATTATAAAAAAATAAACTATTTTATTAAGTAGAAAAGAGTATTTATTCATTCACTTGGCCATTTTTATTTAATATATTTTATTAAGTGTTCAAAATGCCTACCACCTACTTCTAAACATAACTTCTCTCTATGCAAGGCTCCTTGAATGCAGACAGATTTCAAAACATCACGATTTAATTTACGGCATTCAATGCGAAACCTATTTTTTATACATACATAAACAACTTTATTTCTGAGATTGAAATATACAATTACAATACAATATCTAACAATACACTAACGTTCACGATATATTTCCAACTCGGAAACTGACTATCGACCAGTGGTCTTTCAGCCTTATTTTTTATATTTTCTTATTTTATTAATTTTTTGTTAGCTAAGCAATAATTGCCATAATTAGATATTCGGGTGCAGAAAAGTGTTCCTTATCCGTATTGAACAAAAAATAGATATGGTGTTATTTGAAAAAAAAAAGTTGACTATCGCTACTTTTACAGATGTTATCTTATTGTCAATTTGGTGACAACATTGAATAGAGAATTTCTTGCCGTTTACAAATATATGTGATTTGTTATAGTTTATTGTCAAAATAAAAAAAAGTTAGAAGGGGATGGAACACCAAACTGAATCACACTGTATATCATTGCGAATTGAATGGTCTTCAAAAAATTCAAAGATATTTGTTAAGAAGATGATATATTCCGCTATGTTCCAAATGTTTATTCTCATTTTTTTGTATTATATATAATAAAAATATTTTACATTTTTTCAAAACCAGATTTTCTACAGGATTGATGGTGGATAGCAAAAGACTAATGATGCTTCAACCTCTTCAACCCCTTTGTTGTTTTTTTCTATTTTATAAAATATAATTTAAAAAAGTCGTCGCGAAAGGGTTAAATAAGCGCTAGTGCCAAAACTGGTTTGCAAAATTTCGATCTAGAAGATGCACCACCTTCAGCAAGGCCAGTTGAAGCCGATTAAATCAATAAAACTCCTAAGATCGCTGAGAGATTGAATTTATCGAAATCGACTGTCCATAATCTTTTTAAAAGGTTTAATCTCAAAGCTGGACATATGGGTTTCTCATTACTCAAGAGAAATTGATCCATTTTTGAAGCATATTATCATTTGAGACGAGAAATGAGTTGTCTGCAACAATATTAAGCACAAAATAACCTGAACAGAAAAGAAGAACCGGAATGTCAATATTTATCAAATTTGTTTGGTGGGATTTTTAATAATAATAATTCATTTATTTCCATTCCATTCACATTCGTGGGTGGGTCAAATACGGTATTAAAAATTAAAGTGTAGATGAGGACATTACAAACATATTAAATTGTTTAATTCAAACACATTAAAACTTACAATATTACTATTTACATTAAAATAATAAATATAATATTTGTTAAAAGTTACAATATTAAATAAAGATATAAAATTAAGAATATAAAATTATTTGGACGTACATAATATCAGTTTAAGCTTCAGTCATATATCACACGAGTTAATAAATTCATCCACTGTATAGCAGCAGAGACTTATTAATATTTCTTTGACCTTTTTTTGGAATTGTTTCTTTGGTAATTGTTTTATGTCAGGCAAAGCGTTGTATATTTTTACGGATTGTACTATACATGAGTTGTGATAAAATGCATGACTGTGTTTTGGAAGCCTTATAGTTTTTGTTCTGGTGTCATGGTCGTGTTGTACTTGGCTTTTATTAAATAGATTTGCATTTTGTTTGACGAATTTAAGAGTCTCATAGATGTAGAGGCTGGCCAATGGCATTATTTTGAGTCGTTTAAATAAGCTTCGACAACTGCTAAAGGGTTTTGCATTTGCAATAGCCCTTACTAGTCTTTTTTGAACAACAAAGGCCTTCTGCAAGTTCAGTTTTGTAGTGCAGCTCCAGAAAATGATTCCATATGACAGTTGCGATTGACAGTAAGGTTATCCTAGCCGCTTCTTCGTGGATATCTTTACGTGTTGCCAATATAAGGTATGCATATTTTGAAATTTTCTTAGATACTTGTTGTACATGCGTGTCTTATCTTAAATCGTTTTGTATAGTGACACCAAGAAATTTCACTTCTTCCTTTTCATGTAATGTTTCGCCATTAAATTGGATATTTGTGTATCCTGTTGTTGCTTTATAGTGCATAATATGCGTCTTTGAAACATTAGCCTTTAAATTGTTATTGGTTAGCCATGAATGCAGCACAACAAGCATATTATTGGTCGCATCATTAAGTTCCTTTAAACGGTAGTTTTCCATGTTGATGGTGGTATCGTCCGCAAACATTGTAATGTGCCCATTAATATTGAGAGGCATGTCGTTTACAAATATTAGGAACAGAAGAGGCCCCAATACGCTTCCCTGGGGAACACCAGTTATCGGAGTAGCAGTCGTTGAAGTGTAATTAATGTTATTGAACTGCATTTTCAATATCTGCATTCTTTCAGAAAGATAAGATGCGAGCAGATTTAGACAGTTTCCTCTTATTCCATAATCAAATAATTCATCTAATAAAATATCGTATGGAACACTGTCGAAAGCTTTCGTTAGGTCAACAAAAATAGAGTATAAATGCTTATTTTTTTCCAGGTTCCTGAGAACAAAATCAATAAAACTGAAAATCGCACGGGTCGTTGTTAGCCCCTTCCTAAACCCATATTGTTTCTGACATAATACATCATTATTTTCTAAATATTTCATTATTCTATTGTAAATTACTCGTTCATATACCCTTGAGAAAGCTGGCAATATTGAAATTGGCCTGTAATTATTTATGAGATGAGAGTCTCCCTTTTTATGAAGTGGGACAATTTTTCCCACTTTAAGAGCTTTTGGAAATATACCATTACATAGTGACTGGTTAATAGAAAATGTTAGTGGTTTAATAATTTCTTGTTTTGTAAATTTTAAGACGTTGATAGATATGTCATCTAAGTCTTTGGAGGTGGTGTTTTTTAAGTTACTTATTATATTGCTAACTTCGATTTCGGTTACAGTATAGAGAAAGATTGAACCTGAACTATTTATACTTATTTGTCTAGAGTTATTTAGCACATGTGAGACTTGGTCAGTGCAAATCGAGCTAAATTGCTTATTCATCGTATTGACGATTTGTTGTGGATCGCTAATGTGGATATTCGAATCTATAAAATATTTTTTATCCTTATTAGGGTTCGCGTCTTGATTTTTATTTTCCTTTAGAATTTTCCACATTTCTTTTGATGAATTGGTTGCATTTTTTATTCGATTTGTATTGTAAGTTCTTTTTTCTATTTGAATGGAGGATTTGTAATCTTTTTTAGCGATTTATAAATATTATAAATTGTTTCATTTTTGTTTGTTTTAAATATATAATACACTAGATTTAGGTTACTTTTTAATTGTTTTAAATTGTTGTTAAACCACGGTAGTTTTGGTTTGAAATTATTTACAGTTTTTATTACAACGGGGCAGCAAGTATTGAATAAATCTAGGAAATTTGTATAAAAAATATTAAATGATTCTTTCCCTCCGAACGGTTTTCAGTTATTTCTCTTCTTGTTATGGTTTTTGTATCTTTCTCTTTACTACATACGAACTCGAATAATTAGTCACCACGACGGGTCGCGTTGGTGTGAAGCACTGTGTCCCTGTTTTGATTTTTCTCTCTTATCTGACTCCATATTATTATTTATATTGTATACTGTAATTATGGTTTTTAAATGTAGTATGTGTGATCAAGGAATCACTCCTAATACTCCTTACATAAAATGTAACGGAAAATGCAATAAATCGATTCATATTCGTTGTTCGCGCTTAAGTGATAGTGAAGTTTCTTATATAATAAATCAAAATGGTCTTGTTATAATTGCATATCTCCTGTACTGCAAACGCATGCTTCCAATAATAATTCTATGAATACGTCGATTACTATTGAAGATTTAAATAGATTTATTTCTGACCAATTAAATGTATTTAGGCAAGAAATTATTAATATTAAAGAAGACATACTTAACTCAATTACTTCCCGTTTTTGTGAAATTGAAAATACATTAGCAAAATTAGAAAACTCGACACAAAATATTGATGTCAATGATGTACTGGCGGAAATTGAAGAGAGGCATAAAAGAAAACGTAATCTACTACTTTTTTAATGTTAAAGAGTCTGACTTATTGACTACTCAACAGAAAGTCGATGATGATATTGCTGAAGTAGAAAAGATACTTGTACCCCTTGGAGTAAATTCCAAACCAAGCAAAATTATCCGCTTTGGTGTAAAAAAATCTAGTAATACTTGCCGACCACTTAAACTTATTTTTTCTTTGATGAAAACACCGCTAAAGAAATCCTTAAGACAAATTCAATGAACAATGATTCACGTTTTCATTTTAGAGCTGATAGGACAGTAAAACAACGTGATTATTACAATAAATTAAGAGCCGAATTAAATGTACGTATTACTAATGGTGGAGTGAATATTGGTATAAAATACAGAAATGACAAACCGTATATAACCAATACTAATACAAATGAAAAAAGAACGTCTTCTGGTGATACATCTAACTCAAAAAAACTTTTAGTCTATTATCAAAACGTTGGGGGCATGCGAACAAAATTGAATGAATTCCAACAGAATGTAAACAGTTGTGTATATGATATAATTATATTAACGGAAACTTGGTTATACGAAGATTTTTTAAATAGTCAGTTTTTAATACCTAATTATGTTTTATATCGGGTTGAGCGTACTAAACATGGTGAACGCATGGGTGGAGGCATTCTCATAGCTATCAATAAGTATTTTAAATCTGAATGTATTTGTAGTTCAAATAAAATAGAATATATATTTGTATCACTTTCTTTCGGAAATGAAAAAAATGTTATTGGTGGAGTATATATACCCCCATCTTCTTCAGTCTCATTATATGAAGATCATTACTCAGCAATAGAAACATTACGCGATAAATTTAATAATTATAAATTTTTAGTCTTTGGAGATTTTAATCTGAGTAACATTAAATGGTCTTCCGATGGTTATTCAACATCAATATATAGCATCTAAGAACAACAAATTTTAAGCTCGTATATATTCATGAATCTCAGGCAAATTATTTTTATACCAAACTCGCGAGGGATTTTCCTCGATTTATGCTTTTCGGATATTGATGCTCAAATTACATTAGCCGACGATCTTATTCTTAATGCTAGTCACCATCATTTTGCATATTGTGGAGTCATGCCAATAATTAATCACTTTGAAACTTTCTACTGCAGAGAAAATCTATTTATTTAAAAAGGGTGATTATGTAGGCCTCAACCAGTTTTTCCATAGTGTTGATTGGGAGGTTCTATTGGATAATAATAGTCTCGACGAAAACCTTGAACTGTTTTATGATGTTATACATGAAGGAATTAAGCGATTTATACCAACAATCACTTTAAGAAGCAGAAAACACAAATTTCCACAATGGTTCAACTATGAATTAATTAACAAAATCAGAGAAAAGAAAATTGCACATGCAAAGTTTAAAAGTAGTGGATCTAACATAGATTACCGTACATTTTGCAATTTAAGATCTTACTGTAAACAATTAACAACGAAACTTTACAATGAGTATATACAAAACATTCAACATAATATTACTGTCAATCCTGGTGCATTCTGGAAGTGTGCAAGAGATGCTAGAAAACAAGAGGATGGAATACCAACAAGTGATAAATTAGGGGACAAAATTGCTGAAAACGGATATGATGTTGCATGTTTATTCGCTATGAGCCTGATACGTCTGATGTCAACAACCTTGGTACCATGGGAAATGTTGGGATCACTAACCAAGTGCAAGATAGGAACTTTACGTAACACTAGAAGATGTTTTCAACTGTATTGAATATATTAAAGAACACATTCTCTTCCGGCCCGGATGGTGTACTGTATATATTCATTAAGTAAACCCATATATCTCTTGTTCTCCAAATCAATAGCAACTGCTCAGTTTCCAAAAATCTGGAAATAATGTTACATCACTCCAGTTTTCGGGATGAAATATTAAATTTTCGTGGCATATGCAAGCAGTCGGCTGTTCCAAAACTATTAGATACTATTATTAGTGAACAGCTTGCTTGGATGTCGCGCTCATATATTTCCTATAGACAGCATGGATTCCAGTGTGGAAAATCTACAACAAGCAACCTAATGCAATATAAACAGTTTATTTCTAGTGCCTTTGAGAATAATTATCAGGTGGATAGTATTTACATAGATTTCTCAAAGGCATTTGACAGAGTAAACTATGTTATCTTGCTAAAAAAGCTTAAAATAATAGGATTCAATGCAAATACGATTTTATGGCTCAAGTCTTATTTAATGTAGCGTACTCAAAAAGTTAAGATTTATAATTTTATATCACAAGAGATAATTGTTACTTCTGGTGTTCCGCAAGGCCGATTCTATTCAATCTATTTATTAATGACCTGATTGATGTTGTCGATTTTGGAGAATGTTTGATGTATATTGACGACATGAAATTGTATCAAGTAGTTAAATGTCCAACTGACTGTGAATTGTTGCAAAATGACTTAGATCGTGTTTTTCAATGGTGTGTAGATAATAATTTGTATCTTAATGAAAATAAATGTACTTCAATTTCTTTTTCTAGAAACATAAGTAAAATACAGTTTACATATTTTATAAATAATATTCCATTGGTAAGTGTTGACAGCGTGAAGGATTTTGGTGTTTTCATGGATAATCATTTATCATTCAAGAACCATATATCTTCTATATGTGGCATGGCAGAAAGATTGTGGGGATTTGTTTGGCACATATAAAAATATTTAAACATTAACTGTTTAAAAATTTTATATTGTTCCTTAGTAAGATGTCATTTGGAATACGCATCTCCTGTTTGGTCGCCATATTTAGCTATTGATATCCAAAAACTTGAGTCAATACAAAATAAATTCTTAAGACATATTGAATTTAAATTAGGTGAGCGACATACTCTGGGATGCTATGAATCTATAATGCAATTACTAAATATTAATTCTCTCAAGGATCGTAGGAATGTGTCTGATCTATGCTTGCAAAGTAATGATATTGATTGTCCGCCATTATTAAGCGAAATCTACTTAAATGTATCTACATCTGCAGTGACGCTTCGCCGTACAAATTTATTCTCGGTAAAGATTTATAAATCTAATTATTCCTATAACAATTCCGTCGGCCGTATGCTACGCATGGCAAATACATTAAATCAGTATGAGTGGTTTAATTTGTTTGGTTCTAGCAGATCTATTTTCAAAAATAGACTATTACGGTATAAATTTGATGATTAATTTTTGTGAATTTCAAATTAACTTATTGATTCAGCTAATAGTTGATTCTTATATGCGATATTGACATTTTTAGTTTTAGTTGTAGCTTTGTGTGCTATTGTACTCATTTTAAAAGTATAGCATTTCCATTTTTTATAATTATTGTAGATTTAATTCTGTCATGCGATTTGGATGTTTTATATTGACATATATTTTGAATTCGTAGAAAAAATATAACTTTATTTTATTTTTTCTCTTTTGTAATTATCATTTAGATTAATTTAAATGTATATTTAGTTTAATCTGAGTCGGCACTATTTTTGTTATTAACTACTACGTATTGTAATTAGGATTAACGTTATTTGTATGGTAATTATTTCTATATATTTTATTGTAAATGGGGTACCCCGTTAATAAATAAATAAATTCACCTCTGTGATCAGATATATTAGTATCTAATACATTAGCGTATGTATATTTTATGTTTGTAATTAAATTGTCTATGCAGGTGCTACTTGTCTTTGTAACACGGGTAGGCGATGTAATGGTTACATTTAAATTACAACTTGCTACTTATTAAATTTAAAAATTTTGATACTTTGTAGTCATTTTGTTTCTGAAGATCAAGATTGAAATCACCCCCGATTATAATTTCTAATTGCTCATCTATTATCAGTGTGTGCATTACTTTCTCAAGAATATATAAAATGTCAGTGAATAATCCGCCTGGTTGACGATATACGCTTAGAAGAATAATTTCAAAGGAATCAATTGTTTTAATTTTCTACCGATGAACATAATGGTCAATTTTAAAGTGTACTATCATCAGTTGGACAAATTGTATGACTCATTTAAATAAAAAAAGCTTTTGGAGCTTGGATGGGATATACTGCCACATCCATACACTCTAGACCTGGAACCTTCCTATTATCAGTTGTTCAGGTTCTACAACTTTTTTAGACGGTATAAAAACGTTTAATTCAAATCAGGAGGTCAAAAATAACTTGTATTAGTTTTGCTAGCAAAGAAAAAATATATATGAGCGCGGAAACATGTTAGTATTAGAAAGATGGTTAAGATGCTACGGTGCGCATGAGCTTCCTGATATACCCAGACGATTCTACGCCAATGGACGAGAATAAGTCAAATATTGGTTCGTGTTAGACGAAGATACACTTTTTATACACGTTAGTGTTTCGCCTTTCCACGCCGTAACTGATGAATATATGACGAACCTCTCACAATTCATGTCTGTCCAATACACACAGCACTCTTAAGGGCATTATACCAGAATGGATAAGCTCATATAAAAGAAGAATAATTTTAGGAAAGTGTACACAAAGGTTTAGTTGCCTATATACTATGAACAAATGAATGAGTTGCGTAAGGACATTAGGTTAGGTATCTAGAATTATATGAGAAAACCAAATATTTAATAATATATAGGGTGTTCCATTTGAAAAATAAAACTTTGTATCAGCATTTGTTTATGGGAAACCATGTATATAAAATTTTTAGTGAGGAAGATGAGCAATTGAAAATATTAATTTATCAAATTTTCTGAAAAATAATCACGAACAATTTAAATGAATTTGTTCCCTTCATTGTGAACGCACTGCATATATTATTGTTCTAATTGTATGTTAAAGATTATTTAAATGTTTTTTTAAGTATTGGAGTGCACCCGTTTAATTAAAAAATATGCAAAACTAATATTTTTCTATAATTAAATGGGTGCACTCCAATACTTAAAACAACATTTAAATAATCTTTAATTTTGGTGTTAATAATGTGTCAATTTTCTCATAATGTTAATCACACAATTTATTACCACGTGCACACTGTGACTGATAATTAGCAAAACGAAACACAATGCGATTAATCACCCTAGAGTTAATCACACCAGTAATTAATTTTAAATACCTGCCCATCAGGTCCAATCTCAGTTTTGAATAGAAAGTCCAAAAAATGGCCCAGCAGGTGGGAGGGGGCAATTCCCCAAGTAGCTTAAGCCACTCCACCCCCACTCCGCGCCCATCTCAGAAATCTCTAATCACGACAGGCCCGTCGAAACTTATCGCAAATCCGCGGCGTCTCGCATCACTGGAAGACCCTCGGTTAGGCTTTATCTGCCAATTATATCACCGTAAAAAAAAACAACAAACAAAAACACTCTTCTTTTTTTAACAAAGTGATAGTATGTGTCTGAATAAATTAGTGCCGATGCATTATAAGCCGAAGAATGGATAAAAGGGGACTGCCTCATTCAATCGGGCGCATTTACACAAAACACACCTCAAATTTGAACAATTGTCCGGCCATCGTTTTCCTGCTGATGTTGCTGCTGCTGCAAATGGATTTACCTGAAAACCAATTGATACTCCAGTGATAATTTATTTTAAAACAAATTCGTGTGTGTTAAGTGCGATTTAGTGTGTGAAGATTTTAGTTTAAAAAAAGAAAAAAGACTGAACGGTAAGGGTTTTTCATTACAAAAAACGATTTTTTTAAATAAATTTTAATAAATGAAATAAAACAAAATTTGAAAATATTATTTAAAATAACTAACCAAGTGAATAAATCCTTTTTCTCTCATATTTTATTTTACAGAAAATGATGTCCAAAAAGCAGTGGTTCGTGCTGCTCTGTTTGTTCATCGTTTACCTGCTCTTAGGCGCTTCATTTTTCTACCAGATCGAAAAGAAGGAGGAGGAGCATAGGAGACAGGTTGAGAAAATCGAGCGCGAGGAAATTGAAGGTAAGTCCATATATTTTTTTTAATACAAAAAAAAAAAGAGAAAATTGAATGAGTCGAGTATTTTTCGTGTTTACAAATTATTATTCTATAGCGGGCTTATTTCAATAGTAGCTTCATTTTTATTTAAATTTTTCCTATATTAGAATTGTGCAACGGTTTCCATTTAGAGCAAATCGAATACATTATTCTGTTTATGGTCGAGGCGTTCATTTCGTGATATGTTTTTCAGTGCAGTTCACAAACACATTTGATCATTATCAAACATTTAATTCGTGATTCGAAACTGTATCAACAGATTAATTAAAGAAACGTGATATTCAAACAAAGTTCTGACACTGTTTGTAAATAAAACAACAGTATAATTGATTTTTGAAGCTATTACTTTCTGATACATGATTATTATTAATATGAAGATAGAAATTTAATGAAACACTTTGCTTGTATCGCACTTATTTTTTTATTCAATAACTACCTAGTTTCGACTTAGTAGTCATTATCAAATTGTTATAATTCAAATAGAAATTATAACAAATGTAGAAATAATTTATTTAATTATTTTCAAATCATTTTTATTTAATATACTGTTATAATTCATTAAATTCTGCCTTCATATTAATAAAATAGGTTTTTTTAAGTTTCACAAAATGTTATGATTAATCATCTGCCCGATGATGCCATGTCACGAAAAAAAATGTAACAAAGTCTCTACAATAATTTTTGTGAAACTTAATAAAGCTGTTGTTTATTTACAGTGTGTTATGGAGTTTGATCAAGTAAATGCCTCAACCATAAAAAATATGTTATGAATTAAATGAATTCTCTAAATATATCTGTTCACTGGAATCACCTAGCTGAACTCACATATTGTATCATAATAAATGGAAGACGACGCAAGCGCCATCTTTTGCCTAATTTCATCTAGTCTAGTTATCCTTACCATAGATTTTATTAAATCCCATATTTGGGAATATTTATATTTTTGACTTGTATATTGTTGTTAACTCAAACACTAAGTCCAATAAATTATTATTATAAAAAAAAAGAAGTTGAAAATAATAAATTATTAATCGATTAATTTAATTCAACCACCATTCATCTAGCATTCCAATAACTAGCGTTGGTCGTTTCGTGATTTATTATTTTTAATGATTAATTTACTCACATTGCGTAAGTACTTTGAAACAAATGTACATTAAAACCACTACTTCTCGGGACAATACCCCTCCAGACATTAAATAACATAATGAACACTTGCAGTTGCATATCAATAACATTTTACATAATGCAACTTTTTTTTAATCCGAGAATATTTAACGTAAAGGGCAACGAGCATTACATAATATAAAATCATCTGCAGACACATGTTTCGAGATCTAGCTCTCGTTAGTACAGCTCTGCCTTACATATTTTGAAGATGTTAAATTATATAAATTAAACGTACCGTCCCGGCTGCGATCTCAGAAGTTTTGGTATAATTTAATATAATTAAATTGGTGCCAAACAAAAATTGCAATGAAATATGTTTAAATAATAATAATAATAAACAATAATATTAGAGATGGGCAAAGTCGATCTTTTCGATCTTTTTTGTCACTGCAAAATGAAGTTTATGACAATTTTCTTAATGTTATTTATAATATTAATATTGGAAAGTTTTACCTATTGATTAATAAACTCAATTTTATTGTTATTTAATAACTTTAGCTACTTAAAATTAGTTATTGAGAAATACTCGATTTTGCCCAACACTAAATAATATTAAAACAAATTTTCGTAAAGCGTCAACATTTTGTAATTCAATAATTTAGTTCAATCACAATTAATCTAGCGTTTTGGTATTTATGATTAATTTGATAAAATAATAATAAATAGGTAGAAAAGTCAATAACCCTTATTTGGGATTGTATTATGAATATATTTATTATATTATATTAGAAGATTATATGCAATATATTATTTTCTCAAATAATAAAGATTTAGTAGTAATAATAAATGTGAACAACCAAATCAGTTTTGTATTGTTTTAGCAAAATTTAATAATTTAATATAATAAAATTAATGCAAATAAATTAATCAATAGTTTTAATATTTAAATATTGGTAGTTCATATTGTATAAAATAAATACGAATAGATTATTAAAAATTGACCAATAAATTCTCTTAAAAATGGGCTAATAACCCGAAACTAGTCGAGAATTTAAAGTTATTCAATCTAATCTGTGTTTTATTGGTTGATTTTTAATAATCTATTCATATTTATTTTATGAAAATAAATTAGTTTCAAACAAAAATTGTAATTATATCCGTTTTAATAATATCGCCCATTACTGAGGCATTTAATTTTTTAAAATCGATGTAATAAATGAAAGAATACAATAGCTTTAGTTATCATATTATCTATTTGCCTTCACTACATTTCGCTACGCTGTAACTTCTCCAGGTGAAGAATTCCAATCATTAAATTTCTTAATAGAAAAAAAAAGTATTCACGTAGTCACAGTTATATTAATAAATAAAAATAATATGTTACATAAGCCAGAAGAAATAATTTATTAATTGTTTTCATATTCTTTTTATTTAATTTATTTAAAATTCTTCGTCTGAAGAAGTTACAGCATATTGTAGTGAAAGCAAATACAAAATAGTTGAAAGCAAAATATATTTCATTGTGTTAATAATAATAATAAAATATGCTCTGTTAATGGAACTTATCTATAAGCTTCAACTTTATTAATCGATCAATTTAATTCAACCACCATTAATCGATCAATTTAATTCAACCACCATTAATCTAGCATTCCAATAACTAACGTTGGCCGTTTCGTGAAAGAAAGTCGGAATATTAACCATGAGGTTATGGCATTCAACCGTGCAGTCTAGAATTTTTTCAAATTTTTCCGCGGTCGGGAACTCCGAAAACTTTTAATGGCCGTTATTCGTGGCCCACCCTGTATAATAATAGATTATAATAAAGAGAAAATATATTGTATATAAAATATGCTAGTTTACGAATTCTTAATATTTTTTTTATGAAAAACAAAAAAACTGAAAGAAATAGGAAATTAGGGCAAGTAAAAAATGTTTTATCGGGTTTCTAAGATAAATGATTAAATTAATAATTCACTATATTTTAAATTTACCGCCAATTATCGCTGGATAAAATGGCGGACCCCCGCCGGACTGACATTCGCTTACGGCACCTTCCCATCAACGTTAGACTCCGTCCAGATATTAATAGTTCCATGAATTCGATAAATTTTTCAAAAATAACCAACACGTACGATTTTATGTGTATTTTTCGAATTATTTGACCGCCCCAGAACTTTCTACACACCCTGCATAATTAAAAGGATTTATACTTTAATTAATTCTTTTAAACGTATACAGGGTGTTTCACCAAGAAATCACATTAAAAGTATATGGATTTCCTATTTTTGGATAGTATTTAAATTTGTACAACTTATGTAAACCAGTGTGTTCTTTTTAATAAAAACATTTTCAAGGTTATAGCACTTCCGGTTATACCGGAAATCGATATCAACTTCCTTATTTTAAATATATTAATTTTTACAGATTAAACGTGCACGGATTTTACGCGCAAATAATCAATCACACACTTAATTAAATACACACGAATAAAAGTGCGCTTAATCATTCGTCCGTTTGAATTATTGATGCGTCGGAGACATTTATCATAATTTTATATTATATACAATCAAAATTATCTATCAGTTGCATTTGATTTAAAAATCTATTTTTATTATTATTCCGCACAATCTATAACGCCGGTTCGAAATTGTATATTACATTAAATAATAAAGAATGTAAACAATCGTAATTTTTGCCACGATAAGGTTTATCTGGAGCAGTCATTGATGAATTAGATCAGATAAATCGATGTATGTACGTACATCTTGAGAAAAAAAAAATGAAAAATGTAACGAGGAGTATTTCCCGAAATTCTATTTAATCAACTAATTATAATAATAATAATATCAGATCTGATAATGTTGTGATTATTATAGTAATTATGCGTCCCAGAAAACGCAGAAAACTTGTAGAAGTGAATAAAATATTTATTTTTTTAATCAAAAAAATACTTGAATTAATTGTGACATTCAAAAAAACTGGAAAATGTACGAGATGTATTTCCCGAAATTCTATTTAATCAACTAATTAATTTTTTTAATAAAAAAATAATACTTGAATTAATTGTGACATTCAAAAAAACTGGAAAATGTACGAGATGTATTTCCCGAAATTCTATTTAATCAACTAATTAATTTTTTTAATAAAAAAATAATACTTGAATTAATTGTGACATTCAAAAAAACTGGAAAATGTACGAGATGTATTTCCCGAAATTCTATTTAATCAACTAATTAATTTTTTTAATAAAAAAATAATACTTGAATTAATTGTGACATTCAAAAAAACTGGAAAATGTACGAGATGTATTTCCCGAAATTCTATTTAATCAACTAATTAATTTTTTTAATAAAAAAATAATACTTGAATTAATTGTGACATTCAAAAAAACTGGAAAATGTACGAGATGTATTTCCCGAAATTCTATTTAATCAACTAATTAATTTTTTTAATAAAAAAATAATACTTGAATTAATTGTGACATTCAAAAAAAAAAAACTGGAAAATGTAACGTGAAGTATTTCCTGAAAATCTATTTAATTATCTAATTATAATAATAATAAAATCACATCTGATAATGTTGTGATTATTATAGTAATTATGCGCCCCAGAAAACGTATTATAAACTACTTAAAAGTCTTTGGTTTTTGGAAATTAAAGAAAATACAGAAAACTTGTAAAAGTGAATAAAATATTTTTTTTTAAATAAAAAAATACTTGAATTAATTGTGACATTCGTAGCAATTACTTTTTTTCGTGTTTTCTTCTTTTTTTATTATTTAGGTGACCTTTTCGTAATACCAATAAGTAACCACTGAATGCAATGCTGCCTCCCAAGAAAAATGACCTTTGTACGACAATCAGTCAACGGACGGATGTTGAATTAATTTTATTAGCGATGTGACCATTACATTCGTGTATCCACCCATATAAATTGTACTTAATGTAATTTACAATTGCCTGCGAA
The DNA here is from genome assembly GCA_963082785.1 of Philonthus spinipes. Classification (NCBI taxonomy): domain Eukaryota; kingdom Metazoa; phylum Arthropoda; class Insecta; order Coleoptera; family Staphylinidae; genus Philonthus; species Philonthus spinipes. Next base: position 25,488,696 of record OY720299.1, on the reverse strand, counting down.
TTAAGATACGGAAATGTTTATCTACCAAATCAAAAATTAGAAAATTGTTATTCTTTTTTTTATCAAACTCAGCATCTTATTAGTTAGTTAAACATTTTTATTGACAAGTTTTTTGAGTTTACAATAATAATAATAACAATATAAAATATTTTGAAAATATAAAGGTTTTTTGTCAATCGGCTATCGACCATAGGTCTTTCTGCCTTTCTCTTATAATTAATTGTCCTTATCTTCTTTTGCAAATTATTTTGTCGTTGGTCATCATTGTTAAACTCTCTATTGAATTGATCAGGGTCAATTTAACTGTCTATGTCTTGAAAGGATGTAATGAATTGAAATATTGTTGTGGAGGGATTTTTACGGATATGTCTTGTGTTTTGGGGCATCTTATTATTAATACATAAAATTAAAAACAAACTTATCAAATCAATTATGCAAAAAAACAATAAACAAGTACATCCATGATTACAAAACTAGAACTAGAAATCAGACCTTAGACCGGAATAATTAACAACAAAGCAAAAGGCGATGTCGTTAACAACTCAAACAATTCAGGAATACAACAAATTTGAGGAATACATAAAAAACTAAATAAAAATTATAATAAAATAAAAATTTTGATTTTCAATTTATAGCCTATATATATAAATTGAAAATATTTTTTTTTATTTTAAACAACAAAATCAAATAAAATTAAAAAATAAATACGAAAAAATAAGGAACATCGAAAAAGAAGAAAACACATTTCCGTCAATACCGTTAGGGTATTCCCGAGATGGGAGTGAACGCCCATAAATCGGTAGGTGAGGACGAAAAGAAGAAGACCTGCAAGCTTATGAAGAAAACATAAAAAATCATTTTTTTATAAAATAATTATTATAAAAATATGAAAAATCAATTTTATATAAAATAATTAATTTCTTAATAATTATTTCATGTTAAAATTGTTACATTTTTAATACCACTAGAAAATGATAGAATTTGCAATAATATAGAAATGTATAAATATATGTAAATATTGTTGTAAATAAAGAATTAATTGTTAAAAAGATATATTTTATTTATTTATTTAGTCTTATATAAAATCGTTATATGTTCCTCTATACTTCTCAGTGTGAGGTTAAAAAAATATATAATAATCTTAATTGACAATTAAGTTTACAAGAACATAACGATAATTGATGAAGAACCTTTCTTTATTATTTATCATAATAAATTAAAGACGACGCAAGCGCCATCTTTTGTCTAATTTTTATTTACTTTATTTATTTAATTTAAATTTATATTTTTGTTAATTGTTTTCTTCACTGAATCAATTAAAAAACATCAGTAGATAATTGAATGAAAATACTTCTAATGCTGTTTCTATGCTAAAAAAATAAATCATCTACGATGTACAAAGAAATAGATACCTAAATTGAAGTATAAATATTTTACAAACATAAAGTCAATATTATGAAGCAAACATACATGAAAAATCAATTTTATTATAAAATAATTAATTCCTTATTAATTTCTTAATAATATGAAATAGTTAATGTTAAAATTTTTATTATTACTCGACCATGACAGAAATGTCTCGAGTCGTAATTAATTTAATTTAAAAATACAGCAAATATATACATATCGTTTATAAATATTTGCTGTTTTTTTTTTGATATCACCAAATTTATTATTAAACTAAATTATTAAACTTGTACGTAACAAGTGGAAAATTAACAATTTAGCATTTTATTATTCTGAATTGACAATTAAGCGTCAGAGACGTAACCACCTTTCGTGTCTTTCTAGAAATCCCCCCCCCCCTCAATGCGGGCTCCAGCGCCATTATAGTTACGCCACTGATATGCGTGTACTTATTAAAACAAAAATCGATGCAATTTATAAAAGTTGTTTACTTGGAACTGAGAATTAAGTATTAGATGATAAGAAAAGAATCGGGGATTTTTTTGGCGGTAAATCTGGTGTTCCTCGGAATCCTGACGGATTTCGTTGCGTATGTTCGGCCTTAAGATTTTGTGAATACATTTTCATTATTAAATATTTGATGTACATTGCCTCATTCAAAAATGAGTCGTTTTCTTTTTGTCTTCTTCACCCGAAAAAGCATGGATGAAGAATTTTAAAATACTACACCTGAAGCTACAGCGTAGAGAAACAATTGTAGTGAAAGTAAGTACAAAATAGTTGAAAATAAAAAAAAAGATTTTATTTATTCATTTATTATAAATAAATATATATATGCAATATATTGTTTTGTTTTTGTAAAAAGGTGATTCCGTAATAAAATTATTATTATTATTACAAAACTATTAGTAATCCACAAAGTATATACTTATTTTATGTGTACTTTTTATTGACATTAATTATATTTATGTCATCACCCCTACACCACCATTATGGTAGATGGGGATTTTAGATTATATATATATATATATACATATATATATCATATAATCATATCAATACGGATTTATGCCTGCCAGATCGACAACAACAAATTTGGCTACAGTCTCGTAATATTTAGCCGATACTCTGGATGCTCGTGGTCAAGTTAACGTGATCTATACTGATTTTTCATGCGCCTTTGACTTAATTGACCATGATCTTCTAATTGTTCAACTTTCTCGATTAGGTGCAGTTCCTACGGTTACTAAACTCATTGAATCATATTTACAAAATCGGTCATGTTATGTATTTTACAATAATTTTAAATCCTACGAGTTTTCTCCTTCCACTGGTGTTCCGCAAGGTTCTTGTCTTGGCCCAATGTTTTTATTAATGAGTTATTAGGCATGCTTACCCATCCTTGAATTTTTACCTATAGATCTCTTTAGTTTTGTTACGAAATCAGGTTTAATCAGACTCGGAAATAATTAACGCAATGTTTATTTATATATTCACATTACACTTAACACATTTATTAACACAACACTGTCACTATTTATTTATAACAAGATTTTGAGCACTCGGACTGATTCTGCAGCGCCACTAGCACTTGCTTATATAGCGTGCTTGTTTCTCGAACTTTCCGGAACTTTCGATGACGCCGTGTTTATCGTCGCGCGTTCTATAGAACATTCTAGAGTGATGTTTCCAGTACCTTCTTTTACTTTCGTTACAGTATTAAAAAAATAACATCTTGTTGACAATATTTATTTCAAAATTGTCAATATTTCAGTTCCCACATAAAAACACCATAATCATTTTTTTCAAATGGAATGATTTACACTGAAAGAAATATTTCCAAACAAGTTGGATTTTCACTTGTTTGGCAGTTTCTTGAATGGAATAAATACAAAAGCGTTTAAAGGAAACAGCTAAACATAATTATCGGAATGAATTATATATATATATATATATAATCGATGTCCCCTTTTACCAATTGGTGTCGGGGTGGAATGAAGTTAAAATGGTTAAATTATCTTGGTCGCTAATTTGTAATTTCCACCAAATATTCTCTCTTGACCAAGTAATATTATAATGAATCTTGTTTACTATAAACATGATCTTGTTTGGATTAAGCAATACATTTTATTAAATCTTATCAAAGTTAGAATGTTTTCTGGAAATGCGTTACTTGGCATGTTCCCAGGCCGACAAGTTAAATGGCAAGCGTAATTATTGTCGTGTTTAAAATGATCACTTATTTTTTTCAGTGAATATTTTATCCATTAGGGATATTGGCAATACAATTTGCAACATAAAAGTAAACCCCTACACCACCATTATGGTAGATGGGGATTTTAGATTATATATATATATATAACATAAAAGTAATATACATCCCTATATCTAAAGGAAATAATTTTTGCGTAATTTCTAAATTTTTGTATACCTGTTTGTTTTAAAGTTGCCTTGAACTACCTCCTGGCGTGAAGAGTACCCTATGATAATCCTCTAGATTTATTTTTAAATTATATTTTTTTTGTTAGTGACTGATTGGAGAAAATCCTATCCTTCCTTCCAAAATTTTTAATTTTTTTTTTTCAAAATTTTTCGTCGTCGGAAATCCCGAAAATTTTAATGGCCTTTATTCACGGCCCACCCTGTATATATTTATACAGTTTTACAAATAAACGTCTTGCTGTTTGAAACATTTCAACAGGCGTAAATGTATGCGTATATTCTTGTTAACAATGCGAAGGAAAAAATGAGGGCACATGATGCAAACAATCAGATTACATTGATGCCTTAAGTCATCGACTGATTGAATTTAATCAAACGGTGTTTTTTTTTATCCAGATAAGCTGAATAAATAGTATGCACCTCTTGCTGTCAACCTTCGATAATGGTGATCTTTAGAATTAATAATAATAATAAGTGTAAAATCTTTTAAATCCACTAATAGATAAAAATAATAAAAAATAATAAATAAAACAGACATTTTTCTTCATTATTAATGAAAAAATAATAATAAAAATAAAAAAAAACTTTGATAATAGTGATTATTAAAATACATAATTGGAAAACTCAATGGTTATACTTGATCAAGGAGTTATTAGTCTAAATTTTATCAAATTAATTGAATATATTATTGTATTTTGTAATTACTGATTGTCATTAATTGTAAAAAGATGATTTTCCGTAAATAAAGAATTAATTGATATATATATATATATATATAATCGATGTCCCCTTTTACCAATTGGTGTCGGGGTTAGAATTAATTAATTAATAATAGTATTCTAACTGTACAATCCTTTAAATTCAGTAATAAATATATAAATGCAATTATAAATATCTAGACGTCCTTTTTATTTATTTACCCACGGAAAAAAATCCATTTTTCGTAATATAATAGAGTAATACAATTTCAACTTATAATAATATAATAATACATAAATGAATTGACCCTAGAGATCATTCTACAAGTCTAAAATCCAAGCTCAAGTATAGTTAAACGCCTAAAATGTGGCTCATTTTAGGCGTTTAACTTACAAAAATAATTAGTACGAAGGCAGCTGTACGTATTTAAATAAAGTTGATTAAAACAAAACGTGCCTTTTATTTTTCAACCATTAATTACCTGTCTGATTAAGCCGAATTGTATGATGGAAAATTGTTGCAGTGTCAAATAATAAATAGTATAAATATTAATATTTTGATTTAGTTTCTCACTTAACCCGTGGTGAAACATATTTAATTAATAGACTTTAATTAAAACACTTGGTTTGTTTCACTGATAATCAGTGAAACAAACCAAGTGTTTTAATCAAAGTCTATAAATATTAATAGTATTTATAATTAAATATAATAATAAATAAATAAATAAAATATTGCGCAAGTATTATATAGAAACTAATTATTATCCATAATCTTTTATTTATTTATTTATTAATTTTAATAACTGCAATAATAAATCACATTATTTTTCCATCATTATTAAAATATAATAATAATCATTAAATAAATGCTTATACAAATATAGATAATAATTAATCAAGACTGCATTTAATCCATCCCTTAGTTCTTTACAGTGATGATAACTAGTATTGATTGCATTCGTTGTGAAATTCAACTCAAACATGTTTATTTACACTTTTATTTATTTAATATTACTATCCAACAGATTACAAGATTTTATTACAGGATAACTTAAGACTACAATTACAAATTATAGCGTGTAAGCACAACGTGTATAATGAAACGAATATTTAATTCTTGCATTTAAAAATAAAAATAATATAAAAGTAATACAAAACATGAAATGTATGATAAATGTTAAAAAGGGCGTTCACATGAACAATTGCGTATTATCAAATATTGTTGTTAGTTGTACAGTAAGAATTGACAGATTGCCGTGAAATAAATCAACATTATCTGATAGCATGTTCACTATGTTACAAATGGACATAAGGCGAATTGAGATATTGTCTAGTGTTTGCTTTAGTACTGTAAAATGTAGCCTTATTCCTACTATCCAATCTAGGAACAGCAAAGTTTGACTTAGAGATAAGATATGAATCATGCAAGTGATGATTAATTAATTTAATTAGTTAAACTTCAATAAGAATATAGTATACCATCATTACAAAATAGAAGAAGAATGTCTTCTATTTTGTAATGATGGTATACTATATTCTTGTTAAAGTTTAACTGAGCTGTAACTCTAAACAGGATAATGTCCATTTGTTTTAAAGTACAAGCATTTCAAAAATTTCCTTTCGACATTTTCAAGATCCTTAATGTTAGTTTGATAATAAGGATTCCATAACTATGTTACAGTATTCCAATTTACTTCTTACAAAAGCATAATAAAAGTTAATGACATGTTGTATCGTGTCAAATTGTTTAGTGTTTCTTATAAGAAAACCGAACATACTGTAGGAATACTTAACACAAGTTTTTTTTGGTTTCATAATATTTAATAGTAGATACATTGCTACTACAATTGCTTCGATACAAAGAATCATCATCAGGTAGTTGACGTAATTGATTGAGTATTACATCAACTATTTTATAAGAAAACGGAGCATACTGTGAGAAGACTTAACGATGGATGATATATGGTCAGAAAAAAGTAACTTCTTGTAAAAAACTACTCCCAGATCACGAAAAATAGGACACTTTCTAAAGCAATCCTATTAATATTGTAGTTATACTATAATGTGCTATGCTTCTACTCCCAGATCACGATAATTAGAGAAATTTTCTAACGCAATCCTATTAATATTGTAGTTATACTCTAATGTGCTATGCTTCCTAGTAAATGTAATTGACTTGCATTTGGATATGTTTAGATGTAAGCCATTATTAACGCTCCAAGCATATAATCGGGTCTATTCCGTATGGAAAATGTTAATTTTAACGCGAAAGATGTTAAATAAGTTCACATTCTATAAATATATATCTATTATAAAAGCTACATAGACTGTGACGAAAAAAAAAAAAAAAAAATAATAACGTAGACGTTAAACTTAAAATTTCCCATACGGAATAGCCCTGAATATGTGTAAATCGTTTTGCAGATTATAACAATCAGACATGTTTCAAATTTTGCTAAAAAAATCAAGTCATCAGCAAACAGTAGACAACTAGAATGAAACTGTGAAGCTATATCGTTAATAAATAAAACAAATAACATGGGTCCGAGGTTAGAGCCTTGTGGTACACCACTTGAACAAAATAATGTGTTTGATTGAACGATATTCGACATATCCCAATCTGTTTTCAAAATAACTTTTTATTAGTAATATAGGATTATTGTCAAAGCCAAAATTATTTGTTTTTTCTAATAATAAAGAATGATTTACTTTATCAAACGCTTTAGAAAAATTATAATAAATAAATTGAAAAATTGCACAAGTGCAATCATTTGCCAAATTTCAAATAACATCGCTAACAAATTGGGTCTACAAGAAGGTGTACGGATTATAATCATTTATTTATTTATTTACTTAAACGGTATAAAACCTTTTTACAATTTAATTTATTAAATCATGATCATACAATTATACAAATAATAATTAATTGTTTAATAACTGCGCACAAATAACTTTTAATAAAGTAAAATTATATATGAAATAAATATGAATAGACCACCAAAAATTAACCAACAATAATCCGAAACTAGTCGAGAATTTAAAGTTATTCAATATAATCTGTGTTTTATTGGTTGATTTTTAATAATCCACTGATATTCACTTCATGAGTAAAATTAAATTATTGATATATATCACCCTAAATGACTATACATAGATATTAGCTTACGACTTAATTCACTTGAGTTTATGTTAAATATATCAAACCGCCCATCGAAGAAATGTTCATTTGCTAGGGACATTAGTCTGGTTACCAAATTATGAAGACCGAGAGAAGTTTTATGCGTCGCTAAGTTAAATGATATAAATAATACAATTGTAAAAATTAATGGATGAAATACTAATTTTTACAATTATATTATTAAAATCACTTAAATTAATAACACTAATTACTAATTTAGATAAGGGAAGTCCGAAGTGGTTCAGGTAAAAATAGACAAAAGTGGAAACAATCAACCTGATTGGGACAACAAACAAAATGTGAATATCTACTAATTTAGATAGTTATATTTTTTGTGCTAAACGCGGTTAATTTGTTTATATATTTACAAATTAACCGCCTTCAGCACAAAATATTTATTCATATCAGGTTATTGAATGAAAACACCTTCATTAAGGCATTGCACATGAAACACACTGGTCCGATCAGGTCCGAAAGACCGAAATGGCCATCACCAATTATCCAACGCTAGATGAATATCGGTTGAGCATTTTATTAAATTTTATAACAAAACTGAAAAATATTGAAAAGTTATATTTAAGAGTCTAAATATTTCAACATTTCAAAACATATATTAAATAAAAATGATTTGAAAATAATTAATAAATTATTTCCACATTTATCTCTGTGACTTTTTACTTACGCTACGTAAGTATGTTAAACAAATGCACATTAAAACAACTACTTCCTGGGCAAATACCCACGCCGGACATTGAATTACATAATGTACACTTGCTGTTGCGTATCAATAAAATATTGCATAATGATCCGAGAAAAATTTAATGTAAAAACAACAAAAAGAAACGTTACTTAATATAAAGTCATCTGCAGACACGTGTTTCGGTTTCTATGCCTCGTCAGTACAGCTCTGCCTTACATAATTTAAAGATGTTAAAATAAATCAATTAAATTAATTCAAATACAATCAGCAAAATTAAATCAATTATATTAAATCAAATTAAACTAAATCAATTTAAATTAAATTAAACCAAAATAAATAAATATGGAAATAATTTATTAATTATTTTCAAATAATTTAATTTAATATTTTTAAATAACTGTGACCAAGTGGATGAATACTCTTTTCTATTTATATTATAAAACATTCTGCATATTTAGCTTAATTTTAAATATTATGAATTTATAAATATTTCTGTCTTTAATATATATCTTTGTTTTCGTTTTATTTAGAACTACTCGCGATTCACTACATTCCCAGTACCGCGGCCACGCAAGACGAGATTTTCAAGAAACTTTCAACTTATTGCGGGAAACCGATGCACACAAACATGTCCCAGATGGATCCTCCTATAAAATGGGACTTTTATCATTCGTTGTTTTTCGTGATTACAGTCGTTAGTACTATAGGTAAGTGATTGTAGATTTTCTTTAAATTTATTGAATAAGTCAATCTCTTTTTTCAATTTACTTTATTAACGGAATCTCCATTTCCAAATTACAATTATAATTACATATTAAAAAATTTATAAGAAAAGTGTGACGCACTAAAAAGATTACAAAACATATGTATAAAAAAGGCAAATTACCAATCACAAATTACGACAAAATACAAAATAAAATCTTAAAATAATCGGTATTAGATTTTAAATTCTACGAAGCTGTTTTGAATAATCGATGGCTGAGGCTTTTACTTGATGAAATTCCATAATACACTATTTTAAAGTAAAAAAAAATGTTTTTTTTATTTCACAAAAAAAATGTTGCTACATTTTTTTAGCAGATGATTAATTTAATTAACTGCCTTATGAGGCCACTGTGTGTGTTGGCGAAATGACTGTAGCAGTGCCTCTGCAACAAATATGTTTGTTAGGAAAGTGTTTTTACGGTTGATTACAAAATCATACTGAAAATTCCACTTTTCATACTAGTTGTGTAATATACTATTTTCTTAAATTTTCACTCTTGTAATATGTAAAAATAAATTTGGAATAATAATAATAATAACATCTTTAATTTATATACAGGGTTACAATATTTACCACTTAAGATATATTTACAATTATTAACTAAATTTTGTATATAAATTGGCTATCGACCGAAGGTCTTTCCGCCTGTCTTTGTCTGCTTCTAGTCTTTGTCTATCTAATTGTTGTGAATGCTAACGTCATTGTCAAAGTCTGAGTTATTATATGAAATGAATTATTGGGTGTCGATGTAGCCAGTACTTTACGCGTGTAATTTTCGTTCAAACATGACTTTAGATTTCCAATGCCAACTTCGTCGTCGATTTTTGTTATACGCTCGATATAATATATGTATTTATAAAAAAAACATTTTATCTTGACCGTCATTATTGAATTTTTCTAAATAACGATATTTGAAAATAGTAGCAAATGCGTATAATTAAATAATATTACAGCAATTTCAAAAAAATGTCAATCCGTATACGCGTTTCGTAATTAATTCCTCATCACTACAGCTTTGCCCTCAACGACCTTCTGGTTTTAAATAGATACGGAATTAATCCGCACTTAGAAAACGAGTGCATAGAAGTCGCACGTACTCAAAACAGTATTATCGTTAAATATTTCCCACCGGATTTAATCAGCTAATTACAAATGGATTGGTTATTATTGTCTGATTAAGATAATCGCGCTGAGCGCGAAATCTCGGTCACCATGCGAACTATTCTTTGGATTTTGTCACGAGAGCATCCAAATTCTATATTATCAATGGTTTTACAAGTGAGAATGATTTTTTTTTCGATAATGAGTTTTACAAATTAGAATATAGATTCTAGAAAATGAAATATCATCAAGCGGAAATTGTTTTATTGTTTATTTATAATATCAAAATACAAAAATTAAGTATAGAGATTTAAAGATGAAAGATTATGTTTTATTGATAATTAATGCTTCTATTTTCATATTTTATTCTAAGTAAAATATTTCACCAAACAATCTGTCTTTTTTTATTTTCTTAAATTTGCATATAAAGAAAATATTTCATCATGCAACAAATTTTTGATCCGAGAAAAATTTAACGGAAAAACAAAAAACATCTGCAGACACGTGTTTCGGGAATCAAGCCTCGTCAGTACAAAATACAAAAATTATGTATTGAGATTTAAAGATGAAAGATTATGTCTTATTGATAATAAATGCTTCTATTTTCATATTTTATTCTAAGTAAAATATTTCACCAAACAATCTGTCGTTTTTTATTTTTTTAAATTTTTGTATTTTGACATTATAAATAATTCTAGTCACATATTTAGGATATTAATGGCCTAATAAAGCTTATTGAATAATTACCCAATATTTTTTTGTTTTATTTAATTTATTTTTTTATTTTAAACTCTATTTTTTTTACTTTCTTTTCTACTTAAAATTAATTAACGAACCACTTTAACTAAGGATTATCACACCTTTTTTCGCCTCCCTGTTTATAGGAAGTTAAGTATAACATTTCATTATTTTAAAATTAATTATTTTTCTTTTTTTTATGTTTTTTTTAAACATACAAATATCTGCAACGTATTTAAAGTTGAATCACAGAGTAAAAAACTGCTTACTTCTTTCCTTTTGGTTGATTTATTTATTGTAGACGTATTTTCATTATTATTTTCGCGTATAAACCATTAAGATAAGGTAACTTGATTCAGTCATCGCCTGATGTAAAATTAAAACGAAACAACGCACTGTAGTGATTCATTAAATTACTTTTACTGTCGGCTCGAATAGCGATTTGATAAGTTATTTCGACAACCGCGAATTTGAATTAATGCTAAGTACTACCACTCAACACTTAGACAATGCTAATGTCAACGATTAAAAGAGTTCCTCGCAAAATAAACAATGTAACGTTTGAGATTTAAATAAAAATTATATAATATTTTCTTCTCTTGTAAAAAATATAACACTCTAATATTTTTAATATATTTTTTTATTTAAATAAAAATTATATAATATTTTCTTCTCTTGTAAAAAATATAATACTCTAATATTTTTAATATAATTTTTATTTAAATAAAAAAATATATTAAAAATATTAGTGTTATATTTTTTACAAGAGAAGAAAATATTATATAATTTTTATTTAAATCTTAAACGTTACATTGCTCTTTAAGACAACGGTTCTTAAAAGGCCTTTATAAATTATTTTTTTTACCTCCTTATTGTATTAATGTACTTATAGCAACTAATAAAATAAAATTATACGTTCTTATCATTTCATTTTAAAGGATTCAAAATTAAAGTTTTAAACTGTAATAAAATATATATTTATTTTTTTCTTTCTCTAAAATAAAATTATACGATCTTATCATTTCTATTTTAAAGGATTCAAAATTAAAGCTTTAAACTGTAATAATATATATATATATATATATATATATATATATATATATTTCTTTCTTTTCAAACCGCTGAGAGCTGGCCATACGGATGCGTATCCGAGTCCAAAAAAGGAAAATATATTATATATATTTTTTTTCAAAATTGATATGATTTGATAATTTAATACGTACAAATAAAAGTTTTTTAATTTATTTATACGTATTAAATTCATTTTAAAATGATTATAAAATGATTAATAAAGGCAGAAAGACTTCTGGTCGATAACCCATGATAGACTACTAACAAATCAATATGTATTGTAAATATAAATAATTGTAATTCTGCTGTCTGAATAAAAATGTTTGTTTTTGATTAATAAATTATTTCCACATTTAGCTCTGTGATATTTTGACTTACGTTACGTAAATAAAGAAACGCACATTAAAACAACCCGGGCAAATATCCCGCCGGACATTGAATTACATAATGTACACCTGCTGTTGCATATCAATAAAATATTGCATCATGCAACAAATTTTTTATCCGAGAAAAATGTAACGGAAAAACAAAAAATACCATATGGAGATACGTGTTTCGGGAATCAAGCCTCGTCAGTACAGCTCTACCTTACATAATTCTTTTTATTTTATTGTTTATTAAGTTTGATTAGGGCTTTTGTTCTTTGCTGTATATTTTTTATTTTGTGGTTTTTATTATGATTGGTTTAGAACCAAAGCATAATATATTTGTTAGTTACATGAAGTTTTATTTATTTTATATTGTAGAAAAGGCTTAATTAATTTAAACTCTGTTTTTATAATAATAGTTTTTACTTTTGTCCTTTGTTATTTAGTTATATATAATTTTTAATTTTCCGTTTTTTTGTTGTTGTTTATCAGGTTACGGAAATTTAGCACCAACGACAATGTTCGGAAGGATATTCATGATTTTCTACGGCTTGGTCGGCATCCCCATCAATGGTATCGTCATGGTGACACTTGGTGAGTTTTTTGGCAAAAAGGTAAATACACAAAAAGATCGATTCCAGAAGTTATTAAGTATACACACTCATTCTTACTACTTCCAAAATACGCACTTTTACAAGCAATAATTCCCACAGCAAATATTAACACAGGGATGCTAAACAGTCTTAATGCGAGGAATAAATACTGCATAACAGCAGTTATGACGTCAAAATAGATTTCATCAAGAAGGAAAAAAAAATATATTAGAAAATATATGTGTTCCTGTTAAAAACGATATTTATGGAACGAACGAAAATGTATCCTTAATATTGAATTAATAATAATAATAATAAACACTATCTACAGTGAGAAGATTTTTACAATAATTAAGATTAACTTGTAAAAATACTGTTAAATCTTAAAAAAAAAGAATCCAGTGTATAATCTGAGGAATAAATAAATAATAATAATAAACTTTATTCACCATTTAAAAAAAAATATAATGATAAATATTGCACTAAAAATAACATATTAAGGGTGCGGTTTAGAAGAAAGAGATAGCTATACAAATATGGGCAATCACTAATTTGAGTTAGATTGTTGTTGTGATCAATGAACAATATTGTATTATACATTAAAATAATCTTAAAATAAGCAGGAATTTCATCAGATAAATTAAAAATTATTTTAATGTTTAGTTTCTGTGAAAAATAATTATGAAAAACAATGAAAATTGATCAAATTTATAGCAAATTTTAAATTTTGCTAATAAAAACTTGTGCAATGAAAATTTAAAGGATTTCACTAAATTCTGTATTCAAATAACTTAGCAGACATAATCTATTAATTTCATTATATCCTAGAATTTTATTTTCTAACTTGAACTAGTAAATTGACGTAATACACGAAAGTTAATTTTTATTTTTTTACTTAGACTGATACTTTATACTTGGTAGATAAAAAATGTAAATACAGATTCTTATTATGAAATCCAAAAGAATAGCTCTATTTTCAAACGAGTATTTCCATTTTACTATATAGCTACCTCTTTCCACTAAACCGCAACCTTAAGGCTGCGATCCCCAATACGTTTCCATTTTAAGAGTTTAACAATTTTATACAGTCATAGAAAATAAACATTAAATACAGGCAGAGAGTTTATTGACTGATGAACGAAATCAGATAATTTTTATTTTTTAAAAACATAAAAAGTGAAAAAAATATTTTTTAAAAATTAATTTAATTTACAAAAATACATTTAATCTAAATTTAATATATCTGATTGTACGTGGAAAGTCTTCCTCTTAATATCCATATTTAATACATTCATGATATTATTAATTGTATACTCCTTAATCCTATAAAATAGTTAATAAGAACAAATTTATTTCGATGCCATCATTTTTATTGCGGAACAGTATCTAGTAGTTCAGATATTTACCGCTAGGTTGAAAAATCAAAGTTGGAATAAAATACACACATTTTGTAAAAACTCTGTCGTTAATCGTACCGTTTATTAGGCGTAAAATCGCTGCCTTAAATAATATCGTATCGTGTATTTAAATAACAGTAAAAGAACATCACAAACTACGCCTAATAAAAAAAACATATAAATAAACTTAATGGTTTTAATATCTAGACATTGGTAGTTCAAAAAAAAAGAAAAAAGAAATTTTAAATTCTCTTGAAAATGGGTTAATAACCCGAAACTAGTCGAGAATTTAAATTTATTCAATATAATCTGTGTTTTATTGGTTGATTTTTAATATTTTATTCATATTTATTTCATACAATATAAATAAACAGTATAAAATACAAATCCCAAGTGGTCAAAAATATATAATATATTTCCTGATGATCAGGTAAGGCTGGTCGAGTATATGTATGTATAGTATAAATATATATATATATATATATTGGTGATTACGTGAAATTTTCTTTATTAATAATCATAGGAAATTAAAATATTCGTTTCTTCTAAAAATGTACATATAATGCTCGATTCCTTTAAATGTAATTAAATTGCAATTATCGCGACATTGGCCTGATTTTATATATGTTTTTATTAATATTATTAATAATACTTGTATCAAGAATTGCGATATTCGTAAACAAACATGTTTTATTCTTGAGATATGATTATCTTTCGCGCGCGCTGTAACATAAATACATGAATTACACTAAAAATAATTACTTGGGTCAACTGAAAGTGGAAAAACCGTGTTTTATTATAGATGAATATTAAATTGTGGACTGAAAATGGATTTAACATGTTTATTGCTCTTGTTAATAATTAATATACAGTAATTATCAATTGCATCAATGAAATTAATAAAATTGAAAATAAATAAATAATTATTTTTCGGATGCTGTTCGTTTCACTATTATTATATTTCAGTTCCGACTAGTTTTAACGAGTGGTCATTTCATTATCAAGGGACTAACTAAAAGTATAAATATGCCAATATAATAGAAACATACCCAAATCAATCCTAGCAGAGTATAATTCAAGTACAGGTCACATTTTCCGTTCATGAGATGAAACTATTAAAAAAATCAAATAAACCGCTAGAGGCAATCAAAATGCATAAAAATGAATATTTATTTAATTCAGATGTAACCTCATTAAAAATCTAAAACTGATTCAAGTAATACTGTGTAATTAATAATTTAATAATTATTAATTTAATAATCCTTTCTTAGTTAGCGAAAGAAGATAAAAAACACAGTTTAGACGAAAAAGATAGCTATATAAATATTGGCAATCACTAATTCGAGTTAGATTGCTGTTGTGATCAATGAACAATATTGCATTATACATTAAAGTAATCTTAAAATAAGCAGGAATTTCATCAGATGAATTAAAAAATATTTTAATGTTTAGTTTGTGAAAAAAAAAACAATTATAAAAAAACAATGAAAATTGATAATTTTTTTTTAGCAAATTTTAAATTAATTTTTTGCTAATCAATACTTTTGCAATGAAAATTTCAAGGATTACATTGAATTCTGCATTCAAACAACTTAGCTTATAATTTAAAATAATTTCATTATATCTTACAATTTTCTTTTCTAACTTGAACTAGTAAATTGACGTAAAACACGAAAATTAACGATTTATTTTTTTATTTGGACTGATATATTGCACTTAGTAGATAAAAAAATTATATACATATTCATATTATTAAATCCTAAAGAATGGCTTTTTTTCTCAAATGATTATTTCCTTTTTACTATATAGCTCTTTCTATTAAACCGCAGCCTTAATCGCCTGAATATCTTGTCTAAATATATCTGTATACAGGCTGGCCAGAAAATGTGTGATAATCTTCAGTTAAAGTGATTCATTAATCAATCTTAAGAGGAAAAAAAACTAAAAAAAATAAAATAAAAAATGAAATTAAATAAAACATAAAAAAATATTGGGTAATTATTTAATAAGCTTTTTGAGGCCATTAATATTCTAAATATGTGACTAGAATTTGTTTTTAACATTTTATGTATAATTATTGCTATTAATATTCGACTTATCATTAAATAAACATTTGAAATGTATGACTGGATGTTAATAGAACTAATTTTAATCAAATTATTTCAAAAATATTACTGATTTCTAGTCACATATTTATTATATCAATGGCCTCGTGGGCGTTAATGAAGAACCGTACAATATTTTTTTTATTAAATTTTCTATTGAAATTAATCAATGAACAACTTTACCTGAAGATTATCAAACCTTTTCTGGCCACCATATGGTACTGCGTATTAAAATCATTCGCTATTGAGACTAGAAATGTACATAATATCAAAAATAAAATGTGAAGTAATGATTTTTTATTTATTTTATTAATTGTTAAGGATTCTACTTCGTAATTCATTTGTTTATTAATATCATACTTTATATAACACGTCAAAAAACAAAAATCAGTTTAATTAACGAGTGTAATGAATTGATTTTTTTGTGGCATTTTAAAAATGAATTTAATAAACAAAAAAGACAGAAATAATAATAGAAACGTGTGTTTTTCTTACTTGGTCGCAGTTATTTAAGTTAAATCAAATAAACAAATGTAAAAATGTGAAATTTATTCAATTGAAAAAATAATGAATTATTTTCTTTACCTAACAATTTAAAAAGAACATTTTTCAAACAATTACTTGTCCCGATAAATATTGAATTATTCAATGGACATTTGCTGTTGCATAACAAATGAATATATAATGTAAAAGCTTTTTTCGAAAATATTTAAGAACAATATATAAAAACGTTACGTAAAATAAGACTAACTACACGTGTTTCTGGATTTATGCCTCGTCAGTGCCTTATAAATTTGTAAAGTTGTTAATTTATATTAATTAAACGCATGTTTATTTTAACGCATTTATTTTAAAGTTGCGTAGCTAAAGAGGAAATAATAAGTTAATCATTCGTTTATGTAAATAAATATGTTCGAATTATTTTTATTTGATTTAGTTGATACAAATTTCTAACTAATAATATTTCTGTCAATTAAATCATTTAAATATATGAAATAAATATGAATAAATTATTAAAAATCAACCAATAAAACACAGATTAGATTGAATAACTTTAAATTCTCGACTAGTTTCGGGTTATTAGCCCATTTTCAAGAGAAACTAGTCGAGAATTTAAAGTTATTCAATCTAATCTGTGTTTTATTGGTTGATTTTTAATAAATTATTCATATTTATTTCATATATTTAAATGTTTTAATTGACAATCTCAATCTAATCTGTTTATTCATAATTTAAAGTTATTCAATCTAATCTGTTTATTCATATTTATTTCATATAATATGAACTACCAATGTCTAAATATTAAAACAATTAATTATATTTGAATATAATTTATATATATTTTCTAAATTTTCGTAAAAGATACTGATGATGATATATGTTCATTTTAAGTGGTGATTAACAGTATTTCCCTTATTAAAACGCATTTTTGTTTAAATAAAAAATAACTGAATTAGTTATATAAAATAGTAAATCATCCGTGATATTAGTTGTTAATAACTAATTTAATATGTTTTGTAACCAATTTAGTTGTTTTATTTTTTTGTATTAATGATGAATGATATTAATTCCAATAAACTCATTTATTTAATTAAAATTAATTAAGGGAGCATTCGTTCTGGGAAAAGTGAGCCAGCTTTGGAATTTATTTGTAAAACAAAATAATAAAATAGAACGGATTTGAATTTTTTATTGGGTTTATTCTTGCAAATTGAAAGTCATATTGAAAGATTGCATGAATGACAAGACTCCACTATATCAACTTTAGGAACGTTTCTGCTTGTCTGATACAAAAAAGGAAAGAGTTTTATAAACTAAATGAAATTCCCTAGATTCTGTAGCTAATCTCTTGTAAATTTTTCCAAGTTTCATAAAATGGCGACAGATTCTGTTTTTTTTTTAGTGTTTGACACGCTATAAAAAGTAACAATTTTTACTTTTGTTTATTGTAACGGGTATTGAATCCAATAAATTTAATTTAGAGTCAAGTCAATCGGTTGGATCGC
The DNA here is from genome assembly GCA_963082785.1 of Philonthus spinipes. Lineage (NCBI taxonomy): Eukaryota > Metazoa > Arthropoda > Insecta > Coleoptera > Staphylinidae > Philonthus > Philonthus spinipes. The sequence continues at coordinate 25,470,126 of OY720299.1, read as the reverse complement.
AATCCTTGATACAGTTTTGAAAAAAAGTGGTTTCCAGAAAAATGCGTTTATAGTTTTCACAATGGGTTTCATTAAAAAATATGTTTTTTGTCCATTCTAAATGCGTGGATATAATAAATTGAATATTTTCGCTTAAAAAAACTTTTGGAGGACGAAACCAAGGAACATATCCTTGGATATTGCCCGGCACTAAAGTCCAATAGAAAAGCCATACTAGGTGAGGAATACCCAGAAATGACGAAAATAAGGGATCTAATAATAGGAAAAGGATTTATAATAATAAATCACGTACACGTTAAATTTAACATTTCTGGTATAAAATAGCCCCGAATATCTCATTATAAATATTATAGCTTCCGAATTCAATATAGTGAATGAAAATTACAATAAAAAATAACTTTTCATAGAATGATATATTTAAAAATGGTAGAAATGTATACTTCAGAATTTGGGACGACTATTATACAATTTTGATAATTCAAAATGATTATCTCAGAACTGAAAGAAATGCATCTGATTATAACTTTATACAAATGGCTTTAGCGACTCAAATCTTTTCCAAATTGATTCAATTTTAAAACCACATATAGCTTTAAAATTGGACAAAAAAATAATAACCGATTTTCAGAGCGAAAACCCTCTTAAATCATGCTCCATTGAGTCCCTCTAAAATGCACGATGAAAACGGTGCGTTTAAATAAGGTAAAGCTGTACTGACGAGATATACATGCCGAAAAGCGCTTCTACAAATGACGTTTTTATATATAATTATATTTTTGTACTGCAAAATTTGTTGCTCAATCAGTTTCACTAAGATGCAATAGCAAATATCTATTGTATTTTTCAATGTTTAACGATGGTATTTGCCCGGGAAGCAATTGTTTTTCTTTAGTACTTACTTCGTAAGTAAGTAATTATAATTGAAAGGAAATAATTAATTCCCTAATTATTTTCGAATCATTTTTTTTTTATTTAATTAAAAGTAAAACATTTCATTTGTTGATTTAAGTAGATTACAATTACTCACTTTAAAGTTTAAGCATTTTTTGTTGTTAATATATTAATTTGTATATTATATTAATGAAATTCTCAAATAGAAATTATGTTAATATTATTAAATAAAACGGCAAGAACTAGATAGAGATAGGGAGAAAGATGATTGATAGCCATTTTTTATGCTTAAAAAATTGTAAATGATTGTAATAATGTGCATATTGTGATGTAAGCTTTTTATAATATTTCATTACTGAACTATAAAATTTTACAAGTTAGCTACGAATATCAATTGTTTGTTTCATTCGACATCTTTAATAATTATTTCGGGGGCATACTCAGGATAACATAATAAAATTATCAATATACGTGTCCACAGTAATTTTTCATAATTAACTAGAATGGTTTTTATATTTATTTTTGTTATTTCAGGTTGAATATATATATATATAAACATATATATATATATATATATATATATATATATATATGTAAATATATATATATATATATATATATATATGTATGTATATATAGTCAATGTCCCCTTTTACCAATTGGTGTCGGGGATATATCAATATCATCAATTAATTTTTCAAATTTCAATAAACAGCGTTAGTATAAAAAAAATGGTTGTGGAAATTTTTAAATGGAACTTTCCATACTCATCCTTAAATTAACATATATCTGCTAATTATTGTAACTGTTTTAGTAAAACAATACAATTCTAGAGATAACTCAACAGTGGAATGTGTGTAATGCTTAGTTAAGAAAATATAAAAGACGTTTTAAAAATTGATTATCGTAAATAGTGAATTACAACTGAAAAAAAAAACTGTATAAAATTCAATTTTTGTTGTCAATAAAAATTAAAGCAATTAAAAATTAATTCGCCACCAATCCCGCATTGATTCTATTATCAATTCTGAATTTATTATATACCTGTACTCACACTGTACAACTATATTTAGTTTAGTTTATACATATATATTTCTCTGTAATTAGGCTCTGCTTGTTGAGAAATAAATTATTATTATTATTTCAGTATACCTCGTAATTCTAACTAAGACGGTTAAAAAAAATAATAAAGAAGAATTGGATACAGACAGGCAGAAAGAGCATTATAGCCAATTTTTCATGATTACATATTTGTAAATTATTGTATTGATGTAAATATTTTGATGTAATTTAATTTAACACTCAGAAATAAAATTTTTATACATACATATTTATTTATTTATTTTACACCAATATGTGGTAGAAGGATATAAGATTATATATATATATATATATATATTTATTTATTTTACCTCAATGCCATTTTATATATATGTAGATATATATATTTGTTGTTCAATTATTATTATTCCTGCTATTTTAGTATATATGAATTATTATTTAAATCGTTTTTAAATTAAAATATTGAATATTATTTATTAATTATTGTATATTTCTTCTTTTCAGTTTACGAAACTTTACAACAGATGGAAGTCCGCCAAAATATACAACGTGGCCGGGAAATTGGGATTGATAGGACAAATTTCTCTGTATTTAGTACCTGGTTTTACATTCTTCATCTTTTTACCGTCTGTGATAATTATGTATTTTGAAGGATGGGATTATGACGTCGCTGTCTACTACGCTTTCGTCACATTGACGACTATCGGTTTTGGCGACTATGTCGCTGGTAAGTACTCAATCACATGGAACATAGATGTCAGTAAGGTTTCATCCATATAACACCAGCGTTTTATGGTGATTGAAATCTGTAAAGATTTCAATAATGTTTCATCAAGAATAAAAAACAATAAAATGATTTTTTAAATAATTAAATAAAAATAATTCATAAATTATTTCCACATTTAGCTCTGTGATGTTTTGTCTCACGTTGCGTAGGTACTTTAAACAAATGCACATTAAAACAACTACTTCCCTGGAAAATACCCTGCCGGACATTGAATTACATAATGTACACTTGCTGTTGTATATAAATAAAATATTGGATCGTCCAATAAATTTTTGATCAAAGAAATATTCAATGTAAAAACAAAAACAAAAAAGAACGTTAGGTGTACATTATGTAATTTAATGTCCGGCAGTGTATTTGCCCGGGAAGTAGTTGCTTTAATGTGCATTTGTTTAAAGTACTTACGTAACGTAAGTCAAAATGTTGCAGTACTAAATATGGAAATAATTTATTAATTAATTTCAAATAATTTTTATTTAATTATTTAAATAACTGTGACCAGTGAATAAATACTCTTATCAATTGTATTTTTATAATTTGCACTTTAATGAAATGCATCGACAAATCCTAGTATAATATATTATTTGGATTTTACTTTTATACTTACTTACTTACTTAATCTAATCCCATCTATCTTTTGGTGTAGGGTTGTGTAATTCAGTTTAAATATTTCCATATGTTCTTCCACTGTTTTCTATCTTTTGCCAACCGAGGTACCTTCATACAATTTATGTTTCTATCTTCTACTATTTTCTTAACTTCTTCTTACTTTCATATAATCTATATTTCTTTTTTTTAGGTACACATCATAACGGTTTTTCCGAATTCTACTACACAATGTACAAAACGTTCCTACTTGTATGGATCATCATCGGCTTGGGTTACGTGGTGATGGTTTTGGGTTTCATCTCGAGCGGACTGCGGAGCAAACGGATGCACGCTTTAGAGCATATGCTTGCTGAAAACATCAAACGGACGCCGACGAAGTTCAAAGAACTGAAATCCCTGATACACGAAATTATTGTGATGAAAGTGAATCCGGTTTACAAGGACAGAAGGGACGATCATGATAAACCGCACTTGCGTTTGAGGAGTAAAAGTTGCCCGAATATATTCCTGTATGATACTCAGAATACTCCAATGATTGTGAGGAAGCGTGCGTTTTCAGAGTGTGTCGAGCGGGTAGAGCCGTTGCAGAGGGTGCATAGTGATACTAATTTGAATTTGATTGATAAGGAGTTGACATTCAAGTCGGTTAAGGATAACCAGCGCGCTGGGTTGTTGCTGAAATTCACGAATACTTTGACGAATATGGAGAGTATGAATAATTCGCAATCTTTGGGTGGAATTGATTGTTTCAGTGATGAGGATATTCTGGAATCGGAAATGAGCGCACCCAGTATAGCTATTAAGCGCGGGCGTTCTTGCAGTGAAGTCAAGCTGCCCTTAACGCAGGATTACCAGAATGAGCACACCTGGTTCGGGCAGACGGCTTCGCAGAAACGCCAGGAGCTGCACGAAAAGCTCAAATATGGAAGAGCGCGAAGTAAAACACTCCCAGTCCAACAGGAACCCCTCGTCCCGCAACTCGGGTTACTATCAAGAATCCGCCGGCAGTTGGTCTCGAAGGATACCACCAAGAAAGAAAAGGACGTGGAACGCCAGGAAATCACAACACCCCAAACACCGAAACGCCACAAAGCCAGCAGCGAATCGCAAAAATACCTCATGAACACAAACCGCGGAAGAGCCTCAGTTTTCTCCTTACAGGATCATAGAATGATCGCGGAGACAATCGCGGAAGTCCTAATGGAATTAGCTGAACCGGGTTTGGATATAACCCCAGCGCCCAAGAGGAAATTCGGAACCGTTCTACCTCCCGAAGAGCAATCCCCGCCTAGAGCGAGAAGACACGCGATTAGACCCAGCTTCTCCAGAAGATCCTCCATGATTCCTCCAGTTGAAAGCAAACCATCAACCAGGAGGTTCTCCCTAACCCCGCAATTGCTGACGGGACACGGCGCAACCGGATCCTCGCTGCTTATACCTCCTAGCGCTAGGGCTAGGAAGTACTCGCTCAGACCCACGACTGCTTTCATGTCGACGCCCAGCCCGATTCAAAGAAGGATTAAAACGAATAAGGATCAAATTAGTGAAGAACAATAACATCCGCACTCAATGATTGGAAACAATTGTAAATATCAGAGGCTACTGATTAATAGCTTTAAAAAGTAATCAATCAATCAAACTCCGCTCTACCCATTCGGATGTGTGGTCGAAGAAGGCTATAAATGTAAATATGAGACGCTTAAAAAAAATAAGCTTGGAAATTAGATGATTGTTGAAATACGCACAGAAGCTTGAAATTAATCGATCGACTTTTTAGGAGCATGTAAATCTTAAATGATATACAGATGAAGAAGTTTCAGAAATAATCCCAGCACTAATAATAATGAAGTTAAAACTGAGAAACAATAAGTTAGAATCAAACTGTGTAGGCTTTCTCGAGCAGTGTGATTAGTAGTGTTGATTTCCGGGCTTTTAGGCCAAAGAGGCATCGAGAAATCCATGCTCCTTTAATCCACGGAGCCAATGCGAAAGGTTTGGATTAAACTCCAACAGATCACGGTGCAATATCCCGGAAGTTAATACTATTAATTAATCCGAAGATGTTTAATCCTCTAAATTTTAGAAGATCTAGGGCTACCAAATTCTCTTTTCACTTAAATAAAATGAAATGAAACAAAAATGATTCACACATTTGCAGCTATTTAAATTACAATGAAATTAAAGAAGGAAAATTTTTTGGCAATGATCAATAAAATTCGATCAATCCTTTTTTCCAACTGCAAAAAATACTTACACTGCAAGTTTTACAAACATCTATTGAAACAACTATTTCCCGAGCATTTTTTTCAATTCATAGATATGAATATAAATTAAAAAGAATATCAATTGAATTAATCTACCATAATCTCTGAATCTTAGAGGATTCAGATTCTATAGAATTTAGAGAGGATTAAATATCTTCTAACTGATTAGTAGTGTTGACTTCGGGGCTATTTTATCGTGGCCTGTTGGAGTTTAATCCAAACGTTTCGCTGACAACTCCGTTCAGTGATTCCGTGGACGTGAGCATGGACTCCTTGATGTTGGAATTTATTGTTTCAGTGATGAGGATATCCTCTAGGATTTTGAGGATTAAATACTTTCTGACTGACTGTTTTTCAGCTAAGGGCTGATCATTCTTGATTAACTCACTATATGAAAAGTGTAAATTAAAGGAAACAGATAAATCATATGAATTTGAGGTTCCTTAAAGAAAATTTAAATAATAATAATAGAAACGAGTTAATTATTCGCTTGATTGCAGTTATTTACATAATTAAATATTTAATTATTTTTATATATATTAGATCAAGCACCAACTTTTATAAAGATTTTTTTTTTCTGAGAAATCAATACTAAAAAAGTTTCCCATATGCTGCATATTTTCGTGGATACGTTGTATATTATATTAAATAGGAAAATGTTTAAAAACAAATATAAAGATTACTGAAATTGCGAAAGTTTTGTGATATTAAAATTTGCGCATCCATGCAAAATTGTAATACAAAAGAACTGAATGAAAACATTTCATGGAATATTGAAATAATTTTAAGAGAATTTGACTAAATCGCAGTTTGCTTTCTATGATTTATCTATAAATCTACATACAAATAGTTCTTCAATAAAGCAATCTTTGTGGGAACATAAATCATATGTGAAAAAATAAATATAAATAAAGGAAAATTTATACAATATTTTTTCTTTATTAATATTTTTAACGTATATTCCAGATTCTTTTATAGAATAAAGAATTTATATAAAATCTATAGTTTTTTTTAATTTACATTTCTCATATAAGGAAATAATTTTTGAAGATTAACAAAAAAATATGTTTCAAATAATATTTCATTAATATTATATGAAAGTAAAAAATAAATTAATGACACATTATATAAGAACCTTTTTTCAATTTTATTTTGTTGTTCATTGTACATACAAGTATTTATTTAATAATGCTAAATGCGCTAGTTAATTTAGTTATTAGTGAATAAATCCAAATCTGTGATTATATTAGATATTTAATTTTATTTTGTATTAATATTTCTCTCATGTTATTTATTTGTATATAATTGTTTGTTGTGTATAACGGCAATTTTTAGGAAATGCGAAAATATTAACCAAAAAAATATATATACGAAAATTAATAAATAATTTAATAAACAATGGCGTTTTATTTAATGTAATGAGTTTTGTTTTAAAAGTACTGAGAGATTGTAAAGTTCTAGTGACTGTTGAAGTAATGTGGTGTAAAGAATGTAAAAACATTTTCCCATCTAAAACACTTTTTTTAGTTTTTTACATATTCTGAAAATGTTATCTTTATTTCATATTTCCAATAAGATTCATCGATATATTTCGAAAATATTAATTATTTTGAGTTTTTCAATTTGAGAGTTCGAAAATCAAAATAATTAATATTTTCGATGAATCTTATTGGAAATATGAAATAAAGATAACATTTTCAGAAATTCCTTAATGAAGGTAGTTGAACGGATGTAGTGCAGTAATTAAATAGTCTGATATGAATCATATAAGTTTATTGAAATTATGAACGTTTTATGAAGCGCGAACTAGTCGCCTTCCTTAAATCGACAAAACAACGATTTGTAGTCGCAAATTGTGCGACCACATATGTTAGCACAATGTCTAGTGTGATACTTGTATTATTAAAAAAAGATTTATTTAACAACTAACTTAAAGTATAACATCAGATAACAGAACTACAAATACAAATGTGGGTTTGGGGTTGAGATTGAGCGTTTAAAACTTAATTCTACGCCCGAGGATTATCTCGAATTGAGAGTAATTATTAACTTTCCACTCGAAGTTCTTTGAAATTCAGGAAAGATGTAAGAATTATTTTTGAACTTCAGTCGTATCGAAAATTAAAATTGAAATAAAATTTTAAAGAAATCTACACGGCTTCGGTTTTTTTTAACATATTTTTTACCAACAATTTCAAATAAAAAAATCAAAGTATTTTTATTGTTGTGAATTATCACGTGAATAATCGTAATTCACAATAATAAAATACACTTTGACGTTTTTGGTTTACCTGAACTTGTTATTTGTATTTATAAAGAAGTAGTGTCAGTTTGTTAATGACGCGTTAATGGCATCGAAACTATAATCACTACATAAAGTTCAGTTATAGAAAATATAAAAAAGTATAAATCTTTTCATTATTTTAAACAATAACAATAAAATCTCTATCGTTTGCTCTCTCATGTGGCGGATATGGGAATGTCATCCTCATGATGCATGATGGGAAGAGAGGCTAAAGATACCGTGACGAAAACTATGGAATCTTATATTCGCTTCACTCTCTTCTTTTGGTAACGGGACAGTATAAGAACATCCTCCATTTTTATGCTCTCCCGTGGACCAAAGGGAGGGAGTGAAGCGAATATAATAATCCATAACTTTCGTCACAGTATCTCTAGCCTCTCTTCCCTTTAGAACAGTATACCCGGCGAAGAGTAGCTTCGCAACTATCAAGCGCAAACTAATGGAGTAAACTTCGATAAAAGAATCCGTAATCCTCGGTACTATCCGAACTGTGTCGATGGGGCGAATTGCCCTACGTTAGTGTGTATTCTAGAGATGGCCTCTAGATACCAGCGAATTATATTTGAATGTAGCCTCCCACTGATATGGGAGCACTACCTGTGGTAACCCCCTATATCTGCCTATTTCGTAGGAACAATATGAAATGTGATTCCTCAAAAACTAAACTAAATACCAATCCGCAACTGACGGGGGAATAGATCCCTTAGTTTTTGTAGGTTGAAAGAACTGGTAAATTTGATAACATCAGCTCATTTTTGGTTGACACTCTTAGTGTAATAGAACAATGTAGAAATATAACAACGAATAAGGAAAGTTTATTAGTTGCAACAATCAGCAACGTACAGTCCAAGAAATTGTTATAAATGAAAAAAAAATATTTGAGTCTGAGGTTAACGTGAAACCACACAATACATTCAATTACTATGATGGAATTATGAATTGCAAGGATTTTTTTAACTGCTCTGTCGGAGAGATTCATGTAATCCTTGCAATAAAAGGCGTTATAGAGGTTAAGCGAATTTAAATGAAAAGAGAGTTTTTGGTCCGTATTCTAAAATTTAAAATTGCTTACAACAATCAAGGCGGTATACTGCAACTTACAGATCCGTTATTATTTATGCCTTTCTTTAAGGGTTTTGAACACAAAGCAGATCGATGCGACAGGGGACATATTTGTTCATGCAGAAAAGGGCTTGACAAGAGAACGAGCTATGAAGATCCAATAATTTGTATAAATATACATTCTGTTCGTTTCCAAAATTGCCCTAAATATAAGGAGGCCGCCTTTTAAATGCTCAACGTAAAAGAAAAATGTCATACGCTAAAGTTAAGAGTCACTTCAAAGTTGCTAACTATGGTTATAACAAGTTCGCAATAACAGCAAAATCAACTTACTAAAAGCTACCCTAAATTATAAGTACAGTTACGAAGATAGTGAAGTCACAAATTCGCAATATGACTTCGGTTTACAAACACCATATGATCAGCTCTAAATCTCAGACCATCTGAAAACATATAGCAGGAGAAAGTGGTGTATTATTGGTTAGATTATTGTAGGAGAACTACTTTCGACGGCAGCAAAAGCCAACGTGAAAAAGACTGATAACCCCTATCAAAAGTCGGTGGTAAATATCCAAGCTGTTGCTGAAGCAGTCACCCCAAATAATGCAAATATCAGTTCACAGCAAACAAATGTAGCATCATCTGCCATCGGAAGGGTCATGGCTACTGCAACAGCTTCAAAGCCAATGTCTTGCGCTGGACCAGCTCGTCCAGGGATTGGAACTACAGTAGATGCGGAGCATAAAAAACCTAATACGGACACCTTTGTAAAGGAACCAGGGACGCTTCCCTGTCCTCAGAAATCGAAGAGAATTTCACCTCAAACGATAAAGGACGCACGAAGCGTATTAGAAAAAGAAAGCTTGGTTGACAGAAGAGTGAGCTAAGGAATAGAAACTCTTAGGCTAATTTCTGGATAATAGTTAAAATTTTAATGTATTTCATGTTTATTTATTATTATTATTTTTAGTGTGGGAGGGGAAATCTTTTTACTAAAACCCCTCCCACTTTTGCCAGCGTCGACAAGAAGGTCATTTGCCAGTATACAGATTGTTTCCGGTGACGTGCTTATATGAAATTACCTATTATTTATTATTAATTTATTATATTTTATTCGTGTTCTTGTCACTTATTGGTTTTGCTCTTACGATTAGTGTTTTGTACAGTTTTAGCTCGGACTTTTTATTTTAAGTATTGTAAGCGTTACTGGCATTAAGCGTATAATGACTTCGAAACAAAAAGTAGAAAATAATAATGAGACCAACCAATGACCCTGACAGTCGACGCCGGTATTATTTTTTTTTAGTCGGTAGTCTCTCAGTACCACCCTTAGATACCACATTATTTGTCGAATTCAGGCTGATTGTATTTATTTCTGTCGTATACTAGTTGAATTTTGGCATTTTATGCTTTTTATCATTTCAATTATGGTAAACAGTCATAATTCGATTGATAAAGAGTTCTCATTCTAATTTATATCCTTTCTTAGCCGAATTATTATTAAATCTGCTCGTTTTTTTCACACTAATTTTAGCCTTTTCCGAGATATTTTGGCTATTCTAATTTGTGTAGTATCTGTCTATAATTGTTTTTACCAGTTATTTCTTCCTAATTATTAATCGGCTATTGATATTGTACTTAAAAATAAAAGGACCGGATGCCAGTAATCGGAGATGGTGGTCCTGGATCACGTTTGTCTATCCTGACCATCCATTTCATTTTATACGACGTTCATGACCTTCTATAGACTATGCTTGATAACACCGTACTACAGAGGATTTGTTACGATTAAAACGATTAACAATTTCACTGAATGAAAAACTACCTTCACGTAAGCCTCCTCTGCCGAATTCACCCAGTTTTTTATAATTCTCACGTAGTATTTTAGGCGCAAGAAATACACTCAATAATTTTTATTGCAACAACAAGTAAAATGACAAATTTGCCATAGCTACTGCATCATTTTGAATGAAATGTTAATCAATTACTACTTTTCTGCTAAGTTTGGTCCAAAAATTCCTACACCTTCTTGGTGTTTTTTATATCACTGAGTATAAATATGTGAGCACTATGGACCTTATAGGGCCTAGATTTTCTGAGCCATCTCTATCCATTTTTTCCTGTCCTCAGTTTTTCCAGTATTCCGAAAAGATCCATTTATCCTTTTGGAATACCTACAATCTCTTGCCTTTAAATGCCCGGATTTTAGGTATTCCCCAAGGAATCATTCAAGACGAGTGCCGAAAATATGAAAACATCTGTTTATGAATCAATTCAAATTTATAAGCAATAGTTCAAACTATAATACAGCCAGATAAAATACTGTACAAATTCGCGCCATTGAAATTTCATTCTTTAATTTCGAGGAGCAAGGATAGTGAAATTCGTCAATGAAAATGAAACAAAGATCTTTGTCAGAAATTCTGTTCTTTTTCTTCCTCCTTTTTTCTTTCGTGTGTTCTGTCCCTCCTTGTTTTAACGCCCATAGCTTACTTGATGATCTTTCTTGCTCCATTTTTGCTAGATGTCCGGCCGATCTTATCCTTTGTGATTTTACTATTACAACTATTTCAGCATCTCCACAAAAATATATATATAATAATACTGTACCTTAATTTTACGAATCATTATTTAAACTCGATTTTAATGAAAACTACTTCATAAAACAAATACTTATGCAATTTTTTTATTAAGAAAATAAATAAATAATTATGGATACAATTGTAATTTTAATGAACGTCCAGTGCATTGATAAGCATTGCCGTAAAATTAAAACAAAAATACACACACAAACACACATACAGTATCTTACTATAAGATAAAACTCTCCGTTAATGCCTTCTCCATCTCGTTATTTACAAACAAACAAAAAAAATAGTAAAACTCAGGGTGCGCGCGCAAATTTATTTTAAACAATTCCACTTGTTTATTTATTCACGTACATAAATTAAATAAATAATTATTTACAAACATCAGAATATACTTGATTAGAAGTAATTACACTTAAAAGTATCTAGTAGTAAATGATAATATTAGGGGGTATACTGTAATGAAAATGTTATGTTTAACGTGCACGTTATTAATTAAATTCATATTCTATAATAAGTGGGAAAATAGCACAAGCGCTATCTATTGCCTACTTTCAAGTGGCATTATCAATGCGCTGCAGCGCTTTACGAAAGCGGTACCGCTTTATGTGTGGCGCTGCAGCGCTTTATCAAGCGGTACCGCTTTATGTGTGGCGCTGCAGCGCTTTATCAAGCGGTAAAGCATATATTTTTTCCGCTGGATCGCTTTTAAAATGTTAATAAAAACCGCCATATTTTCGTGAGCGTCTTTAGCGTGAACATCAAGGGCTTTGCGCTGCATGTCTAAAATTTCCCTGAATTCGCCCAATGATTTGGGTCAACAGGGTAGACGTCCGAGAATCATTGTTTCGTCCACTAAAGGAAGGCGAACATGTTCTGTTTATGAGAACAGGAAACGAAGTTCATCGCCAGTTATACACATGCTAATCTGAGGAACTTTTGTATTAGATATGCAAACATAGAATGTGAATATTTAATAAAATATCCAAACACCAGTATTTTATTAAATATTCACATTCTATGTTTACCTATCTAACACAAAAGTTTGTTAGTTTGTAATGATAAAAAATAACATACACGTTAAACTTAACATTTGTTATACAGAAAAGCCCTGATTGTCTTTGTGAAATGCAGAGGGAAAGATGGGGAAAGGAAAATATTCTTTTTTTAATTGTAATCATTCGAGAAAAAAGTGTGAGCTACAAAAGTGATCATTTCTTGTAATGGAAATTACGTATTCAGATAATTGAAAAATAATTTGTGTTTTTTTATACAAATTATTTTAAAAAAATAAACTTTTATTAAAAAAAATAATTGCATGCGAATTATTAAAAATAAAAAAAAGCTTTTTAGTTTCAGAAGTACTTGACTTAGCGTATATTTTTTGCGGAAATGCACCTTGATATATTGCTGCATTAATTTCTTTTTTAACATCATTTTGTTTTATATTTATTTTTCTACATTTTTCATATTTTTGTAGTATGATGTAAAATTAATGGCTTTGTGATAAATAAACATTTACTAATATTTATTTATTTATGTTGGGATCACAAAAACGCCTCGAATTTTAACATCATTTTGTTTTATTTTTTATTTTTCTACATTTATCATATTTTTGTAGTATGATGTAAAATTAATGACTTTGCGATAAATAAACATTTACTAATATTTATTTATTTATTTGGAACACAAAAACGCCTGGAATTATAGATATATAATTATATATTACATAATAATGGGGATATTCCGTGTTTCATCTAGATATACTAAGTCTATGATTCTAGTATATTTATCCAAAAGTTATCATATTTTATTCATTCACATCGCAAGTGTTAATTTTTAAGCTTTAAATCAAGTACTTCTAAGAAAATCCTTGTGACTTTTGAAAATATAAAATCATTTTTGTTTTCCTTTCTTGAAGTTGCACACACTTTTAATTCATTCTTTGCGCAATCATATATATTAAATTACCTTATTAATAGCTAGTAGCAGATGCAATTAGCGTTTGTTTTAAGGCTCAATAAAGGAATACATTGTAAATGTGTATTTGTTCGGAAATTTAGTAAGAATTATTTAGGTAAGAATGTTATTAATTATATCGAAATATTTAGATATTCTTGAAATGCACTTTTCATTCCTAAAATATATATTAAATAATCCTTTGCGTCCACATGGTGTAGGATATTGCTAAAAAAGATTCTTTTAAATAATAAATATGATCCATATTTAATTTTGTTGTGTAAACCTTTCTTTGTTAAAAAAATAGACATAATTCCTAAATAATTCTTTCATTTTCAATTTCATTAATAGAATAAAATATTCATTTTTTATACTACCTTCATTTAAAAAATAGACATAATTTCTAAATAATTCTTTCATTTTGAATTTAATTAATGAAATAAAACATTCATTTTTTATACGACCTTCATTTAACACTTATTCTATGACTTGTTCAAACCTTGTGTAGTCGAACACTTAGCTTCAATTATAATTACTGTATAGTCGAAATAAGTTACAGTGACTTGTTTCAACTACACTTATTTTGAATAAAAATTACTTTGTTGTTGAAACAAGTTATAGTGCCTTGCTTCGACAGTAATGATTGTGCAAAGTAAGTGCAGTCGAAATAAATCATTGTAGTCGAAGCAAGGCACTATAACTTGTTTCAACTACAAAGTAATTATTATTCAAAGTAAGTGTAGTTGAAACAAGCCACTGCAACTTATTTCGACTAACAGTAATCATTATTTAAGCTAAGTAGTCGAAACAAGTCCACTATACTTACTTTGAACAATGAATACATTATAGTGGAAACAGTGATTACATTTAGTTTATTAATTACAATAGTTTGTATGATTACTGTATAGTCGTAGTTACAGTGACTTGTTTCAAGTACAGTTACTTTGAAAAATGATTACCATGTAGTCGAAAAAAGTTATTGTGACTTGTTTCTAATACACTTAATTTAATGATGTAGTTGTAAATAAAATTCCTTACTTCACTTTTAATTTTTATTAATAAACCAGATGTACATTGCAAGTACTAAGTACTCATTATCAATGGTAAATTTTACCATAAGGAATTTTATTTTCAACTATATCATTATACAACACTTCACATTACTCTACCTAAGTTATTCAGTGATACACTTAATTTGATCAATGTTTACCGTATAGCAAAAAGGAGTTACATAATAAAAGTAAAATAAAAGTGGCATAAAAAATAACATTTCTGATAAAATTATAATAAAAATGATGGTTTAATCAATGACAGGAACTAGACAAAGACCTCCGGTCGATTGCCGTTTCTCTTAAAAATATATATTTGTATTAAATTGTTTCATGTATTCTATATTAAATTAAATATGTATGTATTCTTTGGGAATAAAGATGTTTGTATATATTATAATAAAAAAAATGTAATCTAAATAATAAGAAATATATTAAATGAAAAACAACATGAAATTCTATTTATTAAATTTTTTTGATTATTTTGATTAAATTTATTTTATTATAATCAGAAATATGGAAATATGCTGGTTTATAATATTTAAGCCTACTAAATAAAATAATTACCATTTATTTCAGCATTTCTTCATTTTCAGTAATCGCGAAAACATATACAAACGAGTTTTGAATCTGTATGTTCGTAAGAGAGTTTTTTGTACCTCATGAAATATTTAATGTCAATAAATAAAATTTATACACCAACAGTAAAAAATGTCACTGAAGTTCAATTTTTATAAAAGAATCTAAAATTTCATGTAAAAAACAATAATTATTACAATTTAATGTATATTTCAATTCCATACGATTTTAATTTAAAAAAATGAAACGATAAAAATAGATTTTAATCGATAAATTTAATAAAGCTTTATTAAAAAAACAACATTAAAATAAATAATGATAAGGCAGAAAGACCACTGGTCGATAGCCAATTGGCAAACTCTTAATATTTTGTGTTATATGTAGGTGTTGTAATACGTTTGTCAATAAAGATTATGCATATATAAATAATGATACACACAGCGTGTGATAATTCACTTTAGTTGAGTCTTAAAACTGTCCTCTACAATAACTATTAATAAGGTATTTCATGTTGATTATGGAGGCATTTATTAAATTTTTTAAAAAATCCATAATTATAAATTTAACTATTAAGTTTTTGATTTTCATATAATTTATTGTTTGCAACAGTTGTTTCGCTACAAAGTAGCTTCTTCAGGCAAAGAAATATAATTATATATATATTTTTTTACCCCGACACCAATTGGTAAAAGGGGACATCGATTATATATATATATTTTTAATTTTTTTTCTACTGTATAGAAATATAATAATACTTAGTCTAAAGAAGCAACTATGTAGCGAAACAATTAACAATTATTTCACTAATAATTAACACTGCTGCATCCTTTCTTCACATTTTATTTTCTAATGGTTAGATAAATGCTTAATAAATTTTTCATGAATATATTCTTCATGAAACTCAAAAACATATATCTATTGTTTCACCATACAGTCTCTTCTTTAAGTGAAGAAATATATTTACATAT
This sequence comes from Philonthus spinipes, assembly GCA_963082785.1. NCBI lineage: Eukaryota > Metazoa > Arthropoda > Insecta > Coleoptera > Staphylinidae > Philonthus > Philonthus spinipes. The sequence continues at coordinate 25,454,003 of OY720299.1, read as the reverse complement.
TTTTTTTTACATATCTGCTGTGTATAAATGTAATAATACTTCTTCTTGATGATTGGTTTTGAGTTACGTGAAGAGTATAATCAAAATAATAAACATTGTTTTATCCTTTCTTCACATTTCATTTTCTAATGTTTAGATATATATTTCGAGTGTATATTTTCTGTATATATCTGTTTATAAAGATTATTATTATTGCGAACAATAAATTATACTGAAAATCAAAAACTTAATAGTCAAAGTTAAGCTATTTCAATTTATTTCGCATTTCCTCCCGCAGGGCACGTTCTCTCTCTCTCTCTCTTTTCCAGCACGCAAATCATTCACAGACCCATCAATCAATCAACCCTTCCTCTTCCAGCACTCGTAATTTTTCCTCAGTTACAATACTAGTAGTTCAACATCATCGTATCTCCTCCTTCTCGATTCTTTTTTCTTATTTGATATATTTGGCAATTCCTTCTTATTAGGAATTCAGTTCCTTTCCTGGTGGTACTCCATCGTGACGTCGTCGTCGGTCTTCGAGTCGCCGTCGTGGAAGATCATCGGGGAGTTGGCGACGGGCTGCTGCTCCATGATGTTCGAGAATATCGAGATGATGTTGTTGATGCCTATCAGGTAGCCGTCCTCGTGGTTACCCACCTTCCATTTCGAGTTGTGGTTGATCCTGATGTTGCCCGGGAGCGCGATGGTCTTCGCGAAGTCTATCAGCCAGACGTTCGCGTTGAATTTGTCGTGGACGAATAATAACGAGCTTCCGATTACCTAAAAGAGAAAAGAAATAAATGTTTTTTTTAATTATAAAGATGCTGGTAATATTTTACATTGCAGTTTAATTAAATTAAAACAATAAAAAAGAAAATATTAATTATTTTAATTATTTTCTTTCTAGTTAATATAGAAAAACACTTGTAAAAACTTTTCTTCACAAATATTTATATTTATTAAATAAGTATTTCGACTACGATGTAGTCATCTTCAATAGTTTACAATTGTAAACTATTGAAGATGAAAAGAAAAGTTTTTACAAGTATTTTTCTATATTAATCATTCAAATCTTCACACAACCCACAACCACTCATATCATTCTTTCTAGTTACTCTGCAATTAAATACTTACAAAGTAAGTATACAAATATCTATTGAAACAACTACTTCTATTGTGAAATTCAATGTCCGACGTGGGTATTTATCCGGGAAGTAGTTGTTTCAATAGATATTTGTATTTTTGTATAATTATTTTCTATATACTATTGATTTTACCTCTCCTAGTGTAATCTTTTATTGGCCAAATTTGTATTTTGTGAGTAATAATAATAGAAAATAATAAGTGTTGAAACGATTACAGTTTAGTTGATCCATCTCGCTGTTTTTTCCGACAATCCACTACTCACCATAATCAGAGCTAACAAAAGAAATTAACTGAACTACCACGAATGCAAAAAATGATTTACAATGAAATTAAACAAGGAAAATTTCTGCTCGGGAAGTAGTTGTTTTAATAGATGTTTGTAAAACTTACAGTGTAAGTAATTTTTTGCAGTTGGAAAAAGGGATTGATCGAATTTAATTGATCATTGAAATAAATTCGATCAATCCCTTTTTCCAACTGCAAAAAAATACTTACACTGTAAGTTTTACAAACATCCATTTAAACAACTACTTCCCGAGCATTTACCCCCTTAACAATAGCTATTTGTTGTTACATAGCAGCACTACTGCGAATTGCAACGGTTTTAGTCGAAATTAGTTAATGAATTTCTAATGAAATATCTCTTGTGTAATCGAATATCCGGCGGGGTAAATGCTCTCGAAGTAGTTGTTTAAATAGATGTTTGTAAAACTTACAGTGCAAGTATTTTTTTGCAGTTGGAAAAAGGGATTGATCGAATTTAATTGATCATTGCCAGAAATAGTCCTTGTTTAATTTCATTGTAATTTAAATAACTGCAAATGCGTGAATCATCTTTGTTTCATTTTATTTAATTTAAAAAAAATATTTGCTGAGATTTATAGCAGTCATAAATTAAAATGTTTTCTAAAGCCTATTGTATGTCTAAGAACAGGATAAAGTGTGAAGCAATAAAAAATGTTAGAAGCGGAAATGATTGGTCTTTTAGCCTAGATAATATTAATTACTTACTTCGTGTGTTGCGAAAAACGGCGACGCTTCCAACGTGGCTTTGATTGCTTTTAACCTTTGGATATACTTGGGCTAAAAAAAATAATTGTTTAGAAAATAATTGTTTTTGTTATTCGTTGGTGCTTACCACCGCGTGCGGGAAGCCTTCCGTGAAATCCATGAAAGCCTGCGTGACGTGTTCCCGTTGTTTCGTCGTCTTGAAGTCTTTGCTCGACGTGCCGTCCGATTTCCTGATACCCTCTATCCGGAAGCCCAGCGTCTCCGTCGAGGATATCGTCTCGCGCCAGACCATATATCTGGGCTTCGTCACGCCCTTGAGCCGATGCTCTTCGTCCGTAGGCGCGCTGCTGTCTATTTGACACATTTTTTCGTACATGTCCTAAAAAATATTAAAATTATTAAAAAAAAATAACACTTTTAAACTCACATTTAATGAAACGTTCAGTCACCATTCATCTAGCGTATGGATAACTAGTGATGGCCATTTCGGTTTTTTGAACCTCATCAGACTAGTGTGTTTCATGTGCAATGCCTTGATGAAGGCGACTGAACTGAAATTGTATTGGTGTTATATACCCGATATTAATCATAATTAATTAAAGACGACGCAAGCGCCACTTTTTGCCTAACACACTAGTCTGATGGGGTTCGAAAAACCGAAATGGCCATCACTAGTTATCCATACGCTAGATGAATGGTGACTGAACGTTTCATTAAATGTGAATTTCGTTTTCCTTGTTTGCTTAAACAGGACAAGTTCGCCTTCCTTTAGTGGACGAAACAATGATTCTCGGTCGTCTACCTTGTAGACCCAAATCGTTGACGATGCCACTTGAAATTAGGCAAAAAGTGGCGCTTGCGTCGTCTTTAATTAATTACTTTTAAACTCGATTTTGTTTGATATCGAAATTAAGGTGTATTTATTGGATGGTCCTTGAAATTTTACTTAACTGTGCGGTATTTTAAACGAAATCTTAAATTTTAAAACTTATGAATGTGAAGGAAGGTGTCGCAAATCTGTTTATCGATAAAAAATACACATTTAAAAAGGAAATATTGTCGGAATATACTTGAATTTTTCATCCCCTTTGATAGAAATATATTTTTTTTAATGTTCCAAATCCCAATAACAAGGGTTGTGAGGGGATGAAGGAAGATCAGTATCCTAAATCCGCTTATTGATAAGAATGTGTCTTTTCTTATGAAAGAAAATAATATTGGAAAATCCAAACATTTTCTATACCATTTGATATAGGTTTTTAAAAAAATTTGAAATTGCGATAATTATTAAGGGTTATGTCGGGGTGAAGGAAGGTCGGTATCCTAAATAATAATAATAACGTTTATTGTCCAACAGGAGAACATTCCCAATTACAAGACAATTATATGTCATATATAAATTAATTACAATTTCATTTAAACAATAACGATATTATGCGATTTTATCCAATGAAAGTAAATATTTAATTTAGCCATAATTTAAAAAAAAAGTTAACAATGCATGATTAAAGATGATAAAGGATCTGCAAAAATATCACACGTTAACGATAGTTGACTAAAAGGATCACAAACTATGCTAATAGGTGACTTGGAGCCATACAATGTACGATTAGAAGCAATATAAAATGAGCTTCTGTTTCTACTGTTAAAAGTTGGAATACGTAATGTAATCAATTTTAAAATATTCGGACAATCAATTCCGTTATGAAGTACTTTATACAAAAACGTAATTCCAGATATCCTTCTCCGTCGTTCAAGCGAGTCAACATTGAATTTTTCCAGTAACAACTCTTGGCTATAACCTCTAACTGGATAAGTTCCGTAAACTTTCAAATGTAAATATTTGAGGAATTTTTGCTGGACACTTCCTATAAGACTAATTTGTTGTTGAGTTAGAGGACACCAAATCAAAGAAGCGTATTCCAACTTTGACCTAACAAAGGCATTAAAAAGAGATTTCAACGCTGTGATATTATGAAGATCCAAAGAGTTTCGTAGTATAAAACCTAATGCCTTAAAGGAACCGCTGACCGTTTCATGAATATGCATATTAAATGTAAATGTATCATCAAACCATACGCCCAAGTCTTTAAATACACTAACTTGTTAGTATTAATCTTTCTAGTGAATGACATAAACTTGCACGTGTTGCTATTTAGAGTTAAGTTATTTAAAGAACACCAATTAGATACTACACCAAGCTGATCTTGCAACTGCTGACAGTCCTCAAGTAATGAAACAGATGAATATAATTTCAAATCATCAGCATATAAAAGGTGTTTACAATTAAGTGCAGCTGAAAGATCATTAATAAACAGATTGAAGAGCAAAGGGCCCAAAATGGATCCTTGTGGAACCCCGGAGGTTGGGAAATAGGATTTTGATTTAAAATTGTTAACAGAGACATAAGTTTCGCGATTATAAAGATAAGATTGCAAAAGCAATAAAGGACCAGCGTTAAATCCAAAGTATTCCAATTTTGCTAATAGTGTGATCGACTCTATCAAACGCCCTAGACATATCAGTATATATGACATCCATCTGTCCGGAAGCATCCAAAACTCTAGAAATGTCATGTGCAATAATTGTTAAATTCGTAACAGTGGAGCGGCCAGGAAGAAATCCATGTTGCAGCAAAGATAGATATGGAGCCAAGTGCACATACATTTGATCGTAGATAGCCTTTTCAAAATTTTTTGCTAGATGTAATAGGATAGCTACCGGACGGTAGTTGGTGATATTACGGGTATTTACCGAGGTCTTAGGTATAGGGCAAATTGAAGCAATCTTCAGTTTATTAGGGAAAGAAGAAGTTTAAATTGATAAATTAAAAATAATTGAAAGTGGGTAGTAAAAAATACGAGCACAATCCTTAAGAAAAAAAGCTGGTAAGTTGTCATCACCTGCGGATAACTTATTAGGCAGATTCTTTAAAAATTTGAAGATAGTTTCAGAGGAGATATGTGGAAAAGAAAAAGAAGGTAAATTAGAGAATATTTCAAGACCGGTATTGTCCGATGAAGGGATAAAAACAGATTCAAAGTGCTTACGAAAACCATTTGAGATATCATCAGGCGTTTCATAGGTTTCACCATCACAAGTTATTCGGGCAGGTATAAATGAAAAATTTGACTTTTTTGTGTTAACATAGGTCCAAAATTGCTTATTGATAATGAAAGATGTTCTAAAAACGTATCCGAAACAATGTCGGAAAATCGAAGAATTTCTCATACTATTTGATAGATTTTTTAAAAAAATTACAAAATCGCGATATATGACAAAGATTGTGAGGGCATGAAGGGGGTCGGTATCCTAAACCTACTTATTAATAATTAAAGACACATTCACAATAAAACACATTACTTTATTTGTATAACACTTGTTTATTTTATGCGATTGCAGTGTCAGCAAATTTAGTTTGTCATTATCAAATATGGAGTAACTTAAACTAGAGATTTTACAATATTATAAAACATCGGAAAAAGTGGGATATACATCAGGTCAACCTGGTCGTTAATTTCAAAGAAAATCGAAAAAGAATGAATTGTAGAAAAAAAAAATGTTTTCAGGGGGTGAGGATACAGATAACAATGTAGAAAAGATTGACGAAACGTACATCCAAAAATTGCGAAAGATTAAACGGAATTCTGGAAAAATATATTTTTTTTTCATGTTAATTGTTGAGGCTTCTACTTTGTTATACATTGTAATTCAATTTTAATTAATGAAACACTTTTTTACTTTGTTTGTATAACCGGAGTTATACAAACAAAGTAAAGAAGTGTTTCATTTATTAAAAAAATATATATATTTTTTTTTTTTCAAATCGGAAAAATTTTGCCTTTTAAAGTTTTCCAAAATATAGATTGCCGTTGCCGAAAAGAAAAAAATTACAAAGAAGAAAGAAGAAAATATTTTTAAATTCTGATATTCGGAAGATTTTAATAAACAAATGTATTGCTTTACGAGGCTTTCGAGCGCAAAACTATCGAATGAAGACGACAAAAAAAAAAAAAACGGAAAAAGTCCGGTAAGAAATTGGTGTTTTAGGTATTTCTTGAATCCTCAAAATGGAAAAGTTCCTCTCTGTAAAAAAATATTTTTTTAAAGTATGTGAAGGCATATTAAACTCTGCATATGTAAGAAATGTTTTAAGTGGGTGAATAGAAGGATCAACAAGAAAACTTTCTGAAGAAAATAAAATGCACATACAAAACCACATTAATAATTTTCCTAAATTTGAATCCTATTATACCATTCTCATAGAAGATATCTTCATCCTGATCAAACTATTAAGAAAATCATAATAAATTAAAGGCGACACAAGCGCCACCTTTTGCCTAATTTCAAGTGGCATCGTTCAGCAGCCTTCATCAAGGCATTGCACATAGAACACACTAGTCTGATGAGGTTCGAAAAATCGAAATGGCCATCACTAGTTATCCATACGCTATATAAATGGTGGCTGAACATTTCATTAAATATTAAGAAAATGTTTAACTTATACGAGCTTCATTGAAAATAAAATAAAATAAAATAAAATAAAATAAAATAAAATAAAATAAAATAAAATAAAATAAAATAAAATAAAATAAAATAAAATAAAATAAAATAAAATAAAATAAAAGCCATTAATGACTAGAAAAGATTTGATTTACATTTCCATCAATCGCATAAAGATACAGCTTAAAAAATATGACATGTTAAACATAAATATTAAAGCATCGAATGATGATCAAGAAAAAAAACTTAGGGAACATTAAACTAAAACATCTTCATCGTATTCTTCTGTAAGTGTATTATTTATTACAAGGTGGCTAGAAAATGCATGATAATCTTCATTATAAAAGTGACAATTCTACAAACAAATTTAATAGTGAAACACTTTCTACTTTGTTTGTATAACATGGATTCTTAACTATAGTTTCGACAACGTTAGCGCGTCATTATCAAAATAAAATAAAAATTGATTTATAATCTATTTATAAACTAAAAGTCTCAACAATTAAGAAGGTGTGTTTTCATTAATTTAATGGAAAATAAATTATTTAAAATGCTTTAAATTTCGTTTGTACACTTGATTTTTTTCTTGACTCATCATTTGAATAATGATGTACAACGAAGTATAATTAATTCTTCCACTTTGTTTAATTACTAAATTAAGAAAATAAATTGTATATATATTATCAAAAAAAAAAAAACCTTTATATCCGTGAGGGTGTAGGGTAAGAAAATAAATCATTTGATGCTTTAATTTTTGTTTAATAAATCACACTTTTGTGATGTATCTTTCTGTATCTCTTTTTTTCGTTGGTCTTCCAAAAAGCATTACCTTATCTTATCTTCTTCAATAGCATATCATTCTAAATCTGGGTATTCACAATTTTTAGAATGAACATACACATGAATATTAATTCATGTGTATGTTTGGGATAAAACTACCAAATGTGCTTAAGAAATAACTTGATGCATCCAAAAACATATTAAAAAATGTAAGAAGCGAAAGACACATTATAGCTTACAGTAACATATGTGCAGGGCAAAATAGAAACATTATAATAAATTTAATTTAAATTGTTGAAATCATAGATTACATTTTTTTAATATCAGGATATTCGTGTTTACCAAATGATGGCGTGGTATAAATAATTTGCCGTATGACCCCCTAGATTATTACAGAATTAAGTGTAGGAAACATAATAACTTCATTGTAAATGAAATGAGACAAGAAGATTTTGTATCAACAAAATTATTAGAAGACGCAATTTTTAGAAGGAAAATGAATATTAATGGAGAATCTATAAACTGTATTAAATAAAAATGATTTGAAAATAATTAATAAATTATTTCCACATTTAGCTCGGTGACATTTTGACTTACGCTACGTAAGTACGTTAAACAAATGCACATCAAAACAACTACATCCCGGGCAAATACCCACGCCGGACATTGAATTACATAATGTATACCTGCTGTTGCACATCAATAAAATATTGCATAATGCAACATATTTTTTGATCCGAGAAAAAATTAATGTAAAAACAACAAAAGGAACGTTACTTAATATAAGGCCGTCTGCAGACACGTGTTTCGGGGTCTATCCCTCGTCAGTACAGCTATGCCTTACATAATTTAAAGATGTTAAAATTAATCAATTAAATTAATTCAAATACAATCAGCAAAATTAAATCAATTATATTAAATCAAATTAAAGTAAATCATTTTAAATTAAATTAAACGAAATTAATTAATTAAAACCGAATAAAATTAAACGAAAAGAATTGAATCAAATTAATTAAAATTTTTTTAAAGAAAATAAAACATTTTAAACTTTGTTTGTATAACAAAGTTTAAAGTGTTTTATTTAAGTGGTAAACAATGTATAACGACGTTGAATTGTTAATAACATAACAATTTAAAAAAATCGCAGAAATTATGTTTTTGAAATATTGTAAATATATGTAAAATAAATTGTGTATTTGTTTGATTTTTTATTTTGAAATGCAAACCTTTAAATATCTCAATTTAAACATGAATAGGCTTAGGCATTCAAAATAAACGGCTCAAATATCGAATTGAATAACTGAATCTTTATTCACATTTTATCATAGACATCAAACTTTTGACTTTAACCCAATTTAGCGTACTTGTATGTTTATCTATTTTTCACATTTGAAATTAAGTGTTGGAGGTTCTCACTCTTACTACACTAATATGGAATGAGAGTAGTGTTTTATTTAAAAATAAAATTAAAGGATGGTGGGATCATTTTATTTTATTTTCGTTAAAGAGAAGAGTTAAATTGATAAAATAATACTGACTATTCATAAACAGCGCTCAATGTTAATCTTATGAGGGATGTTGAGCCAGACCCTAACGAACCACAATATATTTTTATTTTATTCAAAATAACTGTATTCACATAATGTGTGCAGTGAATTCGGAATTTGTGTGAAATTCGGTGGAATCGAAAGCATTTTTTTTTACGAAAGTCTCTCTTCGTTTCCGTAGAAAACGACGAACGAAATATCCCGTTAGTAAATGTAAAATTCAACTGACGTAAATGAGAATCAAGTGCGCGCATATTAATTAGAAACCAAATACTAAATACAAATATTTAAATGGATTTTAAACAGGATATCTTAACAAGGAATACTGCACTGGCGTAAATAGAAAGTACTTAGAATTAATAAAAAGTAATACTTGTTAGTTTTTATTATCTTCTTTTCAGTTTGAGAGAAGTTTTACTATCAAGACAACAAAATAAAATATCGTGACAATAAGAAATATTAATGTATTTTTTACTTTCTCCGGACCCCTGTCCAAGGGAAAGTATTGTGATCGTGAAAATTTTCGAACCGCCAATTTCAACAAATATGCACGTTTTGAGGTCCCCTGAGTCCATTCCATCGAATTTTGAAAAATGTCTGTATGTGTGTGTCTGTGTGTTTCCGCGATAGCGCATAAACGGCTAAATGGATTAAGCCCAAACTTTATATCCAAGCTTTTTATAACAGTGGAATGATCCGAAATTTGGTCAAAATCAAAATTCATTAAATGCAACTTTACTTTTAGCGATTTTTCATTTTTTAATTCGGACAGAAAAACGTTTCAAATAAAAGTTTTAGATCTTGGAAAATAAATAATTTCTGTTATAAAACTTTTATTGTAGGACCTTCAGTTTTCATTTTATAAGCGGAAGAATTTCTTTTGCCTGACAAATTCCCTTAGAAATAAGCAATTATTTGTATGTTGGCAGTGGACACTTTAATTATTTAAATAATTATTTTAATGACAAATAAAACGTCAAAGTGCCGTCAAACGCCTCCAGTTTAAAAATATTTAAAAAGGACGTGGAGAAATTTTTTCAAGTCATTGTAAGGTAAGAAATAACACAATAAATTATAAAGTCAATCAGAAATTTATTTGACCGACACAACTTATTTGAAGGACACATCACCATTTTTTATTAGTGGCTTTAATGTAATCTTTGCTTAGATACATCTCACTGAGCAAAAGTGATATAAACCAAGTTATCAATTGTAAATTTCACGGGATCGTGATTCTTGTTTAAATTTACAAACACCAGTGAATCGAATTAAAATAGTGTTTATTCCAGCTATTGACTAACATTAAAAAGAACAAATGAAACAATATTTATAACTTATAAAATAATCGATAAAGTAAAAGAAGAAAGAATCGAGCGAAGAGCACGACTTTATTCTCACGATGGTTAAGGCAATACTATCAAGGAAGGTTAAGTTTTGGTCAGATATTAAAAAAAGAGGTATTTAGAGACAATAAAAGGCACAGTATTTAATAAAAGAAGAATGATAGAGAATAACAAGATTCTAGGTATTTTGACGTCTGGTGGTTAGGTCGGAAAACGGTAGTTTACGACTTAATCCGTCGCCTACGGATTATTCCTTATTGCTTTTTAGTTTGTTACGATCTTGACAAACTGAATCGAAATGTAAAATATTTTATACAATGGTTTATTGTCAATTCGAAAATCTTTTAAAATGCAAAAAATCTCCTTCCAAGACATAGACAGATAAAATGACGTTGACAATTTCAAAAGACAGTTAAACAATGATGAAATAATTTGAAGAATAAAAGACAATGGCAAAAAATTTAAAAGACAAGTAATCTTTACTTATTTAAAATATTTTTATTACGCTTATTATTGTCAACTAAAAAAAAATATCACCATAAATATGTTTGAGTTTACGTGAAGTGTTTTATATCAATTTTAATAAACACTTTTTTACTTTGTTTGTATAACTCGGATTATACAAGTTATACCATGCTATCGAGTGACACTTAAACAGCAAACCTCGATGCCAAAGCCTTCTTTATGTCTAATAGAGCGATAGCGATTTTTTTCTTCTTCGAGGAGTGTCGTTTGAGTGTTGGAAGTAATGATGAAGAGCGGTTTGGAGGTTGAGCGATATTTCATAAATTCGAATTGATAGGGTGGTATTTTATCATTTATTACGGAAAAAAAATGATTGAATTTATTTATATTTTTCAGCGTTATTATTATTATTTAATTAACCTTATTTAAATGTCTGCTTACTTTTCGTAATTTTGGTTTCTCTTTGGCCTTCGCCAGCTCTTCTTCGAGGTACGTCCTGACACCGATCTTGCAGTCCATTACGCAGGGCGACTGGAAGTCGCCCAAGAGATCTTGTAGTTGAAGATACGAACACTCGCCGTCGTCGCTCGTCACTAAACCTTTGTATTCGGGTACGTACGGCCTCAGCAGGTCTTTCATCAAAACCTGAAATAATTTTGAAAATCAAGAAAAAATGACAACTTAGAGCATTTTATTGTTAATGTTTGTAAAAATGTATGTAATTGCCTGTAAAAAGATTTTTGTATATAATAACATCGTACGTACCAAAGTGATTTCTGTTTAAAATTTAATATTTGAAATTTATTAGAGCCGATTAGAAATATCTGGATCGTTCGTTCCTAGAATATAAAATGCAACCCTCGAAATAAGAGAAATTTATGTTTCATTGTTGATGAAGCTCTATATTAAATTAAACCATTATTTATTATTTTCATATATTTTTTGTATTTTTTCTATAATTTATTCTTATTACATAGAAATTTATGTTTCATTGTTGATGAAGCTCTATATTAAATTAAACCATTATTTAATTATTTTCATATATTTTTCTATAATTTATTCTTATTACATACATCTCTCGGGCTGCGAGTTGCAAACGTATACCTGATCTTGAAACGACTATTTATTTCGCGCACTGCTCTAATACAAGAGGGTAAATAATTGTTATTATTTAAACAATTATTTTTGCATGTAGTTATAACAATAAATATTTATTTTTTTTATTAAAAACTTAAAGTCTAATGGCCTATAATAAAACTTATTTTATTTAGATGAAAATAAAATTCTAAATTAGGTAAAGATATAATTGTAAATCGGAAGATGTTTTCATCACAATTGCGAATGAATTATCTGGCTTGGATTCCGCATAGACTCCGAGATTCCGATTTTGATACTGATTTATGTGCCATTCATAATATATACGGCATTAATGGCTTCAATAAATAAAACAAATCATTGTTTGAATTTACCTTAAAGCACTTTTCCTCCTTCTCGCACAACTTTTTGAGTATAGTTCCCTGATCTGGACCCGCCTTGAAGTTCCCTTGGTGTCCAGCTAACTGCACCCAAGGGTACCTTTGTTTCTTGTAGGTTTGGAAGAACGGCGTCCACTGAACGATATTACGGAGCTTTCTCCACCCAGACGGCTGCAAGAGGAAACAGAAAATTATTATTGTTAATTTCAAATAACGAATAAACATAATTTTAGAAATAATTCTGTCAACGTCAATATGTTGACATAATTGACATAGTTAATATATAAATGATCTGTGTATTAAATTATGTAAATTATGTCAACATATTTTTTTATTCAGATTGTTGTTTGTGTTAAAACTTTTAAACTGTTGTTAAATGATTAACTCGTCGTTCTAAATTAGAAAAAAATAACAATTTAATTAAAATTGTGTGCTGTGTGTGTGTATGTATATGAAACTAACCCTGTTTTTATTATTGCATGATTTCTGTTTCTTCTTCTTCTTGCGTATTTATTTATTTATTTTAATGGCCTCAGCAAATTTGATCTGTTGGCTAGTATAATTATTATTATTATTATTATTATTATAACTTAAGAGACTTAGGTTGTAATAGGGAAAGTTAGTAGGAAATTCAAAGGAAATCTAAAAGGAAAAAAAAAACACTCAAAAAGGAATTCACACATAAATATTGTTTTCATATAAAAAGATAAGAAGAAGGATACTATATGTATTGAATGAAGGGTGTGATAATACTGAATGAATAGAAATAGGAGAAAAGTGACCAAGAGAACTTAATTTCGAGTAAAATTTTCGACATGAATATATATATATATATATATATATATATTGTATTTATTTATATTTTTATGATTTTTTTTTCCAGTCATGGATATTATGTTGCTAACAGCTTTTTTCAACTTTGAAACATTCAATATCCATGGCTGGAGAAAAAAATCATAAAAATATAAATTGACGAGTTCTCTCAAAAATAAATATTATTTATTTATGAATTAGTAAGCTATTAGCAACATAATAATGCAAAAAGAACAAATCTAAAGTGCGGGCAACTTTGTGATTTTCAAATTTTAAACGCAACCCCTCTTGGTTCAATATCCATGGCTGGAGAAAAAAATTATAAAAAAATAAATTGACGAGTTTTCTCAAAAATGTTAATTGTTTATGAATTAGTAAGCTATTAGTAACATAATAATGCAAAAAGAACGAATCTAAAGTGCGGACAACTTTGTAATTTTCAACTTTGAAACATAACCCCTCTTGGTTCAATATCCATGGCTGGAGAAAAAAATCATAAAAAAATAAATTGACGAGTTCTCTCAAAAATGTTAATTGTTTATGAATTAGTAAGCTATTAGCAAGATAATAATGCAAAAAGAACGAATCTAAAGTGCGGGCAACTTTGTGATTTTCAACTTTGAAACATAACCCCTCTTGGTTCAATATCCATGGCTGGAGAAAAAAAATCATAAAAAAATAAATTGACGAGTTCTTTCAAAAATGTTAATTGTTTATGAATTAGTAAGCTATTAGCAAGATAATAATGCAAAAAGAACGAATCTAAAGTGCGGACAACTTTGTGATTTTCAACTTTGAAACATAACCCCTCTTGGTTCAATATCCATGGCTGGAGAAAAAAAATCATAAAAAAATAAATTGACGAGATTTCTCAAAAATGTTAATTGTTTATGAATTAGTAAGCTATTAGCAACATAATAATGTAAAAAGAACGAATCTAAAGTGTGGGCAACTTTGTGATTTTCAACTTTGAAAAAAAAACTGTCTTCGTTTAGAATCCGTGGCTGGAGAAAAAAATCATAAAAAAATAAATTGACGAGTAATCTCAAAACGGTTAATTGTTTATGAATTAGTAAGCTATTTGCAACAAAAAATGCAAAAAGAACGAATCTAAAGTGCGGGCAACTTTATGATTTTCAACTTTGAAAAAAAAAAAAACTGTCTTCGTTTAGAATCCGTGGCTGGAGAAAAAAAAATCATAAAAAAATAAATTGACGAGTAATCTCAAAAATATTAATTGTTTATGAATTAGTAAGATATTAGCAACATAATAATGCAAAACGAACGAATCTAAAGTGCGGAAAACTTTATGATTTTCAACTTTGAAAACTTACACTTTAATATGTACATATACTGATTGATAAAACAGGAATGTTTAACGATGTCATAAATAAAATTGCTAATACGTTGCAAGTTAAATCTCTAAATCTTTGCTGTTGATCGTGGATTATATTAAATAATTAAAATTCTTTTGGTCATGGTGGATGCGCCGGGAATATCCGTGGCCGGAATATCAGTCGCCATCTTCACATCGGTTAACAATATAGGTAACAATTCTCCTACCAAGAACCTTCGGATAAAAAAACATACATCTTTGGGAATGACCTGATTTTACGCAAAATATCTAGTATGAGTAGAAGAATTAGTTCACAATGATTGCCATTTAATATGACAAATATTGATCTTTAAAACTTTAAAATTATAACTAATAAGTGATGAGAATTCGACTATCGGTTAGTCAAATGTAGTGCACGTGACAGCATATTTTTGCCTGAGTTATGGATTGACCTCAAATTCCCATCCATCAAAAGTATTTACAAACAGTTTTTTTTCATAAAGCAATAAAATTTAATATTTTTTTATTATTTCTAAATTTATAATTTTTATATTTCTCTTTAATGATGCGAAAATACAATAATTTACATTAAATTTATTTAAACTAATCAACGCCATCTCATGGGTTATGGTTAGAACTATAATTGTGTTTTAAAATATGTTTAATTTTTCACTTAACCCGTGGTGAAACATTTTTGAATTAATTCAGGATGATTTAATTGAAATTAAAACACTTGGTTTGTTTCACTTATTTATATTTTCTCCTCCCTGAAGATGACCAATGGTCGAAACTAGTTGGTGAAAATATAAATAAGTGAAACAAATCAAGTGTTTTAATTTCAATTAAAACTGTTTTAAAAATTTAAATTGACTGCCTAACCCTTATTTATTATTAATCATAAATGTTGCGAATTATGATTTTATGTTTTTATATTACCTGAAATCTGAATTGTTTTAAAATGGAAATTAATACTAAAATCAAAAACAGATATTTCAAAAAGATATATGAGCTGCTGTCTAAAATACCAGATCAAACCAATAGCAGCATGATATTCTGCCATTAAATATCTCGAGGTCTTAAATGTTAATAAAAATCAAATGTATAATTTATAACTGTTAATTGTCTATCGACCAGTGGTCTTTCCTCATAGTTTTTCGTGTTTATGTTCTTGTCATAAAAAAGGTGTGATTTATTTATTTATTAATAATAATAATAAGAATCTTTATTAACAGATATATACAGCAAAAATACTAAATAAATAAATATTATAAAAATTACAAAATCAAATGTATATTTTATATCTGTTAATTGGCTTTCGACCAATGGTCTTTCCGCCATTTATTTATTATTATCCAAGATATTACAAAATATTATTACAGGATAACTTAAGACTACCAATTACAAATTATAGCGTGTAAGCGCAACGAGTATGATAAAACGAATATTTAATTCTTGCATATAAAAATAAAATGATATCTAACTGTCTATGTGAGAAGCCATTGCTAGGTATGTTCGTAATTTAACTCTCATTAATGTGGTGAATTGATTCGATTAAGTGATGAAGAGGTGTACGTTTGGAGATATTATTATTATTACGAAGGCGTTCATCAGGTTAAAATTTGTAGGGTTTGAGGCAAAATTGTGGGTCAAAAAGGAAAGGCAGTGTTCGATAGATAGTGAATTTAAAGAATTATAGATGTTTATATTATCATAACAATTACCATTATAATTAGATATAATACTATAAACAAATGGTCAGCTTCGTTTCTTTTACAATGAAATTAAACAAGGAAATTTTTTTGGCAATGATCAATAAAATTCGATCAATCCCTTTTTCCAACTGCAAAAAACTACTTACACTGTAAGTTTTACAAACATCTATTGAAACAAATACTTCCCGAGCATTTACCTCGCCGGACATTGGAATACACAATAGATTTTAGTTGTTGCATGGCAGTACAACTGCGAATTGCAATGGTTTGAGTCCAAATTATTTAATGAAAGGAAACAAAAAATAATAGTTAGTTTCGGGATTTCATCCCTCATCAGTACAGCTCTGCCATGTAAGCCCTTACTTGTTAAATAATTTTTAATTAATTTTTCGTTTGTTTAAGTTCACCGGTTACAGCCTGGTAGGCGTGGCTTCATCACCCAACTCATTTAAAAATTGCGACTTAAATTTTGACTCATGTAAATGATAAACAGCAAATACACTAAAATGCACTATTTTTAATGCACTTATCTACGAGCATTACAAATATTCTGTCGAAAAATAGGAGCGCGCATCGCGTTATCTTCCTAGAAATTTCGGAAAATTTTAAGGAATTTACGCAACAACTCCTGGAATTGTGTCGCTTCGTTCAAAAGTCCATTCGTTTCTGTTTTGGATTTTAACCTTTTGCGGCGACACAGATTGACGTCAATCGGCATTGTGGAAAAATGCCTGTGTGTTTGTGTAAATAACGAAACAAGTGCACACGCTAATCGAAAGGTGATCGGCGGGAGCTTCTTCGAAGAAGGAGAATAAAGTCACATGAATGTGTGTGTGGTTTTTCGTTAGCGCGCAAAATTTTACAAAAGCCGTCACAGGGAATTAAGACGAATTGTTTATGTTTTTTTCCAGTCTATTTGTGTTTTTGTATAAATGAGTATTTTCTAAGGATATTTCGATAAATAGATTTGTATATTGTATTCGAGCAGTATTCACTCCAATTTAATTTTTTGTTTAATAAAATGTTCAGCCACTATTCATCTAGCGTATGGATAACTAGTGATGGCCATTTCGGTTTTTCGAACCTCATTAGACTAGTGTGTTCCATGTGCAATGCCTTGATAATATTACCCGATATTAATCATACTAAATTAAATACGATGCAAGCGCCATCTTTTGCCTAATTTCAAGTGGTTGAACATTTCATTAAATTTGAATTTCGTTTCCTGTTCTCATAAACAGGACAAGTTTTCGCCTTCCTTTAGTGGACGAAACAATGATTCTCGGCCGTATAACTTGAAGACCCAAATCGTTGACGATGCCACTTGAATTTAGGCAAAAGGTGGCGCTGGCGTTGTCTTTAATTTATTACGATTAATTTTTTGTATTGATCAAATTTTCTCGATGAATTTATCACTTCGTGAATTCAAAGTATACAAAATATTTAATAATTGTATTTTCAAAGAAAATTCTTCTGGAAGGTTATTTGAAGCTGATGAAGACGCAATAAAGGCACTCATAAGAACTCGTAGGATCACAGAAAGATTAAATTTATTGAATTCATCCATTCATGATTATTTGAAACGGATAAGTTTAATCGCAAAGTTCCACATATGGGTTCCTCATCTTTTTACAGAAAATAAATTGTACCATCACACTGACGTTTGGTATTTGCTTCTCAAACACCAAAAATATGATCCATTTTTGAAGCGAACATTCATTGGAAACGAGAAATGGGTTGTCTACATGAATCTTAAGCGTAAAAGATCCTGGAGTAGACCAGCTTAAAGCACTTAGAAATCCAATATTCACCATAAAAAGGATTTACTTTATTTACCTTTTAATATTCAAAATGTTTCATCAATTATAAGTGATAAAATTATTCAAAAAAAGTATATTTCAATTAAATGAGTGTTTTAAATCATGCACAAATCACGTTTAAAGCCTTAAAAATGGTTTGGAAGTGTGTTAGAGTTTTGTGTCAGAAACAAAAATGAACAAAGTGTAGTTTCATGAAACTAAACAAGTGTTTTCTATTGGAATTACATAATGCACACCTCCTTGCACATCAATAACATAGTGCATCATGAAAATTTTTTGGATCCGAGTAATACAACGGTCAATTCTGAAGTATACTATCATCAGTTGGATAAACTGAATGATTCATTTAAATAAGAAAGGGCTAGAATTGGTCAATAACAATGGTATAATGTTCCAACAGGATAATGCGAAAATTATTTTTAATAAATCTATTCATATTTATTTTATACAATATGAACTACTAATATCTAGATATTAAAACTATTGAGTATAAAAAAACTGTTTCTTTGTGTCTTCATCTGCGAATGATCCATTCTTTATCAATACTGACGATAGATGGCTAACTAGTACAGTGTCCTATATTTTCTTTTCTTTATTCACTCATTTAATTTAAACTCTTGAGTAAATAAACTTCGTTCTGAAGAGGAAAATCCTCTATTCTTTCATTTATTCTATACAAAACCTAGACATCACCTAACCTAACCTAACCTAGCCTAGCCTAACCTAACCTAACCTAAGCTAACCTAACCTAACCTAACCTAACCTAACCTAACCTAACCTAACCTAACCTAACCTAACCTAACCTAACCTAACCTAACCTAACCTAACCTAACCTAACCTAACCTAACCTAACCTAACCTAACCTAACCTAACCTAACCTAACCTAACCTAACCTAACCTAACCTAACCTAACCTAACCTAACCTAACCTAACCATTGATTATAAAAAAGACTGTTTCTTTGTGATTTCATCTGCCAATGATCCATTGTTTATCAATACTGACAATAGATGGCTAATTAGTACAGTGTCCTATATTTTCTTTTATTTATTCACTCAATTAATTTAAACCCTTGAGCAAATAAACTTGGTTCTGAAGAGGAAAATCCTCTTTTCTTTCATTTATTCTATACAAAACCTAACCTAACCTAACCATTGATTATAAAAAAGACTGTTTCTTTGTGATTTCATCTGCGAATGATTCATTGTTTATCAATACTGACAATAGATGGCTATTTAGTACAGTGTCCTATATTTTCTTCTATTTATTCACTCAATTAATTTAAAACCTTGAGTAAATAAACTTCGTTCTGAAGAGGAAAATCCTCTTTTCTTTCATTTATTCTATACAAAACCTATCCAAACCTAACCTAACCATTGATTATAAAAATGACTGCGAATGATCCATTGTTTATCAATACTGATGATAGATGGCCAATTAGTACAGTGTCCTATATTTTCTTTTCTTTATTCACTCACTTAATTTAAACTCTTGAGTAAATAAACTTCGTTCTGAAGAGAAGAAAAAATCCTCTTTTCTTTCATTTATTCCATACAAAACCTAGACATCACCTAACCTAACCTAACCTAGCCATCTCAAGGTTGTTTTTTGTATTATACATGACGTAGAACTCTCCGTGAAACGTCAAGATTGAGTGATGTAACGCGGCTAACTTTACGCTGCAAAGGTGGGTGATGTTCTAGGCTTTAGCCTAAAAATCAATTGAATATTTTTTGCCAGCATAGAAAATTTTTTTTATAAGAGTGTCCGAAATATGACAAATGGTATTGGATCAGAATGGACAATATTTAATTGAATCAAATATTCTCGGCTATTCCGTACGGGAAATGTTAGGTTTAATGTATACGTTATTAATTAAATTCGCATTCTATGAATATATTGAATATATATATATATATATATATATATTATATATATTACAAAAGCTGTTTAGACTGTGATGATCAAAATTAACTATTAGAGGTGTAAATCGAAGAGTAGAAGGTCTTAACTCACGTACACTATTTTGTATTGAAGAGTAACTGATACACGTGTGTTCTCTACAAATGTTTTATTCTACTAATCTGCTATAACTATAGTAACAATATTATCATCTCGAATCGACCACATACTTGATCACTTTTAACATTAACTTACACGTTAATTGAGATTGATTGAGTTACGTGAAGATCAAATTAAAATAATACATAAAGCACTAATAAACGCAACATTTTTCTTACAGAATCGGCCCTATTAATTCATTGTAAGAAAATAGTCTTTAATTTTTATGGTAAATGAAAGTACTTTTCGAACAACTTCGTAACTTTTAATAATAATAAAAATAATACAAAAGGCAGTAATACTCAACACTTGTCGCATAGTTAGGAAGTTCTTGGGGGATGACAAAATAACACCACACCAACGGTCACACACAATGTCAACTGAATCTTGATATAATCCACTCAGTGGATAGCTCCGGCCTATGCTGTGATAGTACAAATAATAATAATTAAGAATTAAAACTTGTAATAATACCGTTAATTCTCAAAAAAAGATACCAGTGTATTAACTGAGAAATAAATAATAATAATAATAATAATAATAATAATAATAATAAGACATTCATTTTATAATAGTGAATTTTATTTGAGAAATTTGTTTTATTTATTGAGCAATATTCTTAAAATAAGTTTTAAATCAGTAGCTGTTATAATTATCCATCGTTGTTATTATTTCGATAAAAATATTTTTAAAACTATATCAACAAAAAAAAAGTTCGCAATAACAAAAACAAAACCGACACACTTTTTTTCCTTACACTCACATTCTCGCAAATCAACCTTCTAATGAACAATAGTCTAATTATTATAATTCACACATAAGCAGGTGCCTTTTTTTCATTCTCGCACCGATTTACCGTTTTCAGTTTAATCGCTTCTCGCTGAAAGTGTCGCAAGGAGTTTCAA
The DNA here is from genome assembly GCA_963082785.1 of Philonthus spinipes. Taxonomy (NCBI): domain Eukaryota; kingdom Metazoa; phylum Arthropoda; class Insecta; order Coleoptera; family Staphylinidae; genus Philonthus; species Philonthus spinipes. Next base: position 25,433,106 of record OY720299.1, on the reverse strand, counting down.
AGTAATCGCAATTAGCGAACACAAGCGCGCCGCGAATGAGAATGGCGCGGCTAATTTGCATAATTAGTGTACACGAATGGGAATGTCGTCATTGTTTCTGCGTCACGAGTTATCACCGGTGTTTTATTTATTCCGAAACGTTTATTGCGAATTTTTTTTGCTATTTATCGATTGCCTACCAAAATGACTGAATCGGAATTTCGATTAGGCCACGGGGAGATTGATAAAATAAAATAAAATAAAATAAAATAAAATAAAATAAAATAAAATAAAATAAAATAAAATAAAATAAAATAAAATAAAATAAAATAAAATAAAATAAAATAAAATAAAATAAAATAAAATAAAATAAAATAAAATAAAATAAAATAAAATAAAATAAAATAAAATAAAATAAAATAAAATAAAATAAAATAAAATACAATGAGATAACGTGAAGTGGAAATTGTAAATTAAAAATGTCTTTGCTTTACAACTAAGTAATGTTAATAATTATTTTGCACATTTAGTCTATTGAATATATTTTGAAATAATAATGATGTGGGAAATGTAATCCCTGTAACAATTATACTGTCAGCAACAGGAGTGTTCCCCAAAAATCTGCATAATATCTTAGATTCACTAAAGTATATCTACATATAATTGCAAATGACAGTAATACTCAATAATTGCCGCATAGTTAGGAAGTTCTTGGGTGATGACAAAACAACACCACACAAAATGTCCACTGAATCTTAATGTAATCTGTTTAGTAAATAGCTCCGACCTATGCAAATAATAATAATAAATGTCTTTATTTTCTTCAGATGTGTTACAATACATGTTACATTGAAGATATGTTCAATCTTTAGTCTCACTGACTATAATAATAATAATAATAATAATCGTTTATTTTCTCAACAGACTACAGTCCAAATACAGAGAAAATATCTTGTTTACATAGTCGTAAATAAAACTGCTCTTCCACTTAACCTACCTTAATTTAAGAATAATTATACAATACAATGTGTTATCTATGCATATAATAAAAATATAAAAAAAGAAAGTATATCCCTATAAAATATAAAATATATAAGCGCTAATTTACCCCCTTCAAATTATGACATATTTCACACATAAAATTAATCAATATGAGATTTTTTATTTTTATTGGTATTTTCTTATATATTTTATATATATAATAGGAAAATGACCGTTGATAGAGAGCTGTTTTATGCAACGGGGGTGAAATAGTACCTCTTGACCTCACATTGATATCATGAACATCCGATCGAAAAACTATCCTGTTATAAAGATATTCAGGTTTGTAAGAGCGCATAATTTTATAATAAAACCTACAGCAATGTAGTATTCGACGGTTGTTCATATTTAGCCAATTTATTTATTTTATATGGAGCAAAATGTGATCATACTTCTTAATACCCAATATCAAACGAATACAAGAGAAATGAATACGACGTTTTGTAACATCGTCCAAGCAAGCATTGTAGACTACATCACCAAAGTTAAAGTGACTTAAAACCAGTGCTTCACTAAGCATGCGCTTTATTTTAATTGTTAAATAGTGCCTGCTGGAATAAATCAACTTTGGATTTTAAAAAGATTTTTAAATGCACTTACTGATGTGTTTTTTAAAACGTAAATAATTGTTAATTCTCAGAAGGGGCATTCGCAGATGATATAGTAATAATAGCTGGTGAAGAGAGAGAACTTCAAGAGAGCCTGAATATATGGAATGACACACTGAAGGAATATGGAATGAAGATAAACAAAACAAGGACAAATGTACACATAGAACAAGTAGATACTTTCAAATATTTAGGAGTAGAAATAACAAGAAATGGAAAACAGGAAACAGAATTGAACAGCAGAATAGAAAGAAACGATCAAACTCTACTACGCAATGAATAAGACCATTATCAACAAGAAAGAAATATCACTCGTATAACTCGGAGTTATACAAACAATGTAAAAAAGTGTTTCATTTATTAAAATTGAAAAGAATACTTACAGTATCCCACAGACGTAAACTAGATAATTATATTTACTTAATTATTCCAGAAAATACACTTAAACTGGAGCACTTTAAAAATCCATTCATAGCACATGTATGATCTTTATTGTTCAATAGATAATCCTATTACAGAACAACGTAAATAAAGTAATTAAATTAACTAAAATAATTTAAGCAACAAATGGAAAACACAATATTGATAGAGTAACACAGTATTGTTAAGTGAAAATATTTATCTGAGTATTTGCAGAGCACAAAAATTGGAGAATACTGTAAGGTATTAGATTTTGTTGCTGGCAGCCGAAACGTCTTGTGTATAACCCAGGGACATTGAAAGGAACTCTGGCTAAAAATTCCGAGTTACCTATTTTTCCCTGAATTAGGTTCTTCATAAAATTAGCACAGCGAATATTCAATGGAGATTATATTGAAATTCACATTTAATTGTTTGCTTAAACAGGACAAGTTCGCCTTCCTTTAGTGGACGAAACAATGATTCTCGGTCGTCTACCTTGTAGACCCAAATCGTTGACGATGCCACTTGAAATTAGGCAAAAGGTGGCGCTCACGTCGTCTTTAAGTTATTGTGAGGTCATATTGTGTCGCAGAAGCAGATCAGCTTGCGGGGTTCCAATTGGTGGATAAATGATAGAAATTTCAAAAATAGTCTAGAAATACTATTCGAATAATATTAGAATAAAATTTAAATTATCTTGAAAATAGAACAATAACCCGAAACTAGTCGAGAATTAAACTTTATGAGTCTTAGTGCCGAAACGCAAAAAAGTGGAGGGTGTAATTAGCATTTCTCTCTACAACAACCTTGAAAGAAGAATATTACAAACGCACGGTCTGCCAGATGTTGAGGATGCACCAGAGTGATGGAACTACAGACGGAGGGAGCAAAATGGGCCATCGGGGCCTGATTGCTAACGGAAATCTGAGAGATTTCGGAACTCACTAGATGCTTTACTCTTGTTTGTCAAAAACCCGCTGATTTACTGTATTGCCGAAATTTCAGAAACGCACATAAAAACCGAATTTCCAGCGCTATTATTGCCCGCACTTTTTCCAGATACAACTCAAGGAAAATTAATATAATCAAATTATTATAACTGGTCAAATTGCAACAGGATCAGTATATAAGAATAAAAGATACAATATGAAGGGTTTATTAACAAATGAAGAAATAATGGAAGATATACTTTCAAATAAAGACCTCGAAACAAACCAAACAACAGAAGACATAACAGTAGTAAAAAACAGAACTTCCAGAAAACTGCAGAACAAAACAAGAGTTAGATAAAGCAATAAAAGGATTAAGAAATAGAAAGGCGCTCTAATACTCTAAGACAAAGACATCGAAATTAAAATGCGCCAAAGTGAATTTTGAACTTTCCTCGAATTTTTGTGAAAGTTCGTGGATGGCGGAAAGAAAATTCTAATGATAATAATAATATTTTGAAGTTTTCACGAATTTTTGTTGAAGTTCGTGGATGGCGGAAAGAAAATTCTAATGATAATAATAATACTTTGAAGATTTCACGAATTTTTGTTGGAGTTCGTGGATGGCGCAAAGAAAATTCTAATAATAATAATAATACTTTGAAGATTTCACGAATTTTCGTTGAAGTTCGTGGATGGCGGAAAGAAAATTCTAATGATAATAATAATACTTCGAAGTTTTCTAGATTTTTTGTTGAAGTTCGTGGATGGCGGAAAGAAAATTCTAATGATAATAATAATACTTCGAAGTTTTCTCGATTTTTTGTTGATGTTCGTGGATGGCGGAAAGAAAATTCGAAAATTGTAATGATAATAATAGTAATATTCAAAGTAATTTAAGGACTTCTATTAATGGACTAATGTAAAGAAATGGAAATTAAATGCGGTGAATGGACCAGGAATTACTCGGCGCATCCACCATGGCGGAGGTGACGGGCCGAAAAAAAAAGCATGATCGAAAAACCGTGGATAACTTCACATTTGTGAAGACAATATAACAAAACAGGAATTAGAAGAGACGGTGATTGAAAAGTGGAAAGGCGCCTGGAATACATAAAATAACTGATGCTAAAGAAAAAGGGTTATTGACTTATCAAGCTGTATTATTTAGTTGTATACTTTTTAAAGCAATCATTTGAGTTAATTTGTTATTTTCCTGTATTGTGTGTATAATACTTATTTGTAGTTTCGTTTAGATATTTTTTATTATTTTATACTAGAAGATTTTGTTAAATAGTCGATGTCTGTAAATAAATAAACCAAAGGCAAGGATAAGTTATTGTAATTAATAATTCCTTTTCTTGTTATTTTCAAATTAATTCGCAGTAATTCATTTTGTCTCTCTGAATGAAATATTTCATTAACGTTACGATGATTAATTCATAAATCCAATCCGATATACTTGAAACGCACACGTTTCGACGTTTTCACAGCACTCAAGCGATTTTCCGGTAAAAATCGATTTTACGAAACAACAAGCGACACTGTCGAATCGTTAAAGTCAGAAAACCCGATCGTTCCAGTTTTATTGCGATTCAATTTATTTACAATTCAAAAGTTGATCAAGGAATTTCAGGTATTTTGTTTTGATCGCTGAACGTATGAATGTAAATTGCATTTTATTTTATTCGACAAGAAATTTAAACTCGTTTATTTCTAAACGGGAATTCTCAAGTCGATGGACACATGTACATTTCCATAGTTGTTGCTCATTATATTTTGATGTCCTTGAAGAAAGGAAAATCAGCTCTGATAAAAATTACTATTTTGCTATGCTGGTATAACTAAAATTTACGCTTAAAAGTAACTTTTTTCTGGTAACGTACTATTTTGGATATTGTAGTTTCACGACACAGGTTCTTTTATTCTAGTTATTTCCTACATTATATTTTTTACATCTTATTCATTCACGATACAGGTTCTTTTATTCTAGTTATTTCCTACATTATATTTTTTATATCTTATTCATATATAAATACATTTACATATATTATTAATCTGGATATTGTTAATTAGTGATTTTTATTTTTACGCTTACAATTTTAATTATTTTAAAAATTTCTTGCAGTAATTTTTTTCACACTCTATTCATTTGTTTTATGTTACTTCTGTATATTATACATTATGTATAAAGGAGATTTCCGTTGATCTATAAATAAATAAATAAAAATATATATCAATGAAATTTATTATTAGGTTGCCTGGAGTGGATTTGGATTTGGGAGGAGTTACGGAGAATAGCATTTAATATATGAAGTAAATTATCGTGCCACGTCACTAGGGTAGGGCCATTAACCACGCGCCAGTGTTTTTTTAACTTTCAATATTGAAAATACTAAGTATGTTTCTTAAGTTTACATTATTCAAATTAATCAAAATTGGCATACTTTTGCCGCAATGACATACCTAGGTTTAACTACTTTACAACACCGTGGGATTGAACGAGATATCTATTTTTTGTGTGTATAAAATTGATAATTAAGTTGACTCAATGCAAGTGATTAGTTTAATAAAATATATATAGAAAATCTTTATTTCTGAGAAATACGTTAAATTACATTACAATATTTACATTACAATCATAAACCTCTAGTTAAGCATCAGAAAATGGCTATCGACTATCGGTCTTTCTGCCTTAATAAAATATTTTTACATGATATTTTAATTGCCTAGGAATATACGAAACCATATGCTATTGCATATACATTATTACAGAACCATATGCGATGAAAATTGTTCGATACGTCTATTTATTAAGACGTATTTAACATTTAGAGGCGTCTAAAGAAAGTGTAATTATTTTTTTTATAACTTATTATATACTTGTGTTATTTTGTTAAATATGAATTATGTATGAATTTATCAAATGTGTAAATGGCCAGTCTGTTAATAAAACATTATTATTATTTCACTATCATACTTCAGAACCTAAAATCTCACATACATGCATTTTAATCATATTTAATAGTTTTGTTTATATTAATTTTTCATTACCTTACAATAGTAAAATTATTTTTTCCACCTGTCATGAAATTGTTTCAAGTTAATTCAACTTAAACTCTTCCGTTTGTTTTAACTTTTCTTTAACCACTTGGAATGGGCATGGTTATATTTATGATTAAAATTTTTAATCAAAATTTCTAAATATATAAATAGAAAATAGTATTCATTCGCTTGATCACAGTTATTTAAATAAATTAAATAACAATGATTTGAAAATAATTAATAAATTATTTCCAAATTTAGCTCTATGACATTTTGGCTTACGTTAAATAAATGCACATTAAAACAACTACTTCTCGGGAAAATACCACACGGGTCATTGAATTACATAATGTACAAAAATTCGTTATTTATTATAAGGCTATCTGCTATCTGCGGGGGTCTATCCCCCGTCAGTGCAGCTCTGCCTTACATAATTTAAAGATGTCGAATTAAATCAATTAAATTAAATCAACCATACTCAATCAAGTTAAATAAATTTAAATTAAATCAAACCAAATTACTTGACGTTGAATGAAGCTGTACTATGTTTTTTTACCACTTTTTATTACGTATATATTTCATAATATATATTAATTGGTACGACATAAGTTTCGACAGTTTTCATGTAATTTTCAAGTTCTTTTATGTTTACAAACTAGTTTTTATGTTGGGTTACAGATTAGAGTAAATTGAACTGCGGCGAGTATATGATGTCCATTTGATTATTAAGTAGCTTGACACCTAGATTTGTTGAGTTTTTTTGTATATTTCGGCTGCTTCTAGGTAGTTTGATATTATTTTTGTGGAACAGTTGTGTACAAGAGTGACGTTCTCTATTTTTGGGAATGTGAGATATTCCTCCCGGCAATGAAAGGCAATCGTTTTTCTACATTTCGTGAGGTTTGGCCAACGCATACACTATTACAATCAATACAACAAAAATACTACAAAAATAATATTAAACTACTTGGAAACAGCCGAAATATACAAAAATTCAACTCATCTAGATGTCAAATTATTTAATGAACAAAAGGACATACCATACTCACCACTGTTCAATTTACTCTAATCTGTAACCCAACATAATAACTGGTTTGTAAACATAAAAAAAAACTTGAAAATGACATGAAAACTGTCGAAACTTAAGTCGTACCAATTAATATATATATTATAAAATATATACGTAATAAAAAGTGGTAAAAAACATAGTACACCTTCATTCAACCTCAAGTAACATGCTACATAGTAGCGGTCAAAACCATCATATATTTCAAACCAAATTAATTCAATTTAAATCAAATTAAAAGAAACGAATATGGAAATAATTTATTATTTTCAAATAATTTTTATTTAATTTATTTCTAAATATGTTATTCTAGGATCGAGAAATGCGTTGAAACAATATTACAATATTAGTTGTTTATTCTATATTTTTGTTTCATATGAGTCCAAATTATATGTTTATTTATTTTATAGTAATAACAATAATATAACAAATAAAATACCCAGCAGCTCTATAGCAGCCGATTGCTGATAAAGAAGGCTCATTGCTGTGACTTAAAAAGGGGCAGCTGCTTCCGGAAGCAGAAGGGTTCATAATTGCAATTCAGGATCGAGTTATCAGAACTAGAAACTGTGAGCGAGTAATTCTAAAAAATAATGCTATTGATAAATGTTGTAAGTGTAGCAAACAGGGAGAAACTATAGAGCACGTAACAGCCTGATGCAGACAGCTTTTGCAGATAATGCTTATTTTAGTAGACACAATCACGTGGCGAAAATAATACATGTAGAACTAGCTAAAAAAATACAAGCTACTGGACAACCTACCTCCGTATTACAAATACTCTTTAGAGTCAGTTTTAGAGTCACCGGAGTATATATTATCCTGGGATCGGACAGACATCGTATTTATTGATAAAATTGACAAGAAAGCATTGATCTTTGATATTGGATGTCCTTTAACACATAACATGTCAAAAACAGAGATTGAGAAATGCTCGAAATATTAAAATCTAGCTATAGAAATGACAAACATTTGGAAATTTGAATTAATCGAAATAATCCCACTTATAATTTCTGTTAGTGGAGTTTATACGAAAATTTCTACAAAAATATAAAACGTTTTGAATTACTGTACCTCCTGTACAATATTATACAAAAAGTGTTATTCTCAAAGCTTGCCACATAACAAGAAAATTTCTGGGATAAAACACATAATACTAGAATGTATCATCGGTATAAACGGGATATGATGAACTTCATCTTCATCCACAGAACGGAACCTAAAAGTCGCACGTGTAGGGTCAATTAATTTGTTCCAGCTTCAACTGAGAAATTGTAAGCTTTGAAAAGTAATATTAATAATAGAATCTATTATGAACGCATGCCCCACAATCGCAGATTCCGCCTATTTAGGAAGACACAACCACTTCACTAAATGAATACACCAACAGATAGCAAAAATAATCTCAAAAATCTCGATAGTGAGCCACCACCCTACTACAAATACACCCCATAGTTAGTACTGGAGTCTACAAATAAAGTGCTACACTGGAACCGACCTATTGTGACCGGTCGTTCGGTAGACTACAATAGATCAGACCTAATACTTATACATAAGTTAAAACAAACTACCACGATTATAGAGATTGCTGTATCCCTTCCATATAACATGTAAAAGTCGGAGAGGGAAAAAATCATAAGTACGCAAATCCGGCCTATGAAATAAAGAACTCATGGAAACTCAAGAACGTAAAAATATATCCCTTGGTGATATCAGCTGAAGGAATCGTAAACAAAAACCCAAAGACATTCGGGGCTATTCTGTACGGGAAATCTTAAGTTTAACGCATACGTTATTTTTATCATCACATTCTAGGGAGCTTTTTAATGGATAATGAAATAGTGAGATAAACTGAATTGTTTTCTCACTAGAACAAAAACGCACGCCAAATGGACTGTAAAAAATGGATAATAAAAATAGTAATATATCTTTATTCCACACAAGTAACAGAATTATTTACATTATATGATTTTGTTATTATACATAAAACATGATTATTATCTTCTGAAAGTAGCTATCGACCAGAGATATTTCCGCCCTTAATATTATTTTTTATTATATTTTTTTTTAGTTATATTCTATAAAATTGTTCGTGTGGCTAGATCCAGAAGGTTATTTTTGAGGAAAACGCTCGGACAGGTCGATTAGATTAACATTTTCATATGCGCTTTTTTTTTATATACAAGGTGTTCCATTAACAAACGCCGATACAAAGACTCTACCTTCCGGATCTAGTTGCTGTTTAAAATTGATTTATTTTAATTGTGTAGACACAAAAGTTTATTGCGAAAAAAAAAAAAAGCATCCTTTTTATATGTTTAAAATTAATCTTTATGTAACTCGCGTAGACTGGAAAATTCTGTCTGTTTTTATAGGAATCCATCAGTTACATTTTTTGTATTTTTCTAACTGCAAGAGTATAATAATTTTTGAGTATTAGGGACGCGTTGTATTTTAATAATGAATTTTCAGAATAAATAATAAATATTATTATTATTAACACATTAACGTCCACGGCGTTTTTCTTTTTGTAAATTAAGAAAGCGCTGTTAAAATATCAATTAACGTGTCTCCGTCAATGCTAAAAAAAATATTTAAAAATCTTACTATTCAGGTTTACTATATATAAAACACACTAATATATTTGTAGTATATCATAAACACGACTTTTGTTGATAAATTTATTGTTTACAATAATTTATCTTCATGTATGTATATGTATATGCCACTGGGCGTTAATACGTTAACAATATATGCGGAATGTTATATTTTATTTTCAAATTGGTACAATTTTTTTAAAGCAACCTATTTTAATTTCCTCCGTTCAAGGAAAACTATTTATAATTTATTAATACATATACGAGTATCAATAGAAAATTACAATCATTTCATGTTAAGAAAATTAAATACAAAACAAATGTATTTTCTTATATTATAAACCATTTAAATTTCCAATTTTCTTTAGTCTGTGGTTATTTATCAATTTTAAATTCAAATTAGCAAAAAAACTTCTCGACAGAGCCATGTTAAAAAGTACTAAAATTAGCGTTATTAACATATTTGCCGCGATAAGGAGTCAACATTTTATTTTTTCGAATAAATTAGATAAATTGTTGCAAGGCAACAAAAACCCACTCAAATTATCATTACTTAAAAATTCGTCGAATTACAGAATGATTTTATTTTATTATTAATATTACATAAAATGGGCTGAATTTGTTGGATAATTTATTTGTGTGATGGAATCAAATTATTTATGTTGTATGATTTGTGATCTTTCAACCTATATAATTTGATTTAATTCATTTATACAGTGCATTTCCAATGAAAGGATGTCACCGTCAGTATGAAATATTAATTTAAAAAAAAGAATTCTCCAGTACCAGAATTGATTTTTATATAATCAATATCTGTTGGAGATCAATTCTAATAGAAAAAAAAAACGGGGTTACAAACACCGAACAGGAAATAAAAAATCAAATTGTTTATATGTTAAACACCGAAGATGTTTGGCCCTTGTGGTTATTTTTTGTTTCATAGTGGCAGCGTGTTTTTTAAATTTTAATTTCTGGTCTATTATTATGCCGAGGTATTTAATATGGGATACGGGAAGAATGATAGTGTTTTGGATGGGTTTTTACGGTGGTAGGGAATAAGGAGTTGGGATTTATTAGGGTTGATTTTGATTCTCTATTAGACGAAAGAGAGTTCCAGCGAGTCGATAAGGGTTTGTAATGACTGGAGGGCTTTGAGTAGGTTAGGTTGATGGACTATGAAGGCTGTGTCGTCGGTATATTATAGCACGTAGGAAGAGGGATTGAAGTAAGTGGGGTTGGGGTTATAGAGATCGATGCAAATACGTTGTACAGTAGTGGTGATAATGATGAACCTTGAGGGTGTACCTCATTCGGGAAAGAGTATTTTATAATAATAAAAGGATTTATTCACTTGGTCACAGTTATTTAAATAAATTAAATTCTATTAATAGACATTTGTTAAAAGTAAAAGTATTTGTTAAAGTACAAACATAAGTCATATTGTTACAGTAGCAAAAGAGAAAATAATTTATTAATTAATTATTTTCAAATTCTTTTATTTAAAGAGTATTTTGAATTTTTACGATTAGTGATCTATTTGTTAGGAAGTTATTTAGGGTGTGTAGGAGATTTTTTGGGAGGCTGAGGGTCTAACATTTATATAGTAGACCTTGACCTTTGTGCCACACAGAGTCAAAGGCTTTCTCTTTGTCTACAAAAAAGTACTGCAGATGACTTGCCTTCTAGGTGGGATGTTTGTATATTGGATGTTAGGATGGTTAGAGGAAGGGAGGTATCCATATACATTTTATTACATTTAATCATTTTAAACGGTAAATGCCAGACTCGAGCAATTTCTTTTTAATGCAAGACATTAAAACATATTTTTTTAAATATTTATTTAATATTTATACCATTAAATAAATATAATTCTATAAAAAAAAATCACAACGGTATACTACACTAAGTATAGACTGAATACTTAGTGTAGTATACCGTTGTGATTTTTTTTTATAGAATTATATTTGTTTAATGGTATAAATATTTAGACATTGATAAATAAAATAAATATGAATAGATTATTAAAAATCGACCAATAAAACACAGATTAGTTTGAATTATTAGCGCATTTTCAAAAAAAAGAATTTAAATTTTTTTGAAAATTTAAAACGTATTTAATTTATGTGCTATTATTTGGAAATGGTGTTACTTGAAATATTAAAGTAAAAAATAAAATATTACGTACAAATAAGACGTAATATTTAATTTTTATATTTATATATATTTTTTATATTTCGTTATTATTATTAATTTATTCTCGTTTTCTTTATAAAACATGTACTATAAATATCTCTATACAAACATCTTTATTCAGACAGCAGAATTACAATTCTTTACAAATATTTATATTTACAATACATTTCGATGGGTTAGCAGTCATGGGCTATCGACCGGAGGTCTTTCTGCCCTAAATATCTAAAATTTCTTACATTTGTAAAATAGGTAAATTCCGTAAATAAAGATAATAATAACAATATTACATTTAAAAAAATAAACAACATGCTTTAAGGGAAAACAACATGACGTATTAGATTCTCTGAAATTATCAGGAGTGGAAGTGAAACAATCGGAAATAGGACGCCGACAGAAGATTTATCATTTATTGCATGGCTTTCGGAACGAGCGAGTGACTAGACCACATACATTTGATAAGGATTTATCGAGGATTGCGTCACTGGGAAGTGTCATTTCCTGATTAATGAAAGCTTTTCATTTTGTTTGAAGGTTAAATGGAACCCATGTTTAAATAGGCATTTTGTAATGAAATAATCGCTTTAAAAAAAATACAGCATTACAACAGCAATCTCAATAAAACTCGATACGCCTCTTTGTACATACAATATTGGACAAAAGAATAGCCGCTTTTAGCCATAGTTGTTTAAATCTTAAAAATTAACGTAATTATATGAAATAAATATGAATAAATTATTAAAAATCAACCAATAAAACACAGATTAGATTGAATAACTTTAAATTCTCGACTAGTTTCGGGTTATTAGCCCATTTTTCAAGAGAATTTAAAATTTGTTTTATTAAAATTTCTATGGATATTTACATGAAAAGTTATATTGATTTTTTTAATTTTTATTTTAATTTAATTGTGGGGCAGGCAAAATAATTTCGGTCCCAGCATTTGCTCACAAGGTGAAAAAAAAAAAAAACACTAAATAACCATCCTCAGGATCATTATGGAATTATTTTGCTAAAATAAAACAAAATTAGTTATTTATAAATAAGTTGGATTGCCAAAATTAATAAAAATAATTAATAAATTATTTCAAAATTTTGCTCTGTGACATTTTGACATACATTACGTAAGTACTTTAAACAAATGCACATTAAAACAACTACTTCCCGGGCAAATACCCCGCCGCATATTGAACTACACAATGTACACCTGCTGTTGCATATCAATAAAATATTGCATCATGCAACAAATTTTTTATCCGAGAAATATAAACACAATCATGTAATGTTTATATCCTGCTCAGTATTTGAACGTATATACTTACAAGACATGTATTAATGATAATTTTCTAATTTTGGAGTAACGCCTTCTTGTTTAATTGAATCATTAATGTATGGCATTTGTTTGCATTCCGAAACACTGCCTTGATTATTTAGGAACAAACAAACGCCTATGAAGTGATGTTTTTTTTTTACAGTTTTGCATTAAATGTTTATAGTATAAAATGTATATTATCTGTATAAAGTTGTTTGTATGTATGTATATTTAAAATTATCCAATATAAGTCAATTACTATGAAAGGGAGTAAATATTAAAGTGTTTTTATTATTTTGTACAAAAAATTTCAGACCGATGTGAAGTTACCCACGGATTTCCAGTCCGGCTCCTCCGCCACGGTGGAGGCGCCGGGTAATTTATTTATTTTAAAAGTAATTCACAGCTTATAAACGAATGAAAATAACGCAATTATACAAGAACAATAATAAGATAAAGTAAAGTAATTTTTACTTTCAATTATTAGCCTCGAATAAAGACTTAGATATATCAGATTCAAGATCCAAAACGAAGGTGTTTGTCACAATTTAGGAACTTGTTTTTCTTCTTAGATTGTTGCTAAAGGTCTAAATAATCATTTAAAACAATAAAATCAGGGGTATGTAATTATTAACTTTTTTTATAAATTTTTAAACTTCAGCTACGGATTTCGTATAGAGAGACGAACTTTTCTAAGTCCATAACGAAGGTGTTTGTCACAATTCAGAAACTTGTTTTTGTCTTAGATTGTTGCTAACGGTCTAGATAATCATTTAAAACAATAAAATCAGGGGTATGTATTTCGTAACTTTTTTTATAAATTTTTAAAACTTCTGCCACGGATTTCGTATAGAGAGACGAACTTTCTAAGTCCAAAACGAAGGTGTTTGTCACAATTTAGGAACTTGTATTTCGACTTAGATTGTTGCTAAAGGTCTAAATAATCATTTAAAACAATAAAATCAGGGGTATGTGCTTTTTTTTAATTTTTAAAGCTCAGCCACGGATTTCGTATTGAGAGGCGAACATTTTTCTAAGTCCAAAACTAAGGTGTTTGTCACAATTCAGGAACTTGTTTTTCTTCTTAGATTGTTGCTAAAGGTCTAATTAATCATTTAGAACAATAACTTCACATCGGTTGTATCTGTTAATTGGTTATCGACCAGTGATCTTTCCTCCTTTATTTTTTTTATTTTTCTCATTAACATTACATTAGTTATTTTTTATCTTTGTGTAATCCATTTTTTTTTTTTTTTTCTTGAAATGTAATTAATGAATATTTCTGGGAAACAATAAGTGAATATATTTTATTTGGTTAACGAAACTCTAAATATTTTCATTAATCACGTCACGGGAAATTTGTTACGATTGTTTAAATATATATTTATATACTGATGTAGGTATAAAATTCTCAAAATCGTGCAGACTTTTAAAAACCGCAAAATATTTTTGCTTTTTTTTTAGACACGGGGAAGTGGTTATACCTTATGAATTTCTTCGAAAAGTCATTCGAATGTAGATATTCTTTTGTTTTGGTTATTACATTGATTCAAACGTACAAAAACTACTAGACGTCACGGAAAACAGGTAGAGTTTTTGTATTGTTTGTATTACGTACGTGTGAAGTGTTGGAACGAAACGGATAATCGTTTTGTGACCGCAAGGAAGGTTTTTGAGACGACCGCAAAATGTTTTATTGTTGACACATGGTTTGGTTGAAGAGAAATACGCATGGTGGAAACGTCAACGTTCTGGACTCTTTGAATAATGCAGGTGTTAATTATAATCGCAAATTAAAATGGAATGCACTAAATATACCGGATTTTGACGGGTGTTGATCAAATTTATAGCAAATTTCAAATTATATTTTTGCTAATAAAAACTTGTACAAAGAAAATTTAAAGGATTTCACTAAATTCCACATTCAAATAACTTAGCAGACATGACCTATTAATTTCATTATATCTTATAATTTTCTTTTCTAACTTGAACTAGTAAATTGACATAATACACGAAAATTAACGATTTATTTTTATTTAAACTGATACTTGGTAGATAAAAAAATGTAAATACATATTCATATTAAATCCAAAAGAATGGCTCTTTTTTAAACGATTATTTCCATTTTACTATATAGCTATCTCTTTCTACTAATCCGCAACCTTAAAAAATTTAAATTATTTGAAAATAAGGTTATGACTAGATGAAATTTTAATTTAATAAATTCAAAGTTTCATTTCAGAAAATTAAAATTTAATGCTTTCTGAAATTAAATTTTAATTTTCTAAAATTTTATTATAAGAGGTATAAAATTAAATTGTACCTCACACTGAGAAGTAGAGAGAAACATATAACTATGTTATATAAGACTAAATAAATAAAATAAAAAATAAATTGCATGAGGACTAAAAGACTTAACTCTGGTCGATAGCCCAAACAGACTAACACCTATATGTATTGCAATTATTAATGTTAAATTATTTTGTATTGTTTATGTAGTCTGAATAAAGATGTGTGCATATATAAATTACGTGGATAATTATCTCGCCCACTATTTCAGCGCAGTAAACGCACAATTTGCCAATTATACCAAACGCGTAACAATGCACACACATTTCACGTTGGAAACAATACAACATTTCTCATTATACGCAAAACAAACGCACTTTAATGACGACACAACCATTTGTTCCCCCCATCTTATAAAAATATTCACGAAATCAACAATAATTTCTATTTATAAAATTCAACAGAATGATTTAATCGCACGTCATTCCATTCCCTCCTTCTTGTTTTTATATTTTAATTTTTTGAATGAACGTTAACAGCTCGTAATGATTCGTGTTTTAGTGACCGTTACATTAAAGTTAAAATCCGTAATTTATGGCCTATAAATTGAATGCGTCTCTTAACTCAGTGCGTTCATAATTAACGACAATTACAGCCTTGGCAGTCAACTTTCTACGTATGGTCAGTAACCTACATGGGAATTTTTTTAATGTATTTACGACTGTCTAAATTTAAATTGACGCAAATTAATCATTCTTTTTATATATATATATACAATAAAATAAACCATTATATATATATATATATATATATATATATAATGTTGGTTTTAAATAAAATCGGATGAAAGCCGAATTAGAAAATTTTAATTGTTTCACGGAATTTTATTTAATTAGAAATAAATGAACTAAAAATGCTAATTGATTTGTTTTCAATACTTATTGCGCGATTGCGCATCATTTTTATAATTAATATATTCGTTTCATCCAATAAAATAATAATCAAGGTTATTCCATAGGGAAAATGTTGTCTTTAAGGGTGCGGTTTAGATGAAAGAGACAGCTATATAAAAATTGGCAATCACTAATTCACGTTACATTGATGTCCTGGTCGATGGACAATATTGTATTATACATTAAAGTAATCTTAAAATAAGCAAGAATTTCATGAGATGAATTAAAAATTATTTTAGTGATTAGTTTTTGTGAAAAACAATTATGAAATATTAATGAAAATTGGTCACATTTATAGCAAATTTTAAATTATATTTTTACTAATATGAAAATTTCAAGGATTTCATTAAATTCTACATTCAAGTAGCTTCACAGTCATTGCCTATTAATTTCATTAAATCTTACAATTTTCTTTTCTAACATGAACTAGTAAATTGACGTAATACACGAAAATTAGCTGTTTTTTTTATTATTTTAGATTGATATTTTTTTTTTCGTAGATAAAAATTGTAAATACATATTCATATTATTAAATCCAAAAGAATGGCTATTCTTTCAAACGATTATTTCCACTTTACCATTTAGCTATCTCTTTCTACTAAATCGCAACCTTAAACAAGGAATACAACAACATATTGATGGGCGAAATGGATTATTTAAACAATCGATTTATGTGAAAAATACAAAAATTAAGTAAAATACCTGAATTCGTTCATGATAATTTAATTAAAATTAAAACACTTGGTTTGTTTCACTTATTTATATTTTCTCCGACTAGTTTCGACCATTGATCATCTTCAGGGAGGAATGTACAATTTTTTAACAACTAAATATATATACAAATCCAATTATACAGGTATTCAGAAATTTTATTAATTCCATATTTAGTTTAAAATGTCTTATATTTCGTATAACACTAAATTACAATTAAATACTTTTATTTTAAATTGATTGGGTGAGTTACGTAATGATCAAATGTAATTCATAAAAAAGCACTAAGGTTATTAGTGCTTTTTTATCTTCACACTTTGAAGAAAGGTTATTAGTGCTTTTTTATCAATTACTTTTATTTTGTTTGTATAAACTTTTTATTAGTAACTAGAGTTTCGATGACTTTAATGCTTCATTATTAAATTAAATTAAATTAATTAGGATGTATAATAAAGTAGAAGCCTCTACAATCAACAACACTAAATAAATTTATTGTGACTGTAGTCCCAAAAACTTACATTTTAAATTTAAAAATGATAAGTTTAAATTATTGAAACTATAGCCTACTCTTTAAAATTTCTTATCGTTATACAAGACGAAATTTCTTAATATTGATTATTGTGCCATTAATTAATAATCAATATTAAGAAACTTAGTCTTGTAAAACAATAAGAAATTGTAAAGTGTAGGCTATAGTTTCAATAATTTATACTTATCATAAGAACAGTGTTCTTATTATATTCATTAATCTTCACGTAACTCACACCAGTATATATTATACTTATCATTTTTAAATTTAAAATGCAAGTTTTTGGGACGACAGTCACAATAAATTTATACAAGACTAAGTTTCTTAATATTGATTATTAATTAATGGCACAATAATCAATATTAAGAAACTTCGTCTTGTATAACGATAAGAAATTTTAAAGTGTTTTCTAATCATATATAAATGGATATTTTTTTGTCTAGTGTATCTAGTTTCTATATTTGAACGCGATGTTATAAAGTAATGTTCTTTTTTCAGCTTCCTCCTGTGCGCTTTTATGGCCTTAAGTATAAATTCCCGTCGACAAACGTAACTACAACGACCAATAAAAATTGTGAAGTTATGTAAGTGTTGAAAGGCTGTCGATTAATTAAAAGGAAAAAAAAAAATACAATAGCAATTAAAAATTATTAGGCAGAAAGACTTCTGGTCGATAGCCATTTAACAATTATTTAATTTTTGTGTGATATACATAATCAATGTTAGTTATGTTGTTGTAAACTTAATTGTTAATAAAGATTGTTGTATATATAAAAATTATTTGTTTATTCAATAATGTGACATTAAGCAACTGATGTTGTATGACTCTTGTGAAATTAAGTAGCGGATATTCAAAGCAAAATCGTTTCAGTTGACGAATGTCAGAAATATTATTTGATGTGGAAAGAAGGATTTTCGGTGTTATTCTGTAAGAGACTTGCTGATATTAACGCGTACGTTAAATTTTATTATCACAGTCTAAGCAGCTTTTATAATAATAATAATAATTTATCTTAGTGGTTGAGTTAACAACAATAGACAAGTCAAAAATACAAATACAAATATAATAGTTGTATATTTATAGAATATGAAATTAATTTAATGTAGTAATATTTTATTCCTTTCTTCACTTTTTTTTTATTTTTATCACTATATGTACATTTCAAGCACAACATGCTCTTTATCAATGGTTTTTTATGTAAAATTGACATAAAAATTTTACAAAAAACTAATGTAATATAGTACATATAGTGATAAAAATAAAAAAGTGAAGAAAGGAATAAAATATTACTACATTATATCAAGAAACTTCACGTACTCACCAACAAATATCTTCAATGAAATTAATTAATAAAATTTACGTTAAACTTGACATTTCCCGTATTATATAGGGAATTTCTACTGAAAGCAAATTGTTTCTTTATAGTTGTATCGAACGACACATTATGCAATATATTTGTTTAGTTCTAATAAATACAATACTTTTTACTTTGATTGTATAAAACATAAGTTTTGTTTTGTAAATGACACGCTAAGATTGTCGAAACTACAGTCAACAATAAACAATCCAAGTTAAACAAACAAAGTAAAAGGTAAATTAAATTAAAAAAAATAATAATAAATTATTTTCCCTTTAACAACTGCGACTTTTTAACTAATGTAACGTACGTATTTTTTATTTAATTTATGTTGATAATAGAAAAAAAAACGGATGGCCGTAATTCTTGTTTTTTTATTGCATTAAATATTTTCGAAACAAAAATTGTTGCATTATACAATTGTTATTGTTATGCAACGGTAAGTAGTAACTAAACTACAATGTATGACAAAGCAGGTGTCTCAACAATTAACAAAATAAATTTGTTTCCACCGGCGGCCCGGCTACCCCCCTTCCCCCACCCCCCCAGGAAGCCAAACATGAAACTATTTCTTTTTTTAATTTAACGTTAACACCATTGCATTTTGGAGATTTCAAAACTTCAAAACTTATGTGCATATATTATCAAAATATTTGAATATGTAAATTATTTCCCAAGCTTGAAAATTTTAAAAAGATATTTTTTTATAGAGAAATAGCCGAATAGAAATGGCTATTAAAATAATACCGAATTTGCTTTGTAAAATATTTTCAATTTATTTCTTCTTTTTGTGTTTATGTTGGCGTATATTTTTTTCTTCTTATTTTGTCGAGTTATGATTTTTTTGTAACCGCAAATATCATAACTCATAAAATAGAATCGTTTCGGATTTGAAATTTTCATGATTTCTGTGTTCGCGAATTTGCTTTATAAATTGTGTTTGTGTTAGTGTACATTCTATTTCTTATCTTTTGTTATTTTGACGATTTTTAAAAAATCGTATCTTTTGTAAGAATTTACGTAACTTTTATTTTATTTTTGTTGTTTTTTTTTTGCATTAAATATTTTCGATTCAAAAAACTATTGCATTATACAATATGTTATTGTTATGCAACGGCAAATGTCATAATATTTAGCTATTGTGACATAAGTCATAATGTCACAGAAGCTAAAGGCAGAATAATTTATTAATTAATTATTTTCAATTTTTTTTAATTTAATTTATGTAAGAATTTTATTGTGTTTGAGACCAAATTGAGATGTTATGATCAACGAGCAAGAATGAACCGTCAGTTAATGGACAAACAGCTCTTTGTCAAAATTTGTGTGCGGACAAGGCTGCCGGCACGGGTGTGCCCAACAAAAGATAATCGGGCATGGGCAAACTGCATCGATATTTCTAAAAATGATTATAAAATCCCAGATTTGGCCCAAAAATTACTCATTGAAATATCAATTTTTATCTCTCTTTAACTCGTGTCAAAAATCCTCCTTCTATATTTAGTAAATTCTATTTCCAACACATCCCACACCCCTTTATCGTTTAATTTTTAATTTTCTTCTGCCACTTCTTCCATCCTCATCACGAGTAAGTTTTTAAACTCTTATTAAAAATAAACTTTTTCTAACTTGGATATTTTTCATTTGTGATCTGTTTATTTCAACTTTGATTTATTTTTCTCAACTTGCATTATTCGAAGAAATTTCAATTTACAACATTAAGATATAATTTAAATTAATTAAATATAAGTAGAAAACAAACATCTCTGATGGGATTTGAACCCATGTCCCTCGATTTCTAGCCGAATGCGTTATTAACTACACCACAGAGACATGTGATATCAAATCTCCATTCAGTGCTTCAAGTTCACTTATATTCAGATTTATACAAACATTCGTGGACGATGCACAGTCCTAATCTGTTCTCATCTGAAGTCGAATAATGGAACGGAAATGCAAATATCGCATTTTAAATTAATTAATTAAATTGATATATATTTTTAAATTTTATTTATATATATGAATTGAAGAAATTTCAATGTAAATATAAATATAATTAAAAAATGAATATCAATTTAATTAATGCATAATTAATTTAACTATAATTTAAACTTGTATATATTTTTTGTTAAAATTAATCATTATCTTGATGTACGTTTATTTTTTTATTTATTTATTTAACGAAATATACCATTTTTACAAATATAAGACATACATGTAAAATGCATTAAATTTATATGTATAACTAACTAATCTTAAATACAATAGTAAACACTTTGAACGCAATTATTTAATAAATATTTTTTAAGAAACAACAAATTAATTTAAAAAATCTATTAAATTCGTAAAAATTGTTCATAAAAATAATTATATTTTAATTATTGGCAAACTACTTTTTATTTCAATTAAACAACAATCCAATCGGTATCTCGAACTGTTGCACGATTTTTTTTTATATTATTGTTGTTGTTTTGCAACCGGTGGCATTTTATTGCGTCTCATGTCGGAATTCGTTATTTAATATCCTTCGTTTGTATATCCAGGCACGTTTCAATCCTTGACTCAGTCAGAAGAGCAGCAGTGTTTTGTTTCAATGATCAGCCAACTGGATAATCTGATACCGGATGTGTGACGTCAGTGGGAGTTGGGAGCTGATTAAATTAGACGCAACCGGCGATTGGGTTTAATTGGGGCTAAATGATTTTCAGTGCGTTAAATTTGGGTTAAAATTTATAATGAGATGCTTAAAAACAAAAAAATAATAACATAATAATAAAATCGTACATCTCTTAAATTATATAATCCAAATGGCTTTTACTAGGAGTGTAACATGTTATTTGTTTTACAAACAGTAATTTCAACTGTTTTAATATTAATATTAGTAAAATTAATAAGATTAATATAATATATAATATTAATATTAATAGTAGTTAACTTTATGATTATGTAAGATCCAACAATTAAAATTTGATTAAATAAAATGAAACAAAGATGATTCACACATTTGCAGTTATTTAAATTACAATGAAATTAAACAAGGAAAATTTCTGGCAATGATAAATAAAATTCGATCAATCCCTTTTTCCAACTGCAAAAAAATACTTACACTGTAAGTTTTACAAACGTCTACTGAAACAACTACTTCCCGAGCATTTACCCCGCCGGATTGGGAAGGGATTGATCGAATTTTATTGATCATTGCCAGAAATTTTCCTTGTTTAATTTCATTGTGAATTAAAATTTGATTTTATCGACCAGTGACGTGAAGATTCCAACGACATAAGTAATCGAATAACTGACAATTTTACCAATATACTGATTCGAATTGTCATGAATGATTTAATCGTCATGATTTTTCCTATCCGATTAATTAATTAAATTAATAACAGCTTTAAATGAAATGAAAGGAATATCAATTTAATTAATTTAAATAAATTGTATTTTCGTTTTCTCTTTAAATTTATTTTTATATTCGCATGCTCTAATAATTAGAATTAGTGAAGATTTACATTTCTATCCATTCATAATTACTCGGTATTGATTTTTATTCACCGTTCTTTTGTTTTTCCTTATTCGATTGTAATTCCTCTAGTGATAAGATCTTATTATCAAACCGAAATGTTGTTCAAGGCTCCGCTATAAGCGAACTATGAAAACACGATGTGTTTGATTCCGTTTTTCAATGTCAGGCCGTAATTATTTGTGGATGTGTATTACGATAAACAATGTAATTATCACAAGGCCGGCGATGTTTGCAATTTTATTATCATGTGCGGAGCAAAATACGGACATCGGTTATTTTTTGTGTTTTAATGAATCCTCGTTTGCACATCGTAAATTAATTGTATTTTACTTAATGACGGCATACTCAAAGAATTTATGGCGAAATTATGTTTGAGTGGTGATTATTTATTAAAAATGTTGAAATTATTAGAATTATACATATATTTTTATTTATTTCGGCTTATATAACATCGTTATATGTTCCTCTCTACTTCTCAGTGTCAGGTGATTATACATATATAATAATTTTTTATTTTGAATTTATAAATATATCCTGCACCACAATTCTCAGCACATCATCCTAAGAAATTTTGAACTTTTGATATTTTATTATATTGATTTAAAGCAGTTCACGTAAAATTAAACTATAAGTAATATATAAAGTTAATTACAAAAACAGACTTGGTTGGTTTGTATCACAAATTAAAACTTCATTTCTAGTAGTTCTGGTTCGTTAGGCCATTTTCAAAGGAATGTACTGAAATATTTCAAACAATACACATCAAATAAAATTTAGTACATTTCACTCTTTTGTAAATAAATTGATTGATATTCCTTTAAGTGAATCTGATTTCAAACAAGAATTAAATATTAATAAAATTGCCGAATATAATCGTTATAACCGGGACAATAAAAATAACTTATTAAAAAAAAGAAACAAAAGCATTTCATTAAATCCCTTTACGTACATGAGCAAAAAATAAATGGCATAAAATAAATTTTGTTAATGTAATATTATATAGTCAATCAGTTTAAGGGGAAATATGTTAATATAATATGTTTAAACTTATCACCTCGATTAATAATGTTTAAACTTGTTAAATATTAGGCAAACTATTAAAAAACATTGACTGTAAAATTGATAATTCAAAGAATTTTGGAATTTATAAAATACAGTGTGATGCAATTTAGATTGGACAAGTCTCGGTAGATCATTCCATTCCAGTATGAAATATAATAAAAAATCTGTTTTAGATAATAAACCAACAACTGGCTTTTCCAAACATTGCAATCATTACTTCCGCATAATTTAAAGATTTTTCATTCAGGTAATACGAATACGCACTAAATCTAAAAGAAGAGCTATGAAAATGTGGATACATAATTTTGACTTCTCTTATTATCTGAAACAAAATATTATATATATATATATATATATATATATATAAGGTCACCCGGGGTAAGTATAAATTGTGGGCAAGTGGAACCTATGCATATTATAATTGTTTTAAATAAGTATAAGGTGGCGGCACCTGCCGGTACATTATTTTATTGCTATCTTTAAGATATGTTTGGCGCGCTGAAAGTGTCAACGCAACTGTTACCCGTAAAACCTCATGTTATTCAGTGTGTTGCAAATTCGGTTAACTAGAAGCTAATTTCATAATTGGGTTCACGATTTTAAATACCTTAATTTCAAGAAATTGCCGAATATTTTTGAGGTAAGTGTTTGTTCATAAATATCTAGGAAGGAAAGTGATTATAGTTACAATCGTTTTAAATATTTAACCTCTAAAACCACATGGGTTCCACTTGCCCCGGAAAAAAAAATACTGCAGGGGTAAGTGGAACCAGTGGGTTACATTTATCCCAAATAGTTTTTTTAGATAAGTATACAAGTATTTATTGTGTTGTTTCTGACTTATTACAGAAATGGTACGATATTATAAGCGAAAAACAGCACCGCCTTCAAATACGCGTAAAGAATTAGAAAATGCGTTAACATCTGTAAAAAAAACGGTGAATTAACAGTGTACCGAACCGCAAAGTTGTACAAAATACCTAAATCAACACTTTTTAAGCATTTTAAGGGACAAAGGGGCGTAAAAAGCCAATCACAAGGCCGACCGACAGCTCTTCCTCTGGAAGATGAGGTAAAAATTGCAAATGGTCTGAGAACCATGGAGAAATGGGGATTTTGTCTCTCCAAAAGGGAATTCTTAGAGACAATAGGCCAATACGTTCGTGAAAATAATTTAGTTACACCTTTCAAAGACGGCGTACCTGGGGATGATTTTTTTATACGGTTCAAAAAAACTCACAACTTGAGTCTCAAGAAGCCTCAAGCGGTAGAAGCTGCTAGAAAGAAGAGTATAGATTCATTTTTAATTTATGAATACTTATGAATACTATACTGGTTGAAAAGGCAAAGGGTGAAGGTATTGTAATATTAAAATTACCACCACACACCAGCCATGTGTTGCAGCCACTAGACCTGAGTGTTTTCAGGCCGTTGAAAATTAAGTGGGACGAAGAGTTAGTGAAATGGAAGAGATGCAATTATGGCAAAAAAATTGCCAAAATCAATTTTTTCAACTATGATTGCTACCATTTGGGAAAATCTTAATCCAGATGTAATAAAGAAAGGTTTTGAGAAAGGTGGCATTTTTCCTTTTTCTAATGAAGTCATTCCACCAGAAAAGTTTGAACCAGAGGCGTGCCAGAGGTGGTTAACTTATTTAGAGCAAGAAACTGCCGCATCTGTGCCTTCGACATCCCGTGCTGGGACGTCATCACCATCACATCAAGAAAGTAGACCAGATTCACCATCTCCTGCACAAGAATCTGTCGTCTTTCTTCCTGAAAACTCTTCTCTGTTACCACATGCACGAACAAAATCTTTTGAAACATTATTATTACAACAATTTAAACAAGTTCCTCAAGTGAAAACTAAAAGGAAGCGTATCTGTTCAGGAGCAGAGATAATTACATCGGCCGAAACAATAAAAAAATTAGCTGATAAAGAAGCAGAAATTAAAAATTCCAGAAAATGCCAGAAGAATAAAATCACTCTTACAATCGATAGTGACGACGATGATAATGAATAACAAGTCGAGTTTAATGAAGATGAATCAGATGATGGTAATATGATTGATGAAATCCAAGAAAAAACAAATGATGAATTCATGGAATTGATGGACAAAGATTGTAATTCATTATCTGTGAATGATTGGATGATTGTAAAGCTTTCGTCAAAGAAAACGACCATTCAAACTCAATTTGCCATTTACGAATTATGAATTTGTATGTAGCTATTTAAATATAGAACAATTGGAGGTACGTAGAAAAAAGTTTGATCTGTTTTTGTTGCATAACATAATATCCGGTCATACTTCAACAGATCTGCTTCAATATTTACATTTCCACATTCCCACTAGATCATCAATACAAAAAACCATTTTCAGAATACAGACCGCGTCTTTGATTTATAAATACCACAGTCCTATATACCGCTGCATGAGATTGGCCAATCAAATGAATAATCAGGATAAATTTGATTTATTTGGAACGTCATATTGTACATTTAAGAATATTGTAAATAAAATCACGGGCAGTACATTGAATAATTCTAATTGATTATTTATATTTAGGTTTATTTAGTTTAAGTTAGAATAAGTTATATGTATGTTTTCTTATATTTTTTTTATTATCCAATTTATAATTTGTTATTATTTTATAAAAAAGGTGTTATCCGTTAAATAAATAAATAATAAAAAAAGATGTGTGTTGCTCAGGTTACCGAAAAGGAACCTTACCTCTACATTAAATTTGCTAGAAGAATTGATTCTTCCTCCTCGTTCTATTGGCCACATGTTGATGACACTAGTATCATTAATCCTGAAGAAATATACAAGTTTTTGCCACCTCCAGTTGTAGATAAAAGAGGAAGAATCAAGTTCAATATTAGCTTTGACTCTTACTATTTATCTTAATGTAAAACCAATGATTTCAATGTTGTTTACTATATTTAAATAAAATATTTTCTGAGCATTAATATAAAATGAATTCACAAACTTTGTATACACTTGCTCTTTCACATTATAATGTTTCTTATACAGAAAATCAGGTAATAGTTACACTTGCCCCATGCATGGGTTACACTTCCCCTTTTGCATGGGGTAACTGTAATCCACAGCATCTGATATATACGTTGTGTTGATAAGAAGAAGCTGCTATCAGACGAGTTGTAGACATTTGCCTCATGTTATTTTATAGTCATGTTGATATTCTCGCCAAATGTTATGTTTCTTAAAGTTCAACTTCTTACGCTGATGCAAATCAAAATTGATCTAATAAAATTAGGGGCTCCACTTACCCGGGTGACCTATATATATATATATATATATATATATATATATATACGACAATCATTTCTGTAAATTCCTTTGAAAACGGTCTAACAAACCAAAACTAGTCGGAATAATGTTTTAATTTGTGAACAATATCAAGTGTCTTTCCTTTTATTGACTTTACATAGTATATTTCACAAAGTGTCAGATAATTCAAGAAATGCATAGCTTATTAATAGTTTGAGCTTACGTGAAGTGTTTTGAATCAGTATAATAAAATAATAAAAAGTGAAGTAAGGAATTAACTCAATTAACATATTAGTAGGAAGCTACCTATTACAAGATTTTAATTTATATTTAAGCAATAATTTGCTGTATTATATTAAGTTGTCTCAGAATATATGTATGCCAATAAAAAATTTCACCATAATAATCCAAAGTTGAAGTTCTTATCAGGGATAAAATAACCTTTATTCCAGTTTAAAGATTATCGAACTTTCATCTTGCTACCCGAACAGCAATAATTAAGGTTAATTAGTAAAGAAAGTCAATACGTGTTTTATTTAAATTTTTCGAAAAACGTGTTATATTATATTAATGGCATACTTCATTTATGAAATTTAATTTAAAAAAATATTGAATAAAATAATTGTCTCTTAAAAAAAAAATAAAAAAAAACACGGGCTAAAGATATAATATTAATTAATGATATACTACATATATTAAATTTGTTAAAAAAAAACGAATAAACTAAATTTCCGTTAATGAAAAAAAAAAAAAAAAATCAGACAAGATCGTTTTAAGAAGTACGATTAAATAACTGTGTATGATGGAAAGACCTCTGGTTGATTCGTCGATGTATAACGTGTAATATTTAAGTGTGTTGCACTAATTGTAGAGAGGACAACACTATCCAAGGACAACAATAAAAATGCTATTAAATAAAAATGATTTGAAAATAATTAATAAATTATTTCCACATTTAGCTCTGTGACTTTTGACTTACGTTACGTAAGTACGTTAAACAAATGCATATTAAAACAACTACTTCCCGGGCAATTACCCACGCCGGACATTGAATTACATAATGTACACCTGCTGTTGCACATCAATAAAATATTGCATAATGCAACAAATTTTGATCCGAGAAAAATTCAATGTAAAAACAACAAAAGGAACGTTACGTAATATAAGGCCATCTGCAGACACATGTTTCGCGATCTATCCCTCGTCAGTACAGCTATGCCTTACATAATTTAAAGTTGTTAAAATAAATCAATTAAATTAATTCAAATTACTATCACAGCGCGCGGCAGGTGAGGGTCGCTCTTTAATTAATTTTATTCAATTGTTTTCGTTTAATTTTATTCGGTTTTGATTTAAATTGAATTAATTTGGTTTAATTTAATTTGATTTAATATAATTGATTTAATTTTTCTGATTGTATTAGAATTAAATTTAATTGATTTATTATTATTTAATTATTTTCAAATCATTTTTATTTAATATATTTAAATAACTATGATCAAATGAATGAATACTTTTTCTATTTATAATAAAAATGCTGCTAATATCTTTTGTGTAGTCGTAAACAATTTATTAAAATAAATGAAATAAAAATGATTTGAAAATAATTAATAAATTATTTCCACATTTATTAAAAATCTCATCTGCAATTATTTAATATCACTTTCTTAAAAGTTATATTAAATATTTACCTATATCATCTGTATATGTACTGTTGTCCACTAGAATTGTGTATAATTCTAGTGGAAAATTCTTACACTACGTTTATGATGAAAGAAACAAATTCATTTAAGCTGCATGTTCCTTTTAAAAATACATAACTTTGTATCTGCATTTGTTTATGGGATAACCTGTATATAAAATGTTTAGTGAAAACGTTGCACAATTGAATTGAAAATACTAATAGACTTATCCGAGCATTTTTCTCAAAAAAAAATCAACAGCGATTTAAATGAATTTGTTTCTTTCATTGTGAACGCACTATAAAACATGGGGATACAACTGCCAGAAAACGTAAAATTTAATATTTGGTAATAAAACAATGTTTGTTTTGAGTTTCATAGATTTTTCAGGCACCTGCCTGAAGAAGATACAGTGTATCGAAACAATTGTAGCAGTATCTATAATAAATATATGAAAATCAAAACAAACATTGTTTTATTACCAAATATTAAATTTTACGTTTTCTGGCAGTTGTATCCCCATTTTTTTACAGTGCGTTCACAATGAAAGAAACAAATTCATTTAAATCGCTGGTGATTATTTTCATCAAGTAACAGCCTCAACTCTGAGTAAAATTTAATGTTTATTTAGAAAATCCATTGTGAAAACTTCAATTCGCGCTTTACTTGAAAATTTAGTTTAGAAAATATTTATAGAAACATCCCGACGGATAGTGTATCAGATTTAGCCGAGCGCTCAAGGTGGTGGTGAAAAAAAAAATGCAAAATGAAGAAACGAAAAAAATATATGTACAATATAGATACGAGGAGTACTATTTATGTATTGAGAATTGGCAACACTAATAATGCCAGGTGAAATCTGACATTACCATCGCAAAGTTTGACTTTTTTTGGGGGTTTTTGAACGTTTTGATGTGGGAACACAATTTGTGTTGTTTACAGTAAGTTTGTAATGTACCTCTCAATTGTATTTAGATTTAATGCTTTTATGTTGTATATAATGGTTATTTTTGTGTAGTTATCGCTTTGTATAGATAGCATTGGAAATGGTAGTGATTAGTAAATTAAATATTTTGCACATTCCATTCCAAATCATCTATTGTTATTAATTAAACAAGATTATAATTGTTATTCAATGTTATGCATACAAGCTATTAGTGTATCTCATCACTTAAGAAATGATGTTCTGGCGTTGAGGAGGACACTTCTATTTCGACAGTTGAGTAAGACAGTTTGCTAAATCAAAACTCTGAATCTCTAATTTCTAATTCTTATTTATTTCAAATTGTAAATTCGTTTATTAAGTATTAATTAAATATCAAGTAAGATTTTTAACCTGATTATCATTGATCGAATCTAAGTTGACAAAATCGCGTCTTCGACAACGAACTCAGGAAATCCAAATCGTAACGACGAACAACACCATCGTACGTTACAAGTTATAAAGATTTCATCTTGGCCGAATATGGAATTAGCTCGTGAAAATTTTTAGCTTGAGGTCTTAAAAATGTTTGTTTTAGAGCTACCATCTTTTGACTGGACAAAATGCTTTGAAGGGTGGTTCAAACGCATTCAAAAGTGTATAGATTAAAAACGATTATTTTGAAAAGCAATAATTCATTTGTTTATTTTTATTATTCTCAATACATAAATAGTAACCCTCGTATTCGAAATTTCTCAAAATTGCAAGTCCCATATTTTCCGATGTGACCTTTTTGAGCATGAAATTCCCAGAGTTCAATCATTTCGGAACGCGAAGTATGCGTGAAAAATATCCGTATTTTAATAATATACTTCATCGCGCTCAGCAAATATACAATTACAATATTACATGAGTTAATTTAACATACATCCCTATATATTATGGGATTCGGTTAAACTTTATCTATGGTATAGATCATTACGGCGCCTTCTCCGTGGTGGAGGGGCCAAGCAAATCCACAGGTAACTTCATTACCTGTGGATTTGCCTGGCTCCTCAGCTCGGCCTAGCACCGTTGGTTTTTATTGGCATATTTTTAATAATCTATTCATATTTATTATAATAATATGAACTACCAATATTGAAATATTAAAAGTATTAATTAAAATAAAAACGATTAAATGTTTAATTTTTACAGGTAACCGATGTTCGGAGATAAGTACATTAAATGGTCTAATAGGTTTAGTTTTCGATCGATTTATATCACTTTTGCACAAAATAATGTAGAATAATCGAAACCATAATTTACCATACAAAGGTTAGTCTCATAAAAAAATGGAGTAAAATGGAGCTGTAATGTCTTCAATTATGTAGAGAAATAGCTTAGATTGTATTTTGCTATTGGTATCAAAACATTTCTTATTAAATAAAATGAAACAAAGATGATTCACACATTTGCAGTTATTTAAATTGCAATGAAATTAAACAAGGAAAATTTATTATTGTTATTGTAATTATATACTTACTACCAAGAAACTTGACAAATATTAATCAATGTATGTCTTATATTTGTAAAAATAAAAATTTGATTTAAATTGAATTAATTTGGTTTAATTTAATTTGATTTAATATAATTGATTTAATTTTGCTGATTGTATTAGAATTAATATTGACAAATATTAATCAATGTATGTCTTATATTTGTAAAAATGGTATATTCCGTTAAATAAATAAATAATACAAAAATATACTAAAGATGTTTCCGAATATTTGAGGTATGTAATGATTATAACGAATTCAGAAATAAATAAAAGGTCATTGACCGTTATTTTTTTTTAATCTCTTCTTATGTGTTTTTTTTATCTCAATTTAGAAATATTAAGGTTGAATGTCATTTCTATCAATGAAACGATTACGAGATTAAACTAATGGCAAACTTTAAAAAGCTTTTTTGTTGTTAAAACGTGATCCAAAAACGTACTTAATTGTAGGCCATAGGTGTGGAGCAGCTCAAAGCGGGCGATTAAGACTTGATTTCTCAAAAACAGTTCGACGCCCATGGCTCGCAATTATGTTTTTTCAACATTTTTTTTTATTCAAATATCAAATAATCATTATTTACAATTCAACAAAAATGTAGAAACGAAGCTTTTACAAATTAATTGAGACAATAATTTCGAACAAATGAACAAGCAATATAAATAGCTGTTGCATTTTTTTGCATTTGTTTAACGTAATTACATAACGTAAATCAAAAGTCACAGAGCTAAATGTGGAAATAATTTATTAATTATTTTCAAATCATTTTTATTTAATATATGATCAAGCAATGTTCAAAGAGATTATTAAACTCTTAGTAGCCGGTTGGCTATTAAATAAAAAAAAACATCTTGGTTGTCACTTATTTAATCGCTTATCGTAGCAATTACAATAAAACAATGTGAGTACAAAACTCAGTATAATCCGATTATCCCGTGGATATCGGACATGAATATCTATTACAAATACTCCAGTCAAAGCTGACTTTTAAAATATTGTACAGACACTGGCTGATTGCTGTAGGGTGGCAAAATCCCACCCTTAGTACCAAGCAGTAGGTGGAGTTAACCAGAGGTATAATTGAATTATATTAGCCATAATTTTCACATAAAAGATACATTAAAAACGTCACTTTGACATATTTTTTGTGATTGCAATTTAATATGAATTTATTTCAGAAGTCATGGCTAATGCAATTTAAAAGTGTGATATTTAGCTAATATAATCATAATTTATTAAATATTTATTAATCAAATTTCAATTTCAAAAGTTAATGAAACATCCTTTCTAGTATATTTTTAAATTCTGAACACATTTCAATCCTTACAGTTCTAAAATGAACACTGAAGCAAGAATTAGTATGAAATTATTTTCACATTAAAGTCTCTGATAATAATTCTGGAATATGTTAGAAGAGGGCGAAAATTATCAAAACATGTATGAATTTCTGAAATTATAAACGTCTGTTTACAATGACCAATATTTGCAAACATTGAAGAGTAGCTTCCACAGTTTATACACATTTCTCTCTAGTTCATTTGTAATTGAAAACATCGACAATGCTTGTTGCGCTTCACTTTTGATGGAACCGGATAAATATGGATTCCTTAGAAAAATATTTGTTATTTTTATTTTCAGTTATCTGAAAATTGAGAATGATTGTAACAAATCGAAACGCAGGTATTGCTACAAGCAAGTGATGAGCATTATGTTTTGTATCCTCGAATTATGTGAAAATGTTTCATATACATTTATAAACTAAATTAATATTTTTAACATATTAAATAAAAATGATTTGAAAATAATTAATAAATTATTTTCACATTTAGCTCTGTGACTATTGACTTACCTACGTAAGTACGTTAAACAAATGCACATTAAAACAACTACTTCCCGGGCAAATACCCACGCCGGACATTGAATTACATAATGTACACCTGCTGTTGCACATCAATAAACTATTGCATAATGCAACAAATTTTGATCCGAGAAAAATTTAATGTAAAAACAACAAAAGGAACGTTACATAATATAAGGCCATCTGCAGACACGTGTTTCGGGATCTATCCCTCGTCAGTACAGCTATGCCTTACATAATTTAAAGATGTTAAAATAAATCAATTAAATTAATTCAAATACAATCAGCACAATTAAATCAGTTATATTAAATCAAATTAAACTAAATCAATTTAAATTAAATTAAACCAAATTAATTCAATTTAAATCAAAACCGAATAAAATTAAACGAAAAGAATTGAATCAAATTAATTAAAAAGAGCGACCCTCACCTGCCGCGCGCTGAGATAGTAATGACCGGCGAAGGAGGACGTGCGCTCGTGTATTGTATTGTGTATTGTGTATATTTATTAATTATTTTCAAATCATTTTTATTTAATATGTTTAAATAACTGTGACCAAGTGAATGAATACTGTTTTCTATTTATATTAATAGCCAGCGAGGCATTTATTCAAATCCGAACCGAGAGAAGTTTTTTGTGAATTTGCGATAACAACAATACACGAGCGCACGTCCTCCTTCGCCGGTCATTACTATCTCAGCGCGCGGCAGGTGAGGGTCGCTCTTTTTAATTAATTTGATTCAATTCTTTTCGTTTAATTTTATTCGGTTTTGATTTAAATTGAATTAATTTGGTTTAATTTAATTTAAATTGATTTAGTTTAATTTGATTTAATATAACTGATTTAATTGTGCTGATTGTATTTGAATTAATTTAATTGATTTATTTTAACATCTTTAAATTATGTAAGGCATAGCTGTACTGACGAGGGATAGATCCCGAAACACGTGTCTGCAGATGGCCTTATATTATGTAACGTTCCTTTTGTTGTTTTTACATTAAATTTTTCTCGGATCAAAATTTGTTGCATTATGCAATAGTTTATTGATGTGCAACAGCAGGTGTACATTATGTAATTCAATGTCCGGCGTGGGTATTTGCCCGGGAAGTAGTTGTTTTAATGTGCATTTGTTTAACGTACTTACGTAGGTAAGTCAATAGTCACAGAGCTAAATGTGAAAATAATTTATTAATTATTTTCAAATCATTTTTATTTAATATGTTTAAATAACTGTGACCAAGTGAATGAATACTGTTTTCTATTTATATTAATAGCCAGCGAGGCATTTATTCAAATCCGAACCGAGAGAAGTTTTTTGTGAATTTGCGATAACAACAATACACGAGCGCACGTCCTCCTTCGCCGGTCATTACTATCTCAGCGCGCGGCAGGTGAGGGTCGCTCTTTTTAATTAATTTGATTCAATTCTTTTCGTTTAATTTTATTCGGTTTTGATTTAAATTGAATTAATTTGGTTTAATTTAATTTAAATTGATTTAGTTTAATTTGATTTAATATAACTGATTTAATTGTGCTGATTGTATTTGAATTAATTTAATTGATTTATTTTAACATCTTTAAATTATGTAAGGCATAGCTGTACTGACGAGGGATAGATCCCGAAACACGTGTCTGCAGATGGCCTTATATTATGTAACGTTCCTTTTGTTGTTTTTACATTAAATTTTTCTCGGATCAAAATTTGTTGCATTATGCAATAGTTTATTGATGTGCAACAGCAGGTGTACATTATGTAATTCAATGTCCGGCGTGGGTATTTGCCCGGGAAGTAGTTGTTTTAATGTGCATTTGTTTAACGTACTTACGTAGGTAAGTCAATAGTCACAGAGCTAAATGTGAAAATAATTTATTAATTATTTTCAAATCATTTTTATTTAATATGTTTAAATAACTGTGACCAAGTGAATGAATACTGTTTTCTATTTATATTAATAGCCAGCGAGGCATTTATTCAAATCCGAACCGAGAGAAGTTTTTTGTGAATTTGCGATAACAACAATACACGAGCGCACGTCCTCCTTCGCCGGTCATTACTATCTCAGCGCGCGGCAGGTGAGGGTCGCTCTTTTTAATTAATTTGATTCAATTCTTTTCGTTTAATTTTATTCGGTTTTGATTTAAATTGAATTAATTTGGTTTAATTTAATTTAAATTGATTTAGTTTAATTTGATTTAATATAACTGATTTAATTGTGCTGATTGTATTTGAATTAATTTAATTGATTTATTTTAACATCTTTAAATTATGTAAGGCATAGCTGTACTGACGAGGGATAGATCCCGAAACACGTGTCTGCAGATGGCCTTATATTATGTAACGTTCCTTTTGTTGTTTTTACATTAAATTTTTCTCGGATCAAAATTTGTTGCATTATGCAATAGTTTATTGATGTGCAACAGCAGGTGTACATTATGTAATTCAATGTCCGGCGTGGGTATTTGCCCGGGAAGTAGTTGTTTTAATGTGCATTTGTTTAACGTACTTACGTAGGTAAGTCAATAGTCACAGAGCTAAATGTGAAAATAATTTATTAATTATTTTCAAATCATTTTTATTTAATATGTTTAAATAACTGTGACCAAGTGAATGAATACTGTTTTCTATTTATATTAATAGCCAGCGAGGCATTTATTCAAATCCGAACCGAGAGAAGTTTTTTGTGAATTTGCGATAACAACAATACACGAGCGCACGTCCTCCTTCGCCGGTCATTACTATCTCAGCGCGCGGCAGGTGAGGGTCGCTCTTTTTAATTAATTTGATTCAATTCTTTTCGTTTAATTTTATTCGGTTTTGATTTAAATTGAATTAATTTGGTTTAATTTAATTTAAATTGATTTAGTTTAATTTGATTTAATATAACTGATTTAATTGTGCTGATTGTATTTGAATTAATTTAATTGATTTATTTTAACATCTTTAAATTATGTAAGGCATAGCTGTACTGACGAGGGATAGATCCCGAAACACGTGTCTGCAGATGGCCTTATATTATGTAACGTTCCTTTTGTTGTTTTTACATTAAATTTTTCTCGGATCAAAATTTGTTGCATTATGCAATAGTTTATTGATGTGCAACAGCAGGTGTACATTATGTAATTCAATGTCCGGCGTGGGTATTTGCCCGGGAAGTAGTTGTTTTAATGTGCATTTGTTTAACGTACTTACGTAGGTAAGTCAATAGTCACAGAGCTAAATGTGAAAATAATTTATTAATTATTTTCAAATCATTTTTATTTAATATGTTTAAATAACTGTGACCAAGTGAATGAATACTGTTTTCTATTAATATTTTTAAAATAACATTTTTATTCTAATACCGTTTCCAAATAAAAAAAAACTTATAAAAGTATAATACCCATGTGAAAAAATATGATACAAACCAGCATAAGTTGATTTGACCACCATGTATAACTATCGAAAAGTACTAACCAAATGACTCAACAAACTTCTAAAGGCTAGGTGCTTTTCTGCCAATTATTTTAGTAATTTATTTATTCGATTCATTAAGAACACGAAGAGAGTTTAAAGTTATTTACATAAAAAATACAAATTTGATAATATTTCATATTGTTTTATAAATTAATTTAATGTTTTTGCAAATATAGAGATGGCGAAAAATCATATCCAAAGCTTTCCAGTGATAGAATCTCACTACACGCGGAAATGTACGAAGAAGCAATATCTTTATAGCAAGTTAGGTATTGTAAAAATGCATACGTTGTATTAGGAGATTTTCGAGAAAGATAATGTAATGGCGGGATCTATCACAACATATAGAAGAATATTCTGCACTGATTACAATCTGTCTTTTTACGCCCCAAAATGGGGGCTCGTTAAAAAAAAGGAACAACTCAAAGAAAATTACGAGAGTCTCATTATGTGCAAAAAAAAAAAAACGATTGCTACGGAGCAAAATTGGAAGATAAAGTTAGAGCCCATCGAGAAGTTAACTTTGTCTGCTGCACTTTTGGCCTTCAAACTATGATTCAGATTTCAAGTAGTCATATTACTAAGTTCCCGCTATTTTTCAAGACATGTCTCCAGTAGTAAGTGCTAGTCGATTGTGACATAACCAAAACGTAAAGAACCAAGCTTAGATATATTGTAAATAAACTTTGTTAACACATTAGTGACTTTGTTGCTGCGTCATATATTTTTGGTTGTGTGAAAATGTCTGATTTTGCGGCAAATAATCGTCATTTGCGAGAAGTGTTGCTTTTCTTCTTTCATTCGTAGAAAACAGCAGCTGAAGCGCATTAGGAGCTCCAAAATTTTTAAGGAGATTCTGTTCTAAATGAAACAACATGCTGTGATTGATCCTGTTGCTTCAAAGACGGTGATTTCGATGTTGATGACCGTTCGCGTGAAGGAAGGTCAAAACCCTTCAAAGACGCTTGATGCTCAATGAAGATCCGTGCCAAACGCACGTAATATTCGTATGTATATACCGATCTACAATAAATTCTCGCAATATAGCTTTTATGTGTTGGAGAGTATTACTTACACAAACAATAGGAGGAAGCGGGACGGTTCTCAAAATTTGCCACAAATAAATGAACGGTATCCCTCATTGAATTGCCACCGTATACCCATTTAATAATTTGTATTCTTTCTTCCAGAGTATAAGACATCGCGGCACTTGACAATTCCAAATTTGAAGCAAAGTTTGATAAACAGGATAATATTTATTTTCGAATACGTAGTCATGGTAACAACAACTATTACGATTCGTCTGCTATATATTTTATCTTTCTCTCACTACAGAAAATTCTATTGTACTGTATTAACCTATGGATTTTGCTATGTTGCGTGAATAAATTGTTGTACGGGATATATATTGGAACGTAATATTCCAATTTACTACAGCCGACAAATTAGCACATACAATTTAACAGTGTATTAATTACCCAAACCCATTAATAATTAATAGATTATTCCAAGGCATTCGCTTCTGTACCTCATAACTGTCTAATTAAAACATTAGAAATTTACAAAATATGTTCCAAAATTCGCTTCCTACTACATAATCTGATGAGTAAATGGAAAACATTTTTGAACCTTCATCAAACCAATATGGAAGAAGTTTCAAGCTGTGGCGATTTTTCATTTCAATTTAAACTTTCAAAAGTTCAAATAATGGGGTTATCTTATTTTGGAAGTAACCCGACGATATAGGCTTCAAATAAATTTCACGTCTATCAATCAGCAGTTATATTCCTTGTATTTGTACTTATATGGGACAAGTTAGACGAGGATAGGATTTGGTATGCCGTGTGGCTTGTTATACCGCCTCACTTGTGATTAATCATAGTTTAGATATTTTTGTTAGTTCTAGCAGCCTCTTGATGAACTTGACTTTCGGGGGATGTAGCTTTTTTTTCTATAGGCAATGTTGCCTTCCCTTCAGTTAATGCAGCACACTCGAGTATTACATGTGATGCGTTTTCATCCTCTTCATTGCATAGTCTGCAAATGGGTTTGTCCATTATAATTCCTATCGTGTACAGGTGCTTCCTGAGTGGACAATGACCTGTTATGAATCTAATAATCAGACTCAGATTGTAAAATTACTTTAGTAACTAGTTCTTGGCTAGGTTTTTAAGCATTATTTTGTTGTGTCGAAGACCTGGAAGGTTTTCCAGAGTTCAGTATATTCCATCAAAAACTACTTTCTATATGTTTAGGCCTATTTTTAGTTTCAATCGTGTACAAACTTTTTCTGAGTGGACAGTGGTGTATTATGAGCAGATTAACCAAACTCAGATTGTGAAATTACTTCCTTCAGCAGCTAGTTCGTAGCAGGGTTTTTTAAGCATTATTTTGGTGTGTCATAAACCTGGCAATTTTTCCAGCGTTCAGTCAATTACTTCAAAAATTACTTACTACAGGTTTAGACCTATTATTCCCATCATTTACAAAAGATTTCTCAGTGGACAGAGGCGTATTATGAGCCAAGTCATCAGACTCAGATTGTGAAATTACATCATCAGCTAGTTCTTGGCAGGTTTTTTAAGCATTGTTTTGTTGGAATCAAAAGATTTTTAAATAATCATGCACTTTATTTAACCCATTGATTTACATTTTAAAATTAAAGTAAGTCTAGACAAAATGATCAATTATTTAAACCATACTTCATTTTTTAACAAATTATATTTTATTGGTGAAAATATTTAAATATTTAAATTTAAGTTAAAACTATTGTTTTAATAACAGTGTAACAAATAATTAGTAATGTTGTAAAGTATGCTATTTTTCGAAGCATTCAGTTAAATGTAGTGCAAGTATACATTGTTTACATTGCCAAGTGGTTTCGCTTCTGATATTATGCTTAGCACATACATGACATCTCTTTAATAGGTGCTGCTTTTTATCAGTTATATGTTCAGGAAAATGTGTTCAATTATTTGTCTGTAAACGAGTTGGGCAGTCATTTTTCGATGGACGTCCGCGAGTCGCGTAATTAGGTAAAGATAGATTAAACAGCATATCTTCCGCTAGGTTTAGACGGAAATCAACAACTGTTTGTTTTGTTATATTTGGTAATTCTAAATGTAAAACATAAGCACTGTAAATTGTGATATCCAGCAAATAGAAAAATATTTTCACGCATAAGTGGAAAACAAGCAAGTTGTTGATGTTGCCTGTTGACACCACCCATTCCGAAATTGTAATCTATAACACATTTAGGTTTTATTACTTGTCCTTCCCATCTTTCTTTATTTATTCCAATTTTGCCAGTATCCACCATTTCTTCTCCTGAATGTGTTGTGCTTATCAAATAAACATCTTTTTATCGCACCAACGTAATGATAATATTCCTCTACGAGATAAAGTTCTCGGTTCTCCTCTTTTTATTTTGTATTTTGGTAAATTTTTAGGCATATTTTTCCGTTTTTTTCTTCTAACAGTTCCAATTACGTTTGTAGTATTTTTTCGAGAGATATCAAAAAGTTCTGTTGATGAATACCAATTATCTAAGAAAAATATATAGCCTTTGCATAAAATCTGCTGGGCCTAATGTCCAATACGACATTTTAAGAAGCAGGTGGAAAGGTATTTTATCTTTACCTGTATATATTTTGAATTGCGAAAAGTACCCCGAATCAGATTCACAGAGTTTTTAAAATTTTATCTCAAATCGTGTCGCGTTTGCTTGCAATAAATTGCATATAATTTAGGCGACCTCTGTATTTCACAAGGGATTCGTCAATGTAAACGTTTTTAATCTTTTTTATGTTGGTTGTGGAGACTTTAATTATTTAAATAAAAGTCAACGTTTTTATTTGGTGTGTACAATTGTTCAAACTTATTATTACTATTTTTCTTATTTTACATATTTTATCGCATTATTGCATTGTTTTCCTCAAAATGAAGGAAATTGGAAATAGCTAGAAAACTTTTACGGGGCATAGTTTTTGAATATATTGGCGTCACAATAATGGCTCTCTTTGACCAATCTTGGATTTTTTTTACCTGTAACATAAGTATACATAACGCAAAATATACTTGTAATTCATCAATGATCACTGGAAACCATTCTTTGCTCACTTTAGAAATTTTCTGATTTGCTGTACGTGTTGCATATCTGTTGGTTTCCCTTACTATTATTTTAAAGAAATCATCACCGAGTATTTGTCTCAACACCGCAAGAGGTGTAGGATTTGCAGTAAGTTTACGTAAAGTAATAGCGTTAATGCAGGGAACTGCCGTAAATATTTTTGTATTTGGTATATTTTCCTTTTCTTCCCAATTCCATTCATCAATTGACGAATCTGAATCTTTGCTGCAAGTTATCAGCCTCGGGCGCTTACGAACATTTTCTAGTATTGAACTTCTTTTGCTACAATCGCTTGAATCATCAAAATGGGGAAGGTTTTCATTTTCGCTCAAATAATCACTTTCCACATCACTTTCGGTCAATATATTATATGCACTCATAGGGACAGATAACTAGGATAGGCACAAATCAACAATAATTATATTAATTAAATTAAATTACATCTAATAACTAACCTCAAAATTCATTTAAACCTGACGCGATTTTGCGGACATCTGTGACACATCAAAATTAATTTTGACGCTGGGAACAATTGACGTGTAACAGACTCTTGCCAAGTAAAACGGTTAATATAAATTACAAAAAAAAATAATCCAAAAAATTTAACTTTAATCACACCTTGTCGTTGATGTTTTTTCCTTTTATCGCCAGTTATCATTTAGGCATACATAATCATTTATTGTGATATTTACAGTTAGATTAATTTTATAAATCATAATAAATGAAAGACGACACAAGCGCCATCTTTCGCCTAATTTCATGCGGCATTCGAATCGTTGATGATGCCACATGAAATTATTGAAAAGATGTCGCTTGTGTCGTCTTTCATTTATTATGATTAATATCGGGTATATAGCCACAATACAAGATCCGTTCAGCCACCTTCATCAAGCCATTGCACATGGAACACACTAGTCTGATGAGGTTAGAAAAACCGAAATGGCCATCACTAGTTATCCATACGCTAAATGAATGCTAGCTGAATATTTTATTACATAATTTTATAAACTTTTATATTTTTTTATTTACAAGATGGCTATAGACCATCCATTAGCATTTAGATTTGAGCACCTTTTGGAGTTGGAGCACTAAAAAATATAATACGCGCACTCAAATAGCTCTTTATTATGGTACAAGTTTTAATGCGCATTAAAACTTGTACCGATATAAAAACTTCAATAACAAAGTAATAATAATAATAAATAAATACAATAAATAAGTAACATAAAAATAAATTCTTCTGCAATTTGGCTATCGACCGTTGGTCTTTCCGCCAGGTTTTGTAGGCGTCTGTTCTTGTCAGTTGCTGTGTCTAAAGGTTTTTATCGCTAGTGTCGTCCTTTATCTTATGAAATGAATTTACTCTTCGTGATCACTAATGTTATGAAATGAAATCATGAATGGTGATAGTGAACCCTTTACGTTTGGGAGTGATATTTTGGTTTTGGGGAATGCACAAAGGATGTAGGAGATTGTAATGGGTAGGGTTTGAGGTGAATTTATCAGCTAACTAGGTTAGGTGGGTTTCGATAGGAGTGACTTTTGTTAGTTCGTAAAGGAGAGGGTTGGAGGGGTTGTGTAGTGACATTTTAATATTTTGCAATAAAAAATAAAATTATGGCACTTTTCTTTTTAGAATAAAATTCGTCCTCCATATCACTTTGAACATCGGGTTCAAGGATACCACCTTCCATGCTATGTTCTTAGATGATGGTAACGATTTATAATACTGGTGATGAGTGCTCGCAATATAGTTTTTAGTGCTATAGGTATCTTGACGTTAAGTTAGCATCTTCTATATTCGGCTTTTCACTTTGAAGAAAGGAACACTAAAGTCTGTACTAAGGCAATAAATTAGACCTTAATTCTGGTATATGTTTTAGTGGACTGTGTCCATTTTTCTCTGATATTGTAATAGAGTTCATATAAAATAAGTAATATTTAATAAAAAGATATGGAATAAATGTGAAAGAAGGATATTAGTGCTTTCTTATCAATTACATTTTATAAAAAGTTTTTTTTTTTATTTTCAATAATTTCTTGATGGAGGGTGAGGTTTGTAGGGCGCTTCGACGGCAAAGGTCATTCGCGCAAATTTCTTGATGGAATAACGTTGCATTTATATACGTTAATTCCTTGTTGTTTTGATTAAAAATC
Source organism: Philonthus spinipes (assembly GCA_963082785.1). Classification (NCBI taxonomy): domain Eukaryota; kingdom Metazoa; phylum Arthropoda; class Insecta; order Coleoptera; family Staphylinidae; genus Philonthus; species Philonthus spinipes. The sequence continues at coordinate 25,390,475 of OY720299.1, read as the reverse complement.
ATTATCAATGAATTATGTAGTAAGAAATATAAAATTCGTTGATATTTTAATAGTTATTAATATTCAGCACACGAAAACTTTCGTCGTTTTGGAAAGCGATTGGAATGCAATTTAAAAGGCGACCTTTGCCATTTCGAAATCTTCAACGGGCGGGTGATGAAACGTCAATATAATAATAATAAAGTAATGACCTTTGATTTGGAGACCTGACCCACATCCGGCACATCCGAGTCCCACTCGGAGCTGAGGTCGTCGCTGCTGGCGTCGCCGTAATCCGTACTGTATGGCACTTCTAGCAAACTTTTTTGGTATTGTTCGTAACCGGAGGGTGTGATGGATCCGCGACGGGTGGGCGAAACACTGGACCTGTAAGGACTCAACGACCTCCTCCGCGAGGATGTGACGGGGCTCGAGTTCGAGCAGAGGAGGTTGTTGTTGTCGAAGATGCACGGGGACGGCGAGCAGGTGATTTCTGGCGAGTTCAGGCTCCGCATCGGGACGTCCGCGTCCGCGAACTTCAACGGGGCGAGGGTGGTTTTCTCTTCGCAATGGGACATGATGATTTTCGGGATGATCAGTTGGCTGCAGCAAATCAGTCCGGGGCCAATTTGGCTCATGTTGCACTCACATATTGACCGGCGAGACGTCCCAACGGTCACCGGGTATCCCGCATGGCGCGCGGCTCAGGACTCGCGGGTACCGCGCTTCGCGTGCGTTTGTGCGGGTTTTCGTGAAAATTTTGTTGTTATTAACTATTCGAAAATGCGCCGTCGGAACTGTTACGTGTTTACGTCATCGTCGGGCGCAAACGTGTTCGGAGTTGTAACGTGCGCTCGCTTGTCTTTCATTCAGGCGCACGGGGAGTTGACTGTCGTCGGGCCGTGTAAACGCTCAGGAAGATATGTGTCGACTGATTTGTTGCCAAACCAGTTGAACGGTCGAGCCGATCCGGTCACTCGCCCAACATTTTGTGTACCGGCGGATTCGATTTCGAGTCCATCATCGGGGACAACAAAAAAATGTAAAAAAAATACATTGGGCCCGACACTTGAACTTAATTCGAATCAATCGATGATATCCGGTATATTATACAAATGATCAAAATAAGATAATTCTACAGGCTTTTTTAAACCCGAAATGTTACTTCATGCTTATCCCAGGAGTGGAAAACACTTGTTGAAATCTTTAAATTGAACGCTTTTTTAGAAGCAACGAACACTTGAAAATTTACAATGCATACACACTACACGGATATGCATACTTAAAGATAAATTACCTGTCGGCCAATTTATAAAATTTGGAAAATACATGTTTTAAAATGTTTAAAAAATAAGGAAACAAAAAATTCAGTAGATTATACATAAATTGAATCGAAAACTAATTATTAAGTCGGCGCACAAGTGACAATTAGGATTTTTTTGTAGATTTTGAAATCTTACAACAAAGTTAATTCATTTCAGAACAATATTTGCCTTTTTTAATCAAAATCTGGCTTTGTCAATTTGTATAGGAATCTGATGGATCCTAGATTTTTTTATAATTTATTTACATTTATCTTCGCACTAATTTCAGTCAACTTTGAACAACTGTACTCTACCGATGTGAAGTTATCCATGGTTTTCCAGCGACGGTTTTTCGGCCCGGCGCCTCCACCATGGCGGATGCGCCGGGACTATCGTGGTTTATCCACGGCTTTTATTAAAATATACGTTTTTTAAGAAAGAACATTCACAACAATTAAAATCTAAATAAAAACATATATATGTAATTTACTTTTAGTTTTAGATTAACTAGCCATAAGTCGAATCTATTATATTATTGTAAATGGACTTCCGCAAATAAATAAATATACTTTTTCCTAATCTAAAATTGTCTATTTTGCATATAACGTTTTACGTCAATTCATTACAATTTTCTCAAAAGCTATCAAAACATCTTATCTCCTTGTTCCTTTTAAAGCAATCCTTGATTACAAGTATTTTAATGCTCGTCTGGGGTTTTCAACACTCTAGTTTCCCCACGTAACATTTTCAGTTTCCATCTAAATTACGCGATAAGAGCAAAAAACACACACATACATCGGAAACAGAACGTAAACCTTATTTGGTATTTAAATTATGCAAATTTCGAAATACAGCAAAAAAATAAAACTGGTAACACCCATCTTGATTTTGACCTTCGGAAAGTCGCGGGTTGGAGTAACGTTTTCACGCTTTTTTTTATTTCGTTTAGGCGATTACGTAAAATGCGGGCTATTCGTTTTTGTTCTAATGATAGGTTTGGACCGAATTAATTAAATATTCTGTGTTTTTTTTAAACAATATTCAAATAAGGTTGTTGGGAAATGGTATGAGCCATTTTCAAACCCATGCAAAACGCACAGAGTCGCAATTTTTCGAGGTTTTCCAGTGTTCAGGAGTTCAAGATGGGTTTACTTCACACTAGAAGACAACATAGAACAATAGTTTAAAAAAATATGTATTGCGCATATTGTTTAGGAGTTCAAGATAGGTTTACTTCACACTAGAGGACAATAAAGCAATAATTTAAAAATTATGTATTATGCTATATTGTCCTCTAGTGTGAAGTAAACCCACCTTAAACTCCTGAACTACATAGATCGTATAAATTTTCTCTGAACAGTTTCAATTGAATCAATATTGTGAGACGTCGATGGTGACCAAATACATGAATTTTAAGCTTGCTTGGAATAAAATCGAGCCATTCATGAATCGGTTGATAACTAGGGATGAAAAGCGGATTACCTACAACAATATTGTAAGAAAAAGGGCACATTGTGAACCCCAAAAACCTAAAGCGTCTACCTATAAAGCAAAATTGACTTCAATAAGAAAATGTTGTGTATATGGTGCGACATTCGAAGACCAACTCATTATGAGCTCAATTCGAAGAAGTATTGTCAGCAACAATAGCCTGTAATGTTCAATAGCAAGGACATTATACTGCATCATGGTAATGTCAGGTCACATGCTGCTGTGGGAACTCATCAAGAAATTGCAGATCTAGGCTGGAAAAATCTGTTTCATCCAACATATTTTTCGGACATAGCACCCTCCGACTATCACTTGTTCTTGACCTTACAAAATTATTTGACGGGCAAAAATTAAAAAAAAAAAAACACTGGTTCAAATTTCGCACCAAATGACTTTCAAAAATGTGATATATAAATTGTCCTAACGCTAGCAAGAAGTCATTAATAATAATGACAATTATATAAAAAATATGGGATTTTGAAGTATTTATTTTGAGGATATGAATTGAGAATATGCTCTTGGCCATTTCGACCAGTCAGTTATTTAATATTATTTTTTCGGATGTCACAATACACCCATGGACTTGAATGAAATTTGTCTTTTTAAACAAATTCCATCCGGAACGGGTCTAGAACCCGCAGTCTTCTGCCTCATGAGCAAGACCTTTACCCACTCGGCTATCCCAATTTATTTTATTTTCATCCGCCATTTCGAGCAACAAGTTTTGGTGGAATAAAAATATTTTTGGAAGGATTTTTAGGCTATCTGAACATACGGCTTTTGTGTAATAAGAACCGTGTTTGTTAAATTCGATAGAATTTAGGATTACAGCAACAAACCGGCGAAAGTTGAAGAAAACGCAAAGAACTCTAAAGTTTGAAGATAATGATTTGGAAAGAATAATATTACTGTAAGCTCTTCAGAGCTTGAAGATAATATTGTAACGAAAGTGAAAGAACACTCTGGAATGTTCCACCGAGCGCGCGACTGTAAACGTGGCGTCATGGAAGATTCTGGAAAATTCGAGTAACAAGCACGCTATATAAACGCGCACTAGCGGCGAGGCGGGCAGTTTTTATTTAAAATAATCAAATTTAGAGTGTGTTTGCTGCTTATATTTGTAGACTTGTTTCAGCAGCAAGCTGAAGAAAGGGTTGAGGTGTGTAGGATCAAGATTGTAGATATTATGGCTTCTATTTTTTGCTTATTTCCCTCCATTTATTTCTGTTTTTCCCTCGTTGTACAGATCGCTTATTACTTCGTCCAGCCATTTCTTCTTTGATCTGCCTCTTCTTCTTTTGCTTCCATATCCTCCTAATAGTACGATTCTTGCATGTCTTCTTTCGCACATTCGAGCTACGTGACCCAGCGCTTTGATAATCCACGTTATTCCCGATTCTCCATATTTACTCATTATTTCGTTGTTAGTTCTACGCCGCCATTGACCTTCATCGGTTTTGATCCCACCGAATATTCGCCTTAAGATTTTCCGTTCTCATGATTTTATACTTTTTTGCTCATTATCCGTGAGCCGTACAACACAACCGGTCTAATTATTGTCTTATATATCTTTATTTTTGCCCCCCCCCCCCTTTGTTATGTTTTTTTTTGACTTAAGGGTGCTGTTTAGTAGAAAGAGATGGCTATATAATTATTGGCAGTTGGTAATTCGAGTTACATTGCGGTTGTGATCAATGAACAATACTGTATTATACATTAAAGTATTCTTAAAGCACACAGATAAAATAAAATGCATAGTTTTAATTATATTTTATAGAAAACAATTATGAAAGAAATAATGAAAACCTCTCGGTTTTACATCAATTTTTAATGTATAGTTTTAGCAACAAAAACATGCTTGATGAAAATTTTAATGATTTCACTTAATTCTTCATTAAAATAGCTTTACACTCATTGCCTTTTAATTTCATTATATCTTTGATTTTTTTATTCTAAGAAGAACTAGTGAATTTGGGTCATATGTAATAATTGAATGTTTTTTTTTTTAATCAGACCGATATTTTTCTACCTAAAATATAAAAAAATGCAACTACGTATTCTCATTATTAATTCTGAGGCCCGACTCTTTTTTTATCAATGATTATTTTCACTTTAGTAGTTTTATGAAATTGTTTAAGGTTGCGATTTAGCAGAAAGAGATAGCTATATCTTTCTGCTAAATCGCAACCTAAAACAATTTCATAAAACTACCGACCGCTTTGCTACACTTCGTTATCCTTTTTTCAATATTCCTAATATATTTTCGTACATTTTATACTTGCTCCCTCGCCCAAAATCTCTCATTATTTGTACAAATAACAGAGATAGCTACAAGGAGAAAATTACATTTCCACTAAATTTCATCTTTAGAAAACGTCAGATATAAAATTTATAAATAGAAAAGAGTATCCATTCACTTAGTCACAGTTATTTAAATATATTAAATAAAAGTGATTTGAAAATAATTAATAAGTCAAAAGTTACAGAGCTAAATGTGAAAATAATTTATTAATTATTTTCAAATAATTTTTATTTAATATAAAATTTATATATGTCTTTCAAAATTCCAAACCCATTTTAAATATAATCACCAGATTATTAATCAATATTTGTATTAGCGCTTTTTTGGATCAAATAATTTTTTTTTAAATGAAATCACAAAATTTATATTAATTAAATCATAACCGACGAGAAGTTGGCCATGGATATCCAGCCACGATTTTTTGCGCCTCCATCATCTCACTAATTATGAACTATGTTAGTAAAAAAATCATATCTCGCTTCTCGACCGATGTGAAGTTATCCACGGTTTTTCAGCTACGATTTTTCGGCCCGGCGCCTCCACCATGGCGGATGCGCCGGGACTCTCGTGGTTTATCCACGGCTTTTATTTCCCATTTATATACATTAGCATATTAATAGTAAGCTGAAAGATCGCAATTTTAAAACTTAAACATTCATAGGAGACATCATCACCCTAGAACTAGTACATACTGTATTATTATTATTTATTTTTCTACAAATTATTAGATAATTCAACCTAAAAATAATGTTTGTATAACTTAAAAGACGATTTTGAAATAAACTGCTTCCAAGGTATTGTCATTTTAATGTGTGAGTAAACAATCTAATCGTAAATCGTTTACAATACAGTATTTTTTTTTATTTAATTTAATTAAAAAAAAAATAATTAAAATCAGAAATTAAAGGCGTTAAATTCAGTCGTTTTTTCTCTTGAAAATCGTGGATAATAAAAAATTTAAAAAAATACTTAAAATAAAAAAATAAACTTTTTTGTTGTTTGATATGGTTTTTAAGACATCTAGTAACAATCTAAGACAAAGAAATCTAGAATTAAAGGCGCCAAAGTCGGTCGTTTTGAACTTTGAAATTTGACCGATTTTCTCTTGAAAACCGTGGATAATAAAAAAAATTTAAAAAAATAGTAAAAATAAAAAAATAAACTCTTTTATTGTTTAATGTGGTTCTTAAGACATCTAGTAACAATCTAAGACATAGAAATCGAAAATTAAAGGCGCCAAAGTCGGTCGTTTTGAACTTTGAAATTTGACCGATTTTCTCTTGAAAACCGTGGATAATAAAAAAAATTTAAAAAAATAGTAAAAATAAAAAAATAAACTCTTTTATTGTTTAATGTGGTTCTTAAGACATCTAGTAACAATCTAAGACATAGAAATCGAAAATTAAAGGCGCCAAAGTCGGTCGTTTTGAACTTTGAAATTTGACCGATTTTCTCTTGAAAACCGTGGATAATAAAAAAAATTTAAAAAAATAGTAAAAATAAACTCTTTTATTGTTTAATGTGGTTCTTAAGACATCTAGTAACAATCTAAGACATAGAAATCGAAAATTAAAGGCGCCAAAGTCGGTCCTTTTGAACTTTGAAATTTGATCGATTTTCTCTTGAAAACTGTGGATAATAAAAAAATTTAAAAATTAGTTAAAATAAAAAAATAAACTTTTTTATTGTTTGATATGGTTCTTAAGACATCTAGTAACAATCTAAGACAAAGAAATCTAAAATTAAAGGCGCCAATATCGGTCGTTTTGAACTTTGAAATTTGGCCGATTTTCTCTTGAAAACCGTGGATAAGAAAAAAAAAATTAAAAAAATAGTTAAAATAAAAAAATAAACTTTTTTATTATTTGTTGTGGTTCTTAAGACATCTAGTAACAATCTAAGATAAAGAAATCGAAAATTAAAGGCGCCAAAGTCGGTCGTTTTGAACTTTGAAATTTCATCGTTTTTCTGTTGGAAACCGTGGATAAGAAAAAAAATTAAAAAAATAGGTAAAACAAAAAAATAAACTTTTTTATTGTTTGATATGGTTCTTAAGACATCTAGTAACAATCTAAGACAAAGAAATCGAAAATTATAGGCGGTCCTTTCTGAACTTCAGGTTACTCTTAATATGCTAATGTATACAAATGGGAAATTATATCTGTGAATGAACCACGAAAATCCTGGCGCATCCGCCATGGTGGAGGCGCCGGGCCGAAAACCGTGGATAACTTCACATCGGTAAAAAACATATCTCGCTTCTCGACATGGTATTGCACGTATAAACTTGGAAATCGCAAAAAAATCTGACAATTTGGAGAAAGGCTAAGTAAGCATAGACAATAAGCATATATAAATATTGATTTTCTAATATATTAAAGCTCACTTACACCTGTGCGCGCTGAAAACCGAGTAAATTTGATAAATTGAAAGGTAGACTCCCGAATTATAACAAAAATATTTTCAATCAGGCCTCGAATAGACTTTATTGCACCAATATCTTATTAAGAGCGCCTATTAGCCATTTAAGTCGTAATGCTAATGCATTATTTGGAGATATTTTGGTATAGTCTGTTCAGTATTATTTTTCTCTTTCTTTCTTGAATAAGCTTAAATAATTGTTTTGAATAATGTGTTTATTTTAATTAATTTAGTTACGAACAATACCAAAAAAGTTTGCTAGAAGCTTAAATAATTGTTTTGAATAATGTGTTTATTTTATTTAATTTAGTTACTTTCATTTTGTTTTGGGAACTTTTCATATATTTTGATTATATTATTTATGTATGTTTACTCTGCTACAATTTGGAATTTTTGTTGATCTTTATGTCATAAATTAATTTATCTGTTGGATAATAAACGTATTTATTTATTTAATTATTTATTCATATCTAATGTTTTCTACTACTCTATTAGTGGATTTTATTTATTTAGATAAGTAGGTATATCCCTAACAACTCTCTCTTAATTTATAATGAAGTCTATTAGAAATACTTGGTTAAAATATTTACCTATATTGATTTATTTATTGCAACATTTCTGTTCATAAATATTTTGCGTTACTGCGTTTGAAGTATTAATGTAAAATATTTATACTATAATTTGTACAATAATAAAACAATATGCAAAGAAAATTCACCAAAAAAATTATGAAACAGCAAATTTTGATCAAAATGAACGGAGATTATTTAGAAATAAATAAACTTTATTGTGGCAATTGAAAAAAAAAAATGAGTCAGTCTAATAAACTCATAATATTTATATTATTATTAATAAATTTAGCGCCTACTATTACAGGCAAACTATATGTAGCTTATTTAATTAGGGTTAGGTAAAAATGACGGTCGATAACACAGGTTTCTTACCAAACGTCAAATTACTTGACATTTGTAATTCCTAGTTGCAGTGTAGTAGTTTTAAGGGTTCGTTTTATTGAGTTCAGAAGTTTTTTTTGTAAAGGTAAGTGATGAATGACCAAAAATAGTTTTAGTAAATATTATTTTATATTATTAAATCATTTTGTAATCATTTACTTACAAGAAAAATTAAAAACCATAGGTTTGATATTTGATGCTATTGTTTAAGATGGGAAAGTGCAAAGATCTTTCTGTAGAGCAAAACTTCTTCTGTGAGAACATTATTACTTAATACCAGCTTTAGTCAACGGCAAATAGCGACAAGATGTGGAGTATCGCAGTCCTCAGTACGTCGGATTAGCAAAAAAATAACTCTAACCAGTCTTTCGATGCAGCTAGGAAAGGTCGGTGTGGAAGAAAACCACTTGTAACTCCCCGGAGTAAGCGGCAATATCCCTCTAGAATTTCAAAGGGCTAGTCATGCACAAATAAGAACAAAATTTGAAGAAGCAGGGTGCCGGGTGTCTGTCCGTACAGTGAGGCGAAATCTGTACGATCTTGGTTTCAAATGTTGTAAACCAATAAGAAAGCCAAGATTGACACCAAGGATGGTACAGAAAAGGCTAACTTGGGCAATGGTTGATTGAAACCTCTTAATTATGTGTTTGTTAAATACAATACAATTTATTTTATTATTTATAAAAGCCATTAATCAATTATTATGATTGATTTGTCACATATTTCATCTTGCTTTTACTTCAGAGAAACGTAGTGCCAACTTAAAGATTTTGCTGTGTTGGTGAAAAAATTGTTGTGCTACACACAGAAAGAGTTTTAATCAAAATGCTGAACATATGATGTTTAAATGAAATGAAACAAAGATGATTCACACATTTGCAGTTATTTAAATTACAATGAAATTAAACAAGGAAAATTTCTGGCAATGATCAATAAAATTCGATCAATCCCTTTTTTCCAACTGCAAAAAATACTTATACTGTAAGTTTTACAAACATCTATTGAAACAACTACTTCCCGAGCATTTACCCCGCCGGACATTGGATTACACAATAGATATTTGTTGTTGCTTGCAGGGCATAGCTGTACTGATGAGGGATGAAATCTCGAAATACGTGTCTACAGATAGCCTTGTAACTATTATTTGTTGTTTCCTTTCATTAGGTAATTTCGACTCAAACCGTTGTAATTCTCAGTAGTACTGCGATGCAACAACAAATATCTATTGTGTAATCCAATGTCCGGCGGGGTAAATGCTCGGGAAGTAGTTGTTTCAATAGATGTTTGTAAAACTTACAGTGTAAGTATTTTTGCAGTTGGAAAAAAGGGATTGATCGAATTTTATTGATCATTGCCAGAAATTTTCCTTGTTTAATTTCATTGTAATATGATGTTTATAAATACGCTGTAATTGAGTGGTTTCTATATGTTAAGTTTCAGCATACTGAATTTGAGAAGTTGTATCATGATAAAATTAAGAAGAAGTTCCATTATGTTTAAAATGAGAAGTTTCAACATGTTAAAATTTAGATGCTTCAATATATAAAAAAGAGAAATCTCATGCTAAATTGAGAAGTTTTAGCATAGTAAAAATGGAAACTATCAACAGGATAAAATTTAGACGTTTCAATGAGAGAAAATGAGAAGTTTCGTCATGCTGAAAAGTTTCAGTGAGTTGAAACTAAAGTAACCATAAAATCATGCTAAAAAGTGGAGAATATCAGCATGCTGTAATTGAAAGGTTACGGCATACTAAATATGCGAACATACTGATAAGAGGATAATTTTTTATATAGCAGTGTATATGCTTATCTTTCGTAGTTTTCAAAATATTTCAGATTTTATACTGATATTCAGATATTTTAAGAAATAATGAAATAGTTGGCTATGGAAACATAGAAATGTCAGTGAAAAAATAAACAATAATGTTTTATATTATAGTTACAAACATTTGGCTCATTTATAAGATCAACCATTATTTCGTACTCACATATAGATTTTCCATAATGCTAATTTAGATGGAAAATAGTATTTATTTGGTATTTCTATTGTTTTTCATGTCCAGCTATTCAATTCATTGTCAAAATGTTATATAAATACTATGAAATGTTAAATATTTCGAGACGTACAGAAGATAGGCATATAGTATGCTTAAATTGATAAATCATGATAAAATTGAGATATTTCATTATGCTGAAATTTAAAAATATCATTCTAAAATTAAAAACTTTCATCATAATCAAAATGAAAAGTTTTAGGAAATTAAAATTGAAAAAATAGTCAGCTGTTGATGGTTGATTAAACCAATCAAATTTATGTTTATGTAAAAAGAGATTAATTCCCCACGAATAAATAAAATTATTGTTATATTCAAATTCAAACAATCGATATTTAAACCCACATGTTTTAGTGCGGTAAAACAGGCACAGATTTTTTTCTCTCTAAATGATTTGTGCGTTTATAATCTATGTATTTGCGTCAACTGACAAATCATGCGGAAACGCTGATGTTGGTCCCGAAGAATGTTATAAATTTTACCGCAAATAAAGTATCGCTCACATTATATCTTCAATGGCAGGGAGAAAAAAATGTTTACATTCAGAAAACAACCACACTTAAATATAAAGACGCATAACCATTGCATATGCACCAAGGCTAAAGTTGACAAAGCCATGGTAAAAATTGTGTAATCGTGGCCTATTTTAAATCACCCAATTCAGGATCCCAAACTATCACTCAAATTAAAAATAAACTTTTAGAAATACTGTAATCAACATCAGCGTTTATATGTGAAATATTTCTCTTTGAAAATACTGCAATCATTAGAATCTTTGGAGTAATTAGCCAAGCCCCCCTCCCGCGTTCTTTCTCCCTGTGTGTATACACCGTATAAAAACTATCCGAACACGATTTCAACAAATTCAGATTCAATCAATCTTTTTCGACACCGCTGCAGAGTGCGGGTCTTCAAAGACTGACAGAAAGACGTCCTCCATGTGCGATGACCACATGAAAAATATAGCCCTGACTGCGTTATAAAGACCATCAAGCATCCTGTGTCTGTCATGGTATGGTCTATCATCTGTGGAAAGGGTCTGGGACATTCGCACGTGGTCGAGGGAACCATACGGCAAGACCAATACAAGAAGGTATTGGAAACAAAACTGCTTCCACAGATGAAGGAATGGTTTGGTGATGGCAAAAAAGTATTTATGCAGGATGGGGAACCATGCCATACTGCAAAATCTATTGCAACATTTTTTGAAGAGGAAAATATTCCACTTTTACCATACCCGGGCAACTCTTCGAATATGAATCCTATCGACAAGATTTGGGAATGTTTGAAGGGAGAGCTGGCCAAAGAAACGATAACAACGAAGGTTCGACTGATAGAACGCATTATATAACATTTAAATCACAACGAAAAATTAAAGCAAATTGCTTTAAATTGTGTTGACAGCAAGCCACGAAGGATTGCTCCACTAGCCGCAGCGAGAGGCGGCTTAACAAAATATTAATTTCCTATTATTTGTGTGTGTATTTCTTAAATATTTTGGTTATAAATATTCTACAACATAACATCTATTTATTACACTTACACTATGATTATATTCCTAATAATAGATAAATCATCAAAAAAACAACAACATAGATTTGGCAGGTGAGTCTAATAATATGCCCAGGGACTGTATATACATCTATTAAAAAAAGCTGCCTGGACTGTGATAATACACGTTAAACTTAACATTTCCCTTACAGAATAGCCTTTCAAAATAATTTTGAATTCCCGAATTAGTATACTAGTACACGCATTTAATTTTCTGCTATAATTCAGGATTATATAAAAAAATAGTAAGAATTGTAGTGAATAAAGAGAATAAAAATGAATTATATTTTTATTAATTACAAAAAAAAAACAATTTTCTTATTTAATTCCAACTTCAATCATAACGCAATTTTATCCAACACACCGACAAATACACGCAATTCGAATAATTGAATCCATCAATTTTGCATACTTGACTTTGGGCTTAATTAGCGCAGGAGTTTTAATGAGTGGGAGACGGCCGGATCGCAATTAGCAATTATAAAGCTATTTCTCAATTTGAAACTTAATAGCTCCCACATGGGCGTGTACACAAGTTCACGTGTATGGATACGCGGGCGCGAGTGTGGTGGTGAGCGTGTGTGAGTGTGTGTAACTACACTACACGCCGTATAATGATACATTCGTTTTTGAATGACGTCAATGAATATATTAATGTATTATCGAGTCGAAAAATACTCCGACAAACACACACATATATCATCCTGTTTTCTCTCTTGCGTTTTTTTGCAGCTGTAAAGTTGGAGTTTGAAAATAATGTCTCAATAAAATAAAATAATTAATATGTGAAAAAGAATATTTTATTGACTTGATCATAGTTAATAAAAATAAATTAAATAGCAACAAACATAATAATTATTTACATTATTTATTATATTATTCGTTATATACGCGCCGGACAATATTTTTAAATAGCGAGAAAATAATGATAGAAAATCATTTCTTTAAAGTTTGCCACTAATCTCAAATATAGCTCCTATTGTCAAGCACTTCTGTTTCCCTCGTAATCGTAATCATGATAAACTTGGTGTTCTGATTTTTTTTTGAAAGGCATTTGAGGTTTTAATATTATATTTATGTTAAATATATACATAAATACAATACTAAAACATTTTAAAATTGTTAACATGCAGAATAACCCCGATATTTAATCGGGTCCGTACGTGTAATGTTAAGTTTAGCGTACACGTTAACGTTAAATTAACACGAAAGCCATGTTTACATGATTTTATTTAAAAATCGAGTAAACGTTTCTAATGAAATACACATATTCGTAAAATAGTTAATTCAAATTAAAACATTAATATAATAATTAATTAAGGGCAGAAAGACCGCCGGTCGATAGCCCATGGCAGACTACTAACCCATCAATATGTATTGTAAATATAAATATTTGTAAAGAATTGTAATTCTGCTGTCTGAATAAAGATGTTTGTATAATTAATTAATTAAAAAAAAATAGTAACAGTGAAAGGAACCAATTGTTACACTGCTATATATTTCTTATCAATTAGTTTCGATAATAATAAAAAAAAGGATTTATTCAGTTGGTCACAAATATTTAAATAAATTAAATAAAAAGAATTTGAAAATAATTAATTAATATATTATTTTCCCTTTAGCTACTGTGACATTATGACTTATGTTACATAAATACTTTAACAAATGTCTAATAATTGATATTTGCTGTTGCATAACAATAACATATTCTATAATTCAACAATTATTGAATCGAAAATATTTAATGCTGAAATAAAAAAAAGTTACGAAACATAAGGCTATCTGCAGACACGTGTTTCAGGATTTGATCCCTCGTCAGTATAGCTGTGCCTTATATAATTGCAAAGTTGTTAATTAAATTAATTAAAAATTTCGATTGTAGGCCATCTTCAGAAATTAATAATTAATTATTCAATACATTCAAACATGCTTCACCGCGAGATAAGTAAGAAATTAATTAAATGTTATATTTGCATATAAAAAATATGTTATGAATGTACGCATATTTGAATAGTGAGCCATTAATTTCTGTGTAATTTCGCTGCAGTCTGTTTTCGAGAAACATAATATTCGGGTAGAAAAAATATGTATTTCAAATTTGGGGTGGAGCTCTAAAATAGGGAATAGGGCAATAAAATAGCTTGGTACTAGTTTTAACGCAATCTCATTATTATATTTTAACGTTAAGATAGATATAGTGGGGTTTTCATCCTTGAGGGTGGAACATTAAAATCACGAATAGGGTACTAAAATAGCCCTTAATTCTGGTATAGGTTTTAGTACATTCTGCTCATTGAGAGATAACGCAAGCGCCATTGTTCAGGACTCGACGTGATTTTTAACAAAGGATTTTTTATTAGATTATTTCGTTAATGCCATTTATCTTTCCTCATAAGATTGAAGAAAAAACTTCCTCGAATTCCACAAATACGGCAATAAACGACCGTTTTTGGGAATTCGTGAAATCGCGGTGAAACCGAACATCAGGGATGCACTCGGACGTGCACGAAAACGGTCACCCTAATTTGCATATTTTCTTCCCTAAACCATTTTTGTTACCTGCGATGCATCCTGTAACATGCGCAGCATACACCCCCACCTAGTTGTAGTGTAAATTTTATCTTTAACAATATTTTTAAAATCACTTACTTACGATCATTCAAACTAGAAACACGTATTTTGTAAAGTTTAGACTGTATAATATCTGTAAATATTGTGTTTGTTCGAGTTAAAAGAAGTATTAGTGTTAAATATATTTTATTTAAATCTCCATATCTATGAACCATCGGTTGGATCTCAGAACCAGGAGATCTCAACAACCGAACAAACTTCCAGCCATCTATTACCTAATTGCTAGATGAATTGTGATTTAACATTTTATTTAATTAATTGACACAATAAAATGAATTAAAAGTAATTTTATTCTTGTTAAACTAAATGCATTTTGTATAGATTTAAACAGAAAAATGTGCGTGCTTTTCGTAACCGATGTTACGGATTTCCAGCAACGGATTTGTCCGGCTCCTCCACAATGGCGGATGCGCCGGGTAAATTATTTATTTTAAAAGTGATTCACAGTTTATAAACGAATGAAAATAACTAAATTACACAAGAACTGTGACAAAATATATCCAACTTAATTTAAAATAATTTTTACTTTCAATTATTAGCCTCGAATAAAGACTTAAACATATCAGATTGAAGGTCCAAAACGAAGGTGTTTGTCACAATTCAGAAATTTGTTTTTCTTCTAAAATTGTTGCGAAAGGTCTAAATAATCATTTAAAATTATAATATCAGAGGTATGTATTTCGTAACTTTTTTTATAAATTTTTAAAGCTGAGTCTCGGATTTCGTATAGAGAGACGAACTTTTCTAAGTCCAAAATGAAGGTGTTTGTCACAATTCAGGAACTTGTTTTTCTTACTATATTATTGCTAAAGGTCCGGATAATCATTTAAGACAATAAAATCAGGGGTATATATTTTGAAACATTTTTTATAAATTTTGTAAACTTCAGCCATGGATTTCGTATATAGAAACGAACTTTTCTAAGTCCAAAACGAATATATTTGTCATAATTCAAAAATTTGTTTTTCTTCTTAAATTGTTGCTAAAAGTCCAAATAATCATTTAAAATAATAAAATCAGGGGTATGTATTTCGTAACTTTTTTTATATTTTTTTAAAGCTGAGTCTCGGATTTCGTATAGAAAGACGAACTTTTCTAAGTCCAAAACGAAGGTGTTTATCGCAATTCAGGAACTTGTTTTTCTTACTATATTATTGCTAAAGGTCCAAATAATCATTTAAGTAATAAAATCAGGGGCATATATTTTGAAACTTTTTTTATAAATCTTTAAACTTTAGCCATGGATTTCGTATAGATAGACTAACTTTTCTAAGTCCAAAACGAAGGTGTTTGTCGCAATTCAGGAACTTGTTTTTCTTACTATATTATTGCTAAAGGTCAAATAATCATTTAAGATAATAAAATCAGGGGTATATATTTTCAAACTTTTTTTATAAATTTTTTAAACTTCAGCAATGGATTTCGGATAGACGAACTTTTCCAAGTCTAAAACCAAAGTGTTTGCCACAATTCAGAAACATGTTTTTCTTATATATTTATTACTAGATTCTAGATTCTTCTTTTTCCTACTAAATTATTGCTAAAGGTTTAATTACCGATATAAAACAATAAAATCAGATGTATAAATTCTGTAACTTATTAAAAATAATGTAAACTCTCAGCCAAGGATTTCGCCTAATGAGAATTAAATTGAGATTTCTATACGAAATCCGTGGCTGAGTGTTTAAAAAAGTGACAAGATACATACCCCTGATTTTATTGTCTTAAATGATTATTCGGACCTTTAGCAATAATATAGTAAGAAAAACAAGTTCCTGAATTCTGACAAACACCTTTGTTTTGGACATAGAAAAGTTCACCTCTCTACACAAAATCCGTGGCTGAGCTTTAATTTTTTTTTAAAGTTACGAAATACATACCCCTGATTTTATTGTTTTAAATGATTATTTAGACCTTTAGCAATAATCTAAGAACAAAAACAAGTTTCTGAATTGTGACAAAAACCTTCGTTTTGGACATAGAAAAGTTCACCTCTATACACAAAATCGGTGGCAGAGCTTTATTTTTTTTAAAGTTACGAAATACATACCCCTGATTTTATTGTTTTAAATGATTATTTAGACCTTTAGCAATAATCTAAGAAGAAAAACAAGTTTCTGAATTGTGACAAACACCTTCGTTTTGGACCTTGAATCTGATATGTATAAGACTTTATTCGAGGCAAATAATTGAAAGTAAAAATTATTTTAAATTAAGTTGGACATATCTTGTCACTGTTCTTGTATATTTTTGGTTTATTTTCATTCATTTATAAGCTGGGAATTACTTTTAAAATAAATAATTTGCCCGGCGCATCCGCTGCGGTGGAGGAGCCGGACAAATCCGTGGCTGGAAATCCGTGGGTATAAAAAATGATCACTTTTTGGAAAATTGAATAGACAATGTTGATTCTACTATCATTAAGAGCTTTCGTAATTTTTTCAGATTTTTTGAAACGAACAATTTTTTTACTAAAATTTGAAAAAATCTGAAAACATTGGATTTTCGTCGAAAATTTTAAAATCTCCGAGCAGGTTCATTTTAATTCAAAATCATTTTAATTTTCAAAATGCTAAAGAATGGAAGAATCAGTTGTGAGAATTTGATTTTTAAGTATGAGACTTAATAAAGAGATGTACTTATGAAAAAACTTATAAATTTAAACAATTGTTGTTACAATTAAATTTGCAATACTTCAAATCACCAACTGAAATTGTCGAAATGAATATCCGACTCCAACGTTGTTTAAAAATATGTTATTATCGATCATAATAATCATCAATACGTATTTTAAAATTCCAACTGCATCAAGAACCACTTGAATTATTTTTCTGTTTAAGTTAAATATTTAAAGTGGATAATAAAACGGTTGGAAAACCCTGGTGTAGAATTATATTTAGTACTCACAAATTTTCACGAATAAATTGTAGTTATTTTGAAATATATAAAATAAAAATTGGAATATGTTACTCCTTACATACATAACTCGTAAAGAAAATACGTCAACTTGTTATTTGTAGAATTTTTATATAAAAAAATATTGATAATATTTTTTTAATATATTTATTTACGGTATCTCCTTTTTACAAAACATATGCAACAAAAAGCAATATTACAACTAAATATATAAAAGTATGTAAATGATAATCAAACTGAAATATAATTATAAACTGATAGTGAATAATACTAATATTTTAAATTGGTCATAAATTGAAAGGAAGGGAAATTTTATCTTGTAGTTAAACAACATTATGGAAATCCTTGAAGGACAGTGGATTTAAATTCGCCAATGTAGATAAAAGGAAGCATCTAATGAAATGGGAAAATTAAAAAAAGGCGGTAAGATTATTTACAGAAAAAATTAAAAAAAATGATGTATCCATCATGGTACTTTCCCCGGTGAATTCGTTCAAATAAGTTTTTGAATGAAAATTTAATAAGTAACAAAAAATTATTAAAAAAAAATAGATTGTTGTCTTTTAAAGCACTTAGACGTTTTATTTGACATAAAAATAATTATTTAAATAAAAAGTCTCCACAGCCAACATAAAGGAGATTTTAAAAATAATTGTTTGTTTCTAAGGCAATTAAAGATTTGTTAGGATTATTTAGAATTTATTTATTTAGAATTTTTCAGATAGATAAAAGTTATCAGTTACAGTAAAAGTTTTATAACAAAAATTATTTACTTTTTTAAGGTCTACAACTTTTATTTGAAACATTTTTCTATCCGAATTAAAAAATGAATAATCGCTAATAGTAAAGTTGCACTTAACGAGTTTTGATTCCAACCAAAAGCTTCTTAGATCATTCCACTGTTATAAAAATCTTAGATATAAAGTTTGGATTTAATGCATTCAGCCGTTTATTGGCTATCGCGGAAACACACAGACATTTTTCAAAATTCGAGGGAATGACCTCAAAACGTGCATATTTGTTGAAATTATTATTATTATTATTATATAATTATTATTTTTACTTTTAGTTTTAACTTTATGTATTTTATAGTTTATAATTTTGTATGACAAATGCAAATATTTGTGAAAATTGTACATGTCTTTTGCTTAATAAATAAATTGGCGAATCGAAAATTTTTACGATCACAATACTTTCCCTTGGACAGGGATCCGGTGAAAGTAAAAATATAGTGGCGCTGGTTTGATACTTCAAAAAAAATGTGGCCAGGCCAAACAGATAATAATATCATGAAAGTTCCTCCATCTAGAGAATAACGAATAACTGCTGCATTTACACTTCTATATGTAAACATTGTTTTACTAAATGACAAAGTAATTCAATGAAATGAAATTTATTTGCAACCTTACACTTTCCCCTAAGTGTTAAATACATGTTATCACAAT
The DNA here is from genome assembly GCA_963082785.1 of Philonthus spinipes. NCBI lineage: Eukaryota > Metazoa > Arthropoda > Insecta > Coleoptera > Staphylinidae > Philonthus > Philonthus spinipes. The sequence continues at coordinate 25,371,426 of OY720299.1, read as the reverse complement.
TTTCAATAATGCAAATGTACGTCTGATTAGGGCATGTTTTACACCTCAGGATCTATGTTTATGCCAGAAGTGTGAGGTTAGGCTGAAACAAACAAAAAACATGGAAAATAACTTTATTTTACCCTTGACTTTTGAAGAGACTATACAATTTTGTCCAAGCGCGGGTACCTAAGGGATACCCCCCGGCGAGAAACGACACTTGTATTGTGGTTTGCACCTAATAAATCTTCCCGAACGAGCGCAAGCCTACCCCAAAACAAACATCAGTCCTCTCAATAATATTTGGAAATATTTTATAACACGAGTTTTTTTGTGACTTTAAATTTTCATATTTCTTTCATAGAAAAACTGCTTGTTGAGAATTGAATTATAAAACTTGTATTTCATTTTATAATGGTCTTTTTAAATACTGAAAGAAAGTGTTTACAAAACTAAATAATTATAATTTTTACAACATGCTAATAAATTTACTTTACCTCCTAGTAAAAAGGAAATATATATATATATATATATATATCCCTTTGATAGTGCGAATCGCAGGTATATTTTGAGCCGGCGGGAGAAGAAACAGTAAATCAAACCATTTAGCATCTTTGTCGTCCCGGTTTAACTACCCCTATGCTTTTCACCCGCAGTGCCAGTAACCGCAAGATTGTATAATGATTATAATTTTATTGAGGGTATTCAAGTTCGATTTTTATTGCTCAGCAAAAAAAACTTCACATCGGTCTTTTCGTGTCCTTTTAAATTTAAGCTACTAACGGATAATAAATTTATCATTTGAATTTAATGTTATATATTTTGAATTATCAAATGATAACGGTTTGTTGTTGTTTAAAATAAAAATATCCAACCTCTATTTAAGTCTCAATTTAAATTAATGCTTACTGAATTAGTAAATTGCGCATAATTAGACCAATTGAACTTTCCTCGCAGATTTTATTGAAACTTAATTAGAGAGCGTTGCCGGTTATCTATTTTTAATGAACTTTCACAACAATTAGGATAAATAATAATAATACACAGTTTAATTAGGATAAATTACTGAATTATAAAAAAATGCTTATCATTTAAACATAAAATAATACGTATTTTTGTCCACCTCGGTGGCGCGCAGCACCAGGCTAATTCGTTTCCAGGATTGAGCTGGTCGTGTGAATGGTCTAATTATTCCCCAAATATGAAATTACAAATATATAAATGTACTGGGTTATATGGTTAATCAGCCGAAACCCATATGTGAGTTGTGCAAAAAAATACGCATTTTTATAACTATTACTTGCAGTTATGTATTTTTTTTTTATTCGTTTAATTTATTCTATACATTCAAAATAAAAAATAAATTATTATATTACTGTCATTAATCTTGTGAAATTATGTAATGTATTCGATATATCCGAGTTATACAAACAAAGTAAAAAAGTGTTTCATTTATTAAAATTGAATTACAATGTATAACAAAGTAGAAGCCTCAACAATTAACAAGTTATTCGATATATGTTTTTGAGTTTAGTGAAGAGTATATTCATGAATAATTAACATTATTTTATCCTTTCTTCGAGAAGAAGAAAGGATTCAACAGTGTTAATTATTTATGCAATGTATTCAAATAAATGGGTTTTGGGTTCACGTGAAGTGTTAGTATCAATAATAACACAAGAGATTTTTTCTTACTTCACTTTTTATTATTATTGATAATGACCACTTTGTGTGTCGAAATGTACATCTAACGTGTTAAATAAAAGTGAAGTAACGAAAAAACTCTTGTGTTATTATTGATATGCAATGCATGATGAATTTCGTGATCTTATAAACGGGATGATGGTTCAGAAAAATATTGGGAAGCATTTATTTAAACGGTGAAAGCATTTGCTGATTTAATAAATTGGTTATAATAGGATAAAATAAAAAAAAGTGTATTCGTTGGAAATGGAATGCATTTTGTATGGATTTAATCAGAAAAGTTGTGCGTGCTTTTCGTGACCGTTTAAGTTATTGTTTAGAAATAGAAGCTAGACATTTTCCACAATTGTATATTTTTGTGTGTTATTGTTTATATTTTATGTGGTTAAAACAATATTGTTTTTTTTTACAAATTTCATTTTTCATAAATATTTTAACAAACTTACATTAAATTAAATTTAATGAAACAAAGATGTTTGTAAAACTTACAGTGTAAGTATTTTTTTGCAGTTGGAAAAAGGGATTGATCGAATTTTATTGATCATTGCCAGAAATTTTCCTTGTTTAATTTCATTGTAAACTTACATTACTTTCCGTATTTTTTACTACTACTAACAAATCTTTATTACTTAAGAATTTACATATTATATTATATACAACTTATGATATATTAAATAAAAATGATTTGAAAATAATTAATAAATTATTTTCACATTTAGCTCTGTGACTCTGTCTGTGACAGAGAGTGAAAATAATTTATTAATTATTTTCAAATCATTTTTATTTAATATATTTAAATAACTGTGAATGAATACTCTTTTCTATTTATAACTTATGATATGTATGTACAAACTTTACTTAAGTAAGTGCTATCGACGAAATGTCTTTCTGCCCTTGCATTTTTTATTATTACTCAAATTGACGTTTGTTAAATGTAACTAACATATAATTTTCAATAATCTAGCGTATGGATAACGTGATGGCCATTTCGGTTTTTCGAACCTCATCGGACTAGTGTGTTCCATATGTTTTAATCAGTAGAATATAAGACATTTAATAATAATAACAATAAACGTTGCGAATCGACCTTGAAGCTTTCTTATGGGATTTATTAATAAAAATGCTCACTTTTAGAGAGCTCATTAGTGGAGATAAAGAGCTAGCTTTTTCTGCAAAACCTTATGCCCTTTTTCTAGAACTCCCTCATTTAAAAAATGTCACTTTGTTTTTGTTTTTTTTTATAAAAAATAATTATTTCTTGGTAGATTTTTACTCATTCTCCGTTCATATTTATAATTCGATATGTTTTATTTATTATTACTATGGCAAGATTCGATTTGAACAATAAATGCTCAACTGATCTTCGTTCTAACCTTAACATTATAAGTAAAAAATAATAAAAAATAACGAACAGGAATTTATTTAATAAAATGTTCAACCACCATTCATTCACCTAGCGTATGGATAACAAGTGAAGATGACACATGAAATTAGACGAAAGATGGCGCTTGCGTCATCTTTCATTTATTATGATTCATAACAATTCTACATAACCAGAACACTAAATAATAGTCTGACAAAACATTATATATTAAACAACATATTTTTTTCTATCTGCGACAGAAAGGCTACCAGCCGATAGCCGTTTACTATTTATAAAAGTATTTATTTACTTACTAACTAACACATAAAATAATAGAAAGGAATATAACAGTATTGAATTATATAAGTAATATTTGAGCTAGCTAAAAATTTATTAAATTTAGTACATTTACATTCATAAATAAAACAAGATTTGTAAAATACATATGTCTTATCATAATAATTGGAAGACGACGCAAGTGCCATCTTTTGCCTAATTTCATGTGGCATCGTCACTAGTTACCCATACGGTAGATGAATGGTAGTTGAACATTTTATTAAACATATGACTTATATTCTACTGATTAAAACAACTATGGTCTGTTTAATAACTAGGAGGAGTTTTTTTTTTTAATTTCACGCGCTAAAACCTTCAACTCTGATTGGCTGAGAGTACGGCCTTTTTACACCATGCCAATTACGTTATTTTTTGACAAAACCATTGATAATGTCAACTTAAAACGTCACCGAGTTTAAAATTTGCTTGTTTCGCATTATCCTTCTGTGTCGGGTTTCTTTAGTGTTTATTTAATGTTTTGTTATGTTACGTTGTTTCGTTTATAGTGTTGTGATGAATTATGAACACAGTGCAAACTTGGCGATGGAATCTTATTCGCCACCAAAAAAACGTATGAGATTGCATTTGGGACATTTATCTGTATCCGCAAAAAAAAAAATAAAATAAAATCAGGAAAATGCAAACGTCTTATAATTCTGCACGTTGGATCTAAGCAGGGTTTTTGAGCATTGTTGCTATTTGAGGGTAAAAAAACTATGGTATTTGAAGAATGGTTTTCTAATTTATTAACCATGTAACCATGTTGCCAAATAATGCTGTTGTTGTAATGGATAATACCATAGTCGCATATTGGAAAAAAAATCCAACAAAATAAAAAAAAATATGCAGGATTGGCTACGATTGAAAAATATCCAATTTGATGAAGATATGGTCCGGTCTGAACTTGGAAGTATAATTAGTTTGCACAAAGATAAATACAATATATTAAATAAAAAATTATTTGAAAATAATTAATAAATTATTTATTTATTTAGAAATAATTTATTAATTATTTTCAAATCATTTTTTATTTAATATATTTAAATAACTGTGACCAAGTGATGGAATACTCTTTTCTATTTATAAGATAAATACAATTTTTACGTAACTGATGAATTGGTCAAGGTTTAGAAGAAAATTGTGTTAAGATTGCCACCATATCATTATGAATTCAACCCCATTGAACTAATATGGGCTCAAATCAAAAATGAAGTAGCATCTAAAAACCAAACATTTAAATTGACACATGTAAAAAATATATTATTGGAAGCATTTCTAGTGCACGTAACAAGTGGAGATTGGGAAAATTTTATTGAGCTTGTCATCAAAGAAGAATTAAAAATGTCCAAATTGGACGGAATAATAGATACTTCAATAAAACCATCCTAAAATTTTGAAAGTGACTTATAGATAACAGTAAAAACGAAAAATATCAAGTATTTATGATATACGTGTTAAAGTAGAATTTTATTTTGTGTGTGTGGATGAGTGATTTTAATTCAGATGTATCTATCGTTTGTAATAAATGAAATTAAAAAGTAAACAATTGTAGTTTTTTAATTATTAATATTTGTTCAATAAATTATGATTTATTATTGAATTTTAAATATTATTTCATTATATATTCGATTTTAGAAACAGACACTAAACAAAATCTCCCTACACCTAACGGTAGAAAAGAAAAAAGATTTTTAAAAAATATATATTCGATTTTATTTCAATTGTATTTCTGAAATTATTTCAAATTGCCGCCGAAAGTATCTGGTGATTTTTCTGGTGACTTTTTATAGTGTAAATCGGGCTTCTGCACTTACTCCTCCTAGTTATTAAACATATCATAGTATTTTTTGCTTCATATAGAGATGCTAAAATTGACAGAAGTCAATTAGTTTGATAATGACACGCTAATGTTGTCGAAACTATAGTTACTAAATAATAAAAAATAGTTGTGCAAACAAAGCTAAAAGTGTTTTATTAAGTTATAATAAACCATGTACAACCAAGTGGAAGCCTTAACAATTAACAAGTTGAATAACAAATAAGCCTATTTACTTGCCGGACTGGTCATAATCTGTGATTAAACTGTTAGTTTATAATTATAAATTTCGCAATTTTAAAATTAAATCATTCAATTTACTAAATTGGGATTTTAGTAAAAATACTAATAATTTTGAATTGAAAGAGTTAAAAACGAAATTTTCCAGATTGAGCATAACAAACAAAAAATAATATAAATTAAATAAAAATAATTTGAAAATAATAAATTATTTCCACATTCAGCTCTGTGACTTTTAACTCACGTTACGTAAGTACGTTAAACAAATGTACATTAAAAAAAATAATATGTATTTTAATATAATATAGCAAATTGGCTATAATTTATTCTTATTTACGAATATAACCTTTTTACAAAAGCAGAAAAATATAAATTGTATAAAATGTCAAAAGTAATAGGAAAAAAAAATACAAATATGACAATGACAATAAACAACAATTCGATTAACAATTTTCTACATAACAATAAATTAGTCACAGTTATTTAAATAAATTAAATAAAAAGAATTTGAAATTTATTAATTAATTATTTTCTAATTATTATTTTAATAAATTAATTAATTTCTCCTTAGCTACTGTTACATTATGACTTATTTATTTATTTATTTACGGAAGTCCATTTACAATAATATAATAGATTCGACTTATGGCTAGTTAATCTAAAAGTAAACTAAAAGTAAATTACATATAATAAATAAGTACTTTAACAAATGTCTAATAATTGACATTTGCTGTTGCATAATAATAACATATTGTATAATGCAACAATTTTGATAATTTTGAATCGAAAATATTTAATGCAAAAAAAAATTACGTAATATAAGGATATCTGCAGACACATGTTTCAGGATATCATCCATCATCATCATATGTAAAATTGTATTATTCTATTTATATGTGATTTACAGTCATGCTATTTATCTAAACATTTTGAATATTGTTATTATTCTCTATAAAGGTGATTTACCGTAAATAAATGAATTGAATTGAATCAGTAATTATTTAATTTATATAAAACAAAACCTTCAACAGTAATAGTTCAAAAGGTTTCACTGAGTGATAAGTGAGACAACCATTCAAGAAATATAATTTTAGGATTATATATATTGAATAAAATCAATAGAAAACTATATTTACATCCATTAATTAATATTTAATTTTTATTAGTTTCAAGTTGTACATTAATCACGACTAAATGATAAAAGCTGAACTCGAAACAAATTAAATCTATGATTGGTTTTGACTTAAGCTTTTACCATTTAGTCTTGGCTAATGTACAAATTAAATTTCGTTTAATCGATTCTTACATAAATGTACTACAAGTTCTAAATATCGACACATTGGAGCAGAGACGGGGGAATTCTGATATAATACTCGGCTATAATTTGATTAACGGAAAATCAATAGTTCTTATTTACTTGGTCAAATTCAATTCAAAGTCCCTACTAAAGTTTTTCGCTCCTTCGATCTCTTGTATGTTCCATAGTGTAGAACCGATTGCTGCAGGAACTACAGTTTGGCCAAAATCGCCTATAACTGTAATAAGTTCAACGCTGATTTTGGTAATATTAGCCGCGCTGGTCTGAGGAAATTATTTCGCCAGGGCATTCAACATTTTAATGTTAACTTTTGTTAGTGCTTTTTATGTAAATTGTGTTTTTTATTTATTATTTGTAATTTACTTTTAGAACAACTAGCCATAAAACGAATCTGCATTGTATAGTAGTAATTGAACATCCGTAAATAAATAAATAAAAAATAAATAAATTGTATTCAGTATATAATTCTAAAATAAAATAACTAGCTTTAAGATGAATGTTTGAATTGTACAGTTGTAATTGGACTTCCGTAAATAAATAAATAAATTAATAAAATAAAATTATATTTTTATAAATTAATTTAATTTAATTTAATTTTTTAATTATATATTTAATATATAAAAATATAATATAATACTTAACTTTTTATTTATAGTATAACAAAGTTAAGTGTTTTAATTTAATTTACAAAAAAAATAGTGTTTTTTTTTAAGGATCTTTATCGACGGAGTAGAAATTATCAAAAACACAAACCCCCGTTGAAATTACACGAACAAAATTAAAATACTCGGGTACTTACAAAGGGCAAAATCACTCTCCCATACTTAATTTGATACACAATTGAATGCACACACATATTTCGCGAGCCGAATTGAAATCCCGTGTCGAATTCCACTTGGAACACATTCTATGGAAATGTACGAACGGTTACTAGCCAGTGGAAAGATTATCTTCACTAATATTTCGAGTCGCCCATTAATGGCTCCGGCACGGACGTCATCGCGTCATTTTTGGGTTTAATTGGCTTTCGGGTTCATTTTCGAAAAGCCCCTCAAAATTACTTTGCCCATTAATGGTGCAACTGTTATTGCGAATGGAGGTTTTTGTCATCGAATGTATTAATGCGCAACATTGAATTATTCTTATATGGAATTGTTGCTTTAATTACATTTCTGAGTATTTTATAAATTTTGAAAATAATATTAATTTATTATAATAGAAAAAGAGCGTCTGTTCACTTGCTGATATTTATGGCTCTGGCTGTTAATCCATTCATATTTGGATTTCAGAATATAAATTTATAATAATTAATTTAATTAACAACTTTGCAATTATGCAAGGCACAGCTGTACTGACGAGGGATCAAATCCCGAAACATGTGTCTGCAGATAGCCTTATATTACGTAACTTTTATTTTTTTGCATTAAATATTTTCGATTCAAAAATTGTTTTGGATTTCAGAAAATAAATTAATAATAATTAATTTAATTAACAACTTTGCAATTATGCAAGGCACAGCTGTACTGACGAGGGATCAAATCGCGAAACATGTGTCTGCAGATAGCCTTATATTACGTAACTTTTATTTTTTTTAAATTATTTTTTTTACATTAAATATTTTCGATTCAAAAATTGTTTTGGATTTCAGAAAATAAATTTATAATAATTAATTTAATTAACAACTTTGCAATTATGCAAGGCACAGCGGTACTGACGAGGGATCAAATCGCGAAACATGTGTCTGCAGATAGCCTTATATTACGTAACTTTTATTTTTTTTTATTTATTTTTTTTTGCATTAAATATTTTCGATTCAAAAATTGTTTTGGATTTCAGAAAATAAATTTATAATAATTAATTTAATTAACAACTTTGCAATTATGTAAGGCACAGCTGTACTGACGAGGGATAAAATCCGGAAACACGTGTCTGCAGATAGCCTTATATTACGTAACTTTTATTTTATTTTTTATTTTTGTTTCGTTTTTGCATTAAATATTTTCGATTCAAAAATTGTTGCATTATTCAATTGTTATTGTTATGCAACAGCAAATGTCTCTTAAAACAAAAAAATGTAGAAATAATTTATTAATTATTTTCAAATAATTTTTATTTAATATATTTGTTAAAGTACTTATGTAACATAAGTCATTATGTCAAAGTAGCAAAAGAGAAAATTTAATTAATTATTTTCAATTCAGATCTCTTACGTACAAGCAACAAGGTATATCCATTAAAACCGCCACTCATATATACAAAGCTATATGCCGGCCCCTGCTTGATTACGGTGCTATCCTCTTCACTCAACTCATTCCTTCCACTATGTATCACCTCCAAGTCGCCGAAAGATCCTCCCTAAGAATCCTTACCAAACTCAGGCATCCCAACAACCCACTTCACAATCCCTCCAATGAATACCTTTATGAATCCACCCAAATCCCACCCATATCCCAGCGTATATTAGCCTTAAGTAAAAAATTTGCCAATAATTCTGATAATCTACCCCTTCTTACAAAATTCTGTATTCCCCGTAACCCTAATATCCTTCCTAAATACAAACATCCTACAATCACCATTCATCAATTCATTTGCGCAAATCATCAGGACAGTTCAGCTAGCTAGCATAGATTTTTCTTTATCTTCATCATAAATTCACGACAGGGCAGAAAGACCTCTGGTCGATAGCCCAGACAGACTAACACCTATATGTATTGTTATTATTTATTTTGTTATATTGTTAAAATTATCTATATAGTCTGAATAAAGATATATATATATATATATATATATTTTCAAATTCTTTTTATTTAATTTATACATTTATAAACCTGCTACTTAAGTAGGAGAAAGGACAACCATTTATTATTTAAATAATATACAATTATTTAAATAAAAAAATGTTGTCCTTTCTTCTACTTAAGTAGGAGAAAGAACAACAACAATTTTTACTTTTGGTTTCTAGATAAAAATGGTATTGAAGTTTATGACAAATTTTTTAAGGCATGGCTATTATACAACGGGCTCCAAAATGAGAGTTTTTTTTTTCATCTGAAAACTTGCGAAACGTTTTAAAAACATATTTCAGAAGGTTTAAATTTACCGTTTCTGCCCTTTTAAAATTAATAAATAAATAAATTTAAAAATTAAAATTATATATAACTGTTTTCGTATTACACCGAATTGACTGAAATTCGTATATTTTGTTTGTTTCAAGATTATCACCGATTTTTGCGATACAACCATAATCCCATCTCAACTACACAACTAAATCGTTTTTAAATATGAATTCATAAATTGAAAAGAAGAATAGCAATCATAACTGTAAAAAAGAATGAAATCATTACCTGGATGAATGAGCTATGCGTGACTTAAGGATCTTCAATATCTTGATCTTTTGCACATCGTTACCTGGAAATAAAAAAGGATTATTACTATTAGGTAAATCAAATTAGTCATTTTACTCCTATCCCGAAAGAAATTATCATTTTGTTTTTTGTCCCAATTGTTTTCACTTTTGTCTCGTTTTACCTGAACCAGTTCGGACTTTCCTTAAAGTCTGTTTGTTGATGTTAAATTAAATTAATTAAATGGACCGTCCCTCAACAAAACGTAAGAAAAAGTAATCATGAGCCTGGAAAATAAAATGTTGAAAAAATACATAGAAATGTTATAAACATATTGCAATACACATTATGTAATAATTTTAGTGAAAATTTGTTGATTGGTGACGGTATTTATATTAATAATTTGCAGTAATTTGCAATAATGTTAAAATAAGGATTTTATATTTTATTGTTTTAATCATATTATATGCGATAAACGTTATAATTTAGTGATCAATGTTTCTATATTAATATTTTTGAATATAAATTTATATTTTTTTCATTCGTATATTTTTTTTAACAAATCGCAGAGCTCCATTTATAACATTAATTTTTGAATTGCTATAACTTCAGAGAGGGATGAAATAATTTACAGAAATGATAGACAATTTCATATATATTCATATCGTGTTTGTTCTATCTGCGACCATGCGCGACCCTCAGACTTAGACATAAAAAAGTATGTTGCAGATCCGTTGTCTGTATTGATAAATATATAATTTGTAATAACTTTAATCAACTACCTCCAACTTGTGGTATCTTTTTTGAATCACTAAAATCCATAGTTGCTTTATGTCAATCAAATAATTAGGTTTTTATTATTTTCTTTATAATGTTAAAATACGCTATATTGTTGTTATCTTGTATATTGTCTTGTAATTGGGAAATCTTTGTTTCCTGTTTGGCAATAAATATTATTATTATTATATAAAACATTCAATAATTTTGTTTTTCTTGATAAAAATGACCGTAATAAACATTTTATATCGAAATCTTGAATAAACTAACACGTTCAGTTGCGTAGAATCAAATTTTGTGCCTATCTGAGAAAATTTTATAGGGATTTTTATTTCATGCTTCCTTAAAAATTGTGTGCTGAAATGTCATCTGTCAGTAGAAATAATGGAGTTACTTGGGCATCTTGCTCACAGAAGAATATGTTTCTTAAAATCCATACAGCAATTATGATTTTTAATAATAATTTCTTTAATGTAAGCAATACTACCACAGCTAGTGTATAATGGGTTGGACATATGAAAACAATGATATGACGTCACTTCAAATTTAAAACAAAATGTTTGTTTGTTTGAAATAACAAACGCATTGTTATTAATAACAAACGTTGTAGAAATACACATTTTTGTGAGTTCGAAATTAATGATAATTATTTTATCCATAAGTGAATAAGAATATTTAATACATTAAATATGCCAGGTAAGTTAATTAAATATATTAAACCAAAAAATATATTCAGGTACGCGTTGCATATGAAATAGTGTAAAATATTTGAACCAAATTATCCTTTTATTTTATTTTGCCAAATTAGATCTTATTTGTTCTTCTATAAGGAAAATATCCTTAAGGGTCCGTCAATAATGAATGACAAAATTATAGCTATAGAGAATTATGCAAAAGAAAACGGAGCATTGTGAAAAAAATATTGCAAAATAGTTCCTTATTGATTTAAAAAAATATAGGCTCGCCTGTACACGCAAACATAGAACTGCTAAAGAAGAGAATAGTGCGTTGCTGTATGCAGCGTCTTTGAGTCTTTGAATCTGAAAAGGGAGGGTAAATCAAGTGTGACAAAAGCTATAGAAACATTACAAGAACAATCCAGAAGCCAATTGAAAAATAATGACAATAAAGAAATTAAAAAAAGCATTGGCAATTTGTCTCGATTGTGAATTGTCTAAATCCCTATACATTCGATTGAGGCAGATTGCGTTAGATTGCGAAGTCAACAGTGACAGCGATGACGAATTAATTTGAGAAATCAGACCTTGTTATGATTTGATTAGTCTGTTTTTGTTATATTAATTATATTAAGAAGAAAAAGAAGAAGAGCAAGAGTGCGGACGAGGAGGATGATTCGTAATAGAGTGTATTTTATTTATTTTTTTTATTTATTCAAGTCTAGGGGAATTTCCTGATTGGGTAAAGAATCCAGATGACGATCGATCGGTATTGCCACTTGGATTTTTTATGGGGTTGCCGAAATTCCCCTGGAAGTGCATTTTAAGTTTGGAAGACAAATAGGAATATTTTTTTAAGGTTAAACCAACCTATATTTTTTAGGTTTTCGCAATTGTTTTAAAACAATATATAATAGATATACTCTTTTTTTTATTTCATTAATCTTCTACTTCACATTTTCCAAACAATAAAGGAAAAACTAAGATTAGCTTTCTCTGCATATTATTTGTATATAAAATATCCACAGTATAATATTATTTCTTGAGTAAAATTTATTATCTTAATTTCAAATGTGAAAAAATAATTTCTTAATTCTCTAACAAATTATTTTTGCATATATGTTTAAAATTGCAGCCTACAAGAATGAAAATCATTTCTATTTAAGTAACTATGATAATATTTATATCTAAAATTTAAAATTAACAAGATTTCTAACAATAATAATATATTGATAATAAGACTGTATAATTGAAAATAATTTTATTATTTTTTTCAATCTATATAATTTTGAGTAGAATTTTTTTTCCCGTCTTTGATAATAGTTGAGATATCTTGCGAGAAGCTAGTAATGGGGCACCCTGTATAATAATTAGATAGCCCATAAAATGTTTAAGAAATTCAAATGATTAACGTTTATTTAATAAAATTCTTATGATATTAACTCCGTATGAATATTTACCGCTTTTGGCGACAAGAAAAATCCTGATGATCACTTTTTCGATCGATCTTTCCCACTGTGCGTCCCTACTGCGATCTCAGGTGTATATGATCGAGCTCGGCGACGGACGCATTCTTATCGTTCCTAACAAAAAATCATTCTTGAGTCGAATTGAAATAAAAAAATGTACTGGCTATTAGTAATAATAGAGAAAGATTATTTATTCGCATAGTCACGCATTATAATTAATAATTTAACTAATAATTATTTAATTTGAATAAATAAAATACATTTTCCTTTGTTTGTGTAACTTGGATTATTTATTGTTGATTATAGTTTCAACAACCTTAGCATTATCAAAACAAAAGCTTTGTTTTATTTAATAAAATAGTATTACAGTGTATAACAAAGTAGAAGCCACGGCAATTAATAAGTAATCTTATGTAATTTTTTTTTGTATATTTAATCTAGGCAATCCATTTAATACATATACATTAACTATACATTAAAATTAAATAAAAACTAACCTAGAACCTCAGTACAAATATAAAAACAAAATAATACAACATACTATAAAATGCCTTGATTTAATATTTTGCGCAACTTGTTGAAGGAATCGGCGAAATAATCAAAAGTGTCACATAATATATTAGCATTTATTAGAACTCTAGTTGTAGAATTCTGAGCGTGATTAGTTCGATGAAACGGTACATGAAAGAATGTACTATTACGTAGAGACCGTGCTGGAACGTGTAAGCCTATTCAATTAGGTAAGTCTGTACAATCTATTGAGTCGTTTAAGAGTTTGTAATATTAGTATACATACATCATAGCTAAAACGTCTAGTTTCAAGCCATATTAAATTTTAATATCAAGTTCTTGTAGTTCCCTTCAAGTCCACATTTGGGTGATAAAAAATTGACGATTTTTGTTGTACACGTTCAATATGGTCTTTTTCAATATTACCACACACTTGTACAGTATTCGAGATGTGGCCTAACTAACGCATTATATCGAGTGTATAACAAAAATCGACGACGAAGTTGGCATTGGAAATCTAAAGTCATGTCTCAACTAAAATCACACGCGCACGTGTAAAGTACTGGTTGTCATGTTTAACCGCAACCAGCATTTCACGCGTGTGATCTTAGTACAGACATGACTCGAAACTTCCAACGCCAACTTTGTCGCCGATTTTTGTTATACGCTCGATATAAAACTATTAAAGTATGATAGTCGTGAAAGTCTCTAACATTACGTTTAATAAATCCTAAAAGTTGATATGCTTTAGGTACAATTTTATTAATATGAATGGGGAAAGATAAGGTTGTATCAAGTGTAATACCTATGTATTTTATGCACACGTGATAAAGATTCACCCAACATAGAGTACGAATACTCCTCATATTTAAGTCTAGAAAAACTAATTACTTGGCACTTTTTTGAAATTAACGGTGCGGTTTATACGAAAGAGATAGCTATATAAATATTGGCAATCACTAATTCGAGTTACATCGCTGTTGTGATCAACGAACAATATTGTATTATACATTAAAGTAATCTTAAAATAAAAATTATTTTAATGTTTAGTTTGTGTGAAAATCAATTATGAAAAACAATGAAAATTGATCTAATTAATAGCAAATTTCAATTTATATTTTTGCTAATAAAAACGTGTGCAATGAAAATTTAAAGGATTTCACTAAATTTTGCTTTCAAATAACTTAGCAGACATGAGCTATTAATTTCATTATTTCTTGCAATACTCTTATCTAACTTGAACTAGTAAATTGACGTAATACACAAAAAATAACGATTTATTTTTTATTTGGACTGATACTTTATACTTGGTAGATAAAAAAATGTAAATACATATTCATATTATTAAATCCAAAAGAATGGCTCTTTTCTCAAACGATTATTTCCATTTTACTATATAGCTATCTCTTTCTATCAAACCGCAACGTTAAGTGTAAGTTTATAACTAAACACCACGTGCCAAAATGATCCAAATCTTCTTGAAGAAGTTTCGCGTCTTCTATTGAGTGAACCTTCATGAATATTTTTATATAATCCGCAAACATTAAACATTTAGCATTTTTGAAACAATCAGGAGCATCGTTTATAAAAACATTAAACAACAAGGACCCCAATTGCGATCCCTGTGGAAAACCTGAAGTAACATCGATTGCGCGCGACTTACAATTGCAATTGTACTGAGTTCTGTCCGATAAATACGAATAAAACTATTGCAGTGGTGTACCTCCAATACGAAACTTAATTATTTAATTAAAAATTATTGTTCTTTCATATTAAATAAATAAATGAATACTCTTTTCTATTTATTGTTCTTTCTCCTACTAAATATATATTTCAGAAAATATGCTTCTAACTTTAGTAGTGGGGATTTACAAAAATTTCAATTCAAACAATTTTTTGTCAATCATTTTTTTGTGTGATATTAACGAGCATAAAATTTCCACTCCTAATTAAATGAAACGTATATTGGCACTAGTTAATTAATGACACCAATTTCCACGTGATTAAAATATTGTTATCATTTTTGACAACAAATGCACTGATGTGAACGGAGCGTGCAACAATTTAAAAACAAATACTTAACAGGTTGTAAACAAGGCAATAAACGTGACTTTAAAAATATATCTCAATTTTTTTTCTATGAGTTTTGAGTGACAGTTTATGTATTTTTTGTACAAATATATTTTTTAACGTAACACAATATTTATTGCTGTTTATTTTAATTATAGCAAGTGAATTAAAGTATTATATTTATTCCTACGAATATTAATTTAAATAAAAATCATTTGGTTTGTTCATAAAATATTTAATTTATTTTGACTAGTTTCGGCTTATAGCCGTAATCAAGGAATGTCCAGAAATTACATTTTTACTATATATATATATATACTGATTATGTATATGTATGTATGTAAATAAGGGCGTTCAGTATTGGAGAAATCCAGTGTCACTAATAACGTTTAAGAATTCTAAAAAATAAATATATCACTACAATTAATCCGGGTTATTCAAAATCTAAGCGAATTTTCTATTTTACTTAGATTAGATTTTGAAATTAAAATATAATGTTTAAATTTAATATTTTTTTGTGTGGATAGCCCTGAATATGTATGAAGAAAAGACATCTGTTGTAGGCAACTTAATGAACAAAACACTAAAATGTGAAAATAATTACGCTATAAAAATAATTTCGATACATATTTCCTCCTTTTAATTAAATAAATGCTATGGCTGAAAGACCTCTGGTCGATAGCCGTTTCTCTTAAGAATATATATTTGTTTTAAATTGTTTCATGTATTGTATATTGAATTAAATATGTATGTATTCTTTGGGAAAAAAGATGTTTGTATATATATAAATGTTATTTAATATAAAAAAATAATTACCGTTATTAGACATTTGTTAAAGAGAAAATAATTTATTAATTACTTAATTATTTTTAAATTCTTTTTATTTAATTTATAATGTGAAAAACTTAATCATTATCATTTGCATTTAAACATTTAAAATTAAGCATAAAATTTCCTTGTAATCTGTAATGAATAATTAATCTGATATCTGTGAGGAAAATGTTAAGTTTAACGTGTTTGTTACTTTTTATCTTATATTAAAAAAATAATAATAGAATGTGAAAATAATTAATAACGTACACGTTAAACACAACATTTTCCGTGCGGAGTAACCCCGAATAATGGCATCATAATGTGAAAACATAGATAGAAAAGAGAATTCACTTAGTCACAGTTATTTAATAAATTAAATAAAAATGATTTGGAAATAATTAATAAATTATTTCCACATTTAACTGTGATATTTGACCGTCATTACAATCAGAAGATGCGTCCGGTAAGGATCTTTCAATATTATTAATTTAATTCAATTCATTTCTTTTAATTTGATTTGATTTTGATTTAAATTGAATTAATTTGGTTTAACTTAATTTAAATCGATTAAATTTAATATAATTGATTTAATTTGACTGAGTATGGTTGATTTAATGTAATTTAACATCTTTAAATTACGTAAAGCATAGCTGTACTGACGAGGGATAGATCCCGAAACACGTGTTTGCAGATAACCTGATATTAAATATTGTTCTTTTTTGTTTTTTATATTGAATTTTTCTCGGATCAAAAATTGTTGCATGATGCAATATTTTATTTATATACAACAGCAGGAATACATTAAGTAATTGACTGTCTGTGGCGGAGGGGGGATATTTGTCCGAGAAGTAGTTGTTTTAATGTGTTTAAGGTATTTACGTAACGTAAGTCAAAATGTCGCATAGCTGAATGTGGAAATAATTTAGTAATTATTTTCAAATCATTTTTATTTAATTTGTGAAAAACATTACAAACTTAAAGAAGAAGGAAGTAATTATTTCTTTTTATTTATTTAAAAATCTGTTAAATAATGATGATATAATTATTTGTATGAGATTATAATTAAAACCTCATTGATCAAAATAACGAAAACATTAAGATTTCAAAAATATACTTGATTTGTTTAACAAAAATAAAATTTCTTAATTAACTTTTTCAAAAATGAAAAAATGAATTGTAAATAGTTTTGCAGTTGGAAAAAGGGATTGATCGAATTTTATTGAACATTGCCAGAAATTTTCCTTGTTTAATTTCATTGTAATTATTTCTAGTGTTACTGTTGTTGCATTTTATTATTTAATCAGAAGTAGAAGCCATTGACGGTTTTTTAAAGGATTAATTGATGAATGCAAAAATAATAAGGCTTAAATTTTATTTTATTTTTTTAATGTAATCTTTATTCATCCTTAAAATACATCAAATTCAACATAATAACAAAGAAAATCAACGAATCCAAATTCAAATTCAACAAATTAATGGTGTCCCTTGTAACCCCATTTCTTGTGCTCTTCATGACCACCCTTCTTGCCGTATTTCTCTCCGTGGTGGTGGTGCTCGTCGTGTCCGCCGGCCTTCTTGTGTCCGGCACCCTCGTGATAGTGAGAACCGTGCTCGTGGTGTCCTTTCTTACCGTAATGATCTTCATGATGAGCTCCCTTGTGGTGTCCTCCCTTCTTGTGACCTCCCTTCTTGAAACCATCCTCGTGGTGGAATCCTCCGTGCTTCTCGTGGTGGGCGGAATCGTGGTCTTCATCGAAGAAGTGCTTTTCCTTTTTGAATTCGTCGAGCTTGTGGACGTCGTGGCCGCCTTTGGTGCTGTGGCCCTTCTTGAAGCTGCCCTTTTCGGCGTATTTGTGTCCTTTCTCGCCTTTGTCGCCCTTGTGGTGTTCGGCGTAGTAGCCGTCGTCGTGGTGGTGCTTCTTCTTGTGGCCACCGTGTTCTTCGTGGTGCCCGCTCTTGTGTTCCTTATCGTGGTGTCCCTTCGAACCCTTTTCGTGGGAATGGTGGCCTTTGTAGCCCTTGTCGCCCTTATCTCCGTGGCTGCTGTGGTGATCAGCATGGCTTTCCTTACCGCCACCCTTCTTCCACTCATGTCCGGAAGCAGCGGTCTCCAAATCTTGAGCTTCCCGCCTATTCCTGGTGATCTCTCTGGAATAGACGACACAGGCTATCGCTGCCAGGAGGCCCAGCACGAAAATCCCTTTAGCTGACCGCATGCTTCTTGTTGTTGTTGTATTAGCTGGATCGAGTGGTCGAACTGGACTGATTTGACCGATGCCCGCCGCCGGTATTTATACCATATTTTGTTCTTCGTTTTTTGCCCGAGTGAAAACGTTTATGCTAAATCAAGTGTGAATTGTCCTATTGGTAAATTTTAATTTTGCCATTCTCTCGGAGTTGCACTAATGCTTCGCAGCGCCTTGCGGTCCGGCTTTCACCCTTTTTTCTGGGCTTTTCGGGTGATGTAAGGCACCGGCATAATCTCCGGTGGTGGTGCGTTAGTCGTTGCATTTGTGTCAGTCTGATGCTCCGTTGAATTTGTGTCAGTTCGGATTCGGCTCTTTTTCGCGCTTTCTTCTATTAACGGTAAGACTCAAATAACGTTCAAGTTTTTTCCTTACCGTAAATTAAACGAATACGTGACAGTATTTTAGACTTGCATATCATCCTCTCAATGCAAAATCTAAGTACTGTTATCTTCAATAATTATTTATTTTTGATTTTCACGTTTTTTTTTTTTGTTTTTCCAGTATAATTATTACTTAATAAATAATTATTTTTACAATAAACACGAAATGTATTAGTCTTTATCAAAACACACTTTGTCACAAAAATGTACATTTGATTGCAACAAATTAATAGAGATGTAAAATCTCTATTAATAGTATTTAATTAAATACAAATTATCTTTAGATGCATCAAATAATTTAATCAAGTCTTAAGAAATTATATTTTAAAAAATACGTAATTGCAGGGCAGAAAGACCTCCGGTCGATAGCCCATGACAGACTACTAACCCATCAATATGTATTGTAAATATAAATATTTATAAAAAATCGTAATTCTGCTGTCTGAATAAATATGTTCGCATATGTAATTATTCATCAATTCATTTGTGCGAATCATCAGAATAGTTCAGCTAGCTACCATAGATGTTGTCTTTAACTTCATCATAAATTCATAAAAGGGCAGAAGGATTTCTGGTCTATAGTCCAGACAGACTAACACTTATATTTATTGTAATTATTTATATTATGTTGTTTTGTAATATCTATTATCTGAAAGAAGATATATGTATATATTATCAATGCAATATAATATTATGATTCATTCTACAAATTATATTAAACGAATGGGATTCATCCAACTATTTATTTTATTATATAATGATAGTTTTTTTTGTATTTTTTCTCAAGGATCTGATGCTTTTTGTTCTATTTTTAAGCATTGTAGAGCATCAATTTCAGTGCAAAGGAATAAAATCGTTTTATTAACCACTCTGAGCTATTATTTAATGTCCCATAATACAGAATAGTCAAATATATATACAAATATATTTTAAAATTTGTTGATTGTTAAGGCTTTCATTTGGTTATACATACATACATATATATATATATATATATATATATATATATAAATGATTGTAATGTAAATTTTTCTATTTATATATATATATATATATATATAGAAAATCTTTATTTCTGAGAAATACGTTAAATTATATTACAATATTTACATTACAATCATAAACATCTAGTTAAGCCTCTGAAAATGGCTATCGACCATCGGTCTTTCTGCCTTGATTATACATTTTGAGTTTATTAAATAAAACACTTTTTCACTTTGTTTGTATAACTTGTTATCTTCTATTTATCTTTATTCAGATAATATACATTTTTACAAACATACAATAAATAAAATAAAATAAAATAAAATAAAATAAAATAAAATAAAATAAAATAAAATAAAATAAAATAAAATAAAATAAAATAAAATAAAATAAAATAAAATAAAATAAAATAAAATAAAATAAAATAAAATAAAATAAAATAAAATAAAATAAAATAAAATAAAATAAAATAAAATAAAATAAAATAAAATGAGAGTGTTTATCAGTCCTGGGCAATCGACCCGACTAGTCTTTCCGCACCCTTAAATATATTATATTAATTTTAATAGTAATAGCACTATTTTTTCAACACTGTTGTTAAATAACTGATGCTACAAAAACAGTCAATTTACACCTTAATAAGATATTTACATTTGAGTTTGTTAATGTTTATTACTTATTTTGTATACTTTCTGTATATATCTGTTAATAAAGATTATTATTATTAAGATATTTAAGCTTCGTGATGTGAAATGAAAAAAAAAGCACGAGACAAAACTTTTTAAATTCAATATAATTATCCAACCAGAACTTGTAAAATTTCTCCAATAAAGATAATAAAGCAAAAATATTTGAATTTAAATATTTTTTTTTTCCTAAAATAAATTTAAATATAAGACGTATTTTTGTTATTGACGATTTAAAAACTTTTTCGACATTTTTTTAATTTCCCATTATGAAGCTTAAATGTTAAAATAAATAATTTATGTTCTTGGTACCAGTTATCTGACGACATTGTTGAAAATGGTATTTGTTCCTTGATTTACTTTCCTATTAACTACTTCTTATAATTTATTTAAAAAATATATACTTGTAAATAAAAACACTTTTTAACTTTGTTTTACAACTGTTCTCACTTAATTATGTGACTATAGTTTCGACTATCTAGTAGTCATTCTCAAACTAAAAGTAAATTAAATTACATGATTACAAACAATTTATACAGTTTAAAAAGAGGGGTATACATCAAGTCAACCTGGTCATTAAAGTTTCCCTCTTTAATGACCAGGTTGACTTGATGTATACCCCTCTTTTTAAACTGTATAATTTGTTTGTAATCATGTAATTTAATTTACGCGATTAATTCTGGCTTTATGTACTTCTAGCTCTTCCAGTAATTCCATTTTACGACCTTTTACGGAAAAATGGATTGCTTATGAATTTTTATTTACAAGTGTATTTAAGGCGAGTATAACACGCATATGAAATGTGGTGTTCATTTCATTTGAAAACTATGAGTCCTAGAGAGTTGAAATTTTGACAGCTTATATTAGTCATAATTTTAATTAAAAATATGGGACTACTTTAAAAAAAAATGTTTCGTAGATATAAAAAAAATATTGCTTAAATTTTAGAAAATGAAAAAAGTACTCGCATATTTTTCAAGACAATTCTATTCTAGATATAACCTGTAAGTTTCATCAAGATATGACAACGCATGTCGAAATGGGATTGAAATTAGTTTTGAAAAATTTAGTCCAGTAAAATGCTGTCGCCTTGCGGATCTAGCCTTCGTTCAAGCTTTTGTACACTCACTGCCAAAATGACTCGACGCGGCGGTTCTCAGCTGAGAGGGCGATCATTATACTCGATAAATGAAAACAAAACCGTATTTTATTTCGCGTGAAATATTTTTAAATTATAATCCATAATTGAAATAAATTGCCAGTTTTATATACATGGATCCCAAATTAAATATTCAGAAAATAAATAAAATTATTTTTTTTAACAAAATTTTAAAAACAAAATATTAAAAATGACGAATAATTTTAACACAAATATTAATAATTTCATATTTTGTATAACCTAAAATATGAAAATCTATTATAATGGCCAAAAGCCTTACCGATAGACTCTTAACAAAATATAGATATATGTTTCATGACTAATTAAATATGCAAAATCACTATGCATTTACGGGGTGTATATGAATAAAATGGAAGAAATAATTTTCAATATTAATTTGTATTGAAGTGTTATTTTTCAGTCATTCTAGACATTGTACAGATACAAAAAATTCTTACTTATTTTTTGTACGTATGAAAACCCGTAAAATTAATAAAAGAAAAATGAAGATGGTCAACAAAGTAGTTGTTACTATGAAATAAAAAAATGTTTGTCTTGTTGACGGCATACATATTCTTGATTTCACTAAAACTGTTAAAACGACGATATCAATTTAAAATCGCACTTAACATTGTTAAAAATTTGTAAATAGTTACCAGATATTAAATACATTTTACGAGAACTAGCAAATTAACATATCACTATTATAGAGGGTTAGTCAAAATTACTAAAATTATAATTCACAAAGAGTTAATAATTTAAAAAAAATCCACTTCAGATTTATTTCAACAAATTGGTAAAAAAATATAGATTACAAAATTAATTTAAAGGATAAATCAAAAAAAAAAAAAAATAATAATGCATTTATGAATTGCTTACAACTTAAAAACAATGCATTTTATTGTAAATTAATTCCCATAAATAGTTCTTAGAATTAGTCTTACATCAATATGATAAACGCAAGTTTACCTAATTATTTTAGCAAATTAAACATAGTATATATTAAAAATGTTTTTTAAAAGATGGCTTTTTTACATCCATGAAGCTTCTATTTTAAACTGTTTTTTTTAATTCTTACGCTTACAGAATAATTTAGGTGTTCTGCTAATTTCAATTAACCCTGTATGTAAATTTTCATTGCAATAAATATTTTCGTGAATAGATCATTACTATTATTTTCATGGGGTGTTGTAAATACAAAAAATAGCACTATTGCAAGCAATCATTTTTAGTTTATAAAAAGTTAATATAGTTATTTTAACGAACTACGGCCATTGACAATGTTTAAATGTTACGAATAATCATTTAACACATTTTTTTATAAATATGAATAAAATATGTGGAGTCTCATTATTATTATTTTTTTCAATACGAATAAGTTTTATTTATAATACTTAGCCGCATATTTTTTAATCGTTTAATTCTTCAAGACAATTAATTAGATATTTCTTCCATTTTAAATAGAATTTTCTTATATTTTGAACATTCCAACGAAATATAATTGAAAATATGTTATTGCAATAATAAATAATATTGATGCTGATGGTTATCCACATATAACAGTAATTTCAAAAAATTCTGTACAACGGAGTCAAAAACAAATTTTGTATATTTTGTACCACATGCTTGTGCAAAAAATTGGATTGGAACTACTTGTTGAAGTTCCAATCCAATTTTATTTGGAATCTGCCATAATTGTAGAAGGATTTAAAAAAGTGTAGAAATGCATGGTGTAAAATATACAGAATTAGTTGGGGCGGTAACAGTATTGTTACAAAAGAACTGTTATATGAAAAACCGTACGGATAATTTACTGCGCAAAAATTGGAATGCAATTTGTAACAAATTAAAAGAATTATTTAAAAAATCAAGAACGCATCAAAATTGTGCACCATATATTTGCACAGGGCTTACATAAACAAGATATTTAAATATATGGGATGTGAAACTGTCAATTACGCCAATACATTTATTTTTAATTGTCAACGCAAACGGGAAAGTCGTACGAAAAATATAAGGGACAATAAAATAATATATACGAATAGATGTGATCCCGATGATTATTATGGAAATATTTCCGAAAATATGGAATTAAGGTTGCGGTTTAGTGGAAAGAGATAACTAAATAGTAAAATGGAAATAATCGTTTGAAAATAGAGCTATTCTATTGGATTTCATAATATGAATGTGTATTTACATTTTTTATTTACCAAGTATAAAGTATCAGTGATAAATAAAAAATAAATAGTTAATTTTCGTGTATAAAGTCAATTTACTAGTTCAAGTTAGAAAAGAAAATTGTGAGATATAATGAAATTAATAGGTCATGTCTGCTAAGTTATTTGAATGCAGAATTTAGTGAAATCCTTTAAATTTTCATTGCACAAGTTTTTATTAGCAAAAATTTAATTTAAAATTTGCTATAAATTTGATCAATTTTCATTGTTTTTCATAATTATTTTTCACAGAAACTAAACATTAAAATAATTTTTAATTCATCTGATGAAATTCCTGCTTATTTTAAGATTACTTTAATGTATAATACAATATTGTTCATTGATCACAACAACAATCTAACTCAAATTAGTGATTGCCCATATTTGTATAGCTATCTCTTTCTTCTAAACCGCACCCTTAAGTAAGGAGGATTTTGATAATAAATTAAGTCAACTGAAAATACACTACGAAAATCTCGTAAGGAAATTTTAATCATTGAACGAAATACGAGCGGACAACATTCAAATCACATTTTGGAGTTTGTCAGTTCAGATTAAAAACTAATCTGAAAAAACTGTAAAGAATATTTCATAAAATGCATTCAGCGGAAACAGTGCGACAAATTACAGATTGATACATGAAGATGTTGCAAAAGGTAAACTTGAAGAAATAACTGGATTTAAATTAGAACCTTGTGGTATATTTATAGGAGAAAATGAACTCCTTTGTTTATGTGTGATTGTCTAGAAATAGCTGAAAATTCGATTAAAAAAATCACATAATTAATTCTTTCAAGTACGAAGACAACTTGATCAGCTTAAAAGAAATATTTGTTATTTTATAGTACACTAATGAAATACATATTGAAAACATCCTGAAAAATAATTCATTTTGGGAAGAGAAAATGTTACCAAAATTGAAAAAAATATTTAAACATGAAAATTAATATTGCTCATCAATATGCAAATAAAAAAACAGAAAACAAAACAGTAATTGTTTTCTGTTGACTAATTATAATTATAAAGTTGTGTTTTTTTATTTGTATATTGATGAGCAAAATTGATTATTTTAATAATACGAAATAATCATTTTTTTTAATGATTTACCCTGTATATCAAAAGTGTAACATGACATATTTTATATTAATAATGCTTTAAATAATTTATTTATCCAATATATTAATATAATTACACAATTAAAATATAACAACATGTAGAATTAAATATTAATAATTAAAAATACTCGTAATATTCCAACAATAGTTTCTATTTATTTTTTTAACAGTTGAAATAAATATATATATAATATATAAAATAAGAAATTATCCTATGGTTTTCGAAGAAAATTAAACATTGCATTTTAAAGTATTTTTTAAGTAAATTAAATAAAAAGAATTTGAAAATAGTTAATTAATAAATTATTTTCTCTTTTGCTATTGTGACATAATGACTTATATTACATAAGTACTTTAACAAATTTCTAATAATAGACATTTGCTGTTGCATAAAAATCCCCGTTTGGGAAATTTGACACTTTGGAAATCGCCGTCAGGTGTTGGAAATGCGACCCAGCAATACATTTGTTTATAGACAAACTATTAACGGGCACGCATTTCTGATTTTTTTATTACTTCTAGAAACATTGTTTAAACTATTTCTGAAAGAAAATTGGAAAAAAGTGCGCCGTATGGGAAATTTGACACTTTGAAAATCGACGTCAGGTGTTGGAAATACGACCCAGCAATGAATTTGTTAATAGACAAACTATGAACGGGCACGCATTTTTGATTGTTTTTATTGCATTTAAAACTATTGTTTAAACCATTCTTTAAAGAAAATAGAAAAAGAAAGTGTGCCGTTTGGGAAATATTGTTTATAAAAAAAATCGCTATTTTCCGATTTTTAAAGTATATGTATTATGAATGTTTTAGAATTTATAGGAATAAATTTGATTCTGTTGTATTCAATTGACCTTGCTATTACTTATAATTATGAATAAACGGTTAAACAAGTGTTGTTTCCTTTAAATAAATATTTTTGAAAAAAAAGTCTCAGTGTGGATGTGCCGGGTTCATTGCTGGATTCATTGCCAGCGTCACACACATCTTCTAATATAATGAGTATTTTTCATTGAAAATATTATTCAGAAAAATTATTCAAATCGACAAAACCTAACAATAACGAATACATTTTATTTTAGTGATTTATTAATTTTAATTTTAGTAAATGAATACTTTTGTACTTTTGTATATAAAATTTGGATTCTATAGTTGAGGCTGTTACTTGATGAAACTCCATTATAACAGATTTTAGAAGTAAAACACAGGGTTTTGTTTTTAAGTTTCACAGATTTATTGTAGAAAACACTGCTACAATTATTTCGATACACAGTATTATCATCAAGCAACCGATGTAATCAGCTGTGTATCAAAACAATTGTATCAGTTTTAATAAATGAAACACTTTTTTACTTTGTTTGTATAACTCGGAGTTTTACAAACAAAGTAAAAAAGTGTTTCATTTATTAAAATTGAATTACAATGTATAACAAAGTAGAAGCCTCAACAATTAACAAATTGTAGCAGTGTTTTCTACAATAAGGCATCAGACAGCTGATGTATTACATGATTCTCATGATGATACTGTTGTCGAAACATTTGTTGCAGTGTGTTCTACAATAAAACTGTGAAACTTAAAAACAAAACCCTGTGTTTTACTTGTAAAATCTTGAATATTTCCCTTTAAGTTTTTTTAATGCTTTATTACTTTTTGTATTAATTGCAAACTGACCTTTTTTCTTTGTCGATTTTCCTCGGCGGATTGTGCGTACAAGTCGGCGATGCCCAGCAGACAGTCGTCGCAACGGCACACGTCACTCGACACCGAATTGACGGATCCGAAGGAGCTGGAGCTGTCCACGCTGTCGGTGCGTACGAGCTTTTTGGGCGGCGTTCCCAAAGCAGCGTGCTCCATTTTCGCAACCAGGAGAGTCTCCATCAAGGACTTGGAACGCGGATTGTGCATTTGGACGGCGCCACCCGGGGGCGGCGTTGACGAACGGACTTTCGACATTATTGTCTTATGCATTTATGTTTAAGTCTTTTTTTGTGCGCACTAGAGTATTATGTTTTGAACGTGGTTTAAATTTCACTAAATTATCATGAAGAAAATAATTAAAAAAAAAACACTTATATTAAAAACAAGGCCCTGTTTATTTTTAAAATTTCAAGTAATATCATTCTCATTGATATAATTAATGGTTTTAATATTTAGACATTGGTAGTTCATATTGTATGAAATATATATGAATAAAATATTAAAAATCAACCAATAAAACACAGATTAGATCGAATAACTTTAAATTCTCGACTAGTTTCGGGTTATTAGCCCATTTTCAAGAGAATTTAAAATTTTAAATTATCTTGAATTTTTAGCCCATTTTCAAGAGAATTTAAAATTATTAAACTAGTCGAGAATTTAAAGTTATTCAATCTAATCTGTGTTTTATTGGTTGATTTTTAATAATTTATTCATATTTATTTGATTCAAATTGACTTAAAACTAATAGAAGAGAGTAAAACATAAATATTAAAATTTAAAAAACTCCCCTGGGCAATTTGGATGTAAACATGCTTCATTAATGTTATTCGAAAGTAAAATATTGTCTCTATACTCCTACCAGTAAGAAATCCGTTTGATAGTTAGATATTAATCAATGTTTTATAAAAAATTGTTTAAAGCGCCTATAAATTATTTCTTCAAATAATTTAAATATATTACTTAAAATGCTAATTAACTTATAATTGGATAGTTACTCTGGATTTTCCACTTTTAAAGATAGGCAATAGAATTGAATATTTAAGCTGTTCCGGAAAAGTCCCATTCTCGAACATTAATAAAATTATTAATACTTATAAATTGCAAAAGCACATTCCAGAATGGTGAATGCGCCGGACGCCCGTGTGTATTAAGTTGCCTATCATACGCTTTCATTTAATGGTTCTCGTAATACTTCTGAAATAATATCCGTGGATATTTACTACTTAAATGATTTATAAAGCATTATAAATAACTGCTGTTGTTGCATTATAAATAATGCTGTTGTTTCGTATTTTGTAATATAATATAACAATATTATATTTTGTAATATTTAAATATGTGCATTTCCGAATAAATTTCTGTCTACATTTTATTATTAATAAAACACGAGTTGATTTCCTTACTTCACTTATTTATTTTCGCTGTTAGATGTACATTTCGAGCACCACGTGCTCATTTTCAATAACTGCATATTTTAAAGCTAATTACAACTGTAACTTTAATTTGGTTCTCATTGATCACTTAACGAAACATTTTAATTAATATTGAATTTGAAATTATAGGCACTTGGTTTGTTTTACTTATTTATTTATTTTCCAATTAGTTTCGACTTATCGCCATTATCAAGGAAATAATAAGGAATAATATTTTCTTAATAATGACGATAAGTCGAAACTAGTTTGAAAATAAAAAAAATAGTGAAACAAACCAAATGCCTTTAATTTCAAATTCAATATTATTTAAAACTGGTTAATATACAGATTAGTGAATAATAATAATAATAATAATCCTAAAACTAATTATATCGGGTATGTGGGCCAGGATTAAAACTAATCCCTGTCGGCATTTTTTTACAAACACTGATTCACTTTGTCAAAGTATGTCTTAGTTTCATAATTACGAGTTAAAATTGGTGAAACTGAATACAATTAAAGTTATAGAAACAAAGTGAATCAATATTTTTATTAAAACTTAAAACAATGTATAACGACGTAGAAGCCTCTATTATCATTAATTTAGGTTTACAATTATTTTTTTATTTTAATAATTTAACATTGTGCAAAGAGATTTGATGGCTAATTTTGAAATTATGGTAAGCTTTTGCTGATTTATCAGGGTTTTGATATTTTATGTGATAATTGTGTTCTTTGAACCTCTTAATTAAATTTCGTTGAGTTTAATTAATTTTTATTTTATCGCATTACACTATTAATAAAACAATCAAGCAGTTTAAGATTAAACATTTTAGAAGCAATATAAATGTAAATATTTCAGTTTAAGCCCACTAGAAAATCAACTGTTAAATCTCATCCCAAAAAAAAAAAAAAATTGTAAACCGACACCTCTCGCGCGTTATTATAATAGACACAAATCACGATCTAAGCGAGTTTTTGTATCAATGATAAGAATAAGCATTTTTATTTAGTTATGGTTGTGTGTGGAAATTGTGAAAAATGGATATTTATATCGTTGCGTACGGTGCCCGCGAGGCGCGAGGGAAATTATTTTTTTGGGGGGTGAAGTGGGGCCCGAAACGTTTTTTTGACTTTTGATTATAAAAGTACACTTATCAATGATAATAATAAGCATTTTTATTTAGTTATGGCTCTCTGTGGAAATTGTGAAAAATCGACATTTATATCGATATGTATGGTGTCTGCGAGGCGCGGTGGAAATTATTTTTTTTGGTGGTGAATTGGGGTCCGAAACGTTTCTTTGACTTTTGATTATGAAAGTACACTTATCAATGATAAGAATAAGCATTTTTATTTAGTTATGGCTCTCTCCAGAAATTTTGCAAAATCGACATTTATATCGATATGTATGATATCTGCGAGGCGCGGTGGAAATTATTTTTTTTGGGGGGTGAAGTGGGGCCCGAAACGTTTTTTTGACTTTTGATTATGAAAGTACAACGTTTTTTGACTTTTGATTATGAAAGTACACTTATCAATGATAAGAATAAGCATTTTTATTTAATTATGGCTGTGTGTGGAAATTGTGAAAAATCGATATTTATATCGATATGTATGGTGTCTGCGAGGCGCGGTGGAAATTATTTTTTTTTTTTTTTTGGGTGAAGTGGGGTCCGAAACGTTTTTTGACTTTTGATTATGAAAGTACACTTATCAATGATAAGAATAAGCATTTTTATTTAATTATGGCTGTGTGTGGAAATTGTGAAAAATCGATATTTATATCGATATGTATGGTGTCTGCGAGGCGCGGTGGAAATTATTATTTTTTTTTTTTTGGGTGAAGTGGGGCCCGAAACGTTTTTTTGACTTTTGATTATAAAAGTACACTTATCAATGATAAGAATAAGCATTTTTATTTAGTTATGGCTCTCTGGAGAAATTGTGAAAAATTGACATTTATATCGATATGTATGGTGTCTGCGAGGCGCGGTGGAAATTATTTATTTTGGTGGTGAAGTGGGATCCGAAACGTTTTTTTGACTTTTGATTATAAAAGTACACTTATCAATGGTAAGAATAAGCATTTTTATTTAGTTATGGCTCTCTGCGGAAATTGTGAAAAACCGACATTTATATCGATGCGAGGCGCGAGAGAAATTATTTTTTTAGGGGATGAAGTGGGGCTCAAAACGTTTTTTTTTTTTTGATTTTTGATTATGAAAGTATGCTTAATAATGATAAGAATGGGAATTCTTTATGCAGTTATGGTAAATTGTAGAAACATAATATAATTTTGATGTAAAAAAGAACTTTATGGAAAATTGCGAACTTGGAGAAAAAACATAATCTTTTTTTGATGGGGATGAAAAAATATAAGGGGTGAAAATTAGGGGTTGATATTTTCTGTTGTATTAATTTAGACTTTTCTTAATTGTACGTTTAAAACATTTTTCGATTTGCTTTTCTTTTCTCCGAGATATTAATTTTTGAAATCTATTGCTGGATCTATTGCTAAATTCACACCCGTCATAGAATATGTTCAATGAAATAAAATCCTCACTATATATAATTAATATAATTTTTGTAGCCTAAAATAATCTATTATAATTTGTTTCAGACAGCAAATGAAATAATTATATTTTAAGACACGCAAATTAATAGGGCAAAACAGCTTTATCCAGTAGGTAACTGGAGCTAGTAAATAGTATCTAATCTCAACAAAAGCTTTCTTATTCTTTGCCATCTTAAAAACATAAAAATCAAAAAAAATAGAGAAACGTCGTGAAAAATCGGACACACTTTTGGTTTATAAAATATTTAGCAACCTTTATTTCATACCTAACCCCTACACCACCATTATGGTAGATGGGGATTTTAGATTTTATATATATATATATATATATATATATATATATATATTTCATACCTATGCATTACACGTACATTCAAGAAGCAATAAAATATCATTAACAGTATTTAATGAAATTAAATTTTCTTAAACAAATCATTATCAGTAATAGTAAATAGAAATAAATTAGGGTAGAAAGACCTCTGGTCGATAGCCCAGGACAAACAAACCTTTATTTTAGTGTATATACTCAATGTTTGTAAAAATTTAATATTCTCAATAAAGATATTTTTATATATATATTATATATTATATTATAATATATAATTTATATATTATATTTTTATATATTTCCCGAAGACAGCAATATTTTAAATATAATATTATTATATTAGTAAATATTATTAATAATAATTGATTTATAATGAGAGAAGAGATGTATAAAAACATCTTCTATTTATGTTGACTTAATCGCTTACTTAATCCTTGAGAACCTCGGTTAAAGCCTAGTATAGCACCCCCATTCAAATTTCAGTTTTTATTCGAAAACCCCTACAAAGGGGTGTTTTTTTTTATGATAACTGAAATACGTTGGAGTGGATTTTTAGTGGTTTTAGGGGGCTTTCACTTATATTTTTCTCACAACTTAGCTCGAAAGTCGGGAGGTTATGTCACTGAATTTTTGTATTTCCGTTACACTAAAAAGCATTATTTTGTTATTTAACGCACATATTTACACTTTCATTACACTGCATCATACTTTTGTTGAGTTAAAACAGCAATTAATTGAGAAATTAACGAAAATGTATTTCGCAAAAATACGTCATTCATTGAGCGATATGTGAGATTGTTTCCTTGTGTTTTCATCTGCGAATGATCCCATTAGTTCTCAATACTGACGATAGATAGCCAACGATAAGTACAGTTTCCTACATTTTGTTTTACTTTTCCCTCTTAAGTAAATAAACGTCTTTCTATCGAGAAAAATCCTATTTTCTTTCATTTATTCTATGCAAAACCTAGCCATCACTTAACCTAACCTGACACATTTTTTAAGGGAATCACGCTTTTATATCATTTCATCTATGCAAAACCTAAACATTACCTAACCTAACCTGATACCCTTTTTAAGAAAATCGTTCTTTTATGTTTTTTTATCTTTGCAAAAGTTACACAGTGCTTAACTTAATAACCCTATTTCTACAGACATATTTTCTACAACCAAAATTGTATCGCTATCTCGTAGCCGTATTTCGTATTGTACATGCTGTAGACTCTACGTAAAGCGTCAAGTTTGAGTGGTGTTACGCGGCTAACTTCACGCTGCAAAGGTGTGTGCTATACTAGGCTTTAGCCAGAACCTCCAATGGTCGAAAATCAGCGAAATAAACCAAACGTTTTAAAAAAAATTGTGTTCCATTAAGTTTTCATTAATTAATTGATGAAAATGTTTCCTATCCTGATAATTTAATAAAAGATAAATTTTCAAATTACATAATTAAGAAAAAAATCAATTTAATACCTCCACCATATTCAAATACAAAATTAAAAATGTTATTAGGTAACACATTTTTGAAAAATAATCCTTTAAAAAAATAAAAAAAAGTATTTATTAAATAAAATGGAACAATTGTACAAAATTATATGTAGGTTAAACTACTAAAAGTGTTTTAACTAGATTTAAGGAACACATTTACCATTTACGGAATATACATTTCCGATAGAAAATGTTAAACTTTTTAAATTTTCAAGTGAGTCACAATTAAACAAGTTGGATTCTGTAGAAATGGAAAACAAAAACATTAATAATATTTTGATATTAGTTCCCCATTTTAGATCTTATTATTTCATAATAACATAATAATTTATTGATCATTGCTAGAAATATTCCTTGTTTAATTTAATTGTAATTTAAATAACTGCAAATGTGTGAATCATATTTGTTTCATACATACATACATAAACATCTTTATTTCTGAGATTGGAATATACAATTACAATACAATAACTAACAATACACTAACGTTCACAATATATTTCCAACTCTGAAACTGGCTATCGACCAGTGGTCTTTTAGCCTTTTTTGTTTCATTTCATTTATTTCATAAATTTTAGTACGTTATATATAATTATATTTGGTATTAGTTTATAGTTAAAATTATTTCTGATTATTTTATTTTATCACTATTGCGTTGTAAACACCATAATAACTTATTTTTTATATTTATTAAAACTTCAACTACTGAAGATGGAAATATAGTATCCGAAATATATCCAGTTTTATAAAAGAATAAATAGGAGAAAGGACAACCATTTTTATTTAATTTAAATAATTAAATAAAATATACCCGTTTTTTTATTCATGTATTAATATAGTAAACATGTTTCACTAGCTGATTATTGCATTTAATTTGTTTCTCTGATTTTTCATTATCTTTGTGAATAACTATAAGTCGAATAAGTCCGACTAGGAGAGAATAAAGAATAGTAGTGAAATACAGTGTTTTCCATTCAATAATCAATGATGTTTAAAAATCTACGTTTCGAAAAAAAAAACCTTTCCTGGTTTTACATAGACTTTATAATAAAGTAATTTATTCTTATAATAGATATATTATTATTATCTTTATTTACGGAATTCACTTATTTTACAAATGTAAAAAAAAAACACAATTAGCTATATATAAACATATGTAGCCCAGACTCATTATTTTACCAAATGAACACAAATAATAATAATAATAATTTTATTACGGAATCACCTTTTTACAAAAACAATACAATATATATATATATATATATATATATATATATATATACTAGTGTTACAATCAATCAATGTATATGCAAGTACAAAAAAAGTACAAAATCAAAGTAATTTCTCAAGTTGACGCTTAAATGTAATGAACGTACTCCCAAATATATCAAATTTAATATCACAGTTGAGTAGGTTAATACATCTTATTATTCTATTCAAAAGTGAATAATTTTGCTTACAGGGACGTATATTGAAAACCGCCTTGCTTCTGTTAAGTGAATAATTTTGTTTATTGAAAACCGCCTTGCTTCTACATTTCAGCAAATATGGGTTAACATTAAAACTAAACAAATTTAATAATTCCGAACATTGAGTTTTACCTGATATCAATTTATGAAAAAAATAAAGAAATTAAACAACATAATATACTAAAAATCGTAGGAAATAAAATATGTACAATAAAGTAGATGCAAATTATAAATGTTTTATTATTGAATACAATCTAATATTCACTTTTTTCATTCTAACAATTTTCAAATCAAAACACTTACACAACAATTTTCCTTCGGTAATTTGACCGCTTAAGAACAGATTTCACGTGTGATAATTCACGTTGATAAATGGCAGACATTTAAATTGTATTATAATTGATAATTGCCACAGCGACCTTCGTTTAGATATTTTTTTTTTCTTCTTTTCGTTCTATTCATCTTTTGATAAGTAGATATACCAGTTTTCGGATCCATTCGAAAAGCGCCAAAAAATTCTAATTGGGATCAATAACGCGTGGGCGTAGCCTTATTTTTTCTTTATAATTAATGACCTCTTCGGAAATCTTGAAAAAAATATATATATATATATATTTATAAACGGAGACCATTTATGGGA
Source organism: Philonthus spinipes (assembly GCA_963082785.1). Taxonomy (NCBI): domain Eukaryota; kingdom Metazoa; phylum Arthropoda; class Insecta; order Coleoptera; family Staphylinidae; genus Philonthus; species Philonthus spinipes. The sequence continues at coordinate 25,336,604 of OY720299.1, read as the reverse complement.
TTCGAATTGTAAATGTTGTTCAAAATTAATTAAAACGTTGATTTAATTATAAAATATGTTAGCTACTTTTTTGTTGTGTCTTTCACTGTGTTCCTATTAATTATTTCGTGAGACATGATTGAAAATTATATTTGAAACACAACTAATTCTTTAATTAAGTTTTTCGAGAAGAACCATACCAAGTTAGGAAAAGTGTTGGTAAATAATAATAAAACCAGATCATCCAGCTTTAACTTTATAATTTCGAATTTACGTGAAGTGATTGATCACAAAATTGAAAAACTGTTATTCCTTACTTCACTTTTAAAAAAAAGTGAAGTAAAGAACTGTTATTCTTTACTTCACTTTTTTTCTTTCTATTTTGTCAGCTTTAACTTCAAGAAAAGTAGCCTTTATGAAATTAAATGTGATGACTACAATTCTATTTATATTGGTCGGTAATTCAAAACAATTTTAAAACATCACAAAAAAAATCACAACCGGATTCACAAAATATTGAATAAAAATATTATTTTAACAATAACAATGTCAGAATTAATTGTAGAAAAATTTAATGTACAACATTAAGGAATAATTTAAATTAATTAAATATAAAGTGGAAAAGAAACATCTCTGATGAGATTTGAACCCATGTCCTCCGATTGCCGGTCGAGTGCGGGTTAAAATCCCATCACAGATGTTTCTTTTCCACTTTATATTTAATTAATTTAAATTATACCTCAATGTTGTACATTAAAATTTTCAACAATTCATAAATATAAATATAATTTGAAAGGAATAACAATTTAAGTTAAATAAAGAATGTCATTCACAAAAAGAATCAGTATCACAAAGTAATGGCTTCAATCATTAATTATGAGCTTTAAACGTTTTTTAAAACTCGAAATTATAATATTAATAACGATATAAATAGAAAAGAGTATTCATTCACTTGATCACAGTTATTTAAATATATTAATTAATTAATGTAAATATCCATAGAAATTTTAATAAAACAAATTTTAAAATCTCTTGAAAATGGGCTAATAACCCGAAACTAGTCGAGAATTTAAAGTTATTCAATCTAATCTGTGTTTTATTGGTTGATTTTTAATAATTTATTCATATTTATTTCATACAATATTAACTACCAATGTCTAAATATTAAAACCATTAATTAAATAATTTTTATTTGATATATTAATAACGAATTAATAACAAATAAATTACTAATCAACTGTTTATGGAGACTGTTTTATTAATTAAATAAGATATTCTTGTCCATTCTCTCACTTATTTTATTTACTGAAGACGTTTTATCATATTTATTTACTTATTTTCATTAAATTCCACGTAAACATAATAAAAATGGCAAATTTCTGTTATAGAGAAAAGAATTATAATTTTATCATTGCAAAAAAAAATATACTTACAGTAATACATCGTAGGTTGTGATGTAATAATTATCAAGCAGTCATAGCTCTACGTGGAAAATAAATCACCGTGTTACGTACGAAATTGTATAATGATGCGATGATGAATAATGCATGGAGGAAAAATTGAATAAAATGAAAACACCAATTAACCGCCTGGGAAAATGTGAATGATTTATCCGAACATGCGATTGTATTTTTTTTATTCTCATACCAAACACTGATTTATAATTGCTAATGTACATTTTTGTTGATAATATTAAATAAAATAATTTCCATCTACAAAACTATACATTCGTGATTTGGTTATTACTATTAATGTTTGTGAAAATATCCGCTTGTTCTAATGAAATCACTTTTGTTTTTACTAAAATAAATATTTTATTATGTATATTTTACCAAGTGATAAATGAGGAAAAAGTTTACAATATTGTAATGAAAGTCAAAGAAGAAACTGGAAAGATCACTCTGGAATGTTCCACAGAGCGCGCGACGGTAAACGCGGCATTATCGAAAGTTCCGGAAAGTTCAAGAAACAAGCGCTAGTGGCGCTGCAATTAGTCAGTCTATCACGAACGTCCGAGTGCTCAACATCTCGTTGAAAATAAATAATGACAATGTGATGTTAATAAATGTGTTAAATATAGTCTAAATAAATAAATAGACATTGTTTTATTTATTTCCGAGTCTGATTAAACCCGATTTCGTAACAATATTGTGGAAATATATTTTTGTAATCAATTGAAAAAAATGTGAAACCGTTAAATATTTTTATTTAAATATACAAATTCATATACCATGAAAAAATTACAAATTATTAAAAGAAATTAAATAGATTTAAAATAATTTATTAATTATTTTCAAATCATTTTTATTTAATATATTTAAATAACTGCGACCAAGTGAATGAATACTCTTTTCTATTATTAAAAGAAATGTTAATTTAAAAGTAAACAATAAATTTTTTATACAAAAGAAAATATTCGCACGCTTGATGCGAACATATTTCAAAAAATTATTGAATCCTCAATTATTTAATAACCAACCCAACGAGCAATTTATAAAATCCCACTCAAACCTCCTTCGACTATTAACAGTATAAACTTAAATTTAACCTTTTCAATAAAAAATAATACACGTAATTCAACATTATTACAGAAAACCAACCGTCCAATCATTACTCCACGCGGACTATCATTATAGGCCATTATCGTGATTTCATTAAATTCCCCGGCCCTTTGCGCCGTCGGACAATTTTCATATTTTACATTAATTTATTGCACGGTGAAATTTTCAGGTTGCCCGTTTTAATAAACTGCGACTGTTCCGACATCCTCAAATTGCGATTGATGGTGATTGCAACAGTTGCAAATTGCAACAGGGCGTGCGATGAAAAATAAAAGAGAAATATAAATGACACACCTCTGCTCGACATTCCTCGTGGCGTGTTTATCAGTCTCGGAAACGCGCAGTTATTTTATGCGTTTATAAAGCGGGCGTTATTAAAAGGCGAATGTGTGTTTGGAAATTATTTAAGTCGGATTTTATTTAAATTGTTGTAAAGGGAATTAAATTTAATGATTTATGAAATTAATGGCACATTTTGGTCGTACACAACTATTAAAATCACATGTAAATCCCTACCAAAATAACGGAATTCATATGACAAGGTATTCTGAATAAGACAAATTTTGTAAAATTAAAAAAAAACTGTTGGTTTTATTTGCAAATACTATCATAATAAATGGAAGGTAACGCAAGCGCCATCTATTTTGTAAAATTAAAAAAAAATGTTGGTTTTATTTACAAATACTATCATAATAAATGGAAGGTAATGCAAGCGCCATGTATTTTGTAAAATTAAAAAAATGTTGGTTTTATTTACAAATACTATCATAATAAATGAAAGATAACGCAAGCGCCATCTATTTCCTAAATAAATAGTATATTACATTTTTTTATAAGATAGCTATCGACCACTGTTCTTTCAGTCCTTGTCCTTTGTCACGTATGTCAGTTAGTCATTTATGTGGAATGAATTGAGGATGTTTGAATTTTAGAGGAATATTTTTAATTATCAAATAATTCAAAATGAGGCGATGTACATGAAATATTTGCGAATTTGACCATGAGGCATAATGGTTTATGTCTCCAACATTTGTAGGTTAATATATTCGATTGTTCTGTGGAGAATTTATAGGATACATTCGGGATGTACTTTGGCTCGGTTGTAGATGAGGGTATTATTAGATAGATTATGAAGTGGGTTACTTGGATGTAGGATTTTTGTAAGGAACCTTAGGGATGAACGTTCACTCACTTCGATTTTGTAAAGAGTGGGATTGGGTTATGTGGTAAAAAGAATGGTTAACCAAATTTAAATTTCCCCATTCCACCATTGCCGAATTAATCTCAGAAACATCCTCTGACATAATCATCCTAATTGGACATTATCATACACGCATTTATCTATTCATAGCATACTGTAATCACATTTTTCGCGACAACTTAATCGGCATATTTTTTAACATAAACGTTGGCAGAAAGACCTCGCGTCGATAGCCTATGAAAAGACAATTTCAAAATTATTTAAAGTGTATTATACAATTAATGTAAAAGTCCCTGAATAAAGATTTTAAAAATAAAATAGCCGAAAATAATTTTTGAGATATCACTTAAATTTTATTCGAATTTATGGAAAAATTAAATTATAAAAAAAAATATTTTTTTTTTTAGTATTTTTATAAAACTTTCTGAGGCATTTAAAGAAAATAATTCTCCATAGTTTTTGAGGAATGTTCACTTGAACGTCAAAAAAGGGGATTTTCATACGATTTTTTTTGGTAAATTGAAATTACAAAAATTACAAATTGATTATTTTCTCGGATATCATTATCAATCTTTCTGAGGATATCAAACAAAACTAGCTCTTTCAGAATATGATAAGGGCTAAAAATACCCAATAAATAGTTTTCGAGATATTTTCACTTGTTTACACTCAAAAACGAATATTAATCGATTGTTTCGGTAGATTAGATTTACAAAGATCATAAATTTAATTTAAACTAAAAAAACACTTAACTTGTGGCTTACCCAGCGTTGTTGTGAAATATTGTGCTATGGAAATAATAACACCGCTAATACACATAATTAATAAGTCGCTACCTCATGGCATAATAATAATGTTAATTATTATTATTATGCCATGAGGTAGCGTATTTATTAACGGAAATTCACCATTTAACAAAATATTATATAAATAAACACATCAAATAATATTATAATTAAGAATCGTGTGTATAATTAACAGTAAAAATAAAACAATATTACATACTACTTCTAACAAAAAATATATAAATTAGCAGCAAAAAATGCAAATATAAATATTAAAGCAGATCCCAAGCGGTCCATAGTATATACAAATGTAATGTGAAACTAAATAAAACCAACTATGCAGTTAATGTTTAACGGCAATCTCGGTGTTAGCAAGAGATGCAATAGCATTTTATCACAGGCTGGGTACATATATAAATTCACACAAACATGTAAATAGAAAATATCAAACTAAACAAAGCAATACAAATTAAAAACAAATGTATTTAAAATATCATTAATAAAACGAAATTAACGAATCACAGATGAAATCACAGAAAAACTTCAAATGCTAAGGCAAATGTGTGTGTGTGTGTATGTGTACTCTTTCTGTGATAATTTGCCTCAGCATTTGAACTTTTTCTGTGATTTCATCTGTGATTCGTTAATTTCGTTTTATTAATCATATTTTAAGTACATTTGTTTTATATATATATATATATATATATATATATATATACAGAGAGCTTTTTTTATCGGTATACATTTCCCCTATGTATACCTGCAAAATAGGCGAATCAAATGCATTGATGTATGTGTGTTTAGTTGCCTATAACACGCAACTAAACACACATATGCCAAATAATCAACTAAACATTCACACATTAATCGGTTCAATGCGTTTGACTCGCATTTTTGCAGGTATACACATCTCCTAATGTATACTGATAAAAAAACCTCCCTGTATATATATACATAAACCTCAGAAAAATGCATATTCCCTAATAAACTCAAAATTATTTCTTGGTTTGAAAATTTACGGGAAGTTGTAATGAATTATAATTAAAATAAAACACTGAGAAACATTTACTTCACAAATGCTTTTATTTAGCTAAATGTACATTTCGAACGCTATGCATACATTATCTATAGTATACTCTAAGTTATTGATTGGACAATTTCCAGCGGGGTACATGCTCGGGAAGTAGTTGTTTCAATGTGACCAAGTGAATGAATACTCTTTTCTATTTATGTTTCAATAGATGTTTGTAAAACTTACAGTGAAAGTAATTTTTGTAGCTGAAAAAAGATATTGATCATTGCAAAAATTATTCCTTGTTTAATTTCATTGAAATAGTGAAGAAAGGAATAAAATATAAATATTATAAATCAAAATAAAGGTAAAAAATGTTTTCAATGCTATTTAATTATCTTAAAATCTAAACGTAAAACGTGTAAAAAATCAAAATATGTAAAGAAAAAAATAAATTAAAAAAACAATTAGTGTTATTATATTGAAAAATACAAAAAAGAATTTGGAAAATGTGAATTAAAAAAAAACTTTTTTTGACAAATACAAACGAAAATAAAGGTGGTATAACCGCTACAAACGATGCTCTTTCGAATGCAATTTGTTTCTTTCGAATATCTTGAAAATTAAAAAGAAAAAAACTTTGCAAATGTGCGATTTCCAAAAACATTTTTTATTTCTAGCGAACTCTTTAAGGTATAAACGAAAATAAAGGTGGTACAAACCAGCTCTTTATATTCATCCCTTTTTAGCCTTTTAGGTACAAACGAAGAAATGTGGTTTTCTAAGGTACAAATGAATGGCGTCATCAGTTTTTTTTTAAGTTGGGCGCCAGGTTCTTATCGGTTAAGCAACCGTATCCATCGGGTGACAATAGAAAAAAAAAATGGAGAACATGCCCAATCACAAATATCTGTAATAACCACCGGTTTACCCCAAGGAAGCTTGACCGTACTTACACTCTATCTACAGGGTGGTGTCATTTGTATGGTTTTAACAGAGAAAACCTATTTTTAGACCAGATAGAGAAAAACCGACTAAGGTGTCAGGATATCGATTTTTAAGAAACGTTTATTCGTAAAAATATTGTATTGCAAAATCTTGAATGGTTGCGTTTCTCGATTTTCTGTCATTTTTAAAAACGGCTTCTTTATTGATCACAATAATTTATTTCTATAAAAACGTACTTTTTTTTTAAGCAAAATCCAATGGTATACTCAGATTTTTTCTGCATATCACGAATTTTGAAAAATAACATAAAGTTTTTATACGGACATCAAAGTCGGCTATGGTCTAAACAAAATATTTGTTAGCGCCAAAAATCGTTGTTGTTTAACAATTACACTTTGTGCCCTCGCACTTGTGGGGAGCGGGGGTAAGTCGTGCCCTCGGACAGATAAGAGAATCAGATCTAATATAGTTTCACTTGGTACCACGGGACCAAGATTGACGTGCATAATTGTAAATAAAGTGTACTTGTTAAACGACAAAGATTTTTTGGAACCACCACACGGAGCAACCCATCCACGCTCAAACAATATTCTTTCTTCACTGTTTACAACAATATATAACTATGACTATTTATGTTTAAAATTAACGGAGATATTGCGTTTTTTTTTTTAATTTTAATTAAGTTAGCTGTGGAAAATAACAAAGGAATATAACTACTTATTATAAGTCTAAAACTCAACAGAAAACACAGTATCAACAATTATCTAAGGTGTTCAAACTGGACCCCTCCTTGTACGATACACATCTTCTGCACATAACACTACAATTATTTATGAGTTCAATGGGGTTGATAATACACCACCATGTACTTTACATTAACGATCTTATTGCAATCCTAAATAATAACAAACAAAATATAATTAACTATGCAGATAATATACAATAATTTGCAACAACTATAAATCGACGCTTATTTTTTATTTATTAATAATTAATAATCAAAAAACAAATGTTCTGGTATTCAACAGATACAATAAAATAGAAACACCTAGTATTATACTATACAATACTGTACTTAATATAATGTAAAAGTCCCTTGAATAAAGATATTTACTACTACTAGAAATACATAAATCAATTTACCTTAACGACATTACTGTTGAGCTATCAAATTCAGTTAAATTCCTTAGGGTCGAGATTGATGACAATGTCAGTAGGCTTGGGCAGATAAACAAAACAACAAAGAAACTAATCTCAGTACTGTACAGCATAAGAGAACTGTCAAAATATCTAGACAAAAGTGTACTAAAAACTGTCTACATTTCTCATTTTGAAAGCATCATGCGATACGGGACAATCTTTGGGGAAAGCAAATCTGATGCCAACAAAATATTTATATTGCAAAAAAGCAATACGAATCGTTTTCAGTTTAAACAAAAAATAATCTTGCATTGTAATATTCGGAGAAAATAAAATTAAAACCTTTTATGGAACCTACATCCACGAAACAATATTGTTTTTCCATAAAAATACTAAAGGACATGACAATAAATTAAACAATTATAATATAAGAACGAATAATTATATATATATCCAAAACACACATTAAAATCGAAGTTTATTACTCTGTTATAAGGTTTAACTCACTGACTGGGAACATAAAAATGATGTATTATGTAATTCAATGTCTGGCGGGGAATTTGCCAGAGAAGTAGTTGTTTCACGTAACGTAACGTTTTGACTTACCTAACGTAAGTCAAAATGTTACAGAGTTAATGTGGAAATAATTTATTAATTATTTCCAAATCATTTTTATTTAATATAAAAACGAAGTAAAGAAATTAAAAGACAGCTTAAATAAATATATATTAGAATATAATCCATATTCGCTACAAGAATTTATGAATTCGTAGAACAATATATATGCAACATATAACATTAGTTTTAGTTAATTTTATGCTATTTTCACTTTGTTATCATTGGAAAAGAGTATTCATTCACTTGGTCACAGCTATTTAAATATTTTTATTTATTTAGACTTATATAACATCGTTATATGTTCCTCTCTTCTTCTCAGTGTGAGGTGGCTATTTAAATAAATTTATTTAATTTATGTTCACTTTGTTTATAAATGACACTTTTAAATAAAGACAAATTCTATTTTAATATTTTCTGGGATATCCTTATGAAATTTTGTGAGGATAACGAGCATTGCTTTTTCAAAATATATAAAAAAAACTGAATATACGCTATCGATGGTACTTCATATATTTTCACTTCATACCGAGGCAAATTATTCGTTATTTTATATTGAACAACAAAATTAAAGAAAGTGAAAATGAGAGGAAAAAAAAAAGAAGAAATATAGCATTAATTAATTTGACGTTTAATTAATCCTCGCAGTCTTCGGGATTCTTGTAGCAAGAGTATGTTTTTAGTTCTAAGCAGGGACTAAAAACGAAACGAAAACGAACTTATCCACTTATCCATGCTTTATGAGGATGTCAAAAAACTTGCTCTGTCTAAAGGGCAGAATTTTATTCGAATATTCAGTAAAGTACTAAAAATCACAACTTGCTTATTTTAAGGGATATCTTTATTTAACTTTATGAGTATGACAAACAAAACTTACTCCTTCAGAATATACAAAAATGCCCCATTCATAGTTTTTAGGATATTTGTAATGTAAAAAATACAAATTTTCTTCTAATTTTCAGTAAACTGGAATGAAAAAATCACAACTTCATTATTGTTTGGTTTATCTTTATGAAACATTCTGAGCTCATAAAAAAAGTGTTGTTTAAGAATATGTAAAAATACCCAATCCATATTTTTTGACTGCTCTTTAAGAATATGTAAAAATACCGTATCCATATTTTTTTATTGCTGTTTTAGATTATGTAAAAATACCCCATCGATATTTTTTGCGATTAAAATATTTACACGCTTTTCTATCTACTAAATTGAAAATACCCCACGAAGGGAACGCTTTTATGATACAAGAATTAAATTCCTGTATTCCTGTATATATACAACCATGTTATTTTTTAGTAACTTCTGGTTTAACAATTTAAAAAACGAGCGAAAAAATTAAAATTCCATTCTTAATACACACATAGTAAACACAACAATTGCTAACAAATTTGATATTCCACATAATCAAATAACCTTGCGCGCTCAGCGCGCGATAATTTGTACTCTATGAAAACACCGCAATAACATTGATAAAGAATGTTTGTTATTATTCGGCCCATTATTCTATTAACCCGTCGATTTTAAAGAGTTAATCGCGTTTTTTTTTTCGGTTTTATAAAAATAAATAATCGAAATTGATGTTTGATAAATATTTGTGTAATATTTGTTTTCCCCGTTTTTATTTATCTAAAACAAAATAAAACCACCGGTGTTTCCTGAAAACTAGGAAGCGATTGTTATTGTTACGTCTGTTGTGGGTTCCGTGAGATAAGATATATATAAGGTTTTTTTTCTAATTCAGAAATTGTGGATTTTGAAATACGCCAATTATTACATTATTTAGTTAATATATATACAAACATCTTTATTTAGACAATATGACAACATTTATTAAAATATAAAAATTAATATTAACAAAATGTATTATAATAATATTATAATTATATATATATATTATTATATATTATTTATTTTGTTAATTTGTTATAATAAATTGTAAATCGCTCAATATATATATATATATATATATATATATATATAAAATACAATTAGTTAACAACGACATCGGAAAAACGTATATTTCGTAAATGTTTTTTGAACTGCGGAGAAGTTGAACCAAATAAAATAAAATGTGGATTATCACCTATTACATTTGCGTATCGAGATATACGATTATTTGGATTATTTAATCCATAATTGGTTGAGTGAAACCCTAGGCGAAACAACTGCCTTTTTTTAAGTGGTACAACCTACAGCAATAAATAAATACTTCTATTGCATTCGTTACTTATGTAACATTTATAGAAACATCCGAAGAATTTCTGAATAGAAAATACCACAAATCACAATGCCCGTTATTTTTTTTTTTTTCTTATTTCTTACTTCTCTCCTTTTCTTCATCAATATGAAATTATAACCTTTATGGAGAAAACTCGATATCGCGATTCACGCGGAAGTTGAGTAATTCACTCGCAGCTACGTTCGCTGAATTCCACTTTCCATAAGTGCAATAAAAAAAAGGAAATTTATTCGATGCAGAAAAACACAATTCTCACCCAGTTTGCCTTTATATGGCGGCCAATAGTAAATTGCCCGCAATCGCATGCCAATGGGCAGACGAGGAGATATGTGGTGGATTTGTAAAATGAGGAGCGGGTTTGAAGTAATGTTTAATTTATTACGTAACGTGCGAGGTAGCGTGATAATTAAAACGGACGGAAAAAAATTAATAAAGTTGATGTGTTTATTAATGATTATTTTCTTTGGTTTATGACTTTATTTTAAAGATATTTATGATGGAATACGCGAAATTCTTGTATATAGAAACTGTATTATTGCTCGTATTTGCATTCATTACATTCATTTTTTCTGTAATTGGATATGTATATATAAATAATGAATAAAAACTTAAAAAAAACTTGGCATGATCTTGAAGCAATAAAACTCCCCAGATTTTTCGATGGGAAATTTAACTTGTCTACAATCATTGTTGATTATTCTGTAGTTTTAAGCGAGGGAAAAATGTTATTGTGCAGTATCGATTGTACTACAAAGTGAAACTATTATAGCTAGATACTATTTGGGTGGCCTTACGGCCTTTACCAATCTATTAGGGATCTTAACTATTTCAGATGACTCTAACTTCACCTCCTTAATTAATACTACCATGATTGACAATTGGGTATAGCTTTTTGTGCTTGATTTTGTTTCTTCATCCTGGCAGAATCTGGATACTTATAGACCCATTTTATTCATATTTTTGTTGAGTCTACAGTGGATTGTTAATAGACAGTCCTGACCTTTTTTTACACTGGTGCTTCACCCATCAGTTTCTGACCTGTGTCTCTGTCTAGCTACTGGTGCAATTCGCGATCCCACAGAAGGCTTCCGGGTCAGTGAATGCCTTTGACGAGCCTTAAGGGTGCGGTTTAGATGAAAGAGATAGCTATATAAATATTGGCAATCACTAATTCGAGTTAGATTGCTGTTTTGATCAATGAATAATATTGTATTATACATTAAAATAATCTTAAAATAAGCAGGAATTTCATCAGATGAATTAAAAATTATTTTAATATTTAGTTTGTGTGAAAAACAATTATGAAAAACAATGAAAATTCATCAAATTTATAGCAAATTTCAAAATATATTTTTGCTAATAAAAACTTGTGCAATGAAAACTTAAAGGATTTCACTAAATTCTGCATTCAAATAACTAAGCAGACATGACCTATTAATTTCATAATATCTTGCAATTTTCTTTTCTAACTTGAACTAGTAATAAATTGATGTAATACGAAAATTAACGATTTATTTTTTATTTAGACTGATACTTTATACTTGGTAGATAAATGTAACTACATATTCAAATTATTAAATCCAAAAGAATGGCTCTTTTTTCAAACGATTATTTCCATTATACTATATAGCTATCTCTTTCTACTAAACCGCAACCTTAATTAACTAACTCGTCGGCTTTATCATTTCCAACACAACCCTTGTATGCCATTACAAAGTCACCTTTTCGTGCTCACCTATTTCGTTGAGGGCAATAACACATTCCTACGCCAGTTCTGAAGCCCTCGGCAGTCTAGGAATACAGCTATTGTCTTAACTTGCTAATTTCTGTGATGCAATTGTGAAATGCAATCGCATTCTGCCTGAAATACTGTTGTTTCTTTCGCTAGGCTGATTGAAATTACTAACTTCGATTTCTTGTTATATATACCAACCCTTACTCCTTTTTGGTTTTTGAAGCATCTGTACACCAGTTCGATTCAGCCTTGGTGGGATGACCGTTTAGTAATTTTTGTTAAAGTAGTACGTGACACCACTTGGCACGGATGTGAAGTTAGCCATAGATTTCAGCCATAGGTTTTCAAATCTATTTATCTTGAATATGTATAGAAATAATGAAATTTGAAAATCTATGGCTAACTTCACATCCGTCCACTTGGCATTGGATTCGCCTTCAGATCCGCTTCTAGAATTAGATAAGCTTTCCCATGCAGTTTGCTTACATTAATTTATATATTAGTTGTATAACTTTGCTTCCGCCCTTTTCTTACAGATGGTTTTAGCGGTAAGTAGATGTCAAAATAAATAGATTATAGACGTCATGCAATAAAGTTGGATTGTTAATAAATGAAGCTTCAAATATGTTATTCATTGTTTATAAAATAAATAAAACACTTTAAACTTTGTTTGTACAATACAAAAATTATATTTATTGTGACTATAGTTTTAACACTTGTCTTTATCAAACTAAAAGTTTTAGTTCATTCAATAAAGTTGGATATCTTTTAATATAACCTATTAGAAACATTGGCCGTTTTACGTCTGTATCATCAAATTATTCTCGATTAAAGATGTCAGTTTACGAGCCAAATTTTCGTCATTGTCATTTTTTGCTTCAATATGAAGATATCTGCAGCTAAGGCCCATCGGATACTCTCAATTATACGTTATTAGCGAAGGAAAGTGTCGTGAGTGGTTTCAACGCTACAGAAACGGTGATTTTCACGTTGAAGATTGGCATAGCAGCGTAAACAAAATGGTTTTCGAAGATGCAGAAACGTAGGTATTACTCGATGAATACTCGTGTGAAAGTCAAGTAGAATTGGCACGTTCATTAATAGTAATTCAACGAGTGATTTCAAAATTACTCTAAAAAATGGTTTGCAGTTATAGTACTTGTGGAGGACATTTGTAATTGTTATAAAAAAAAACAATTAGAAATGTCTTCCGCATGTACCCTAACTGCAAACCCAAACCATGTTTTTGAGTCATTTTTAAATTGCTTGTTAATTTTATGCAATAACTCTATTTGATCTTAGCAAGGCCTTCGACTGTGTCCCTGGTGATGTTCTACTGCTTGCCAGCACAATTATGTCTGTGTTTACAACTACTTTGAGGCATCACTTCCTAATTTGTTTGTATTCCACACTTTCATCGACAGATACAGGTGAAGTCAGTGTGCGTTAAACAACGGTGCTCGATGTTTCAACCAAAAAAAAGTTCCACACCACTCTGGAACTCACAGCATTGTTTTATATCCAACTTTTTTCGGCAGACAAAAAGTTACATTTAATATTCCAACACATAGAACCAATTATATACTGAAATCGCCAATACTTATTATATGTATTGTTTTTAATTCTTTACTTCCTTCTAGCGATATATTCTATTCATTTATATTATATTATATTATATTATATTATATTATATTATATTATATTATATTATATTATATTATATTATATTATATTATATTATATTATATTATATTATATTATATTATATTATATTATATTATATTATATTATATTATATTATATTATATTATATTATATTATATTATACACACACGGCTGGATTTATGTATATTGTCTTGTAATTGGGATGTATATTTCCTGTTGGGCAATAAAGACTTATTATTATTATATTAAATATTATACAGGGGGGAGTGGATGTAACCCAAGTCCATAAATCGTTGCAAAGAAGTTCAGAAAATCCCTTTACTTTCAGAATAAATGTCTGGCTTGATGCTTGTTAATCATGCAAATATTATTTGAATAAAAATTGTTGGCCTTTCGCCTACTTATTTTTTTTATTAAACTACATATATTTCGGAAACCATGTTTCCATCTTCAGTAGTTCAAGTTTCGATAAATAATATTTATCGAAATATATCTAGTTTAATAAAAAATAAGTTGGAGGAAGGACAACTATTTTTATTTAAGTAATTAAAGTCTCCACAACCAACATAAAGAAGATTAGAATACAACATTAGAGGGTTTTGCAACAAAACGACAAGTTAAGAAAACGAGAGGGATTTTTAGAGCAGTTCAGGAAGGAGGAAATGCTCCACAATGATTTAATAAAACTTGACAACAGTACGAAAGTTGTTCAGGATTTCGTAGAGCTGCCACAAGAGAAGATTACACCTCCATAAAGTTGGCACTTCCACTTCGCCAAAATCAAATAAAAATATGCCCATAATTAAGGACTAATTAAAGAATAATTTAATGGCTCTTTTTTCAAACGATTATTTCCATTTTACTATACAGCTATCTCTTTCTACTAAACCGCAACCTTAATTAGCTAATTCGTCGGCTTTATCATTTCCAATACAACCCTTGTATTCCACTACAAAGTCACCTTTTCCCATAATTAAAGACTAATTAAAGAATAATTTCTACCCATGTTTGTTTCTCATTGTTTAAACAATTTATAACTAAAAAAAGTACTTTTCATAATTAATAAATAGAAATGTAGAGACAAATAGGACTAATTAGTACCCACGAGTATTTTGTTTTAAAAATGTTTTTGTTAAAAATATATTCGGTTAAATCTCAAATTTCGATTTTCTATACAAAACTTAAAAATAAAATGGAATCATACAATATAAAACTAGAAAAACTTGTATTTCTAATTTAGGACAAATTTGTACCCGCAAGTATTTTGTTATAAAAAAAATTGTTGATACTTTTATTTTCGGTTAACTGTCACCTATCAATTTTCGTAATTAAACCATTAAAAAATATTGAGACCATTGTTAAACTCGAAAAACTATATTTCGAATTTAGGAGTAGTTAGTACTCTCAACTATTTTGTTATTTATTTATTTATTCATACAATCAACGGAAATTATATTCCAATAACAGATTGCAAAACTAAAATAAATCTAAATTTAATTATAAAGATACCATTACAATTTTATTACTTTAAAATACTCTTCACACCCTAAAAGGTAGGCCTAACTGAGTGGCTTTCCACTTTGAAATATTAGTGGAAATCACGCAATATAATATTAATAAAATCTTCAAGTTTTCACTAAAAACAGTAAAATATAGCTTAAACTGATTAATATGTACTCCATTAACACAGCATAGTCTAGTGGAAATCATTCCCGACACGTAAAATATCGCTTTATTGAATTTATAAATTAACAGGGTTACCACCATCTATGGCTGAAAAAGTTATGGCTAACTTCTCATTGGTTTTATTTTTCTATCTCTTATATGACGACCTGGAGGCTACAAGTATAACATGAATAAATGTATTTATTAATTATATTGATAATAATTATTTTTAAAATTAAATTTAAACAGAAGCTCTTTCCGAAATGCTTAATTGCATTAAAAACCGATGTTTTTTTTTTATTTTTATTACACTTTTATTTCGTTTTACGATTACAAAACTACACCGCGCATATAATTTACATAAACGATACCGTACAGCGCGTAACAATTCTCGTCCACTTCTGCATTTTAACGAGGTTGGGAATCGGGAGAAGAAAAGAAGAACGAAACCAAAAAAGAATTTCTACCTGCAGTGTGTGAGTGCACCAGAGAAGAAGAAAAAAATAATAAATAAAGTGAAAAAGGAATAAAAAGCAATTAATGAATTCTCCTTTTAATTAATTTTTAATACATTGCGGTTTTCTCGGGCGCTACTTTCGTAATAATGTGATATTTCAGCCCGAAAGAAATTACGGTACACATTTTAAAGGTTATAAAAAAATAAATGTTTACGGTTTATAAGATAAATGAAAAAACAACCACATTTTTTTTTTGGTTGTAAAAGGTTACAAATTAATTGAAGAAATAAGAAATGAATGAATAAAAAAAGATGTAAGTGCAATATTACAATTAATTAAAAAAAAATAGACAGCAAGATCTATTATTGATAAGCAGCCTCAAATATTAATATTACATCTTCCAGCCCGATAATGATATGCAACGACAAATATCTATTACAGATACAATAATATAATATGTTAAAAAATATATTATTTTTTTAAATATTCATTTAGCAGGTGTTTTAAAAATTGGGATTTGTTTAGAGATATAAAAAAATGTTTAAACTACAGGTTATTTTTTTTTAATGATAAGCAACGACAATAATCTATTACAGATACAATAATATAATATGTTAAAACATATATTAATTTTTTTAAATATTCATTTAGCGGGCGTTTTAAAAATTGGGATTTGTTTAGAGATATAAAAAAATGTTAAAACTACAGGTTATTCTTTTTAATGATAAGCAACGACAATAATCTATTACAGATACAATAATATAATATGTTAAAAATTATATTATTTTTTTAAATGATAAGCAACGACAAATATCTATTACAGATACAATAATATAGTAATATAATATAGTATGTTTAAAATTATATTATTGTAACTGTAAAAGATATTTGTCGTTGCATGTCATTTTCAAAAAAAAAATAAACCGTAGTTTAGATATTTTTTTTATATCTCCAAACAAATCCAAATTTTTTAAACGCCCGCTAAATGAATATTAAAAAAAACCGACCGTTGTGTACGTAAATGGGCATGTATACAACATACATCACTTAAAATCTCATTTGCATTACATTACTTACGATAAACACGAGGTCTTGAAAAAAAAAAAAATACTGTGCTTGTATGTGTGTACATGTGAATGTATTTTTCGGTACATGTGTTTGACATAATTACGTAAAATGACGTCGTTCAGTCTGATGTGCAACATCGGGCGATAATAACAGGCTCTAATCTGCTATTTTTGTAGTGTTTGTTATGTCTAATGGCCCGATATTGAATTAATATTAATGACAACCGAGACGGAAAAAGAAAGGAATTGAAAATAAGAAAAGGCGCGTGCAGGAAATATTAGTTAAATTGACATGCGATTTAATATTTGTTGTTGTATTCAATAATAAATGTATATCAACTTTTCTTATAATTTTTTCATATTAATCAATATAATTATATTTAGAAAATACAATTATCAATCAGTAATTCTCGTTTTGGATATTATTTAAAAGCAAATATTTTTGAAGAGAAGTAATTAGATTTTAGATATCTAAGGTATGTTTTCAACTTACCAATAGCTATGTAAATCTTTTTGATGCAAAAAATATTAGTTAATGACTTGTTTTGGACACGTCTCATCCCTTCGTTATAATCATTGTGTTTTAGTTTTAGTCATAATAAATTAAAGACGACGCAAGCGCCACCTTTTGCCTAATTTCAAGTGGTATCGTCAACGATTTGAAGCCCGAAGGTCGAGGGCTGATCAGATATCTTTGCTTTTTCGTTAATAGTGAAAAAAATGTAATTGTGTAAAGTTTGAAACAAGTATAAGTTACAGTTTGAATTTGAGTTATTGTTGTTGACTACTTGTCAACGTGACCCGCAAGGTGTTATCAGAAAGCTCCACGCAATGAGTGATAACAATGTATTATGGAGGCTTCTACTTCGTTATACATGTTAATTTCGCAATAAAACACTTATTATTTTGTCTGGTTCTAAATATTCACCCTATGTAATTTCTAATAGTTTTAATCAGAATCAACCATCAGTGTTTCCGATGGTTGATTCTGAAAAAAAAAAAAGGTTACAAATTCTCATTCAATTAAACAAAGCAATAAAAAAAAGTAACATCAGCAAATCCATTGACAACAAAAAACAGTCAATTCAATAAAAAAAAAAAAAGTAAAAAAAGTGAAAATGAACGATTTAATAATAACTAAAACAGATAGAGGGAACTCAATAGTTATTCTACATAAATCTGGATATATAAAAAAATCCAACAATTCCTCGATAGCTCTAATATTGTTGAATTGAAGAAAGATTCAACTACCGAATTACAAAAATGAAGCAATAATAACATTTCTTCACGATGTGTGAAGACAAACTATGAACGGGCACGCATTTTTGATTGTATATATTACTTCTAGAAACATTGTTTAAACTATTTCCGAAAGAAAATTTTAAAAAAGTGCGCCGTTTGGGAAATTTGACACTTTGAAAATCGCCGTCAGGTGTTGGAAATACGACTCAGCAATGAATTTGTTTATTGACAAACCATAAATGGGTACGCATTTATGATTGTTTATATTACTTCTAGAAACATTGTTTAAACTATTTCCGAAAGAAAATTGGAAAAAAAGTGCGCCGTTTGTGAAATTTGACGCTTTGAAAATCGCCGTCAGGTGTTGGAAATACGACTCAGCAATGGATTTGTTTATTGACAAACCATAAATGGGCACGCATTTTTGATTGTTTATATTACTTCTAGAAACATTGTTTAAACTATTTCTGGAAGAAAATTGTAGAAAAAAGTGCGCCGTTTGGGAAATTTGACACTTTGAAAATCGACATCAGATGTTGGAAATACGACTCAGCAATGAATTTGTTTATTGACAAACCATAAATGGGTACGCATTTATGATTGTTTATTTTACTTCTAGAAACATTGTTTAACCTGTTTCTGGAAGAAAATTGTAAAAAAAGTGCGCCGTTTGGGAAATTTGACACTTTGAAAATCGCCGTCAGGTGTTGGAAATACGACTCAGCAATGGATTTGTTTATTGACAAACCATAAATGGGCACGCATTTTTTATTGTTTATATTATTTCTAGAAACATTGTTTGAACAATTTCTGAAAGAAAAAAAAAAAAGAAAAAAGTACGCCGTTTTGGAAACATTGTTTATAAAAAAATCGCTATTTTCCGATTTTTAAAGTATATGTATTATGAATATTTTAGAATTTATAGGAAAAAATTTGTTTCTGTTGTATTTACTTGACCTTGCTATTAGTTATAATTATGAATAAACAATTAAACAAGTGTTGTTTTCCTTTAAATAAATATTTTTGAAAAAAAATCTGTGTGGAGGCGCCGGGTTCATTGCCAGCTTCACACACATGACGTAAATAATATATTTTTTAGATCCCTCCATCAGAATGTATTAAACTAATTGAACAATATTTTGATAGATGTAATATTAATGTGTCTGTTAAAACAGAATTTTTAGATTAATTGAAAATCATCTTCAATAATAACTTCTTTTTTCATTTAACAATAAATTATATAAACTAGTAGAAGGCTTAGCAATGATTATTTTTATGCACAATTTTACAGAAATAATATTAAACGGGGCAGAAATAACTGTGGCAGATAGCCCAGACAGACTAACATCTTAATGTATTGTAATTATTTATATTGTTGAAATCATCTGCATAGTCTGCTAAAAAAAAACATATTGAAATTTATAAAGTAAATCATGATATTCTGTTGGAAAAATTGCGGCTTATTGGTTTCAATGAAAATACATTACTATAGCTCAAGTCATTTTTAATTGGGCGTACTCAAAGAGTTAGAATTCATAACTTAGATGCATTCAATAACCGTTAATTCTGGTGTACCCCAAGGTTCACACATTAGACCAATTTTGTTTTCATTGTTTATTGACGATTTAATTGATGTACTTGATTTTTGGGTGTGCCTATTGTTTGTTGATGACATGAATCTTTTCCAAGTTATAAAACGCATTGATGACTGCATCCTTTTGCAGCGCGACTTGGTGTAAACTTAACATATTAATACTTAATTGTAAAAAAATGTGTATCTACAGGGGAAAATATGATCTTGATTTCCAATATAATATAAATGCATATCTTTTGAGTTGCGTGGAATCTGTTAAGCATTTAGGAGTGATAGTAGATAATCGCTTATCATTAAAAAAAATTAATAATACTTGTGACAAGGTAATGAGATTGTGGAGTTTCGTCTGGTATATTTCGAAGGAAATAAATGTTACTTCTCTTAAACTTTTGTATTGCGCATTAGTCAGAAGCTGTCTTCAGTATGTATATCCAGTAGGGTCGCCTTATTCTGCGATTGATATAAATCGCACAAAATATTGAGAAATGTGGAGTATAAGCTTGGTAGGAGACAGGGCTGTTATGAAGAAATGGTTTCATTAAATATTGCTTCTCTAGCAGAACGAAGAAAAATTTCGAATTTAATTTTTTTGTATGGATTACTAAATTCATACATTATCTGTCCAGTTTTGTTAGCTGACATTAAAATTGCTCCATGTTTGATAATGAAAAACTAAATTTATGGAAACTGCAGTCGCATAAAATAAAAAAATGTTATATACATAAAGTAATAAGTGTTTATCAATTATATCATTTATTTGTTAATATATTCAAAAGAATATAATTAATTTTATTAAGACAAAATGAATAACACACATTATTGCTTTTTGTGCCAACACCTATACCAGACAATAATGTATGTTATTCATTTTGTCATAATAAAAGTAAATATATTCTTCTGAGTTGTTAATAACTCAGAAGAATAAGAAAATGTTTTCGTTTTTCATGTGATTTTTTATTTTGCCAAAAACTAATTTCTAATAGTGCTATATCAATGGGTACAATCTAATAAATTTGTATTTTTAAATTTGTCGACGTTAATATGTGCTCAAAATAAAAATAAAAACTAGTTAAATAATCACAAACGGATCATTTCGTTATTGTTAAGTACTTGTAATCCGAAACCGGGTAGTGACCATCATTTTCTGGGAATCCAGGACGATGCTTTTACCCGCTGGGGTTAGTTTTGTAAACGTGCCAATTGAGAAGAAACTAATTTACCCAATATTAGGGATTGTTAAGTAAGTTTCACTTGGTTTGTTTTACACGCAAAAACTTACTTAACAATCCCTAATATTACTAAAATATTTTACCAAGTGATTAATGAGACTCAAATTGAAAAATAATTTACCCAAAAATTATGTACAAACACGTCTGGTGTAATAGTCCTTTTTAGAAAGTGCGATTATTGTATTTGTAAAGTGGATTAAATAAAAAGAATTTGAAAATAATTAATAAATTATTTCCTTTTTAGCTTATGTACTTATGTTACATAAGTACATTAACAAATGTCTAATAATGGACATTTGCTGTTGCATAACAATAACATATTGTATAATGCAACAATTTTTTAATCGAAAATATTGAATGCACAAATAAAATAATTATTTTCAAATTCTTTTTATTTAATTCATTTAAATAACTGTGATCAAGTAAATAAATCTCCTTTTTCCATTATTTGTAAAGTGTGTTTCCTCTTACCCTTTTACATATCTAAACTTTGTATATATTTTGGAATGCAGTAGTAAACGAAGCGTCGAAGAAAAACATCAAGCATTTTATTTCATTTAAACAAAAAATCTAAACGTATGTCAGATCGAAAGAAATTTTTACTTCGATCTGACATACGTTTAGATTTTTTGTTTAAATAAAATAAAATGCTTGATGGTTTAGATAAGTTTAGATACCAGTGAAGAATTATTATAAACGACGTCGATCTAACAGTGGATTTTCATATTTTAGTGAAATTAGGATGTTCGGTCGTAATTTTACTTGTTTTAATTTAAAATCATAAAAGTGCAGTGTTCCGAATTTTATTTGTTTGAACAAAGCATTGAAGTATTTGCTAACAACTTTTCCGCATAATTTATAATATACATATATACATTTTGAAAAGTGCATAAAAATTTAAGGGTTGATAGGTTAGGGGTGTAATTAATTTAATATGTTAAATTGATGTATTTGTAACATAAACGAGTAAACAGAATGGATTTATTTTGTAAATTGATGAATATATTAAAGTTTACTTTGATATCGAAACAAACGCAGTTCCGCATCTAACCCCGCACAGAAAGTCGACAGCCCTTGTGGAAAGGAGATATTTTTATTGGTTTTATTAAAGATGCGTTAAGTTTATTTAATGTATTCCCTTTTTAAATAAATATATTATAGTAGTGTAGTATTAAAGTTTCTATTACTGGAAACTATTGTTAACTTCACGTCCGTTGTGAGTTAATTAATTTCTAAGTTAATTTTAAGTATTACGAAAATTAATATAAAAAGAGTATATTTACTGTTCTGCAATTTAGTTGCACAATCGTTACATTTCCCAATTGTGTCAGAAACATGAACTTTAATACAGCCGAATATAAAACGCATTAATAATCGCGTGTCATAATTGGCAATTCGATTTCTGATTTTTATTATTATTTTTTCTTAAACGCGGGTAATATAATGAAAATTCCAGTTGCTCACTTATTTCCGAATTATGCTGAAAATAAAATGAGTAGCTCTCATTTACATGTACATTCTCAGCGCTGATAAACGGCCGGCGGTTTACGCAATATGCGAACGATTGGCATTTTCGCGCGCCCGCTTTTATTTTTCCTCGCGACCGTTCTCAATAGTGTTCGCTTACATTACTTCCTGTTTATGCATAAAAATTAAAAAAAAAAAACAGATATTTTTTCAGTATAATTAAAAAATCTAAGATATTTAATAATAATAATAATTAACTTTATTAACGGAAATTCACCATTTAACAAAATAATATATAAATATTATACCAAAAAATATTAAATAATATTATAATTAATTATCGTGTGTGTGTATTTGTTGGTGAGTACGTGAAGTTTCTTGATATAATGAAGAAAGGAATAAAATATTACTATTTTATTCCTTTCTTCACTTTTTTATTTTTATCACTATATGAACATTTCAAGCACAACGTGCTCTTTTTCAATAGTTTTATGTAAAATTGACAAATAAATAAATAAACATGTAAACAAAATTTAATATACAAATGTGATGTGTTATTAAAAAAATCAAATAAGGGTAATTTATTGAATTAAATCAATTAGTTTTAATAAATTGTTATTTAACGGAGTTAAATCAAAATTTAAAAGTTTACTAGAATTTTTATACATGTCAATTGTGTCTAACATATTTAGTTTTGGAGAATTTGACATTTTTTCAATTGTTTAACGAAAATTTATGTCCAAATGTTATTATGTGGTTAGCAATTGCGGATTTTTCTCTGTTGTTTATTTTTGAATAATAGATGTGTTCTTTTTAAATTTCTTTTTGTTTGTCCAATATATAATTTCTCACAGTTACAGAACTGTCCTGAATAAATGCCACTTTTTTCTAAATCATTAATTTTGTTAAATGTATTTCCTAATACAAATTTTGTCTTAGTTTTAGAATAAAATGCTGGTGTTAGGTTAATTTTTTTAAATAATTTAATTAATCTATAATTTAATTTAGGTTCATGAATAATTTTAACAAATTTTTTATTTGTATTTGTTTCATAGATTTTTTCTAATTTTGTAATATGATTAATTAAATATTTCCTTTTTTGTTTGTTAATTATTTTTTTAATTATTGAAACATCATAATTTAGAAAATTTGAAACATCTAGAATTAATGTAAATTCCTCATTTCTATTTTGATCTGTAATTGGTAAATTCATTGTTTGAAAAATCATGCTGTTAAAAATTGAAAAATTATGTTTTATATTACAAAAAGAGCTCGAATGTATATAATTAAAGGTGTGTGTTGATTTTCTATAAATATTAAAATTTAATTTCTTATTGTTTCTAATAATTAAAAGGTCTAAAAATAGAAGACAGTCGTTAGTTTCAGTTTCGTGTGTAAAATTGATACTGTGGAATAATTTGTTTAATTCATTTATAAAAAATTGGATATTGACGTTATTTTTAATAATAGCAAAAATGTCATCTACATATCTAAACCATAAATTTGGAAAATTAGAAATTTTAGATTTGGCAACATTTTTTAAATGCTTCATGAAAATATTTGCTAAAAATGGTGATAATGGATTGCCCATTGCTGTACCGAAAGTTTGTAAAATTTATTGTTATAATTCAAAAGTATTGCAATTCATTATTAATTTAGTTTATTTAATATACAAATTAATATCATTTTCCGTTATATTATTTTCTTTAAGAATATTTTCTAAAATGTTAATTGTTTGATCTACAGGAATGTTTTCGAAAAGTGAAACAACACCAAAAGAGATTAATATGTCGTCATCTTCAATATTTATATTCTTTAATTTTGTTGTCAAACAAATGAATTTTTAATAGAAAAATCATTGTTAATTTTGAGAGATTTGAATTCTTGTACTAACTATTTGGCAATTTTGTAAGTAGGTGAATTTATGTTAGAAACAATTGATCTATATTTGTTGCCGGGTTTATGAGTTTTTGGAAGACAATATAATTTGGGTAATTTAGGATTTTTAACTTTTAATTTAAATAGAGTAGTTTTATCAAAAAGGGTTGTTGGTTCATTGAGAATTTTGTTGATTTTACTAATAAATGAATTTAGTAGATTTTTTGGTTGTTCTAAATATGGGCCTGAAGATAATATATAATTTATATCATTGATACAGTCACATTTTTTTATTATTACTAAAGAATTACCTTTATCTGATTTTAGATAATAAACATCTCTTTCTTACATTTTTTAATGATTTGATATTCGCTCTTCTTTTTTGTCTCATAATTTTTCTTTTTAATGCATTTTTCAACTTCTTGTTTTTTCATTTTTTTAAAGGCAGTAGAATATTCCATATTTAATTTAGATGAAGCTGTTTCGATATCATTTATTATCTCTTCAATTGGAAATTTTGTAGGTGTTATTGAATGTTTGAATCCTTTCTTCAAAAATTTGATTTCTGTTTCACTGAAATTTTCTGACGTTTTGTTATAAATTAAATTTTCTTCAAAATTTGGATAATTTCTACGATTGTCCGTTCCCTTTAAATGTTTTTCTTCTTCTAATTTTATTAATTTTCGTTGTATTTTTATTGATTTTAACTTTTATTGAAATATGCATTTTGTTCAAACATTTATCCCAATTTTCTGGAGTTGTTGCATTAGCTAATTTTAAATGTAGATCGTATGCTAGAATTTCGATGTAGCTCCGTTTCTAATGAAGTCTGCTAATTTCCATTTTAATCAATTTGACTTTTGTTTCATTTTTGTTTTAATATCTAAGATATTTGTTGGTGAGTACATGTTTCTTGATATAATGTAGTAATATTTTATTCCTTTCTTCACTTTTTTATTTTTATCACTATATGTACATTTCAAGATTAATTAAATTATTTAAAAAATTTAACCTAACACCAGCATTTTGTTCTAAAACTAAGCAAAAAAATTTTATTAGGAAATACATTTAACAAAATTAATGATTTAGAAAAAAGTGGAATTTATTCAGCACAGTGCTGTAACTGTGAGAAATTATATATTGGACAAACAAAAAGAAATTTAAAAACAAGATACAAAGAACACATCTATTATTCAAAAATAAACAACAGAGAAAAATCCGCAATTGCTAACCACATAATAACATTTGGACATAAATTTTCGTTAAACAATTTAAAAATTTTAAAAATGTCAAATTCTCCAAAACTAAATATGTTAAAAGCAATTGAGATTTATAAAAATTCTAGTAAACTTTTAAATTTTGACTTAACTCGGTTAAATAACAATTTATTAAAATTAATTGATTTAATTCAATAAATTACCTTCATCTGATTTTTTTAATAACACATCACATTTGTATATTAAATTTTGTTTACATGTTTATTTATTTATTTGTCAATTTTACATAAAACTATTGAAAAAGAGCACGCCGTGCTTGAAATGTACATATAGTGATAAAAATAAAAAAAATGAAGAAAGGAATAAAATATTACTACATTATATAATTAAAAAATGTTATTACTAAACTTCGACATCCCTCAAACCAATTCCTCTACGAAGATACCTTTGTAATACCCATAAAAGAACGCCTTGAATTCATCTAGGAAAAGTGGGGATAGGCAGAGCCTTGAAGGACGTCTGTAAGATGGGAAATGAGTGGGAAAGTGATTGACGTATATTAACTTGACAGAATCTGTTGGGAAGGAAGTTCTGTATAAAGATAATTAGAAGAATTTGTAAGATGAAGCATTTGTATAGGCAGCCAATATGCCAAACGCTTTCTGTATGTCAAAAAAGAATACGGTGGATTTTCTTGCCTCAAGATGACTTGTTTGCAAATTAGAAGCGAGAATGGATAGAGGCAGAGTAGTAGATTTTTTTATAACGGAAACCAAACTGGGATTCTGGGATAGATTTGTTGGAGATGGTAAGAAACTTTTGTTTAATCAATAACACAAATAATTTTCAAATTACTGGAAGCATTTGAATTTATTGTTTTTCATTAACTTGATTATTAAAATTACTCGATTTTGTCCAATTAAATGAAAAACATGAATGAACTATGTCTTATATTTAATAGCCTCAATTACAAATACGGATCATTCTTATCTGTTTAATTATTTTTTTTATATATATACCTGAAGTTTACTTTGACTATTAACGTTTGACCTGGATAAACATTTGCGCATCCGCGACATTTATTGCCGCGAAAGAGCTTTGCGCCCGTATAGAGGATTAATCTAGTCGTAAAAAATTGATAAGACGTAACGTAACACACTCGATATCTAAATTAAGCGTTAAAGCAGGTGATGGAAATTTTTCGTAAGTTCACAATGAAAATATATATGAAATTATATAATAACCATAATCTACTGTATGTTGAATAAAAATGTTCATTAAAATACATTCATTATACTAATTTGTGTATAAATGATTATTTATTTATTAATTAATTTACGGATTTCTCCTTTTTCAATATTACAAAAAATATATAATAACATATATAATATAAATAATTAGAGTTAGTAGAACATTCCGCTTTACACTAAAAAGAGGGAGAAAAAATACAAAAATGCTATAAGTGATTAATATTGGCGAGATCAATAAATGATAAGTTTAAATACATGATACGAATTTGAAAAAATAAGGAAATTAGGATTTAACATAAGTAAGTTACAATGTTGCCGTTTAGTAGATATAGTAAAGTAGAAATAATCATTTGAGCCATTCTTTATATTTAATAATATGATATGTATTTTTTTTTTATTTGTCAAGTTAAAAATATCCGTTTAAATTAAAAAAGGCTAATTATCGCGTATTACATCAATTTACTAGTTTGCAGTTTCATAAAAAAAAAGCGAAAACTTAGGTGCGCACCTAATATTTTCACAATTGAGCTTTATCTTTAATTCAACAAAATCATTTATTTTAAATTATTCATATTATAGCAGCAATTCTAAATTTTATATATTTTTTGTATTTCAGTCTATGAAAAAATGTCTCCCCTCAAATTTTAATTTAAATAACAACAACAAATCTAACAAAATAAACAGTTGTTATTTTATTAGATTAAGTATTATAAGTTGACCTTAATTGTTTACTGGCGTAAACGTATATAATATAAACATTAAATTATTGCTAATTCCATCCAGTGTGCGTACCCGGACCGGTTTCTCGTATTTTATGTATAATCAGCGCAGTTTGCTCGCCGTGGGAAATTCAGAAAATATTTCATGTATCAAGGAATGATAATTTATGCGAGATGCGAATGAATAAATATGCTTAA
Source organism: Philonthus spinipes (assembly GCA_963082785.1). Classification (NCBI taxonomy): domain Eukaryota; kingdom Metazoa; phylum Arthropoda; class Insecta; order Coleoptera; family Staphylinidae; genus Philonthus; species Philonthus spinipes. Next base: position 25,308,740 of record OY720299.1, on the reverse strand, counting down.
AAAAATAAATATATAAAAGTTGGATGAACATGTCTAGTGGCAGGCAGTGATTAATTCAGGTATGTCGAGTATTATTTAATCAGAATTATCACGTCGGTTGCTGGTAATTAATGCTTATTAGCAGAAAGGTTCTTTTACAATCTCAATCTTCAAAAAAGGGCTCGAAATTTCGTGTCTTTTATGCGCGAATTATTATAAACAAAGCAGAAATGATTAACGCAATTTTATTCATTCATAAATCGTGACTATTCCGTGCCGAAAATGTCAAGTTTAACGTGTACATTATTTTTTTAATAAAAACACTGATTCATTTAATTTTTATTTTAATGACTATAGTTTAAATAATTTTAACTTGTCATTACCAAACTATTATCACTCTTAGTTTGATAATGACAAGTTAAAATTGTTGAAGCTATAGTCATTAAAATAAAAATTAATATTATACAAAGTGAATCAGTGTGTTTATTAAAACTTAAAACAATGTATTACGAAGTATAAGCCTCTGTTATAAATAAGTGTACATTAATAATTATGTTCATATTCTATTTAAAGAAAAAAATATGCTGGCTAGCTTAAGTATCCTGATGATTCAGCACAAATGAATTTGTTAGCGCCTTACCGCCCTCGCGGATAGAGGTCTGAGGGAGAGTTGCAGCCTCATACAAACATACCTTACATATTTTGCTAATAAAATGTTATTCGTTGAAACACCGTTGGAATTTCTTGGACCTGGCGCTAGCAACCTAAACGCAACACAGTTTAACAGAATTCATGGAGGATGTTTGTATTTAGGAAGGATATTAGGTTACGGGTAATACAGAATTTTGTTTTTATAAATATTTCTATACGTATTTAGGTTAATATTTTTTCTAAAAAAAATATGCTTCAAATTTACTCTGGCCCCGGCGTAGCCACCAAAACTTTATGTACATCTTAACCCCATTTTTACTTTCCCCGGACCCTATCCAAGGGAAAGTATTGTAAATAGAAAAGAGTATTTATTCACTTGGTCACAGTTATTTAAATATATTAAATAAAAAAAGTATTGTGATTGTAAAAATTTTCAAATCGCTAATTTCAACGAATATGCACGTTTTGAGGTCCACTGAGTCCATTCAAGTTTTGAAAAATGTGTTTCCGCGATAGCGCATAAACGGCGCAATGGATTAAACCCAAATTTTATATCTATGCTTTCTATAACAGTGGAATTACCTTAAAAGCTTTTGGTTCGAATCAAAACTCATTAAGTGTAACTTTACTCATAGCGATTTTTCATTTTTTAATTCGGATTGAAAATGTTTCAAATAAAAGTTGTAGATCTTAAAAAAAATGTTAAAAAAGTTTTATTGTAGGACCTTTAGTTTTTATTTTATAAACAAAAGAATTTCGTTTACCTGATAAATTCTCTTAGAGAATAGAATACCAGTGCAGATAAGAATGTTAGAAGGATGATTCTCCAGTCTTCTCGATTCAGTACGTCTGGCTTATCCTCTTTGGTAAGGAAACAAATTTAATTCAATTAATTATATTAATGATAATAATACTAATTTATTTATCATAATCTATATTCTTAGCATTATTCTGTAGTAAAAGCTAATTATTATTTTTTGCAGATTTTGTAATTATTAATTAATTAATAATTAGAGATTCCCACGTCGATCTATTTTGTCAATGCAAAACGATGTATACGACAGTTTTCGTTTTCTTAATGTTTTTTTTTATAATTTTAGGAAGTGTCACATATTTATTAATAAACTAATATTTATTGTATGAAATAAATATGAATAAATTATTAAAAATCAACCAATAAAACACAGATTAGATTGAATAACTTTAAATTCTCAACTAGTTTCGGATTATCAGCCCATTTTCAATAATAATTATTTCATACAATATGAACTACTAATGTCTAAATATTAAAACCATTAATAATATTTATTGTTTTTTATTTATATTAACCACATAAAATTTATTTTTCAGAAATACTCGATTATTCTTCTCTATAATAACTACTAGCATCCATAATTTTCTTTTATAAGTTCCAAACAAAAGGTATTCACACGCCATTTTACTTTAAAAGAAAGACAACAATTAAAACAGTAATTAAAAAAGTAAGCATCTACTTGGCTTCCTTTATTTACTGACTTTTTAACTTATAAATACTGCGTCTGGTTCCACCTCGAAAAGAAGGAAATTAGCATTTACTACTTATTATTACTTAAACTGCTGGAGCCTGAAAAATTGTTTAGTTTAAGGAGGAATATATTCGGCGTGAAAAAGATGTAACAGTAAAAGAAAACTTGTAGTAGTAATTTAAAAAATATATATTAACTTATGTTAATTACTAATCAGCTTTCTTTATTTACAGCTGTTTAAGGGTGCGGTTTAGGCGAAAGAGATAGCTATATAAATATGGGCAATCACTAATTCGAGTTAGATTGCTATTGTGATCAATGAACAATATTGAATCATACATTAAAGTAATTTTAAAATAAGCAGGAATTTATTCAGATGAATTAAAAATTATTTTAATGTTTAGTTTGTGTGAAAATCAATTATGAAAAACAATGAAAATTGATCAAATTTATAGCAAATTTCAATTTTGTTAATAAAATCTTGTGCAATGAAAATTTAAAAGATTTCACCAAATTCTACATTCAAATAACTTAGCAGACACGACCTATTAATTTCATTATATGTTACAATTTTCTTTTCTAACTTGAACTAGTAAATTGACGTAATACACGAAAATTAACGATTTATTTTTTATTTCGACTAATACTTTATACTTGGTAGATATAAAATGTAAATACATATTCGTGTTATTAAATCCAAAAGAATGACTCGTTTTTCAAACAATTATTTCCATTTTACTATATAGTTATCTCTTTCTACTAAACCGCAACCTTAAACTTATAAAGGCTCCGTCTCTTTCCATTATTCCATCACATATTTCTATTAAAAGAACACTTCTTATATCGCTTCATATTCGTTGTTTGATTTTTTTCGTCAAGACAAAAAAAACAACATATTTATTTTGTTTTAATAAAAATTGCAATAAAAATGAAATTATAGTCCTGAATACTATTTTATGCAAAGAATTATTGTCTACGATAACAGTATATAGAACTTATACTAACGAGAAAAGACTTCTTCATAAAATTGAAATAACATACACTAAGTAATCAAATTAACAATCAACCAAAAATTGGATTGACAAAATAACTGATTTATTTAAATAAAGTGTTTGTTAGATCATATAAATAAATATTCAATTGAAAATAATAAGATTGCAATTCACAAGACTAAAATTATTTCTTGGTTTATAAAATCGTGATAAGACAAACTACATAGACAAACATTTGATGTATATGAATTTATTTGTTAAAATGAGAGTTCAGTTATTTCATTACAGATTTTCTTAAATGTATTAATGTTTAATAATGATTCAAAGTATTCAATTGCAAAATAATATGTGGTTCAATAGTAGCAAATAAAAACTTACGATATCTACATTTACTAAAGTAAATAGTATTGTTATGTAAAAAAATAACACATTTTTTATTTAACCTAAAATCGTCATTAAATATTTTCGAGCCATAAACATTTTATTCTATATGCCCAATATAATCTCCAATTCTTCATTATATTCATTATAATTTATTACATATTAGTTTTTTATTCTATCACTGTGTAGTACGTATCCTATCTGTTATTACTGTTATTTTTTACTATATATTGAATATGTATTTTAACTATTATTCTGATATTATTATTTTATGTTATTATATACTTTTTTTCCTGTAATAGGGTATTCTGTTTCTGTTGGGAAATAAATGTAATTATTATTAATTCTGATAAAATTAGCACCATATATATTCAATATAAAAATTTAAGATGGGTGTAATTTATAAAAAAATCTAAAATTAAACATCGATTATTTTAAATAGACGTCAAATATAAAGTAAATTTAATATCGCGTTATTAGCCGTAAAGTTGAAAACACTAATATAATCGTTATTAATTATTTCTAATTGTTGGTATTTTTTTGTGAAACAAACCCTTAAATGATACAATTAAAAAAATCAAAGTGCGCCGTCTTCTATAAAAAAGTTAGCACAATTTGTTAATTCAACGTTTTATTTACACCATAATGTAAAAACAATCTATTTATCTTGAATATGTATAGAAATAATGAAATTTGAAAATCTATCGCTGAAATCTATGGCTAACTTCACATGCGTAGATCAACAATAGTTTAAACTTTTTAGATTTAACAATTTATATACACGAAAATAATAAACTACATTTCAAAATTTACAGAATAGAGACATTTACAGACAGTATAATTCCTAATTCCTCAGACCACCCTATTCAAATTAAATATAGCACCTTTAATTCGTACATTCATCGCTTAATTAATACCCCAATGAATAAACAAGATTTCGAAAATGAATTAAACTTAATTAAAATAATTGCTCGAAATAATGGATACATAGGCAATATATTAAAAAAGAAAATGAAACAACATTTAACTTCATATTTTTGTATAAAAGAACAAAAAGAAGAGATTAAATGGACTAAAATTAATTACATGAAAGATCTATCAAATAAAATAATTAACATTAATTAAAGAATTTGGTACCGCGTGCTCTTATAACTTAGAAAAGTTACTAATTAATAACAAATCTCCTGTCGAAAAAAAAAACGAAAAAAATGTGGAATTTACGAACTAAATTGCAATGATTGTGATGGTGTATATATAGGACAAACAGGAAGATCCTTTCAAACGCGGCTGGAAGAACACAAAAAATCCATAATATATAATAAACAATGTACAGGAATCGAAATTTTGTATTTCCAATAACCATTCAATTAATGTTAATAATTTTAAAATATTGTATTCAGGTAATAAGGGATTTAACCTAAATCTATGAGAAGGTCTAGAAATACACAAGGAAAAAGTTGGAAAACCCTTTGTTAATGACAATGAAGAGCTCCGGTCATTCCCGATCCTTAAATCCATTATTACCTAAGATTTTGTATGTATATATAATTACATGTCTGTTTCTTTTGTAAATTACTCTTGATAATGCTGAAAAAAGCGAAACTAGTTGAGTCAATATATTTTTTTGCGAAACAAACCAAGTGATTTTAATTTTAGATTATTTACATTTTAAGATAATCATATTTTACTGATGTGAAGTTAGCCATAGCTTTTAGCCACAGATTTTCAAATTTCGTTATTTCTATACATATTCAAAATAAATAGATTGTTTTTACTTTAGGGTGTAAATAATACGTTGAATTAACGAATTGTGATACAAGCACCCCAATTTTCTACCCTTAATATTTTTTATCACACCCTTAAATAATTAAAAAAATCAAAGTCTCCTATAAAAAAAGTTAGCAACAAATATGAATTCAGCACACATTAAACTATTATTTAAACTAATAAAATTCGGACCACCTTACTTTTATCAAACGAAAAAAAAAAAGAAACAATATTAGTCGCCAGTCTGAGATAGTGGTCGGACAAATTTTAAAATATTTCAAAGTCGGCCGCCTCCCATAAAGAAGTTATAAACAAATATGGATTCAGCACACATTAAACTATTATAAAATAAAATAGAATCACAATGCACTCTACATTTCAATTTTAAAAAGATGTGTAAAAAAGATTAAAGAAAATGAAAAATATTGTCAAATAATCGTAATTCTTATTTAAATCCTGTTATAGCTCACTTTTAAAATGTATTCATTATTAATTATTATTAATAATAATTATAGCTCAAATTTGTTAATAATTTTAATTTAGGACATAATAATCTAATCTAACATGAAAGAGTACAATAAAATATAATAATTATTAAATACGTTTTAATATAAACAGACATTTAAGATAATTGTAACAAATTTATACCATCCTAAATAAGTTATTCAAATATCTGTTGAAATAATTTCAAATTAAAAGAATTAATGTAATTTGATATCCTGTAAATATGATTTAGAAATCCAATCAACATTTGAACAAAATTGGATAATTTTCAAATATATTCCTGTAAAACTTTGAACGTAAGCTTCACTAATGTATTCCTTTTTCTTTTGTGTTTGTGTAAAAGTCAAACCACCCTCACTTATATAGGGTGTAGAATTGACCGACACACCATAGGGATTTAAATATAAATTATTATTTGCTCCCCTAATTATTTTAGATAAAGTCTATTAAACACTTTTGTAGATTAAATAATATGGCTCCGTACATTTTATTATTTTTTATTTTGTTTAATTGAAAATTAAAATTGATTGAAAAAAATGTGGTACCATGGAATGGATGACGTAAAAACAATAGATATTTGTCTGCCAAAGAGCATCATTGTAGTGCATTTGATCTAACTAATAATAATATTTAATAAACTAGTTACCATTAAGATTCGTTAAATAAGGTTGTTTTATTTATTTACTATTAATAATTAAACAGTTTAATTCTTTATTGAATTAAAAATAAAAATAAGTAATATCAGTCGATTCCGAATTTTTGTTTCTCCAATTAAATGCACTTTTTGTATAAAATAATTATGGAAGCAATTAATCGAATATTAAGATATTTACAAAGAAATTCCTATGGTGCAGCGGCCAATTCTACTGCAGACAGTTCTTGAAAATATGTACTAAATATAAAGCACGTTCGAAATAACTTGATATTAATGAATCTGAATAAAATCACTTTAATTCTGCGGGTATTTGTTTCAATATTTGTGAAAAATAAGTTGCTAAAATATCTTAAATTAATTAGAATTCAATGTACTTTTTTTTATAAAAAAATAAAATAGTTCAACTTATATTTCTGCAATATAATAATATTTCGTGTAACACTTTCATTAAGATGGAAATTTGAAGTGTCCCAACCTGCCTCACTCTACCTTAAAATATTCGAAGATTTATACAAAGCAATTTGAAATGGATTGTCGATTTAGAAATCAAAATCGACTCTCTAGCTACTATGATAAAAGTTGGGTGCAATAAAGTTTATTTGTGTAAATAAAGGTTTAATGTGTGTTGAATACTTATTTGTTGTTAACTTATTTCTTCTTTGTATAACTAAAGTAAGGTGTTATGAATTTTATTTGTTTAAATAATAGTTTAATGTGTGCTGAATCCATATTTGTTGCTAACTTTTTTATGGGAGAGGGCACACTTTGAAATATTTTAAAATTTGTCCGACCGCTATCTCAGACTGGCGACTAATATTGTTTCTTTTTTTTTGCGTATGATTACAGTAAGGTGGTCCGAATTTTATTTGTTTAAATAATAGTATAGAAATAATGAAAATTGAAAATCTATGGCTGATTTCACATACGTTCATATTTTATGTAAAATGACAAAATCATATAATGTAAATAATTCTTTCACTTGTATTTAGTTTGAGGTTTGATTATGTGAAGACTTCTTGTCCATTATTGATAAATACAAATAAATTATTATAAATCTACTAAACCAAAGCACAGTAATAAATTTAAAAAGTTTAATTTTTATGATTTATATTTGTAACATTTAAACATAGCCATTTAACAATTAATTGATGCGAATGATTTGTTTATTTAATAATAAGTTTTAATTAAAATATATTTTTATGTATATTACTTAAACTACTAGTAAACTGTATATGTTATGAAGTTATAACATATACGTGCGAATTTAACTGCTAACTCTTACATGTACTTTATCATTTTTTTTACCTTAATGCTTTTTTGTATGTATATATATTCTTTCAATTGTGTAAATTTATGAAAAATTTAACTTGTCCTGTATTGGTTACTCTGTTGCTGTTGGAAAAATAATGTTATTATCATTATTGATAGTTAACAAAGATTGTTATATATAAAAAACATGAAACTAGTCGAGAATTCAAATTATTTATTCATTCTAAACGGTGTTTTTATTGATTTTAATGGTAGATTTTTAATAGTTTCTTCATGTTTATTATCATAATTTATTTATATTTCTATTAAAACAAAAGTAATAAAAATCTTTAAATGAAATTCTTTTAATTTATTATTTCACTTTAAGTGATGTAAGGAATTAACTGATATTGATTTATATATAAATAAATTATATATTAAATTCTTTTTAATAAGCAGAAGCTAGTTGATAATTTAAAGTTATTTAATATATATCATATATTTTTATTTATGAATTTACAGAAATATATTTACATATTATATGTAAATATATATTTCCATATATGATATATATTAAATAACTTTAAATTATCAACTAGCTTCTGCTTATTAAAACGAATTTAATATATAATTTATTTATACATAAATCAAAATCAGTTAATTCCTTACATCACTTAAAGTGAAATAATAAATTAAATTTACATATAATATGTGTAAATATATTTCTGTAAATTCATAAATAAAAATATATGATATATATTAAATAACTTTAAATCATCGACTAGCTTCTGCTTATTAAAAAATTATTTAATAATAATAATTTATTTATTTACGGAAAATTAACCATTTTACACCATTTAATATATAATTTATTGTATAATACATAATTAATGTACAAATTGGTAACCAAAGGTCTTTAAGGCAATTTATTTATATTCATCAATAAATAAGGACAAAAAAAATTGGAAATATTTCATCTAGTGGCGTAGTTCCCACAGGATTGAACCACAATTTACATATCGCTATTAATTTTTTTAATAAACTTCTTACACAATCAAATCTTCTTCACATTATCAACTAAATCCATTCAACGCACACTAAACTTAAACACACTTCAAATTTATCAACACGTTTTCATTCCATTTTCGCGAATTATCCAAAACACTGCGAAAAATCGCGGAGAGCGCGACGCCGAAACACGACCCGTTCTACGCGGAGCGTTCGCCGTACTGAATCGAGCGTTTCTGATACATCCTGCTGCGTCGAGTGTTGGCGGCTTAGCTGCCCTGCTATTTCCGGTTTTTCACTCAAAATGCAAACAAAACGAGACACCAACAAAAGCGGCAAAAAATGACACCGGCATTTTTTCGCCTTTATATAGGTACGGTTTGATCGCTTGATTGATATCCATAACCGTTATCGAGAGAGAAAAGAGGTTCGGAAAAATACGCGAGTAAAAAATACGGCGAATCTCGAAAAGTTGACAGCTGCGGAATTGCGAATCCGGTGGATTGATTTGAATAAAAATTCGAGGCGGGTGAATATTTTTCATTTGTAACTGACAGAACAAAGGAGTTCCAAAATTGTTGTTGCGGTTTTTTTTTGTAATTCGTAATATTGTAATAAAAGCGTACATTCTGCAATATGAACATTAAAATAAAGAACAAATTCATACAAATTTCTTAAGAAACTAACATTAGTAATTACATTATATTACATCTGATAGATAATATTTATAGAATAAATAAATATAGATAGAAAATATTTTATTGCCACAAACAAATTTTTAAAAGGCTTGCTTTTAGCAAAGAGGATGAAATACTAGTTACTCTATGCTTTTAGGTTGTGATTTAGTAGAGATAGCTATATAGTAAAGTGGAAATAATCATTTGAAAAAGAGCCAAACTTTGGATTTAATAATATGAATATGTATTTACATTTTTTATCTACAAAAAAATCAGACTAAATTAAAAAAAAAACAGCTAATTTTCGCGTATTATGTCAATTTACAAGTTCATGAAATAAATATGAATAAATTATTAAAAATCAACCAATAAAACACGGATTAGATTGAATAACTTTAAATTCTCGACTAATTTCGGATTATAAGCCCATTTTCAAGAGAATTTAAAATAAAAAAAAATTAAATTCTCACAACTGCAATCTAACTCGAATTAGTGATTGCCAATATTTATATAGCTATCTCTTTCCTCTAAACCGTACCCTTAACAGCAATTTGAAATATAATTTTTAATTCCCTATCGAAATTATTATGTGTCATCGGTATTGTTAATAGTCTATGTATCATACTGTTATATGCTGCTAATTTATGTGATATTGAGTGGTTTGATTTAAAATTAATTGTAGTGTCAGTGTGAGTTGGTTTATGATAAATTGCAAAATCATGCCTATTGTTAATTTTTGTAATCGTCAGATCTAAATAATTAATGGAGTTATTTATTTCTACTTCTTTTGAAAATTCAATTTTGTTGTGTTGTGAATTTATTTTGTTTAAAAATGTATCTAATTGTCTAACTGTTCCGTCGAATGCTAAAATAACATCATCCACGTACCTATACCAATAAATGCATTAAGGGAATTGTAGAGTTATTTATTAGCCTGTTTCTAATAATTGTAAAAACTTCGGTTGAAGGCACGTTCGTGAATAGACTTTTAACGTCGAACGACACGAGTTTTGCGGTGTTAGGTAAATGGATGTTTTTTTATTTTATTCACTAGTTCTATGCTGTTTTTAATGGAATATTTCGATTTAAATTGAGTATGCTCCAGTATGATTTTATTTAATTTCTTCGCTGGACGAGTACATGGAGCACCAACGTATGAAACCACAGGTCTAATTGGATTGTTTTCTTTGTGAATTTTAATCAATCCGTATAATTTCGGAGCCTGTGGATTCATAGTTTCCTTGTCTAAAAACAATATACTTGGGTTATTCAATGTTAATATAACCTCTTTTTGGTATTGTTTTGTGGAATTAAGAACATTCAACGGACATCTTCTAAACTACCAACTAGATGTCACAAAATCACCACTACTCAATTTGAATTTTTCTAATATATAATCGGACAGAATAGTGTAGTGTATCATTTCTTTGCCTGAAGAAGCCACAGTGTGGTGAAACAATTGTAGCGATATTACAATAGACTTTGAAAGACTAAATAGTGTTATTTAATATAAGTAATTATGAACTTTCAACAATTATCAGCCTCATCAATCAATTATTTAAACCAAAATAATTAAAATTTTGTTAACTTGTTTATTGTTAAGGCATCCACTTGGTTGTGTATGGTTTGTTAGCTCTGTTGTTGGTGAGTAGTGGAACTAATAAAACTGTAGTTATTTCAACACTTACTATTTTCTTTTATAACTCAAAAAATACAATAATAATAATAATAATAATAATAATAATAATTTTTATTTTCCAACGGAAGAATCCAACAAGGGAAAATATACAATCAAAATCATAATATAAGAAGAGTACAAGCAAAGTTAGTTAAATTTAAACAGAAAAAAAGAGAACAAAGTATAAATTAATATTGGCAAACAAAATTAAACATTATGCAAAAAAATATGTCTTCATACAAATAATATAAGAAAATACAAGCTATCGGATAATAAATTTAAACAGAAAAAAAAAGTATAAATGAATAGTAACAAACAAAATTAAACATTATGCACAAAGAATATGTCTTCATACATTTTGTTAGCATTGCGGCACATATGCGTTAAAGGGGCTTTGCTCATTATATTCGTCTTAGCGATAGGTAACATAGAGGTGTTAGAATGTCTGGACGATAACCTAGGAATTAGAAAATTAATTTGGCTTAATAAATCAGGACAGTCTATGATATTTTGTAATAATTTGAATATGAATAGTCCACTGGCGTCTTCACGTCGCGAAGATAATGACAATACAATACAAGTTTACAGTAGGAGAGTTAAAACCAATCTGGTTGTTGGTGTAAATTCACTACCCTTGTCGACTATAACCATCCCCTCCTACACTTAGACGGGGGTAAGCCGTCGGGCAGGTACTAGAGGCCTTAATATTCCGCCCCCTTTGAAACGACCAACACTATGAAACAAAGTTAATACAAAAAAAAGAAACAATACAAATACAAAAAATAATTTCCATAATGACAACTAATATAATAATAATAACATACTTTACTGCCCAACAGGATAACCTAATTACAGGACAACTTAACAATTCTAAGTAACGTAGCTATCAGTAAAATAAACATTAAATATGTAACATTTCATTTTAATAAATTAGACGAATATGTCTTCACAATTATTTTCTGCACACCGACACATCGTATAGATTGGCGATCGCTGTAGGACACTGGTGTGACTAGTTGGCAATCTAAATGTTGAATGCGACCTAGTAACCTGTACTGGAACATTTATCGGAATTTTTGACAACAATTGTGGGCTGTCTATCTTTCCATTTAAGAGTCTCCTGAGAAATGTAGCACACTGGTGATCTCTTCTTTCAGCTAAAGATTGCATGTTGTGCTTCAATAGAAGGTCGGCTTGACAGGTCCCAATTGGCGGATACATTCCATCTACCTTGTATGAAAAAAATTTTAGGAAACGTCTATGGATGCGGTCTAATACAAGTGAATGTCTAAGATATATTGGATACCAAATCAGACTACAGTAATTCATTTTGCTATACACGAAAGCATTTTAAAGGGATTTTACAGCGTCTGTGTGGCGAAATTCTCGTACGTTTCTAAAGACAAACCCAAGGGATCTAGAAGCAGCAGCACGAACGGACTCAATGTGTGCTGTAAAAGTAAGCTTTCGGTCAAAGATAACACCCAAGTCTTTAAATGAGTCAACGGTGGTTAATTTAATACCCGACAGATGATACGACGGCGTGAGGTTATTAAACGTCCTATTATAGCTTAAAACACAACACTTGTTTATATTAAGATCCAGGTATACTCTGGAACACCAGTGTTGAATCGTATCAAGATTCATTTGCAGAGACCGAATGTCATTCTGGCACTCAATACGCTGGTAAATTTTGATGTCGTCGGCATAGGCTAAAGCCGGACACGACAGCGACTCAAGAAGATCATTGATGAATATATTAAAAAGAAGGGGGCCAAGACAGGAGCCTTGTGGAACACCAGTTGAGGGTGTGATCTCGAAAGACTTGAACCCATTGTAAAATACGTAGCACATTCTGTTGCTTAGGTAAGAGTTAATAAGCTTGGTTAATGCAGGCACTGCACTAAGTAGTGACAATCTCTCTAATAACAAATCATGATTAATCGAGTCGAATGCACGGGAGAAATCGGTATATATAACGTCGACTTGTCCTCTCGCATCGAGTGCCTCCGATAGAAACTGAGACATAGTGGCAAGGTTGGTACAGGTAGATCGTCCCGGCATAAATCCATGTTGATTAGGCGAAATAAAAGACTTAACTCCACTGAAAATAGCTCCATGCAGCACCGATTCAAAAATCTTGGCGAAATTTGACAAAATAGCTATAGGACGATAGTTATTTATGTTTGATGCGTCTCCTTTCTTGAATACCGGACTTACTATAGTACGTTTCCAGGATGTTGGAAATTGGCATTTGGATATGGACATGTTGATAATTAGACTAAGAGGTTTAGCAAAAATATATCTGCAATCCTTAACTAAGAAACTTGGAATTTTGTCATCGCCAGAGATAACCTTGTTTGGTAAAGACTGAATAACTGATAGGATTTGCGATTCGTCTACTTTATGAAGTGAAGCACAGAAAAATCATCTCCTCTGGCTGGTGTTCGATTATTACTAAAGTTGTTACGAAAACTGTCAGCAAAGCCATTAACAATATCACTTGGCGTAGTATATTCTCGATTATCGTCATAGAGTCTACCCGGAACTCTAGTCGCTCCTTTTTTGCTCCTGATAAAATTCCACAAGTCAGAAGGATTCTGTTTAATGTTAGACTCTGCAGAATCAATAAATCCAGCATATGCTTCATCAATCTGGTACTTCGTTATATTACGAAGCCTTTTAAATTCATTCAGGTATTTTAAATTCTTTGTTTTAATATATACAAAGATCAAATTAAACAAAAAAGATCATTGATTATTCTGTCTTGACATTCCACAATTTCCTTCAAACGGAAGTACACATGCGCGATTTACCGCATGTTTAAATTCGCCGGCATTTGTTCGCACTATCACTGGGCACACTAAACTACCTTCTCCCGGGTGTAGCTCCTTGAACCGTTCAGAAACCCAGCGTATAGGCGGCAAATTCTCATCCCTCAGGATAACGAAGCATCCTGTTTGAATCATGTCCTGATCAGCATATTTCCATTTGTTTCTACTCTCTAGCTGGCTCAAATATCGAGAGACCACATTTTCCAGAAATGTTGTTGTTGTTGCAGCATGCAAGTGCTCCCATCGAGTTAACATATTCGTTGAGATATTCAAAAGATTTTCCGCTGGAAGTGCTGTCAACGCATCTCCTATTAAAAAATGGCCAGGGGTCAAGAAGGATAAATCATTGGGATCAAGTGAAATAGGTGTCAGAGGAATTAAGTATCGCCTCAATTTGACAAAAGATTGTATTCAAAATTCAGTTTTGTTGACCAATTATTTTGTTTAGATAGTATTTTATACTCTTTATTGAAGCCTCCTACAAGCCTTCAAAATGACGTGACCTAGCCGGATTAAAATGCCAAGTATTGCCATCGTGTTTAAATTCGTCCATAATTTTATTTTGGTTACACTCATTAGTTAAAAAATCATATGTTATCCGTAATTCTTTATTCGCGCCCACAAAATTAGTTCCATTATCTGAATAGATGTTTAAATATCTATCTCGCCGAGATATAAAACGACGCATAGCAGCCAAAAATGATTTGCAGTCAAGTCGCCAACCACTTCAATGTGAACAGCTATGATAGCAAAGCACACAAAAACCGCACCGTATGCCTTTTTTGTTTTCGTTCCGCGTATACCTTCTTTAATTAAAAAGGGACCACAAAAATCTACTTCACAGTTTAAGAACGGCCTGTCAACTTTCACTCTTGTTGCAGGTAAATCACCCATAGCTGACTTTTAATCATAGGTTTTTTGAAACATATAATACATTTATGAATTATTCGTTTTACATTACTTTTCAGCGATAATGGCCAATAATTTTTCCAATAATTTTGTATCCCAGAATATTTTAAATGGGTTTCCCTAATTATTAATTCAGTAACAGGATGTTTACCTGGCAAAACAATCGGATGTTTATGGTCGAACTCAACGTCTGCTTTACTTATACGACCCCCTACCCTAATTAACCCGTCCTCTATTAAACACTTAATTTAGAGCTTTTAAGTATTTTGTTGTACTTTATATATTTGTAATCTAAAGCAAATACCTCACATTGCACTAATTTTAATAATATATGAGTAGCTCTATTAATTTCTTCAACACGAATAACCCCACGTTTCTTATTATTTTTATATTTGCAATTATATAAAATCTAAAAGTGTAAGCAATAATTTTGACCATGAAGAATACTTATGGAAAATTGAAAAATCGAGACCTGCAGCAGATACTGAACACATTGCTTTCATTACCTTTTTTTTCGGGTAATTTTTTACAATTTGATAGTTGATATTTGGCTTTATACTCTCCTTCTATCAACCAATTTGTCCCGAACCTCCATAGGTCCGAATTAACAATTTGATAGTTGATATTTGGCTTTATACTCTCCTTCTATCAACCAATTTGTCCCGAACCTCCATAGATTCGAATTAATTAATGTTTCACTCCTTGAGAAACTAAGTCAGCAGGATTTTCAAAAGTTCTTACATGCTGCCAACTATTTCGATTTGTTAATTCCCGCATTTCAGTAGCTCGATTCGCCACAAACGTTTTCCACATTGTCTCTGTAGATTTAATCCAACCCAAAACAATAGTTGAATCAGTTTCATTTGCAATAATTTTTAAACTGTTTTGAACTTTATTAAACAACCTAGCCAATAATAAAGCTGCACACAATTCCAATCTAGGCAAGCGTAAAAATTTAATTGGTGCCACTCTTGATTTAGCACACAAAAGTTGAGTTAAATATTTTCCGACAGAGTTAATTTTTACCCGCAAATATAAACAAGCGCCGTATGCACTACTCTCACTGGCATCGGAAAAACCATGTAACTTAACTTGCTAGTTAAATTCGCTAGTGATTATAGTACGGTTGATTTTAATAGATTAAATAGACTTTATTGTATTTTCAAATTCTTTCCACCTTTCACTTATTGCACAAGAAATGTGGCCATCCCAACCTAATTTCTTTTTCCATATTTCCTGCATTAATATTTTTCCCATTACTATTACAGGATTAATAATACCCAAAGGGTCAAATATTTGTGCAATACATGAAAGTAACTGTCGTTTTGTTATTATACCTTTGGGAGTTTGCGGTGGTACATTAAAATGTAAAAAAACATTATAGTAATCCTAAAGTTTTATTATTCTCATGTTTATTTATTATTGTCAGTTTCTAATAAAAGTTTAGGATTGTTGTAATTCCATTTATTTAATTCAAACCCGCTCCCTCCCAACAATTTAATAATTTCGTCTCTGAGAGTAGGAGCTTCACATTCACTGTTAAATCCGGTTCGAAGGACCAATGTTAGCTCTGTTGTTGGTGAGTAGTGGATTGTCGGAAAAACAGCGAGATAGATCAACTGATAAAACTGTAGTCGTTTCAACACTTATTATTTTCTTTTATAACTCAAAAAATACAATTTTGCCAATACAAGTTTACACTAGGAGAGTTAAAACCAATTACAACCAAATTGGTTTTAACTTTCCTAGTGTAAACTTGTATTGGCAAAATTGTGTGAATTCACTACCCTTGTCGACTATAACTACCCCCTCCTACTCTTAGATGGGGGTAAGCCAGGTACTTGAGGCCTCAACATGGTCTATTATAAATTAATAAAAAACTAAATATTTTTTTTTAAATTTAAAGTGCGCTAAAGTTAGTCGATCTGGACTTGAAGTTATTCATGGTTTTCCAGTCTCGTTTTTTTTTGACCCGACGCTTCCGCCATGGTGGACGCGCCGGACTAGTTGTGTTTTATCCCCTGATTTTAATTTCCATTTCCTTAGATTAGTCCTAAAACTTACTTTCAATACTACTACCATTATTTTCATTCCTCCCTGTCGTCCACGAATTTCAACATAAAATGCATTAAATTTCAAAGTCCAAAACATCTCATTTTGGTGCACTTTAAATTCGATTTTTTGCCTTACTAGATGTCTAAAGAATTATCTTAGCTGATAAAATCAATATTATTTAGTAGTATTTAAAAAAATCTTTTTCGGTTTTCAACACAAAATCGATCAAATTTCAAAGACCAAAACGGCTGACTTTGGCGCACTTAAATTGTTACTAGATCTCTTAAGAACCATTTAAGTTAATAAAAAGTGTATTTTCTATTATTACTATTTTTTAAAGTTTTCGAAAAAAACCGTGGAAAATTTCACATCGGTGTGGATTGAAAGTGTAAAGGACTTAATTTTTACATCACAGTTTGTTTATTTGTTTACTGCCATGTATTTAAACTAAATCCTTGCCAAAAAAAATAATTTTAAATGAAAGAAAAAACTCACATATTCCTTTTAATCTTTCAATCTTTCTAGAATTTTTACTTTGGCACGATCCTCTACCGTTTTGTTATCTTTGCATTTCCATTTATTCATTGGATGTGTTTCCTCAGCCACGACTACTTACATATAAGGCTATCTGTAGACACGTGTTTCGGGATTTGATCCCTCGTCAGTAAAGCTGTGCCTTACGTAATTGCAAAGTTGTTAATTAAATTAATTTTAATTAACATTGCTGCGATTATCTCAAAAAAAGTTCTCATAAAGGCATCATAAAACTACACTTTTTGAAATTATGATGGGTTCATGAAACTAAAACGTTGCAAACTTACTCTTGAAACAGAGGGTGGGGGAAGGTCCGAATTTGTAAGGAACACATGTTAAATAACTGTTTTTTTTAACAGATCTTAATAATTTTAATGTCATACAAAAGAATAATAAGTTCTTTCGTATGACATTAAAATAAAACTGATTAAAATGACCTTTCTTATTTGGACACTCGTTACACTACCATGTCGTGTTGTGCAGGACTGTACAGTTTGAATTGGAGTAAGAGTTGTAGCGATTTTAGATTTTTAATGTAGGAGTCGTAGTTTTAGTTTTTTTTTGTTAGATAAATTAATTATTTTTTTGCGGAATCTCAATTTTACAATATACATTTCTTTTACAAAATCAAATAAATAAAATCCTAACTCAAATTGGTATATGCAGTCCCAAAATGATCCAATAAAATCTTATTAGATTTTAAAGTTATTCAATCTAATCTGTGTTTTATTTGATTTTTAATAGTTTATTCATATTTATTTCATACCATATGAACTACCAATGTCTAAATATTAAAACCATTAATTATATTAAAGTTACAAATTCATGTTAGAAAAGAAATTTAAATTAAGAATTCGGAATTGATTGTTCAATCCAACGACTTCTCAGCCCTGGTGTTATATTTATTTATAATAATTCACATGGTCACATATATTTATTTATTTATTATAATTATTTAATTTATAACAAAGCTAATTTTTTTTCATACAATTGTATTTCCTCCAAAAAAATGTAAGCAGTGAACACCACATGTGGTCTGCAATGTTTGTTTAGAGTGCACCTGTTTTATAAAATTAAAATATCGGAATTTCCATTACCCATTTCATAACCGCAATTAAACAAGTGTACACATGCTCCAAAACACGCACACATGTGAAAACCATCAATACAGAGATCTGTGTATACACTGAAGATGATAATTAAATAAATATCCAATTCCGCTTTTGCGAATTGTATCGTAAAAAGATAAACTGTTTATGCGTTTTGTAACGCGCGTTAAATTTTTCAATATAATTTTCTAAATATTTAATTCGACATTGTGTAAGGATTGAATCAAATATTTAAGAAAAAAATCGCTATTAACTGCATTGTGTTTTCTTAAATATTTGATCGAGCAATGCGTGAAATATCGTAAAATAGTTAAATATTTCGTGTCACGTGAAAAAACAGATATAGTTAGGATTTATTTTTTGTGGTGTGGAGGTCGTTGGGTTTAAATATTATTGGCAGCAACTAAAATTAGATGAATTTATCGGTTTATTTTTCGGGATTTATTCTTGGCGCTTTTGAAAATAAACAAAATGTGCTTTTAAAGGCCATTTTAGACTTTTATATTTTTAGATATTAATGTAATGTAAAGTAAATAAATTGCTAAAGAGAATATATATATATATATATATATATATATATATATACAATGACCCTTTCTACCCATATAGGTGTAAGGTTTAAAGAGAAAATAATTATTTAATCATTCATTTGTGAAAATTAATAATTTATTTTTATTATTTTCATTATGTCCAAGAAGCTCCCCCAGAAAATGTTTTTGTTATAAATTTTAAACATTTTCCGGGGGAGCTTCTTGGAAAAATCACATAATGAAAACTTTTGAAAAACTACCCGGAGCTGAGGCTTTATTTTTATTTGGGTATAAGCATTTTAACTAGTGGAAGTTTAGCATTGTGTTTAGCAAGACGTTTCTAGAGATAATTCTAATCTTGAAACTCTGATGACTCACTTTAGCCTCGATAGTTTAGGTAACAGAAGAGTTTTTGCGATGATGTTGATGTTACATAAAATAATTAATATTGAGTGTCCGGAAATTATCTCACAGAAAGACTTTTATTTCAAACCAGATAATAGATTAACTCACTACTACCCATTATTTCGAATACCATTTCAAAGAACTAATTATATTATTAATAGCTGTTTCAGTAGGATTTTCCATCTTGTTAACCATTTTTTATTTAATCCCAGATTTGATTTATTCTCGATGTCACGAAATGAATTATTGCGCCATCTAAAAGTTATCGTCAACAATGAAAGTATTATGTGATAAGAAAATCAGTCTTGAGTTGTTTTGTTATATTACATCTTTGTATGTTATCGGATTTGTTCGCCAATTATATATTTACTTTTTCTGAAATTAAAATTAAATCATTGTTTTTTTTTACTAATAATTTTTTGTTTGAAACTTTTGTAATTACATTTGTAAAAATGGATTTCCGTTAATAAATAAATAAATTAATTAACACTGGCTCAAGATTTCATTGAGGATATAGTTAAAGGAATTGTAAAATATTTTTATTATATATATAAAAATAATTAATTTTCATAATTTATCTTTATTCGTGTAATTTTACGTTCTTAATTATTATTTATTATGCACATTTGCCAAATGGCTATCGACCGGAGGTCCTTTAGCTTGTCCTTGACTTGATCTTGTCATTGTCTATTTACTTGTAGTGATCGCTAACGTATTACGTTATTGCCAAACTCCGCATTATTTAATAAAATGAAAATTTGTAGATAGAAGTAAAATATTTATATTTTGAAGGATTTATTTAAAAAATATATTCTATTGGGGCAGAAAGATCTCATCTCTGGGGGCCTATTCTCAACATCGATGCAAAGTTACTGATGCATGTCACTCGATTTTGTGTCACCAAAAAACGGTGCAATTACGTGAAATTATAAATTTCAATGGTAAAAGTAATGTTTTGTTATTTATAAATTTTATTCACTGCATGTGCTTTTATAATAATAAATATTATCATTTCCATGCAATTTTAATATTGCTTAGAAAATATTTCAAAGTTTATTAATATTCATGAAATTATAATTGCAGGATTCATTTAAATGTGCGTTTAAAAAATCAACAAAATACCATTTTAATCTTCATTGAAATCTAATGATACAAAGAAAAACATAATTTATTAATTATTTTCAAATCATTTTTATTTAATATGTTTAAATAACTGTGACCAAGTGAATGAATACTCTTTTCTATTTATAGAAAAAAAACATGCATTAACTTGTTATAATATTAATTATAACATTTTTTCCTATAAAAAATTATTAAGTTTATCTTATGTTACTATTGTTTATAATGTATTATGTACAAAGGAGATTTCCGTTAAATAAATAAATAAATATTTGATCTTGTATCAATGATTTACCTTAAGCCTTCTTGTTAAGTTTAGTTTTAGTTTAAGTGTTAATTAATTTTGTTTATTGAGAATATGTTATTGAGTTGTTGTTTAAAAGGTATATATCGTAAATAGAATAAATAAATAACAACAGTTGCAGATAGGCTTCTGATCGATAGGCGATTGATAGATTATCCATATTATATGTTATACAGAGAGCTTTTTTTTATCAGTAGGGGAAATGTATTTTCCCCTTTGTATACCTGCAAAATACGCGAATCAAATGCATTAATGTATGTGTATTTAGTTGCCTATAACATGCAACTGAACACACATATGCCAAATAGTCAACTAAATATACACACATAAATCGGTTCATTGCAATTGAATCGCGTTTTTTGCAGGTATACACTTCCCCTAATGTGTACTGATAAAAAAACCTCTCTGTATATTGATGTATGTGAAGCTGGCAATGAATCCAGCAATGAACCCGGCACCTCCACACCGACACTTTTTTTTTTTCAAAAATATTTATTTAAAGGAAAACAACACTTGTTTAAACGTTTATTCATAATAATAAGTAATATCAAGGACAATTAAATACAACAGAATCAAATTGATTCTTATAAATTATAAAATATTCATAATACATACCACTAACTATGGCATGAATAACCCTATCGACCGATTGATGAGGCAAGCAAATGTTATATCAAATTGTCCGAATTTCATGCTCTTTGCACCTACGTTTGCTACTTTCAAATCCCGTTTACGTTACGTTGATCTATCCAGTTTCGTTGATATATCTTATTAGATATGTTTAATTTAAGAAATTTTGTGGTTTCCATTTAATGTATTTACATTTTATTTCAAATTGGCATCTGGAAGATAGAACTGAGCTGATTATTATTATTTGTATTTTTTGAGTTTATTTGTGAATGTTTTTATTTACATTTTTTGCCGGTCACTGTAATTGTTTTTATTAACGTAAAAATGATTTGATTTTTTCATGATTAATTAGTTCATACCATATTATTTTTTTTTTTTACTTTTAAATGATGTCTACATTATCTTTTTTTTACCATTTGCTTTGCTACCGAATATTCATGTGTATAATTTTATTATTTTCATTATTTTTGTAAGATTTACTTCTATTTACGTGTTTATTTATATGTATTGCTTTTGCGGTGATTTTAATTCAATTTTTGCAGTTTGTAACTATTTTTTGTAAAATATTTCATGTGTATTTGATTTACTTATATATTTATGCAAGGTGCGCATCATTATTGTTATTGTGTTTATGGATTCTGATTGGAAAACTCAATGGTTATACTTGATCAAGGAGTTATTAGTCTAAATTTTATCAAATCAAAGGTGATTTTCCGTAAATAAATAATTAATCAATAATACATATACAAGCGAAAAAAAGAAAAATAGCGATTTTTTTATAAACAATATTTCCCAACAATCAAAAATTCGTGCCCGTTCATAGTTTGTCTATAAACAAATTCATTGCTGGGTCGCATTTCCAACACCTGACGGCGATTTTCAAAGTGTAAAATTTTCCAAACGGTGCACTTTTTTCGCAATTTTCTTTGAGAAATAGTTTAAACAATCTTTCTAGAAGTAATATAAACAATCAGAATCGTTCATAGTTTGTCTATAATGGGGGAGTTTTTAAGGGTTTGAATTCACATAAATTTAAACCCTCCGATTTGAAAAATAATTGAAATTAATTGGCCTTT
The DNA here is from genome assembly GCA_963082785.1 of Philonthus spinipes. Taxonomy (NCBI): domain Eukaryota; kingdom Metazoa; phylum Arthropoda; class Insecta; order Coleoptera; family Staphylinidae; genus Philonthus; species Philonthus spinipes. The sequence goes on along the minus strand of OY720299.1, from coordinate 25,286,190 downwards.
TCTTTTTGTTCAAATCGGTTCCCTCTGATTACCTGTCTGGCTCTCGATAAAAGGAAAACACAACCACACAAGAAAATAGAAATAACAGAAACAATAAACAATATATATATTCAAGGGAAATATACAACCAAATAAAAGAAAAGAAAAAAAAATAAAACAAATAAATAAACTTACATTAATTGAATCCCGAATGTTGAAGTGTTTAAGTGACTTGAATGATTGCAAGCGATAATGAATGATTTGGGTTTCGGGCACTCGGATTTTAAATGATTCGGGGCACGTCTTACCCCCGCCATCATTGTTGGGGTGATTTGACCATTTTTCGCATAACCATCATCGAGGTAATAACAAAAGAAACATTATGCAAAAAAATTTATTGATATTCAGGACAGGCGAAAAATGGTCTAATGTTTTATACACATACTCACACACATATACATACATACATACACACACATACATACTGGTATCATACATACACATATACATACATATTTAATGTTTGCAATAATTACTGCTTTTATTTATAATTACCCTTTGGTATTATATTGGTAAAACAATGAAAAATAATGTTCATTAATAAATGATCCCTTCAACCCCATAACAGCACGAAGATAAAATTAGCGGGCTTCCTTCGCGCAATTTGTATTTATCACATTGATAATAAATTACAATGGTGGATCTTTCAGCTAGCGATGTCTATAGGAATTTGATTCGCGATTTTATTATAAACCGCGAGAAAAAATAGGGTTTTCCTACATTATTATTTTCTTTCATTTGTCGCTTGGTTTATTGCGCTGAGAGCTAATACCTGGTTTACCCCATTAAAACGTGCGCGCTTTGGGCGCGTTAACGGTACGGACCCATGCCGTTTTTACGATGTCCAAGCGACGAGGGAAAATCTATATCCTGCCGTTTTTGGGTACCTGAGAGGATTAACCCGATTTAGGAATTCGACCAAGGGATTTATTTTTGCTCTCTAATGCTTTTAATGGTTTCATAGCTGTAAAATTTTAAAGAGGCTTATTGATAATTATGATTCGGATTTTACTCATTTAGTATTAAAAAAAATCTATAAATAAAAATATATTTATTTGTAGTTAGCGACGCTTTAATCGAAGCGCCGTTAACATGTCTATAAACAAATTCATTGCTGGTTCCAACACCAGACGACTTTCAAAGTGTTAAATTTCCCAAACGGCGCATTTTTTTCCTAATTTTCTTCCAGAAATAGTTTAAACAATGTTTCTAGAAGTAATATAAACAATCAGAAATGCGTGCCCGTTCATAGTTTGTCTATAAACGATTTCATTGCTAGGTCGTATTTCCAACACCAGACAGCGATTTTCAAAGTGTCAAACTTCCCAAACGGTGCACTTTTTTACCAATTTTCTTTCGGAAATATTGTAAACTATATTTCTAGAAATAATATAAACAATCAAAAATGCGTGCCCGTTCATATTTTGTCTAGAAACAAATTCAATGCTAGGTCGCATTTCCAACACCAGACGGCGATTTTCAAAGTGTCAAATTTCCCAAACGGCGCACTTTTATTTCCAATTTTCTTTCAGAAATATTTTAAACAATGTTTCTAGAAGTAATATAAATAATCAGAAATGTGTGCCCGTTCATAGTTTGTCTATAAACAATTTCATTGCTAGGTCGTATTTCCAACACTAGACGGCCATTTTCAAAGTGTCAAATTTCCCAAACGGCGCACTTTTTTTTCCAATTTTCTTTCAGAAATATTTTAAACAATGTTTCTAGAAGTAATATAAACAATCAGAAATGCGTGCCCGTTCATAGTTTGTCTATAAACAAATTCAATGCTAGGTCGTATTTCCAACACCAGACGGCCATTTTCAAAGTGTCAAATTTCCCAAAAGGCGCACTTTTTTTTCCAATTTTCTTTCAGAAATAGTTTAAACAATGTTTCTAGAAGTAATATAAACAATCAGAAATGTGCGCACATTTATGGTTTGTCTATAAACAAATCTATTCCTGAGTCGTATTTCTAACACCTGAAAATCGCCGTCTGGTGTTGGAAATGCGACCCAGCAATGAATTTCTTTATAGACAAACTATGAATGGGCACGCATTTTTTATTGTTTCTATTGCATCTAAAAGTATTGTTTAAACCATTCTTAAAGGAAAATTGGAAAAAAGTGCGCCGTTTGGGAAATATTGTTTATAAAACAATCGCTATTTTCCGATTTTTTAAAGTATATGTATTATGAATATTTTAGAATTTATAAGAATAAATTTGATTCTGTTGTATTCAATTGTCCTTGATATTACTTATTATTATGAATAAACGGTTAAACAAGTATTTTTTACTTTAAATAAATATTATTGAAAAAAAAGTTTGAGTGTAGAGGGGCCGTATTCATTGCTGGATTCATTGCCAGCTTCACACACATAATATATTATTATACCTAATTCATAACTTTGTTTTTTCTGTATACTGTATTAATAATAAAAATAAAATAATTTAGATTTATAGTTTCACTAATTTAATGTAGAACAATCTCTTTTTGATTTACAAGTAACATATTTTATTGTGCATTATTGTAAATACACAAACTTATAAAAAATATATTGTATTATTATTATTATTACTATTATTAATAATGCAAACTATTACCACATTGACAATAATAACAACATTACATTCATAAATTACATGATTATGTAATTCATATAATTTATTAATGTAATTGAAGTTATTGTTTATTTTTATACATTAATGCAATAACAATGACGTAAATTGTTTAATTAAATTAAAAATACGATTCTTTATTTATGTAATGTTTATATTTATTCGACTCAATTAAATCATTTAAAAAAAGATTTATTGCGTTCCCCAACACACCTATTTAATATTGTAATAAATTTCATTATGTAAATTGCCTGTAATGAGCCTGTAATTGTCAGGAATCAAATAGTAATCAATTTATCCTTACTTCACTTTTAATAAAGTAGCTACTGTTTATAAATAAACCAGAATATTTTATTAATAAATAATTTACTTTTATTGCTAATTATTAATTGATTTTCTTAATACGCGCAAATATAATATAATTGATTGGAAAATAATGTCAATTCAATTTCATTCAAAAAAAGCCTGTAATTGTCAGGAATCAAATAATAATCAATGTATCCTTACTTCACTTAAAAAAAAATCGCTACTGTTTATAAATAAATCAGAATATTTTATTAATAAATAATTTGTTTTTATTGCTAATTATTAATTGGTTTTCTTAATACGCGCAAAATATAATATAACCCTGAAAACTCCACATATACAATAATGGTTAACAACATACCTATAGACCCATCCACAAGTTGTAAATATTTAGGTATTATATTTGATCCGAAGCTATCCTTTACCACTCATACTCAAAACCTCAAGGCAGCAACTCAGAGCAGGGCAAAACATTTTAGAGCCCTAACATTCAAGCAGCAGGGCATATCAGTGAAAACCGCTGCGCATGTGTATAAGATGATATGTCGCCCTCTGCTCGAATACGCTGCCATCCTTCACTACAATCTCAGTCCCTCCACTCTGCGTAACTTGGAAGTATCGGAGCGCTCAGCCCTTAGAGTACTGACGAAAATCCGACACCCAAACAATCCTTTACATAACCCTCCCAATACTCTCCTTTATCAAAAAAGCAATTTACGCCCTATTAAAGAGCGCCTTGAACTCCTCTCCTTTAAATTTGCCACGAACCCACATATATCCCACCTAATAAAACACCTCTGTATCCCACGCAATCCTAACATTTCCCCAAAATACAAGTTTCCCCCATCTACCATTTTTCAATTCATCTCATCCAACAATGCGGACTTTGACAATAACGTTAGCGATCATGACGATTAGATATACAACGACAAGAACGAGACATAGACAGGCTGAAAGACCTCCGGTCGATAGCCGATTCATCATCTACAGAATATAATTCTAATGTTTGTATATTATTGTACATACATATACACATTTGAATAAAGATGGTTAGTTAGTTATAATATAATTGATTGGAAAATAATGTCAATTCAATTTCATTTAAAAAAGGTGTTATAAAATCCACTTGTATAATTCGCTTAAATATTAATTGTCTTGCAGTGTTATAATGATTTCATGAATGTTGAGGAATGAAGGGATATTAAAATTTCGATGGATACAGAATTTTGTCAGGAGGGATAGGTTATAAGGATACTTTGCAAATTTTTGGGATATTTTTATTAAATGTTGGGATATGGGAGTGATTTGCGTTGTTTCATAGAGGTATTCGTTGGAAGGGTTGTGAAGAGGGTTGTTGGGATGCCTGAGTCTTGAGAGGATCTTTCGGCACTTAGATATATAATGCACCGTAGTTTATAAATTTTGGTTGCGGTTTTTAAGCTTATGCTTTGTTGTTTATAAGTAATATAATATTTTTATTATGCGTATTATTTTTATTATGTATTTTGTCGAAATTTATGATTGGTAATTTACCTTTTCTATACATATTTATTTATTTATTTATTTAACGGAATATACCATTTTTACAAATATAAGACATACATGAAAAATGCAATAAATTTATATGTATTACTAACTAATTTTAAATACAATAGTAAACACTTTGAACGCAAATATAAACGCAAAAAGAAAAAAAACCCTAAAAGTCACCAACAACTATATTACAACAATGGCATGTATGTTTTATAATGTTTTTAAAGTGTCACACTTTTTTTGTAAATTTTTTAAAATTTAATTATAAATGTAATTTGGAAATGGAGATTCCGTTAATAAAGTGAAATTAAAATTAGAATAGACTTAAAATGCCGAGCTCTCACATATATTTTGTAATTTTAATATTTTCAATAAATTTCATTATGTAAATTGTGTGTAATAACGCTATAAGAAATATAATATTTCAGAAATAAATAATTTCTATTTATTGCTAATTATTTAATAAAATGTTCAACCATGGATGGTTGTTGATCGTATGAATAACTGATTATCGCCATTTCGGTTTTTCGAACTTCATAGACAAGTGTATTCCTTGCGCAATAGATGGTGCTTGCGTTTTGTCCATGCTAATTATTAATTATTAACAATAAGCACAAATTAATTAATTGGAATATAATTGTAATTCAATTTCGTTTAATACAGATATATTTTAAAATTATTTTTTACACTTCGTTGAAATATCGGTAATAAAATATTTATAAAGATGGTAGTAATGTTTCACATTGCAGTTTAATTAAATTAAAAGAATAAAAAAGAAAATAATTAATTACTTAATCACTTTCTTTCAATTTGCTCTGCAATTAAGTGCTTACAAAGTAAGTATATAAAAATACAAATATCCATTGAAACAACTTCAACAACTTCCCGTGTCTACAGATGGCCTTTTTAACATATTTAGTTTTATGAAATAAATATGAATAAATTATTAAAAATCAACCAATAAAACACAGATTAGATTGAATAACTTTAAATTCTCGACTAGTTTCGGGTTACCATTTTCAAGAGAATTTAAAATTTGTTTTATTAAATTTCTATGGATATTTACATTAATGGATATATTGATTTTTTAATTTCTTGATTTGAAAAAAAAAACGTTGCTTTTTCAGCTTTACCGAGATACAACAGCAAATATCTATTGTATAATTCAATGTCCCGCGTGGGTATTTGTCCAGGAAGTAGTTGTTTCAATGGATATTTTTATTTTTGTATTCTTACTTTGTAAGTACTTAATTGCAAAGCAAATGAAAAGAAAGTGATTAAGTAATTAATTATTTCATTTTTTATTCTTTTAATTTAATAAAATAAAATTCTATTACTTGCTTAACTTTTAAAATAATAGGTTTTAATAATGGTTTTAATATTTAGACATTGGTAGTTCGTATTGCATGAAATAAATATGAATAAAATATTAAAAATCAACCAATAAAACACAGATTAGATTGAATAACTATAAATTCTCGACTAGTTTCGGGTTATTAGTCCATTTTCAAGAGAATTTAAAATTTGTTTTATTAAAATTTCTATGGATATTTATTTCATAAAATAATAGGATCTTTTTATAAAAACTGAATATTTTAGGAATAAATAATTTGTTTTTTTATTGCTAATGATTAATTAATTTTCACAGTAAGTTTATTATTAATTGGAATATCACTTCAATTCAATTCCGTTTAAAAATTGTAATGCACTTTACAAATTCGCTGAAATATTGTTTTACTACTGATTTAAATTAAATTTCAATATTTTCAATAAACGTATTTGTAATGAGTCGATAATTGTCACGAATCATATAATAATTTATTCCTTTACTTAGCTTTTAAAATAATTGTTTCTGTTTATAATCAATCAGAACATTTTAAGAATAAATAATTTATTTTTTTATTACTAATAGATAATTTGTTTTCGTAGTAAGTACAAATATAAATGTATTATTAATTCGAATATAATTTTAATTCAATATTACGCATTTTTCAAATTCGCTGAAATATTATTTTATTACTCATTTAATAAATATAATTCTAATATTTTTAATGAAAATAGAGCAGAGGCGGATTTCCAGTCTTGGTCGCCCTAAACGACGAAGTAGGTACGAGCTGCTCCTTTCTCAGCACTCATAATAATAGACTAGATAATGAATTTACTTTTTTGTTAAATTTTACCAAATTAACCAGAAATTTAGTTTACTATAATAGTTGCTAATTTACAACGACGTTCATATAGGTACCTCCGTAACCGATGCGAAGTTAGCCACGGTTTTTATGACCCGGCGCATCCACCAAGTTTTGTAACTTTCATTTCCTAAGGAAATATTATTTTTTCTTACAAAGTATTAAATTAGCAAGATTGAGATTACCGATCGAAAATTATTTTTTTCGGCTTCCACTATTAAGCAAAAATGTTTAGAGTAATCAATTTTTCAAAAATTCATAACTCCAATTTGCCTGAATGGATTTTCGATTTTATCGCATTAATAGTTAATATTACGCGTTTTTAACAATAACAAATAATAGCCACAGAGGAATTTCTTATCGAACTATTTGTTTTGTTTCAACAAATATGTTCTCTCAAGAAGTTTGCAAAAATTCATAACTTAAATTTGATTACTTATCATTGTTAAAAATGCTTAATATTATCTATTAAAAAAATCCTTTCCGGCAAATTTAGTTATTTTTAAATGTGAGATTTGTCTGCCTCGGTGTCGCGTAGGTTAAGCATCAGACTAGTAAGTAAGCCAGGGGTCGCTGGTTCGATTTCAGGAATGGGCTGGTCGTTGTATGAATGGTATGATTGTCCCCCAAACTTGTAATTACAAATATACAAAGGTGACTGGGTTATATGGTAAACCAACCGATAGTGCAATAAAAATGTCAGATTTTTTGAAAACAGTGTTTGAAAATATTAATATGATTTTATTTGTGTTCTTTGCATAACGACAGGAATTAATTGAATAGAAAAGAGTATTCATTCACTTAGTCACAGTTATTTAAATATATTAAATAAAAATGATTTGAAAATAATTAATAAATTATTTCCACATTTAGCTTACTTATTTAATTTAAGAAATTAATTATTTTATTTTGAGCTTAATTCAAGCTGATAAATTATTTTTTAATAGAATAAAGTGAAAAGTAGTATTTATAATAAATCATAAAGTGAAGAATATAATAGATCTACTTGTTCATTTAGAAGTGATGAATTAGTGTCTTTATTGTGTAAATAAATTTCGATTGCTTCCAATATACCTAATTTTTGACCTTTTTCACAATGATGTAAGATTTTTGTATTATTTAAATTTGGAAAAGTGTGACTATTTGTAAGTATATGATTTGAAAAAGTACTACAATCTTTATTTAATCTAAATGCTCTAAAGTGTTCATTATATCTTATATTAAAATTTCGGATAGTTTTTCCAATATTACACTATTTATTTATTTATTTAACGGATTCACCTTTTTATTCAACAACATAAAATGTAAATACAGAAAAATATAAAATTATACTTAAAATTAAATAAAACATTGTACATAATCGATGGAGATAAGATTTAAGTAGCAAATATCACAAATGTTAACAACGCATGATTATCAACTAAGCATATATTAACAACACTCTGAGATATTTATTTTAACACATTTAACGAAAATGCAATATAACAAGTGATTTGAAAGAGGTAAAAGTATTATAGAAAATGTCAAACTTACAAGATAAATTAAGTGTATTAATACTTCTCATAATTATATCGTAGGGAGAATTGAAACCATAATTGCTGCGATGAAAATTAGGCAGCATTACACATTGTTACAATCAGAACATATAAGTTTATAAATACCAGATTTGTTAAATTTTTCTGTTTTATCTTTTCTATTGTATAATATATTACCTAATTTATTTTTACTTCTAAATCCTACTTTGTAATTATTTTTTCTAAGTATACTTGCAATTCTTTCTGAAATTTCTCCAAAATAAGTTAAAGTTAAATATTTTTTATTGTTTTCTTTAATTTTTTGGATAAATTTCAAAAAGTGCTTTCTTTCTGAATTCTTTGTTAATTAATTTTTGAATTGTGTGATAAGGAAAACCATTTTTTGCAGCAATATTTCTTATTAAATTTAATTCATTATTGAATGATTGTTTTGATAGTGAAATTTTGAAAGCTCTATTGATCACAGAATAATATGTTGATAATTTTTGACAAAGGGGGTGAAATGATTCAAATGGGATAGTATTTTTGTTACTGGTTGGTTTTCTATAAATCACAAATTGTATGTGATTGTTTGTGTGTATAATAGTTAAATCTAAGAAGTTGATCTTTTTATTTAACACAATTTCAAATAAGAAAATAATTATTTTATTTTGGGCTTAATGCAAGCTGATAAATTAATTTTTATTCAATTTCAAGTAAGAACTTAATTATATTATTTTGAGCTTAATTCAAGCTTTCAAATATATAATTAGAATAACTTCTAATTTTAATAAATATCTTCTTACTAATTAAAATATCATTTATTCTTGTTATTAATTTTGGTGTATGACCTTAGTTGTCGAAGCATCTTATATTGAAAACCATCAACAGCGTCGCAAAAAGGTCAAAATAGTGCTCAATCAAAGCGACTCCACACTAATCTACCTCTAACACAAAAAAATCTTTAACATAATAATCCACCAAACGTTTTCCTCACATCTTCATAACCCAACCGTTTCCTAATTAAAAATAATTACACGACTGGATCTTCTCGACTCGAGCCCGACGACATCAATCAAAATTTCGCCCATTTTTGTGCAAACATTTCCATTTGTTTTTCGACGCGAGATGTTCTCTTTCGCCTTTGATTGATCGATCATTTCGCTCGCGCGAATAATTAATGGCACCGCTATTTCACGAGTGTATGTCTAAATAATGGCCATTAACTGCATTAAAATTCCACAACGCGATGTTAAAACGTGGATAATTTTCCTCGCAAATTGCCCGGAGTGGAAAAAACAAAAATGAGTGGAAAGCGTATAATGGGGGAAGAGAAACATGAATGTTAATGGTTTCGTGTTTGTTGTATGTTTTTTTTTGCTGTTGTTGCAATTTGCACGAAGATGGGTTCAGGATTAGATGTTTCTCGCCTAGATTTTTAATTATATAGAGATTATTAATGGCCCTTCAATAAAACTTAATTGCGTAGTTTCATAGTTAAGCCGTTCAATTTTGTAAAGATTACAGCTATACATCAAATCAATTTTTATAAGCTGATTACTCCTCTTCTTTTTTTTATTTCTACTTTTACAAGTTCATATAAATACTATAGACACAATTACTAAATGGAAAATAAATGGCAACAAATTAATATTACGGAATATTTTGCTCATTACACGTGTTTTGAAGTTGTTGCAATTTATCTGCTAATAGAATTAGGGTTCTTTAAAAAAATGTAGATATCGAAAAATTATTAAAAGTTCCTCAATGAATATCTGATAATAGAATCAGGCTTATTTTTTTTAAGATTTTTAGATATAGAAAAATCAATCTTCAATAAATTTAGGTATCGAAATATTCTTTAATAAATATGCATGGCTTTAACCATTTACTTTATCTGCTAATAGAATTAGGGTTCTTTTAAAAAAAAATGTAGATATCGAAAAATTATTAAAAGTTCCTCAATGAATATCTGATATTAGAATAAGGCTTATTTTTTAAAGATTTTTAGATATAGAAAAAAATCAATCTTCAATGCATGTATGTATGTATGTATGTGTGAAGGTGTGCTGTAAGCACTGTGCATAGGCCTCAGAGGCATTATCATCACAGAGGCAGGCAGGTCTCTTAATCTTCAATACATTTAGATATCGAAATATTCTTTAATAAATCTGCATGGCTTTATCCATTTCCTTTATCTGCTAATAGAATTAGGGTTCTTTTTTTAAAATACAAATATCGAAAAATTATTAAAAGTTCCTCAATAAATATCTGATATTAAAAACAAGCTTATTTTTTTAAGATTATTAGAAATAGATAAAATCTATCTTCAATAAATTTAGATATCGAAAATTCTCTAATAAATATGCATGGCTTTATCACACAATCCATCCTTCAGCCTTTTGCTAAAACTATAAAAACTTGCAACTATCCCTTGTTATCTGGATAGATTGGATAAAGAGGATGTACGATTACTAGAATGGTTGAGGTGTGGGAGCGAAGGGACGAATGTGTGTTTTGCGAAATGGGCTTGGATCTTTCTAAACTCCTTCATCCAATGATCTCACACGTCCAATCCTGTGCCACAAAATATACACTCGTTCTTTTGCTCCCATACTACAACCTTGCTAACAATCTCACGTCCTTTTTCTCCATTCAATCTAGATAACGAGGGGTAGTTACAAGTTTTTATAATTTAGGTAAAAAGGTTGAAGGATGGATTGAGTGAATATTAAAAGGTAATTGATGAAATTTTTAGAGATGGGCAAAATGGATCTTTTTTAAGATCGATCAATTTGTGATTCATCACTCGAAAGATCAAACAATCAGATTGATCCACAAAGGTTGGATTGAAAATATCGATCCTCAAAGATCGAGCTGCACATTTTTTCGGATCCATTATTTCAGCTTGAAATATTTAAATTACATATAAATTACCATTTATCTATAATTATTTAAAAAAGAATATTTCTTACTTATTTGTACAATAAAATGTAAATTTTATTAGTTTAGTCTCATAAACACGCTAAATAGAAATATCGAACCTTAGCTGCGAGGCGATTGAAGATCAGATTGAGCCGAAAGGATTGATCATGAAAGATCATTCAGTAAAGTTGTTTCAACCGATCACAAACAAATATCAAGCTGTTAGATTTTTTTGATCGATCTTTTCCATCACTAGTTATAATCGATTCGATCAATCAGTGGTACCAGTTTAAGAAATATACCTTATAGGGCGACAAAAGTCACCAATAATAAATAAATCATTGTAAAAACCCAAAAATAAAGTATTTTAAATTTTCCACTTGAGACTTCAGCGCCTCCAGTGCTCAAGTGGACAACTAAAGCCGTGTTTCCCAATTTCATATATAATAAGTGAAATCGTTCATAACTATGCAACACGACAAACATCCAACATAATAATTGAACCAATGCGACTGTCAAGATCTTTCAATGGGACAAGATACTGGGCACCTAAATTATATAACGTCTTACTGACAACCGTAAAGGAACTGCCTCAAGTTGAGTTTCTAAAAATAATTAAAAATTACGTGATAATCTACGCGTTCTTTACTTGGGAGGAATACCTATTGAACGTAGAACACAGTACAGAATTAAAATAGCATCTTTCTTCAACTATCACATATTACTAGTCAATAATGTTTCAGCATTTTATTTATATACCATTTTATAATTTTTTTTACCTTTTATATTTTATGTATTATTCTTTATTTCAATTTTAATCAAGGCTTGGCTTTGGTACTATGATTATGATTTTGTACACCTGACTTATGTAAAACACTAGTTATTAGCATGAATTAAATTATTGTTATTATTATTAATTCTAAATGTAATATATCTGTGCTTCTTCAATGACTTCGTGTAGTTTTTTATTGTCAACTTCTTTTTTTTATAAATCAAAGCACTCTAGAGGAGAAAAGTTCTCGAGCATATGGTATTACCAGACATATCATTTAAATAAATAACTTATAAAATTCATCTTTGAAGAGTGTTTACGATCTGGTTGAAAAACTGTCAAATGATATATTGTCGATAATTATCGCTCAATATCGCTTTTAAAAGTGAAGTAAGGAATTTTATTTTCAACTACATCATTGTACAACATTTCACATTACTCAACCTAAGTTATTCAAGAGATTGTATTGTCAACTTATGTAAATACAGTTTCTTAATTGCTCCAAAACCTATTTATTATTATTATTATTACGTATATTAATCTATTTTGTAATTTTTATGAAGATTAATCAAGTAATAAAAAATAATAAAAAACATACAATTTGTTGTTATAATTTCATGATAATAACAACTAATTAAATCATAAAACAATTTAAACCCTATAAGGAATAAATGTAATACATGAAATGTAATGGTTGGATGTTAATAAACTTCACATTCAAGAAAGTAATTTTATGTAAAATTACCACACAGAAAGCACCGTTATAGGTGTGTAACATAGGCAACCCAACATGCGCGCAATGATCATTATTTTAATTAATAAAACATTTATTTTTGTCCTACTTTCGCAGTGACCTTGGCTGGTCATTCATTGAGTAAAATTATGTGAGCCAAATCTTAAAGTTTAAGGTATGCTTTTGTAAAATGGCAATATGTTACAATTAAAAAAAATACACATACAATTGTAAACAATTATCTTTGTAATTATTAAACAGTGGCAAGTTTATTTTTCATGTTGAAATTAATAGTATTGCTGAGATAAAACTTATTTACAAAACCTTATTGGCGAAAAAAATATGTTCATTTTCAACAATAAATAAAAAGAAAGTATTGTTATTTTCTTATTATATTTGTAAATAGTTATATATTACACAACTTATTCGTTCTCTTGGTTGCTAAGATGAGCGTGTCCGTTTAGGATATTAATGGCCTTATAAAGCTTATTGAATAATTACCAAATATTTTGTTGAGTTTTATTTTATTTATTTTTTATTTATTTCTTTATTTATTTCTTTATTTAAAATAATTATTTTTTTTTAGTTTTTTTCTACTTAAAATTGATTAACAAAAACCACTTTAACTAAAGATTTGAATAAAAACACTTGGTTAATTCCTTACTTCACAATTTTTATTTTTTCGTTAGATGTAAATTTCGTACACTATGTGTACATTACCAATAACTAACTAATTCTTACAACTAAAATGCGCGGTAAATATACAAACGAGGGATTATCGGGAAAAACCAAGAAGTAATTAGGGCAGTGGATTGAAAAGGAGTGTCGGTAGATTAAACAATATTATTGTCTTAGGGATTATTCACAGGATTTTCTAAAGGGCTAAGATCGAAACTAAGCATATACAATTAACTAAAGATTATCACACCTTTTCTGGCCACGCTGTGTAAAAAATATAAACCTTTAAAATCGTCCCTATAATCGTTTGAAATAAAGTCTGTTTTTTTATAAATATGACTATATTTAGGCTGTTTTCTGCGAACAGTTGTAGCCATATTTCAACGTCGGATGATTTTTATCACCGAAATTTTAAACATTGGGAATCGATTGCGAATTCTAGATCGACATTACTCTTAAAATAGTAATTTATATACATATATACAAACATCATTATTTAGACAAACATTTTTATTTTATTGTGTATCAGTAATCTCTGTATTTTTTTATTATACTTTTGTAATCATTAAGGATTCGCAATAATCACATTTTTTTTATTGTCTGTATTGAATGAATCACGGAATAACCCTGATGCATTATTAATATTCACATAATAACAAAAGACAATTAAAACATTGACAAAATTTAAGGGGAATCGGTACAGCTCTTTGGTGTGTTTCTGGCTCAGTAGATGGCACCGCTTTATATGGGACTTATAATGTAAAAGTTTTTCCGTTATTTCTCGAAAACTGTAGTTTGCAGGGGAAAATGAAAATCACCATCGTGTTCAGCGCAGTTAGGAGCAGTACGCATGTGAAACCTTTTTTTCCTAGAATTAAGTATTTGTAAGAAAATAATTAAACAAAATATTTAAGGCTAACATTCCCGCCTGTGTTAAATAAAGACAAACGTGAAACGATACCAATACATTTTTGCGAGTGAAGAAAGAGGATAGATAATTGAATCGTCGTCGTAGTTTTTCAACTTGTAATTTATCGCATTCCGTCGCCTCCGATTGGAGATTGACGCCTCGATATGCATTTCTAGTCCACGTGGACTCGTAAATACAGAATATAAACAAACAAACATAGAAAGAAATTGAATACGCTGATTTTGGAGCCGACAATGAAAGCATCCAGCGGCATAACGCTGATATTTATTTACCGATTTGAATGAATTAAAAAATAAAATCAATGTCGGTTTAAATACTATAAAATAATAGTAATTATACATTTTTTTCAAAATTAAGTTCACTGCCAAATAATAGTCATCTTTCAATTTTTAAGGGGAAACTCCATAACCGCGTTTATGAATGAAAAGTAATTCCAGCAGATCTCGGACACTGCAAATCGTATCAAAAAAAAAGAAAAATTGCATTGATTTCAGATAATCGGGAGCACTATACACGTGGAGTACTTTTTTCAATATGTTAAATTTCAAAAATACCTAAATAATAACGCATATTCCGCGGCAACAAAGGAGCCACTCTACGTGATTTATGTTATATTCGTATTTCTTAGTATTTGAACGGCCATTGGCTTTGTTTTTTTGTTCAATAGTTCAGTTAATAAATATTTTATCGGCTATGACGTTGGGCGTTTTTTTTATCGAACACCAGGTATACATACAAGACATAATTTCGTGACGAAATTTCATTTCAGACAAAATGTTTGTAAAATTAAATTCGTTACATAATAATATAACCTGTAAATATAATTTTATTTCAGATAAAATGTTTAAAGTTCTTTATAATCTAAAATAAAGCGAAAATACACACACATGTTTCAATATTACTCTCTAATAGGCATATTCCTACATACCCGTGGATCAATAATTTCTTTTAATAAAATATTTTTATAAAAAAAATATTAATTTATCAATAATTTTTGTTTTCCAAAAATTGTCGTCTCTGACAACTCTTTCAATTGACAGGTCTTGTTTTGTCCACACGACAAAATCACAAAAGTTGGCTTTTGCAATATGCATCTGGCCCTGGATTTGGTAATAATAATTGTGATTACGTTTTAATTTTAAATCTGTATCCAAAAAGAAAGTTTTTTTTTTTCGTTTGCTGCTTGTTTAATATTAATTTTTTCTATCGATTTTGGGCACTTCACCTCGATAATTCCGCGACCATTTTTCTATGAGTCTATCTGGAGATGCTCCCAAAAAACCATACGTCTCATCGATAAAAATGCCGCACTGTATTACGGAACTTTTGATCGTTTCTTCATACTTTTATAAGGCATTTTTTTCATTTATTTGTCCGTAGACTGTGGCTTCATTTGAAAATGGCTCCTTATAAAGTAAACTGTATATGAGAGGAGCCCATTTTGTTTTCTGTCGCCTTTTACAGATTGCGCCAAATTTAGATGCTGTTCGTTATCGGCCTGTCCTCTTGTTTTCAACTTAATTTTTTTTATTATTATTAAAACTAAAATTTTAACTCATTTATAAGATCAATCTCTATTTCGTACCCACATTTAGATTTTCAATAACGCTAATTTAAATAGAAAATACTATTTATTTGACATTTGTTTTCAATTTCCTTTATTTTTTATGGTTACTTTCGTTTCTATTGTTTTTCATGTCCAACTATTTAATTCATTGCTAAAAGGACATATAAATACTACAAAATGTGAAATACTTTAAAAAGTATAGAAGATAGGCATCTAGTATGTTTAATGAAATATTTGTATCATTTTATGATAATTAAAAAAAAAAGTATAGGGCGCCATTTAAATAAATACGTCCGTTTGAAAAGTCACATATTTAAAATTATTTTATTTATTTGCACAGTGTATACAAATATTTCACATTTAATGTTATTATTATATTAGTGTATATTAACAATTTAATGTCTCCATCTCAAAACATACAAAAAAATTATAATTTTATAATATACCAACTATTATGCAACTGTCGGAATTTTTAGAATTTTTTTTTCTGCAGTAACGGTTAGTCAAAACTACTAATAATGTTATATTAATATTAAGATAATTTAAAGAGGAAACGAATAAAAAATAATATTTAGGGTGTTCCATTTGAAATAACATAGTTGATATGATTTCCGCCCTCTATTCTCAAGAAAGTTTTATCAATAAATTAAATAAAAATGATTTAAAAATAATTAATAAATTATTTCCACATTTAGCTCTGTAACATTTTGACTTACGTTACGTAAGTACGTTAAACAAATGCAAATTAAAACAACAACTTACCGGGCAAATATCCCGCCGCTAATGTGGAAATAATCAATTAATTATTTTCAAATCATTTTTATTTAATTTATTTAAATAACCATGACCAAGTGAATAAATACTCTTTTCTATTTATTTTATCAATAAATTAATGGTGAATTTCTACAAGAGAGAAATCGAAGGCACTCTGTATAAAAAGTACTCAATTCTAAATGCACATTTACTAAAATAAAGCATACAACTCCCGAAAATTAATTTTGTAAAACTTTATTTGTTAATAACCAAAACCTCTAACGCAATTGATTTTATTTACTTACCTTGAATTCAAATATTTTAATAGACCAGCATTTAGACGTTGTTTTGGTCTAGATACAGATTGCGGTTAACTTTTTTAGGGTATTTTGAATCTGAGTACCTTTTGGCCATATTTTTTTGCAATCAAATTCAATTCGTAATAGATAAAAATACACTAAATATAACACTTGTCACTAATTAATTGCAAAATGCGTATAAATATAACTTTGAGAGTTGTCCATTGTCGCCGAGGAATATACGTGATTATTTAGGAATCATTGCATTATTTTTTTTTTTTTTTTGATACGATTTGCATTGTCCGAGATCTGCTGGAATTACTTTTCATTTCTAAACGCGGGTATAGAGTTTCCCTTTAAAAATTGAAAGTTGACTATTATTTGGCAGTGAACTTAATTTTGAAAAAAATGTATAATTACTATTATTTTATAGTATTTAAACCGACATTGATTTTATTTTTTAATTCATTCAAATCGGTAAATAAATATCAGCGTTATGCCGCTGGATGCTTTCATTGATTTTTTGTCGGCTCCAAAATCAGCGTATTTAATTTCTTTCTATGTTTGTTTGTTTATATTCTGTATTTACGAGTCCACGTGGACTAGAAATGCATGTCGAGGCGTCAATCTCCAATCGGAGGCGACGGAGTGCGATAAATTACAAGTTGAAAAACTACGACGACGATTCAATTATCTATCCTCTTTCTTCACTCGCAAAAATGTATCGGTATCGTTTCACGATTGTCTTTATTTAACACAGGAGGGAATGTTAGCCTTAAATATTTTGTTTAATTATTTTCTTACAAATACTTAATTTTAGGAAAAAAAGGTTTCAGATGCGTACTGCTCCTAACTGCGCTGAACACGATGGTGATTTTCATTTTCCCCTACAAACTACAGTTTTCGAGAAATAACGGAAAAACTTTTACATTATAAGTCCCATATAAAGCGGTGCCATCTACTGAGCCAGAAACACACCAAAGAGCTGTACCGATTCCCCTTAAAGCAAAAATTATTCACAATTTACTCATTGCATATATTTTAAATCGAAATTAAATGTATTGAATGAATCAGTACGTGCGGATTTGCCGATAAGCAAAAAGGAATGAAGTAGTAAATTCCTCAGTTTTGCCTTCTCTTTTCCTCTACTTTGCTCTCTTTTCAATTATCACCGCAAAAAAGTCAGGTGAGTCATTAACAGTGTGAATAATTCGTCTGTTAAATCGCTGTAAAGTTGGCGGCGAAACCGACAATCTGTCGTTTTCTTTCGATAATGGTAATTTTTACGATAAAAGGAAAAAAAAATAGTCGGTAGTGTTTGTAAACAATGTAAAGCCAATGATAAATAATAAAACGGTGATTAATTTTGAAAGTGGAATTAGTTTGTTTAGAAAATTGCTGAATGATGATTGATTAATGCGTGTGGGTTTAATTAGAAAATAATTTAATATTCGGGTCTAACATTGCAATATAAACATACACAATCGACCAAAAAAGAAAACAACTCTTCATATATGTTATTATTTTATTAAAAACAAAAATGTATAAAAATATTCGATAATATAAAAACTAGAGATGGGCAAAGTCGATCTTTTTTGTCACTGCAAAATGAAGTTTATGACAATTTTCTTAATGTTATTTATAATATTAATATTGAAAAGTTTTACCTATTGATTAATAAACTCAATTTTATCGTTATTTAATAACTTTAGCTACTTAAAATTGGTTATTCAGAAATACTCGATTACTAAATTCACTCGATTTTGCCCAACACTAATAAAAACTGTACATTTCATAAAGTAATTAATAATTATAATTAATCGTGCAAAAAAAAAAATATTGAAAAATAGATACTAAAAATTGGGTCATCATTTAATCACGGTGGAGTAAATGTGATGAATAAGGGTTGGTTTTCTAGACATGGTGTATGCTTTGGCGTACCTTCGCATATGTATACCGATTCTTAGTTCTACTAATTCAGTGAAAATTAGTAGAACTAAGAATAGGTATACATATGCGAAGGTTCTACACCAATGGAGGGGAGTAAGAGATAAAGTCAAATATTGGTTCATGTTAGGCGAAGATACACGTTTTACACACGTTATTGATTCGATTTTTCAAGCCGTAAGTGATGAATATGTGACGAACCTCTCACAATTAATTTCAGCCCAATACACACAGCACTCTTAATGAGGTCCACCCTCATACATCCTTTGATTTTTTTTAAATGTAAACATATATTTTGTAAGTGAAATTTTAATGCATTTTTTTTGCAATTTGAATATCGTTGTCTTATGTTCAAAATATGACCCAGTAATGACCCAGTTTTGGTGCATTTGATTTTAGAGAAACCATAAACGGGCACGCATTTTTTATTGCTTATATTGTTTTCTAGAAATATTGCTTAAACCATTTATGAAAGAAAATTTTCAAAAAAGTGCGCGGTTTGGGAAGTTTCGTTTACAATAATAATACAAATTCCGATTTTAAAAAATGTATTTAGTAGAGAAATATTCGAATTAATAACAGTAAATTTTAAATATTTTTTTTTTCTGATAATAGAAAAAAGAATTTATTCACTTGATCACAGTTAATTAAATATTTAAATAAAAAGAATTTTAAAATAATTAATTAATTCTATTTAAATACTTTGACATTATGACTTATATTACATAAGTACTTTAACAAATGTATAATAATAGACAAGCTAAAGGGAAAATAATTAATTAATTAATTAATTTCAAATTCTTTTTATTTAATTTATTTAAATAACTGTGACCAAGTGAATAAATCCTTTTTTCTATTATCAGAAAATTTTATTCGAATATATTTTATTATTCTTAATATTTCTTATAATTATAAATGAATGTTTAAATAAGTTTTGAATTTTTTTAAATAAATATTTTAGAAAATTGTATGTCTCGATGTAGAGGCGCCGGAGTCATTGCTAGCTATTCACACATAAAAAAATACTAACATTTTGGAACACATTTTTTATAGAACAATATTTAATTTATAATATTCTGTCAGCTGATTGTGAAGACTGCTTAATTAATTAAATAAATTTCGTGTTCTTCCTTCTACACCTTGAGACCGATACTGCATACCTCAATTACAAAACTCAATTAATATCTTTTGTTAATATCCCATCGTATATTAGCTCTTACCACAAAATTTGCCAATAACCCACACAATCATTCCCTTCTTACTAAATTCTGAATCCCTCGCAACCTTAATATCCCTCCCAAACATAAACACCCTTCTGTTACAATTCAACAATTCATCACTCATTTACATGACAGTTAAGCTAGCTAGCAAAGTTCTCATTTGCAAATCACCATAAATTCATAAGAGGGCAAAAAGACCTCCGGTCGATAGCCCAAGACCCGTCCAAATATCGCCCAATAACCTGCTTGCCCACCCTATACAAGCTACTAACATCCATCCTAGCAGACAAGATTTACAAACATCTAGAAATCAATAAACTGCTAGATGAAGAGCAGAAAGGATGCCGAAAGAGGTCTAGAGGTTGTAAAGAACAACTGGTAATGGACGCAATTATCACCAAAATAGCGATTCAGCATAAAAAATCACTCTATATCGCCTACATCGACTATAAGAAAGCATTTGATTCTGTCCTGCACTCCTGGTTGAAAGAAACCTTACAGCTGTATGGAATCAACGACAGAATCACACGCTTCCTAGAAAACGCCATGACAAAATGGAACACAAAGCTGAGTCTGCGAGGGCCGGACACATATATAGAAACATACTCAATACGAATCCGGAGAGGCATATTTCAAGGGGACGCTGTAAGTCCCATCTGGTTCTATCTCGCACTGAAACCCCTGACTATGTATATGAACACTCAAAGAAAAGGCTTCCATATACCGAACTCAAATATACAACTAAGTCATCTGTGGTATATGGACGACCTCAAAATATACGCAGAACATGAGAACCACCTGAAATCTTTATTGGATTGCGTGCGAAGGTTCAGTGACGATATTCGGATGGAATTCGGATTAGATAAATGCAGAACTGGTGCTATGCTAAAAGGAAAATGGACACACCATGTGGGGTATAGGAAGGATGATAAACCAGTTGGAATAGTGGGTATGGAACAGGACGAGAAGTACAAGTACCTAGGCTTTATGCAAACGCAAGGAATCGAAGATCTAAGAAACACCTACATAAGCAGAGTGAAAGCAATCTTAAAAACGCAACTGTCAGCGCGCAACACTGCGACGGCAATTAACACCTATGCGACATCAGTGTTGACATACAGCTTCGGAATTGTACATTGGACAGATACAGAACTTAGAGACATAGACACACGAACAAGAAAAGAATTCCGGAAATACAGATCCCACCACCCGCACAGCGCAGTCGAGAGGTTCCATTTACCAAGAAAGCTAGGAGGAAGAGGTATCCCTAGCGCACTACTCTCAGGTGAATATCCTAAGAAAATATTTTTATGATAGGGCACCAACAAGTAAAATCCACAGTGCTATCGCAAAACATGACAACAAAGCAACTCCACTTCAGCTAGCTAAAAAAAACCTACGAACCACTAGGAAGAACAGAGGAAATCACTGACCTTATCAGCAGATGGAAAGGTAAGCCACTTCATGGCAAATATAGGGCAATGCTAGAAAGCGAACACATTGACATGAACAGTATACTGAGATGGATCGAGGATGGTAGTGGTTCCCACCAGGTCCTACAGAAAACGCATCCTCAAACAGAATGTGAATGTCATGTGTCGTCTGTGCCAAAGAAAGGAGGAGAGCCTGGACCACTTGATAGGTGGCTGTGAAATTTTGGCGCCAAAATCATACCTGGAAAGACATAACTATGTAGCCAAGATTGTTCATCATGAACTAATTAAAATGCACCTACCGGAATACGCAACGCCAGTCCCATACTACCAGTATGAACCTGTACCGGTATTAGAGAATAATACAGCAAGACTATACTGGGATAGAAAAATAATTACAGACAAAACAATCCCTAACAATATCCCAGATATAGTGTTGCTACTCAAAGAACGAAATAAAGCATACATAATTGATGTCGCCATCCCTGTATTTCACAACATAAGACGAGTACATAGCGAGAAAAATAACAAGTACTTACCGCTTTTCGGACGAGATAAAGCAAATGTGTGACTCCGTCGTCATCATCCCAATAATACTTGGAGCCATCGAAGAGATCCCAAGAACACTGCGTGGCAGTGTAACAAAACTAAACTTGGACAACATACAAATGCAGAAAGCGGTAATTCTAAAAACATGTAGCATAATCAGGCGAGTGTTAGCCGAAGACCAAAGCGCATAGACAATATTCAATCCACAAATGCATCACCGTTGGTAGCAATACCCCGGTGTGAGCCTATATGAACCATGAAAAACAGGTGAAATAGAAAATGAATAATAATAATAATAATAATCTTCAAACAAAATTGTACAAAATGAAAATTGCGTTAGTTTGGGTTACATGCTATCTAAAATAAAATATAATACAATTCAGTAAAATATAATAAACTTAGCTAAATATATATATAATGTATTTACAATTTTATACACTAATTTAAATGAAATTCGATATAAGAATAGGATTCTTTTTCTATTAAATATTTCATTAGGTTAATGTGTCATTTTTTTATTTGGTCTGGTAAGGAATTAAACAACTTAATTGCTGAGTACGGAATCCCGTCTTCTGTGGATTTTTTCTTGTGATGAGGGAAGATGTAATTTCTTGTTCTCGTATTATAGTTGTTAGTCTTATTATCACCACCTTTGGCGTATTTATGATAAAATATGATGGTTTCAATTATGTAAATGCCATAGAAGGTGAGAATGTTATTGTTTCGAAATAAACCACGACACGTTTCTCTATATTTTAAACCATACATTATACGAAATGCTTTTTTTTTTGAGAATAAATATTTTTCGCCCACCTGCTTTGTTACCCCAAAAAAATATGCTATATCGCATGATGCTCTCAAAGTTAGCGCGGCATGCTGTTTTTACCACCGATTTATTTAGGTATTTTGATAGCTCCCTGAGAGTATATAACACCGAGTTCAGCTTATTCTCTGTTTTCAGTATAAGACTTTTCCAGTTTATTTTATTGTCAATATATACACCTAGAAATTTCAACGACTCTGAGATGGTGATTTCTTGGTTGTCTAAATCGATTTTTCCTATATCGTTGTTTTTGTTAGAAGGGCCATACAATAGAGCATTCGTTTTTTGATTATTGAAAATAATTTGTTTTCTGGGAACCATTCTTTCACTTCAATAAAAAAATCGATTCGTGTCATTTAACAGTGTGTCTAAGTCCTGACCCGATACCAGAATATTTGACGAGTGTGAAATTACCAATAGATTTCGCCAATAGATCATAAAAACTTTAAAAATCATTATTTTGAATTCATTTCTTCACTAAAGCATTCAGCATAATTTTTTCTAGAGGTTGGAATTAATAAATGCAATTTTCAACCCCTGTCGACCCTCTAACCAACCCCTTTTCTCTCTAATTCTTAAATTTCTTTATGTGTTCCCACTTCAAAAAACATTACTTTTACCTAGATATACTCCCCATATACCTTTTAATAACTTTAAAAAGAAAAAATTTTCACACCTCACCCCCAACCACCATAAAAAATATAATAATAATTTTGCTCCAATTTTTTTTATTTAAAAAAGTCTTAATATTCCTTTAATTTACGCAAAACAACATGTAGAATAAAACAAAATATTCAAAATAAAAAACCACCCCTCCCCCATACATTCCAAAAATTAATTAAAACATCATTCACAACAAAAAATAAATTTTTAATAATTGTTCCTTCTTTCACACGAAATATTTTTATACAGTTGAAATCTCCATACACTATTTGTTCATTTTTAGCAAACATATTTTTCACACCGGTCTTACCCCACCCCCTAAAAATCGAAAAATCACACGTTTTTCAATAAATAATTAATTTTCACAAATTGTTCCTTCGTCCATAGAAAATCTTTTTATACGGTTCAATTTTCAAAAAAAATATTTTTCATACCGGACTTCCGAAATTTCGAAAAATCACATAGTATGATAATATAATAACTTCCGTTTTCACAAATAATTTACTAATTTTTGATATTTTTTTGCAAATCAATTGTTCATCTTTAGAAATGTGAAGTTTTATGTGAAAAACGTTGTTTTTTTTCACTCTACGTTGCGATTATTGAATTTATTTATTTATGGTCCATTTGAAAGTCAACAATACGGACCGTAAATAAAATCATTCATAAGAGTATCGCTGACTAGAAGATTTTGAAAAAAATAAAACAATTTCAATGAACTTCTTTATTTATTGCAAAGAAATAGATTTGAATATCCGTAAATTATAAAAAAAATTTGCTGAAATACAGTAGTAACATTTTAGCGAATAAGCTTCATTTAACTGTAGAACTGCTGTGTACGAAATTGGAAACGATTAAAAACAAATAAGAAGAGCAAGTAATATTAAAAAAATTAAAAAAAAAACAGCTAACAATGGAATAGTTATTAATTTTTATTACAGCTAAGAGCACAATTCTAGAAACTGTATCCCTTTTCTTTATATATATAAGTTTGTTAAAATATAGAATTAATAATGTAATTTAAACAATAATAATAATAAATCAATCATTAAATATTCCAAATAATATATGTAATGTACCCCAGTACATTTTATTATAATAATATACATTATTATTATTACTATTATTATTATAAATATTTCGTGTATATATTTTATATATTATTCGATTATTGTAATCTATTTATGTAAATAATATTAGCTGTTGTAAATTAAGGAACTCATTATCGCACAGATAACATTGGAACAGCAAATAAGTCATTAACTCTAAATTCAAATATTGTTCATTTTCAAATCATATCATAAATCAATACCATTATTGTCTGTCCGCGAAATCTCAATCCTTATATAAATATTTTTCATTTTGTTATTTATATCTTGCTTCCCAATGTTATGCGTGCTTAATTAGATTTTAATATATTATTATCGCCCAAAAAGGAAGGGGTTGTTCTGGTGTTGACCAACTTCACCTTTTTGGAAGAAACATTCTCCGGCATTCAAACTGTACAGTTCTAAATATCAGCGCTAAAGCCCAAAAAGTGTATTCATCATTATTTAATAAACAACAGTCGTAAAAATCGTGTAAAGTTGACTTAAGTTCTTCACAACCCAGTCAAGGGAATAAAAAAGGAATCAACTGACTTCTATCATCAAAGGTTGATGAAACCACAATAGTTATTATTATTCACAATTTATCTTCATTCGGTGTGAAAATAACCTAAAACTAATTATCAAGAAAAATCGAATAATGACAATACATCATATTTGCAATTATTTAGAGGTGGGAAAAGTTAGGTAGGAAAATATAGTTTGTGAAATATGATTATACAAAAAGCTGTAAAAAGATTTTCCATGAAAGAAGGAACAATTGGTGAAAATTAATTATTTATCGAAAAACATGTAATTTTTCGATTTTTAATTTATTAATTAATTAATGTATGGGGAATTCAACTCTATAAAAAGATTTTCTATGAAGGGAGGAACAATTGGTAAAAATTAATTTTTAATTGAAGAACATGTGATTTTTCGATTTTTAATTTATAGGGGGTGGGGTAAGTCCGGTGTGAAAAATATTTTTGTTAAAAATGAACAAATAGTGTATGGAAAATTCAACTGTATAAAAATATTTCGTGTGAAAGAAGGAACAATTACTTAAAATTTATTATTTGTTGTGAATGATGTTATAATTAATTTTTGGAATGTATGGGGGAGGGGTGTTTTTTTTATTTTGAATATTTTGTTTTATTCTACATCTTGTTTTGCGCAAATTAAAGGAATATTAAGACTTTTTTTTTAATATTTTTTTTAAATGGAGCAAAATTATTATTATATTTTTTATGGGGGTTGGGGGTGAGGTGTGAAAGTTTTTTCTTTTTCAAGTTATTAAAAGGTATATGGGGAGTATATCTAGGTGAAAGTATTGTTTTTTGAGGTGGGAACACATAGAGAAAATTAAGAAAGAGAGAAAAGGGGTTGGTTATAGGGTCGAAAGGGGTTGAAAATTGCGTTTATTAATTCCAACCTCTAGAAGAGATTATGCTGAATACTTTAGTGAAGAAATTATTTCAAAATAATGATTTTTATGATCTATTGGCGAAATCTATTGTTAACTTCACACTCGTGGATATTTGTGTCATTGTAATTATTTATATTTTTATATTCTTAAAATTATCTGTATAGTCTGTATAAAGATGTATATATATATATATATAATTGGGAAATTAGGATCTTCAATTTGTATTCATTAAAAATTTTTAAATTTCATTGAAAAAAAAAACTTACATAAACATCCATTCTCGGATTGGAATCGCGTCGTACCGCAAGGCTCGACGATAATTCAACATAACGATATATATATATAAAAAAAGGAAACATGCCGAGCATAAATAACCGATTCTCGCGATCGTTAATAACGCTTTAAAAGCATCTGTTCTCTTTTTCCAAGTCGACATGGAATTTGTTGCAATAAAAGGCCAAGATAATAAAAATTACAGGTAATTGTACGACGTCTGTCACCTTGTGCCGCAATTAATGTGCGGCTCGTCATCCGAACGGTGCACATGTCGCTTCTTCTCGTTGTCTTCCAATATATCTTCCGCGGAGATAATCCCCGGCGTTTCGTATTTATGTCTTCGGCAACGACGGACACGATTACGGAATCGCCGCAAAGAGGAGCAGAGATAAGTGCGCGTATGTTATTTTTGTTTCTATTGTATTTTTTTTTTAGTTGTTCTTCGAACGAATGTTTCGTATAATTTAACAATTGTCATGATCGTCTAGCTGGTTTATTTATAAAGTCCTTCTTTAATGCTAAAATGATAATAAATTCCATGTTAGAGGCTGTTACTTGGCGAAGTTTTTAATTCAATATTTGTAACCATATTTTGTTAAATGGTAAATTTACACTAAAAAAAATATTATTATAAAAAATAAGTTTACTTCCTTGTAATGAGATCAATAAAATTGAAAGTATATTTTTATTTGAATATTGCTGTAACAACTGCGAAATCGTTTAGAATATTTTAAATTAAAAGCATTCCCCATATTTTGGGAGAACTCTCCATAAATGGTGGTTGTGCTATAAGAAACTTAACTAACCAGGACGAGTTTTGCAAAGATGTTGAGATATGCGCTATAAATTACATACAATACAATATTTTACTTGTATAATGTATATAAGTCTCTTAACTTCGTCAATTTTATTAAAAACCTAAATAACCATCTCAATATATTCTATCAAATAATAATAAAAAAAACATGTAAAGTATTTGCCTCTGTTATTTAAGACCATTTTAATGTGTTATTATTATGTCTGTCTATAAGGTTCAGTCTTGTATATATTTCAACAATTTTAATATAATCTGTAATAGTTATTTCTTTATTTTTGTTCTACAATCCACTATACATAATTATTATTAATTATATTGTAGATTTGTAAAAAGATAAATCCGTTAAATAAATAAATAAAGTTAGCCACGGACTTTGGTGCCCGATGCATCCACTATACCTGTGAAGATTTTTCGGCCATGAATTAGGCATAATTTTATACCACCGTTTATTTACATTAAGGTTTTCTACGTTAAATAAAATTCGAAGATAATTGATTTGTATAGTATTCTAAAGAATTCATTGAAAATTATATATATTTCCAGGGGAACAATTTTCATAGATAAAAGTAGCAACTTTAAGTGCACTTTAAATTATTTTTTTATTATAGCTTATTACGAGTAGTCTTGGGAACTATTCAGAGGAAGATAATGTGGTATATGGTTTAATTATTTTTTTATTTAACATTGTTTTTCTATTCACCCATTTATAGAGCCAAAGAAAAAAATGTAAAAAATACAATTCCTAAGACTACTAGTAACAAGTTAACATTAAGAACATTAAAATTAAAATTCACTTAAAGTTGTCATTTTTTACTTGTATTAATTGTCTTAATATAAGAACAAAGCTCAAAGTAAAAAATGACAACTTTAAGCGAATTTTAATTTTAATTGACGAAAGGAAATCAATAAAAAAATCATAAAAATTAAAAAAAAATGTATATACATACCTAGATTTTTTTATGAATAGTTTATAAAGACTACTGCTAACAAATTATGATGAAGAAATTCACTTTAAAGTTCGTATAAAATATCGTTTTTTGATTTTGAACATTCTTCTTGTATTTTATCAATTATTAGGTCGATGAAAAGAAACATAAAAAAATAATTATACTACATACCCCCAAATTATCGTTTTGTAAACAGTTCCTAAGACTACCAATATCAAAGTAAAGTTTAAGAAATTGAATCTAAAGTGTGCCTAAAGTAATTATTTTTAAAATTATTCTTATAACTAGCTCTGAAAATATATCATATTTTCAATAAATTCTTTAGAATACTGAAGATATATGTCATCTTTGAACTTTACGTAACTTAAAAGACCTTAATTTAAATAAACAGGTACAAATCATGTTAAATTCACCGCTGAAAAATCTTCAAGTGAAAAAGACAATTTAAATAAACAGGCATCATATTAAATTCGCCGCTGAAAAATCTTCAAGGGAAAAAGACAATTTAAAAAATGTTTTTATTACTGGCTCTTGAAATATATATATTTTTTTCAATGATATTTTTAGAATGCTGTAGAAATCTTAGAATTTGAAATAAAATAGAAGATCTTAAAGTAGAGATAAACCATGCTAAATTCGTGCATGTTAATGGTGAATGCGCCAGGAATCAAAATCCGTGGCTAACTTCACACCCACGGATTTCCAGCCACAAATTTGTTCGGCACATCCACCATGGTGGATGCGCCGGGAAAAATTAAATAACAACCACGTCTTATTTTAAGAATTTAAGGATGACATTTGACGAAAATTGTAAAATTTATATTAATAATGTTACATTGTTAATAAATTCCTACGTCAATAATAAGTATTCGAATATTTCAAGTTGAAGATGTATCAGGTTCAATTACCAAAACGGCACTGTTTGATCCAATTTAAACAATTTAATTTCATTTTAGATTGTTGCTAAAGGTATAAACAATGATTCTAAACAATAAAATCAGGGGTATGTCTTTTGTAACTTTTTCAAATAATTTTTAAAAACCAGCCACGAATTCCACGGAAATGTGTGTCAGATTCAAAGTCCTAAATGGCACTGTTTGATCCAATTTAAACAAATGAATTTCATTCTAGATTGTTGCTAAAGGTATACACAATGATTCCAAATAATAAAATCAAGGGTATGTCTTTTGTGACTTTTTTAAATAATTTTTAAAAACTAGCCACGAATTCAAAGGACATGTGTGTCAGATTTAAAGTCCTAAATGCACTTTTTGATACAATTTAAACAAATGAATTTCATTCTAGATTGTTGCTAAAGGTATAAACAATGATTCTAAACAATAAAATCAGGGGTATGTCTTTTGTAACTTTTTCAAATAATTTTTAAAAACCAGCCACGAATTCCACGGAAATGTGTGTCAGATTCAAAGTCCTAAATGGCACTGTTTGATCCAATTTAAACAAATGAATTTCATTCTAGATTGTTGCTAAAGGTATACACAATGATTCCAAATAATAAAATCAAGGGTATGTCTTTTGTGACTTTTTTAAATAATTTTTAAAAACTAGCCACGAATTCAAAGGACATGTGTGTCAGATTTAAAGTCCTAAATGCACTTTTTGATACAATTTAAACAAATGAATTTCATTCTAGATTGTTGCTAAAGGTATAAACAATGATTCCAAATAATAAAATCCGGGGTATATCTTTTGTGACTTTTTTAAATAATTTTTAAAACTAGCCACGAATTCCACGGAAATGTGTGTCAGATTCAAAGTCCTAAATGGCACTGTTTGATCAAATTTAAACAAATGAATTTCATTTTAGATTGTTGCTAAAGGGATTAACAATGATTCTAAACAATAAAATCAGGGGTATGTCTTTTGTGACTTTTTTAAATAATTTTTAAAAACCAGCCATGAATTCCAAGGAAATGTGTGTCAGATTCAAAGTGGTAAATGGCACTGTTTGATCCAATTTAAACAAATGAATTTCATTCTAGATTGTTGCTAAAGGTATAAACAATGATTCTTAACAATAAAATCAGGAATATATCTTTTGTGACCTTTTAAATCATTTTTAAAACTAGCTACGAATTCCATGGAAATGTGTGTCAGATTCAAAGTCCTAAATGGCACTGTTTGATCAAATTTAAACAAATGAATTTCATTCTAGATTGTTGCTAAAGGTATAAACAATGATTCTAAACAATAAAATCAGGGGTATGTGTTTTGTGACTTTTTTAAATAATTTGTAAATCTAGCCACGAATTCCACGGAAATGTGTGTCAGATTCAAAGTCCTAAATGGCACTGTTTGATCCAATTTAAACAAATGAATTTCATTCTAGATTGTTGCTAAAGGTATAAACAATGATTCTAAATAATAAAATCAGGGGTATGTGTTTTGTGACTTTTTTAAATAATTTTTAAATCTAGCCACGAATTCCACGGAAATGTGTGTCAGATTCAATATCCTAAATGGCACTGTTTGATCCAATTTAAACAAATGAATTTCATTCTAGATTGTTGCTAAAGGTATAAACAATGATTCTAAATAATAAAATCAGGGGTATGTCTTTTGTGACTTTTTTAAATAATTTTTAAATCTAGCCACGAATTCCACGGAAATGGGTGTCAGATTCAATGTCCTAAATGGCACTGTTTGATCCAATTTAAACAAATGAATTTCATTCTAGATTGTTGCTAAAGGTATAAACAATGATTCTTAACAATAAAATCAGGGATATATCTTTTGTGACCTTTTAAATAATTTTTAAAACTAGCTACGAATTCCATGGAAATGTGTGTCAGATTCAAAGTCCTAAATGGCACTGTTTGATCAAATTTAAACAAATGAATTTCATTCTAGATTGTTGCTAAAGGTATAAACAATGATTCTAAACAATAAAATCAGGGGTATGTGTTTTGTGACTTTTTTAAATAATTTTTAAATCTAGCCACCAATTCCACGGAAATGGGTGTCAGATTCAAAGTCCTAAATGGCACTGTTTGATCCAATTTAAACAAATGAATTTCATTCTAGATTGTTGCTAAAGGTATAAACAATGATTCTAAATAATAAAATCAGGGGTATGTGTTTTGTGACTTTTTTAAATAATTTTTAAATCTAGCCACGAATTCCACGGAAATGTGTGTCAGATTCAATATCCTAAATGGCACTGTTTGATCCAATTTAAACAAATGAATTTCATTCTAGATTGTTGCTAAAGGTATAGACAATGATTCTAAATAATAAAATCAGGGGTATCTCTTTTGTGACTTTTTTAAATAATTTTTAAATCTAGCCACGAATTCCACGGAAATGGGTGTCAGATTCAATGTCCTAAATGGCACTGTTTGATCCAATTTAAACAAATGAATTTCATTCTAGATTATTGCTAAAGGTATAAACAATGATTCTAAACAATAAAATCATGTCTTATGTAACTTTTTAAATAATTTTTAAAAACAGCCACTATTTCCACGGAAATGTGTGTGGCACGAAATGACACGAAAATGGTGCTGTCTGATGCAATATAAATGTGAGTAATAATTTCTGTGGATTCTAAAACGCCTTACAGATATAATTAGAGCTCTCTAGTATACGATTTATTTGAATCAATACATTTTTATTAAAGAATTAGAATGTCAGTGTCGACTTAAATTAAAGTTGGCCTGCGTTAAATTATCTATTCATTTGAAATCAACGGGAATCGGCGTTTTTTTAATTTACTATTATTCTCAATGCCAATTAAAAAAAATATATATATATATTTCATAAAAATATGATATCCTCTAGTATATTATATTGTACAATTTGAATATAGTTTTTGGAATGTTTCAAATCATATAAATTCAAACTGAAACACTAACGGTCTGGTCTTCATTCATTTATAAACAGTGTAATCTGTTGGTAATAACGAAACTTGTATTATTTTAAAATGTGGGTTGGGTTTGTTATTTTTTTTACTTCATTTGAAATGTCTTTCGGAAAACGAATGTTAAATCTAAAATTAAAATATATACAAAATCGTAGGAAAATGAAAAGTGAATCGAAATTTAATTTTGAAGTTTTTTTTTTAAAATCATAGATTTTATAAAACACACAGATATTCTTTCTAATTGACTTATTTAGATTATCGGGCTATTCCATATGGGACATGTTAAGTTTAACGTGTAGGTTATTAATTAAATTTAGACACAAATATGTCATTTAAAAAGCTTTCTAGATTGTGACGATAAAAATAACGTACACGTTAAGTTTAACATTTCCCTTACAGAATAACCCCATATAATTACCAAATTACGATTTTAATTAACTTAAATAAACCATTTTAGTAAATTAAGTTTATTTTAATAAACAGATATTATTTTAGCGTAACAAATATGAGTCTAATAAATTTACGGACTTTTAGTAGCAAAGTCAACGCCAAAAGAATAATATTTTAAACGAAATTCTGTCCTTCATTTAATACTATTATAAGCACAAAAAACTGCTCCCGCTGAGATATTTTTCATTGTTCTATTTATTTATTAAAATAGTCAAGTCAATATTAAAATGTAGAATGAAAACTTGTTTATACTTTCATCCGTGTTTTTTTTTTAATAAATAAAATTTTGATTGATTATTATCATGCGAAGAAGAAAATTGTACTAAAATAAACACATTTTTTGATAACCAATTTTTTTAAAATAATTTGCATAAAATATTTTATCAAAATTTGGGGTTTCAATATCGAAAGAATACTTTGTGACAATCCATTATTTATATTTACAAAATTTCACCATTATAATAAATTAAATTAATTTAATGTATTTTGTAGCATAATTTATTTATTTTATTACGACTCAAGTTTCAATAGTATTTCTGTGATTGACAAGCAGTAACTTGTTACAATGGTATGAATCTAATAGTCGTCAAAAATAATAAGTAATAAAATAATACATGGACAAAAGTGGAAACAATCAACCTGATTGGGACAACAAACAAAATGATTCGGGATAGGAGTAAAAATAAAATACATGGAATATATTTTATTTATAAATACTTCTTTTATATAAAATAAAATAGTTATAATAGTTGTAACAATATAGTTTTTGAGTTTATGTGAAGTGTTTAATAACAAATAAAAAGAAGAACTTCACAATTTATTTTTATGTTTGTTGTATATTTCGAGACACAATGTGCTCATTATCAATAACAACTTTGTAAGGAATAACAGTCTTTTTATTTGTGATTTGATAATAATAATTATTTTATTTGATTGAAATTATTTCTTGTTTAAAAGAAATCAGAATTATTATTTAAAAAAATATAAAAGCACTAACCTTTTTATTATTTGTTGGTGGTGTAATTTCTCCATCTTCATCCCCGCTATATAAAGAACAACTTGAACAATCACTGGATTTCCGATAGGGATGTCGCACAAAGTCACTATCCAAAGAACTTATTGTCGAGCCGCAATAATTCAAATTGCTGCAAGACGAATGTAAGCTAGAATCCGGCGAAGAGCAGTCCTTCCTGTGACTCCTGAAGTACTCAATATCCTCCAGAGTCAACAACCCCATGATATCATCGCTGTAATCACTAACCACGACACTCGGTGTCCTCCAATACCTGCACCGGGTCTCATCACCGTCGTCCGTGAAACAACTCTGTCTGCGGCTCTCACTATCACAATCCACTTCACTGGCACAATATTGGTCCTCCGGCAGCGGCACCAACTGGGCTTCCAAGAGGGTCCTGCTCGGCACGGAATCATGATCAACCGATCCCCTCGGGCTGTAAGGGCTCGCGTTGTGCTGTTGTTCGTCATCGCTTTGTCCGACGGCCGAATCCGAGCTGCCGCATCTCTGCACGCGCAAGTGCCTCCAGCTCTTGTCCCGCTCGTCATCGCTGGTGCCTCCTGAAGAACAGTAACCACTCGGCGGTGGTATTAAGTAGCAATCCAAACTGTTCGACCTGCCCGGGTTCTGGCCGGCCCCGTTTTCCAGCTGCTGGCTCGTCTGCTCCAGCATCTCCTGGTACCTCTCCTTCATCTGCTTCACGCTCTTGAACATGCTGGTGTCCATGCGGTACACCCCCGTGCGTCTCTGGCGCACCCTCCGTTCTTCGCTCGTGGTCTCCTCGACGCTGGGCACGCCGACCGCCATCTCTGGTTGGCCGGCCTGAGAGTCGTAGAGTTTTCTGTAGAACTGTCGGTGTTTTTCGGCCTTTTCCCGGATCACCCTCGCTTCATCTTCCATTGCTTCTTCTTCGGCTAGAGGCGACTTCGCTGGGTAGTCATCTTTGTCGGGGCTCAGATGGAGCGGTGGTGGAATCCGCGGGAAATCGACTGTTTGGATGTGCCACGGGGCCGCTTCGTTTTCTTCCAGATGTCTGACCCAAAATCCCCGGAAACTACAAAAAAAAATCAAAATTAATTACTTGCTTAGATTGCCTCGCAATTTAAAATATTCATCTAACATTCCAAAATATCCATAGTTTCAAATATTTTATGCAATAAAAAATATTTTAAAATGTTGAAAGAATCCTCATTTCTACAGGTTATTAATTCAATATTTTTAAAAAATTTACTGAAAATATATTTTCATACAAAAATAATAATAAAAAAAGAAGTTTTTATATATACAAACATCTTTATTCAGACAATATGGCAACAAACATTTACAAAATTTATTATAACAATATGTACAGTTGTGTTAGTAGTCTGTCATGGGCTATCGACCATAGAAGTTTTTATTTTAATATGTTATTATTGTTAAAATTTATTTTGAAACTAAATGATAACTTAAGTGCGCATTGTGTAATTCAATGTCTGGCGGGGTATTTGCCCGAGAAGTAGTTGTTTTACTGTGCATTTATTATTATTATTATTATAATCTTTATTCATAAAATAACACACACATAAATACAGGGTTGTACATTATAGAGAATAACGTCAGAAAAACGAGAAAAATAAAATGTAAAAAGCTGCAACCAAATAGTATCGACTTTGCACATCTGTAGAGGACTATAGCTCATTAATATTGTATATAGTAACTGTTGTTTAAAATGTTTAATATTATTTACATTTTGTATATTTGCTGGTATTTTATTATAGAATTAGAGTGCATTATAAATAGTTGTTTTTTTCTGTAAGGTGTACAGGATAAGCATACAGATTATTATATCTTGTATTATATCTATGGTTATTTATGTATGTTTTAAAACTTGACTTGTGTTTAAAATTATATATTAAAATTTCGTAGATATATAAACCTGGTATTGTTAATATACCCATTTTTTTAAATTGACCTTTGTATGTCTCATTGTATTTTAATCCCATTTAGATTCTAACGACACGCTTTTGTGTAATAAATAAATTATTTGCCATTGTACTATTCCCATAAAAAATAATGCCGTATCTTAGGATGGACTCTATGCTGGATTTATAAACCATATATAGTATTCTCGAGTTTACCAGAGGTTTCAGAACCCTCATCGCAAAACACAAAGATGTAAGTTTAGAATTTAATTCTACACAATGGCCTTTCCAATGCAGTCCATTGTCCATGATCATACCCAGAACTCTACAGCTAGAATCATACGTAAGATCAAAACTTCCATGATTTAAGTTATTTAGTTTTGCATTTGAACGTTTAGTATGAAACTGTATCGCTTTGGTTTTGTTTTCATTTAAAATTAATTTATTTTGCGTCATCCAGTTTTGGGTGATGGCGAAGATTCTAGCTGCCTTATTAGGTAAATCGTTAATATTTTTACTAATAACTAATAAATTAGTATCATCCGCATACATTTCGATCATACCATCATTTTCCTGGACCAGATTGGGAAGGTCATTAGTATAAATAACAAATAACAAGGAGCCTAATATGCTCCCCTGAGGTACCCCTATATTTGTTGTCCCGATAAAAGAGTACGTATTATTGCATCCGGTTTTTTGGCGCCGATTTTTAAGGAATGAATTTATCAGGTTTAAACTAACTCCCCTTACTCCATACAATTCCAAATTAGTTAGCAATATTTCATGATTCATAGTGTCGAAGGCTTTGGAGAGGTCTAAATATATTCCAATTGGAATTTCTGATCTCTACAAAGCCTCAACAACATGTTGTAAGTAATTAAATAGAGCAGTACTGGTTGACTTTAGTTGTAGTTGAGATGGATTAAACAAGTTGTTATTGTTGAAGAAATCAAGTAATCGACTAGAAATAGCTTTTCCTACGATTTTTGAGAAAATACTTAATAACGCGATTGGTCTATAGTTGCTTGGGTCAGATGTATTGCCTTTTTTATAATTTGGCGCGACTAGTGATATTTTAAGGCATTCTGCGAAAATACCTATTGATACTATTGATCAAGTGCGTTAGAGGCTAAGTAAATTCATTTGCAGCAGCTTTTAGTAATTTAGAGTTTATTTCATCATACCCACTACTCAGTTTATTTTTCATATCATGAATGATATTATAGACTTCAGTTGGGGTCACTGGATTGAAATATAGATTCTTAGTGTTTCTTTTAATATTGTAATTAATTATTGTATTGGGATTGACATGTTTAGTTAATTGTATTGGAATGTTAATAAAGTAATTATTAAATTTATCTAAATCTTCTGGATTGATGTAAATTGATTTTTTCGATTTTCCACAAATTTTATTAATAATTGACCATGTTGATTTCATTTTATTGTCACTCTTCAGGATGGTACTTTCGATTCTGTTACGTTCTGCTTCTAATAATAGTGAGCTATAAATTACATTAAGTGCATCGTATTGAGATTTAACATCCGTATTATAATGTTTGACTACATACAAATAATCAAGTAATTGTTTGCATTCCCGTATTTCAGCTGTTGCTGGTTGTTTATATTTTTTATTTTTATTACAGTTTTGATTTATAGGGCAACTTTTGTTAAGATTGACTTTGATAATATAAAAGAATTTATTCCACATCTCGTCCACGTTATCAAGAGTAAACACTTCATTCAATAACTCACCATCTTTTAGATTATTTACAAACTGCGATATATTTTTGATTGAGTACATTCTTGAATAGGTTTCTGAATTGGTGGTGACATTTTTAAAACGGAAGGAGAGTTTTTAAGCATGATGATCAGATATGTGGTTTGGAAAAACCTCAGACTCATATGGATCATCAAAATTAGTTATTATATTATCAAGCACTGATTGTCTATTTTTGATATTCGTGTGCCAGATGAAATTCTTTAAGATTGAGATTTTTAATGTTTCTTTCGTTTTGCCAGTGTTCGATGATGCATGTGTTGTGTGATTCCAGAAAATCTTCTAGTTTTAGTTTGTTATTGTATAATGATCTTACATTTGGGTGAATGATAGATATTTCATCGAATTTTCGAGTCAGATGATCTAATTGTGTTATACTGTTTGATGGGGTTTCATGTATCGATGAAAAAACCTTGAAACTATTGCTCCATTTGGCCAGTTATCTGGATTTTTCAGTTCATCTAAAAATTCAATCGCAGCAGATACTTTAAAACTAGAGTATTCGTTTGGCATTTTGCTTGGAATCTTTGTGCAGTTGACGTCATTGATGCCATTTTTCATGCGAAAAGTAGTTAGACCATCACTAGTTACATCCGGCCTCAGTTTACAAACATGAAACTTCTTCTTTTTAATTCTAGTCCGCTCTCGCTTGCATTTCCCCGAATTTGATAAGTATTTTTAAAAATAAAATAAAAGTTACATAATATAAGGCTATCTGCAGACACGTGTTTCGGGATTTCACTTTTTATTTTGTAATTGCATTATTATTTACAATTTGTTTAGTATCTGTTTTGAGTTCATTGTTCTTTTTATTTATATTATTTGTTTAGAGTACTTACGTAACGTATGTCAAAAGTTACAGAACTAAATGTGGAAATAATTTATTATTAATCATTTTCATTTAATTTAAATGCTAACCATTCATAATTAATAATTAAGCTATGTATAATGCAATGTTTCGCAAATCCAGTTATTGTTTTTTTTTGTTAATAATTGATTTTTTGTATTCTTTCATTCTAATATCGAATTAATACTTAAACATTTGATCGTCACATCAATTAATTGTCCAAACATGCGTCGTTGAGTATTGGCTAATATTTTTATGGTTAATTATTTAACACTTTGCTGGCGCATGTTTAAACAATTAATTGGCGTGGCGCTTGAACAATCAAAACACATTTTTAAATAACCGATTTGGATATTTCGAACGTAAGTCTAAAGAAAATTAAAAAAAAAATCGGAGTGTTGAAAATATTTTAGAAATTCTTCACTTATTCCTGAATTATATGAAATTCTGATGCTATAATATTACATATGATCAGATTTTCCACTCAGCGAGAAGGCATTTTTCGTATAGTCACCAAATCTCTGGTGATTACACGAAAAATGCACTTTTCAATCGCAATATTTTTATATTTTTTTCAAGGAGAAATTATGATTTATTATAATAATAATAGAAAACAGTATTTATTCACTTTGCCTTAATTATTTATATCAAATTAAATAATTTGTTCATTGTGTAGTTTCATGTCTGACGGGATATGTCAATGTTTGTTCTTTTTAAAGTATTTACGTATCGTAAGTAAAAAGGTTGCATTAACCAAAGAAAAAATAATTAATTGATTATTCTATTGATTAAATTTATTACTTTCAAACTAATTTTACTAAATAAAATGAAATAAAGATGATGTATATATATATATATATATATATAGAGAGAGAGAGAGAGAGAGGTTTTTTATCAGTATACATTAGGCGAACTGTATACCTGCAAAAAAAAAACAAGTCAAACGCATTGCACCGATTAATATGTGTGACAGTTTTCACGTCATTTTGAAATTCCCTTAAATCACATCCATATGTTAAAATTGGTCTATACACTGCTTTAATTCATTCATTTCTTTAAATAATCTATTCATTTTAATGAATTAATCTAGGCAACAAAAAAAAATCGAAGAAATACAATTTCAACAGGTAATGCTTTGGTATGATAAGTTCCTAAGAATAGATAAACATTTTAATCTCTATCTTCCAAAGACAAACGCATATAATCGCCGACCTTTCCAGGAAATTACAAATCCGATTTGCATTGTTCAGTCGGGGCGTTATTCACCAAACGGTAATCCGTTACCTGGAGTAGCATTCATTGTTCATTTAATCTGTGAATTGCTAAATACATCTAATACGCCCAACGATTGTAAACTCAACGTGAGATAATACTCTTTGTTTAAATGTGTGCACTTCTCGGCCTTTTTACAAGTTTGCATTTTAGTTTAGTTTGGTATTTATGTTGACATTTTTTTAATTGAAATGAAGCACTAATTAATAATTTAATACAACCTAGTAACTCTACAATTGTATTAATTCAAACATTTTCAAATTTGTTAATTAACAAATTTGAAAATTTAATTAAAATTAATTAAATAACTTTCTTTACAATTTGCTATTATATTATTTGCAGTTGTAACATTCTTTTTATTTATTTATTTATTTATTTATGTTATGGAAATCTCTACTTAACAACATAATTAACATTAGATACAAAGTTAATAAAATTAACTGAATTATAAAATACGGAAAAGAGAACATTCTTAATAATAATATTGAAAAATAAACAAAACAAAAATAATAATTAACAAATGACAGAAAGATCATTGAGGGATAAATGTGGTTTAAACATAAAATATGAATTACAATAAATATAGAAGTTTGTATGGGTCAAAAGTATATTACAATATAATGAGTTATTGTAATGTATTTTTGACCCACACGTAAGTACATTAAACAACTACTTCCCGGGCAAATACCCACGCCGGGCATTGAATTACATAATGTACACCTGCTGTTGCATATCAATAAAATATTGCATAATGCGTCAAATGAATACTCTTTTTTATTATATGAAAAATAATATCGAACTTCAAAACTTAAGTCGGGAATTTATATATTCAATTAAGGATACATACAATAAATAATTACTGTAAAAAAACATAGTATGTATTTATTCAGTGATTATAAGAAAATATACATTGTTTTGGGGTAACCATAGCGTTCGGCATCATCAGTTAAATTGGTTTAAATTCAGCATACCAGTTAATTTCCCTAGTCCAAAGAACCATTTTATTTATCTAGCCATAGTTTGGCTCCATTTGTAATATTATTTTAATAAAGTTTGTTAGCTCGTTTTTGATGTAATTATATGTATTGTTCATGTGTTTCACTTAATTACTTATGTTTTTGTTTTACATATGTATATATATTTTTTTGTAATATTCATGTTTTGTTTACTCATTCTGTGTCTGTATGTAAATAAATAAACACTCTTTTTATAAATTGTTTTAATTCAAATGAAACACTAATTAATAATTTAATTTATAAATTTTAAAATTGTTTTATGAGAAATTATTATGCAAATAATTAATTATTTTTTAATTTAAATTATTCCATTTGTTGCAAAAAATATAAATAACTTGTTTTTATTTACTAATTATAATCTGTTTTTCGGTTAATTTGATTAGATTTTATTATAGCCAGAAAAGGATGGAATATACGTGTTTGTTTCCTGCATATCGTGCGTCCTTTTCTGTGCGCGCAAAATGGAACGGATGTCGAAGATAACCTTCACTAGATAGCCACACACACACTCACACAAGCACACTCGATTTCGCCAAAACGGTTTCACAAACAAATTCGGTTTATGACTAATTAATTGCCCCATTGAAAACCCAATCAATTAGGAAATAATGGTGGTAATAATAAACAAGATCAATAGCGCGTGCGAAAGGCAAAAGATTATTTTTGCAAAACAATTTTTATAATAATAACAATCTTTATTAACTGATATTTTTCCATGCTCGCAATTGGTATCTCGGCAGCAATAAGATACATGAGGTCGCTTAAATTAGAGAAAAGTGGCTTATTTTAATGGCGATTGGGAATCGCACAAAAAATCATTATTTTGATAGATTTCTAATTTATCGCGAGAAAAAAAAAAATAATAAAAAATAAAAATTCTGATTTTAGAAAATTCCTACCATTGGTGGTATTTTAATCAAACTAGGCAACTGTATATTTTTTATCCTTCCGTTCTAGGTACTCATGCACTCATAATAATAATAAATTTAAGAAAAAATTCTAACCCATGCTAAAAAATATATACCAATGTACCAATCCGGCTTCCTTCCAAACAGATCAACCTCACTCCCACTTACTATCATAACTTCCCACTGCCAAACCACCCATCTAGAAGGTAAAAAACAGCTATCGTAAGTCTCGATATAGCCAAAGCTTTCAACTATCGAACGTATAATAAAAATCGACGACGAAGTTGGCGTTGGAAGTCTCGAATCATGTCTGTACTAAGATCACACGCGTGAAATGCTGGTTGCGGTTAAACAGTGTCAAAATGACAACCAGTATTTTACGCGTGCGCGTGTGATTTTAGTTCAGACATGACTTTAGATTTCCAATGCCAACTTCGTCGTCAATTTTTGATATACGCTCGATACAAATGCAGTCTCCTAAATATTCCTCATCCTTTTGATTCAAAATTTCCTTATTAATAGAAAACTCCAGATCCGCATCTGCCAAACCCTTTCCTCCTACTTTTCTCCCGAACAAGGTGTACCCCAGGGCTCTCCCCTCTCACCACTCTTATACAACATATTCTGTTCAGACCTATACCACCTTGACCCTAATTACATAAATTTATCCCGATATTCCCGGAAATATGGCAACATGATTTTGAAGAACCAATCTTTAAATGTTTGTGAGTTAAACTAGTCCGATTTTGACCAATTGCAGTGGCAATCGTATCCCCATGATTACTCAGAATAAAAAATAAAAAATATTGTAAGGTAAGACATACCTTTCCTTAATCGATCATCCATATAATTAATAGGGAAAAATAAAAAAGAAATATAAATATTAAATACTAATGCTGTTGATCTCCAAGTATTAGAAATATACAATCAACGCATCCTAAATGTGAACGCTCTTTGGTTGTCATGATATTTATTACCGAAATACATTTCTGTAATTAATACCAGTACAAAGAGAGAGGAGAATATTGAGAGCAAAAATATTATTTTTGAGGGAAGTAAAATTTAATTGCGATGAACAACAATGATGCAAAGTACTGATCACTGAGGCTTCTACTTCGTTATACATTGTGTAAGATTATAATAAAACACTTTTTTTAACTTTGTTTGTATAACAGAATTATATATTTAGTGACTATAGTTTCAACAATTTACACTTGTCATTATCAAACTAAAAGTAAATTCAAACCGTACAGTTTTTCTTTATATAAGGTGGATTACATCATAGTGGAGGGATTAAGGGAAGGGGGTTAGTTGTGGCGGTAGTTGTTTTTGTGTGCGGGGGTTACAGCTTTAAAGAGCGGTGTGTATATTAGCTCAACCTGGTCGTTAATTATCGGAATTTCCGGATTAGCGCGTTCTTTATAGATCTCTAATGATTCCAAAAGGTTCATCTTGCGCCCCTTTTCCGCGAAATGGATGATTGAAAGTACATCCTCGCCAAATGAATGATTGTT
Organism: Philonthus spinipes; assembly: GCA_963082785.1. Classification (NCBI taxonomy): domain Eukaryota; kingdom Metazoa; phylum Arthropoda; class Insecta; order Coleoptera; family Staphylinidae; genus Philonthus; species Philonthus spinipes. The sequence continues at coordinate 25,243,559 of OY720299.1, read as the reverse complement.
TTCAATCAAGTGTTTGGCGAAAGATGACTTATCAATCAATTTATGACGAAAAGAGGCAAGATGTTCCTTCAAGCGCTTATTAAAATTTCGACCAGTTTGGCCAATATACACACCGTTACAATCTTTGCATGTTAGTTTGTAAATCCCGGATCTGTGAGTATTTTCGATTTTTGTTTTTTGATTATAAATGCAATATTTTATTTTTGTTGCTGGTTTAAATGCGATATTTATTTTATGTTTTGAGAGCAGGTTTTTAATTTTGAAAGATATATCACCAAGGTAGGTAAGGGAAGAAAATGCGTTTTTACAAATGGGTGGAATGTTAGCATATATATATATATTTATTGACAGTTTTTAGTTTATATTTATTTATTAATTTGGTTATTAAGGTAGAAGTGTAACCGTTTTGAATTGCGATGCGTTGAATAGTTTTGATTTCTTTTTGCAGGTTTTCTTCGGATAAAGGGATATTGAAAGCTCTACATATCATAGAATTGAAAGCGGAAAATTTGTATTTTTGTGGGTGGTTAAAGGAATAGGGGATTACTGTATTGGTGTATGTTGGTTTCCTAAATATATCGAATGTTAGTAAATTATTAGAATTGGTTATCGAAAGATCTAAAAACTTAATGTTACCATCTACTTCAGTTTCAACTGTAAATTTTATTGTGGGATGAAAGGTGTTAATGAAATTTATGAACTGCGTTAGCTGACGATCTGTATCAATAAAGGAAGCTAAAATATCATCGACGTATCGATACCACATAGCAATATGCTTTTTGCCTAAGTTTGAATTTAAAATTTGTTTGGTGAAATTGTGCATGAATATATCCGCAAGCAATGGACTCAGTGGTGAGCCCATTGCAAGTCCTTCGGTTTGTTTATAAAAAACATTATCAAAACTAAAATAATTATTGTTTAAAATTACTTCTAAAATATCTAGAAAATCTTTTTGGATGCAAATATTTGTACTACATTGTTCGAATGATTCTTTAATTAATTTGACACAGTCCAAGGGTGGTATTTTTGCAAACATATTCGATACGTCGAATGATACTAACCTATGTTTCGGATGAAATACATGCGTTGTTAGTTTGTTAAATCTTTAGAGTTTTTAATGGAGGTAGGGTCTTTAAATTGTGTTAATTCGTTATATAGGTTATTAAGGTAGGATGATAGTTTATAGGCAGGTGAGTTGATAAAGGATACTACAGGACGTATTGGGGAATTGTTTTTATGAATTTTGACTAGGCCGTAGGTTCTGGGACACAATGGATTCATTGGGAACAGGGAGAGTATGTTGTGGTTGTTGAAAATAGAATGACATTCATCGACTAGGGATTTGAGTGTTTTTTGGAAATGAGAGGTGGGGTCTTGTTTCAATTCTATGAAATCCGAAGATCCAATAAAATCCAGAATTTTTGAGTTATAATCGGATTTTTTTAAAATTACTGTTGAATTTCCCTTATCTGCCTTGGTGACAATTAAGTTGTTATTTTTGATTTTTTGTTTAATTGATTTTACTATTTTATTATCTGAGTTACTGGGAGAACACGTTTGTATGATTTTGACTATTTTTTGTTTTGTATAGTCACAGTCCGGGATATTATTTAGGGCTATTTCTGATTCTATTGCTAAAATTTCTTTGAAATGTTGTATATGTGGCGCGTAGTTAGGGCCAAGTTTTTGGAAGTCCTCTTCTCGTTGTTCGAATGGTATGTTGCTTAAATTAATGATACTAGGGTGGAACACATGTTTGGATTCACTACTCGCTTCACTGGAGTTCTTCTTTTCTTCGTCTTTCTTCTTCTGTATAAGTTACTGGAGTTTCCGCTTCTGTATCTTGAATTTCTTGAAGGAAATACGGCTCACTTTCTCCCTTGTGTAGTCATCAAGCAAGTCGAACTCAATCGGGTGTAGTAAAGAAGTTAGTTCTATATGTATCACTTTTATGTAAGTATACAGAACATCCCTCCTTTTGAACCAGAACTTAATTTCCTCTTTCAGCCATTTCTCCTTGCTATACTGTAATGCTTTTCTTGCAGGTATTGTATTGATCTTTGTTTTTATTTGAATAAACTTTGGTATTACTTTAAATTTTCTACATTTCTGTAGAAAATTTAAGTTGAGCGATGCTTGTTTCACTTTCAGGTGGAGTTTGAAATACTTTCTTGCCTTTACAGCTTCACTAACATTAATCAAATTACTGATCACTGAGGCTTCTACTTCGTTATACATTGTGTAAGATTATAATAAAACACTTTTTTTATCTTTGTTTGTATAACAGAATTATATATTTAGTGACTATAGTTTCAACAATTTACAAAAATTTAAAATTAAAAACCTGCTCTCAAAACATAAAATAAATATCGCATTTAAACCAGCAACAAAAATAAAATATTGCATTTATAATCAAAAAACAAAAATCGAAAATACAGATCCGGGATTTACAAACTAACATGCAAAGATTGTAACGGTGTGTATATTGGCCAAAGTGGTCGAAATTTTAATAAGCGCTTGAAGAAACATCTTGCCTCTTTTCGTCATAAATAGATTGATAAGTCATCTTTCGCCAAACACTTGATTGAAAACAATCATTCATTTGGCGAGGATGTACTTTCAATCATCCATTTCGCGGAAAAGGGGCGCAAGATGAACCTTTTGGAATCATTAGAGATCTATAAAGCACGCGCTAATCCGGAAATTCCGATAATTAACGACCAGGTTGGGCTAATATACACACCGCTCTTTAAAGCTGTAATCCCCCGCACACAAAAACAACTACCGCCACAACTAACCCCCTTCCCTTAATCCCTCCACTATGATGTAATCGGCCTTATATAAAGAAAAACTGTACGGTTTGAATTTACTTTTAGTTTGATAATGACAAGTGTAAATTGTTGAAACTATAGTCACTAAATATATAATTCTGTTATACAAACAAAGTTAAAAAAGTGTTCTATTATAATGATGCAAAGTTTAAATTACACCAATAAATTTTGTCGTTCGCATTTGTGTTGCGTCGACTGTACTTCTCGTGATTAAATAAATCTGAGAATCAATCCAAAGTGATATTTTATTTCGCGTGTTAGCATTGCGGATTTTGTGTTGCGAGCCTTGCAAAATTCATTTACGGAAATATTATAAATATTTAATAATAATGCTGACATTAAATATGCATTTCTTTTGTAAATATGTATTTGTTTCATAATTGTTTACTGCATTATATTAGTATTAATCTTATTTATATACATTAAATTTAATGTAATCGATAATGAAGCCTAATTACCTTTTGTTAAAAAAATGGGTTATTCGTTATTTGAGTTCGATATTAAACAGATATATCGCCTAAATGAAACTGACCGATTTTTATTAAATATAATTAAAAAATATATATTTTAAACTATTTTTACATGAATGTAATTATAAAAAAAAATATTATCGGAATAAATTTCGCTTATACTAATAAAAGATAATTTATGTGTAATGTTTTCTTTTAATAAATCAAGGCATTAATATTTATTAAATATTTATTAAAAAAATATTTAATTATAGTTGAAAAAGGCAGAAAGACCGATGGTCGGTAGCCATTTTCTGAAGCTTAATTCAATTCAATTCATCTATTTACTGTAAATCACCTTTATACAGAATAATAACAATATTCAAAATGTTTAGATAAATAGCATGACTGTAAATCACATAAAATTTTACTTATATAACATATTTTAATATCAGTAGTGGAAACTGCTACTTTAATTAGTTGTAAGTGATTGTAATGATGTAAATATTGTGATGTAATTTAATGTAACTCTCAGAAATAAAAAAATCTATATATATAATTAAAAAATATATATATTTTAAACCATTTTTACGCAAATATAATTACAAAGCAGAAAGACCTATTGTGTGGTATACTTAATCAAATGTTTACATGTTTTGGTAAATTTAATTGTTAAGAAAGATTGATATATATATATTGTTATATCACACTGTCACTACTTATTTATAACGAGAAGTTGAGCATTCGGACGTTCGTGATAGGCTAAGACTCCAACGCCGCTAGCGCTCGCTTATATAGCGTGCTTGTTTCTCGAACTAAGACTCCAGCGCCGCTAGCGCTCGCTTATATAACGTGCTTGTTTCTCGAACTAAGACTCCAGCGCCGCTAGCGCTCACTTATATAGCGTGCTTGTTTCTCGAACTAATACTCCAGCGCCGCTAGCGCTCACTTATACAACGTGCTTGTTTCTCGAACTAAGACTCCAGCGCCGCTAGCGCTCACTTATATAGCGTGCTTGTTTCTCGAACTAAGACTCCAGCGCCGCTAGCGCTCGCTTATATAGCCTGTTTGTTTCTCGAACTTTCCGGAACTTTCGATGACGCCGTGTTTACCGTCCCGCGCTCTGTGGAACATTCTAGAGTGATCTTTACAGTTTATTCTTTCACTTTCGTGAAACGATATATATATGTTAATTATAATTAATGAAATATTGAAATTTTCTTGTAAATTTAATTTATAAATAAATATTGTTATATATATATAATTTTTAATTTAGCATAATTAAAAAAAAAAAAAATAGAATGACACCAATTTATAAAGAATTAAAACTACGCACACTAATATTAAAATTTTCATTCTGTCACTATTTGAACTTCAACGAAGTAACACAAAAATTCACAGCAGACTATTCCTTAAAATCCAAACTGCGATTCGCCTTCTGGTGCGTTTTCGTGGGGGTTCAGGCTTTCGTAATATTTACCGAAGTACCACGCGACAGTGTAACAAAACCGATTGCCATCGTTTACGAGAACATCTTAGTTGTGTTCTGTTTAACTATACTCCCCATTTGCCGTTTCACCTTTCAAGCAAAATTCATTAAACTATACGAAAAATACGAAACACTCGACGCAAAGTTCAGCTTCTTCAAACTAAACACGAGCAACTTCACGATTTGCAAAATAAACTTCTTATTGGATATTTGGATGTCCATCGTGATTTCCGCAATGCCGTTTATGTATTTATACTTATTAAAGTTTTCGTTGAGATTTTCGACGAAAATTAAAACGTTTTGTGTGATGACTCTGTGTGGGATCTTGCTGCCGAAGTTTTTTTTTATTAAATCTGTAGCGTACTTCAAGGCTATACAGCAAATGCTGAATGATGGTTTAGTTCGGAAGGATAATTGGCCAGAATGCGTTTATTGTCTTTTAAGGGATATTACTAACTTAAAATACGCCGAGAATAAAAATCTGTGTCCTTTACATAGACTTTGGTGAGTATTATAATTTATAAAGCGCTTAAAATTATATTGTAAAGTTTCTATATATTTGCGACATTTTTTATGTGGTGTTTGAAGCTTATTATTATTGTTTAATATTATAAACAAAGAAAATTGTTTAAATAAAAACAAGACATATGTGACATTTCTTTTATTATTTAATATTATAAATAAAGCCTTAATAAACATTTATGGGCATTAAAATCAAAAATCGACAGCGCTCAACAATGACTTTTGGCATTTTGAAAATGTCCAATTTTCAGAATGAGTGTCCGGCTAAATAAATGTTTAAATAAAAACAAGACTTGTGTGACATTTTTGTTATTATTTAATATTATAAACAAAGCCTTAATAAACATTTATGAGCAATAAAATCAAAAATCGACAGCTCCCAACAATGACTTTTGGCACTTTGAAAATGTCAAATTTTCAGAATGAGTGTCGGAATTAAAAATTGTTTAAATAAAAACAAGACATATGTGCCATTTTTATTGTTTAATATTATAAACAAAGCCTTAATAAACATTTACGGGCATTAAAATCAAAAATCGACAGCGCCCAACAATGACTTTTGGCACTTTGAATATGTCCAATTTTCGGAATGAGTGTCCAACTAAAAAAATGTTTAAATAAATACAAGACATATATGACATTTGTTTTGATATTTAATATTATAAACAAAGTCTTAATAAACATTTTTGGGCATTAAAATCAAAAATCGACAGCGCCCAACAATGACTTTTGGCACTTTGAAAATTTCCAATTTTCGGAATTAGTGTCCGACTAAAAAAAATTTAAATAAAAACAAGACATATGTGCCATTTTTATATTGTTTAATATTATAAACAAAGCCTTAATAAATATTTTGACCAATAAAATCAAAAATCCACAGCGTCTAACAATGACTTTTGGCACTTTGAAAATTTTACGAATTTAATTAAATTCATACTGCACTAATTTACTGAAAATAAATGTTTTTAAACTCTAAAAGTTATTGTAGGATCGGAGGTGTTTGATTATTAATGGGTTAACGCTATTTTCTAAATAATTGTTTGAGATAATATCAAAATGTAATGTTTACTTGGGTGGCGGAGGCGCCGGGTTCGTGGCTAGAAATTCATGGCCAACATCTCATCGGTTTTGCAATATTGCTATAATAAACTATTTCATAAAAAGAAAGAATTTAAGAAATTCCAAATTATAACAAGAAAATACAGTTTACAGATCTGATTAATATATGATGTTCTGAAATGCATATATTAACAATTAATTTATTCTGAATTTTACGTTATCGTCAATCAATAATTTGTAAAATAAAAATCATAAAATCTCAATAAAAATTAACGTTTCGTGAAATTGATAATGAAAATTAGAAAATTAGTTCATATTATTTGAACTTCAATTTACTAATCCGATTTCCAACTTACATGTTTTGAAATTAAAATTTGAAAATATTAGTGTGGAGGAACATTTCGAGCACTACGAATTCATTATCAGCAACAATTATATATATATATATATATACAGCTGTAGAGTTTGGCTATGCCGGGTCGTATTCCCTCTTCTTCATCTCGAGATTTGGGGGCAGGAATTCCCATCTCGGGCTAACGATATTGGGGAATTTGAAAATATAATAGATTTTTTCTTTCTTAATCTTATCCTTTTTTACCCGTATTGGGTATCGAGGTTAAATAATATATAAAATGATATAATAATTTATTTCGTGTTTCAGCATTGTGGATTTTTTGTTGCAAGACATACGAAATTCATTTGTCGAAACGATGGCCACTTTTAAATTTGAAATCTTTTCGAGCTTATACATCGCGACGATGGAAATCGGCATCGAGTTAACCAATGCTCTGTGTTTGTACCTCAGGAAATGGGACAGCTTTTCGTGTATCGCAGTTTTTACGTTTCTAGTGTGTGCAATCTACGGGATTCTTATGGCTAACGAAATGTTCTATCGCTATCGCGAAGAAGTAAGTTTGTATAATTTATTTAAAATACACGGTGTTTAATATGTATGTCTTAGATATTTACTGTCTTAACTTTGAATAACATATAGTAAATTTAAGAATATTAAATAATTAAAAAATATATAAAATTACATTTTTGGTACAGCGAATATTTTTTTTGTGCTGTACCAAAAATGTAATTTTATATATTTTTTAATTATTTAATATTCTTCAATTTACTATATTGTATTCAAAGTTGTATACATTTTGAGTAACATATAGTAAATTTAAGAATATTAAGTAATTTTTCATCATTTAACACATTGGCTACCAAAAAGTTTTTTTTTTATGAAATTTCAAAAAAAAGTTTTCTTTTTTTAAGTTTGATTTTATAAAATGAGTAAGAATATGCTAATTTAATTCATTTTGAAGCATTTTCAGACGAAAAGTAAGATTAACCCTACACTGCGCGGTGTATCAGATATGCTACTACACAATTTGAACACATATATTCGGAGCTTTGAAATTGCGCTCTATGGCCAGTGAATATCATGTTAATTGTTGAGGCTTCTACTTTGTTATACATTGTAATTCAATTTTAATAAATGAAACACTTTTTACTTTGTTTGTATAACTCGGATCCGAGTTATACAAACAAAGTTAAAAAAGTGTTTCATTCAGTGAATATCATCTGATACACCGATATGTAACTATAGATTAAGGTAATATAGGTAACACATTTTACTGCAAATAATTGAGATTAGGAAGTTTTTTGATGTGCAGCAGTGCGTTTGATGCACCTGTCGCTGCATATGACAATCCTGTCACAATATTCTTCCTGTTGCGGTTTCCTCGAGTATACTATCATATACGGAAAGACAAGGTTAGTGATTATAAGAAACAATCAACATTTATTGTTAAAGGACTTGGTTATTTCACAAATCAGTTGTATCTTATGTGATACATCGCGCTTGAGTAGTTTGTGCGTATTACAGATCCAAAAATAAAAAAGTGGGAGCCGCATCTCAAAGACAAGCAGTTTGAGGAGATAATTGCTCATTTATGGGAGACGATTTTGACGGGCCCGATGAATCTGATAATGACGAACAAATCGATCTCAATGAAAATATTTATTTGTCTGTACTTGACATACATATAGAGTATGAAGATGGAATAGTTATAGAAAATGTGGGAGAGAAAGAACTTGAAGTGGAAGAACTTGAAGCGGAAACTTTACGTTGCATAGCATGATGAACAAGCTGAAAGGGATACCAAGAAGGAAGTGAAAGAATTGAAAGATAAGTATCGAAAAATTATCTGGTGAAAAAAAATGCAACTCGATGAAAATCAAAGAATGGTTATTGGGGCAACAACTTCCCCACCTAATATTGAAGCACTGGCTACTCTTTTCTCATTTTTCAAGTACTTTTTCGACGAAGAACTTATAACCCGGGAGACAATTCTCCTGCAACCCCAGCTATTTCTAATTTAACAGTTAATACTGAAGTTGTGATCAATGAAATTTATGAACGTAATAAAAGGTCATGCAATATTATAATTTATGGTTGCATTGAATCGGGTAATTCTGAGGATGAACAAAGGCGGTTAGATGTAGCTACAGTGAATGGCATTACAGCAGAACTAAATATATCTGATCAAATATCTAGCCCACTTCGATTAGGAAGATTTGATCCATCCCGAGAAACACGTAAGCGGCCAATTCGGGTTCAGCTTCCATCTAATGAAGCTGTTCGCAATTATATTGCAAAGTTTGTTAAAAATAAAACGGACAGGAAATGGCCAAATATATCTGTATCGAAGAACTTATAACCCGGGAGACAATTCTCCTGCAACCCCAGCTATTTCTAATTTAACAGTTAATACTGAAGTTGTGATCAATGAAATTTATGAACGTAATAAAAGGTCATGCAATATTATAATTTATGGTTGCATTGAATCGGGTAATTCTGAGGATGAACAAAGGCGGTTAGATGTAGCTACAGTGAATGGCATTACAGCAGAACTAAATATATCTGATCAAATATCTAGCCCACTTCGATTAGGAAGATTTGATCCATCCCGAGAAACACGTAAGCGGCCAATTCGGGTTCAGCTTCCATCTAATGAAGCTGTTCGCAATTATATTGCAAAGTTTGTTAAAAATAAAACGGACAGGAAATGGCCAAATATATCTGTATCGACAGATAAAACTCCCATGCAAATGAAGTTATATAAATCTGTTAAAAACGAGCTTATAGATCGTCAATTCAAAGGTGAATCCAATATAAAAATAAAATACCTGAAAACTCTGAATTTGTATTATCAGAATTCTCGTGAACTGAACTCTAAAACTCTACTAAATAGCGTTAGTTGAATCACTTTTGTTTCAGCGCACGTCAAAGATGGATATTAGCAAAGAGAAAATACGGTATATTTTACAGTTTTCCTTCTATAAAGGCGAAAAAGCAAGCTAGGTGGTTTAACGTGTAAATATTTTGTATCGTGCTGATACTGTAACAGCTAATCATTCGCAATTTTGGTTTCGTCGATTCTGTTGCGGTAATTTCGATGTTAAATATGCACCACGCATTGGAAGGCCAATTGTCGAAAATTTCAATAAAACCATGGGCGTTGTCGAGTCCCACCGTTATGCAAACATGTCAAAATAAATAGTTTACACTCAACTTAGAAATGATTTATGGCTTTCGCTACCTCCCTCCCTAATGCCAGATGCTTTTATTACAATACCTCGTGCCTTTTCCGTCCGTTTGCATTTTTGAAATTTTATTTTGATGGTGTATTTACAATTAAATTATGAAATATTAATTGTAATGCACTTACATTATTCCGCATAAAAATAAATAGAACAGAATGGAATATGTTTGCAATCAAACATTCAATTGTAAATGATGTAAAATATATTAAAATATATCAATTTAAAATATTTAATACGAAACGCTTCCGATAACCCAACGGGATACCAAGTGATTACCATCTACTCCTTTCCATCACGAATAATTTTGCTGGTGACAACTTCGCATCAAGAGAGGCTTGTGAAAATCGATTGTTCCATTTTTTTGCGAATTGGTACGACTTCTATAAAAGAGACATAATGAAATTACCTTAAAAATGGCAACAAGTAATCGAACAAAACGGCGCATATTTGACCCAAATGGAATCTTTCTAACTATAGTTAGTTTTTAGTTAAGTAGCACGAAAACAGAAAATATTTAAATTTAAAAAAAAAATGTAGATTGTTACTTCAATTTCATGCAAAAATAATGTACTACTTTTTACTACACCTAATACGAAACAAACAAAAAATAGCTATATAAATTATACTTTCCCAGGAGGTAAGATTCTAAGGATTAGAATTATTTGTAATCATTTAAGATTTTTTAATAACACAAGAAAAAGAAAGATATTTAATAACAAAGTCTTCAGTTGCGTACTGTGACACTCAAATCTGATATAATTATTAAGCTAATATTTATTTCAAACAGGTGAAATTAATGCACTTATTTCTTTCTTTTAGTATTTTTCCACTGGATCAATCGTCCACAGGTATTACTTCAAATATTCTAAAATAAAAGGAGTGTCCGAAATAGTGAGATTGATTTCCATGGCGTCTCTTGAGGAGCCGATGCTCACAGCGTACATCTACGATATGTCAAGATCGCAATCTTTAAATGTAAGACTAATAAAAAAATATCTATATGCTGTTTAGGGTAACTTCATTTCATTTCATTTGAGGATCCACGACCAAGGTATTGAAAATTATATGGCTTGTCTATGAATTATAGAAATTTTCAATATACAATATTGAGGAATAATTTACATTTAATTAAATATAAAGTGGAAAAGAAACATCTCTGATGGGATTTGTACCCCCGATTGCCGGTCGGGTACGCTAACAACTACACCACAGAGACCTGTATTATCAAATCTCCATACAGTGTTTAAAATCCACCTATATTATATATACAGAGAGATTTTTTTATCAGTATACATTTCCCCTATATATACCTGCAAAATACGCGAGTCAAACGCATTGATATACGTATGTTTAGTTGCTTATAACATGCAACTGAATACACATATGCCAAATAATTAACAAAACATACACACATTAATCGATTCAATGCAATTGACTCAATTTTTTGCAGGTATACACTTCCCCTAATGTATACTGATGTAAAAACCTCTCTATATATAATATAGGTGGATTTGAAGCACTCCAGCTTAGTTAGTATTTTTATTTAATTATTTATTAATTTTTTAAACTAATGCACAGTGTTTCGAAGCGTGGACAAATATAAAAAATGGGGTTTTACTTTTTTGTATTTTTGAACGAAAAGAGAAAAAAAGACAAGCCAATACTAAAAAAAACTGCGTTTAGTTTTCTTCTGAATTATGACAATTACATAGTAAATTAAATAAAAAAATATATTCTATTATAATTAGCCAGTAAAGTGACCCCAAACTGAGATAATGACGAAGCTGATTATCATTATAATTATCAAAAATATATAAAAATGAAATCATATAGTGATTTTATTTTTATATATTTTTCGAAGCATTACAAGTATTAAAAAACGCTTTCAAACAAAGTTACGATGCATTTTATAGCTCAATTATATGTTCGTTTTTTCTCAATGGGTTATTGAATAATTAATATTTATCTAATTATATTTTATCTTTTACAGCAATTTCACACCGCGATCTTGGCAGCTTCGATGGCGACACAATCCGGCACTTGTTCAATATACTAAAATAGATGTGCTTAAAATTAACTGAATCGTTGGATACTTTCAAAATGGACGGCAACTGAAGAATTTACAAATATTATAAATTTAAATTTTTAACAATTCCTGATATCGTGCTACAATTTTTTCCAGCACTTAACTAAAAATGAAACTAAATTGTGTAGGCTTTCACGACCAGTGTGATTAGAATCGTTGATTTCCGGGATATTGGATCGTGGTCTGTTTAATCTAAACCAAAGAGGATATAAAGAGGATATAATATCCTCTTTGTTTAAATGTTTCGCTGACGATAGCGATCGGAATCTTCAGTGGCTCCGTGGACGTATGAACAGAGCCTTCTTCGAAAAAGCCGTTTGGACGAAATTGTAAGGTTCTCTTATGAGAAAGGCCAAACGCGAAATGTTTAAAGAGATACACCCTCTACAAGCGCTGGAAAATAATGGAAGAAAAAAACACAATTTATGGGGTGTTGATGTTATAATTCATGACCCCATCGGTTAGAATAGCAGGTAGTTTCCCTTTTTCCCCTCTACATCTACTGTGGTTTTAACTCCTGAGCGAGCCGGTCCAGCGCAAGGTGTTGGTTTTGCAACTATTGCTGCTGCAGTAGCCAGGACTCTACTGAGCACAGGTGGAACTGCACTTGTGTCTTGTGATTACAAAACAATTGATGAATTTAAAAGAAGAAAAAACAATGGCGAAAATATTTTGCTTAGATATACCGATGGATTACCTAAAATAATTTAAAAAAAAAACTTGTGATTACCAAGAGATTAAACCAACAAAAATCCTCACTGAATTGTTAAACCTCGTACACAGTTTTTTTTTTTATTAAAATGTGAGAGGCTTCAATAGTAAAACTAATACTTTCTATGATAATGTATTGAGCACTGATCATGACATAATTGTTTTAACAGAAACGTGGATCAAGGATAGCGTATTAAATACAGAACTTTTCCAGACTGTTATAATGTTGTTCGTTGTGACCGAGCTGGTTACAGGAAATGCGGTGGTGTTTTAATTGCGTCTAAAAATTCTTTAATTACTGAACAACCAAACATTAACATTCAAACTGATACTATTGAAGTAGTTACTGTTAAACTAACTCATATATCGCAAGTTTTACTAATTGCAGGTATCTATATTCCTCCGTCATCTAATTTAAATGAATATTCTATTATCTATGAATTTTTAGAAGATCTACATTATATATATGATAACTTGGTTATTTTCGGTGATTTCAACATTAGTCAATATTACTTCTCTGTTAACGTACTTGATACCTATATATTAGCACTACATAAATTTCTTGAATTTTGCAATCTCAAACAACATAATACTATTTTAAATAAAAATTGGAAGATGTTTGACTTAATTATATCTACTGACAATATATCGTGTAATGTAACAGGCGACCTTGAGCCCTTGGTTTTCGAAGATCCACACCATCCTTCACTATGTTGTGCCATAACTATAAAATCAGATATAAATTCTAAATTTACATCTATTGATCATTATATATATAACTTTAAGAAAGCAAACTTAGTAAATCTGTATGAGGATATTTATTTATTAGACTGGAGTCCACTATATTTATTAAGGGTGCGGTTTAGACAAAAGAGATAGTTATATAAATATTGGCAATAACTAATTTGAGTTAGATTGCTATTGCGATCAATGAACAATATTGTATTATACATTAAAGTAATCTTAAAATAAACAGGAATTTCATCAGATGAATTAAAAATTATTTTAATGTTTAGTTTGTGTGAAAAACAATTATGAAAAACAATGAAAATTGATCAAATTTATAGCAAATTTCAAATTATATTTTTGCCAATTAAAACTTGTGCAATGAAAATTTAAAGGATTTCACTAAATTCTGCATTCAAATAACTTAGCAGAAACGACCTACTAATTTCATTACATCTTACAATTTTCTTTTCTAACTTGAATTAGTAAATTGATTGATTGAGTTACGTGAAGATCAAATTAATTCGACGAATTGAATTAGTAAATTGACGTAATACACGAAAACTAACGATTTATTTTTTATTTAGACTGATGCTTTATACTTGGTAGATAAAAAATATAAATACATATTCAAATTATTAAATCCAAAAGAATGGCTCTTTTTCAAACAATTATTTCCATTTTACTATATAGCTATCTCTTTCTACTAAACCGCAACCTTAAATGATATTGATCATGTTTGTGATTTCTTATATACTAAAGTATACAGTGTTATTAATAAATACGTTCCACTTGTACGTAAACGTAATTGCAAAACGAATTACCCCCGATGGTTCGACAGTGAAATTATTAGAGAATTAAAATCAAAAAAAAGACATAGAAGGAAATTCTAAATAATAATTCAATAATAGATAAATTAAATTATACTCGAGCAAGGAATTCTTTAAAATATAATATTCAGAAATCTCGTAAAACTACATAAAGACTTTTGAAGCAAATTTAAGTGTCGACCCATCTAAATTCTGGGGATATCTTAATTTAATGAAATCCACTACCAGAATTCCTGGCAATATGAAACTTAAGGATTCTACTTTGATTTCGCCACAAGCAATTGTCGATGGGTTCGCAACACATTTTAGTTCTGTGAATAGTAACAATCAAAGTATAAATAATAAGATTAATCCCTCTACTAATACCACTGTCCTGGGGGATTTCTTTACTACTGTTTTGAAACATCTTAAAAAATTAAAAGCTAAATTTACTTCAGGGATCGACCATGTACCTTCGTTTCTTTTAAAGGATTGTTCTTTAATGCTCGCTAAACCGTTAACCTTCATTTACAACTTAATTTTACGTTTAGGGATTTCTCCAAATGTCTGGAAAAATGTTAGAATATGCCCTGTCTTTAAATCAGGCAATAAAATGAATATTGAGAACTATAGACCAATATCAATACTTTCCAATTTTTCGAAAGTATTTTGTCTGATCATATCACTTGGAATGTACGCAACAAATTGTCACTACACCAACAAGGATTTTTGTCAAAGAGATCTACTGCGTGCAACCTGTTGAACATCACTCAGTATATATCGACTAACTTAGATGATGGTTGCCAAACTGATGTTATTTACACAGATATGTCTAAAGCGTTTGATAATATACTAATTAATAAATTGTGTAAATATAATATTAATAACATCATAATTAATGTAATTTCACCTTAAATAGTTGATATATTGCAAATAGTAGAGTATGAGGGTGTTAAATCCTTTAGCTTTATAGCCAATTCTGGTGTTCCGCAAGGCTAGAATCTTGGCCCGCTATTATTTTCACTTTTCGTTACTGATATATGCAACTCAATGAAATCGTCATACCTACTATATGCTGATGACAAAGATTTTCAGAAGAATTGAAAGTGATGCCGATTGTGTTATTCTACAAAATGACTTAGACGCAATATATAACTGGTGTAATGATAATGATCTATGTCTCAACACAAAGAAGTGCTGTGTAATATCGTTTTCCAGAAAACTAAATAAAATCCATCATGATTATATTATTGACTGTGTTTCTTTACAGAGAGTAAATAGTTATAAAGATCTTGGAGTATTATATGATTCCCATCTCACTTTCAATGATCATATAACAAATATCGTCAATGAGTGTTATCGTAGTCTTGGTTTTATTATTAGGAATACCAAGTCTTTGACATCTATCGATACATTAAAAGTTCTCTTCAATACTTTTATATGCAGTAAACTGGAATATTGCTCTATTGTTTGGGCACATCAATACACGAAATACATTGTATTACTTGAGAGTATTCAACGTAAATTTTTAAAATATCTAGACTTTACGAAATATAATGTTTGTCCTGATAATACGGTCAGTTATTCCAGCTTATTACATGAATTTAAATTTACAACTGTCAGTGACAGACACAAGCGCATACCATGTTTATATTTATATAAATTAATTAATAATCTTATTGACGATTCATCGCTCACGGAACTAATAATTTTTCTAATTTGTTGATTGTTAAGGCTTTCACTTGGTTATACATTTTGAGTTTATTAAATAAAACACTTTTTCACTTTGTTTGTATAACTTATTATTTTATTTTAGTGACTATAGTTTCGAAGCATAGAGCATCATTATCAAACTAACATAATGATGCTCTATGCTTCGAAACTATAGTCACTAAAATAAAATAACAAGTTATACAAACAAAGTGAAAAAGTGTTTTATTTAATAATAAATTTTCATGTACCTAGGCTGGCTAACAGGACAAGTTTAACCTTCTCTTACAAAACTCCTCGTACTGTTCATCATAGCAACTCTCCCTTACTTAAGATGTTTAAGACCTATCACAATATACAATATAATGCGGATATCTTTGGTGATTCACTCAGTGCATTTACATCAAATGTTAATGCGTGTCTTTTATAATTAATTTCATTTTTTTGTACAATGCGTTTCTACTTATTTTTGTATGTGCTTTGCAGTCATTATGTATCTTTTTTTGTAATATTATTCTATTTTTTCTTTTTCTTTATATATATATGTTACCCTGTAATTGGATAAATGTATCTGTTGGGTAAAAAAGTATTATTATTATTTACTGAGACTGCTGCAGCAGCTCCCAGGATATTTGCCACAGTCTTTTGATGCATTCTATTGGCATTGTCTCTGACCGCCCCCGATTGTAGTTCTCTTATGGCAGGGGGTATAACTATTATCTCCTGCTGTGTATTTTTTAAGAGTGCTGCTACAGCACCTACCTGACCGGCAGCGCAGGGCGTATTTTCTCTAATTCGAATGATCTGGGATTTTGTGTTGACCATTGGTTTTTTTGGAATGTAGAGACATATCACGGATTTCTGACTTTACCGATACGGAGGTAGTACGAATTTGAGGTAGCCTCCTTCAGTAACTGTATTAACTTCAACGCTGATTTTGATAACATTAGCCGCGCTGTCTGAGGAAATTATTTCGTTAGGGTAATCTATATTTTAATTTTATAACTAGAAAAGAGTATTCATTCACTTGGTCACAGTTATTTAATATATTTTAATTTTAACCTTTGTTAGTGCTTTTTGTGTAAATTGTGTTATTTATTATTTGTAATTTATTTTTAGAATAACTAGGCATAAGATTAATATGTATTGTACAGTTGTAATTGGACTTTCGTAAATAAATAAATAAATAAAAGTGCTTAATATGTACTCCCTTAACACAGTAAAATCCAGTGAAAAACATTCCTGACACCAAAAAATATATCTTTATAGAATTCATAAATTAATAGTGTTACCATCATATATGGCTGAAAACTAACTTCTCATCGGCGACTGAAACCGGTGAAACGTTCCGTTGGATTTTTGATATTTTCTTTTCGTAAAATGCGTCGGGGTAAACGATTCCAATTAGTCGGCGTATTTTGGGATAGTAAATAAGAAGTCGTGGTAGCATCCTCCGAGAAATTGTCCTGAACCCAACCGTCGAGAAAAACAGAGTAGGGTAGCGGATAATTGATTTCTAGAAAAAATAAATCATTTAATAGCCCACGATCGCATAGACTTTTACACGTCCGAATAATCCCCACTAATTTACGTGGTGCGTGGACTGCTAACGCCAACTTCACGTTTGAATCCAAGTGACGGTGGCGCTGCCATAGACCAAGTGCCAAGAACTACGAAATGAAAGCCGTTTTACGCTCGTGTGTAAGCTTATTGTGTTTAAATCTTGTGACACCTTCAAAGTTTTTAAGAACATGGCGATATATTGCTTTGTGGAAGGCTGCAATTCGACTACAGAGGTATCTGTCGATGTGACAGCGTGTTGAGGTTATGTTTACGGTTACGGTTCCGTCTTCCGTCGATCACAGCGTACAATTGTATAATTTGAAGTGAAAAGTTCAGAGTCAAGAATTGATTAATTTAACCATGTTTCTGTGATAAAAATAATATCAAACATAGAACTAGATACACTATTGACGAAATGATGAGTTTTAGATCGAAGACCTTTGATATTCTGGTAGTACATATGAAAGTGTTAGATTTTAATTTTCCGAATCGATTTGCGAGTTAGTCTATTTCGCTACAATTGTGGGAACGCCTCGTACAAATTTCATTGTTATGTTGTCTTCGCCATCAGATATACGTTTTAGAAGTTCTTTCTTTATTTCTCTGTACAATTCTCTCTGCATGAGTGTTTGATCCCGAGAAATATTCAAGGTTTTAAATTCTTCCAACTTCAAAATATTACGAAAGATAGTATCCATATACGAGTCATGGGATACTTTCAATTTCAGTGGACGAGCATTTATTGAACAACTGGAATCAAATTTACCGAGGTGGACAGGTTTTATAATTTCTTGCCATTTATTGAACAACTGGAATCAAATTTACCGAGGTGGACAGGTTTTACAATTTCTTGCTCAATTCCTAGAGTTTTAAATATTTGTTTTGATACTTCAATATCGTTTTTAGTTTGATCATCTTTACTAGTACCAGTGTAACAGATTCCATAAATAATTATGTTTTGTTTCCTCTTTTCCCTTTCCTGAACTTCAAGAATTATTTTTTCAAAATTTAAAAGATTTTCATAATTATTCAGAGAAACAAGAGACGATGCTGATTTTAATCCGATCAGATCATCCCCCCGTGCACTACATATTAAACCTCCTTTCATATTCATCCTTATACAGAGAGTTTTTTTTTATCAGTATACATTTCCCCTATGTATACCTGCAAAATACGCGATTCAAACGCATTAATCTATGTGTGTTTAGTTGCCTACAACACGCAACTGAACACACTTATGCCAAATAATCAACAAAACATACACACATTAATCGATTCAATGCAATTGACTCGCGTTTTTTGCAGGTATACACTTCCCCTAATGTATACTGATATAAAAACCTCTCTGTATATATAATTGTAACTCGCGTAATAATCCAAGTAGGCTGGAAAATTATTCCTATCTTTATAGGCGGCCACGGGTTACATTTTTTTTTTTTTCATTTTTCTTTCTGCCAGAGTATAGTTTTAGATATGATTACTCGAGCTTCATTTTTTGATAAATTAATACAAGAAAATTTAAAATTCTTCTTGCATAAGTTGCATGAAAAATAATGTATCTGACAGGATTTTTTACAGCATGAACATACACCTGTATTCGACATTTTGACAAAATTTAATCAAGGATAACAAACAATGGGATGTAAAAGGAATAAACTAAACAAAGTGAAACTCTTCACACCAGTGAGGGTGACTGACTAGACAACACAGACTGTCCCGATGGACGGTATAACACAAGAGAACAATGGAGTTGTGTAGACGTGTATAAATTAATTAGAATAAGGATATAAAATAAAATTATTTATCCAATTGAATGAAACAGATCATTCAATCTGATCACTGAGCTACCAAGGCCGACGACTTAAATTAATATGAAAATGAATGAAACTTTATAAATTTCATTAAATATTGTAAAATAGGTCGTTTAATTTGCTTGAAATAGCAAATTTTGAGGCTAGGCTAGTGTAATTAAATTAAAGCATATTTTTTGCTATAAAACCATAAATTATTACCTTCGTATGAATACACTGTAAGCAATAGCATCACACCAATCTATGAGCTAAAGTTTTAAATTAACTGGACAAGTAATTTAATTAATAATATACAAAATTCAGAGAGCACGTGCTCACTCACTCGCATTTTATTTATTTATGATCAAAATACATCATCAAAATGGTACAAGTGTCCCAAGATATCGAAGCCCCCATTCCACGAAAATATTGTCAATTTAGCTACGAAAAGATTTATGTTAGCATTGTATTACATTCATATTGACCCATTCAAATTGTATAAGAAATAAATATATGCATGAAAACTCTATTGAATATCAATCAGTAGTTTTTACTGCAGCGCTAAGCGCCCAAATTTCACTGAACGTACGAATTTTCAAAATCGCCTTTTATAACGCTAGATGGCTTTAAAAGAGGTCCAGCGGAAAAAAATATATGCTTTACCGCTTGATTAAAACGCTCGCAGCGCCACACAAAAAAAAAATGGGTGAGCAGAATGGGAACGTTCTGCTCACCAGTTTTTTTTTTTAATTTCCCACATTTTTGGTCACTGGGGCGGGGCTTAGTCGGGTTCCCACTTGGATACAAATATTGATCAGTGTTTATAAGGGAAATGAAGAGGGACTAATTTCCATATTTATACAGTCTAAGGTGTTGTATGTGAGATAATATTTTTTTGGACAACTGATTCGTAGAATTTTCCCAGGACTGGAATCAAGGTGATGGACCTGTAACTTAATACTAATTCGGGGTCGTTTCTCGACTTATCCACTCCTTTTATAAATTCCAATGTTTTCTCCAAACATTCGGATTTATAAAAGGAATTAATGATGCGGATGATGTATTCGTGGATGGAATCAGGAAGTCATTTTACGATAAGCCGGGGAATATTGTAATAAACTGGCTCTGTATTTTTTTTTTCTTTTCAGTATAGAATTATTGATTAAAATAAGATATTAATGACGTTTGTGGATGATTCATATTTACATTTATAAAAAAAAAGCTTAATGTACTTAATATATTGCGTTAATCTAATTTATACACATTCATTTGTTATATTATCTGTATCATATTTGCATTATTAAAAACATTTACTTGTATTTAATTGATCCAATGATAAAACCTAATTACATTTTTTTACTTCATGGATAAATTAATGTTATTCAATGTTTGTATAGTATTAAACGCAGAGAAATATAGAAGTATTGAAGATAAATTTAACACTTAAGTTTATAATAATTGCATTCAGACTATTAATAAATGATTTAAAAGAAAAAGCAACATTTTAAAAATAATAAAAAAGTGTATTTATTCACTTCGGCACATTTATTTAAATTAATTAAAATAAAAAATATTTAAAATTTAAATAAGTTTAATCAATTATGTGTTAATCTTGTAAAAGGTTGTTTATTTATTAATAAAGCTATTAATATTAATTTATTCATATTTTAAACAGGCCAGAAATAATTTCATAAACTTAAATAAACTAATGATAAAAATAAACTTTATTTTTAAAATAAATTATTTTTAAAAGTTACTAAATTTATTAGAATTATTTTATTTCAACATTAGAAATATATTAACGCATATTTAAATTATTGAATAATAACAATAATTATGTATATATAACAATCTTTATTAACAATTAATTTTTTTACAGTAAATAATTATATTAATACATATTGGGCAGAAAGACTTACAGTCGATGGCTCTTATTTGAGAATATATTATGAAAATATTTATTTTTATATTATGTTAGATCTTATTTTTTTTCTCAAATAATCAATTTAACACTTAAATATATAATAATTGCATTCAGACTACTAATAAATAATTTTATTTAAAAGAAAAAGCAACATTTTAAAAATAATAAGAAAGTGTATTTATTCACTTCGGCACATTTATTTATATTAACTAAAATATAAAATATTTGATTCAATTTTTTAAAATTTAAATAAATTTAATCAATTATATGTTAATCTTGTAAAAGGCTGTTTATTTATTAATAGAGTTATTAATATTAATTTATTCATATTTTAAACAGGCCAGAAATAATTTCGCAACCTTAAATAAAGGAATGATAAAAATAAACTTTATTTTTAAAAGTTACTAAATTTATTAGAATTATTTTATTTCAACATTGGAAATATATATAACGCATATTTAAATTATTAAATAATAATAATTATATAACATTCTTTATTAACAATTAAGTTTACAATAAATAATTATATTAATACATATTGGGCAGAAAGACTTACGGTCGATGGCTCTTATTTAGGAATATATTATGAAAATATTTATTTTTATATTACGTTAGATTATATACTATAATAATAATAATTTTATTTTTCCATAACAAAAATACAGAAACGAAAATATTGATTAATCTTTATTTCTTTTTTTTCTCAAATAATAAAGATTTAGTAGTATTATTAATCTCGATATCCAATACGGGTAAAAGAGGATAATATTAAATATAAATATAAAGAATATATAAAGAAAGAAGAAAGAAAGAAAGAAAGAAAGAAAGAAAGAAATACATATTTAAATAGGAACAGAAAGACTTCTAATCAATCGCCTAGGACAAACACCATAATTTTTGTTTATGTTTTGCACATCACCATAAATTCAAGATAGTTCAGAAAAACGTATGTGGTCGATAGTTCATTTCATTTTATTCTGTATTGATTATAAAACTGTAATTGAATAAAAGATATTTTAAAATATAGATATTCAAATATTATTTATTTATTTATTTATTCACGGAAGTCCAATTACAACTATATAATACAGATTCGGCTAGTTAATCTAAAACTAAACTAAAAGTAAATTTATATTATTAATATTATTATTTAATATTAAATTAAGAGAATTAATTTTTTTTATATTAATATTATATAGTTATTTCTTTTATAAATGTAACAATTTAATAAAATAAATAAAATATTAATTTTTAATAATTATTATTTTAAGTTGGAAAGACCATTGATCGATAGCCAATTAACAGATATAAAATATACATTTAATTTTGTAATTTCTTAATATTTATTTAGTATTTTTTGCTGTATATATCTGTCAATAATTATTATATTATTATTTTAATATTACAATGCCGTCAATAATTTACGAAGAACTGAAACTTCCGTTGATCATATTAAAATATTCGTTCTGCTACTACTTGAAATATAACAAAGAAACGCAAAAGGTCGTAACAGACTATTCATTGAAATCAAAATTTCGTTTCGCTGTGTGGTGCGCATTCGTAGCGTTCCAAACATGGGCAGTATTCACCGAAATAGAAGACAATCCAAATATAATAAAACCAATCAGTTTGACTTACCACAACACTTTGGTAATGCTTACTTTAATCACAATACCAATGTGCCGTTTTATCTTTCAAAAAGAAATAGTGAAATTATTCGAAACATACGAAACTCTTGAAGCGAACGTCGCTTTCTTCAAACTGAACACGCGTGACCTCTTTTTTAGCAAACTCAGCTTCGTTATAAATCACGGTTTGTTGTGTTTGGTTTTTCTAATGCCGATTGTATATTTGTGTTTGTGGGAATTGCCGCTGAGATCGTCCACACATATAAAAGCGGTAAATATGATGGTTATTAGTACGATCATACTGCCGAATTTTTTTTCATCGAAATCAGTGGTGTACATGAAAGTGGTGCACCAGATGCTCAACGATGGACTGACTCGAAAGGAAAGCTGGCCAAACTGCACTTATTGTACTTCAAGGGATATCACTGATTTACAATACGCCGAGAATACGTCTTTGTGTCCTTTGCACAGACTTTGGTACGATAATAATTAAAATTCTCAATAGCAAAGTAAACACACTTGAATTTATCCCTTGTGATTTTATATAAAAAAACCTTCCAATTAGCCGATTTTTTTTTGTTTGTTTCAGCATAGCAGATTTCTTGTTGGAAGCCATACGAAAATCATTTTCTGAAAATTTCTCCACTTTCAAATTTGAAGTCTTCTGGAGCTTATTCATCTTGACAATGGAATTCGGCATAGAACTAACGAACATTCTCTTTCTATATCTGCGAAAACACGACGGTTTCGTGTCTATTCTAGTTTTCTGGTTGCTGTTGAGTTCAATTTACGGACTTCTCCTGATGTATCACAGCTGCCAAAAATATCGTGAAGAAGTAAGTTGATTTGATTTTTAATAAACTAGTGACCAAAGTGCAGTTTATAACACTTGTTACATAATATACTATTTTTATATTTTTAATTATAACAAAGTTACTCTCCTCGAAAAATTATTCGTCTTGAATAAATCAAGCACATTTCTTGGGGCATTCAAGTGTAATTTAAAAATGGTTTATTATTTATTATTAATGATAAAAAAACAATGGAGAAGAAAAACATTATTTATCTTTAACCTTTTCCGGGTTATAACCGGAAGTTCACGACGAGTAATTTTTCTAAGGGGGTAACTTTGTTATTATTAAAAATATAAAAATAGTATATTATGTAACAAGTGTTATAAACTGCACTTTAGTCACTAGTTTATTAATATGAGTGTCTAGAGATGTTTATAAAACGAATTGCATACTATATTTTTTCTACGACCAAAATGCAAACATTTCGAAATTATTTTATTATCTTAAACAAACATGGAAAGTATAAATAGTAAAGAGTATGCATTCACTTGGTCACAGTTATTTAAATAAATTAAATAAAAATAATTGAAAAATAATTATTAAATTATTTCCACATTTAGCTCTGTGACTTTTGACTTACGTTACGTAAGTACGTTAAACAAATGCACATTAAAACAACTACTTCCCGGGCAAATACCCACGCCGGACATTGAATTACATAATGTACACCTGCTGTTGCATATCAATAAAATATTGCGTAATGCAACAAATTTTGATCGGAGAAAAATTTAATGCAAAAACAAACAAAGGAACGTTACTTAATCTGCAGAAATATTATAAAATTGTTAATTTATGCTAATTCTGCAAATATAAATTAACAGTCACATTAGAGACATTATGACAATTGCTGAAGGAAATAATTAATTCTCCTTCATTTCTTTGATGTTGTGTATCATTTATGTTATTTAAGTTGAAAGTATTCCTTGTTTCATTTTCACCACAATTGAAGCGTGGACTTTCAGCAATTGCAATATTTTCTGCAGTATCTTGCATATCGCTACGTTGTACAGTACTGAAGATTTTATTCCCTGCCACAGTTTTATTGTTTAATGAGTAATCTGTACAACCCTCTGCTACAGCGGTAGAGCTCCATAAACTATATTAATATTAATCAAAATATATAAATCACCTGAAGAAAAAGTATTTAAAACAGAACTAAACTAAAATAATCATCTATGATACAATTTTATACATTTTTTTAAAGATTAATTTCCGTTTTCTTGGATCATTGATCTTAAAAAGCAGCCAAAACTCTTTATTGAAATACACATTGATAAACATGGATAAGATTAATTTTTAATAGCCTTTTTTATTTGTGTTTTATAAATAATGTAAAACCTATTGTTATAAAAATCATCGTTGTTTTTAAAAGTGATGTCTGCATCCGAGTTTACTGAAATCATCGCTGATGATCTTCTCAAACAATGGCCGGTGTAATATGGCCCTGCTTGAAACTTTAAAAATGTTAAAAAACTAGCGATGTTTCCAATTTTATTTATTCCAATGGGCTGTTTGGTACATTTTCCTTTCCTTTACGAAAAATCGAGTACTAGTCAGGTTTGGAGGTCCATACATTAAACATGTCCATGTTTAAACAAAAACAAGACATTTGTAGTATTTTTTATTGTTTAATATTATAAACAAAGCCTTAATAAACATTTATGGCTAATAAAATCAAAAATCGACAGCGCCCAATAATGACTTTTGATACTTTCAAAATTATACAAATTTCATTGAATGCAATAATTTAGTAAAAATAAATGTTTTTAAGTTTTTAAAATCGTTAGAGTATCCAAGGTGATGATTATTAATGGCTTAAGACTATTTTGTAAATAATTGTTTGAGATAATATCAAAATTTGATGTTTAGTCAGATGGTAGAGGCGCCGAATTCGTGGCTAACTTCTCATCGGTCATTATTTATAATAGAACCGTTGAATTTGAATTTTATAAATTTCATATTCAATGCTAGAACTATCGATTCCAATAATTGTCAATGTGAAGATTATATAATTCTTAAATTTTGGAATATCGTTGTTTTAAAAAGTCCAATTTCGTCTTTTGGATAGTGTAGTGTTTGTGTGTTTTTATGTTTATATCCTCAACTTTGTCCCTCAGGAAACAATCCAGTCTGATATTGTCTAACCTCTTCGTTAGTTCCATATGTATAACTTTAAGATGTTCACCCAAGAAAAACCTCCTTGAATCTGACACTGAAATAACAATGAACAGTGCTATTTCAGTGTCAGATTGATCAAAACAATGTATATGTAATGAAGAGGTTTGTATAGTAGAGGAATGTGAAGCAGTGCTGATGATAGGTTGTATATTATATACATATGACTTCGAGAAATGATTTGCAAAATTATTAACGATATCTTGACCAAGAGTTAACAATTGTACCTCATAATTCATTTTTTTTAAATGTGTTTACAAAACTCCAGAATTTATTAAGCGATGATCGTAGGGAATTTTCGCTGTTATTTATGAATAATGAAAAATCGCGTTTAGACAAAGTTTTAACTTGTAAGTGAAAATATGATTATTTAACTAATCTCTATTTCAAACAGGAGAAATTAATGCACTTATTTTTTTATCTTATAGTATCTTTCTACTGGATCAATCGTCCACAGGTATTACTTGAAATATTATAAAATAAAAGGTGTGCCTGAGATGGTGAGATTGATTTCCATATCTTCTCTCGAGAAGCCGATGCTCACAGCGTACGTCTACACTCTGGCAAGAGCGCAAAATTTAAGCGTAAGTCTAATAAGAATTTATATTTTTTCAGTATAACATTCGGCTCGAAGGTAAAATTCACTTGAATACGAAAGGCTAGCATCAATAAATGCCGATAAACGAAGTGGAAGCCTTTAACAATAACAATTAATAAATTAATTATACTGAACCAACAATATTTATTAATTTATGTTTGAGTTGTATATATATATTGCTTTTTTTGTATCATATACTATTAATTATAACAAATAATAACACGAATTTGTACAAGAATAGAAACAACGTTGTACATGTAAAATACATATATTGGGCGTATAATAAAAATCGACGACGAAGTTTAGAAATCTAAAGTCATGTTTGAACTAAAAAAGTTAAACTAGTGATTGTCATTTTTAACCGCAACCAGCATTTCACGCGTGTGATCTTAGTACAGACATGACTCAAGACTTCCAACGCCAATTTCGTCGTCGATTTTTGTTATACGCTCGGTATAATTATGGCATATTTTCCACGATTGTGATATTTTTGCTTTTAAGAAAAGTAAATTCAAGCGGTTACAAAAGAAAACCACTGTGTTAATATACTATTCCTAATTGTCATGATTTCCTTTCTACACATTTTCTTTTCTTTTATGAAAACGCAAATACTTCATTTCACTTATATATTACTTTTAAATTTTTGCATGTTTTTTAATGATTGTTATTAGGATTTTGGTTTTAAAATATTAAAAGCAATCGTCTTAGAATTCCATACTTTTTTTCCAAATTCAGCATAAAAAATAAAGTTTCCATTAAAAAATATAACTTACGTCATATCTCAAAAACAAAAGACGATCCTTAAGTTACAGTTAGATAAAATATGTCTCATTTAAAATAAAAATTGACGTGTTCGAGGTTGTTTAAGAAAAAAAAAAAAAAACGTTTACTAAGAGAAATATCGCTTACGTCATATCTCAAAAACAAAAGACGATCCTTAAGTTAGAGTTAGACAAAATATGTCTCATTTAAAATAAAAATTGACCTGATCGAGTTTTTTTTTTCAAAAACGCTTACTAAGAGATTAATTGCGATAGTTCGAGACTGTATATGAAACTAATTTGAGGCTTAAGGGTGCGGTTTAGAAGAAAGAGATAGCTATACAAATATGGGCAATCACTAATTTGAGTTAGATTTTTGTTGTGATTAATGAACAATATTGTATTATATATTAAAGTAATCTTAAAATAAGCAGGAATTTCATCACATAAATTAAAAATTATTTTAATGTTTAGTTTGTGTGAAAAATAATTATGAAAAACAATGAAAATTGATCAAATTTATAGCAAATTTTAAATTAAATTTTTGCTAATAAAAACTTGTGCAATGAAAATTTAAAGGATTTCACTAAATTCTGCATTCAAATAACTTAGCAGACACGACCAATTAATTTCATTACATCTTACAATTTTCTTTTGTAACTTAAACTAGTAAATTGACGTAATACACGAAAATTAACGATTTATTTTTTATTTAGACTTACACTTTATACTTGGTAGATAAAAAATGTAAATACACATTCATATTATGAAATCCAAAAGAATAGCTCTATTTTCAAACGATTATTTCCATTTTACTATATAGCTATCTCTTTCCACTAAACCGCAACCTTAAGCCTCCTTGGATCGTTATACGAATAAATAAATAAAAATAAATATCTATTTCTAAAATTCTTCGATTATGCTTCATTACTAAATGCAGCAAATTTCTATTAGTAACAAATTACAAATTTTGCAATCCATAATCATTGTTCTTTATTAAATAATTCATATGACTCTAATGATATCTTCTTTGCAGCAATTCCACGTGGGGATATTGACAGCTTCTCTGGCGACACAATTCGACTCAAGTACGCTATATTAATTGGATGTGCTTAAAATTTAGCCGACATGTGTGTAGTTGAAGACATGTACTAATTGAAGAATCTGCATCGATTGGATTACATGTATAACAACAAACTGTATTTCACGTAAAATATTTCAAACTAAATAATAAATTAAATAAAAATGATTCGAAAATAATTAATAGATTATTATACATAGGAAAGAGTATTCGTTCACTTGGTCACAGTTATTTAAATAAATTAAATTAAAATGATTTGAAAATAATTAATAAATTAATTAAATTTCCTATTTTCCTGATTTCGTGTTTTTACTTATACTAAAACTTAACTAATAACGAAACATCATTAATACCCATTTCGTTTTTTTAACACAGGGTGTAAATGTATTTTTCACAACCAACTTCACACTTAAAAGGCGTATTTTGATAGTTAACATATCAAGACTTGTTTGTAAGAAAAATCGATTGATCCCGCACAGCAGTTTTTAGTTTACACCCTTTTAAATGTGGAGTAAAAACCAATTTTCGACATATTTTTTATTATATAAATGCTGTCGAAGTAAGAAGAAATATACCCGATGGTAATGGAGAAGATGTGTTGAGAGAACGCCACTGCAACAACTACAAAATTTGAATTTGGATTTTTTATCTCGAAGATACAACGCGTTCAGAAAAGCCAGTTGAATCTGTAAAAGTCATAAATAATGCAAACTGACGAATAACAACTTGTGAGATCGCCGATTATGGAAATCGACTGTTCATTATTATTTCAAACTACTAGGTTTAATCTCAAAAGCTCGACATTTAAGCTAAGGAAGGGGGAAATCCATTTACAGACTGTTGAACTTCTCCTAGGTTTTGACTAGAAAACTACCGACTAACTTTACCAGCTGCGACTACGATGATCGGATACTAAATTAATCCATAGATTTTCTAACTTGTATTAGGGTATTACAAAATCTATCAATATCAAGCATTGTCCATTTAAGGGTGCGGTTTAGATGAAAGATAGCTATATAAATACTGGCAATCACTAATTCGAGTTAGATTGCTGTTGTGATCAATGAACAATATTGTATTATACATTAAAGTAATCTTAAAATAAGCAGGAATTTCATAGATGAATTAAAAATTATTTTAATGTTTAGTTTGTGTGAAAAATAATTATGAAAAACAATGAAAATTGATCAAATTTATAGCAAATTTCAAATTATATTTTTGCTAATAAAAACTTGTGCAATGAAAATTTAAAGGATTTCACTAAATTTTGCACTCAAATAACTTAGCAGACATGACCTATTAATTTCATTAAATCTTACAATTTTCTTTTCTAACGTGAACTAGTAAATTGACGTAATAAACGAAAATTAACGATTTATTTTTTATTTAGACTGATACTTTATACTTGATAGATAAAAAATGTAAATACATATTCATATTATTAAATCCAAAAGAATGGCTCTTTTTTCAAACGATTATTTCCATTTTACTATATAGCTATCTCTTTCTACTAAACCGCAACCTTAACTAAGACTAATATCGCAGCTAACCTAAATCTAAAATAAATAGAGTAAAATTTAAACTTTGAATAAATGAAATAAAACCTAACCTTAGACAAATTAAAACCTACATCAAAAATCACAGAAATGACGATATCGAGGTTGTAAACGGACCCCGATATCCGAGCCCAAAAAAACAACATTTAGTTTAAAATGCTTTACAATTATAAAAAGACTTGAGCAATCAGTTGTTATTTAAAAAAAAATAAAAATTGTTACAAAAATAATCTTATTTTTGTATTAAAAACAAACAATAATTTGATTTCTGAAACTATTATTATTTGACTTTTTTTAATGGAAGTTTTTCATTGTTAAAGCGCCCTTTAAAAGAAATGTAATATTATTGTATTGTTTAGTTTTAAGTTCAGTGTTTGTATCTATTATGTATTTGTGTTGCATATTGTATTATTCATGTAAATGGCACGCCGTTGAAATAAATAAATAAATAAGTAAATAACTATTTTTATTTTTTTAATAACAACTGATTACTCAAGTCTTTTTATACCTCTAAAATAAACTCTTAATAAAAAAATAAACGAAGATATAATTTTTAATTAAAGTGTGTAAATTATTCTCAAATAAAAATTGTTATTTTATTTCTACTGATTTTGTTTAATAATACATTAAAATGAATGTGATTCAAGTATATGAGGAAACAAATGAATATCTTAAATACACAAGGAATTATATATATTTTTTAAAATATACACAACAGTAAATTTAAAATTTGCAACGCTCGTATTCACGCAATATCAATTTCTTCAATCTTTAACTTAATGCTTGTTAAAGATTGAAGAAATTGATATTGCTATATAGTTTTTTTCTTTCTGCAAAAAAAGTAAAAATAATTTTGAATTAAAGTAAATGCGTAATTATTCGCAAATAAAAATTGTTATTATAAACACACAGAAACAATGCTCAATACAAATAAAAATATTGACATTCGCATGAGCTCGCGTTAATTAATTTCCGTCTTCTAATTACAAGCGATGACACAAACTGTTTCTAAAATAGACCAATCAGTCACCGTTAATTAAACCATTGTTGGAACGTAAAACAATAGCCATTCAATTCGCGCCGGGTCAATTCGGAACGGCAATTAAAACTTCCAGAGATATCTAAAATAAAAGTTTCACTGGTTTCAATTATTTGGCAACTCTCTTAAACGTTAAAGATTAATACAATTTGTCCATAGTCTTAATGGCCTCTGTGGAAAGATATTGAATTACACTTATCAACATGTAACAATAATAGATTGAGTAGTTTCGAGTTTACGTGAAGTGATTAATCACAAAATGGAAATGCACGTTTAATGTAACGTTCAGGCAGCATTCATCTAGCGTATGGATAACTAGTGATGGCCATTTCGGTGGACGAAATAATGATTCTGGGTCGTCTACCTTGTAGACCCAAATCGTTGACGATGCCACTTGAGAAATTAAGCAAAAGGTGACGCTTGCGTCGTCTTTAATTTATACAAAATAGGAAGACAGTTATTTCTTACTTCACTTTTTATTTTTATGTTAGATGTACATTTCGAGACACAATGTGCTCATTTATTAGTTTGTTATTGATAATGAGCACATTGCGTGTCAAAATGTACATCTAACATAAAAATAAAAAGTGAAGTAAGGAATAATAATGGATTATTATAACTATTAATATTAGATATTTGGGTCAAAAGTTATCTGGAACAAAAAATTAAAACGGGTGTACCCCAAGGAATTATTCTGGGCCCCTAATTTTATATAATATATGTAAACGACATGAATAAATGTTTCGCCGATTGTGATCATTTTCTGTATGCAGACGAAATATAGATCAAGAAATTGCACGTACACGCCTACAATATGAATTTAAAAAATTTCAAAAATGGATCGCTGATAAGCAATTGGTGGTCAACGAAAACAAAACTAAATGAATGGTTATAACTACACCCAACAAGCATAGAATGTGCAATTCTTTCATTTGTTTTACTTGCCAAGATGTTGACATTCCGACTAAAATACAACCAATTGTGGCTGCTCGCTGCTAACCATGACTACCTCCCATAATTACCTAAGCATTATTATTGATCACAAAATAGATCAGATTTTTTTTTAAGTGAAGTAAAGAAAAACAGTCTTTCTATTTTGTGATTAATTAATGTGATTAATCAAAAAAATAGTAAACTCGCAACTTTACAGTTATTATTATTGATGACAGATTTTCATGGGGGGATAAAATTATCAAACTATCAAGAAATTTGAAATTCTTATCATACAAATTATACTACTTAAAACAGTTCTTAGCTGAATAAAAACTAGATATCACTCAATAGTACATTCATTAATCAACTATGAAATAATTATATGGGGATGGCTTCAGATTATCTCACTAAAACTGTCTTCAATACAAACCAATATTATTAAAAATATCACCAACACATCGAATCAATAAATCCCAAACATTTTAAAACATTAAGCATTATGCCCTTTAAAAACTTGTTAAATTATCGTTTTTTGATAAATAATTATGCGCGTTTAGAACAATTAAAACAAGTTGATCATTGATCATCCTTACTCTACACAATAAAATGCAACAACAAATACGGAAATAGATGGACGACAGCATCTGCATGATCTACCAGCTGATTTTAGAAATAGTAAAGACATTGGTTAATTAAAAAAAATCTCAAAAAGATTTTCGAATAAATATTACATATATTTTAAAACTAAAATTGATATAAATAGAAATAATTTATTAATTATTTTCAAATCATTTTTATTTAATATACTAAAATTGATATTGAAATAATTACATTAATAGTCAAGAAAAGAGTATTTACTCACTCGATCACAGTTATTTAAATAAATTAAATAAAAACATTTTGAAAATAATTAATAAATAATTTCCACATTTAACTCTGTGACTTTTGACAACTTTACGCAAGTAAATCTGAGCCGAGAAAGGTTTTTCTTGTGAATTTAATTCAATTCGTTTCGTTTAATTTTATTCGGTTTTGATTTAAATTGAATTAATTTGGTTTAATTTAATTTAAATCGACTTAGTTTAATTTAATATAATTGATTTAATTTCACTGATATAGTTATATAGTTGAATTATTTTAACTGATTTATTTTAACATTTTTAAGTTATGTAAGGCAGAACTGTACTGACGAGAGATAGATCCCGAAACACGTGTCAGCAGATGGCCTTGTATTACGTAACGTTCTTATTGTTGTTTTTGCATTAAATTTTTCTCGAATAAAAAAAATGTTGCATATTACATTATGTAATTAAAAGTCCGGCGGGGTATTTGCCCGGGAAATAGTTGTTTTAATGCGTATTTGTTTAACGTACTTATGTAACGTAAATAAAAAGTCACAGAGCTAAATGTGGAAATAATTTATTAATTACTATCAAAATATTTTTATTTAATTTATATTAATAGTGTTTATATGTCGCCGATATGCCCTGGGCTTAGCGTTTGATATACATAAAACATAATGCTACTTCATAGTGTGTCTTAATACTTTATTGTGGAAAATAATATCAATTTTTATGAAATAAATAACATTAAAGAAAGAGAGACAAAAAAACTAGGCAAGTAAGTCGTCGACGGTCGCCGCAATTTCTGCGGTATTAGTGTAAGCCTCATACAGTGGTGCGAAGGAGGTGATGGGGATAAAAAAAAAATAATAAAAAAATATATATTATTTATCCGCTCGAAATATTACAGAGAGAATTTGGACGCAACGACGCATCATCGCACAAATTATTTTTATTTTTAAATTGGTCCACGACAGATTCAGAGACTGATATTTAATAATGTGTGTGAAGCTGGCAATGAATACAGCAATGAACCTGGCGCCTCCACACTGAGACTTATTTTTTCTAAAATATTTATTTCAAGGAAAAGAATACTTGTTTAATTGTTTATTCATAATTATAACCAAATGCAAGGTCAAGTGAATGGAACAGAATCAAATTTATTCCTATAAATTAAAATATTCATAATACATATACTTTAAAAATCGGAAAATACCGATTTTTTATGAAAAATATTTCCCAAACGGCGCACTTTTTTCGCAATTTTCTTTCAGAAATGGTTTAAAGAATGTTTTTAGAAGTAATATGAACAACTATAAATAACTACTTTACAAGAATGTACATCAATATCATTGACATAAATAAGTAAATATAAAAGTATGTTTAAACGTAAGATATAATTACTTCAGTAGTAACTAGTGTATATGTATATGAATATATGTATATAATTATATGTATAAAATAAGGGTTAGATAATTTTAGAAATTAATAAATACATATATCTTGTTATTTTAATAAGTTTGATGTTTAGCATATAAGTTGTAGATTTAATAACGCTGACCCTACTCTCGCTTTATAATTATGCCATTTGAAAATAATGGTATTTTATTATTATTATTAATGATATTGCATCAATTTTAAAAAGACAAGTTCACAAAGGTGAATTTTATTCATTTGATATTTTTTCAATGATTCAAATAATTATGGTGATTTGTTAAAATTTCTAATATAAATTTCAATTTGACATATTGAAATTAATATTAAAAATTCTCAAGTAAATCATTTCATAAAACTAATTGCAGTGGAAGCACTGACACGTCAACAATGACAAGAATAAAAAAAATTAGCTAAAACTATCTTACACGAAATGTTTTTGAAAAAATAAGAATCTATATATTTCTATTACGAATAAGGAACAATAAAGCCAAATTCCATTTTTCTGGAAAGCATTAACACAGTTAACCTGTCACATTTACGAAAAACAGATGACCAGTTTTTTTAACGCCTCCAGCTGGGCTATTGATCGTTGGTCAAGAACAAAATTATGATAATGAGGGTAGAGAGGAGGTACATCTTTTATTTTCCAAAAATATAAACGGAACATGTGTTTAGCATTTGCTTTTACAATTAAAGAAGGAAGAAACAACTATACTGCACGAATTTATGATTGTTTGTATTACATATAAGAACATCGTTCGTAAATTAGTTTAATTTTCATTTTTTTTATTTATGGAGTTACGTGAAGATCAAATTAAATTGATAAAGCAATAATAACATTTCTTCACAATGTGTGAAGACAAACTATAAACGGGCACGCATTTTTGATTGTTTATATTACTTCTAAAAACATTGTTTAAACTATTTCTGAAAGAAAATTGGAAAAAAAAGTGCGCCGTTTGGGAAATTTGACACTTTGAAAATCGCCGTCAGGTATTAAAAATACGACTCAGCAATGGATTTGTTTATAGACAAACTATTAACGGACACGCATTTTTGATTGTTTATATTACTTCTAAAAACATTGTTTAAACTATTTCTGAAAGAAAATTGCGAAAAAAGTGCGCCGTTTGGGAAATATTATTGTAATAACTATTTAATTGTAATTATAAAACAAAATATTTATAACAATTTACTGTGTATTTTCATTTCAAGGTATATTCGGATATAAAATAATGCATGACGTTTCTGTATATGTTATTATTGTAGGCTATTTAATTTGTATGACAATTATTGTTATATTTTTGTGATTAACTATAATTTATCCAATTACAGCTTTTAATTGCAGTTTAAATAAATAAATAAATTACACCAATTATTCACACTGTTCAAATCCTCTTATCCTTATATATACAATCGTAACTCACGTAAAACCCAAGTATGCTCGAAAATTCTGCCTGTTTTTATAAACATCCACAGATTACAGCTTTTTTTCATTTTTCTAACTACCAAAGTATAGTACTTTTTGAGGACTAGGGACGCGTCGCATTCTTATCGCGACTTCAGAAAGATAAATATTTTTAAAAAGCGAAATTTCGTTTTGGAAACGGTTACCAGCTGCTAATAAGTTCATATAATCATTTGGGGATTTAATTATTTTAAATATTTTAAGCAACGCGACACCATATAGTAAAATATAAATATTACTGATTATATATATGAATACTTTTCCGTATTAAAATGTAATTGTTTTTTTAGACACCATTACGTAACAAACGAGAGATCATTCTGGAGTAAAATACAATCGTCAATTGATTTTATTTCATGAAATAGTTTTAGATCGTCGGCAAATATTAAAAATTGAGAATGTTGTATTGAGTTACAGACATCGTTGATGAATAACAAAAACAGGATGGTTCCACAATATAAACCCTGTGGAACACCGGAAGATACTTGTATAATATACGAGAGGAAATTTCTCATTTTCACACATTGAGTGCGGCGTGTTAAAAACTTTTCGATCCATTTACACATCATATCGTGAAAACCAAGTGATTTCACTTTTAGTATCAATAATGAATGGTTAACTTTATCCAATACCTTTGAAAAATCAAAAATAACATCAGCAGAGTATTGTTGTTCAAAGACGTTTGATAAAAAATGTTCATATATTAAAAGGTTGGTAGAAGTTGATCGCGAAACTCGTGTTGCCTCTCAATTAATACATTCTTACACATCCAATATAGTTGTTCTGAAATTAACTTATCGAACAGTTTAGGAATTTCTGATTGGATTGATCTTTATGCAGACAACACAATTACAATTCTTTGCAAATATTTATATTTACAATACATATGGTTGGGTTAGCAGTCTATCATGGGCTATCGACCAGAGGTCTTTCTGGCTTTACAGAATTATTTTGTTATAGATTACAATCGTCAAAAATATGGTTCATATGTATCGGCTTAGGCTGGCCATTTGAGGTGACGAGTCTTTACAAAATATTTTCTGAAAGAATCGGTGTGATATTTGAAAAATAAAAATACCACTTATAGAGAAAATTAATGACAATCATTAAGGATAATTATAGGTTGGATAAATTAAATTTGTGGATTTGCGAGATATTTGAGAATTAAATACTATGCGCCGAGGATATATAAAATAATTATTTATTAATATCTCATTTTTTTTTTCCACTCGACCCTCTCCCTCCAGCACCCCTAGAATACATAATAAAAACTTGAAAATCAATTCATATTTCCTGAATTTAAACTCACTAATCTGATATCAATAGAAAAGATTATTCATTCACTTGGTCACTGTTATCAAAATGAATTAAATAAAAAGAATTTCAAAATAATTATTAAATTATTTACTCTTTAATGAATAAAAAAATGATCTTTAGCCTTAGCTAAAGAAGAAATAATTTATTAATTGTTTTCAAATTATTTTTATTTATAATAGAAAAAGAATTTATTCGCTTGGCCGCAGTTATTTAAATAAATTGAATAAAAAGAATTTGAAAATATAAATTTGTTATACAAACAAAGTTCAAAAAGTGTTTTATTATAATTTGAAAATAATTAATTACTTAATTATTTTCCCTTTAGCTACTGTGACATAATGATTTATGTAGTCATAATTTCGCCGACATCAAAAAAGATGTTGGTATTAATACTTCTTAAACCAAATTAATAGCCTATATCCCTCTATAAAATTCACATGCGAAATAGAAAACAATAAGCAAATTCCCTTCTTAGATATATTATTTTCAAGAAATAATAACTCATTTGAATTTAACATTTTCCATAAGCCCACCCATATGTTCAACTATATAAATTCTGATTCACACTGCCTATTCAAACACAAACTATCCACATTTAACAGCATGATACACCGAGCTTTATATTTACCCATAATACTAGAAAATAAAAAGAAAGAACTTAACTCCATAAACAAAATAGCAGAATCACTAGATTTTAAACCGTCAACCATCCAAAAACTTATTAACGAACAAATTAGAAAACGAAGATTAAAAATAATTACCACTCTAAAAAATGAAAAACTGAAAACAAAAAATATGTTAAACTAATACACACTCCAGAACTACCATATTTCAAAAATATTAAGAAAATTTAAACTCACTCCGGCCTACTACAGTCATACCAAATTAAAAATGTTATTGGGTAACACGTTTTCAAAAACCAATCCACTTTACAGGTCAGGTATTCATAAAATTCAATGCAATAACTGCGAAACAAAAAGAAATATCATAACAAGATACACTGCTACCACCTAAAAAAAACCTCATAAATCAGCGATCGCACATCATACAACAAGTCATAAATTCACAATTAAAATTTTAAAATTAATAAAACCTTGTTTTGGTTTTTATTTTTGTGCATTGCTATTGCTTCTAACATATTTAATTTAGTGTTATAATTAAATATATTAGAAGCAATAGCAATGCACAAAACTAAAAACCATTTCCTTAATTTTGATTTAAGTCGACTCAATAATCCCCTACTGAAACTAATCCCATTAAAAACAAACAACTCTGCATCCAACAAGAGTATTAATTAAGAAACTGTTAATAGCTTTCAGTTTTTTTTCCTCTGTTTATATACGCATATTTGTTAGTTATGTGAAGATTGTATAATGATAAATAAAACGTAGTTATATTCCTTTCTTCACTAATGATTAATTAACTATTAATAATGAACACTTAGTTTTCGAAATATACATATAGTGTCAAAATAAAACAGTGAAGAAAGGAGTATAACTACGTTTTATTTACCCTTTTTACGTTCTTATCGATGTATTTTAGCTCTTAATTTTCCCCCTTAATCCACCATCTTTATACTCTTGTATTTATACCGATGTCTGTAAGTTTAAGAATTCAGTTATACTATTGATAATGGATACTTAGTATACGAAATTTACATTTAGTGTCTAATAAAACTGTGAAGTAAAGTGAATACAACCGTCTATATTTTTTATATAATGTCACAGTAGCTAAAGAGGGAATAATTTATTAATTAATTATTTTCAAATCCTTCTTATTTAATTTATTTTTATTTAATTTACTAATCTTATGTTTATATAAAGTTGCAGCCCTCTCTTTCGAGATTTACAATACATTTGCTTAGAATTGATTTGTCTGATATCATTGATAAATTCTATGATTGACGTATTTTGTTTTATGTGATTGTAAAGAATTTTAATCTGTTATATATTATCATCTAGTGGCGCCAATTAGTTGTTTTCTTGTTGTTGTTATTTTTGTTTTCTACAATCCACCATATACAAATATTACACTTTGTTTGTTTCACTGATTTTCTATTAATTAAATATGTTTCACCACGGGTTAAGTGAGAAATTAATTCAAAATAAAAATATTATTAATTATATTGTAGATTTGTAAAATAGGTAAAATACATTAAATATGCCAATAATTCTGATAATCTACCCCTTCTTACAAAATTCTGTATTCCCCGTAACCCTAATATCCTTCCTAAATACAAACATCCTACAATCACCATTCATCAATTCATTTGCGCAAATCATCAGGACAGTTCAGCTAGCTAGCATAGATTTTTCTTTAACTTCATCATAAATTCACGACAGGGCAGAAAGATCTCTGGTCGATAGCCCAGACAGACTAACACCTACATGTATTGTTTTTATTTATATTGTTATATTGTTAAAATTATCTATATAGTCTGAATAAAGATATATATATATATACATTAAATAATTATTAATTTTACATAAAACTATTGAAAAAGAGCACGTTGTGCTTGAAATGTACATATTTTTATCACATTATAGTGATAAAAATAAAAAAGTGAAGAAAGGAATAAAATATTACTACATTATACACTAAATAAATTATCTAATTTATATAGGTTCTTAAATGAATTTTACATTTTCTAAAATACTATTGAAAGTGTTTATCGTGATTATAAATTACTAGTGCATTAATAATGTGTTGATTTGAAAAAGAAGCAATGTATCCAACTGTAATGAATATATTTGACCTTAGATAGCAATTGAGATTTTACTTGATCCATAACAAAAGAAGAATAATGCAAGTGATAACAATTGACGTCAGACGTATTGTTTATAGTAAATGAAATTTCGCTGTGAGCGCATAATTTTAAAACGTACTACTTTTTAAACTCGTTTGAAATGTGTCAGAGGTTTGATTCTGAATAATTCATTCTTTGTGTTTAAACACAATTTCATAAAAATGTTCAACCGCCATTCATCTAGTGTATGGATAATTAGTGATGATGAAATTAGGCAAAAGATGGCGCTTGCGCCGTCTTCCATTTAATAGGAGTTATATTTTTTATTTATTTAAATATATCACTGTTTTTAAGTCAGAGAGAGAGCGAAATTAATTCAAGTTGTGATTTGTTTAAAGTATATTTATATTAAAAACATATAAGGCTGAAAGATCTATGGTCTGCAAAAAAAAAACATATATACACTTACAAAATTAGTTTCATTAAAAAAATAAAGGATTTGAAATTATGAATGTAAACTTTTACATAATAATAAAATCATATAAACGTTTTAAATTAATCAATTTCTCTCAGCTGGATAGCCTTATGAACTTTTTTTCATATAGATTCTAAGAAAATATATACGTACACAGATATACAAAATGATATGTCGCCCGATACTAGATTACAGCTGCATTTTATACCTCAACCCCTCCTTCAATACCCTTAAAAACATCGAAGTGGCGGAAAGAACTTGCTTACGCATCCTAACAAAACTCCGATACCTGCAAAATCCTCTGCACAATCCCTCAAACGAACAACTCTATCAGATAACCAAAGTTTCCCACCGATGTGAAGTTACCCACGGATTTGTCCTACTCCTCCACCATGGCGGAGGCGCCGGGCAAATTATTTATTTTAAAAGTGATTCACAGCTTATAAACGAACGAAAATAACCCAATTATACAAGAACTGTCATAAGATATGTCCAACTTAATTTGAAATAATTTTTAATTTCAATTATTAGTCCCGAATAAAGACTTAGACATA
The DNA here is from genome assembly GCA_963082785.1 of Philonthus spinipes. NCBI lineage: Eukaryota > Metazoa > Arthropoda > Insecta > Coleoptera > Staphylinidae > Philonthus > Philonthus spinipes. The sequence continues at coordinate 25,202,826 of OY720299.1, read as the reverse complement.
TCAGATTCAAGGACAAAAGCGAAGGTGTTTGTCACAATTCAGGAACTTGTTTCTCTTCTTAAATTGTTGCTAAATATCTAAATAATCATATAAAACAATAAAATTAGGGGTATGTATTTCGTAACTTTTTTATAAATTTTTAAATTTATATTTTATTTAAATTTAAATTTTATTATTTAGACGAACTTTTCTAAGTCCAAAACGAAGGTGTTTGTCACAATTCAGAAACTTGTTTTTCTTCTTAGATTGTTGCTAAAGGTCTGAATAATCATTTAAAATAATAAAATTAGGGGTATGTATTTCGTTTTTTTTTTTTTTGTAAATTTTTAAACTTCAGCCACGGATTTCGTATAGAGAGACCAACTTTCCAAGTCCAAAATGAAAGTGTTCATCACAATTCAGAAACTTGTTTTTCTACTTAGATTATTGCTAAAGGTCTAAATAATCATTTAAAACAATAAATATGTATTTCGTAACTTTTAACGCTCAGCCACGGATTTCGTATAGAAATCTCATTTTAAATCTCATTAGGCGAAATCTGTGGCTGAGTGTTTACATTATTTTTAAAAAGTTACAGGATTTATACCCCTGATTTTATTGTTTTATATCGGTAATTAAACCTTTGGAACAATTTAATAGGAAAAAGAAAAATCTAGATAGTGATAAATATCGTCTCCTTATACGGAATCTGTGGCAGAGCGTTATTTTTTGTTAAGTTACGAAATACATACCCCTGATTTTATTGTTTTAAATGATTATTTAGACCTTTAGCAATAATCTAAGTAGAAAAACGAGTTTCTGAATTGTGACAAACACCTTCGTTTTGGACCTATAAATAACTTTGAATATAGATATTGTAGTAGAATATACATAAATATCAGTTGACAAAATATTTCATAATATATTTCATAAATTTAAATATTGTGGAGTTTGAAATAATTTGAACAATTATACAGTAAACAAATAAAGAAGTACTTCTAAAATAATTATTGAGAATTAAGGAAATTAATTATATTTTTATTAATAATTATTATTGCATTTTTTCATTAACATTTTTAAGAGAAGTGTATTTTAAACCAAATACTATATTATTAAATGAATAAACAAAAATTGAACTATAGAGAATAACTTAATATATATGATTAATAAGCAAGATCATCTAAAAATTTAGAGTACAGTAAAACATTTATATCTGTTTAATAATAGTTATTAAACACCGTTTTTACTGTATTTTAAAATTTCACGAAAATTGGTCATTTTTCACTGAATATAACATAAATAATATACCTTAAATTAAGATCAGTGCTTCACAATTAATTGATTTTCTTATTTTTCTATTACACAAATGCGCATTATGTATTAAAACAAGCGAAACTAAAAATGCCCACAATTAAAAATAACAACTATTATCAACTCTCCCATCCTGCCAATTTATGACCAAAATAAGTAGTTGTCCTGAAAGTTCTGCATCAATTGAAAGAATCTTTTCCACCTACGGGATTGTTTGATCAAAGCTGAGAAACAAACTTGGTAAAGAAAAGGCAGAAAAGTTAGTCAAAGTTTACAGGTTTCTCCGTTCCAGTTAGAAACTCTAAAATTACTTTATTTTTTACTAAATTAAAATTAAATTATATTATAAATGTTATAATAAGTTGTTTTGTTTTAATCTAAATGATTTAAGTCATGTTTTTGTTTAATAAAGTTTTATCAAAAAAATAAAACTATATATATTTTATTTACTTCTAATTTGAGTTATATTATGCGTTTTTTAAAAGTGGGGTTTTTTAAGAGGGTAAAAAAACCTAGGTAGGTTTCTTGGGTTGGGGAAAATTGATACAACCCTGTAAAATACACATCTTCCATACATTTCGCTCATCCATATGAAATTCTGACTAAATGTTTATATTTTTTCAAGTTTTATAATACTTTTATAATAATTACAGTAATTTTCTTGTATATTCCATCTACACAGCATAATACATTCATACACACAATAAAAAAATGGTGATGTGTCCATCATGGCACTTTCCCCGGTGAATACGGTCAAATAAGTTTCTGATTGAAAATTTAATAGGGAAGCAAAATGATTAATAGAAAAATTTGATTGTTATCTTTTAAAGTTAAAGCCGAGTATTTAGAAGAATATTGTAATTAAGTGTGTTATTTCTTACCTTACAATAGGTTCAAATCATTCCTCCACACTCTTCTTCATTTTTGCAAACTGGCGGCGTTTGCGAATGATAAGTTGAATTTGACGGCACTTTGACGTTTTATATGTCATTAAAATAATTATTTCAATAATTTAAATCTCTAAGGGAATTTATCAGATAAATGCTTATAAAATGAAAACCGGAGGTCCTACAATAAAAGTTTTATAACAGAAATTATTTATTTTCCAAGATCTAAAACTTTTATTTGAAACATTTTTCTATCCGAATTAAAAAATGAAAAATTGCTAAGAGTAAAGTTGCACTTAATGAGTTTTGATTCTAACCAAAAGCTTTTCAGATCATTCCACTGTTATATAAAGCTTGGATATAAAGTTTGGTCTTAACCCATTTAGCCGTTTAGGCGCTATCGCGGAAACACACAGACACACAGAAACACAGACACACACACAGACATTTTTCAAAACTCGATGGAATGGGACCTCAAAACGTGCATATTTGTTGAAATTGGCGGTTCGAAAATTTTCACGTTCACAATACTTTCCCTTGGACAGGGGTCCGGGGAAAGTAAAAATATAGGATGCGAACATTAAAAATATAAAAAAATACTCTAACAGCCAAAAAATGGATTGTTTAAAAAATAGAATAAAACTGTAACAATTCTTGAGGCCCATATTATCAGGTAGATAAAAACAATAGTGATTCATCATTATATCAATAGTGGCTTCTTAACTACTCATTCAAACTATACCACAAAATAACTCTCTTTTTATTTAATTCCGACTATATTCCTTGTATTAATATTTCGGAAACATATTTAAACTCCTCTCTTTTTTTAAAGTAAATAATACTATAAATCAGAACTTGAACTTACCATAACTTTTAACACTCCCTTTAAATCCAACGGAACTTAATTTCAAACAATAACCATAAAATCCCCGCATTAGCAAACATCGCACAAATTGAGTTGAATTACCTCTCTCGGCAATAAAAGCACACCGCGATTCTTGCATGCATGCATGCCATGCACGGCCGTGTCTGTGTATATCCAGATTGTAACTTATTCGCCAACAACGGACGGAAAATACAACTACACTAACGGTATTATTAAATTTCACATACACGGAACATAATATGATACGTGAAAGCCAGTTGTTTCAACAATAACATACGCTTTTTTAATAAGCTCGGAACAATATAAGTTTGCCAGCGTTTGTAAAATTATATCTTATCATGTTCTTATCATCTTTATATAAAAATGTATATATATGAATATGTTTCCTGTTTTTATATTAATTTAAATAAATGCGGATGTTGTTCGGTTTTATTTATAGGACGTGTCCGTAATGGTCGTTGCTTCTTGTTGAAAATATTTGCTAGCATACCATGTTATTTTTTTAATTAATACTAATACTGAAACTTTATTATCTGAGAAAATAATAGATTGCAGGCAGAAATACCTATGGTCGATAGCCCATGACAAACTACTAACATACTTGTGCATACAGGGTCGTCATAAATGATCGTACGATTTCAAACAGCGCAAGTTATTTTTACAATTTAAGGTTGGAGGTAACATCGAATTCCTCAATGGCTTTCTCATTTCGTTTATGTCAGTTGGTGTATTTTGTGTTTTTCTCATTTATCCACAGTACGTACAATGGCGGCCGACGAAATGTGAACGATGTTTATTAGCTATGTGAATATGACTTTTAATCAGGAGCGTCGCGTTTGTGCGAAAACAAACATTTGATTGACAGATTTATAAAAGTCATCCAAAAATATGCCTAGACATCTATCTTTAGACGAGAAGACCAGGGCAATAGCTAAACTAGAAGAAAACTGGTCTATTAGCCGAGTGGCTGCTGATTTGAATGTAAGCAAAACCTGCATACATAATTTGAAAAGGCGATTTGAAATAAGGCAAGATTTAAGAAGGCCACCCCGAATTGGAATAGGAAGGGTATCTAATGAAGAACAGGATATTGCATTGGTGAATCATCTCAGAGAAAATCCATTTGATAGTGCCTTAGATGCTCGAGAAGTAACGGGTTTTGCGGGGTCTACAATAAACAACGAAGATTGAAGTTTGCCAACGAATTTGTGTATCGTGGGGATGATTTTTGGAACTCGGTCGTCTTTTCTGACGGAAAAGTATTTCAATCATGTAGTAATGGGAGCCTACGAGTTTATAGACCAATAAACCAAAGGTATGAAGAAGGATTCACCCGTCCAATAACAAATAGTGGTCGTTTTTCTGTTAATGTTTGGGCTTGGTTCAGTGTAAACGGACCCGGAATAATTTGGAAAATAGATGGCCATTTAAATGCTATTAAATACAGGGATATTTTAGAATATGTAATGTTGCCTTCAGTAACACAAACATTTCCGAAAAATTTTATATTTCAACAGGACAATAGTCCTATCCATACAGCAAGAATTGTGACTCAGTGGCTAAATGACCACCGCATCCAAGTATTGCCTTGGCCTGCGAAGAGCCCTGATCTCAATCCAATTGAGAATGTTTGGGGATACCTACAAAAAAAGATTTACTCAAGAGATTTTAGACCTAGGAATCTAGTTTCTAGTTTCATCCATGAGTACACGTTTGGCAAAAGTTATCACAGCAAATGGTGGTCCTACAAAATATTAATTTCATAATTTCTACTTTTATTAAGAATAAATATGTTTAGCATTGTAATTAGCAATTGAATAATAGTCCTTTAAAACCTAAGTTCTGATCAATCAGTACAAAATTAGACAATTTCTCTATGACAACAAAATACCGTTCACATTTCGTCGGCCGCCATTGTACTTCCATTGAAAAAATCAGTTTTTGTTAGAGCTAATCAACTTATTTATAGTGATTTGATGTAAGTATAGCAAAAATTACATGTCACGCAATTTTAATGTTATTTTTTTAGAGAGATAATTAAAATGTTTACACCGAAACAAGACGCCTTTATAATAAAGGCGCACTTTCGCAGTGGTACGAAGAATCCGGATGGTTCCTGGTCATAATCGCTACAGTCTTGCATCAATCAATTTACTAAAGTCGTAATCAACTATAATACATTTGGTCATCATAAGCGAATTCTTGTATTGCGTTTTGAAGAAAAGCACTGCATTTATAAAGGGAAGCCAACGGGGCGCTCAACAGTGTTAACGGAAGAGAAAGTTACTGACATTCGTGGCCGAATAAAAGTTAGTCCGCACAAATCTGAAGCGAAACTTTCTCTTCAAACTGGTATGTCGACAAAAACTTATTTCCAACTGAATTTCTAAATTAGTTCGCTTATTTATGTCTTTCTGTTGGAACTTGTCATAAAGCATTGAAAAAAAACCTTCATATGCATCCATATAAAATGACAGTAGTGCAAGAATTGTTTGTCGCTGACGAAAATTTAAATAATGATATGTTAGATTTAACATTTATGTCTGATGAAGCCTGCTTTCATTTATCAGGTTATGTTAATAGCCAAAATTATAAAACTTGGAATACTGAAAATCCACATCAATTTATTGAAACTGGGTTGCATCCTTTAAAGATTGGCGTATGGGTTGCCATATCAAGAAGAAGATTAATTGGTCCCATTTTCTTCAACGATACCATAAATGGCGAAAGATATCGAAACAATATCTTACAACCTTTTTTTAGAAGAGTTGCGCGATGATGAACTAAGAGAGGGGTTCTTTCAACAAGATGGAGCACCAGCACACATAGCACAAGAAACAATTAGATATCTTTAGGAGTATTTTGGAGATCGACTGATTAGTCGTGGAAGATGGCCTGCTCGTTCTCCGGATTTGGTTATTTAAAAAATAAAGTTTTTAAAAATCGTTTAGATAGTATTGAGGAATTACAAGAGGCTATTCAACAAGAAATAAGAAATATTACTTAAGAAGATTTACAAAGAGTATTTAATAATTTAAAAAGGCGAATAAATATTTGTTTAAATAATAATGGTGGTCATATAGAGCATCTATTGTAATTTTTATCAAAAAATATTTTATTTGTTGTATTTATGAAAATAAAGTTCAACTTATTTTCTCTTGTGTAATAGATATAATTTTAACATTTTTGAAATTCAGTAATCGACCCAATATAAATTTTGTCGTATCGCCACTGCAGGCATTTTATCTGCATGGCTGCACAGCGCACAATCATTTATAAAGACTCGGTACTATTATTATTATTTATGTTTTCGGTCTATAAATCTTCATTTTTTATTATATAGTTTATGATTTTTACAATATTTTCTATCAGAAAAAAAATGTATTTAACATAGACTTTTTTGTAATAAAATTTACATTCATTTTTTTCTAGATTCTTCAAGGAAAGGAGTTCATAAAATTATCCAGCTGAGAGATATCAATTAATTCAAATTATAACTGTTGTTAATATTTTTTAATTAATATATGAATGTAATAACAGGTTAAATGATACTTTTATAAGTTTAATATATTTTACACAAAAATATTGTTTTTTATATGGATTTGGGCATTCTGCGATATCACTAATACATCATTATCTTTCTAATAGGAAGCAGTGTATAAATAGAATCCAAAACTTCAGAATTACTCAATATTAATCAAGTGGTTCCTCAAGGGTCAATCCTTGGTCCTCTTCTATTTACTCCCTATACCTCCTTGATTTTAAATACACTAGATTACTGCAAAGGGCATATGTACGCAGATGATACCCAAATATACTATTCATTCTCACCTATATTATGCGATACGGCTAGTACCCATATAAATTCAGATCTTCATAAAATTTGTAATTTCTCTAAACTATTGAATTTAAATATAAATCAAATAAAATCTCAAATGTTATTATTTGGTCCGAAGAAAGCATGTAGGGATATCTCAAATAAAATTAACGTAAAAATTGAAGGTGCAAATATTACACTTAGTAATAATGGTAATAACTTAGGGGTGATTTTGGATAACTCGTTTAGGTACAGAGCACACATAAATAAATCTTTAGCAGCAGCTTACTTAAATCTTAAAAAACTATATTCTCATTGACATAGTCTAGCTATTAAGACGAAAATTTCACTATGTAATGCGCTAGTATTGTCAAAGTTTACATATTGTTCCACCTTGTGGCACGCGGCTATTGATAGTGTAACAAACAAACGAATTCAGAAAGTACAAAATGCTTGCCTGAGATATATTTATGGATTACGAAAGTTTGATAGAATATCCTATAAAATTAAAGATTCTGGTTGGTTGTCTATGCAAGAGCGTCGAACAATACAGGCTGCATGCTTATATCATAAAATTATATTAACTAAACACCCGCCATATCTATATAATAAAATTTCTTTTCGAGAAGACGTTCATAACATCAACACCCGCTATAAAGACAGGTTATCACCCCCTAAATATGGGTCTACAATTTTTGAACGCTCATTCTCTTATAATATATATCGACTTTATAATGATATGTTAATGTCAATGTTTCCAGGTTTTTGTTTTGTTTTAAAATTAAATAAAAAAACTGAAAACATTTCATATAATTTTATGTAACCTATAATTTTATCTTATGTTTTTTAATACTATAGATTATGTTGTTTATAACTATGAATTATGCTCTTTATAACTATTAATTATGTTCTTTATAACTATAAATCGTGTAATTTTAATAATTAGGTTTGGATGAAAGAACAGTGAGCGTAAGCTTAAATGAATCCCACCTAATGATTCACTTGTTTTGTTGTGTATTTCCTCCTCATAATAATATGTATTAAATTTGTAATGAAAACTTGTGAATAAGGATTATTATTATTATTATATGTTATTTTTTATGTATTTTTTTCAGGTAATTTTATTCATTGCAATTTCTTATTTGCATGATCTACTGATATTTTTTCTGTAAAATAGTGAACAAAAAATTATAAATAGAAAAATGTTCAAAAGTCCCGCCATTAGTTATATTATAGTGTGTATATGTACCTAACCTCAAAAACCTTATAAAGGTTTGAAATTTGGGAAATAGTTGTCCACTTGAGCACTGGATGGCGTTGCGCGCGTTTCCCGCTAAATACATGGATCTGGCCATACTTTATCTCTATGCGTAGCGTACAGTCATTTATGAAGACCCGGTATAGTATGTTCAATTAAAAAAACTCAAGCGTGTCATGATTTTTTTTTTATTTTTAAAAATTTAAGTTGGTACACATATTAGAAATTGACGTATGCCTACGTCAGTCATAGTTCTGTGGTTATGTTACTTTTCAAACGCAAAACATTAATAAATTAAAGTCAATTTATTAATAAATACGTTCAACGTTTCACTTCCAAATTACAATAAATGTTGTATGTGCCTTCCTTCTTCGCGAACACAAGCCTGACTTTGTTGTGTTATTAGTTTATCTAATAACTTAGGCAGGACAGATTGAATAATGATTTTATTTTTTTGTACCACAATAACGCGATCATTCTTCGTCGTATACCTTCCAATACTAGATTATTGTTAATTTCTTCAAATTTATCTTCATAAATAATTGGAATGTTGGAAAATTTTTCCTGAAACTCTCTCGAAGCTGCGCCCAATGAATATGCCCGTCAACTTTAGTGCCATTTCGGAAATAACTTTCAACTATAAACGTTTTTTTTTTGCTGGTTGCTGTAAACCATTATGACTTTTAAACAGATCTGACGTTTCGTAAATCAATTGTTAACAGGTGTGCCAACTTATTTATTAAAATAATAAATCTTGGCACTCTTAAGTTTTTTTTAATTGAACATGCCATATATCCTCTCTATATTAAAGTTCATTTACGCATTTTTCATTACTTTATATTAACTTTATATCAAATAAATGTAATTTACACCATAAACTAATTTTAGTGTGAAATTTATTTTAACTTAACATATGCTTACTATGCTCCAATATATAATTTAAACATAAACATCTAATAATTTCCCTGGTGGTGCAAAGTATGCTGTCCCTATGAGGATACTTGCTCCAAAAAAAAAATTATAAAAAAATATTTGCATTGCATAATTTGTCAAAATACAGATCTAGTGTTATACTTCATACCTTTATATATGATCCCTCTAAATACAAGGTGTACAGAAAAACAGTGAAAAGCTTTAGGTAGCGCGACTCTTTGACTAATTTTTAGATAAAAATATTAACGAAAATAAGTCACACGGTCCTTCCTTAAGCCTCACGGGCCACTTAAAAGAACTATACATTTGGCAACGCTGAATCAAACAAGTGTGCATTTATCCTGTTTATAACTGCTACATCATCTACTGGAGGTGTTGCATACACCTTTTCTTTTACAAACGAGCGTGCGTCGTTGCCAGATCTATTTTCATTAAAAGAATGCTTCTGATGAAGTTATAAAATTGTAAAAATATCCGATTTATTAATCATTTACATCAATGGAATTATACACGTGTCTAATTGATTGTTAATGCTATTGATTTTTTACAAAATATTTAAAAAACAATACTAATTTATAGTCACATATTTAAAATTCCGAAGACCTAGTGAGCCTCAATGAAGAACCATACAACATTTTTTTATTTGGATTTTCTATTAAAAATTAATTAATGAATTGAGTTACCTGAAGGTGTTCACTCATTTTCTGTACACCTTGTATAAATAATTTTATAATACGGAAAAGTGGTTTTCAGCAATATTTTGTTAAACTTTAACAGAAAATGGAGCAAAATAACCTAGTTTTACGGTATCTTATTGTCTGAATTAATATATATATATATATGGAATCTTGGGAAACTATAAATATATATATATATATATTTAAATAAAAATAAACGACTTCGAAGATATGTGCCTAATCTTTCAATTATGATCACACTCCTGATTTATCCTTGAATTTCACGTGAAAGTACGTAAATCTGTTTCCACACGTAAAAAAATGCGGTGAAATATTTGCTCGAAGAATACCACAAATAATTCCAGTCATAAAAAAACGACTTTATGGTATTCCTGAGGTTTAAGCCGTGTATCTCTCTTTATACGTACGTACACAAACATAAAATACTACGTGCATGTTTCAGTGTGCGCGTATTTACGTCACGGTGCACTGCCTTTTATATTATTCTCTTTTTTTTACAACGGGAATAAATTATTTAAGACCTTTACGAGCCGCGATAAATGTCGCGTCGCATTTCCCAATGTCATAAAAAGAAAACGTTCGCGCTCTCGCCGATTGTAATTATTAAGCGTTACAGTTCACGATAAGCCGGCTTAATTGATACGAGCGCCCGGGGAGGGATTACACTTATATGTTGTCATGTCAAGAACGCGCACCGCGGAATGTTTCATGACTTGAAAAACAAACATCATTGTGGAATGAAAGGAACAGGACACGAAACACTTGTAGAGTAACGTATTAAAAAAAGGGAGATGAGTACTAAATAATTTAGAAGTTTTTATTTTTCGCGTTAACTTTAAAACCCTTTCCTTGAAAAATACCCTAAAATAGACTGTTAACCCTAGTAGAAATGTATCTTGTAGCAATATTGTGTCAATATTTATATCTCGTACATACATTGAAACTGTTATTCAAAGTGCATACAATATAGACACAATATTGAATGTTAAGAATGATACAATAATAAAATTCAATCTAGACACAATAATGTTGAAATTAATGAATATTCAAAATGTGTACAATATTGACACATTATTTATAATAATTATAGACCCAATATTGTTTATTCCCTGAATAACAATAGTTTGTGCATTTGTGATGGGAACTTGTTGATTCTTAATGATAGACCGAACGCCCGATTTTCGTTCACAAGTGTGGTTATGTGTGATCAATTGGATAGTTTGCTAATTTCTAAGGTGAGTCTTACTAAATATAATTGTGTGCTTGTATGTAATTAGTTTTATTAGTTAGAATAATAAGATGATCGTGTAAAATAGCGATGACGGTCTACCATAACCTCAAAATTCAATCATTTTTCAGATTACACTCTACTGCAATTTAAAATCAGTTATAATGAATGTGTGCTATTGAATGTCTTTCACTATCAGCCTACGACAGGCGCGGACTGACACCTTTAACTGACTTCCAGTCTCCAGGGAAAATCACCCCCCATAGCCATTACCAAAATGGGGGCTTTCGAAAAAAAAGTTAGATTTTTTCGCAAAAAAAATCGCTACTGAAATGCGCATAAAAAATCGAAGAATTGGAGTATCCAAAAAATCATGTTACCTTTTAGACAATTTAATTATCCACAAAAACCACAAAGAATCATCAAGGTTAGTTTGCAATATATCTGTCTCGCGAGGTTAAACAATGTCGTTTCGAGAAAAACGCGTTTAAAGATTTGAGTTATTTTTTGTTGTATCTTTATAACGACTTTGGATACCAAATTGACATTTTGCTACAACATGCTAGACAGTATAAGGATGCCGATAATGCAAAAAAAAATCGATTTTTTTAAATTTCAAAGTGGGGCCCCTTTAAACGCGGCTACTACACAACTATCATACAATTTTATCCGATTGGTGCCGGTAGCTACCGTCAATAATTTGTGTCGCGAGTTCAGAATGAGCTTACAAAAACACGTTTTTAAATAATAAATATTTACATAAGAAATATGTAAAAATGAAACACAGCATTTTATAATTTTGATTTAATAATTTTAGCAATGGCGCCTATGTTAAAAATTAAAAATGTATCCTTATGCTAAATTTCTATTAAAATTGCCACCATTTCCTATAATATAATGAAATATTATAATAATAAACCATTAAATATATTGTTTGCTAAAAGAGGATAGTTCTCGAATTCAATTTTTGTATTTATTGTTTAACGATACGAAATATTAAAAATTAGTTAATTGTTTCAAGATAACTTAGAATGGAAGGAGGCTATAAACAACCGCAATTGTTTTACTTTTGTCTTTTTCATGGCTAACTATTTTTTGGTGTATGGTAAAATTAAAAACGACTCTAACTTATTTTATTTTAAAAATAACTATGGCATATGTTATATCGGATTAAAGGGAAAAAATAGCCCTTTTAATAAAGTCATAGCCAACTATTGTTTCCATTTAAAAAAAGGTAAGTTTGTGTCATATCTCCCAAAATATGGGCGAATTTTTTTTTTTTTGATTTTTTGTTATTAATCTGTGTAAAATTTTCTACAACTTTGTCCTTTACAGTTTTTTTTCTATCTATGATAATAATAGAGATATATTGATTTCAAAAAATTGACACATTTTACTTTTTTCAAATTATCTAGTTACCCTTGTCTTTTTCAAATATTTTGAAAGTGTCATTTTATTCGTCTTATAAAACTACACTTCTTTCCCCATTTAACCGTTTTTCTATCTCTTATAGTTTTCGAGATCCCCATAGAGAACATCGAAAAAAAACTCACCCTGTATACAGGCATTTTTTGTTATTTCCATTAAATTCTTATGGTATAAGTTAAAAAATCAAAATTCAAAATAGCCGATCAAATATATATTGGATAAAAAAGTAATTTACAATTACATTCCATTTTTCTATTAATATTTACAATAAAATAAATTTTATAATTAGGTTTAACAAAAATATCCATTTTTTCAAATCCTTAGAACAAAAAATATATCTTTATCACATTTATATATACCGAGTGTCTGGGATAAGGGGCGAACATAGGAATATAACATGTAATTATTAGCTCCCCTATTAATTTTAGAGAAAAAAACGTAATGGAATATTTTTTAGAGTATTAAAAGCTGTATAAAATTTATCCATTTTATTTACGTTTGTACCAGAAACCACCGCAAAAATATTAAAAATAAGTTGATCAATGTACCATTTAATAAAAACTACTGGTAAAGTTTTACAAATGTCATGAAGCTAGTTTCCGCAAAAAATAAATATTTGGGCTGGTATTTTTAAGAAATACTATTTTTTTAAATTCTTTAAATTTTATGGGGATAAATAGTGATTAACACCAACATAACACTCAAGTAAGATCCATCGGAGAGCAAGGAGCCAAAATCCTATGAAATGGGTTCAGGTAAGATAAGTAAAATAATAATTTCTATCCAAAAAGTTGAATAAATAAAACCAAAATTACTATCCTTTCTGTTTTAAATAATTGAACAATGCAAATACAAGTGCGATCAAAAGAAATTTTTAAGACTCGCCAAGCTAGTTATTCTCGAAAATGTAAATTCAGGCCAAGAGATTAATTAATGTATCAATTGTTAAAGCTTCTACTTTGTTATACATCGTTGTTTCCAGTTATACAAAAGAAAGTTTGAAAAAGTGTTTTCAATTAAATTAATTAAGATTAAGAAGTCGTAGGAGAAAAAGGTCACCAGTTAAAGGAGAATCGTCAGCACCGATGGTCATAAAGGGAAAGAAGACGTACTCACACTTCTATATTACTAGACTTGATCATTCTGTAACAAATGAAACACTGGAACAACACATTTCATCATTGAATATTAAGGAATGTATATGCGAAAAAATGTCATCTAAAAGACCAAAGGAGTATTCATCTTATAAAGTGTCAGTACTAGAGTCGGACTCTGCCACAGTCAAGGAGCCGAAAAATTGGTCGGAAGGTGTATATATTAACCTAAATAGAAAACAGTATTTATTCCACTTGGTCACAATTATTTAAATATATTAAATAAAAAATGATTTGAAAATAATTAATAAATTATTTCCACATTTAGCTTTGTGACTATTGACTTACTTACGTAAGTACGTTAAACAAATGCACATTAAAACAACTACTTCCCGGGCAAATACCCACAAAGCTAAATGTGGAAATAATTTATTAATTATTTTCAAATCATTTTTTATTTAATATATATTAACCAATTTTTAATTCATCTACAAAAGATCACAGCGCCACTGCAGTGAAGAGCTTCAACATCGCGCAATTAAATGTACAACCGTTATTTAATAAACTCACACTAATTGATTTATTTTTGTTTCAAAATAATATTGAAATTTTGTGTATATCGGAACATTGGTTTCCCAGCAATAAACCACTGCCGTCGATTGAAGGTTATTGTATTGGTAGTCAATATTCAAGAAGCCAGCACATCTATGGAGGTGTAGCAATTTATTTAAAAAGCAGTTTATCTTATAAAACATTAAACTATTTAAGTGAGGAATAGTCAATCGAGAAGGACTTTAAAATCTGTGGAATACAATTAGACATTGACAAAAGTAGTACTATTTTATTAAGTATATATAAGGCTCCATCAGGTTGCTTTGATACATTTTATAAGAAACTAGAATTATTTCTAAACAGAAATATATATAAATTCTCAAAAATAATATTATGTGGAGATCTTAATATTGACTTCAGGCAGAATAGTCGATATTACAAACGTCTTGATAATCTGCTTACATCTTTTGGTATGAACATTGAAAATAATCAACCAACAAAAGTATTCTCCAATATACACGTTAACATATCATCATCATGCATCGATTATATCGTTACAAATCTCGAAACAAACTTGCAGAAAATTGAGGTAATTGATGCAAATATAGGAGATCATTTAGCGCTTGTTGCCTCAATCAATTTAACACTCAAACGCGAAAGACTGCGAGTTTGCAAGAGATTATTAGGTGAATTTAATCTATCGGTATTAAAACATAGCTTACATCTAATTGACTGGAACATTTTATACGAAAAAAACGATATGAACACTAAATTTAATTTCTTTATAGATACCATTAATGATTGCCTCAATCAATGCTGTCCCCTTGTGTACAAACAAGTTTTTCTTGAAAGCGACGAATGAATGAATGGGTAACTGAATCAATTAAAGAAAAGAGCAAAGAATTAAAAAAATATTTTGGATTACTAAACAGTTAACTGAACCAAACTTGGAAATGCAATATAAACAAAAGAAGAAAGATTTGAAAGCTGATATATGGTCTGCAAAAAAGAGACTTAATTCTAACGTAATCAATAGCTCGAGAAACGTCATGAAAACCACTTGGAAAATTGTTAATAAGAAAATTGGCCGCGCTAAGAAAAATAGAAGTCCAGAAACAATCATTGTTGATAATAATATAAAAACTTCTTCCATAGAAATTGCAGAAAGCTTCGCAGATTACTTTTCGGATATTGTTCCAAATTTAGCACAAAAAATGTTCCAAAATTCACATTTAGGCAGATGCACTATAACAAAATTTGTAAAATCAAATTCATTCTATATTGAACTCATTACTAAAGATGACATTATTAAAGTAATTAATACATTTTCTAAAAATTCGTCTGGTCCAGATGAAATTTCACTTACCACATTAAAATCAATCACAAGTAGTATTCTTCCACACTTAGTATATCTATACAATGAGTCTATTAAAGATATTGTATTTCCTGATTGTTTAAGAATAGGACGTGTTACACCAGTATTTAAAAAGGGTAGTAAGGAAGACTTAAGCAACTACCGGCCTATACAATTACTATCATTATTTTCAAAAATATTTGAAAAGATAGTAATAGAATGAATAACTACTTACGAATTAACAACATTATAAATTGTAACCAACATGGATTTACGCCTAAAAAGTCGGTCGAAACAGCACTTTGCTCATTTATAGATTTTGTCATAAATAAACTAGATAAAAGAAAATACGTTGTGCTTTTGCTGTTCGACCTGACGAAAGCATTCGATTGTGTTGATATAAATTTTATAATAACAAAACTTGAAGCATATGAATTTAGAGGTGATTTTTCTAAATGGTTACTTTCTTACCTATCAAACCTCTTTCTTTGTTGAAGTCAATAAATTAAAATCTACTTGTAAACAAACGTTTTATGGTGTTCCGCAAGGGTCAGTATTAGGCCCACTTTTGTTCCTTTTATTTATCAATGACCTTCCGGAACACTTGATAGAAACCGCATTATTATTTGCTGATCACATCGCAATATTAGTGACAGCGGACAGTCGTACTGAATTAATTGACAAAATAACAAATGTCATACACAGAATGAATGAATGTTGTACCGCCAATCACTTAATATTAAATTCGTCTGAAACGGTATGTATGCATATAGGTAAGAAACGTCAACTGCCAAATGACTTCAAAATCATAGTAAATGATATCAAATACCCGCTCGTAGACTGTGTGAAGTACCTAGGTGTGCACATAAATCGGAAATTGACATGGATAAACCACACCGAACATGTTTGTAGAAAATTAAGTGAGGCACATTTTGTAATCCTTAGAATGAAGGACGAAACAGAAGAAAATACTCTGTATTATGCATTTGCCTACCCTCACCTGTCATTTAATATACTGGCATGGGGAAGAGCAGTTGATGCTCATAATGTATTCATAGCACAGAAAAAAATTATTACATCAATGTTTGGTCTTCAGAGACTAGATACATGTAAACATGTATTCGTAGCAAAAAAATGTTAACACTGTATGAAATATATATCTACAAGATGCTATGTTACATAAAACAAAATCTTAATGTTTTCCCTACGTCAAGTCAACATCACAATTATGACACTAGACATTGTAATCTACTGCGGTTAGATAAATCGCACACAACTCTTATGAATAGAGCATATTTTTGCGAAGGGAAAACAAATTTAACCTACTTCCAGATAATGTTAAGAAATTAGATTATTCTAAATTTAAAAAATATATAAAAAATATACTTATAGCTCATCCTGTTTACTCAGTTGACAACTACTTATTATTATCCCCTACTTCCATCGACGGCAGTGGTAATAATTAAACATATCTGTAATACAATTTTTTGTAACTTCTCTTCCTTGACGTTCACATCTTACAACTATGTTATTCAACATTTATTGTAGCTAAAGTGATAAATAAATAAATAAAAATAAATAAAACGAATGTAATTATTTAATATATTAAATAGAATAAGTTGAAAATAATTAATCTTAATTACTTGGTTTTATTTAATTTATTAAATAACTGAGACCAACTTTATATTTATGTAGTTATTTAAGTTGATTTAAACAAAGATAATTTTAAGGAAAAATCAATAAATATTCATTATTTAGTTCTTTTTCTCCTAAATAATTCAATAACCGGTGTTGTTTGTAATTTAACAGGAACTATCATAGTTATTTTAATAGATATTTCTTTTTGTACTTACTTTGAAACTTTTAACAATCAAGAGCAACAGAATAAATCAATTAAGTGATTACTGTTGTTTGAAAAGTGGTTACTTATAAGGGCAAGTTGGCAACATCGTAATTGTATAAAGGAAAATATTAATAGCCCATAATTAATATTTTCCTTCACACAATTACATCTTATGGATTAAACACGCTTTTTCATCGTTGTTCTGTATAATAAGATTTATATAAACTAAATTAATATAATTCAAATAAAAATCGAAAAAAGAATTGATTCACGTAGTCATAGTTTTTTTTAATAAATTAAATAAAAAGAACTCGAAAATATGTTATTGTTATTAATTATCCATTATTGAACATTTGTTTAAAGTACTTATGTAACGTAAGTCAGAATATCACAGAAGCTAAAAAGGAAATAACTTTTTTTTTTCATTAATCAGTTGGTAAAACATTGTTGATTATTTTCATTTTTTTTATTTGATTAAATTAAATAAAAAGAACTCGAAAATAATAAATCATTTCCTTGAATTAAACTTGTAAATTAAATTCACTTGATTTTGTTTTACTTATGTTTATTTTAACTTCAACCAGTTACGGCTTAATGCCATTATCAAGAATGAATTCTTCTGATAAAACCGAGTGAATTTAATTTACAAGTTTAATTCAAGGAAATAATTTATTATTTTCGAGTTCTTTTTATTTAATTTAATCAAATAAAAAAAATGAAAATAATTAAACTAAACATATTTATCTAAATGTATGTAGAATAATATATAAAATGAGAATATTATTCTGCAGATAAATCGGCTATCGGTCCGAGGTCTTTCAGCCTATCTATGTCTCATTCTTGTCGTTGTATATCTAATCGATATGATCGCTAAAGTTATTGTCAAAGTCCGCACTGTTGGATGAGATGAAACGATATATGGTAGATGAGGCGATTGATTTATTACACAGGGTCCTGCAACAGTGCGTCCTAGCCTACATTTTCACAGTTGTTTCGTCTCAGCATGGCCTACTACAGTGCATAGAAATATAATTAAATGGATACTTTTGTGAAAAATATTGAATATCTCAACAACTATGGGGTTTAGACATAAGATATGCCCCATCAAATTGAAGAGAAGAAAAAGACCTATCGAATAATGACATAAAATAGGGAGCAATCCATTAAAAAAAATGGGTTACACCGCTTTGAATTTTGCAAAGTTTGGCATGTTTCTCTGAACACCCTGTACTACTAAATTTAAATTGCTCATTAATAAAACGTTACTTATTAACCACACTGAGATATTTGCTAAAAGTTATTCTTACCTTCAAAAAACGAGGTCGCTACGATTTTTTAAAGTTGAGCTTGCTTATGCATGATACTTGAAGAAAAAAATTGTAAATTGGCAACACTGTAACATAATAAAAAACTAAATGGATAACAATGTAGAGGTTGAAAAATGTCATTAGAAAAGTTGAATAAACACGGGTTGTTCCATTAAAAAAAACAAATATTTTTGTTATACCGCAAAATTGGGACACCCTGTATGTTTGAAAATAATTTTACGCCATAAAGATTTTTAAATCAATAACTTTTTGTACGAAACATTTTTTTTTTCACGGGAAAGGCGCTAGGAAAGCCCGACACACTGTTGCAGGACCCTGTATATATAAACATCTTTATTTCCAAAAATTACCAAACATTCATAATTTTATACAGAATATTTAAAAACAACAATTTTTATATTCATACAATGTAATTCAGGGAAACGGCTATCGACCGGAGGTATTTCAGCCTTTAATTTATTATTTCACGTAAAAATACTCATTTTCTATTATAACTAAATATAATTATATTTCAAAAAAAAATTTTTTATCATTTCCTATATTTTCTTCCAGATTTGTTTTATAAACAAAGTAAAGTTTTCTTTAATTGTATAAACCAATTATAATATCATAATACCAGTTGACAGTCATCGTTTTGATAATTTTCTGGTCATCAAGGATTTGTACAACAATCACGCGAAATAAAAAAAAATCGAGTGTGTGTGTCATTAATAATTGTACTAAGAGCTGTAATTTATTGTATTGACGTCAAACGGATCAACAATCGTCCTTTTCTAATGGACGTTACATAAGTGTAATCTCTATTGTTTTTTGTTAACAAACACAGGAAAAGACATAGGAAATGAGACTTGATGGGATTATTACAAACAATTGTAATAATGGGAATGAATGGTGATTATATTTCGGTATGGAAAAATATCAAGAATTGATTTGTTTACATGAGTGAAAATGTTAAACAAAATTTAAGATTGTATTTTCTCTTTATAAACTTTTAAAATTGTTAATTTAATTAAAATAATTAGCACAGGCGGTACTTTTCATGCTGCAATCTAAGGTATAATTGATCTTAAACTGTTTATTTCAATTTATTTTATTCCAGATTTCTGTGGAAGGGCTAGCAAATAATACCTGAGGTACTACTATTATAAATTCATATTTTATGATGTACGATATCTGGGGGGAAGGGTTCAATAGAGAAGTAAAAGCAAGTTCGAAGTTTAATTTTTTGAATGACTGAAATCTTTTGGCCGTAACAAACATTTGATGCATAAACGACAGTGTTATAATTTGAAAAAATATTACAAAATTAATATTTTTAATTAAATAAAAAATCATCTGAAAATAATTAATAAATTATTTCCACATTTAGCTCTGTGATATTTTCACTTAAGTTACGTAAGCACTTTAAACAAATGCACATTAAAACAACTACTTCTCGGGCAAATACCCGCCCGTGTAAATAATGTATACCTGATGTTGCATATCAATAACATATTGCATCATGCAACAATTTTTGATCTGAGAAAAATTCAATGTAAAAAAATATGTAAGGCAGAGCTGTACTGACGAGGAATAGATCCCGAAACACGTGTCTGCATTTTATTAAGTAACGTTCTTTTTTTATCTAATAAAAAATTGTTGCATGATGCAATATTCTATTGATATGCAACAGCGGGTGTACATTGTGTAATTCAATGACTGGCGGGGTATTTTCCTGAGAGGTAGTTGTTTTAAAGTGCATTTGTTTAAAGTACTTACGTAACGTAAGTCAAAATGTCACAAGGCTTAATGTGAAAATAATTTATTAATTATTTTCAAATATTTTTTTATTTAATTTATTTAAATAACTGTGACTGAGTGAATGAATACTCTTTACTATTATAATATTTTTAAATTTAAAACAACTAGAAACATTGACCGATTTTAATTAAGCACACGATAATAACTCAATTCTTCACTTTTGAACAAAAATCTCTTGAAATGTATATTGAACCGCACTTATTTATTTATTTGTTCGTCATTGACTTAAAAACGGCAATTAATTATCAAAAGCAAGCACTCTTACTGTCAGTTACCTTTTTCCCACTTCGTCTTAAAGGATAGCGATATGTTGGATGTTCACCTTCACGTGTCAGAGGCGATATTTTGCTCGAATGCTCCAATATCCAGCGAAATAAATTAATTCACGCTCGGTTTTTTTTGATGAATGGTCGCAATAAATTGTACGCTAATTCACACTTACATTTCATATTAATTTAATATTGTGCACGATGTTAAAATGAATGAAAACAGTGATTAATGATTAATAATAAATATAATTGTTTCCTTTGAACAAAAAAGGTTGATTTTTAATTAAATACATGAAGCTGAAATTTAAGAATTTTTAATTTTTGTACACCTCACACTGAGAAGTAGAGAGGAACATATAACCATGTATATAACTAAATAAATAAAATAATTTTTGTATAGTACAATCCTGGCATAGATTTGACTAAGTTATGTTTCGTATGTAATTATATATCCTTAAATTTATAAAATAAAACGAAAGCCCCGTCACTATTCATCAAGTGATGTTTGCGAATCATTTCAGCTAGCTAGAATAGATAATTGGATTCTGTAAGATATTTTATGATCTAAACAAAAGTAATAAACAAAATCACAGTAATTGAATTGAGATATTACTTAAGTCTCGCATATCACTTTTTTAAGTTCTTGTTAAGAAGTATCGATTAATATAAAATAGTGCTCAAATTCATTAAGGCTATCTGAATACGAATCGATGTATAATTAATGGTTTCAATATTTAGACACTGGTAGTTCGTATTGTATGAAATAAATATGAATAAATTATTAAAATCAACCAATAAAACACAGATTAGATGGAATAAATTTAAATTCTCGACTAGTTTCGGGTTATTAGCCCATTTTCAAGAGAATTTTAAATTTAAAGTTATTCAATCTAATCTGTGTTTTATTGGTTGATTTTAATAATTTATTCATATTTATTTGATACGATATTTAATTGGTTTTATTGGAATTTTCTGCCATTTGAGAATTAAAAAATCGCAATAATTAATAGATATCTTCATGAAACTTCTTGGAGATATCAAATAAAGATTGCTCTTTCAGAATATGTAAAAAACAAAAAATACCCCACCCATAGTTTTCGAGATATTTCCATTTTTCTGATAGAATCGACGATTTTATTAGAATTTTCTGAAATGTGGGAATTAAAAAATCGCAATAATTTTTATTTTCGAGATATCTTCATGAAACTTCTTGGGGATATCAAGTAAAGATTGCTCTTTCAGAATATGTAAAAAACAAACAATGCCCCATCCATAGTTTTCGAGATATTTCCAATTTTCTGACAGAATCGACGATTTTATTGGAATTTTCTGAAATTTGGAAATTAAAAAAATCACAATAATTAATATTTTCGAGATATCTTCATAAAACTTCTTGGAGATATCAAGTAAAGATTGCTCTTTCAGAATATGCTAAAAACAAAAAATACCCCATCCATATTTTTCGAGATATTTCCAATTTTCTATCAGAATCGGTTTTGTTAGAATTTTCTGCTATTCGGGAATTAAAAAATCGAAATAATTAATATTTTCGAGATATCTTCATGATACTTCTTGGGGATATCAAGAAAAGATTGCTCTTTCAGAATATGTAAAAAACAAAAAGTACCCCATCCATAGTTTTCGAGATATTTCCAATTTTCTGACAGAATCGACGATATTATTGGAATTTTCTGAAATGTGGAAATTAAAAAATCGCAATAATTTTTATTTTCGAGATCTCTTCATGAAACTTCTTAGGGATATCAAGTAAAGATTGCTCTTTCAGAATATGTAAAAAACAAACAATGCCCCATCCATAGTTTTCGAAATATTTCCAATTTTCTGACAGAATCGACGATTTTATTGGAATTTTCTGAATTTTGAGAATTAAAAAATCACAATAATTAATATTTTCGAGATATCTTCATAAAACTTCTTGGAGATATCATGTAAAGATTGCTCTTTCAGAATATGCTAAAAACAAAAAATACCCCATCCATAGTTTTCGAGATATTTCCAATTTTCTATCAGAATCGACGGTTTTGTTAGAATTTTCTGCTATTCGGGAATTAAAAAATCGAAATAATTAATATTTTCGAGATATCTTCATGATACTTCTTGGGGATATCAAGAAAAGATTGCTCTTTCAGAATATGTAAAAAACAAAAAGTACCCCATCCATAGTTTTCGAGATATTGCGAATTTTCTGACAGAATCGACAATTTTATTGGAATTTTCTGAAATTTGGGAATTAAAAAAATTACAATAATTAATATTTTCGAGATATCTTCATAAAACTTCTTGAAGATATCAAGTAAAGATTGCTCTTTCAAAATATGCTAAAAACAAAAAATACCCCATCCATAGTTTTCGAGATATTTCCAATTTTCTGACAGAATCGACGGTTTTATTGGGATTTTCTGAAATGTGGGAATTAAAAAATCGCAATAATTTTTATTTTCGAAATCTCTTCATGAAACTTCTTGGGGATATCAAGTATAGATTTCTCTTTCAGAATATGTAAAAAAACAAAAAATACCCCATCCTTTCGAGAAATCTTCATGAAACTTCTTGGGGATATCAAGTAAAGATTGATCTTTCAGAATATGTAAAAAACAAAAAAAAATACCCCATCCATAGTTTTATTGTGTTTAATAAATTAAAGACGACGCAAGCGTCACCTTTATATTATTAAATCTTAAGTCAGAATCAATTAATACTCCAAGGCTTTCTACACAACTTTTAATCTCCAATTGTACCCTATAAAGCTTAATTACTAATAAACTATTCAAAACAAATACATACTTAATGTCTATATTGTGTGAAAACAGTTTATTTATTTTTTAGTGCCGAATAAAACTATTTTTTTAAGAGTTTTATTTTGACAATCAGAGTAGAAATTACAATATATTTAAATAGATGAAACAGTATTTTAAATCGCCTCCGTAATCGTCCATTGAATCCATCCCTCGGTCCTCACCTCTTAATACATGGGTCAAAATCCTATCTTGGACTTTCGGTATTGAAGGATACCTGCTTGGTTCTCTTAAATTAATTTCCTTATTTTATTTCGTTGTTAATAAGGTTGCTTTTTATTTTGAGTTTAAGCGGAACTAATTTCAGTGATTTTATGTGTGTAGACAATTTGTTGTATTTGTTTATTATGTCTGTTGTCAGGTGTTGCGTGCATTTTCTGATGTTGTATTTGTTAATTCGGAGGTCTGATTTTCATCTGGTTTTGTAATAGTGTACTTGTTTGCTTGTTTTGAATTTAATTCGTGTTCTGGTTAAGTTGTGTTGTATTTCATATGCTAGCAGTATGTTGTTATATATTATTATTTTTCTATATCTAGTTCTCGTGTGTGTTCGTATAGATATTTAATGTTATCGAGTGTTTTTTTCCTTTATTTTGATTGGTAGTGTTTCCTCATATAACAGATGGATAATTTATGTTGCTTGTAAATAGTGCGTTGTAAATTGCTTTTTTTATTTTCGGGGATGTATTTTCTGTTTTTACACAGAGCTGCTATTGTGCTAGAGTTTTTATTTATCAATTTGTTTATATTTCCGTCCCATCTTAGGTTATTGTTTATTTTTAGTTCTAGATATTCCGTGCTGTCAATTTCTTTTATATTTTGTCCATTTATTTTAATTGTCAAATTTCTGGATTATTTTTTTGTCAGGAATATCATAAAGGTAGTTTTTTCCTCAATAATTGTTAATAAGTTGTTGTAGTAGCATTATTCTAGTTTTATTAAGTCCTATTTTTTCGTCGACTTCATCTTGATTGTCTCCTGTATATATCATGCACGTATCGTCGGCATTCATTAAAGGTGTTTCTAATAAGTTTTGTTCATTCATATAATTTACAATGATATATAGGATTGGCGGTAAATTTTCTCCGTATTTTGCATGCCTTAGTGTACTTTCGATTTCGTTTACTCTTGTTATTTCTGGTTGTCTGTTAATGTATGATTGAATTAAATTTAGTTCGGTGTTTTTTATTCCTTCCTATTTTTTCTGTTAGAATTGGTTTCGATACGGTATCAAATGCTTTCTTCATATCGATGAAGATAGCTACTACATTTTTTTTTACTCATCTAAGTTATTTTTTATTGTGTCTATTGTGTTTGTATGTTGCAGACATTGTTCCAGATTTTTTTTGGAATGTCTATTGGTGGTGTTTTATTAATTTATGTCAAGTGTTCGCATATTTGCATCTGTATAACTGTTTCGAGGATTTTATTTAGAAAAGATAGCAATGATATTGGCATGTAGTTTTCAGCGATTGTTTTGAGATCCTTTTTGTATATTGGTATAATGATTCTTCTACTTCTGTTTTATTAATATTTAAAATCGATTCGTTATTTCCAAATAATTTACATTTTTTGTTGATGCTATTTAAATGGTGTCTCTATGGCTAGGACAGGGGGTTTAATTCTTATGGGTGATTTGGAATCGATGGTAGAGGCGCTAGTGGAAAATATAAGACGTGTGAAGCCTTTCTTTCCATACAAAAATATTTGTGAAATATGCATTATTATTTTATTCCAAAGGGGAAGATTGCTTTATACATATCTAAAAAGAAAGTGTAACAGAACTCTTGCATGTTGGAGCAACACGAATTAGATATAAAAGAAAAGAAAGAGCTGCACGAACAAAAACCAAATGAAGAAATTCATGAATTACAGAAGAAATTACAGTTGAAACAAATTAATAAAAATGATTGAATATACTTGTATTTTTTGATCAGGCCTTTGTCGAATTCGTTTCGGTCTTGCAGGGGGATAAATTATATCCATAATTTCTAATAGCTCTTTATCGTCTCTTACATCATGTTAAAACTATCAACCATTTTGATGTTATGAATTCGAGTTTAGTGCGTTAAGCGGTGGGTTCGGCTGCTTACGAAAACTCGAGTTTAAGCCACAGTTTAGCTATAAACACCAAAATGTAGTAGTGACTCTTGTGCTACAACAGAGTGAATCAGAATTTCTTTGGATAAAATATCACTAAGATGACGTTGAATATATTTTTTTAAATGTTGAAATAGATTTGAATTCAATACGATATAAAATGACGAAAATGTGATTTAATGTATCAGACTCTAGAAAAATGTAATAAAATAATCACTGCAAGCAGTCCTTTGTCTTGTAATGTTTTTATTTGATCTACGATATCGAGACTAGCATAGCTATATATTTTACTAAATCCTGAGGGAGTATTGAATTATTCAAATAATGATGAATTTGTGCTTGGATCAATACCTCTAAAATTTTTGATAATGTGTTAAGGTTAGAGGTCATATTGAATAGTTATTAAAAAATGAGCCTGTAATGTGTATGTTAGTTTGTTAGTTAGTATAAATTCAACGATATTATTGATTTGGTTGGGCGTGTACCAATATATAAACCATCTCAACTTTCACAGACTGATACAGATAAATTATATTGGGACACTAATACTTCTCACTGACTTGACAATAAGCGCAAACCATTACATTTATTGACAACAGTTCCAAATATGCGTATATTACAGAAATTTAAGTACCAAGTGATAATAATATTTCGAAGAAAAATGAAGAATAAATTAACAAATACCAACTCCATGCATAAGAAATTTGACGTATATGGAAAGAAGAGAAAGTTATAATTGCACCTTTTATTATTTGGGATACCAAAAACAAATGCACATCAAAATACAAAATATAATAAAACACTTTTTTTAACTTTGTTTGTATAACAGAATTATATATTTATATTTAGTTTGATAATGACAAGTGTAAATTGTTGAAACTATAGTCACTAAATATATAATTCTGTTATACAAACAAAGTTAAAAAACGTATTTTATTATAATTTTACACAATTTATAACGAACTAGAATCCTCAGTGATCAGTAAAATACAAAAAAATATCAACACTACCTACAGTCAGAAATGTTTTACAATAATTAACATTAACCGGTATAAATATTGTTCATTAAAAAATAGGTTGTATATGCTGAGAAATTAGTAATAATAAACATACATTAACAAACACAGCACTCTGAGTGATATTCACACCCAAAAACAACGGATAAATTCTACAAACTTGATGAAAATAACACTTTTTTTAAAAGTTGGTGTTGTCACCCCTTAAGGACGAAGGGGTGAAAAGTGTATATCAGGATAGTAATTTAAAAATAAAAATCGAGGTGTCAGAGAAATTTTCTGAAATATTTTTATTTACAATTTTATAGAATTTATCCGTTACTTTCAGGAAGGACTGAATGTTAATAATAAATTAGACATTTCTTTAATAACTTTCGCACTTATTCTTTGATGAATCGTTTTGAATATAAAAAAGTAAATAAAGTAAAATTAAAATCTCTTGGTTAGTTTCATGAAAAAAATTCGACACCCCCCCCCCCACAAAAAAAACAAGGGATTTTATTTCTAATTTATTTACTTTTAATATAAATAAAAAAAAGGAAACAATTACGCGAATAACAAAATTGCAAATAAGCTAAAGCAAAAACTAAGGTGGTAAGAATGAAACTTAGATAAAATATCGGGAGAATAACACAATGTAGCAAAGGAAATAGATCTAAGAAGTTACTATTAAACAAAAGAAGTCGGATGCTCTGGAAAATAGAGGTTTACGTAGAACCTGCATGGAGCCAGAACCGATGATATCAAAATCTAAGAAAAATATAAGACCATGCGTGAGAAAGTGGACCCTAAAAAGACACGTCGAATAACTTGTCAGGGCACAGGCACAGCAAACTAATGTTGGAAAAACCCTGCCATAAACTAGTAACTGAGGCTCTTAGATTCATCAGAAATATCTTAGAATAGTCACAGGTATGATAACTGGACATTGTACCCTGATCATTGAACCTATATGCAAGCAGTGCCATGAAGAGGACGAAGATGCCTCTTGTGTGCTATTCGTGTGCTGCCATCTGGAGGGAAGAAAACCTAGTTCAGGGAAATCCAGCCAACTTCCCGAATGGAAAAATGTTCGGAAAGCTGCTGGGATTGGCAGACCGAATTTTTCGACTAGCAACAGTTATGGAAGAAGTACACTTCTGTGCAATAAAATTGAGCACAAGTCTCATAACATTTTTTCACAATATTCTAGTTATGTAATTCGGATCTGTTTTAATTGCCTAGCAGCAGTTTCAAAGATCAAAGAAGACCGACGGTTGACAGTCATTTTTTGAGGCATAACAATTTGTAATAGAATTAAATAAAAATGATTTGAAAATAATTAATAAATATTTTACACATTTCTATTTATAATTTTGAAATTATTGTAATATTTTGATTTAATTCTTATAAATATATATTTAATATTTATATAAAATATTGTCCCCTCATCAAACTCATCTAAAACTTCTTGGTAGACCGCTCGCTACAAATCTGTATCCGAAAAAACCTATCAGCTCTATTTAATACAAAGCAAGGTGTTCCCCAAGCTTCTTATTTATCGACATTGTTATAAAATCTATTTTGCCACGACTTCTACAACCCTAATACTAATTTTTATCAATCTTACAATTTGACGACGACACTGCCCACTTATCTACACTATTCTCAACAACATTCCCTTGAGAATTTGATAATAGAAAGTTCCCGATGATTTGCTCATTCTTTTCCACCAGGTGACACTTAACTCATCATCAGTATCTATATATAACACAGCAATTCACCCTTCTCCCATATGTAAATACCTAGACATCCACTTTGACAATAAATTTTCCTTCAAGAAGCACACAGTAAGTATGTAGGTTTTGATGATAACAGCCATGAGACTGTTCATTGTTTTTTTTTTGTAACTAGGAAACTTATTATGTCCTCCTTAAACAATAACATATTTTGTATGCTTAATTTTATTGCACAGAAGTGTACAATACACCGCCGTGGTGGTAGGGCAGCAATAACCCACACTTCCATTGCTTGCACAACAACAAAAGTGAAACAAAAACCGTAATTAAGGAAGGGGAACCTATTGAAGTTACTTTGGATGCAGTTTTCTATAAAAACATCTTATTGTTTCTTTCAAACGATGAATTTTGATTTTTCCATTCGTTAGATCGCAATATGCTGCGTAAGGTTAAATAGACATAATCTTTAACGTTTGAAAGAAACGAAAAGATGTTTTATAGAAAAGTAAATTCCAAGGAAAAAATCACAATAACAACCTCCTCTGAGACACAATTTTGGAAAACGATTTGGTCAACACCAAGACAACATAACGAAAACAGTGTATATTGTTGCGTCCCGGATTTTCAAACGGTTTTATTTTTATTTAATTTTATTTAACACAACACGATTGATATTAAAACTTCTGACACCAGGGTGATTTTATTCTATTCGGACCCCAGCCGAATTTACGTTAAATTTTTATTTATTAATTTATTTATTTATTTACGGGAAAACCCCTTTTTACAAAAACAGTTTACAAAAATATTTTACTTATTACCTTAAATTCTAAATGAATTCTAATATTATATTACACAAGAAGTACATGTTTCTTTAAAACGCGCTTAAATGTATATTTACATAATTTATTAAGGGGTTTATTTAATTTTAAAGTAGATTTTAATTACCACTTAAAATTTTATTAATTATTTAATAATTATAAAATATAGATTACACGTTATTACAGCGCGAGAGATGCGACTCGGTTGCGTGTTACAATTAGACTCTCTTTGATCGGCGTCGCATTGTCTTAAATACTATTTTAATGCTTGCACAGCATTTTACATTTAAATAAAAATGATACATAATAAATCTATTCATTTGGGTGGATCCAACAATATACTAACAAATAAATAAATCCTCTTGTAACTAATTTTCTTAAGTAGAAATAATTAACGATTTGTTATAAACATGATACAACTAAATATAAATAGAAATTATCTGAGCATCCTGTAAATACGCAAATGAAATCTCGACACTCATTTATTCATTTATTTATTTATTTATTTTTTTAATTACGATTATTCGGTGAGCATTTGCACCTTTACACTCAGCTGAACGCACACACCGACACACGCATTGAACCGGCAGCCTTGCAACTTTTATCATTGGCCTAAATACATCAAAAACTAGCAATTCTTATTTAGGCGCACACAGTGGACCAGATCCAGTACTCTCCGGCGCGATTCGAACCCCGCTCGAGCCGCTCATCTGGCCGATTGGAGATTAATGCGCCCGAAAGTGAAAAAAATATAATATATGTATAGGCATATCGAGATTTATCGTTTTATCGTCGGTTGTGAGCGTTTGGAACACGTCGGATAATTAGCATATTTGCTGAGAGACCAACAGCCTTTGGTTTATTTGTAAATGTAGTGACGATAAACATTGTGTTTATTATGCAATAATTGACAATAAACACGATTTCTCGATTAAAATTGCAAAAAAAACGATTATTTAAGAATTTTAATTAAATTAAATATAAAGAATTTGAAAAGAATTAATAAATTATTTCTTCTTTACCTACGATTTTTTTTACTTACGTTACGTATACGCCTATTAATGATACCATTGTTGAAGTACAGCTGAGATGGTTCGGACATATGTGCCGCATGAAAGAAGATAGAACAGCAAGAAGAATATATGAAACAAGAGCGCAAGGAAGAAATTACCGGGGAAGACCGAGAAAAACATGGAATGACATAATTAGAGAAGAAGCAGAAAAAAAGGACATAGACTGGAAGGACATTAAACAATTAACCAAGGATAGAAAGACATGGAGAGAAAAATATAGAAACAGATACTAAACAAAAACTCCTTACACCTAACGGTAGAAAGGAAAAAAGATTTAAAAAAAAATACGTAGGTATTTGTTGTAAAGTACTTACATAACGTTAGTCAAAACAATCGTTGTAGCTAAAGAGTAAATTATTTATTAATTCAATAGAAAAAAAAATGCATTCACTTTGTCACATTCATTTATTTAAATGGAATAAAAAGGATTTCATAATAATTAATAAATTATTTCCTCTTGTGCATCTTGTGACAATTTTAACTTACGTTACGTAGGTACTTTAAAAATTACATTAAAACCACTACTTCTCGGACAAATTTCCTGCCAGATCTTGAATTACATAATCGATACTTGCTGTTGCATATCAATAGAATATTGTATAATGCAACATTTTTTTATTCAAGAACATTTAATGTAAAGCATAACGTAAGTAAAAAATGTCACAAAAAAGATGAAATAATTTATTAATTATTTTCAAATTCTTTTTATTTAATTTATTTATTAATTATATATATACAAATATCTTTATTCAAATAACATTACATAAGCTTATATATACATTTATATTTACTTAACAAGAATAAATATTGTGTTAGTCTGTCCGGGCTATTGACCTGAAGTCTTTCTGCCCTGTCTAAATTTATGCAATAAAAGTATCTGTGCTTTATTAATTATTTTGCTATACCTTTTTTATGCCCAATATGTATTAGCAAACGTCGCGACGTTTGACTGAAGTCAAATTATAACTAAATAATTAATATGTATATGTATATATATATATATATATAAATATGTATATATATTAATAATAATAATAATACGTTGAATAAACGTAACTTATACATATTTATATATATATATATATATATATATATATATATATTCCTTATTAATTGCCTTTTTGGTCCTTTTTTTGCAATTTATCTATTTATTTTTATTTTTTATTTTTCAAATACATAACATTTCGACATGTCTCGTACCAGTGGCACGTGTAACGTAAATCTTGGACCACGCTCGAAGACACTGCGCTGTTCTGTCTGTAAAATTCGATTTCATATTGATTGCTTAGAAAAGTTAACAATAGAAGATATTGCATATTATATCGCAGAGTCTGAAAAGCATAACGGGAATAGGTGGATATGTGATTCATGTCCTACCCTCGGAAGTAACACTATTAATACCAATACTCCCCGCACATCTGTTTCACGTTCTCAATGTATTATTGACTCTCCAGTAACAGTCAATATGATGAGAACTTTATTTTAAGAATAATTTATGCTACTCATAAAAATGGAATTTAATAATATTTTCTATGAAGTCAAAAACCTTCAAGATAGAATTTCTGTGCTAGAAGAAGCAAGAAATGATAATAATGTTAATTCTTTATTACCTATAATTAAGCAGGCTGAAATTGTTCGGGAAATAGAAGAGAGACAATTAAGATCAAAAAATATTATAGTGTTCAATGTACCTGAATCACAAGGTCAAACTGATCATAGAATTGAAAAGGGCAAAAATACTATTAGGGCTGTTATTGATGGTGATATTGCATTTCAACCGAAGAAAATTTTTGGTGTGGACAAACCAGGAATATATATATATTTGTTTGTCTGTTTATTTATTCATTTTGTGTTGTGTTCTAATTAATAATATGTAATCATTTTGTATTTATAATATTTGTATAATGGAGATTCCGTAAATAAAATATCTATCTATCTATCTATAAAAATATTTCAATATTTGCTTATGGAAAGGGCGGACGGTAAACGACGCTGAAATAAAGGGTTTATCGTAGGTTTATATTCAATGGGCTCCACTTTGTCTATAAAATACCAACTACCTTAACCAAGATAGTAAACTCTCCCTTGCCATTCGTAAAAACTATATTTACATTTAACTTCTTAAAAAAATCAAAATATTATTCGCGCTGAATACCGCTAAGGAGAAAAACGTGACATTTGAACATTTTCCTCGAACCTTTTGTCAACCGAATTTATTTGCGAGAACCCTGTTCATCGGGAACCTAATAAACGGCTAGTAAAGCTTTGTGTAAAAATTCTAGCTGTACAATAGGTTTCCGGTCCTAGGACAATAATGGCTGATTTTCCCCGAAAATCGAGAAATATGCGCCAAACTCGACAAACACATTTTACTGTATTTCCTGTTCTATCTTTTTCTTTGCACGCCCTTTGATGTCGTCTTCCTTGTTTAACTTTCTTCTATTCTCTTTCTAAAACGTTTTGTAAACCTCAGTCAGTCTTCTTCTGAACAACACACAAGTAAGTTCCTTTCTTTAAGTTCTCTACGCGAAACTAAATTCTATCTTTGATTTTCAACTTTCTATTCCTTGCATATTCATTTAAACTTGTAATTTAAACGTTTTTTTTTTTTACACATTTTTGTTAAGTAATCTTTAATTTTCTTGTAATATTTTGTATTTCTTTTTTTATTATTTTAATTAAATATATTTTAATGCACGGTGTTTTGTTGTTTTCTTAATAAATTATCGTGTTTAAGTAATTTTGAAAATAAAATCGCGTAAACCGCGTATGATTGATTGATTGGTATTATAAACAGCAACAATCAAGTAAATACGTTAAAAAAAAGAGAGAAAAAAAATTATATTAAAATTAATAATATCGAATAGTGAAATTATCTTCAATTTTTCGCTAAAAATATAAATTAAAAAAATTATATAATTAAAATAATAATACATATTTCTTATCAAATATTTTCTTCGACTGCGTGCAATTTAAAGTAGATTCAAACGTTCTATGGCGAAATTTCAGCTAGAATGAGCGTTTCGACCAATGTGCGACTCAATCTGGTGCTGGATGCAACCACAGCGGATGCGGCGCACACGTGAAAGATAACAACCTGTGGACGATTACAGAAAATGCGACTTGAAATTCTCTCTGCGATAAAGTCCACACGAAATGTAAAATTACACCAGCTCCAAGGATTTAATCTCTAAGAAAAAAAAAACTCATATACAAAATTTAATACCATCAATTAAAAACTCTAAAACACACGAAAAATAATTTAGAAACTTAACTTAACCACTTACCCTTTAGGAAGGGAGTTTTTAGTAGAGCACATGCTACGAGTTTTTTTGCTCGAAGAAAAATCATATAAAATATCGATTAATCAGCCGCTAAGAAAAATAATGAAAACTGCGAACATGGACTTTAGCTAATAAATTAAACAAATCCAGATAACTGATGTGATATCAATTAAACCACGAGAATAAATTTAGCATTTCATACTCTGTGACTACTCTTTTGCATTCAGAAATAAAAATGGCTCTGAATGAAAGTTCCCATAGTCGCGCGTCATATTTTGACATTGCGTTTTTAAAAATCGAAAATAAATTAAATATTTAATCTTAACTATATATTTAATTTCTAGACGTTGTAGCTGCTCCGAACTTATGTTCCATAACCCTTTTTCAATAACTGCTTTTAGTTCGTTTGTTTGTTCCTGTATGAAACATAAGTTCGGAGCAGCTACAACGTCTAGAAATTAAATATATAGTTAAGATTAAATATTTAATTTATTTTGCGGAAAAATATGTGCTATGTCAATGGAAATCTATAGGATTTTCTTATCATGTAATCAGTTGTACCAACTTGCGTATGTGGTTGCTTACCTATCAATCTGTAATCATTGTTGAACACTCTCTAAAATGTTTATAGTATTGAATCGAAACAGGCATAGTATATAACTTTAATTGAATGCAATAGAATACGGATTTATTCACTTGTTTATTTAAATAAATTAAATAAAAATAACTAATTAATAAATTATTTTTCCTTTAGCTACTTTAACTAACGTAAGTCATAATGCGATAGTAGCTAAATAGCTAAAGGGAAAATAATTTATTAATTATTTTCAAATTATTTTTATTTAATTGAATGTTTGAAGGTTTGCAGGTTGATTCAATTTACACCGACTTTTCCAAAGCATTTGATCGAGTGCAGCATAGCATTCTAATACATAAACTCCGTTACATGGGCTTCTTTGGTAATATGTTGAAATGGCTAGAGAGCTATTTGGTAGGAAGATCTCAGCGTGTTCGCATTGGTCAGAATGTATCTGATACTATTACAGTAACTTCTGGGGTGCCTCAGGGCTCGCACTGTGGGCCGCTATTATTTTTACTTTTTATAAATGATATTGTTTCAACCATAAAGTATAGTAAAGTTCTTCTGTTTGCTGACGATTTGAAACTCTTTAAAAAAGTTGCTACTGTGTCAGACCAGCACCAGCTTCAGAAAGACCTAAATAACATTTCAAAGTGGTGTATACATAATAATTTAGAATTGAATTTGAGTAAATGCTTTCATATAAGTTTTCACCGCGGAAGTATTAAACACTACTCGTTCTCCCTGCGTGATCAACAGTTGGCATTAGTAACAAAAATAAAAGATTTGGGAGTTATATTTACTTCAAAACTTGATTTTAAAGAACACATCTCTCATGTGTGCAATAAGTCTTTAAAAGTGTTGGGTTTTATTAATCGTCATAGTAGGCATTTCAAAAATTCAACTGTAAAAATATTATATTTGTCTCTGGTACGGCCACATGTTGAATATGCTTCTGTAATCTGGTCTCCCTTTACAAACAGTGCCATCCATCAGATTGAAATGGTACAGGGAAAGTTTCTGAAGTTGATGTTTTTTCGTATGGGAAAAAGATTGCTAGAGTTTAGCCATAGCGAAATGCTTGCAATCCTTAATTTACATTCGTTGGGCGAAAGAAGAGCTTTTCTTGACCTTTCTTTTTTATTTAAGTCAGTAAATGGGTTTGTGAATTGCAGTGAATTGGTGGGAGCGTTGGATTTTAACATACCTCGGAGTATTCATTCCAGACAACGACCAATATTTCGCATTAGTTTTCACACCACAAAATATGGTATGTATAACCCTATTGATCGTATGATGAGGTATGCGAACGATTTGTCTACCAATTCAAACTTTATGCTCTTCACTTCTTCATTTGCAGTTTTCACAGCCCATTTACGCCGCATGGATATTTCCCATCTCATTCATACTACATAAATTTTTTTTTTTATTTTTTTTATCTATATTTTTTATTATCACTTGAAGATAGGAATAAGCCGGTTGCATTTTGTTTTCACAATGAACTGTTTGGGATTGATAAATAAATATTTTGATGCGTATTATTTTTATTTTGTATTTTGTCGTAATTTGTGATTGGTAATTTGCCTTTTTTAATATACATATGTTTTATAATCTTTTTAGAGCGTCACACTTTTCTTATAAAATTTTTAATATGTAATTATAATTGTAATTTGGAAATGGAGATTCCGTTAATAAAGTAAATTGAAATTGAAATTGAATGTGTTGTGATATACAACTTTGACAATTTAACTACCACGTAATCCACGTGTGAGTTAAATAATGCATAAGAATTTGATGTCTGCTTGAAGCTCGATATAAACATCTTTCAACGTCAATTGCGAAATAATAAATTCTATATATATATTGATAGTGTCTGTTCATTTTATTTAAGGGTGAGTTGATATGATAATTTGTGCGAGGTGTTGGGAAGCAAAACGTATTTATATAACGTGATGCCATTCTAAGTACTGCTAATGAAATATTATCAATCAAACTAGGGTCATCAATTAATCCGTTAACCAATTTATATACATTCAGTATGCAAATATATTTATGTCTGTTATAAACAGACTTCAGATTAAATTCATTTAGGAGGTCAGAGTATTACTTGGTAGCATCTGAATATAAGTTATATTTCTTATGATATAAATATACATACAAACATCTTTATTCAGACAACATTACATAAGCATATACATACATTTATATTTACTTAACAAGAATAAATATTGTGTTAGCCTCTAATATATTTATATTATTTTTGATTAAATACCAGCACAATAATACAATCTACTCAGTGTTAGTAAGTTATATAAAGAAATTAGTATAGGTATAAATTTGCATTCCTGGACATTTCTACAGATAAAACGAAGCAATTTAAATACATTGTTGGAAATTTGTGGAATATTTGAGAGGAGATGACAGTATATCTCAAACTGCTTAGAGTACTGATCAACATCAGATTCCGATTATTGGAAATGATTCAAATTTGGATTCACTATCAATAGCGATTTTGAGAAGAAAATATACCTGCCTAAGTTGAAGCATAGAAATTTATCGAAACTACCCCTAAGGACTTTAAATTAACTTATTCTTTCGTTTAATCTGCTAATCATTGAATAAATCAAATATTATGGGATTCAGAAACTGATTATATGACATTATGCAACATTTTTTACGGTTAAGCATTAAACCATTACTAGAACGCCAATTATTTAATACATTCAAATTATTCTGTAATATAAGGCAGTTAGTTTGTGAAGTCATAAGCAACACTGAATCAATTCTTTGAACCGTTTGAAAATGCACTTATCTTACTTATTAATTATTAATAGTTTAGGAATACTTACCTGATTATATACAAATATGTAAATTATTGTATAATGTAATCAATTATAATAGAGAATTCCGTAAAATAAAGTTAAAGTTATACCGATGTGAAGGTATCCATGTTTTTTTCGGCCCGGCGCTTCCAGCATGGTGGATGTGCCGAGTAATTCGTTGTGCGTCAAAAGATTTTAATTTGCATTTTTTACATTAGCCCATTAGTTAAAATGCCAAAAATCACTGTGAATATTATTACATTTTTTTAAATTTTCATCCACGAATATCAACATAAAATCTATCAATGTCCAAAACTCACATTGGCGCACTTTAAATTCGATTTTTTTGTCTTAGATTGTTACTTGATGTCTAAAGAACCATCTCAGAGAAAAAAGTTTATTTTGTTATTATTACTATTTTTTTAATTTTTTTATCATCCGTGGTTTTCAACACAAAATCCAACAAACTTCAAAGTACAATAACGGCTCACTTTGGCGCAATTTAAACTCGATTTCATTATCTTAGGTTGTTGATAGATGTCTTAAGAATCACCTCAACCAATTAAAAAGTTTATTTTATTATTGCTACTTTTGTATATTTTTTTTTTAATTTGGCGCACTTTAAATAAGAAATTTAATCGATTTTATTTTTCCAACATAAAATCGATTTAATTTCCTAAATAAAGTGCGCCAAATTAAAAAAAAGTAGCAATAATAAAAGTGAGCGTTTTGAGCTTTCAAATTTGTTCGATTTTATATTGAAAACCGTGGACGACAGAAAATTTAATAATAATAATAATAACATAAACCACATAACATCTGGATCTCAAACTATTTTGTAAAACGAATATAAACAGAGCTATAATAATGTCGCGAAAATACTTTTTCAACAATTAGCCTTAAAGCACAAGCTGATTGACAAAGTTGAACCTCCAGCCCTTCTGGAGAATAGCGCGATACGAATGTACTGGGATCGGAGTATAATTACTGACAAGGCGATACCAAACAGATATTGTACTGGTCAACAAGAAAAATAGATCAGCACTATTGATAGATGTGGTTATACCATCCACCACAAATTTAGTGTCTATCCATGCTGAAAAAATAAGAAAGTACTCGGATCTACTCACTGAAATTAAGCAAATGTGGCAGTTTTAATCTATTGCCAGTAGTCATATCTGCAACTTTAATAATTCCTAAAAATCTCAGCAAGAGCATAACAAAAATGGATATCAGGGAAAACATCTACTTAGAATTACAAAAATCTGTTATTCTGAGCACCTGTAATATAACAAGAAGATTTCTAAGTAACGAATAAATATAAATAAATACGTATCTGTACATTGGATAAAATCCTCTGAGGTATTAACTAACCGCGAAAAGCGAGACAAAATTACATAATAATAATAATTTTATTCAAAGTGACTTAGGATTTCTTCTAATAGGCTAATGCAAAGAAATGGAAATTAAAATCCACGGATGAAGAACGAATTGCTTCTCCATAATTGATGCGCCGGGCCAAAAAAACCGTGGATATCTTCACATCGGTGGCAGTCTCTTGTATCAACAATATGGAAAAATTTGATATCGTCCACATATTTACGATAGTTGCAATTGAGATGAGAACACACATTATTAATATTAAAACTCAGTGACACAAAAAAACGCAACACCAAGAAAGGGTAGGAATTTTTAGACCAAAAGTGGCAGACATGTTTGACTAATAAAGGGTAGTCATTTATTAAAATATTATTCAAAATAATCCAGTGGTCATGGTAAATGGTATAAATTGCTGTTATAATCGAAATTATTTGGTGTATTTCTTGCGATGTCAATTTCAATATTGTTTTTGGTAGCAATTCTTTTCTGTTTGAGTTTCTTTTGCATTTTGAGGTTGCGTTGGAACAGCAAGGAAAAATTGTTACAACTGAGTGAATTGGACTGAGGTGGCATTGTTGGCTTACGTGGAGGTGTTTTTTTCATTCAGTCAAAATTGCTAATCATCTTAACCGTAACCAATTCTCTGTAGTACGGTGCTATCAGGCATATTGCAAGACATTCTATCGAGCGCTTGAAAGAGTCTTTCAATATCATGCTGTAGCCCCACAGATCTCCCGACCTTTCGTCCACCGAAGACGAGTGTGAAGTTAGCAATATATTCCAGCAATAGATTTTACAATTTTATTAAAAATGCATTTTTAAAGGTTTTATCTAAATGTTTACGCTAAAATACTAGCAATTTACACAAACCAAAATCAACCTCAATTTTCAGCGCCATTTTTTTCCCTCCCCCAAAAACAAATTGAAAACGAATCCTTCCCAAAGTCACATTACTAAAATTAGCACACCATTAGAAAGTACAGATCATGAACTATCATTTGCAACAATAAAAAACAGGGTCACAAAAAATATATTTTTTACTTCTAAGGGTGGTGACCCTGTTTTTATTGTTTATTTTTTGATAATTCATGATATGTACTTTCCAATGGTGGGCTTATTTTAGTTACGGGACTTTTGTTAGTTTAAGGTTTGTGCTTTATAATAAAATGCTTAGTTTAGGTATGTGACTTTGGGAACAATGCGTTTTTAATTTTTTGTGAGGTGAAGGGGTGGAAAAAATTAGGGGTCTGAAAATTGTAGTTTAGGGTAGATTAATTACCGTAAACCACAATTTTCAGACCCCTATTTTTTACCACCCCTTCATCTCACAAAAAATTAAAAACGCATTGTTAATATTTTAGAGTAAACATTTTGTAGAAACAGTTAAAAATGATTTTTTTACAAATTTTTAAAATCTATTGCTAACTTCACACCCTTCCATTGAACATGAATAAGACATGATAAGTAAAAAAACTCAAGCAATTAGCCAATCCTCCACAGACACTAGAGGCTCTCGGGCATGAACTACAGATTGCCTGAAATGCAATACCGCAGGGAGAAATAAACAACCTGATCGAATCCATGACTAAAATAGTGCGAGAGTGTAAAAGTAATAGGGGTGGTCCAACACATTATTAATAAAAAATGCCTTTATTCTTTGAAATCGTATTCAATTGCTATCTTTAACTAATAATTTCTGCAAAGTTTGGTCCAAAAATTCCTACTCCTTCTTGGTGTTGCTTTTTTTTTCGTCTTCCATTTATATAAAAAAACAACTAATTTATTTTCCGAAAAAAAAAATATTTATTTATTTATTTTATTTATTCTTATTTACGTATATAACCTTTTTACAATAGCAGAAAAATATAAATTGTATAAAATATCAAAAAACAAAGTAATAGGAAAAAAATACAAATATGACAATAAATAACAATTCGATTAACAATTTTCTACATAACAATAAATATACAAAATGTGAATACAGTGATGTGCATAACACGAACACAGGCATATATAGATCACTACCTAATTATCACTAATTATTTTTTTGGCTCCATTTAAAAATTGTAATTCATCATAACAATCTCTCTACTTACCTTTATTTATTATTAAGTTTTGATAACAGCTTAGATTTCAAAATAACACCAGAATAATCCTGTCTAAACCAAAGACATCCATTCTGTATTATACAGACTAAATTAACTTTTTTTATTAATTCTGTTACCTCAATCATTTTCTTTTCAAAACTAATTTAAATTAAACTAACTAACCAATAAAAATACGCAATAAATATAATTCACTCACCACTCCATTTCATTCTTTTGGTTCCCTCGTTGAGATGCTATAAAAAATAAACATAAATTAGAAAGCATTAACGCACAATTATGTGTTATTATTAATTAATGACAAAGTGCAATGACGTCTTTGAGATAATTGAAATGCAACGCAGAATCGCCCGCAGATAAATAAAACACAATTCAACAGAGGCTGATAGCATTGTACAAATAGTATTCTGTGTTGTGTGTATGTCTGCTTTTCTTTTATTTAATTAGTGAAGATAAAAGTTCAATTGCAGCATCAGCGAGAAAAATAAAGGTATAATATTAAATAATTATAATTTATAAATTAGTAATGCATTAATATTTGCTTATTATATGCTTATCTTTCTTAATTTTCGTAATATTTCACATTTTATATAATTTCTAAGAAAATTCAAGAATTAATTAAAGGGGCGATCATTGATACAAAGAAATTATAGTAAAGAAACAAACAATAATGTTTTATATTAAATAAAAATGATTTGAAAATAATTAATAAATTATTTTCACATTTAGCTCTGTGACTTGAAAATAATTTATTAATTATTTTCAAATCATTTTTATTTAATATATTTAAATAACTATGACCAAGTGAATGAATAAATATTCTTTTTCTATTTATAATAATGTTTTATATTAATTTAACAATTAACATTTCAGATGATTTTGTCTCAATTATAGGATCACCCATTGTTTTGCAATCACATATAGATTAATTAATTTTCTTCACTGTATATTTACTTGTTCCAAATGAACATTTCGATCACAAATATTAATACTGTAGTTGGATTTATAGAACGGAATAAAAAACAGTGTTGGATTATTTGTCGATTTAATGGGTTAATACAGAGGTTAATTTGATTAAAAAGATACAAACAATTCCCGTTATAACAAAGATACAAATATAAATTTAGTCTGCAAGGAGATTACTATTGATAAATTATGTTGTAGAAGAACATTCCCGGACTTGTGCTTTTTTGTATGAACTACTTAATAACCTAATTCATAAAAGAAACACAAGTCCGCGAAGGTTCTTAAAGAACATAATTTATCAATAGTAAGCTCCTTACAGACTAAACTTATATTTGTATATTTGTTATAACCTAATTTAAACCACATTGTTTTCAAGAATTTATTTTGAATTGATTCAATCTTATTGCTATACGTTAATTGATTTGGTGACCAGTTACATGATTCTTATTATAGAACGGAACAAACGTAAGCAAAATAGATGACTTTGAATGCTGTTGGAGATAAATCGACTGCCAATCCTTTTATATATCCAAGCATCCTTAGAGTCCGCATACAGATTCTATTGATATGATTTCCGAATGTAATTTTTTACCGAATCCACAATTTAATCATTCTCATCTAATTCAAAACCGTCTAAAATCTGCCTGGAAAACCGCATTATTTTAAATTTCTTAATATTAAATAAAATATAGTTTTTGCAACACTAGTCGTGAATAGAAAATAAGTCCTCTTGCAACAATAAGCAATCAATTGATGAGTCGATTCTTTTATATAGCTTTGTTGTCGACGAAAAGCAAAAAAAGACGAATGTTTGCTCCTATAAAGCCAGTAAAATCGTTTAACTATCCCGTTTGGTTTAATGTTGAACTTATTAATTAAATAAAACAAAAACGAACTGCTCATCAAAACCATAAAAAATGCCGAAATTGTATAAATTATATGAAATTTCACGATTTACGTTCAAAATGTACACATTTAAGAAACATTTTATATGGTCAATACATACAATCAGTCAACAATAATATATCTAGCAATCCAAACAAGTTTTGGAATTTTGTTAATGCAAAAGAGTCTCACTCAATGTTTCCAAATATCATGCACTATAACAACGATCGTAGTACTAATGGTGAAGAGTGCGTTGATCTATTTGCGGATTACTTTTCGACTGTCTATTGTGCTGACAAACCTTCGCATATTCCAACCTACAACTCAAATGTAGCTCATTTTCCATTTACTTTTTCTCGAAGTGAAATATTTGATGCAGTTGCTAAATTGAAAAATTCCAATATTACAGGTCCTGATGGTATACCATAAAGTTTCTTAAGAAACTGTATATATTCCATTACCATACCGCTTCATTTATTATTTGATGCTTCCATGTCTCAGGGTATATATCCGATTTTCTGGAAGTGAAATTATATTACACCGCTTTTTAAATCCGGCAAGAAGGATAACATAACGAATTATCGCAGAATTTCAATACAATCATCTATACCAAAGCTATTGGACGAACTTGTTTCCATTAAATTAAGGTGGGTTTGCAAAAATGTACTTCTTGAAGAGCAGCATGGTTTCTAACCAGGCAAATCAACAGCTACAAATATTTTATCATTTACCACTTACATAATGAATGCTTTTGAATGCAATCAAACCGTGGATGTTATCTTCACAGATTTTTCCAAGGCATTCGATCGTGTAAATCAAGATATTTTAATTGCCAAACTATCAGTATATGGATTTCATAAAAATATCGTGAAACGGTATAATAGTTTTCTAACTAATCGGGCGCAATGTGTAAAAGTGAAGAATTTCTTATCAAAAATAATTTCTGTACTATCCGGTGTACCCCAAGGATCACACTGTGGTCCATTACTATTCTTATTATTTATAAATGACATCTCACAAGTCATAAAATGTTCTTCATTTTTACTATTTGCCGACGATCTTAAGATATATAAACGAATATCAACAATCGATGACTGCGATCTGCTGTAATGCGACCTC
The DNA here is from genome assembly GCA_963082785.1 of Philonthus spinipes. Taxonomy (NCBI): domain Eukaryota; kingdom Metazoa; phylum Arthropoda; class Insecta; order Coleoptera; family Staphylinidae; genus Philonthus; species Philonthus spinipes. Next base: position 25,159,479 of record OY720299.1, on the reverse strand, counting down.
TCTTCAGACCATAAGTGGTGTTGCGATAACTACCTATTCCCCAACATTCAAAAGTGTAAAGCAATTTCGTTTTCCAGAAAATCTATTATTATTAACTTCAAGTACAGCATCAATAATGGTCAACTTGAACAATTGTGTGAAATTAAAGATCGGGGTGTGTTAACTGGATACAAAATTATCTTTTGATAGCCACATAAATTCAATTTGCAACAAAGCATCCAAAATGTTGGGTTACATAAGTAGGATGGCTAAAGATTTGTCAGCTCAATCATTCAAACTTGTTTACTTTGCTTATGTACGCTCTAATATGAAATACGTGTCTTGTGTCTGGTCTCCTCATGGTAATGCTCTGGAGAGAATTCAGAATAAGTTTTTAAGAAATCTTGCGTTTAAGTCTCATTTAGACGTTGGCAGAGTTATATCGGCATTTTGCATTGATACGCTTAAGATACGCAGGATTATCTTGGACTTGTCAATATTTTATAAACTTCTGAATAGCCAAATGCAATGTCCATATTTATTGGCACAAGTTGATTTTTACGTAAACTCGTACTACTCGTCATAGACCACTCTTTCACATTCCCTTGCATAGGTCAAACTACGAATACAATAATACTCTCTCCAGGTGCATGCGAATTTCCAATTCACTATCTTTGGATCCACATTTTGATTTGTTTTCAGAATACCATAAGCAATTTATGTCTAAATTAAAGCATGTAATGTTCTGAATATAACTTTTAGTTAATTATCATTATAAGTTTATTGCAGTAATACCAATTGTATTTCTATTTCTATTTTTATTATAAGTCACTTTTTTGTTCAAGATGCACGTAGCTTTAGTTTTATATATTATTTGTTATTTGTTATTGTAATATTTATGTAATTCTATTTGTAAAATATATTTTTTTTGCCTTTAATAAAGGAATTTAAATTTTTTTTAATAACTCGATTTAAGTTTTTAACTTTTATCAATGATATACTCATTGATAAAAGTTAAAAACCCGTTGCTGTTTTTAACTTTGAGACCCTTGCGGAACACCCAAAAATCCACTTTAATTTCATTAGAAAGATGGTTTTTAATTTTTGCGCATTGAATACGATCGATTAAAAAACATCCTTAATCAATAAAATATTTTAATTATTTATTTATCCTTGCATTAACAACAAATCATCAGCACAATTGTTTTACAAAAATTCTCAAATTTAACGCTGTTTACAATTTTTTTGAAAATATTTAGTATAGAAAACTAAAGATATTATACAATATAAGAACATCTGGTGACAAATATTTTGTAATATTTTGTGATTTATCCCTTGTCAGTGTAGATTTCCATTATAATTTCTTAAAGTTGTTAAAATACCGATTTAAAGTTGCCTACGGATTTTCAGCCAGAGATGTGCCCGGCACCTCCACCATTTCTGAGACGCCGCGTAAATTATATAATTTAAAAGTGATTAACTGTTTATAAAAGTATGAAAATAACCTAATTATGCAATAATTATGACAATTTATATATATCTTAATTAAAAATTATTTTTTCTTTCAATTATTAGCCTCGAATCAAAACTTAGACATATCAGATTCAAGGTCCAAAACGAAGGTGTTTATCATTATTCAGATAGTCGTTATTACTAAAGGTATATTTAATAATTTAAAACAATAAAGTCTAGGGTACGTATTTCGTAACTTTTTAAAACAATTTTTAACTTCCACCCACGGATTCCGTTTAGGGTTACGTTTAATTTTATCTACGTCAAAAACAAAGTTGTCACTGAATTGTTGATAAAGGTTTAAAATAATAAAATCAGGGGTATATGTTCCTGTACCTTTTTAAAATAATTTTAACTCTCAGCTACGGATTTCACATAATGAGATTAAAAATGTTACGGCGGAGAAGCCGGGTAAATCCATGGCTGGTATCCATAGGTAAGTTCACAGTGATGTTAAAAATAATTATTTTAAATAACTGTAAGGAAGTGAACAAAAACCCTTGTTATCATTTTTTATTGTTAATTTTCGCAATGTTTTCATTATTATTTTTCATTAAAAAAATCTATAGTAAATAAATGTTATTACGAGTATTACTAATAAATCATTTAATTTATTTGTTCTGCTAAACGCAATAATTGTTCTCGCCAATTTTTAAATCCTTTATGACCTGAACAATAATAAAAAATACTGTATATGTATTCATGTAAAAATAATTTTCTATGCACTCTATTCGCGCCGTACCCGCGGGCCGCGTGAATATTTAATTTTTATAACTTTATCAGTTTTTGGATTTTTTTGGATTTTTTTAGTGTAATCCGTTATTTACATTTTAACAATTGGAAAAAGGGATACAGGCTGCATTTACGATGGGAGTACCCATCGGTACCCCAATAACTGGGCTGTAAAACTCCATTGTTGAAATTTTCTCAAGAATCTCCAGGATTGTAAACATTATCGCGTCGCGGAGTTTTACAGCCTATCCTGAAGAAATGCAGCTTGGAAATCATCCCAAATGTTACATCAGCCTAGTATGCTATCTTTTCTTTTCTATAACTTTCTTCATATTTTCACCCACACACCCCAAGTCCCTCTTCTTTATCTCATCACTTATCTCTCAATCACAGCACAAGTAAGTTGTCTCCAATTTTCTATCAAGTGAAATTTGCAATATTTTTTTTCAGTCCTTTTCATTCATTTTTCATTCCTTATTTTCTACTGTCATTTTGTAATCAATTCTTTGCCTTTTTCTCAATTTATTTCATCGCCTATTTAATTCATTTGATATTATTAATATTAATTCAATTTATTTTTATATAGTTTATTTGTTTATTTATTAAAGATGCACGTTGTTACAAATAAATTTATATTATTTTAATATTACTTGTCTACGTAATTTTTAAAACCAAATCGTCGCTAGGCGTAAACACACTCCTTGAGAAGGACTAGAGTCAAAACTAGTCGGAGGAAATAAAATAAGTGGTGAAAAAAAAAATGAAATGTATTTTTCAACCCACTTCAAAATTAAAAAATGTTATTGCCAGTATTATTATAAATAACAGAAGAAATTTTAAGCGTCTTGTTAAGCGTCTGCAATGCTGTCATTAATGTTTATTCATTATATTGTTGTATGTTATATATTAAATTGTTTGTTTCTAATTAATTTTATTTTTATTCAACTGTGTTTTTTAATACTTCTGTTTTTCTTTATATATAATCATCTTTATTTCTGAGTTTAACTTCAGAAATATATATATATATATATATATATATATATACAGGGTGAGTTTTTTTCGATGTTCTCTATGGGTATCTCGGAAACTATAAGAGATAGAAAAACGGTTAAATGGGGAAAGAAGTGTAGTTTTATAAGACGAATAAAATGACACTTTCAAATTATTTGAAAAAGTCAAGGGTAACTAGATATTTTGAAAAAAGTAAAATGTGTCAATTTTTTTAAATCAATATATCTCTATTATTATCATAGATAGAAAAAAACTGTAAAGGACAAAGTTGTACAAAATTTTACACAGATTAATAACAAAAAATCAAAAAAAAATTTTCGCCCATATTTTGGGAGATATGACACAAACTTGCCTTTTTTTAAATGGAAACAATAGTTGGCTATGACTTTATTAAAAGGGATATTTTTTTCCCTTTAATCCGATATAACATATGCCATAGTTATTTTTAAAATAAAATAAGTTACAGTCGTTTTTAATTTTACCATACACTAAAAAATAGTTAGCCATGAAAAACAATTGCGGTTGTTTATAGCAACGTAGCAAATCAATATTTAATTTATTATCTTTCTTTAGATTTGTCAAAAGTCAAGCAAATAATTCCGAAATTATCAAAATAATAATAGAAGAAAATTTTAAATATTACATAAGATGCTCAAAAAGTCCACCATTATTATTATGGCATAAAGTACATCTTTTTAAAATCGAATTTATAGATTTTTTTACTTTTCTTCTGTCAATAGAATAAAATGTTTCAAGTACAGCTTGTCTAAGATCCTCCACGGGTTGATATGATTGTTGATACACTTTGTTCTTCACATAACACCACAGAAAAAAGTCTAAAATGGATAGGTCGGGTGATCTAGGTGGCCATAGGATTGGTCCATTTCTTCCCACCCATGAATTAGGAAGACCATCATTTAAATAGTTTCGCACAGCCAACGTGCTATGAGGTGAAGCTCCGTCGTGTTGAAACCACTTCAATCTTGCCCGTACTGATAAATTTAAATCATCGAGCATATCTTCAAATGTTTCTTGAAGAACACGTAGGTAATCATTTCCATTCAATGTGTTATCAAAAATATATGGGCCGAGAATTCTCGATCCGAACACACCGCACCATACATTAAATCCAAATTTAATTTGTGGTCTCGTGAATTCTCCTGACTCCAAACATGTTCATTGTGCCGGTTAAAAATCCCACAATTAGTAAATCGCGTTTCATCTGTCCAAATTATTTTTGTAGGGAACGTATTATCTTGCCTCTTGGCACATGTTTTTGTACCACATACAGAAGACCATTCTCTTATTGGTATCACCGTCATGTAAATTTTGTGAAATTGATACCTTATATGGATGATATTTATGTTTTTTTTCAAAACTCGTACTACAGTCCGTTGAGATATGCTTGCTTCTGTTGCAATTTGTCTGGTCGATGTGGATGGATCTATCATCGCCAATGCTAATACGTTCATTTCCGAAACATCAATAATTTCGTTTTTTTTTTTTCAAGTTTCGGCTTTGTAAAGGATCCGTACTCACCCAAATTGTGGTAAATTCTTCTGAATGTTGGTAAAGATGGCTGCCGACGATCGATATATTTATTATAATATTGTTCTGCAGCATCTGCAGCGTTTTTATTACACTGAATGTAACAAACAAGCATATCACGCTTTTCTTCGTTGGAAAAATTCATTATCACTTTAAAAAACTTACAACACCAAAAAAATACAAAACAAACTTATCGAAACAAACCAAATATGGAAATGAATTAATGTGTGTTTAGAATAAACAACTGCAATTGTTTTACTTTTGTCTTTTTCATGGCTAACTATTTTTTGGTGGATGGTAAAATTAAAAACGACTGTAACTTATTTTATTTGAAAAATAACTATGGCATATGTTATATCGGATTAAAGGGAAAAAAATAGCCCTTTTAATAAAGTCATAGCCAACTATTGTTTCCATTTAAAAAAAGGTAAGTTTGTGTCATATCTCCCAAAATATGGGCGAAAAAAATATTTTGATTTTTTGTTATTAATCTGTGTAAAATTTTGTACAACTTTGTCCTTTACAGTTTTTTTCTATCTATAATAATAATAGAGATATATTGATTTAAAAAAATTGACACATTTTACTTTTTTCAAAATATCTAGTTACCCTTGACTTTTTCAAATATTTTGAAAGTGTCATTTTATTCGTCTTATAAAACTACACTTCTTTCCCTATTTAACCGTTTTTCTATCTCTTATAGTTTCCGAGATCCCCATAGAGAACATCGAAAAAAACTCACCCTGTATATGTATATATATATATATCTGTGTGTGTATATAGAATTTTTACATTTAATATTTACAATCATGGTTGATAAATACATCCGAAAATGACTAACGACCATCGGTCTTTCTGCCTGTTTTTCTTTATTATTTTCTATTTTTTTTTTTTTTAAGAGTTGTAGTTTGTAAAAAAGTTTATTCGTCAATAATGATCTATTATTAATAATAATAATATTTATTAACATATATTATTCATTACTTGTACACGCTGTCTTATTTATATATTTATACAGTATTGTTTGAATTATTTATATTTATTCTGTTAACCCAACAACTCGTAAAACCACTTGGGATAATAATTGATTAATTTATTTGTTAATTTGTATTTTTAGTTATTGTTTATTTATATGTAATAGCCTATTTACTACTTATAGTAAAATATTGTTACAATTTTTGTAAAATGGTGATTTTTTCCGTAAATAAATAAATAAATAAAATAAATAAAGATATGTAGAGCAAAAATATTAAATAAATAATAAAAAATACAAAATCAAATGTATATTTTATATGTGTTAATTGGCTATCAACCAATGGTCTTTCCGCCTATTTATTATTATTACTAAATAATATAATTTATTTGTTCTGTGAAACATAATAATTTAATTATTTGATTTTTTAAAACTTCAATTAAATATTTTTTTCATGGAATATTAATACGCACTTTATTTACGGCGAAATAATTCAATTTCAATAATGAAGGTAAAATTATTAATGTTTTGGGTTAAACGACTCTGCTTGTATAATTTAGAAACGGCGCATGTTTGTCTGAATTTCAAATGAAACTGTTATCAGGAATTAATAATGATAAATATTCAATCGACGTATTGTACCATCACTAAAAAATCAAAGATATTCTCTAACTCAACGTACAATAAAAAAATGTAAGTTTTATTATATTTTATAATAAAAAATTAAGTAATAATAGAATATATTATTAGTTTATTCGGTTACAGTTATTTAAATTAAATCAAATAAAAAAAATGAAAATTATTATTTTACTGAATTACAGTATATATATATATATATATATATATATATATATAAATCTTTATTTCCGATAAATGTGTTAAAATTATATATATATATATATATATATATATATAAATCTTTATTTCCGATAAATGTGTTAAATTACATTACAATGTTTACATTACAATCATAAACCTCTAGTTAAGCCTCAGAAAATGACTATTGACCATCGGTCTTTCTGCCTGTCTTTGTCCAGTTCTTGTCTTTTTATTCAATCGTCATTATTGCTAACGTCACCGTCTTAAGTTCTCTAAATTATTTGAAATGAATTGATGAATTGTTAGTGAAGGATAGGCATATTTGGGATTGATGTTAGAATTACGAGGTATACATAGGTGTTTTATAATAGGAGTTATGTGAGGATCTGTGGCGAATTTTAAGGAGAGAATTTTAAGTCTGTGTTTAATAGTAGGAATTTTGCATGTTTCGTAGAGGGAAGTATTGTGGAGAGGATTATTAGGGTGTCTAATTTTTGTAAGCACTCTAAGGGCTGAGCGTTCACCGACTTCCAAGTTTCTTAGGACATTAGGCCGAGGATTGTTGAATTACAGTAAAATTAAGCAAGGGAAATTTCTGATAATGGTCAATCCCTTTTTCCAAATGCAAAAATTTCGTTTTATATAGAAATATTTAAATAAAGATGATTATTATCACATTTATATTGGAATTCAAGGTCATATTGAAAATCGCAGCAATCATTAACAGTACGGATGATTTTAAATAGTTTAACATCATCGGCAAACATTAAAATATTACAGTTTTCAAAAACTTCATGCAAGTCGTTAATAAAAAGCAAAAATAATATTGGCCCCAAATGTGATCCTTGCGGTATACCTGATGCTAGGTTAGGTTAGGTTAGGTTAGGTTAGGTTAGGTTAGGTTAGGTTAGGTTAGGTTAGGTTAGGTTAGGTTAGGTTAGGTTAGGTTAGGTTAGGTTAGGTTAGGTTAGGTTAGGTTAGGTTAGGTTAGGTTAGGTTAGGTTAGGTTAGGTTAGGTTAGGTTAGGTTAGGTTAGGTTAGGTTAGGTTAGGTTAGGTTAGGTTAGGTTAGGTTAGGTTAGGTTAGGTTAGGTTAGGTTAGGTTAGGTTAGGTTAGGTTAGGTTAGGTTAGGTTAGGTTAGGTTAGGTTAGGTTAGGTTAGGTTAGGTTAGGTTAGGTTAGGTTAGGTTAGGTTAGGTTAGGTTAGGTTAGGTTAGGTTAGGTTAGGTTAGGTTAGGTTAGGTTAGGTTAGGTTAGGTTAGGTTCGAGTGGCAGCAGCCCTAGGACTGCTCACTTAGGCCCATTGTGTACCACAAGTAGAAGATTTTTCCTCTTAAACAACCCACCTGATGCTACATTAATTGGATTTGAAATGAAGTTCTTTATACCCACAAACATCTTTATTTAGACAGCAGAATTACAATTCTTTACAAATGTTTATATTTACAATACATATTGATGGGTTAGTAGTCTGTCATGGGCTATCGACCGGAGGTCTTCCTGCCCTGTCATGAATTTATGGTGATTTGCAAATAAGAACTTTGCTAGCTAGCTGAACTATCATGTAAATGAATTGATGAATTGTAAGAGAAGGGTGTTTATGCTTGGGAGGGATATTAAGGTTGCGAGGGATGCAGAATTTAGTAAAAAGGGAATGATTGTGTGGGTTATTGGAAAATTTTGTGGTAAGAGATAATATACGCTAGGATATGGGAGTGATTTGGGTGGATTCATACAGGAATTCGTTAGAGGGATTATGGAGTGGATTATTAGGATGCGGAAGTTTCGTAAGGGTTCTAAGGGAGGATCTTTCAGCTACCTGGAGATGATATAAGGATGAGGGTATTAAGTGATTAAAGAGGATGGATCCATAATATAAAAGAAAAATTGATTTGTAAATGTGTGTAGCAGTTTTTGTTGATATTCCTTCCTGTATAAGTTAAGGATCTAAAATGAGTGTAAACACTAGCAAATGCTACAACGATATTTTTTGTATTTAATTATCTGATGTAATTGGTTTTCTTTTTCACTTTGTATTATGAATTTATCTTATGTTGGATTTTTCCGCTTGGATAATGAAGCTATTATTATTATATTTATTTTATTTCAATATGTATTTATAAATTTTGTTAAAAATAACTAAAATCAATTAAGAAACTAAGGAAGTATGGCAATTTTGAGTGGCTTCACGTGGTGGTAATACATTTGCTTTTGTTTTTAAACTTGTCATATAGAGGTGTGAAGGTTATATTATTATTATATAAAAATAGTTTTCTGAACACTTTTTGACAATGACGAGAGTCGAAACTCGTCGAAGAAAATAAAATAAGAAGTGAAACCATGGGTCTATGAATATCAGGACGTAGCGTAAGGTTGTTAGAAGGGTGCAATATGCGTGTAAAGTGTTTCGCGTGACTCTGAGATACTCATTTGAAATTATATACCATTTAAAAATATAATATAATAAATTTGGATAAAAAAATAACACACTCGTCGCTAATTGAAATATGTAAATGAGGTTATGTTTCCAAGGTGTAAACAATGCGCTCAAAAGTTACAAATACTACCGCAAAAAGCAGCGCTAGTTTCACATATTTACCCCGTCCCGCATACAATGGCCCAACATTGTAAGTAAATAAGTTTATTTCTTGTTCATACCAAAGGTTTACAATCGTCAATACACAATAATACAGTATTTAAATTAATCAGTAAATATATAAGTAAGTAATTAAATAAATATTAAGTATAAAAAAAATAAATGTTTCATATGAAATCAAATTGTTTGTTCAGCACTCAAAAGTTCCAATTTAAAAATTATTACATATACAATTACACATTCAAAACATTAAATATTATAAACACTAAAAATTATAACCATTAAAATGAAAGTTAAAACCATTAAAATTTAAAAAAAAATATTAAGTATTAGTTAAGTCTAAAAATCTATTTCTAGTAAACTCATCAATGCTGAAAAATGTGTTTGTTTGAAAAATGTGTTTTTTTATTAAATACGTTTTAATACATTTCTTGAATCGTAGATAGGGGAGAGATTTTACATCTTGAGGCAAACAATTATAAAATTTTGGCCCGTAAAAGTTTTCTCCATTCTGAGACTTGGATAATCTTAGTCGATTATTGTAGATATGATCACGGTTCCTCGTGCTGTAATTGTGAACTTCGTCTGTTTTTTTTTTGTATTGATCAACGTTTTTACGAACATATAACAGGCGTTCCAGTTTAAACACTCCAGGTAAAGTAAGGATTGATGAAGAAATCTTTACATTTGTCTCTGTATTCTATGCCCGCTATAATTCGAATGGCTTGTCTTTGTAGTCCAAATATCCGAGCTGCCATGCTACAGAGTCCCCAGGGAAGTATACAATATTGTAATTTAGAGTAAAAATTGGCATGATAAGCAGAAAGTAGTGCATGTTTTGGTAGAGCAGTACTCAGCTGTCTAAGTAGGTATGTGGTCTTGCTGAGTGACTGACTTGACACCTTTTCATGTTCTCTCCAGCTCAATTTTGAGTGAATATTAATGCCTAGAAACCTACAGTGTCCGTGCCCGCTATTGCCAGATCTTAGCGAGAAGGTGAGGCGAACAGTCTTTAAGGTTAGAGTTAAACCATGCTAATACCTGGTCATTTATTAGCTCTCTTTGCTGTACTGTTTAGTGAAATTCATTGCCTCTGTTTATTGATGTCGTATCATCAGCAAACATTACAATTCTGCCGTCTTTAATGTGTGTAGGTAGGTCATTTGTGTATATTAGAAAAAGGAGTGGGTCTAATATTGACCCTTGTGGGACCACATATGGCACTTCGGCAAAGTTAGACGTCTGCCCCTTGAATTTTACACACTGGACTTTATTTTGAAGATATGAAGTCATTAAACGACAACTCCCCGGTCCGAAATTATAGAAGTACAGTTTTCGAAGTAGAACGTCACGAGGGACGCAGCCAAAGGCCTTGCTGTTGTCAAAAAATGAGGCTGATGTATATTGCTCTGCTTCTAGACCATTGATTACTTCCTCAACAAGAACTCGCACCGCATCTCCCGTTGAACGTCCCCTCTGAAAACCATACTGATTGTCATTTAATATCTCATTGTCCTCCAGAAAATTAAGTATTTGATTGAGAAGCACTCTTTCGAAAATCTTTGATATTATTGGCAATAGCGAAACTGGACGATAATTACCAACATCCTCATAAGATCCCTTTTTGTGGAGAGGGATGACACTAGCGATTTTTAAACAGGTAGGAAATATATTCATTCGAATGCAATTATTTATTAATTTGGTTAGCGGGCATAGAATAACATTTTTTATGTATTTAATGGATCCACAAGTCATACCATATATATCTCTCGATTTATTTATTTATTTACGGAAGTCCATTTAGATTTAGAATTATTTAAAGAAGTAATTGTGTCTCTGACTACAACTTCGCTTACCTCTTTAAAAGAGAAGTATGTATTGTAGGTTCTGCGTGAATTCATAAGTGCCAGTAGGCCTATAACTGACTGAGGTTGATTGGCTAATTCAAATGTGTAAACGCGCACAATAGTTACAAATACCACCGCAAGAAACAGCACTAGTATCGCATATTACCCCCGCCCCGCAAGTGGGTACACTCCAGATCCAATTGTCCAGCCTTGAGTGATCCAAATCAATTGTATTTTTTCAACCTATTAATGCGGCTAATTTTGTTCGAAATATAAATTGTTAGGTTTTATTCGCAGTATAATAATTAATATAAACAAAATTAACGACTTCCGTCCATTTACTAAAGTGCACATCCGTGGACTGAAAAAAAACTCGAAAAACCCGACGTCAGCGGATTTCCACATAAAACCAAAAATTCAAACCACACCATTAATGCCCGTTTGCACCGATTTTACTTTAAGGCTTCCTTAGTTAAGGATTCCTTAAAAGTTAAGGAAAGAATAGTAGAGATTGGATTGCACCGCTCATATAAAATCTCCGCTTAGTTAAGGTCTCCTTAGTTGGGGGAAAATCTAGTGGAAAGTTAGTGCCTAACTTCATGTCGTCTATTATTCTCGCTTCCTAACCTTGAAATCATAGAAAAATATTATTAATTTTAGAAAATCACAACTATTTCGGATAACTATTACCGTTATAAGCATTATAGAAATCAAAAGAAACTTTAAATAATATATTTATTTAAGAATGTATACATTTCATCATTTTTTTATAACATTATCGTTCGCTTTCTCTACTTTATTCGTTATCTATAAATTTATAGGTTAGAATCAGCCGTACGTCAACGCTAAGGAAGCCTTAGTGAAGTTAAGCCGCCAACATCGGCGGCTTAAATTTAAGGAGACCTTAGACATCGTGCGCGCGCGGTGCAAACCAAATGACATATGTTAAGGATTACTTAGCACTAAGGAGTACTTAAACAAGGCGGTGCAAACGGGCATAAGTCGATCAACTCCGAGAACCGCGCAAAAAAATCAACGAAACAAAGAACGAGATTCATTGACGTCACAGACGCACAACTAATCGCATTTTTAAAAAAAAGAAAGAACCGAAGAAAGAATGGACTTGTGGCCGCTCATCGAGTCTACCCAGAGGGAGGAAGAAGCCAATTTAAATTTAAGCCTGTGACGCACGAGGAGCCCGACATTACGAGTCGCTGACACGAATTTTCAATGTTAACCAATTTAAATCCTCGGTTTGTTTTCAAAGAGTGTTTGCTCGGGGAATAAATATTTCGCTTTCGACCGGTGGTCTTTGCGAGGTAATTTATGCGCGGTTGCTTATTTTGGAACGTGTTATTATCCTAATTCGATTTTGCTCGTTTTACCACAGGTGCGTGTAATTGAGTTAAGCGTTACGCGTTACTTAAATTACGTGTAATTAGGTTAATTCATGTTATTGGGTTATCTATTTTGTTATATTAATCACCTCTGATTGACGCCTGGATGTATTGCTTTGATGATTAAGAAATTGATTAAATTAATAATATCTAATTTATCATTTATCCTTCGATGTTGAGTGTGTTAGAGTGAAAATTGATTTAACTAATATTTCAAAATGATTAATTTTATATTATATTTGACCCCTAGCGTGGATTATGTAAAAATATCCCACTCTTTATAATTAATTGAAAATTGAGATTCGATATCGTTATAATTCGTATTTATACTTTATAAATACGATATATCGGATGTACCATATACAATCATCGTTATTGTAAAATTTACATCACGTATAATACACTATATTATTTTATCATATTTTTATAAATAAATATTATGGATTAAAAAATACCGGTCTCTATTTGTATAAAAGATAAATTAATAAATGTGTATGTGCATATATGACTTAATTCATGTGGCATCCAACTTAAATATTTCCACACCATTCTTATCTTCCAAATATGGTCCGAAATAGTTTGTTGAGTTGAATTAAGAGTGTTCGTCACGAATTGGCCTTGAAGCTCTCTTATGGGAGTTGTTAACATCTATCCACATTCTTACAGAGTTTATTAAGAGAGATAATGGCATGTGGTTTTTTATACATAATTTTGTGTTATTTGACTAGAAGTTGCATAACCTTACAATTTTATAACAAGTTTCGTTTTTGTTATAAAAAAATATTATGGATCGTTCAATTTCAACTAATTTTCCCAGTTTTATTATAAAATTCGGTGAATATATTGAATGAATGACATTTTTGTTGCTTTAAAACAACACCATTAATAATCGAGCGCGTTCGGATTGTTTATTTTATTTATTTTAGAAAAATTATCCAATTTCTGCGACACACTCCGCGTCGCGCTAAGCGATCATTTCGATATATAGATTTGAATTTAAACATAGGATTTTCATTTTCTGCATTATTTTAGTTTTTATAATTATTAAAATTGTAATTTTAAAAATATTATTAATAATAATTTTACTGATACACATATAGTCGTGTTTGCTTTCATTTTTAGAATTCTGCAAGTATAATTCAAAATTAAACTACATTTTTAGCATAGAAATTGAATTTTAATAATTAATTTTTATTGTTTTTAAATAGAACAATTATTTCTTTTCAATAATTTATTTTTCTTAAGGCAATATGATTTCATATATAATTGTTACTCCCATAAGAGAGCTTCAAGGCCAATTCAAGGCCAATTCTCTTAAGCCTTTCTGGAATCTCCTATGTTGTCAGAAAAGGATTTTGCTTCAGAATTACTTCAATAACATTGACGTCGGTCAAAGATGGTCGCACAGAATGTGGCTTATCACAATGGTCGAAATCACCTGTTTCAAATTTTTATTGTATTATATTTTTTTATGTCATTGTAATATATGACAATTTATATAAATAAATAAATCATAAATAATTGTAACCATAAAGGAAGAAAATAATTAATTTACATTACTTAATTATAATGTAATTGGTTCAATCCGAACCAAATTAATTGAAATTATTATACGAGATAATAATCTGACAATATCGGAATTGCAGAAATGCTTAATTTAGCTTAACTATTTCGGAAATCAGACGGCCTTAAAAGTACCTAGATTAAACGCAAACTTTTGTTTGTTTTCCTGAGTATTGCATAATAATAATTACTTTGCGAGGGGCACGAAAGGTAGTTATACTTCTGAAGTGAAGCAACCACATTTGCAATTTAAAGTCAATATTAACTTCCTCCAGCAATTCTGATAAATGTTCTTGCAAAAACTTTAAATAAGCATCGCCAGTTAAACCACTTAGTATTATAAAGGGCACAATGTTTTTTTTAGTAATCCATTCACAATTCAAGTGCAAACATTTACATTCATGACTGAAAGTTGTTTCGTCGAATAGCGTGTGGGGTTTTCCATTGCCCAAAAAAGCGTATTGTGAAAATTGTACATCCAGATTTTTTATAGCAACAGGATTCTATAGACTTCATGTAATTATTGGTACTACCTTTCTTCTTGTATGTTGAATCCGACATTTAAATAACCATTTTTCATGTATCCATCATCACCTTTGATTTGAAGCTGCAGCAAGATATTGAGACTTTGTTGATATAGTTTCATTATTCCTTCTTCGGTTGTACCTGATCCTGGTGTAAAAGCTACTCGCAAAACGCTATTCGAATATGAAAATCCCTTTGATGTAAAGCTTGTACACGTTGCAAGTGAAAGGGTGTAATAATACATGCCAATCTGTTGATTTTAATATGCCAAATTGTAATGCTCGGATGTACTAAAAGATGGTTGCTCCTCGACAAGGTTTAACACATCCTCATCAAGATTTAAAATGCGTCTAGGCCTGAGAGCTTCCCCGTAATTTCTGTTGTAAATTGCAAATTTGTCTGAAACGTTTTTAGATCGTTCATAAAACTTTTATGTATAAAGTCGAGCTGCAGCTACTAAATTCTGGCGTAAGTTAAAACTGTTTACGAACTTAATCGATTTATTTTAATGATAAAAAATGCCAATAAAATAATTAAACAAACTAACATTTATTTAACTATTGATCTTAAATATACATACAAATATGAAAACAACAATAATAAAAAGCAATGATAAAAATTGAGAAACAAGATAATGAAAATGAATTGAATGATTATTTGTTACCGTCTTAATTTACCGTTTTAATTTTTATTGGAGTGATATTTACTCCAATAAAAATTAAAAACCCATCCCTTATCGTGTTTTTTTTCTTTTATTCGTTGTAGGTATAAGCAAGCCGCACAGCAGTTGTTAGAATTAGTTGTTATTGATAATGAGTACTTAGCACTTGAAATATATATCTAAACATTAGAAAATAAAGTGTGAAGAAACGATACAATAGTGTAAATTATTCATGAATATATCATCAAACTCGAAAATGTATATCGAAATGAATGATTGATTACTTGAAAGTTTCACAAATATTAAAATATTTTAACTTACTCGAGTCGTAGGCGAGATCAAAGAACTGATGGAGGAATTTAGATTTTTTTTTTTTTTCAGGAGGATAGTAAATTGGTGGGGGAGGTTTTGTGAAGGTAAATGAACAAGGTGTGAACATCTGGTTTCAACAGGTGAAACTTCGAATATCCAGATTTGGAACCATATATACAATTTTACGATACTTTAAAGGAATTCTGATACCGATGGTATATCTGGGATCGCGCTTTGTTAGGCACGTTCGCGTAGTTTCTTTTGTACGCCGAGCAAAATTATAAAAAAAGGGCCGATTTCCCATTTATGGAGGGTTCGTCCTCACTCGATCGTAAAATCGCCGTTCGGTTAAAAACAAAAATAAAATACAAATATAAAAAAATAATTAAAAAAAAAATCCGATGAAATTCAAAGGAAAGAATTTCTAAACTGTTGGAGAAATATTGAAGTAAATAATGAAAATATACACAATGATAATATTAATAATAATAATAAATAATAATAATATCTTTATTGTTCAACAGGTTAACCTAATTACAGAACAAATCAAATTAGAATATAAATTCATACAAACAAACAAATATATATGTACAGAAAGATTTTTTTATAAGTATACATTAGGGAAAGTGTATACCTGCAAAAAACGCGAGCCAACCGCATTGAATAATTAATGTGTGTATGTTAAGTTGACTATTTGGCATATATGTGTTCAGTTGCGTGTTATAGGCAACTAAACACACATATATTAATGCATTTGACTCGCGTATTTTGCAGGTATACATAGGGGAAATGTATACTGATAAAAAAGTTCTCTGTATAAAAATACAACAGAGAATAACATTTCCATAAGTTCTGAGTTAGTGAAGTTCGGTACCAGATTTTTTTCTTTTACAAATAAAAGAAGCTCTAATTCGACAACTACTGACAGATACAATTCAAAGGAAATTCCATAATTTTATCACTTCGCCAGTCTCGACATAATGAATTCGTTATCTCCGCCAATAAAAAAAAACTTTTATAAAATGAAAAAAAATATTCGTTCCTTACTTCACTTTTTATTTATAATAGCTAAAGTACATTTCGAGTGTCATGTACTCATTATGAATAACGGATTTGTGATTACTATTGGTAATGACTACATAAAAATAAAAAGGAATTATTATTTTCATTTTATCAGACATTTCACATAACTCATAAAGTAAACCTGACATAAAAAAACTTTTACTACACTTTTTTTTAATCCATCACCACACATCAAAAACAATAATTCCTCGCTATTAGTTAAGAATCACCATATATTAGTCTATCTGGACTATTGATAGGTCTTTCTGACCTCTATACAAACATCTTTATTCAGACAATATGACAACAAAAATTTACAAAATTTATTATAACAAATGTGTAATTGTGTTAGTAATCCGTCATGGGATATCGACCATCTGCCCTTCTGTCCTCTGTTGACACTTATTTAAATTAATCTTCACTTTGCAAATAATGTATGTCGTAATATAGTTAATATTATTATTAAACCTACGTTTGTCCTACCAAAAATGAATGTCAAACAACAAATATTTTGTTTATATAATACAAGCCGCTTGTTTTCTTTTTTAGTAATAAAAATTATCTCTTATTAATTTATTATATAATATGATGCTTTGCGAGAACAACATTTTTAATAGAAAAAAAGTATTTATCCACTTGATATCAATTTTGTATATCGATGGTAAATTAAAGGTAACATTTTTAATAGAAAAAAATGTATTTATCTACTTGATATCAATTTTTCAATTTTGTAAATCGACGGTAAATTAAACATTTCGGTGGATAAAGCGCGTGATTATTTATAAAATGTTTTTAAATATCTTTTGATTACTTTTGATTGAATAAACTGAGCTGTTTTGATTTTTTTATTCATCGATTTAATTGTTAAATTAGTTATTTTAGAAATGACTATTAGTCAGTTATCGAAAATCTAGATGTTGGTTGTTAAAGATAAACAAACAAAAAATACAATTTACAAACAAATCATGGCTATACAACAAAAATATTTTAAAATAAGAGATAGTTATGCATCATGATAACAAGATTTGTTTAAACTTTTTCTTAAAAGAGCTCACATTTAACGTTGCAATATTTTTTATATAGAATTATATATTTTGTATATACAAAATATATAATATAGCATATGCTATAAGTATAACTTCTTAAAAAAAACATTAATCGATGTGATAATAAATTAATAAAAAGCACTAATATCAAAATAAATAGAAAAGAGTATTATTCATTCACTTGGTCACAGTTATTTAAATATATTAAATAAAAATGATTTGAAAATAATTAATAAATTATTTCCACATTTAGCTCTGTGACTTTTGATTCAACGTCCGACTTGGGTATTTGCACGGGAAGTAGTTGTTTTAATGTGCATTTGTTTAACGTACTTACGCAACGTAATTCATAAGTCACAAAGCTAAATGTGGAAATAATTTATTAATTATTTTCAAATCATTTTTATTTTATTTAAGCACTAATATCCTTCCTTCACACTTTTGTGTAATAATAAATGTCTAAATCTAAGATTCAAATTATCTGTACGAAACTTATTTTTTGTATATAATACAGTATAATATACAGTGCGTTCACAATGAAACATATCAGAATGTTCTGTAATAAAGTGTATGTAATTCTATAATAAAATGTGTGAAATTAAAACAATTCGTTTAAGTTTATTTCAATTAATATTTATTACTTGTTGTAATAAAAAAACATATATATAAACATTCTATTTTAAAAACATTGTTTACTATAGATAAACCCGAGCTAATTAAAAGCGCACTGATAAAGAAAAATCTACATACCATTTAATTAAAAGTAAAGTGTCCTTTAAAATAACGTACTTTATTTAAAACACAACCCAACTGTTTCCGTTCACATATAATAATCCTACGAACCAAACTCAATCCCTACATTCGTCCTTTCGAACGTAAACAATACCCGTGAAGCATTCAAGCGGAGAAAGTGAACGCGCGCGAAGCGAGTGAGCGTTCTTCGCGAGGAAGACCGAGCGCAGACTAAAGTGATTAACCGATATTTCACAGCAGTCGCTATGAGAGTGCGCGTGCGCGCGCGACTTAAGTTTTACGATTTTTTTTCTTTTAGGGAGATGTGTACTTGAGTGGCGGAATGAATGGATGGAATTGAAGTTTTTTTTTGGTTCAGTACGCGTGTGGGGGGATTTAATTTATTCGCGTGCTCCAGTTAATCGGTCTTGATTTCTTTTAATTATTCTCCGGCAAAAAAAATATGTTAATCGTTTGTTTAATGGGTTAATTAAAGATAAGAACGATGTAATTTGGGAGAAAATAAGGAGTTTCGTTAATTAATTCATATCTGCTAATTGTTAATGGTGCTTTAAATTAATGCACTTGCGGGAATTAAGATATTTTCAATCAATAATAAGTACGCGTTTTTTTTTTGTGAATTATATGACATAAACAAGTTAATAAATTGAGATCAGTTACATAATTTTAATTACATGGAATTTCTTTCTTTCTTAATATTATCCTCTTTTACCCGTATTGGGTGTCGAGGTACATAGAATTTAAATTCCGTAAATAAAAATATTACAATATTAAATAATGTCAACTTAAAAAAAAACTTGTTAAAAAGAACATATATTATTATTAGTTTAAATAAAAACACAGTTTAGCAATCTAAATTACACTTTTTTTTTCAAATCAGTTTTATTTAATTTATTTAATAATATTGTATGTATATTGTAAATAATGTTAGTTCGGAATAAAGATTTCTATATATATATATATATAGTGCGTTCACAATGAAAGGAAAAAGGTATAATTTTAGATGAAAAATAATAAAACTACGTTTTCAACTATTTATTCTCATTCATAATCTTTTGATACAGAAAAAACATTAGACACACAAATAAACTTACTAAAAATATGAAATTTATATATATTATTTATATTTATACATATATAATATTTATATATATAATCTATTTTGAACTAGTACACTTCAATAATCAATATATTTTATACTTCTTCATTATTTTTTTCTTCTTCTTCTCTCATCATCATCATAATATATTTCCATCAAAGAACGAACGGCAGTGTTTCAGTGTAACGGTATACAAGCCCAAAAAATATACATATATAAAATATAAATCGGAAAAAATTGGACAATATTTTGAGCATATCTCTGTTTCACACCATCCGACTCACTCGCACTCCACAGTCGAAACGCTACGGACACTTAAACGGAAAGAACACACGGAATTCCGCGTGGGATTTAAAAGTTCTAATAAAGAATATATGTTTAATATATAGAGATAAGTAATATGAAAGAATGTGAAGAAAATTAAAAAAAAAAAAACACGTAAATTATTTTTTTTATTCGAGTTTGATTATATACATGTATGGTTTTTCTATTTATTTATTTATTTTTTTGTAATATTAATAATTCTATAACAGTACTTATATTTGTATATTTATATAATATTTATATTTTTTTTAATCGAAGGGGGTTTATACAAAGAAAAGTCGCTTGCTTATTGTAGAGATCTAAGTTTTGATTTTAGTTACGGTTTCAAAATGCGTGTTAATTCAAATTAATTAACACCCTTTATTTAATCATAATAAATTAAAGACGACGCAAGCGCAACCTTAAAATAATTTTATACACAATTAATGATAACTTATTATTAGAAAAACACACGTTTTTGAGTTTGTGAAACTCAAAATCGTGTGTTTTTCTCATAATAAGTTATGGAGTTTCATCAAGTAACAGCCACAATCTTAGAATAATTGTTGTCAAAATTGTGTTTTATTTATTATGTTATTATGTTTATTATAGTTTTACACATTTTTTAAATAGACTTACATATACATATCGATTTATAAACCTCGGTTGAATCTTACGCAAAGCATATCAAATTAGAAAACGAAGTTTCTACTTCCAGTGTAAGATTATAATAAAAATTCATTTAAATTCATTTTGAACTTTATAATTCGATATAAATAGAAAAGAGTTTTCATTCTCTTGGTCACAGTTATTTAAATAAATTAAATAAAATTGATTTGAAAATAATTAATAAATTATTTCCACTACTTACGTAACGTAAGTCAATAGTCACAGAGCTGAATGTGGAAATAATTTATTAATTATTTTCAAATCATTTTTATTTCATTTATTTATAATTCGAATTTAAAATTGCCATTATTTAGCAATTTTATAATTGGAATGATTTATTACACCCAACACCTGAAAGGGTGCAATTGGAATATTATATATATATATATATATATTGATTTATTGATGATGAAAATATCATTTATTCAATGAAATCTATAATTTTCTAATTTCTATATATTTTTTTAAGAATTATTCATTCTTATAAATATACATTCCAAAATTCTTCCGTCAAATATAATGCCTGAATAATTGAATTGTTTGATTATTTCATTATTTTATTTATGACATTATCTCCTCTGCAATTTATTGTTAAAAAAAATTCTACGTTTTTTTTTTAAAATATTATTTACAGAAATTACAAAATGGAGATTTCGAATAAGAACATTCGAAAACCCATTTTGTATTTTCTATAAATATTAAGTTTGAAATATCCATTTTGTAATCAATTCAATCCATTGAAAATAGCCATTCCACTCTCTTCTGCAAATTTTGTAACAAATGTGATTAATTTATTTGAGTATCTGTTATACAGTTTAAAGTTTAAAAAATAAATTTTCAATTATTGTAGACATTAAGTATGTCTAGAAATAGAATAGAATATCTGTTTTACAGTTTAATGTTTAAGAAATACATTTTGCAATTTTTGTAGACATTAAGTATGTCTAAAAATACATTTCGCAATTTTTGTAGACATTAAGTATGTCTACAAAAATTAAGTATTTCTACAAAAATTGCAACATATTTTGCAATTTTTGTAGACATACTTAATGTCTACAAAAATTGCGAAATGTATTTTTAGATACACTTAATGTCTACAAAAATAGCAAAATGTATTTTTTAAACTTTAAACTGTAAAACAGATATTCTATTCTATGCAATCAATTCATACTTGAAAATATCCATTCTACATTTTTGTAATTCTTTCTTACGTTATTACGTAGAGAATGTCACGAATAAATAACGTAAGAAAAAAATACAAAAATGTAGAATGGAAAAATTACAAAATTGCAGAAAAGAGAATGCCACGAGCATTCTCTTTTCTGCAATTTTGTATTTGTTGAATAAAATTTCTGTTTCACAGTTAAGAGTTTTAAAACTCCATTTTGCAGTTTACGTAAACATGAAATATACATTCTCCAATCAATTCAAAGCTGATTTTACAATTTTGTGATTATTTCTCACGCATTCTCTTTTCTGCAAATTTGTAATTTTTCCATTCTACATTTTTGTATTTTTTTCTTACGTTATTTATTCGTGACATTCTCTTTTCTGCAATTTTGTATTTCTTGAATGGAATTTCTGTTTTATAGTTAAGAGTTTTAAAACTCCATTTTGCAGTTTACCTAAACATGAAATAGACATTTTCTGTTGAATTCAAAGCTGATTTTACAATTTTGTAATTATTTCTCATGCATTCGCTCTTTTCCGATTTTGTAATTTTTATAATTTATTGGAGTATCTGTTTTCCAGTTTAAGGTTTGAAAAATGTATTTTTTAATTTCACAGTAAATACAAAATACCCGAGTTCAGCTAGCATAGATTTTTTCTTTATATTTATCATAAATTCACGACAGGGCAGAAAGACCTCTGGTCGATAGTCCAGATAGACTAACACCTATACATGTAATTATTTATATTGTTATATTATTGAAAATATCTATAGTCTGAAAAAGAGATATATATATATATATATCTCATATATTGTTTATTTTATTTTTTATATTGTTATATTATTGAAAATATCTATAGTCTGAAAAAGATATATATATATATATATATATATATGAGATATATATATATATATATCTCTTTTTCAGACTATAGATATTTTCAATAATATAACAATATAAATAATTACATGTATAGGTGTTAGTCTATCTGGACTATCGACCATCCTGTAACTAATTCAAAGCTGAAAATATCCATTCTATTATTTTGTAATTATTTCTCTCTTTTGCAATTTTCCAACAACTTCTGTGATTAATTGATTAGAATATGTATTTTACAGTTTAAAGTTTGAAAAATACATTTTTCAATTTTTGTAGACATTAAGTATAAAATGCCCATTCTGTAATCAATTCATACTTGAAAACACCCATTCTACAATTTTGTAATTATTTCTTACGCAAATTATTCGCAGCGATCTCTCTTCTGCAATTATTTATTTTAATGGTATATTTTAATCGATTAAAATATTTAATAAAATCAATTGTTAAATATTACTACATTATAATTATGAAATTTAAGTGTACAGCACTGAAATATAATTTAAATTAAACAAATATTAGTGGACTAGCAACATCTCTGATGGGATTTGAACCAAAGTACCGCGATTTCTAGCCGGGGACATGGGTTCAAATCCCATCAGAGATTCTTTTCCATTTATACAAGATATGTTCAAAAATAAGGTGACTTTATTTTTATGAAAAAAATATGTATTTATTCATCAATATTTATATTGTCCTCTTTAAAGTAATCCCCCTCAGATACACTACAGTTGTGCGAATGCTTTTCCCAGCACTTTTTGGTATAACCTTGAGCTCCTCTACCGATGAAGATTTTATTTCATCAATCGTTGCAAATCTCCGCCATTTCGTAGGTCTTTTAAGAGATGGAAACAGGAAAAAGTCGCGTGAGGCAAATCCGGCATAATCGTCGTGTGTCCATGGATTGAGTGCATAAGGTATAAATGACTGATAATAATGACTAATAATTAATTTGACTGTGTGTTGTTGAATTAATTTAATTTAACATCTTTACATTATGTAAGGCAGAACTGTGCTGACGAGGGATAGATCCCGAAACGCGCGTCTGCAGACGGCTTTATATTCGGTAGCGTTGTTTTCTGTTTTTTTGCATTAATTTTTTCTCGGATTAAAAAATTATGCAATATTTTAATGATATGCAGCCGCAGGTGTACATTATGTAATTCAATGTCCGGCGTGGGTATTTGCCCGGGAAGTAGTTGTTTAAATGTGCATTTATTTAACGCAGATGTCACAGAGCTAAATGTGAGAATAATTTATTAATTATTTTCAAATAATTTTTATTTAATTTATTAAATATCTGTGACCAAGTGAGTGAATACTCTTTTCTATTATATTTATGTAAATGACACTTTTTAGAGTTGAATCTTCATATTCGGAGGATCGCTCCTGCTCTAAACAAGAACGTATCATTTCTAATTTCATTACTGGATAGATCTGTATAACATTCGGCTTATCCAATTCACTGAATACTTGGCTTCGATGGTTTGAGGTTAATACAGTAGTGCGGTCATATGCGCTCAATCAGTGGACACTATATATATATATGGATGTTTTTTAACTTAATGTTACTATTTTCTTTCAATTGTAATTTATTAATTTAGTAACTATAATTATGTATTATTTTTAATTTATTATTACTCTGTAATTGGGTCTCTTCCTGTTGTATATTAAAGAATATTATTATTATTAAAGATTATGCATATATGAAAGAAATGTTTTCATTTTGCATTTTCTAAAATAAATATAACTATTCTAAGCAGCCTACTGAATATACAGCCAGAATATCGGAATGGAGAGGACTCCTAGATGCATACGTATATCTTGGAGTGCCTTGGAGCACTCGTCTTGCGCACTACTCTAACGGAAGCGAGTTAAATTGTAACAATTATTTTTGCATGTAGTTATAATAATAAATATTCAAATTTTTTATTAAAAATTAAAGACCATTCATTAATAATGGTCTCCACGCGAAAGAATGCATTCGCCTATGAACAATCGTGATGGAAACAATATTTCTTTACCTAATTTGGAATTTTATATATTTAACATCTTTATTGACAAATAACGTTACATTTTACAATGTGTAGTATGTGTGTTTACAATATTTATAGAATTATTTCAATTTGTCATGTAATTGTCATTGTCAAATGGCTATCGACCCGGGGTCTTTCTGCCTTTTGGAATTTTATTTTCATTTAAATAATACTTTATTTTCATTTAAATAAAGAGAATGTATTCACACTTTATTTAAATAAAAATAAAGTATTATTTAAATGAAAATAAAATTGCAAATTAAGTAAAGAAATGGTGTTTCCATCACGATTGTTCGTAGGCGAATGCATTCTCTCGCGTGGAGACCAAAACATATTAATTAACTGATTTTAAACAGTAAGAATCCAATCATTTTGTCAAAAAAAAAATCGTATTATTTTCAAGTAAGCATTTTTTCATTTATAAATAATGTTCAGAACTAACAACTACGGAAGCAAGGTCATTATTTTAAAACAAAACTCGGTTAAAGGTGCGTAAGAATTGAATTGCAGTGGGCGAAAGGATACAATTAAGTTCCATTCATTATTTTCAGAAGACTCCGAGATTTCAATTACCCTATTCCGACATTATATATATATATATAATATAATATATATATATATACAAAAATATTAGTGATGGGCAAGATCGATAATTTCAAAGATCGATCAATCCATGATCGATCAGTTGGAGTATCGAGCTGATCAAAAAGATCGAGCCGATTGAGTTGATTAGAAAACACCAAAAACAATCGTACTTAAAAATCGCTCTCTTAGAAAACTACGCCGTGAAACGTATAAATAAAATTACAACCCCTCTCAAAAGTCATCCCTGCAAATTGTGTCCTTTAAATCAACCAAGCGGAAAACAATTTATTGCAGGTGTATTTAGTAAATAAATGGCTATTATAAAAAGATCGAACTGCTCGAGCCGATCAAAAAGATCGAGCAGTCGATCTTTTTTGATCGATCCTGCCCATCACTAAAAATATATATATATATATATACATATAATATTATCGAAAAAACACTTTATACCCGTGAAGGTGTAGTGCCTGTATATTTAGTAGGCATTGTTCAACGTATAATATTTATAATTTGAAAATATCTATAATTGCATTTGTATGTTAATTATTATTAAAAATTATTATTAATAAAAAAACAATAATGCATGAAAACATATATAATTTCATGCATTGTTGTTTTTTATTGTTCAAATTTCCTGCAATTGCATGTATGTTTGTTGGGAAATACATAATATTATTATATTATATTATATTATATTATATTATATTATATTATATTATATTATATTATATTATATTATATTATATTATATTATATTATATTATATTATATTATATTATATTATATTATATTATATTATATTATATTATATTATATTATATTATATTATTATTATAACATAATAATATTTAATTCCTTTCTTTACTTTTTTTATTTTTTACCACTAAATGTACATTTCGAGCACAACGTGCTTTTTATCAATAGTTTTTTATGTAAAATTAACAAATAAATAAAAAAATATACATATAAAACAAAATCAAATATTCAAATGTGATGTGTTATAAAAAAATCAGATAAAGGTTTGAATTAAATCAATTAATTTTAATAAATTGTTATTAAACAGAGTTAAGTCATAATTCAAAAGTTTACTAGAATTTTCGTACATCTCAATTGCTTCAAACATATTTAGTTTTAGAGATTTTGACATTTTTAAAATTTTTAAATTGTTTAACGAAAATTTATGTCCAAATGTTATTATGTGGTTAGCAATTGCGGATTTTTCCCTGTTGTTCATTTTTGAATAATATATGTGTTCTTTGTATCTTGTTTATACATTGGACAAACAAAAAGAAACTTAAATCTTTTTGTTTGATCAATGTATAATTTCTCACAATTACATGAATTATTCCATGAAAAAATAATAAAAAAATATATTTTAATCTTGCCTTTTCTTGCAAGCTCCCATAAAACGCAATCAACTAACTTTTGTATAAAACCCCTTCCTTATTATTTCCTCTTTTTTTTTCTACTTCTCCTTCACCCCCTTCTTCCTCATTCAACACATAGGTTATTTTTGTTTTGTTTACGAGAGACAGACAAAACTTTACATACATTATAGTTGAGTATTTTTTTATTTGAATCGTTTCCATATGTTTGCATATTTTTTTTCTTCATTATATTTTATTTATAATTATTACTTTTATTTTTAATATCCACGGACTTAAAAACTAGGTTTTACACGGTATAATGGAATCACATTTTTCATCAAAAATTTACGGTACAGTGTCTTCTAAAATAAAACTCCAATTAAGAAAAAAATAAATGTGTATACGTGTTTTGAAAATTATTTACTTTAAAATTTGTTTTTGTTCTTTATTCATTTAATAATATTATTTTTTCCTTAGGTATATGGTCCACATTGATTTCAGACAGTACATTTTTTTTATTTGTTTACATTGAGTATTATTACGTGTTTTTTTTGTGTGTTTTATTTTGTATAATTTGTTAATTATCATTAAGTTTTAAATTTAAATAGCGATCCCTACTAAAAAACGTTTATTCATTTTTTATAAAAGTAGAAATTGGAGGAGGATTATGAGTTGATTTGTATATTTTTTTTACTTTAAGTGTGTGTGTGTGTGTGTTGTTTTGTACAATGTGGAATGAATGATCGAGTGGATTAAATACGGCAACATTAAAAGCGATTTATAAATTAATTATAAATAGTCAATAAGCCTTTTTTACCACTCGAAACTGTTCTACAACTGCGTTTCTTTTTTATTATTCACAATTTTTTTATGTTCATTTGTAAGATTTGTGTGAAACTAACGTTATTTATTTTTTTATATAGAATTAACATGTAATTTAAAATTTGTTAATTTTTAAGGCTTTTACTTTATTATACATCGCAATTCATTAAAGAATCAACACTATTATTTTTATTTTCAACCAGCATTAATCTAGCGTATGGATAACTACTGATGGCCATTTCGGTTTTTCTAACCTCATCAGACTAGTGTGTTCCATGTGCAATGCCTTGATAAAGGTGGATGAACGGATCTTGGGATGCTGTTAAATATCTGATATGAATCATAATAAATGGAAGACGACGCAAACGCCATCTTTTACCTAATTCATTGATTTCACATAAAATTCGGCAAAAAATCTTGATGAAGGCGGTTGAACGGATCTTGTGTTGCGATTAAATACCCGATATTAATTAATCATAATAAATGTAAGACAACGCAAGCGCCATCTTTTGCCTAATTCGTTTATGATACCTCATGAAATTAGGCAAAAAATCTTGATAAAGGCGGTTGAACGGATCTTGTGATGCAGTTAAAATTCCTGATATGAATGATAATAATTGAAAGACGACGCAAGCGCCATCTTTTGCCTAATTTGTTAACGATACCACATGCATTTAGGCAAATGATAAAGGCGGTTGAACGGATTTTGTGTTGCGGTTAAATACCCGATATGAATCATAATAAATGAAAGACGACGCAAGCGACATCTTTTGCATAATCCATTGACCATGCCACATGTAATTAGGCAAAAGATCTTAACGTAGGCTGTTGAAAGAATTTGTGTTGCTATGATATGAATCATAATAAATGAAATACGACGCAAGCGCCATCTTTTGCCTCATTTCTAATAGCATCGTTAATGATTCAAGTCTACGAGGTAGACAACAGAGAATCGCTGTTTCGTCGAACTTATCTTGTTTATGAGAACAGGATACGTGGAAATTGAATCAACGATGGCACTTGAAATTAGGCAAAAGGTGACGCTTGCATCGTCTTTGATTTATTATGACTGTTCAATTTATTTAATACAAGTTATAATATTCCTTCTAAAAAATAAAACAATAAAAATATTTTTAATTTGTTTCTCGTTAATCATTTGGTTTTCTAAAATATATATTGTTTGAAATAGTATTAGAATCTGTAATATTTTGTTTTTGAAGAAAATAAAGAATATTATTATAATTATTATTAGCTTTACTCAAATTTACTTCAATAACTAAATTTTTATATTATAGGTTTTTGGGACTAAATCATTTAAATTAAAAAAAAAATAATACAATAAAAACTCCCTAATAATATGGTATTGCTGTATTTGTCTTCCAATCACCTTTCCAAAAATCTATAAATATACAGGGTGTCCCATTTGAAATTCTGAAATTGATGTAATTTTCTCGGAAATGGAGAAACTGAAATGAAATCTATGTATAGAAAAAGGGGCATCATTCCAAACCATTTAAAGTCACCAAATTTCATTTTCATACTAATAACCGTTTTCGAGATACCGGCTGTCCACCTAGCGGAACACCCTGTATATAGATTTTTGATTAATTAATCCCAAAAACCTACAAAATAAAAATTCAGTTATTGAAATAAATTTGAGAAGAAGAAATATATTTGAGGTGTTGCGAATCGCATTTGATGAATAGTGAAACACCTTTGAAAAAATCTGTTTTAATTAAGTTAATAAAATAATTGATATAGAAGTATTAGAAAATTGTTTTTTTTTATATCTAAAAAACCTATCTGTTTTTTTTTTAATTATTTCAAGCTTACGTATCACGATTCAATTATTATTAACATTTGAGCAACTTATTAGTTACAGTCTTTAATGGTTTGTAAAAATTTAAATTTATTTGTAAAATACGTTACAAAAAGACAATTTAATTATCTTTATTTTTTTTAATACAATCATTAATGGCTTGCAAGTATTTCAATTTAATTGCAAAATACGTTGCAACCAAAATAATTTATTTATTTTCAAAATCTTTTTATTTAATGTAAAAACAATTTAATTGTCTTTATTTTATTATTTTTTTATAAGAATGAAATTTAGATTGAGCAATTTTGAGCAAGTTTTAATTAAAATTTCTCATTATCGTTTTCTAAAACGGTATAATATATTTTTGTATAAAACATTCAGTTGGTTCGTTTTACTGAATATTTCCATTATTGATACGAAAGACTGAAATAATGAACATCGCTAATTGTGTTGATAATATCATCATGCCACCATATTTTAAGTGGTTCAACTAAATTAATGAACTTCCGTTGTTGTTATGTTTGCATTTTGAACATGCGTCAATTATAAATTGGAAAAATAGAACTGAATTGTATTGAAACCAGTCCAAGCAAGTTTTTATTAAGTTGTTTAGGTGGTTGCTATTGTTGTGATTGAATTTTTAACGTATTAATGCATGTTAAAATGCAAACACAACAATAACACTTAGGTACTGAACAACAGATGGCGCTTTGTTAAATAAACCACGTGGTTTCAACTAAGTTAAATTGGAATTATTTAACAAAGCGCCATCTGTTGGTGGTAACAGATGGCACTTAGTTCAATTATTCCAACTATGGAATTCTAAATGAAACGATATTGTGACATCGAATCGGAGTTCTCTCTCTATCAACCGCTATTTGGAAACGCTCTATCTTCGTTTTCAGTCGTTATCTACATGATCGAGTAAACTAGAATCCGGCCTCAATTTATGTTGAAACTATTTGAAACCTCGTAGATATTGGGCAACAGATGACGCTTATTTCAATTATTCCAATATATATTGGAACTAGTTGAAACCACGCAGATATTAGGAAACAGATGGTGCTTAATTCAACTATTCAAATTTATGTTGAAACTAGTTGAAATCAGTTTTTATAAGGTTAACTATCTAAATAACATAATATCTCAGATTTTTTTTTACAAAATTGAAAATCGAGGAAAGTTTGACCACCGATTTTGTGACCCTCAGGTTTATGAAATCTGTAAAATTGAAATTACGTTTTTTTTTCGGCTTTTTAAAAAAATTATTGACATTTTTAAAAATGCATAACTCGAATTTGCATAAACCGATTTTCGATTTATTTGTTTTAATTAATTAATATAAACTAGTTTCAGCTAGTTTCAATATAAATTGGAATAATTGAACTAAGTGGCAGAAAGGCTGTTGGGCGATAGCCGATTGTCGGTAAATAAAATAATAATATTTATATTTCACAAATATACGCATAATGTACAGACAATAAAGATTCTTTATATATATATATATATATATATATAAATATATAAAATATATAATATACATATATATATATATATATATATTCAACTAAGCGCCATCTATTGCCCATTCTTTCCTGTTTTAATTTGTTTCAGTTATCAGTCTATGACAATTTAACGTTTCAGGACGTCTTTCGAAGGTGTCGAGCCCTTAATTATTTAGTAATTAAGCCTTATTTTGTTTTTCATTAAAAAAAATAATCCGTTAGTTTCTCACAAAAAAAAACGAACTCCTATATCTTCATCATTTCTTTCTTCTTCAATTTCAACTCGCGTGTACACACATTTTAACAACCATGAAAAGTAAACGAATGTTTAACAACAACGAAAAACTAAAAAAAGAAACGTGACGTAAAAATTAAGTACATCCATTTTAAGTTTCGCTACTTTGAATATTTGAACACTCATAATTATGGATAGTTATTATCTATACGTGCCCTCCGGAAAGGGTAGCAATGTACAACTCCTTGAATCTACGAACGTGTGCGTTGACTTCAATGACGCTGAAGATATGTGGAAAGAAAAAAAGAAACGAAAAAATTAAGTACTCCGAGCTAAACAGAACCGACGTCAGACTCATATTTTGATTGTTTCTTTGGGTAATCACTGAATGAACGCGTTCCCCCGCTGCTTTTTGAATTTAATCAAAAATCAACCGAGCGCGCGCGATTAAATAATGTTGGAAATTGCATATATTTTTTTTGTATATTTTATTTTTCGTTTGCAGGGTTGGTTCACTCCAGGCGGGCTTTGTAGCTCGTCTTCCAGATTTCCGCTAATGTCACCGCCGAGTGGAACCTGTGGAAGATGCAGAGTGGTAGCGTGAGGCGCTGGATGAACGCCCAGGCTAAAAATCCGTAGAATTCCAGCTGGATCGGGTTGGCCTCGACTTTTTGGGCTTCGAAGGTGTAGATGATCCACATGGTTATGTTGCAAATGAGGAGGAAAGTTACGATCTGGCGGCCCGGCTTGGAACGGTCGTGCTCGGGGAGGTGGACGCGACGGCGAGAGACGTCAGCTATGAAGAGGAGTTGTAGGACAACCTGGGAAGCAAGAATATTTAACATGAATTTATAATCTTGAAGTGAATTAAATTTATGAGGAAAAAAACACAGTTCACTGATTTTTTATTTCCTACAACATTTTAAAAATATTTAGGCTGCTTTATAAAACATTTATATATATGTAGGGTGTCCGTATTTCGTGGAAATACAAGGGGATTTCGGTTATTTGAAGAGTTGGTTATATTAGGGCAAATCTGTGAAATTTGGAACCTAACAATAATACAAAAATAAATTTAAAATATTTGTTTGTTTCGTTTTCAAGATATTGCCAAAAAAACTTTTTTTTACAGTATACAGGCACTTTTTAATTAATTTTCATATTTTTGGAAAGAACTTTTTGTTTTGAATTCAACGGTACATCACACTTATAATTTAGTTTGTGTTTCATATGAAACATTGCAACCTTTTTTCGTAAAGTGGGCATTGAAAACAGTTGCATATTTTACAATTCCTAAGGCCCACAACTATATTTTTTTAGGGAAGTTACAAATTCTTAAATCCAATAGTTTTTGATTAAAAAAATAAAAACGAAATTAAAAAAAAGTTGTTTTAGCAAAATCTTGAAAACAAAAAAAGATATTTTAAAATTGTTTTTGTATTATTGTTGAGGTCCAAATTTGACACATTTGCCTTAATTTAACCAACTCTCTAACTTTTCAAATAACCGAGATCCCCATGCATTTGCACGAAATACGGACATCTTGTATACAGCATATACGTTCATAATGAAAGGAAGAAATTCATTTAATCTGCCAGTAATTATTTTTTTAGAGTCGATTAGTATTTTTAACTGCTCCTGTTTTTCATTAAAAATTGTATATACAGGGTGCCCAATAAACAAATACTAATCGACCTGTCCAAGCGTTTTTCTCGAAAATAATCACCAGCAGTTTAAATGAATTTGTTTCATTCATTGTGAATGCACTATATATTAATATTTATTCGTGTAATTTAACATACTTAATTATTATTTACAATACATAACATATATGTAACAATATTGCGAAATGGCTATCGACCAGAGGTCCTTCAGTCTGTCTAAAACATTTAGTATTAGTTTCATTACATTTAGGAATACGGATTTTTGGGTTCCCTCCTAGTAACTAGACCCACTTTACAAATTTGGCAATAACATTGCCCACGAAGAAATACGTGGGTTCGTTTCAACTAAGTCTCTTCATTAATTTGGGGGCCTTTTCTTGCCCATGGGACGTTTTATCCTTGACATAGACAAGGTATTTGCGGAATAACAAAGATACGCCCGTTTCCGACAGCTTTCGGAATGGCTCATTACAAGTTAAATTATTAAAGCCTGACGGCTGATACAATTTAAACAGGGAGAAAAAAGACAAGATCTTTCTTATTTTATGTCATACATCTCTGACAATCTGAAATAAGAGTCAGATTTATGCAAACAAAGAAGTGTAAGTGTGAGCCAGATTGTGCACAGGGTGTCCAGAAATGTATGGTTTTCACAAGTATAGAATCCAGTGGCATATATAGTTTTTTTTCTGTAAAATTATATAGTTTTTGAGTCATTGGCCAAACTTAGTTTTTTTTTAAGAACGCCCTGTATATTTATTGCCTATAAAATTGCTCACATATTAGCTTTCAAACCATATAGACTATATTTATTTCGCCTTCTTCATTACAGCCTCTACATAGGTCCTCCCCATGTATATCTTGAGTGATGTTTTCGGTAGAAAACCAGTAATGTACCTGATTAATATTCTTGTGTGAGATCTTGAATGCCTCAGGAGCTTTTCTGATTATTTGCAGTCTGATTTGGGGAGGTATGTTTTAGTTTGACCGCATGATGGTAGATCTATTTATCTTTTCTCACGTTTCCTTAGGGTAATTAGTTTTGGGCGTAAGCTCTATCTGCATTTTGTTTACGCCACTTTTATGACTAGTATGTCGATAATAATATTGCCTTTATTGTCTTTGTTGTGGCGTCAGTACTATTGAGTTGTTTCCAACTGCCTTATTTAGCCTTTCCACACACTTTCGTATCAATGTTGAGGTGATTTTTGGTTTGTTAGTGTAGACAAAGCGGCTTTACTATCAGTATCTATAATAATATAATGCACCTTGTTATCGTTTTCCATAATTATATTGGCGCTTTCCATAATTTCCGTCTATGTTGCAGTAGCACTGAACGAGTCATGTTCAGTGCATCTGAAAATACACCAGCTCCTGAACTCAGGGATATCTTTGTTCCACCAATTCAGATTAGGTTGCTGTGGATTTTGCTTTTACTCAAGTTTTTAAATTTGTATATGGGATTGAGTTGGTCCAGCTTGACCTTCTTCTTGGGGCTTGGTCTGATGAAGTACGAAAGACCGAAATCGTAATCATAATTTAGATATTTAAAGTTAAAAGAGATTCGAATCCTCTCTAAAGTAACATTTTTTATTACAAATTTTTAAATTTCAAAGAAAAATATTTTCTGTTCTTTACTAAAACAAACATATCACAGAATAGCGCTGGATGTTTTTAAATATTCAGCAGTCTTTTTAAATTAAAGCTTTTTGAATTTAATATATATATATATATATATATATATATATATATTATAGACAGCAGATCACGTTGATCCTAGATGCAAACAATAATTGTGCCAATGGTTATTTTTACACCGTCCAAAATTAATGCTTTCTTTGACTACGAGACACTGTAGTTAATATATGTGAAGAAATTGAGCGCCGCCACAATGAAGAACAACTTGGTTTGGGTTTGCTTCTAAGAGAAATGTTTGCAGAACTCTTGGAGTAATTGTCAACGGGGGGGAACGGGGGGGAAGGTACCTCACGCTGATTATCAACTAGCTCAGGTTGATTTAAAGACGAAGCAACTAACCTTTAAAACACAATGGGTTTTTAAATAGTTTATTTACAAAATTTAGCAAAAAAAAAAAAAAACAAACAAACAAACAAAAAAACAGAGAGAGTAGTCACACAGTGTACATGTAGGTAGACCTGAGGTAGCGTCGGCGTCGGAATAGAGGCGGCGTTCAGGCGGCAGCTCGGCGTCCTGTGATCGGCGTCGGAATTCGGCGTCGGAGTCCGTGGGTTATTGCGTCGGGGTTGGATCCAGAGGCAGGAACAAACACTACCCTCGTAGTGTTGACGTCGAAGCGGTTGTACTGGCAACCTAGGTGCTTGGCGTCGGTGTTGACTGCAGGAACGACGGCGGAACGGCTAACGTCGGCGTCGGGCTGAGTTTCCTGGAGTCGGCAGGTTCCTGGATTGGACTGGATCCGGCAACAGCAAAGGACACTACACTAGTAGCGTCGGTGTGGCGTCGAGACGGTTACACCAGTAACCGTGAAGCTCGGCGTAGGTGGACTTCAGGAAGCACTGGTCCTGGAGTCGACTTCTTCTGGCAGGAACGACGTCTGGAACATCTGGCGTCTGCGTCGGTCAGAGTTTCCTGTCTCAGAAAGAAGGTTAAATTTCGAGGAACGAAAGTTCCTCATGAATCCACATGCTGCCCCCTGTACAGCACCAGAGTGGACTGAAGATCTGGGTGGATGCATCCCGTATTTAAACACCGAAAATCGTCTGGAGTAGGGATGATTTTCGAGGACCACGTGGCCGTTGGCAAAGAATTCACTAGAAAATAACTATTGTAAACAAGATAATTATTTCCAACGAATTCTTAAATCCAACCGTTAAAATGCAATTTGAAAGAATTACGTTAATCTATAATCTTTCTCTTTCAAATTGCAACGGCGGCCCGTGTCCTCTCCCTGGGCGTCTTAATCTGCTGCTCGGGCCCTAATAGCTGCACGATAATCCGGAGGGCCGGGCGGTGATCTTCCAACCTCGGGTCAGGTAAATGTTGACCCGATGGTTAATCCGCGGCGGCCGGCAGGTAGAGAGCTGGCCAAAACTCATTTTATATAAAAAAAAATTAAAATTGAAAATTTTAATTTCGTTGACGACGATTAAAATTAATCGCCGGTAACAAACGGCCCCGTAAAATGAGTTTTGCCAGCTGGATTTCGAGATGTTGTCTGCTACTGTCCTGTTTACGCGCACTAAGCGTCCGGGGGGTATCACTATCTATCTAACTATTATATTTACACTTCACTAAAACTAATTTGAACGTCTTTTCGCGGGGTAAATGCACTTTAACAGTGTCCAATCACTAAAATGTCCAGGGGGGCTTTCGTTGCGGTCGTGGGAGATGGTTGTCATCCAGGTCTCCTTTCCTGGGAAGATTTCGTTCTCCAGGGCGGTTTCCAGCGTCGTCTGAGTGAAGTCCGTTCCGGTATCGAAGGCAATGGTCGGCATAATGAACTTGCGGCGTTTCCTTCTTGCATGAAGTTCTTTTCCAGGGCGGCTTTCGCCGAGGCCTTGAAACTAGTCGGGCTGCTTGGCATGTTTCAGACCAGGAACTCAGCATATCACGCTTCTCGATTCTAGAACCGGTGTGATTGTGTTCGGTGTGGGCGAATGTCCCGAGTTGTTCATAACTTCCTACGAAGACGGATTGTTGAGAGCGATGTTTCCGGAAATTGTCAATGTCAGGATGGATGCTTGCTTCGTTGTAGCTTTCGGGCATTCGTGTAACGACGGTGACGGCTTCTGAGACGACAGGAATCGAGGCAGCTTCTTCCCAGGCTTCTTTCAACTCGCATTCCTGCGCCCAGTTGTGTGGATACACAACGCGGGTTTCCTCGGGCGTCAGGTCTTCTACTTCTTCCCATTCCGCTTCTTCCTTCAACTCGCATTCTGGTGCTACGTTATGTGGATAAACAACGCGGGTATCCTCGAGCGTCAGGTTCTCTGCTACTTCCCATTCCGCGTCTTCCGTATGGATCTTCGCATAATTTACACGCTCCCAAAGAGGACATGGTGAGACCACATATGTGCCCTTTTTATTGGCGAAGACATGTAGCAGCACTCGCCGAAGACTTTCCCACGTTGTATAGCGCTCCTGCAGCGTCTTCTTCCACTTGATAATTCCCGGTCCGTCCAGTCCGCTCAGGGCGTAGTCCAGCTTAAACTTATTCGGCCATTTCCTGTGCCGCTCGAAGAAACCATCGAAGTACTCGAAGTAGAAATCCACACATTCTGCTTCAAATGGTAGTTTTCGGGACATGGTTTCGGCTGGCTGTCGGCCCCGTACGATCTGTGCTTCTCCTCCTCTTTGTGTTTTAATCCTTCAAAGGTTAGTTGCTCTCTCATGGGTGTGGGCTTTATTCGGCCACTAGGTTGGGCGCCATTTGTCAACGGGGGGGAAGGTACCTCACGCTGATTATCAACTAGCTCAGGTTGATTTAAAGACGAAGCAACTAACCTTTAAAACACAATGGGTTTTTAAATAGTTTATTTACAAAATTTAGCAAAAAAAAAAAAAAACAAACAAACAAACAAAAAAACAGAGAGAGTAGTCACACAGTGTACATGTAGGTAGACCTGAGGTAGCGTCGGCGTCGGAATAGAGGCGGCGTTCAGGCGGCAGCTCGGCGTCCTGTGATCGGCGTCGGAATTCGGCGTCGGAGTCCGTGGGTTATTGCGTCGGGGTTGGATCCAGAGGCAGGAACAAACACTACCCTCGTAGTGTTGACGTCGAAGCGGTTGTACTGGCAACCTAGGTGCTTGGCGTCGGTGTTGACTGCAGGAACGACGGCGGAACGGCTAACGTCGGCGTCGGGCTGAGTTTCCTGGAGTCGGCAGGTTCCTGGATTGGACTGGATCCGGCAACAGCAAAGGACACTACACTAGTAGCGTCGGTGTGGCGTCGAGACGGTTACACCAGTAACCGTGAAGCTCGGCGTAGGTGGACTTCAGGAAGCACTGGTCCTGGAGTCGACTTCTTCTGGCAGGAACGACGTCTGGAACATCTGGCGTCTGCGTCGGTCAGAGTTTCCTGTCTCAGAAAGAAGGTTAAATTTCGAGGAACGAAAGTTCCTCATGAATCCACATGCTGCCCCCTGTACAGCACCAGAGTGGACTGAAGATCTGGGTGGATGCATCCCGTATTTAAACACCGAAAATCGTCTGGAGTAGGGATGATTTTCGAGGACCACGTGGCCGTTGGCAAAGAATTCACTAGAAAATAACTATTGTAAACAAGATAATTATTTCCAACGAATTCTTAAATCCAACCGTTAAAATGCAATTTGAAAGAATTACGTTAATCTATAATCTTTCTCTTTCAAATTGCAACGGCGGCCCGTGTCCTCTCCCTGGGCGTCTTAATCTGCTGCTCGGGCCCTAATAGCTGCACGATAATCCGGAGGGCCGGGCGGTGATCTTCCAACCTCGGGTCAGGTAAATGTTGACCCGATGGTTAATCCGCGGCGGCCGGCAGGTAGAGAGCTGGCCAAAACTCATTTTATATAAAAAAAAATTAAAATTGAAAATTTTAATTTCGTTGACGACGATTAAAATTAATCGCCGGTAACATAATGATTTGGGGGGCTATGGGTTATGATAGCCGATCACTTCTTATGTTAATTGGAGGACTGCCTCAGAGCAGGGCGTTATGACGATGATGTCGTACAACGTACAGGGCGTCCAAAATAAATTATTTACGCTGAAACGGATCTATACTTTACCGAAACCTACGTTGTCTTGTTTACTGGCGCCCTTTTCCTGTAAAATAACGTTGGTGTCTGTATTGCTTGTTAAAGTATGGATCCATTTCAGCATAAATCTTTTATTTTGAAAGACCTGTCTCATACTGTCTCGAATTAACTTAAGAAGTGATCGGCTACCATAATCCATAGCCCCCCCTCCCCCAAGTCATTACTACAAGAGTTCTGCAGACATTTTTTTTTTGGAAACAAACCAAAGACAAGGTTGTTCTCCACTGCTGTATGTCAAAATTAAATACGAAAAAACAAGTATAGGATATAATGGACAAAAGACTGTCCTCTTTGCAGAATCCTCCACAGAGTTAATCAATGAAGTTTAAGTGGCTTAAAATGAGGAGCCACGAGGCAATCTCATTTTGTCGATGACTAAATGTGCACACTTGATAAAGACGTAGCCAGGGGACAATTGGGACGACCCCCTTCGACTTAAGTCTACGGAGCTATAAATGTTTTCTATTGTAAAAAAATCATTTTGGTTTTCGGTGGTCAGTATAACTACCCTTGTCTGACCGTCTTATCCTCAAAGAGAGTGTCGTATTAAACGCTTTAACAGTATTGATAAAAGACAAAAAATCACTCTGTAAATATGTTGTAAAATCTGGCTTTCCTTCTGATTACGATATATTCACAGTCATAAATACAAAGAAATGAATACTCGTCTTTATAAAATATATGTACATTAATCATCTTCCTGATGATGATTTTTTATCATAAGGCAGAAAATGATAGTGAAATAAAGATAGTGATGCTTTTTTGCAATTCAATGAATTGAATGCACTTATAAAATGAAATATTTTTGCTCATGGCCCGAAAAATACTTTTATTAAATACGTCTAATTTATGTAAAACAAATTTTCACTGCCTATATACAAATCAGGGTAAGATGATTATAATCAAACAACAGAGGTGTTCGCTTCGATTCCTTATTCCGAAAATTTACGACAAATTTGTGACCGATGTGAAGTGACCGACGGATTTTTGTGCACGGCACATCCGCCATAGCCGAGGCGCCGGGAAATTTTATTTATATATCTTTTATTATTCCTAAATAGCCTTACCATAGCAAAGGCGCCGGGAAATTTTATTCATATATCTCTTATTATTCCTAAATGGCCTTACGGTAATAAATTTCACACCTTTACTACCACAAGAAAGCCAAGAATTTCACCAATCACAGCAGTGATTATCAATGTAGAAATTGATAAACTATATCGCTAGATAAAATTGATTTCTTATTTTTATATAGTTACTAGGTGCATTATCAACAAATTAAGATAATTTCCAGGTAGCTGCTATTTTTTTATTTTTTACACAAATATTGTCACCCGCAGAATAGAATATAAAGATGAGTGAATTAATAAAAAATGCCACAAAATTAATTTAATTTAATGCTAAACAAACAAAAAAATAAGAATATTTTTTTGTTTGTTTAACAACAAAGTAAGGCAATTTTCAGAATAGCAGTCTTCTGTTTTTTTTATAATAGAAAAAGGATTTATTCACTTGATCACAGTTATTTAAATAAATTAAATAAAAAGAATTTGAAAATAATAAATTAATAAATTATTTTCCCTTGTGCTCACTTACACCGAGTATCTCAGAGGTGACACTGCGTTTTTAATTAGTTTTCAATTTTTAATAAATTTAATTAACAACTTTGCAATTACATAAGGCGCAGCTGTACTGACGAGGGATCAAATCCCGAAACACGTGTCTGCAGATAGCCTTATATTAGGTAACTTTTATTTTAATTTTCTAATTTTTATTTTTTTTTGCAGTAAATGTTATCGATTCAAAAATTGTTGCATTATACAATATGTTATTGTTATGCAACAGCAAATGTCTATTATTAGACATTTGTTAAAGTACTTATGCAGATAAGTCAAATTGTCACAGTAGCTAAAGGGAAAATAATTTATTAATTAATTATTTTCAAATTCTTTTTATTTAATTCTGTTTTTTTATTATTTTTTGCAAAAATGTCCATTTTCTCTTTGAAATTGAGCGCTCTCTATGTTGAAATGCGTGAATGGCATATATTTTAATTTAAAAATTTATCAGTCTTCTGAAAATTGTCTTAATTTATTTCTAGTAACATTATAAAATTAAGAAATCGAATTTATCTCTCAAAAAATTTCACGTTGCAGATTTATTTAATTCCGTGGATGACTAATATATATTTTTTAATAATAGAAGATAGTAGCCTTCTGAATATTGTCTTAATTTATTACTGATTCATCTAGTACCAATATAAAAGTAAGAAATCGAATTTATCCGGAGACAAAGTTTGCAAATTTCTGTATTGAATATAACTCACTGGCGTGAGTGGAGAAATTTTTGTCTCTCTTGTATCAGTAAAGATGTAAAGATGATAATATGAGAAATATTATTTGTTGTTAACTGCCATAAAACGTACTATGTGAAGCCATTTAGGAATAATAAAAATATAAATAAAAATTTCCAGGCCATCCGCCATGATGGATGCTCCGGGCACAAAAAAAAAACAGTTGCTGCAATACGTTGGTTACATTACATCTAAACAACCATCAACTTAATGAAGTTTCGCTTATCGATTTTGTCAATTTTCCAGATGAAACAAATTAATGTAATTTACGGGCTTCTCGAAATTTTTCTACAAAATGAATCGTTTTCGATTTTCCTTTCAAAATAAAACACCCATGGTTTTTGTGAATTGGTTTTGGTTTATATTAACGTCAACACAGCAATTTGTTTATATTGGTACTTTCATGCCCGAGAAACAATAAAGGTCCTCATTGACTTCCTTTTTTATACAATGACATAAATTGCAGTGTGTCGCAGGGAAGTCATTGCAATTATTATGATAATTAACATTTTTGGTCACAGAACTTTTTCACAAATAAAAATAATAATTATTTATTTGATCCTAACAGCCAGAAGCCAAAATAGAGACATAATTAAAATTGATAATTCTGAATACATAACTGAGTTTCCAGTACATTAACATAACAATTAGTTATTAATAATAATGATAGACACTAAAATGCATTAATTAATTATTAACTTAAATAGATAATAATATAAAATCGGACAGAGAGACTAGATAGCCCTTATTTCGGAATATATTTTGACAATATCTATTTATCATATTATGTTATTGTTATGATTGTATAAAATGTATTATTTTCTCAGATAATAAAGATTTAGTCGCAGTAAAAAAACTTCGCGTCAATTATTTCAATTAAGTTAATTAGAAAGAAATCGATTCATCGATTCACTTGTGCTCAGTTAAGTAGCATAGAATTTTTCTTTGACATTATCATAAATTCTGTATTTTTTTATATTATTTTATATCATTTATTGTTTGAATAAAGATTTGTATATATAAAAATTTTTAAATAAACTAATTTATTTTTTGTATTCACTTTTTAATTTTTACATTTACTAGTATCGACTCATCACTTGGTTTGATAATGACTCGCTGAAGAGTCGAAATTAGTCACGGTAAAAATTAAAAAGTGAATACAAAAAAGTAATTAGTGTTACTTATTTAAATAGTTAAAATTTGTCACAAAGTAACCGCCTTCACAATAAAATATTGAAAAAA
This sequence comes from Philonthus spinipes, assembly GCA_963082785.1. Taxonomy (NCBI): domain Eukaryota; kingdom Metazoa; phylum Arthropoda; class Insecta; order Coleoptera; family Staphylinidae; genus Philonthus; species Philonthus spinipes. Next base: position 25,117,618 of record OY720299.1, on the reverse strand, counting down.
AAAAGTTGTATTGAACAATCATTCGGGGCTATTCAGTACACGTTAACGAGTATGTTGAACTTAACATCTCCCATACGGAATATTCCCGATTATGGCGTAACACCAAATGTCCATTGCGTAGTTCAATGTCTGGCAGGATATTTATCTAAGAAATAGTTGTTTCAATGGATGTTTGTTCTTTTTTAAAGTACTTACGTTATTTAAATAAAAAATATACATTAATTATTTACAAATTTATTTTTATTCAATTCAATGACTGTATGTACTGTTATAAGGGAAGATAGTAAATAATATACATATATACATATACATATACATATACATATACATATACATATACATATACATATACATATACATATACATATACATATACATATACATATACATATACATATACATATACATATACATATACATATACATATACATATACATATACATATACATATACATATACATATACATATACATATACATATACATATACATATACATATACATATACATATACATATACATATACATATATATATATATATTCAATGACCCTTTCTGCCCATATGTGTGTAGGGTTTAGTAAATAGTAGATTCCTTCTAAATTCACAATATTGATAGTGTCAAACTATTACCTGTACGACAGCCAGTATTCCTGTCAGCATGACTAGAAGATTCGGTTCCCTCGTGTAATCACTCAAAGATCCAGCGATAACGGTGAACACCGCATAGATGAACAATCCAAATGCCGAGACGCGCAGAAGAATATCATTTAAGTCGCTTTGTTCCTCCACTTTGAACTTAAGCGATTGGACCCTGGAATATTACAACAATTATTAATAACAAAAAATACGATAAGAAAAAAGAACTTACCGTATAAAACCTACGATTATTGCAATGATACTCAACGCCATCAGCGCGCAGTGTGAAACATCAGCTAAGTACATCGCGAGTATGCTTAAATCTCGGTGGTGAATCATAACGAAGAACAGGATCAGGCAGATTAAGGATCCGACGAGTAGTAATAGTCCGAAGAAGAGTCCTTTGGAGGCGCCGACGCAGTCGACGCGGCCGTTTTGCGCGTGCGCCATCGCTACGGCTCTTCTTGAGAGCATTACTTCTAAACGGTGTTCCAAATCTTCATCGGAATAATATCTGTTTATTATAAAAAAATGTTACTATCAGTATATTTTCAATAATAATATGAGAATAAAATGCAAAACCTTGCAAATTTATAGAAGTCTCGTGAATAAAATTGAAATAATTGTTTTTCTTCTTGAATCTTTGAGTCGCTTACTTCGTAGTACATAAATTAACATGATTAACATGTACAGATTGCTGAAGAATACATATCGGGCAATCTGATCATAACTTTAATATCAGATTAAAAGAACGTATTAGGTCATACAAACATAATAAAAATATTTCCACATTTGCTAACCATTTAATAGAAACAAAACACCGATTTGGAGAAGATGTACTTTCAGTAATCCAACTCGCCGAAAAAGGATTAAAGATGGATTTACTGGAAGCACTGGAAATCCACAAAGCTAAAATTAATCCCGGAAGTCCCCTGATTAACGACCAGATTGACCTGATGTATACTCCTCTTTTTTGAAGTTTTCTAAACAGGTATATAAAAAATTTAATCCATATTGTAAGTACTCAGTTTGAGAATGATTACCGTGTAGTGGAAACTAGTCACAGTGAAATAAATCCTTAAGTGCTATAAAAAAGTTATTAAGTATTTTCTTTATCCTTAAGGCGGCTGCGTTTTTAGGAAATTAACGTGGCCATAGAAATAAAAAAATCAGCTATTCTTTTGAGAAGTAAAAATACAACACAAGTTTTGAATTATAACTCGTCTCATTGATCTCCTTACATCCTAATTGTTTTTCTTTTACTTTACGTCGAAAAATAAACTGAACATTTTTCAGTTTATGTTATATGAGCATTGAATCGTGACTTTGCCAGAGAAATGGCAAAAGGTCATACCATTGAACAAAATGGAAATAATTGTTAAATAATTGATTTTTATCCTTTACGTCAAAAAAATAAAGTAAAAGAAAAACAATTATTTAACAATTATTTCCATTTTGTTCAATGGCATGACATTTTGCCATTTCTCTGGCAAAGTCACGATTCAATGCTCATATATCATAAACTGAAAAACCTTGACCTTTTGCCATATCTCTGATAACTTCACAATTCAATGCTCATATTACTTCTGGATCTTTAGCAACAAGAAAAAAGTAAAATAAATAGTAAACACATGAAGCCAACTAAGTCAAGACTGTGTTGGGGGATACATCATTTCTTCCCTACAATCATGGAATCGTGACTTTGCCAGAGAAATGGCAAAATATCATACAATTGAACAAAATGGAAATAATTGCTAAATAATTGTTTTTCTTTTACTTTATTTTTTTGACGTAAAGGAAAAAAAATAATTATTTAACAAATATTTCCATTTTTTTCAATGGCATGACATTTTGCCATTTCTCTGGCAAAGTCACGATTCAATGCTCATATATCATAAACTGAAAAACCTTGATCTTTTGCCATATCTGTGATAACTTCACAATTCAATGCTTATATTACTTCTGGTATTTAGCAACAAGAAAAAATTAAAATAAATAGTAAATACATGGAGCCAACTAAGTGAAGACTGTGTTGGAGAATACATCATCTCTTCCCGGTCAAGTTCCAATAGTTTCTCACAAGTTACTAAAAATGTTCTTTGTATTGTCATGAGAAGTCACAAATGAGAAAAGTATTGTTTTTTGTTTTAATTCTTACCTTGGATTACGTCCAATATGTTTCCAAATAACATAAATAACAGCAGCGCCGATCAAAGAATACTCAATAATAAATGGGAATAAATAAGGAGCCGAATCCTGAACGATGGTCCCCATTATATTCACCCTGCCGCAACTAGCTTGAAGAATCGAGTTATTCACCACTTCCGTCCCATTATAACCCATCAAAGCTTGCGGCAAAATATTCTCCAACAGCTCCGACCCGTTAATACCACCCATACCTTCTTCAACCATCGAATTCGAAGCTTCCTCAACAACTAAAACGAGATATTGATTAAAAACACACATTTTTTTTAAATTTTAAATTCATTGCGTACCGTTAGCCACGTTCGATTCGAAACTCTCAAAGCCCTTGTTAAAGCCGAAGAAGTTGTTAAGCGGCGTGCTAGCGAGGGTTGTTGTTATTGTGGTCCAGATTTTGGTCGTGGTGGTCGTGGGGAGGGTTGTGGTGGTTGTGGGTAGGGTTGTTGTGGTGGTGGGGAAGGGGGTCGGGGAGGCTTTGTAGGATCTCCAGAGGTTCGCCAGGGTCGTCGTTGTTGTTGTCGAAGCGGTTGTGAACACACCTTTGCATTTTGTTTGTTAGTTTGTACAGTGAGTTGGTTAGCGGGAGAAAAGATTAATAATGATGAGTGTTAATTACAAGTGGTATTTACAGTTAGATACATTTATTGCAGAATGGTTTAAACTTTTTTAACATGGTTTGAATTTCTTACGATTTTTATGAGACTTATCTATTGTGCTCTTGTTAGTAATTTATTTATTTATTTATTTATTTATTTAATTAACGGAGGCCATTGCATACAGTAACATATATAGATGATAAAATAGAATACATAATAAAATACATAAATACATAATACATAATAAAATAATAGGCGCCATTTCTCTGCAAATACTATCTTTTAATTCAAACAGAGAGCGAGAAATGTTACTGTACCGGGTGTCCTAATAAAAAAGGTCACAGGCTATATCTCAGAAACTATGAGTGCTGGAGCTATCAAATAAAAAATGTTAATAAAAGTGATTATGAGAAAATGCTGGAAATAAATTTCAAGATCGTAACTCTTCCGGTAGGGGGCGCAATGAACAGTCGAAAAGTAATATTGCGATTACATCAAAATAATGTTTAATAAAGACATCATAAAACTACACTTTTTGAAATCATGATAAGTTCGTGAAACTCTTGAAATAAAGGGTGGGGGAACGTCAGAATTTATAAAGAGCAAATGTCAAATAATTCTTTTGTTTTTTAACCGATCTTAATGATTTTACGAAAGAATTTATCATGCTGATTAAAATTATTGGCAACAATCAGAAAAATAACTAACTTTATCGCCGCTAGGTGACGCCAACTTAAAATATAGATAATTTTCCCATTTTTCTTAAAAATTTCAAATGGAATGATATATTTTTCTTAATGTTAGTACAAAGAGGATTAAAAAGTAAGAAATCTAGTGAAAACCGGAAGTCTATATCTAAATCCTATCAGAAGTTATAATTATAAGAATTTTTAGAATTAAAAATTATTAATGTGAATTGTAAGAATTTTATGTGTTAATTTAAAATACATGAAATTATAGCTAAAAAAACAAAATTAAATTATTTTGTCACCGGTAGGGGGCGCTTTTTAATTTTAATAATAATTTTTACCATTTTTTTAAATAAAGATATGTTTCTTATAATACAGGTGAAAAGAGTATTAAAACTAAATGGAAAAACATATTTAATGCCAAATTTATATCAAAATTGTGTCTTTCAAATTGCCCAATGAGTCCACCGTCATATTTAATACAATCACATAATTTTATACAATTAAATAAGCGGCGATATCCACTCTAGCAATAGCAGTATATCTATTGCTGAAGTTTTTGCATTTCAGATCCAAAAAAATATGTCTTTCCTCGTTCTGGGTCTGGATTGATAAAAAATATTTTTTAATTTGCCCAAAAAATAAAAATCTGAACATTCGGCAAATCGTGGTGACCAAAAAAATAAGCATCCCCATCTAATTACCTCTCAAGAAAGAGTATATCCAATTAATTTAGAGCACTTTAGAAAATGCCCCCTGGTGGTGATAAACTAATTCAATTTTGTTGTTTTTGTTATAAATTTTATTAACCTCGAAAAGTTTTCCAATGACATTTGAAATTTTTAATTTAAAATTTTCTTTTACATATAACTTGTGATCGAATAAAGGTATTGTGATGCAGTTTTTACCAAATTTCTTACATTTTCACGCACTTTCTACTGATACCAAGAAAAATATATTATTCCATTTGAAATTTGTAAGAAAAATAGGAAAATTATATTCTTTTTAACTTGGCGCCATCTAGCGGCGACTGAATTACTTATTTTTATGGCTCTTGTCAATTGTTTTAATCAGTATACGTTCTTTCGTATCATTAAGATCATTAAAATCGGTTAAAAAACAAAAGAGTTATTTGACATTTGCTCTTTATAAATTCGGACCTTCCCCCGCCCTTTATTTCAAAAGTAAGAGAAAAATTTCTGTTATATTTTTGTTTCATGAACTCATCATGATTTCAAAAAGTATAGTTTTATCGTGCCTTTATTTGAACTTTTTTTTAGATAATTGCAGAATTGTTTTTCGACTGTTCATTGCGCCCCCCTACTGGAAGAGATACGAACTTGAAATATATTTCCAACATTTTTTCATGGTCACTTTTATTAACATTTTTTTTATTTGAAAGCTCTAGAAGTTCCTAAGATATAGTCGGTGACCTTTCTTATCTGGATACCCGGTACACCCTCATTTCAAGGTATCCCCACAGAAAAGTGCATAGGTGTTACGTCATGACTGTGTTGGCTAGCTTATGTCAACGCGTCTGGATATCAATTTTCCAGGAATATGTTATTATATTAAAGATTGGTTGTTAGTGGCTCATTGTTGTTAGTGCCTCATTGGAGAAAATCCTATGCAGAAAAAAAAAACAATTGGTAGAGACACATTTGCTGTGTGAGATGTCACCCCATCTTGTTGAAATCCAGTTGAAGCCATTAAAATCTCGCAAGGCTGGTATTAATAAGTTATTGTGCGACCTCTGTCATCTTAAAAAAACTACGGGCCGATAATTCCTTGTGCCAATGAAGTGAAGTGACATATCATGCTTCCTCTTTGGATTCGTTGAACTCCAATAACGGCAGTTCTGTCTATTTACATGGCCTCATCTCAGAATAAAATATTGTTGAATGACGAAAACTTTTGAAACGTATCTCCGTGCAAAAGGTCCATTCCCAAAGATTTAACACTAATTACAAAGCAAATGTTTCGAATAAAATAAAAAATGTGAAGAAAGGTTATTAATGCTTTTATTCTATTCATTTTGATCAATTTAAATATACGTGTAAAATAAATTCAAATAAATAATAAAAATTAGACAAGAAATTCAAACCACATTGATTGACATTTTTTTACAAACAAAATCAGTAATCGCACAAAGAGAAAGAAACCAACACCAAAATGAAATATTAACATTTTACAAAACACTTACGTGTTGGTATCGTCGGGATTGTTGTTGGAATAGTTGTTGGCACATTTGTGGTTGCGGCTGTTGTTAAAGTGGTCAGAGCTTTGGCCATGATGGTACTGGACATGGTGGTTGCTGCTTCTGTCGTGGTCGACGTTAACAGAGCGTCAGGTACGCCTACATGTGTTCCCAAAACCGTTTTGGCGTTCCTTAGATTGTGTAGGCGGATACTATCTATTTAGAGATTACAAAAAATGACTTTCAATGAATGGATTATTATTAAATAAAAAAAAAGGAAAATATAGGCGAACAAAAATCATATATCGAAAATACATCAATTGGTTTTTAATAAACATTGAGTTCAGAAGATTTCACCGAACCCACCGGTGGAACTAATCGGTTGAAAAAACTTTTTTTTTCTTCGATATAAATTTCAAGAATTTAACTGAACGCATAAACTGTGTTATATTCTATAATTATTTGCTACTAACTGAAGAATATTTCTAAATATAAAATAAGCCAGTGGAGCTAACCGAACGATTAGGTTAGCTCCCCTAGATGCGACAGTGGAGTCTGTTCAACGCTATCGAAGATTTTTTATATAAAATAAGATTATAAATATTAATAAATTATTAAAAATCAACCAATAAAACACCGATTAGATTCAATGACTTTAAATTCTCGACTAATTTCGGGTTATTAACCCATTTTCAAGGTAATTAAAAATAAAACAAATTTTAAATTCTCTTGAAAATTATAAATTCTCTACATATGTAAACTAATGTTCTTGTTGTAAATTTCTAACATTGAAGTTATTTCAAGAGTTTTGTGTTTATAATCTTTAATAATTTTAATATTTAGATATTGGTAGTTCATATTGTATGAAATAAATATGAATAAATTATTAAAAATCAACAAATAAAACACAAATTAGATTCAATAACTTCAAATTCTTGACTAGTATCGTGTTATTAGCCCATTTTCAAGAGTTATTCAATCAAATCTTTGTTTTATTTGTTCATTTTTAATAATTTATTCATATTTATTTTATACAATATTAATTAATTAATTCTTTATTTACGGAAAATCACCTTTTTACAATTAATGACAATCTGTAATTACAAAATACATCGAGGTATTTTATATTAGTTTTAAGATGTGCTTTGTATATTTTGTGTAAGCTCGGAGCCAGGGTCTTTTAGTTTCTGTGATGCTAAGTTTAGGTTTATTTGCTGTACGCTTATTTATTTATATATTTATTTATTTTATGTCAATGGCTGTTTGCAGTGTGTAGATGTACGATGAGTGAACCGGCTAATGACCTTGTAGTCGAAGCCGGCAAAGTGGGAGGGGTTTTTAGTCGGTAGTCCTCCTACCTGGAGGGAATCCGACACTTCGTCCGTAAATGGATTTTCGCCTCCCACAACACAAAAAATATATATATATTCAATAGATTTGATAAAATTTAGACTAATAACTCCTTGATCAAGTATAACCATTGAGTTTTCCAATCAGAGTCCATAAACACAATAACAATAATGATGCGCACATTGAACTACCAATGTCTAAATATTAAAACCATTAATTATATTAAAGATTATAAAAAGAAAACTTTTGAAATAACAACAATGTTAGCAATTTACAACAAGAACATTAGTTTACATATGTGGAGAAACAAAATAATTTCCAAATTAATTTATTTGGTTTTCAATTGTTTTTAGACTTACCAGGAAAATTGTTGAACTTCTTGTGGTACACCGTGATCTCTTTTAAATATTCTAAAACTACAGTTCTAATCCAAACGCAGATGTTTGTGGCAACGATGTGCATCAGACCGAATCTTGCTATTACTTTGAATCGGTGGATGTTGAGCTACAAAAAAATGTTTTAAATTAAATTTAAAAAAAAATAGTTTATTACATATATCCGACACTTTTATCTCATTAATCACTTTAAGACATTGTTAATTTCAAGTTATAAATTATTATGTCGATTTTTGAGGCTCCCACTTCGTTTTACATAATAATTCACAATAATGAAACACTTTTATTTTTTTTGTATATATTTTATTTTAATATTTAGGTATAAAAAGATAGTAAAAGTGTTTTATTATTACAAATTATTAAAGTCCAATTTAATATTAACCTTTCAGCGGAAAGACCATAGCCAATTGTCAGACTTTTATAACAATGTCTATTGTAATATTTTATGTTATACATAACTATTGTATTATGTTTGTCAATAAAGATTATGTATATATCGAGCGTGTAACAAAAATCGACGACGAAGCGTTGGAAGTCTCGAGTCATGTCTGTACTAAAATCACACGCGTGACTTGTCAACATGATAACCAGTACTTTACGCGTGCGCGTTTGATTTTAGTTCAGACATGACTTTAGATTTCCAATGCCAACTTCGTCGTCGATTTTTGTTAAACGCTCGTTATATTAATCTTATACTAACCTAAATTGTTAGAGAACTTAGTTTAATAAATTACAAGAAAATAGAGACTTATTACAATTTTCTTCTTTTAGGTAGATTGATTTTAAACTAATTGAATTCATTTTTTGGTTTATTAATCTTTTAATTTATTAACTCTTTGCAGCCATTTTTTGAAGCAATATAAAAAATAAATAAAAAATTCTTATAAAATTTTTAATATGTAATTATAATTGTAATTTGGAAATGGAGATTCCGTTAATAAAGTAAATTGTAAATTGTAAAAAATGATTCTTCAATTTCGTTATTTTTTGCTGATATAGGTATTTTAAAAACTATCTGAAACAATTGCAGCGTGCAACCGCTAATTTAAATAAAATCATAGTGCCAGTGTGTGCAGATTTATGAAAAATTCGATATCTAATTTATTATTAATAATAGAATTTTTTAAGTCTAATAAGTCTAAAAAATAATGGATTTGAATTATCGATGGGTGAGGATTTACCTGATGGTATTTTAAATTTCACAAAAAAATATTGTAGACACTACTACAATTGTTTCACCATACTATGGCATCACTATTAATTAATTAATCTGCCTGATGATGTCACTGAGTCGGCGAAACAATACTAGAAGTGTCTACAATAAAAATTGTTGTGAAACTTAAAAAAAAAACTTGTTTTATTTACAAATAGTGTATTAATTAATTTGTTTACTTCCATTTACATTATAAATTCAATCTTTTTTATTAAATTTTTGTAAATTTCCTTCATTTATAAGTATTATATCGTCAATATACAGGGTGAGTTTTTTTCGATGTTCTCTATGGGGATCTCGGAAACTATAAGAGATAGAAAAACGGTTAAATGGGGAAAGAAGTGTAGTTCTATAAGACAAATAAAATGACACTTTCAAAATATTTGAAAAAGTTAGGGGTAACTAGATATTTTGAAAAAAGTAAAATGTGACAATTTTTTGAAATCAATATATCTCTATTATTATCATAGATAGAAAAAAACTGTAAAGGACAAAGTTGTAGAAAATTTTACACAGATTAATAACAAAAAATCAAAACAAAAAATTTTCGCCCTTATTTTGGGAGATATGACACAAACTTACCTTCTTTTAAATGGAAACAGTAGTTGGCTATGACTTTATTAAAAGGGTTATTTTTTTCCCTTTACTCCGATATAACATATGCCATAGTTATTTTTAAAATAAAATAAGTTACAGTCGTTTTTAATTTTACCATACACCAAAAATTAGTTAGCCATGAAAAAGACAAAAGTAAGGAAACGCAAAAAAATCAAATTATTTGAAAACTAATAGTTGCTAATAGTTTTATTTTCTTAAAATTGTTCTAAACAATACGAAAATTGCTAACAGTTTTTTTTTTTCTTAAAATTGTCCTAAATAATAGGAAAATAAATAAAATTAGTAATTAGATTTTAAGGATTTCTCTTGTGGTAAGTCTCCTCAATTTAGATATAGCTACATCTCCTCAGTTTAGCTGTGGAAAAAAAAAACACGAAACTTTAAATGATTGATTTTAAATATTGCCATTCGAGAATATCTCAGTTATTCTCAGAAGTTTTTTGAGGCCGGTTTGTGTATTGGAGAACAATTTTATGTCGCCCGTGTATACTAGATACGTTATATGGTTTTGATTGTATTCATATCCATTTAATTTTTTTCTAGAAAAAAAAAATCAAAATTTTGATGCAATTTTTTACATTAGAAAGAAATATCTGAATAATTATTAAAAAAACTATTTAAATAAAAATACTTGTCCTTTCTCCTACTTATTTTTTATTTTACTAGATATATTTCGGAAACTATGTTTCCATCTTCACATAGTTTCCGAAATATATCTAGTAAAATAAAAAATAAGTAGGAGAAAGGACAAGTATTTTTATTTAAATAATTAAAGTCTCCACGACCAACAACCAACATAAAGAAGATTAAAAAAACTCTTGAATATGTTAGACAGATCATAGTATAGTTATATATATAACAATCTTTATTAACAATTAAGTTTACAATAACGTAACAAACATTGATTATGTATATCACACGAAAATTAATTAATTGTTAAATGGCTATCGACCAAAGGTCTTTCTGCCTTAGTATAGTTATTTTAATTAAAAAATACATTTAAAATTACTTAAGCACATTTTAAATATCAAGTCGTGGGGTCTTGTGAGAAGGGTTTAAACAAACCGCGCCGATTAAAGCTTTTAGACGCAGTGCTGATTAAACTAAGATAACTTTACTTATAAATAAGGTAGAAAGTTGGGTCAAGAAGCATAATATTCTGAAAAGACCAATCTACATTTACCTCTCAAACTTACTAAATTGAAGAATTTTTGCTTTTTTAGAGAAAATCCTAAAGTCGGACAAATTTTTATATCATTTTTCAAAAATCAACTTTACAAGCTGGTACCTTAAAATCAAACACTACTCATAATAAATTAAAGACGACGCAAGCGCCACCTTTTGCCTAATTAATGGTGACTGAACGTTTCATTAAAAGTCAAACACTACTCGACAAGTTGCTTTGTAGGGTTTCTCAAATAAGTGATTCAATTGTACTTGTTCGTTGTTCTTTCAAGCAGAATTATGATATTTCTTATTTTATGTAGTAGAGGGTAGAGGGATGGTCTTATTGGGGAAAGTGGTGTTCAGTAACATGTTTTACTTTAAATTTAGAATAGTTAATAATATTTTTATAATTTCGCAATGTATTCTGTACAAACATTGATATTATATATTGTAAAATAAATTTGTTGAATTGTAATTTTTGTTTTATATACTTGAAAGTTGCAAATTTAACTTGAATTGTTCAATCTATTTAAATAAAAAAACACAGTATTTATTAAGAAATTAATGTATTTTACAAGACATTATTCAAAAGAGTCATCTAATCTTTCTGAAATATTTAGCCCGGCGCTCAAGTTAGCGAGAATTTGTGCAGAATGATATGGATGAAAAATACTAAAATAAATTATATTTTTGCAAATGAATTCGCGTTACATGGTGTAACAAATATAAGTATAAACCTCGTAACGCGATTTGTTAATTATTTTTCAAGAAGATGATAATTAAAAAAATAAAATGAAGGTTCACTTTACGATTTAAGAAAACAGTAACATTTTTTAAAACATATCTAAAATAATAACAACAATCGGTTATTTTTTATAAATGTGTATGTAATGTTAACCGTTAGTATTTTACACGTAAATATAAAAAAATGTATAAATAAAAAGAAATTTTTATTTAAATAATTAAAGTCTCCACAACCAACATAAAGAAGACTATAAAAAAATGTAATCATATATTTGGAATTTAAATGGTTTCGTGAATATCTATAAAATATTTGATTGTAATTTTCCTTGTAAAATATTTTTGTCAAAATTAATTAACTAAAATTCGCGTTATATAGAACTCATTTAACAGCAAATTCTTTTATTAAAGAAAATTAAATGTAAATGACATACATAATCCAAAAAAAAAAACAACTTTAAATCATGGAAGACTGCGAGATAAAAAGTATTATATATATGTATATATATATATATATTTACTATATATATATATATATATATATTTGTTATCTCGCAAATTCCCCCATTATTTAGTTTGTTTTCTGGATTACGTATGTTATTTACATGTATAATTTGGCCAATATTAGAATTAATTTTGATCAAAACATGTTTTCAATTTGACTGCGTTAATGGTTTATTCTGTTTTGTTTATAAACTAGGTAGCCTAAACAGCTGCCCTTAATCCTTATTTATTTTTTTTTTTTTTCGTAATTACGGCAATTCGTGACCGAACAAAAGAAAGGAACCGTTCAGTTTGCGCTTTCAGGTACAGTCAAGAAGGGTTATAGGATTATTTTAGGAAGATATAATAAACACCTTAGATAAATCCGTTAATAATTTTAACTGGTTATAAGAAGTTATGCCATACAGAAAATAACGATTGAATATTAAAAAAATCTTCTTAAAATGTATGAAATAAATATGAATAAATTATTAAAAAAATCAACCAATAAAACACAGATTAGATTGAATAATATTAAATTCTCGACTAGTTTCGGGTTATCAGCCCATTTTCAAGAGAATTTAAAATTTGTTTTATTAAATTTCTATGGATATTTACATTAATCTGTGTTTTATTGGTTGATTTTTAATAATTTATTCATATTTATTTCATACAATATGAACTACCAATGTCTAAATATTAAAACCATTAACTTCTTAAAATGGTTTAAAAAAAAATGATATTTGGTAATATTCATCTTAAATTAGAGTTTAATTGAGGCAGAGAAACTTTAGTTCCGAATTCACCGTAAGTGACAACAAATTTTAAATAGAACATCCAACATATATTTTGTTTTCAGATTCAACATAGTATTTTATATTTTTGGAAAAGGTGTCATTTTTAAAGTCAATCGATATAATATTTTGTTTCACAAATCTCTAGATAATACATTTGGTTAGATGCTATATTAAGTTTAAAACAAATACATGTTTCATTAAAAAAAAATCCAACAATAATTTAAAGTTGTCCAAATTATGAAACAGAAGTAGTTAATGCTTATTTTCTGTAAGTAGATACAATATTAATCTGAATGTGTCTCAAATGTTTGTTAATTTATGATAATCAATTGAAATAAAATGACATGTTGTGTCTAAAATGAAAAACATGTTGACAAGACGAGATTAAAAAATGTAAAATTGCTGCAGTACACATTAATCCCTTTGTAGAAAATACTAATCCATTTGCAGAAATTGCGATCACTATTTGTACAGATCGTAAACTTTATTACTATTCCGCTCGAATAATATTTTAATTATTTCTTTTAAAAACGTGTTTTACTGCTTTTTTCATTATTGAAAACCAAAAAACATATCGAATTACACCGAAATATGAAACCGTCTCCACTCAACACACATACACACACGCATTCTCAGATACGCGTATTTGTGAATGAAATTAGTCCACCAATAATATTCAGTATAAAGTAGATTTGATCACTAGCCGCTTTCATTAATAAAATAGTTCCTCGCATGTTGTATAGATGAGTATTAAACCATTTGACGCGGTTTTCTTTGGCAAATACTTTTTTTTCCTGTAAGAAAAAATGAAGTATTCATGTAAAATATCCATAAATTAATTGAACTTAGATTCTGATGTAATAACATCATCATAATTGGGTTATATACCAGAGGTCATGCCGAGCCTTGAATAAGGAAACCGTATATTTAAATAATTGTCAACAATGCGGGAATTGTAAGGCCCAGCATCGTCTTGCTGATATCATTCAAGATATTGGATTGAATTGGGTAGGATGGGAGGATTCATTATTAAATTCAGCAAAAGTCCTATGCTTAGTCAACTTAATATTCAATCACTTCATGACAGGAGAGTTTTGCTTGAATTATTTATTTTTGCGTAAGTTTGTCAATATCTTTATAAAAAGCCAGGAATATGAAAGTTCTGTTTTAATATACCAAGAGGTATTAACTGTAGACACAAACCATTATTTTGCATATCTTGTTTCATCCTACAAATTGTAGTATTTTCAACCCCATTGAACGACTTATGCGATGTAATAAACTGAAAAATAATGCCGGTTTTCAATTTACTCCTTCTACGTCTCTATTTAAATCTAATCTCCGCTGTATTAGCCTATTTGATTTTGATAGATAAATTGTTATTTTTATTTATACGTATATTTTGTAAATTTGATCTAATGTTAGTTGAATGCTTGTAAAATTATGTAATTTACACAAAAAAGTACCTGTACTTCTACTCAATTTATACGAATTTAATGTAAAATGGATTTTCCATTAATAAATGAAATAATATGAAATTATTAAAATATCATTATTCATTTTAATGTTAATATGTTTTTTTATAAATTAAATTTTTTAACCACTGTGCGACGTATAACGTTGTAGGAACCTCAACCATTAATAATTCAACCATTGTTTATCTTCCCGACAATTACTTATACACGTTTTCACCGGGCCTTTGTTCCAACAAAAAGTTAACAGTCACATAAACTGCATTACGTATGTCATACGGTACAAAGCATTTGATTTAAGCACCACATAAAATAACTCAGACCTTAACTTAAACCGATGCAAACGTGCTTTAAATATTATATATTATTAATGTTATTTTATTAGTGTGAATAAACATCTCGACACCCAATACGGGCAAAAGAGGATAAGATTAAGAAAGAAAGAAAGAAAGAAAGAAAGAAAGAAAGAAAGAAAGAAAGAAAGAAAGAATAATAATATTGGTTTTATTGAGTCAATAAAAAGAATAATCCTATCTTTATTTGGTAACTTTCATGTAAATTTTATTGCTTTAAATTCAATATTAATATTTAAAATAACTATAAAAGAAATACTACTTACTCTGGAATTCATGAAAATGAAGTACATCTGCATGAAAGTGAACACCATTTGTAGCACCGGGTTAACACCCCTTAATATCATATAGCAAGGGGATGTGAATGGGATTTCGAAAAACGAGCCACATTCCAAACCATTGTAGATCATTGTTCCCAATCCGAAAGCTAAAATTAAATTCGCAAGGAATCGTTATTTCAGACGAACAACATATTTTAATAGCACATAAATTTTACACACTGCAATAATTTGTATTCCTTCCTCTATTATTTTATTTATTTGCCAGATACATTAATAAACTCAATAAAAATGCATACATATTATTAATAATATGGTTGAAAGACATTTGGTCGATAGCCAATTTTTGAATTGTACATTAATTCTGTATTATACAATTAATTTATCTATTTATTTATTTAACGGAATATACCATTTTTACAAATATAAGACATACATGTAAAATGCAATAAATTTATATATATGGAAATGTATTCCTGTGAATCCATAAATAAATTTTATTTGTATCAATATAAGAAGTGATTCAGATGTGTCCATGAGTCTATGAGAAATATATCTGGCTAATAAATAAATAAAAAAGTAGAAAAAACAATACTAATTATTTATTTTTTTATAATATTTAAAGCATATACATTTATTATACTTTTTTTAAATTGTCAATAATAATTATAAAAAAAATCCAATTCAAAAGTAATAATTTACAATAAATACAAAACAATGAGAGAAAAAAAATGAATACAATTTTGATTATATTTGTTGAAGTAGAACATATTCAATACACATCTGCTGTTTGTTACTTCAATTTATTACCTATGGCTCCTATTCTGAGGAAGAAACTGCCATGGCTCTGATCGTTCTGCGTCGTCTTCCGTTTCCTCTTGACGACCTTGATGCCGACCTCGAGGTCTTGGGCCTGCTGCGATTGGCTGTTGTTGGTGTTGGCGGTCTGTTCCTGGAGGACAACAGGGTGTTCAGATTGAGCTCCAATCTCCGCAACGGGCACCGGCACCCCGGCCAAACCGGCATCTACCACCCCTTCTGAGTTGCGGCGATATGTGCTCTACACCCCCACAAGTCAAAAAATATGACAACAAACTAAAGAAATGACAAACGGAGCCGAAGAAAAAACAAAATCGTATCTGTTTTTTTTTATCAATTGCTGTCTTTGAATGCTTATTCAAAATTAATTATAAATTTATTAAATATTTGAAACGTGTATTACAGAACAAAATAAAGTTGAAATAACTTTAAAATGATCATTAATCCATTTTACCATATGGTCTAACCCAACATTTTTTTTTTCAAATTCCTTTCTTTTAATTCAATTAAAACTGCAATGGAAACATATTCATCATCATTATACACGGTGTTCTGTTTATTTACATTAAACAATATTGGGTGATTGAAAAACTTTACATTAATTAAAAAACTAAATTCTTCTCTGAATATGTGATTCGAAAAATGTAATGAACTGAACGAAATAAGTACTTATTTATAAGTTATAATGGAAATAATTTCTGAGTAAACTTTTCAATACAAATATATTAAAAAACAAATTTTCTGTGAAAAAATTAAAAGTATTCGTAAATTATTTTCAAGTCTTAATTATTTTACAATTTTCTCCAGTCTCGAATTTATTTTACACTTTTCGTAAAATTTAGCATTTAGTGTAAATAAACCGTATGTTCGCGACGACCCACAAAACGCAAAACGAATTCAATTTGTACATATTTTGAATTAATTTCTCACTTAATCCGTGGTGAAACATATTTAATTAATAGACTTTGATTATAACACTTGGTTTGTTTCAGTGAAACAAACCAAGTCTTTTAATCAAA
Source organism: Philonthus spinipes (assembly GCA_963082785.1). Classification (NCBI taxonomy): domain Eukaryota; kingdom Metazoa; phylum Arthropoda; class Insecta; order Coleoptera; family Staphylinidae; genus Philonthus; species Philonthus spinipes. The sequence goes on along the minus strand of OY720299.1, from coordinate 25,100,591 downwards.
GTCTATCAATTTGTACATATTTTACATTTTTACTGGAAATTCACTACTAGTCTATAGTAATCTTTTATACTGCTTCTTCTTATAAATTAAAGACAAATACACTAATGAATAATATATTACAAACCGTACTATCATTAATCACATGATGAAATCATTTTATGAGTTGTTATTTAAAAAATATATGTTTTCAGCGAATAATAATAGTGATTATCCCAATCTAGAACACAAGTTCTGTAATTATTATTTAAAAGGAAAATTTAATGGAATTTATAGTTAATAAAATGAAATGAAAACAGAAAGACCTCAGGTCAATAGCCCAGGACAGACTAACACATTCATACAAATTTATAATTGTATTATATAACTGTATATTATATAAAGTTATTGTCTCAATAAAGATATATATATATATATATATATATATAAAATGAAATGTTATTAATAGAATTAATACTTATATATATATATATAGTCGATATCCCCTATTACCAATTGGTCGGGGTTTCGAATTAATACTTAAAAACTTAATTACTTTTTACGTATTGAAATTTTAATTTGTTGCTGCCCGGCGCATTCACCATAATGATTGAAATCAAGATAACAGAAAATGTATTAATGGGCTACATACGACATTTCGATTTTACACTTATTTGAAACATTCAGTCTATTTAAATGGTAGGATCAAATCGAACAGTGCTTTAGGCTCGAAATGATCGAAGGGCTTTAGCTGCCGAATGGTTTGGAATTATCACACTGTCCAAACTTTTTTTTTTCTTCAACAGATTATGTATGCTTTGCAATTAATTAATTTTATATAGAAAATACATATAATCGTGTAAAATAATAAATAATATAATTAATACTTAAAATATTTAAATATTGCTATTTAATTTTGAAACAATAAATATTCATAGACTATTTAAAATCTGGTAATAAAATAAATAGAAACACAGATTAAATTCAATAACCCGAAACTAATAACAGAAAAAACGATTTATTCACTTGGTCACAGTTATTTAAATAAATTAAATAAAAAGAATTTGAGCACAGTAGCAAAAGGGAAAATAATTAATTAATTATTTTCAAACTCTTTTTATTTAATTTACCCGAAACTAGTCGAGAATTTAAAGTTATTTAATTTAATCTAGGTTTTATTTATTTTATTAGCAGATTTTTAATAATCTATTCATATTTATTATTATATTAAATAATAGTCGATCGAAACAAACAAATCGAACGGATTTAGTTGTTCGAGCGAAATGCAACATTGTTCGGCTTTTACCTTATTCAGACAAGATTGTTCGATCCTTAATTTGTTTAATTTAGCCCACTACTAACATGTTATTTAAAGAATACATAATTTTAGAGGATGAGAAAATATTGTGTATTAAATTGTATTCCATTAAAAAATTACCAAAAAATAATGTTCATGCTTTCTCTTAATTTAAATAATTGACTTATTGATATCAATTAAATTTTTTTATTAAAATGAATTTAAATATCTTGTGTTAATAAATGAAGGCTTTAATATATCATATGCAATACTTATTTCGTTTCGTTTTCCTAACGATTCAAAGACAGCAATTGTTCGTGTATGATGGTGCGATGAATGTGCGTGTTTCGGTTGTTGTAATAAATAGAAAACTTTGAAATATTTCTTCTTTCTTTATACATTTCATGATAATACTATTAAATGTGACAAAAAATGATATTATTGCAAATAATGAGTAATATCGTATTTGACTGAGGATTCTCTGAATGATTAATTAAAGCAGGATTTCACATCATGTCGTAAGTCAAAATATGGCGGAGGGACTGTACCGGAGATCTATAATTATAATATAAACCTCCGGTTCGGTCCCTCCGCCATATCAATCCACAGTCAAATATGAAATATACCGCATAATAGGAACTTAGTTTTAGAATTATTATTTTTTTCGATCGATAAGATAAACATGTTAATCAAAATAAATAGGATGAGTTAAATAAAAATTATTTGAAAATAATTAATAAATTATTCTCACATTTAGCTCTGTGACTTACGTTACGTACGTACGTTAAATAAATGCACATTAAAACAACTACTTCACGGGCAAATACCCGCTAAATTTGAGGATAATTTATTAATTATTTTCAAATAATTTTTATTTTACTTATTTTAAATAAATATGAATAAATTATTAAAAATCAACCAATAAAACACAGATTAGATTGAATAACTTTAAATTCTCGACTAGTTTCGGACCCAAAAGAATTTAAAATTTTAAAATTTTCAAGAGAATTTAAAATTTTAAATTCTCTTGAAAATGGGCTAATAGCCCGAAACTAGTCGAGAATTTAAAGTTATTTAATCTAATCTGTGTTTTATCGGTTGATTTTTAATAATTTATTCATATTTATTTCATACAATATGAACTACCAATGTCTAAATATTAAAACCATTAATTTTATTTAATTTATTTAAATAACTGTGACCAATTGAATGAATACTCTTTTCTATTTATATTAAATAGGATGAGATTTGTAATAGAACGGTTAGAAATCTCCTCCTATTTATTTTGATTAGCATATTTATATTATCGATTGGAAAAAATAATAATCATATACGACTAATTATCAAAAAAAATGAATTTTGTTCCCAACAGACAAATGATTTTAAAATCCCTTTAATATGGAAATTAAAGCCATTTTTTAAAAAAAGGGATTCGAGTCCCTTATTAAAAGTATTCGTTCTATTTACAAAAATTCAATTTCTAATAAAATAATTCAAATCATGAAACGATTCGAGTATTTATTTTTATAATTCTACTACGAACCATTCGTGATTTATATCACGAATCCAGATAATATTTTTTTTATTAAACATTAATTTGAATAGAGCATTTGAATGCTCTTAAATAATTAGAATCCTAAAGTATTTTAATTTAACGCAGCTCTGCTACATTTATTTCAAAATTCATAGAAACTAGAAAATACTTTTCTCTGCAATGTGCAAGAAATTTTTGATTTTCACTATATTCATGATTCAGCCAACGATAATGTTCAGACTAACTTATTTAGCATTGTTTTTTTTATTATGGGCTTGTAATAATTATCTTCAACTGCGTCCCGTAAAGATTATGATTATTAATCTCTAAGTTGTGAGCGTTTACTACATTGCGTCTAGAAAACTCGGCGAATGCGGAAAGCATCTGGTGGATAGACCGATATTTACTTTTACATAAAAATAATTACATATGAGAAACAAGAAGAGACGCCACAATGAACTGTCATCTGGTAACGTGATAATAGCGGGATAAGGCATAAGATTCATTTTTTCCTACACTTGAATTCGGATTGTGATGATGATGACAGATAAATAGGAAGATATAGGGCAGAAAGACCTATGGTCGATAGCCCATGACAGACTACTAACACAATTGTACATATTGTTATAATAAATTTTGTAAAATTTTGTTGTCTGAATAAAAATATTTGTATATAGGAAGAGATTTGTAATAGAACTGTTAGAAATCTCTTTCTATATATTTTGATTAGCATGTTTATCTCATCGATTTGAAAAAATAATAATCCTATACGACTCTATCCTAATTATGCCGATAAAAAATAAAACGAGTACGTTGTGATACAATTTATCCAAATTATTTCGTTGTCTCCGCCTTTGGGGGGCGATTGTTACAATCTCCCTCCACCCTCATTTCAGTTATACAAACAATTAAACGTATTTTTGTAATTGAATAATGATGTTGGGTCCGTCACGAATACAGCTTTTTTTATAGTAGAATATTCGAAAGAAAATTAATTTATCTTCTGTTTATTACAACAACAACCTTAACAACAAATATATTGAAGATAAATTAATTTTCTTTGGAATACTTTTCCATAACAAAAGCTGTATTCGTGACGCACGCAACGGAAATAGTTTCAAAAATCAAAAAACTATCATCTAAATTCTTATCGTGGAAGACACTGCATTGACACATGTCTAAAAACGTTTGCCGGTTACATTAACTAATAACTAATTGAATAAAAAATATGTTTAAAACACTTCATTTGCGGCCCTAGATTTGAGACTTTTTGTTTATCATTACATCCTTTTTTGTTAATATATTTCAATGTTAATAATATATTTTTTGTAATAGGATTTTTATCAAATAAGAGAAAAACAAAATATTTAGCAGCCAAATCGTAATAAATATGGTGTTTAAAGAAAATAGTCGGATACTATGATAAGTAAAAATTTATCTCCTAAATATTTAGTCTTTCTCTTATTTGATACATTTTATTAATATCATTCTCTTCCATTTTTTATTATTGATTATGTCTGCGTGCAAAAAGAAATTTAAATAGTTTTTATTTATGGCGAATGCAGGAGAAATTTTGACGATGCTTTCAATTTGTATGCAGAGCGTTTTCCTGAATGAAAAGGACGATCACGTTCTTCATTTGTTAACAACCGATGAAAATAATGCATAAAAAGCCACTAACTAACATTTTATTTATTCTAAATTTATTTTGGCGATTACAGAGCCATCTATTGCGAATAAATGCAATGTTTCAATAAAATCTCATGTAATTTTTTTATCTCTAGAACCCGATTCTTGAAAAAAAAAAAATGGGGTTCACTGACGATGCAGCAGGAGGCTTAATTTAGAATAGAATGATGCCCTTTTAAGAAATATTAATTTTTTGTACGTTTTTTAGTACGATGCGTTTTTTTTTTTTTTTTTCGACCTACTTTGATTTGTCAGGTTAAATGGTACATCCGGTTTTTATACAGACAGCTTTTTTATCAGTATACATTTTCCCTATGTATACATGCAAAATACGCGAGTCAAACGTATTAATGTATGTGTGTTTAGTTGCTTATAACACGCAACTGATCACACATATGTCAAATAATCAACAAAACATACACATATTAATTCCCTAATGTATACTGATAAAATAAACCTCTCTGTATATAACCTATTACCTTTTACCATTTTGGGTAATTTTTTATTTTTTTTTTTTTATAAACTTCTTCCATGTTTTTCCTATTTTTTTCTAATTTAATAGCGTCCTTTCATGTTAATCCTCTTCTGTCTAATATTTCTGCAATAATGCTTCCGATATTCTCCTTGGTCTTCCCACTTTCTTGTTCTTCTGTATATTAGCTTCCTATATTATTTTTACTTGTCTTGACTCTTCCATTCTTTTTAGGTGTCCCCACCATCCAAGTTGTCTTTCGTCTATTGTCTAGAATAACAATTGCCATTCTGGTTGTTATTGTATTTCGTATTTTATCTTTCTTAGTGATTTCTATCACTCTTCTTAGGTACTTCATCTCAACCGTGTAATTTGCTTCTTTGTCCGTTTTTTTGTGTTGTGGGAGGGGAAAATCCATTTATTTATTTATTTATTTATTTATTTAATTAACGGAGGCCATTAAATACAGTAACATACATACATGATACAATGAATAGTTACAATAATTTACGGACGGAGAGTCGGATTCCTCTGGAGTTTTATCCAAGAGACTATAGACTAAAAACCCCTTCCACTTACTATTGGCCGGTCTCATGATTTATTACTAAACACTAAGTATAAGGTAGGACACATACAATAATTATGTAATAAATTAAAAATACGCGTGTTATTAAGAATCCACAATTCACATCCAAACAGCAGTATTGGTGCGTATAATGTTTTAAATACTTTCATCTCTATGGTCCTTGTTATCTCTTGTCTGATGATGAATTTGTTCCTCATTGCAAAATATAATTTCGTCGTCTTTTCTACTCTCTTGTTAATTTCCATTTCTTGTGTTCCCTTCTCTTCGATGGAAATTCGCAGACATTTCATTGTTTCTACTTGTTCAATAGTTTCTCTTCGTATTTATTCTTCTTCTATTTTTGTTCTCCTATAATCATTACTTTCGTCTTTTTGGTGTTAATTTTCATTTCGTAATATTATAATATGGTGTTCCATTTATTCAGGTTTTACTTTAGTTTCTTATCGATTTTTGCGAAGAGGACAAACGTCGGCAAACACTGCTTCCGATATTTTTCCCATTAATGTTTTCTCGATTTCTTGTTGCATGTTTTTATTATCTGTGTCCCATTAATGTTTTCTCGATTTCTTGTTGCATGTTTTTATTATCTGGTCCATAAATACTCTGAACAATCCGGGACTCGGTCATCCACCATGTAATCCTCTCTTTGTTGTAAAACTTTCTGATGTCTAATTGTGTATGACGATGTTGTTATCTCTATATGTGTTTTTTTTTTTTTGTAATATTTTGTTCGTGATTCCTCTCCTTTTGACAATTCCCTATAGTTTTCCTCTAGGCATTTTATCGAAAGCCTTCTCAAGATCTATAGAAGCAATATGTGAAATGAATTCTTTATCTACATTTAATGAATCGACGTCTACTTTGTAGACCCAAATCTTTAACGATGCCACTTGAAATTAGGCGAAGGGTGGCGCTTGCGTCGTCTTTAATTTATTATGAATTCTTTATCTCCTGTATACTTTTTCTGTGTTATTTGTTTGATGGTAAATATGCACCTCTGCCTCTGGTAAATCCGCTTTGTGATTCTTCTAGCGTTTTTTTTCTGTCACTGATCTAATTCTTTTGTTCAGTAGTTGCTCAAAAAATTTTATGGCATTGCTAAGTAGGTAGTTATTACAATATTTTACTGTCTCCGATTTTGTGTATTACACCAATAAATGCTGTCTTTCAATCTTCAGGAATACTTTCTTCTCACCATATCTTGTTTTATAACATAAATTTCATAAAATACCTTATTTCATCCATAATATTATACAACTTTATTCCATAATTGTTATTATATATAAAACATAATTATCTTATTCTGGAAATAGCTATCGATTACAGATCATCCATAACTTATTCATAATCGCACAAAATTTTACAATTCAGAAGTTATGTTTAATTTCAGCTTCAACTGTCAAAAACGCAAAACTTTACGTTGTACGAAATTATGCGAGTCATCAAATATACGAGGTGCGTTCAAAAAGTGAGGTGACTTTTCAAATTTCGCGGGAAACATACATTCGATTATCGATGTTTTGATATTGTTGTGTTGGTACACATGTCCCGAACATATGTTCACAATTTAAAGTACATAACATAATTCGTTTGTTTTTTTTTTGGCAGTTTTATTGTACGCTTGGATTTTCTATTATTATAAAAAATGGAGCAAAGAATTTGGATCAAATTTTATGTGAAAAATGAAATCAAGTGCTCTAAAACACTTTAAATGTTGACAGTGGCATGCGGTGAGTCTTCTTTAAGCAAAAACAATGTTTACAAACTCTTCCAAGATGGCCGGGAAGATGCCAATGACGAACCTCGTTCTAGACATCGTCAATAACATAAAATATCGTCGAAGCTGTGAAGAAAATTGTTCTTGAAAATCGTCGAATTACCATAAGAGAAGTTGCTGAGGATGCTGGCATATCAGTCGGCTCGTGTCATGCTATTTGTTCGGATGTTTTGGGCATGAGACGTGTAGCTGCAAAGTTTTTTTCGAAAATTCTGAAGAAGAACCGTCGCACGAGCATCGTTCAGGAGCTCTTGAATGATGTCAGTGATGATCCTGATTTGCTCAAAAGGATCAAAACTGATGACTAATTATGAGTATATGGTTATGACGTCGAAACGAAAGCCTAATCTTCCCAATGGAAGCACCCAGGTGAGCCAAGACCGAAAAAAGTACGCCAAGTCCGACCAAATGTCAGTTTTGCTCACTGTTTTTTTTTTTTTTTTTGACTACTTCAAAGTCGTATGGTCACTCCTTGTTGACCATGCGCCGTTTGCGAGAAGCAATACAAAAAAAACGTCAGGAATTTTGGAAAAATAATTCATAGCTTTTGCATCACGATAATGTACCTGCTCATTCATCGTTACATGTGACAGATTTTTTGGCAAAATATAAAACGACAATCATGCCTCAGCTACCATTTCCACCTGTTCCCAAATTTTAAAAAAAATCTATGAAATAACGGAGATTTGCAACAATTAATGAAATAAAAACATCGCTGGAGGAGCTCAAGTCTATATAAATTATAATTTAAAAAAAAATGAATAACAATTTAATTTAATTAATTAAAATGCGGCATTTATATTTCAATTCCATTATTCGACTTCAGATGGGAACATGTTGGCGTTGTGCATGACGAATGTCTGTATAAATTGAATATAGGTGGATTTGAAGCACTGTATGAAGATTTGATATCACAGATCTCTGCGGTGTAGTTAGAAGCGCACTCGACCGGCAATCGGGGGTCGTGGGTTCAAATCCAATCAGAGATGTTTCTTTTCCACTTTATATTTAATTAAATTATACCTCAATGTTGTACATTGAAAATTTCTACAATTCGTTGAAGATTGAATTCTTCCAATTCCAATAGTTCTTTGTTATTCATACAGCATATATTCGCAAATGAAGTGTTTCATAGGGTTGATTTATTATTATGAGTTAGCTAGTCACAATAGCCTGATCGTGGTGGAGGGGCTATTGTATCCACTCATTTTGAATATTATATGCGGGTATGCAACACATTTTCTTTAACACCCTGTGTATAATTATTACTACTAGCCTGTTATATATATTGATTCAAAAATCATTGCATATACATAACGATATTATCATTAGATTAGCAAACTATGCATATAACTAGATATTATTAAAAGGTCACATTTATTATGGTTACAAGCTTGGAGAAAAAATGGTTTTCTCCATGCTACAGGCTCTTAACCTGCAAACCTGCATTTATTTAAATAAAATAAACGCGACATTAAAAAAAATATATGATTTTGTTATTTATTTGAAATTGTATTTTTGAAATTTCAAAAATATTTCAATGTTTTCTTTACACTCTTCAGTTTATTCTTGTGCATCGTTTATTCAAGTTTGACACATTTTCTTCACAGCTACTTTAAACACATCTGCTTAGACTATTCTAACATTTACTAAAACGGCCTCAGATTTTAAGAAAAATATGCAGCTCTTAAAGTAAGTTAGCAGGATATGATTATTTGAGTGAACGAACAAAATATATGAAGTCGATAGTATATCATATACTTATTTAAAAACAATTATATTAATAACATTTTTTTTTATTTTTGTGTTCACTGATCTAAATGAAATGTTTATTTAGTATTTTATTCGTATTTACAATTAAACTATTTTATTAAAAATTCTAAAGCAGGAAAACAATTGGTCGATTGCCGATTAACATATCTGATAGACATTATTCTTCACGACAGAGTGATCAACAATGATTGCAAATTGATAGATGGACAAAAAAATGCGCATGTTAGTACAACTGATCATATGAAACGAAAATCTCCTATTGGCGTGTCAAACATTTTTTTTTTTTTTTCAAAATCAATTAAATATTTAATCATAACTATTTATTTAATTTTTACATTTTTAATATATATTGAAGTAAGTTAAGCTTGTGAAAAGTGAAAATTATGATTTTCATTTTCTAAGCAAAAGTTAACTCTATGTTTTTTTTTTCAAATACACGTTGAAGCTGCTCCGAACTTCATTTGCTTCGCATTAATATTCATTGGGCCGTTCAGGGAAATTTTAAACATGTAGCGCTGCAACGCAATGCGCTTGATGAACACGCTTTCGAGGTTAAGGACGCTCACGAAAATATAGCTGTTTTGTTTAAAGCTGCGCGGCTTGAAAAGCAATCAAGCGGAAAAAATATATGCTTTACCGCTTGATAAAGCGCTGCAGCGCCACACATAAAGCGGTACCATTCAGAGACACCGCTTTCGTATAGCGCTGCAGTGCCACACATAAAGCGGTACCTTTCAGCGACACCGCTTTCGTAAAGCGCTGAAGCGCTACAGTTCCCCGAACGCGCCCATTTATTCATTGATTGTACAACAAATAAATAAATATTGCCTTAACTGTATTTACATTTTAAATGTTTGATGTTACAGCATTTTACGTTACTTAAAATAAAATTAAAGTCTGCAATCTGTTTGCAGGAAACGAATATTAAAAACGTGTGTTGTTTATTAACAAATAATTTTAGAATTAAGTAAAATTGATCTTTCACTCAAATAATCCTTTATTTTTTTTCCTTATATTCTTAAAAATATTCCATTCACCATTCGATTAGTCATGAAAGTTAATAAATTTTGTTATAAACATTAAATGTTATTAAAAATTAGATTTGTTTAGAATCGGAGCAATGCTCACCTGTCGGTAAGGGGTAAGAGCCCTCGCTTGTACAACATCCCTCATCTTACGGGGATACACCTCCCTCTACACGCACAACATGCTCAAAAAAACAAAACAAAACTCAGAAGTAGAAAAACACTTAAGAACTAACTAAAGCGACAAAAGCATGATTTTTTTTTAAAATAAAAATTTAATTAATAAAAAAAGGAACGAATAACGAAAAAAAGGATACAAGAGAAAATGAAATGAACACACGAAAATAACGTAAAAACCCACCCCGGTATTAAAATTTTGTTTTAATTAATTAAAGATTAGTTGATTAATTTGAAATTAACAAAATATATATATAAGTTGTTGTTTTTTTTTTAATAAATTTTGATTTTGTATTTATTTTAATTTTAACTCTCTAAGCCAGCTACGTTCTAAACTAAATCTAAATCTCGTTTCGAGCGTCAGTGCGTATCGTAAGCGAGCCTACCTTGTCTCCCTTCTTGTCCTTCTTCTTTTCCTTCTCCTTTTCCGCTTTCTTCTCTTTGTTCTTCTTCTCCTCCTCCTTTTTCTTTTCCTTCTCCTCTTTCTTCTTCTCTTTCTCCTTCAACGCTTTCTGCTTGTTGCTCTTGGCCTTTTCTTTCTTTTCGCCGTTGCAGCAAGAGCTTTCCTGGAGGAGGAAGCAGAAGACGTACAGCAGGAACAGTATGCTCACGCCGTAGAGGTACGTGAAGAAACCCTCGTAGTACCAGAGGGGTATGTGGTGGGTCACCACGTCGGAGATGACGTAGGCGATGCACACCACGACGAGGAGCTTCGCGTAGACGAAGCTCATTATTATAAATAGTGAAGTCCTGAAAAAAATAAAAAAATAATAAATTAATATTGCCTGATTTTTATATATAATATTTTCAAGCAGCTTAAACTCCTTGATTCATCTATGTTCTCCCGATTGAGGGTTGGTAGCCACCCCGTCACATTTTTAGTAATATTGTGCTAAGTATTTCATTAATTTAATAGCTATCAATTCAAAATTATCTTCTTCAACAAAAGTGAGCCATAATAAATAAGAATTTTGTTTCATTAAATATTATAATGTAACAAAATATTTTTTTTTGTTGTAGAAGGGGAAACCCCTCCCACTTCACCGGCTTCGACTGCTGAGGTTATTAGTCCGTCTCATGTTTATTTTTGTTTTTTTTTCTGCAAACATGACTAATATAATAACTAACTAACTAAACATCTCTATTCATGTAAATAAACATGTGTACATTCATTTACAAAATTATATTCTGAAATAGAAATACGAATCAGCTGTTCAATAATATAATATTATAACTGAAATTAATAATTTCATATTAACAATGAAATTAATAATGTTTAATTTCAAACGATAAAGATAATTAAATTATACCTGTAAATTAAATTCATTTGACAAAGTTAACACTACTTTTGCTACACACTTGATGGAACTATATTATCATATTTGGCGAATGGAAACTCTTATGTTCCATAATTTTATTTTATTTTAAATAACTGTCATAATTCAATTATATTTTTGACCATAACAAGAGTTTCCATTCACCGATTAATTTCTTTTGGTTTAGTTGCACTTATTTTTATTTTAACTTCATCTAGTTTCGGCTTTATGCTATTACAAACGCATAACATATCATGTTTGACAATGGCATTTGACATGTTATGTCTAATTGTAAAAATATTGTATCAAATCACAAATTATAGAGGAGTTGCCTTTCAATCTGCAATTCCTAAAGTATTATTTCAAATCAATTGCAATGGTTATCAAAAATACATTATTATTCCGGAACAGCATGGTTTTTGACCTGGACGCTCAACGGTGACAAATTAATTGGTTTACCAATCATGCATATTGGATGGAGAAAGGCTATCACGTTGATGCTATTTATACAGATTTCTCCAAGACATTTGATAGGGTGAATCATGAATTTCTCATTAATAAACAATTGGACTTCCAACTTAATGTTGAAATAATCAAATGGATTCAATCATTCTTGACCAATCGGACTCAATCAGTAAGGATAGGAAATTTTACATCTAGATGTATACACGTACCTTCGGGGGTTCCACAAGGAACACACAGTTTACCCATCTTATTCATGCTGTTCATAAAAGATCTAGGTCAGTCGCTGGAGAATTGTGAATATCTTTTGTTTGCAGATGATTTGAAATTGTATAAAGCGATTTCAAAGACTGACGATAATTGCAGGGTTCAGGCTGACTTGGATCATTTACAGAGTTGGTATGTTCGTCAATGTTGGTAAGTGTAAATACATGAGATTCTCTAGAAGGAATGCGGAAAATAATTTGTCATATGTTTTAAATGATGTTGTATTAGACAAAGTTGATGTAATGAAGGACTTGGGTATTACATTCGCCTCTAAATTAAATTTCAACCAGCACATCGACTTGATTTCACGCAAGGCAATGAGAAATCTTGGGTTCCTATTAAGAAATACATCCATGTTTAATGTTTCGACGTTAAGACTACTTCACTGTTCCCTAGTGCGGTCGAAGCTAGAATACGGTAGTCTCCATTTTATTCTACACATATAGAAAAATTGGAGAGAGTACAAAACAAATTTTTAAAATTCATGTCATTTAAACTTAGGATAACATCTGTGGAATTTAATATTAACATTACATTGAACACCTCAAACCTGAAATCATTGCAGTCTAGAAGAGTTGAATTGGATTTATGCTTTTTTCATGAATTGATATCAGGTGAAACTCAATGTTCGAAATTATTAAGTTTGTTTAGTTTTAATGTTAACTCATATTTGTTGAAATGTAGAAGCAAGGCGGTTTTCAATATACGTCCCTGTGAGCAAAATTATTCACTTAACAGTCCATTGAATAGAATAATAAGATGTATTAACCTACTCAACTGTGATATTAAATTTGATATATTTGGGAGTTCGTTCATTACATTTAAGCGTCAACTTAAGAAATTACTTTGATTTTGTACTTTTTTTTGTACTTGCATATACGTTGATTGATTGTAACACTGGTATATATATATATATATATATATATATATATATTGTATTGTTTTTGTAAAAAGGTGATTCCGTAATAAAATTATTATTATTATTATTAAAATATTAATTATAATGATTAATAATAATAATATCATTTTTTGACTAATGAAAAAAATGTACGATGCACTAAACATTAGTTTACCATAATAATAAGAAAAAACTTTCGGTATACGTATTTTTTTTATTTTTGACTTTTTATTTATTGGCACTGGATTTGAATTTCAAATATTAGTTATTGAAAGTTATTGAAACAAAAATCAGTCGTTCTATTTTATAAATTAATTTAGCAAAGAAGTAAATTTAATTTACCATGAATTATTGATTAAGTTATTGCCAACGAACCATTTAATTAATATAAATTAGTGTTGGGCAAAATCGAATAATATTAGTAATCGAGTATTACTAAATTTCTCATTTTAGGTATTTAAAACGAAAAAGTTATTTCAAAGTTATATTTATTAATAAATAGGAAGTTATTTTTAATACTTTTATAATAAGTAATATTCATAAAATTATAAAACACTTAATTTTGCAGTAATAAAAGATCGACTTTGCCGATCACTAATATAAATTTAATTTAATTTATTTTATTTGCGGAAATCTCCTTTCTACAAAATGATAAACATTTACATAAATCCTCACAAAAAAATAAATATACAAATAAGTCAATTATATGCAATTAATGTATGTTATTAATTAAATAAAATTCTTGTCATTTTCTCTATTTGTTTCATTGAACTAAATACACAACAATTATCTTTATTGTAAAATTTACATTAGGTATAATACAATACATTTTGTATATTTATTAACCATAAATGGCTATCGAACATCGGTCTTTCAACCAAGAACTAAATATATATGAAGGTGAAAAATAGTAACCGAAATTTAATATTTATTTTAAATAAAATGCGTGTTAGTAAAAAGAACACGCATTTAATTTACTTGTTAATTGTTAAGGCTTCCACTTCGTTGCACGTGGTTTAATATAACTTAATAAAACACTTTTGACTTTGCACAACTATTTTTTATTTAGTGAATATAGTTTCGGCAACATTATCATGTCATAATCAAACTAAGAATTTGATTGCTCTTACTAAACTATCAAACTAAGAGTTTAATTACTCATAATTTGATAATGACACGCTAATATTGTCGAAACTATAGTCACAAAATAAAAAATAGTTCTTCTTTATGTTGGTTGTTGGTTGTGTAGACTTTAGTTATTTAAATAAAAATACTTGTCCTTTCTCCTACTTATTTTTTATTTCACAAGATATATTTCGGAAACTATGTTTCCATTTTCAGTAGTTTTGTAAGCATAGTTTCCGAAATATATCTAGTGAAATAAAAAATACGTAGGAGAAAGGACAAGTATTTTTATTTCAATAAAAAATAGTTTTTCAAACAAAGTTAAAAGTCTTTAATTTATTAATTTATTAAAGTTAAAAGTGTTTTGTTAGGTTACGAATTTAATTGAATTAATTAAACGGTTTTCTCAATCAGTTGATAGAAGATTTTAAATTTTTAAGTTTTATTTTGTGTCTATAAGGAATAAATAAAATATATGTCGCGACATACTTTTGGTGTGGATGTTTCTCCTCTTCCATTTTGAATTTGTAATCGGAAAGCACATGAAAACCGAACAACACAGCAACACCGCCCAAACTACCAAAACACAAGTGTTGTACTAAAAAGCTATTATTAGAGGAAACCGGACAGACTCCTGCTCTAGATATGTTTACCTACTGAAACTGAAAATAATTCTCATCACTGATCTCATGCAAGTTTTTACACATTGCCCAACATCGGCACTTCCTTGACCGCACAATAAAATATATATAATACATAAAGAAATATATAAAATCAATTAATCATAGAATATTCCAAAGATTTAAGTTAATTATTGTATTAAAAAAAATTATAAATACATTATATATATATATATATATATATATATGTAAATTATCTATTTTTGACAGATAAATTAAATCACATCACAATATTTATATCATTGGAATCATTTTGAAATGGCTTTCGACCGTTGGTCTTTTTGTCTGTCTATGTCCAGTTCTTCTCGATTTATTCAATCGTCGTGAATGCTAATGTCATTGTAGAAAAAATAATGTATAATAACGCTGCTTCAATCATTCTTTATTGCTGCGGATTTTTAAAGTTGAATCGACTGAATATAGGCGTAAAGAGTGAAGTATCACTATGCTTGATTAATTTTTCGCTTAACCTGTGGTGAAACATTTTTTAATTAATTCAGGATAATTTAATTGAAATTAAAATATTTGGTTTGTTTCACTTATTTATATTTTCTCCAACTATTTTAGACCATTGGTCATCTTCGGGGAGAAAACAAATTTGTACATTCCTCCAAGTGAGGAATAGTTTTGAAATCCTTCTTTGATATCTTGCGGTATTCGCAGAGTTGTATCCAAACAAATGGCGTTCATAGGATGTAAAATATGGAAAAAAATGTTTAGGACAAAAGTTTAATGCTTCTAAGAGGGACATCCGATCCTATAAAAAAACGTTCCGCCATCCACCGGGAGCGAGGGAGTTCGTTAATTTTGAAATTTTAAATAGTAACCCATATTTTTTATTACAAATTAGGATACTACACCAACTATTATGTAACTTTTATTGTAAGATTTTTTTTATCGTAGCATAGTAGTCGCAAATATAAAAAAATCTAATCAAAAGGCGTTCAAAGGTTCGATACCGTATTCTGTTTTTAAATTTTTAAATTTTATAAGGAGTCACCGTACTCTTTGGAAGCCTTTTGTTCGGATTTAACTTTTTTTTATTTTTACGACAACTAAGCCATCTATCACGATTTAAAATAATATATTTGGATAAAATGTATATAATTTTTTACACCCTATGAATTTAACTTTACGAATACCACAAGTTATCAAAGAAAGATATCAAGATTTAAAAAAATATTCCTCAGATAATACTTTTATCACTTTCGGCGTAGAATCTGAATATGCAATAAAAAATATGGGTTCCCATTTAAGATTTCAAAGTTAACCACCTTTCTCGCCCCTGGAGAAGTGGCAGTGAACATTTTTTTTATAACATCGGATGTCCCCTCAAAACCACTAAACTTTTGTTCGAAAAATTTTTTGTACGATGCATATTTGACGAAATATTCCACTGGATGAATTAAAATGGGTCACCTTGCATATGTACAGAAAAATATATAAAATAAACAATAAAAAATGCAAAAATAATTATATAATAAATATAGAAAACGAAGGTTTGAAAAATTCACTTTTTTTGCTTTTCTTTTTAAACTAAGTGATTGTTTTGGTTTTCTTAATCCTCAATTTTTTAAATTTATAATTTAAAAAATATTTTACCAAGTGATTAATGCGAACAAAATTAAAGATATATGAAATATATAATTTATATCAGTTAATTATCTTCCGCCAACATTGAAATATTGATTACAATGTAAATCAATTCAAAAGTGTGCGAAGAAAGGTTATTAGTACTTTATTTAATTTAATTTCGATCCTCGCGTAAGTCAAACACAATATACTATTTATTTAGATTGTACTTCATTGAAGAAAAAAACTTAATTCGCCGTGACACATTTATGAGCTATTTAAATTTCGGATTATGACACTTTTTTTATTTCACAATTATTTATTTATTTCTGGTTGAAATCAGAAATGCTCATGTACTTATGGTGTACATAAGAGGATTACATCATGACTTTTTAAAAATGGTCAAATGATCGAAACTAGCCGGAGAGACAAATAAATAATTCTAATACAAATAAATTGTTTATTCACTTCATTGCAGTTATTTAAATAATTAAAATATGAAAATAATTTTGGTAATAATCAAAGAGAAAATAATTACTTTTCAAAATTCTATTCCAATTTAATTATATTAAATTTAAAACACTTTGTTTAATTAATTTGGAAAATAATTAAATTCAATAAAAATAAATCTAAAAAGAGATAAGTTAATGATCTAAAATGTCGAGCCCTGTTCTGGACCCTGGATTTGATTAGTTGGGCGTGGGATTTGAAGGAAAGTTTTGGATCAAATGTAATACACGTAGCGGATGGGGAGATTGAGGAGTTGTTGATATTTATTCTGACTGGATATGTGAGAGGGTTGTGATAGAGAATGAAAAGTTGGGATTTGCTGGGGTTGATGGAGATATTTAAAATATAAATTAGGAAATAAAGAAATATTCAATAACTAAAGCATGCTTTTTCAGTCACACACAACACACAAAGTGTTTAATTATATTAAATATTAATTAAATAATTAAGGGTTCATATAAATAAATTCCCAGAATAACTCGATTTTTTTATATAAATAACGTTTTAATGTTAATAGTGGTGAATTTAGAATTGCTGTTTATTTATTTTTATAAGACGGTAAGAGCACTGGTCAATAGCTAATTAAGAGATATAAATTATACATTTGATTTTCTAAATTTCATCACTTATTTTGTATTTTTTGCTGTTAATAAAGATTATTATTATAAAATTTATAACAATCGAAAATATAAGAAGGGTGTTTCATTTAGAATGGAATGCTTTGACAACTGGTTTGGTAACTGTTTCTCAAATGATTTGAATCAGTATACAGGGTTTTAAATATTTTACCTGATTTGCATTTCATGAGGTAGCAATAATAACAATTTTATGAAATTGAAGAAATTCCAGTGTACAACACCAAGGTATAATTTAAATTAATTCAACATAAGTGGAAAAGAAACATCTCTGATGGGATTCGAACTCATGTCTTCCGATTTTTTCTAGAAATTCTAAATAGAGATCGGGAGATATGGATTCAAATCCCATGAGAGTTATTTCCTTTCCACTAATATTTAATCAATTTAAATTATCTCTCAATGTCGTACATTGAAATTTCTTCAATTCATAGATATAAATATAATTTAAAAAGGAATATCAATTTAATTAATTAATGAAACAATTTTATTTTGATTGAATTGTTCAATTTTGCAAATTATAAAATACTTTTTCCTATGCAAGTTCCCCATGTTGGGATTGAAGTATTCACCCGATATATGTTAACTTTTAATAATTAAATAATTAAATTTTCAGTTATTGTCGTTTCAGTTATTGTCTGACATTTTTTTTTTTTCGGACAGATACTTGAAATTAAAGTATTGAACCATTCTAAAATTACCAGACTATATGTTATTTGCAAGTTATTGAGGATGTAATCGTAAAAATCTATTTCATGTCGTTGCGAATTTGCGGACTAATAATAGGAATTGTCTCAAAATGTTTATTTTTAAATTAATGACAGGGAATGTTTAAAAATATATATCCGATAGCCATAATAAATACCCCACACATTGTCAGACTTTTTGTAAACAATAAAACGATTTTTTTTATCTGTGAAGATTTTCTCCTTTAGTTTCCGTACGATTTTGTTTTTGCTCTTTTTCATTTACTAAAAAAATAAGCCTATATATTTGAAAAAATTATAGGAAAATAATGTCATATTGTATTAATTTATCTCCTAAACAGTGGTAAAATATTTTTAAACAAATTAAGTATTTAAAATGTAAAGTAATTGAAAATTTCTTAATGCGACTTTATTCTACTTTGTGTTATCATATTTAAAAAAATATATTATTTTAATTGAACTAAAGGGCATTATTCGATAAAATATATCAAGTTAATTTTCTATTCAACAAAATACTAGACTGCTAGTTATAGATATTTTGACGCTGTTAAAATATTTAGAAACCTCAACACCAAATACGGGTAAAAGAGGATAAGATTAAGAAAGAAAGAAAGAAAATATTTAGAAATTTCAATAGCATGACGATATAAAGTTATAGAAATCTTAACAGTAGTAACAAAAATAAATCTTTTTTTAAAAAGTATATTATATATTTTTTTAAAGTAACTTTCTTGTTAATAGTCAAATCTCGAGAGATTTTTTATTATTATTATATATATATTTTTCTCTTTTCCTTTTACTACAAAAAACTACTTAATTGTCTTGAATGTTGTGAAATGAAAAAAATCTTATATTTTTAAAAATAGAAGGGTATTTTTTTAAATAAATACAGGGTGGCCAGAAAAGGTGTGATAATCTTCAGTTAAAGTGATTCGTTAATAAATTTTAAGTAGAAAAAAAAACTAAAAAAGGTTTAAAAATTAAATAATAAAAAATAAAATAAAATAAAATACAAAAAAATATTGGGTAATTATTCAATAAGCTTTATGAGGCCATTAATATCCTAAATATCTGACTAGAATTTGTTTTTAACATTTTATGTATAATTATTGCTATTATTAATAATTAGTTTAGCTGGGTGTTAATAAAACTAAGTGAGTGTTGATGAAGTACCATACAATATTTTTTACTTAAATACAAAAGGTGGCGCTTGCGTCGTCTTTAATTTAAATTTTCTACTTGAAATTAATCATGAACCACTTTATCTGAAGATTATCACAACTTTTCTGGCCACCTTGTATATATATATATACATATACAAGGTGTACAGAAAATGAGTGAAAAGCTTTAGGTAGCGTGACTCTTTGACTAATTTTTAGATAAAAATATTAACGAAAATAAGTCACACGGTCCTTCCTTAAGCCTCACGGGCCACTTAAAAGAACTATACATTTTGCAACGCTGGATCAAACAAGTGTGCATTTATCCTGTTTATAACTGCTACATCATCCGCTGGAGGTGTTGCATACACTTTTTCTTTTACAAAGAGCGTGCGTCGTTGCCAGATCTATTTTCATTAAAAGAATGCTTCTGATGAAGTTATAAAATTGTAAAAATATCCGATTTATTAATCATTTACATCAATGGAATTATACACGTGTCTAATTGATTGTTAATGCTATTGATATTTTACAAAATATTTAAAAACAATACTAATTTATAGTCACATATTTAAAATTCCGAAGACCTCGTGAGCCTCAATGAAGAACCATACAACATTTTTTTTATTTGGATTTTCTATTAAAATTAATTAATGAATTGAGTTACCTGAAGGTTTTCACTCATTTTCTGTACACCTTGTATATAGATTAGACAATGGGCATATGCTGGTGCACATCAAGTTATTGTGCAATGCAACACATTTTTTATACAAGGATATTTAATATGAAGAACAAAAAATAGGGCTATTAAATATGGATTTAAACAAAAATCATTAATTAATTTTAATTCTACAACTTTTTTTATGTAATTTGAATTCACCAGAGAGCCATTATTAAACCATTATAAAACTTCGTTTCTCTTACAAACCCCCCTTCCATTTTTTCCGTAATAAAATTCCATCGCATGCAAATGATTTT